>OY754329.1:138379421-139629421 GCA_963573305.1 Pyrrhosoma nymphula | reverse complement strand
TTACCAGCGGCCACGGTTGAGGGTCGGCTCTACAAGAGGTGATTTCGCTCGTTCATTCTCACAAGAAACGCTACTCGAGGTCCTCTCAAGTGTTATGCGCTGCGTATGATGATTTTCAATTTGACCATGCTAAAATAATGGAAGCAGATCGTGGGGTTTGCACCTATTTTATTTAGCATCTTTCTTTGTGAACCTACTCAGTTTTAATGCCTTGTAACCGAGTTTACAGAATTCAAGTAAAATATCTCGAGTAATGAACGTAAATGTTTTGCATGTAAGGATAATGAATAGGTGATACATGAACCTTTGAAAACGGGATCATCTCACGATAAATCATCAATTGTGTGATCTTTACCGTTTTAAACCTCCTCCACACTTCGCGTCGCATACACATCTTCGAATTCTATCTTGTTCTGGTGGAGAAAGGTAAAAAAATGCCCCTCCAAAATGATCCAATAGTAAATCCAGAAAATTTTTATAAACTCTTGATAAAAAAACTATTAGCTCACTATCTACTTCTATCACTAGTGACGTATTTAAAACGATATTATGAGAACTGAATAACATTGCCATGAGAACTGCCATCGTATAAATCATTACTTAAGTTAGTCTTTCGCTATGAAGCACATTTCAGGTCCGCTGAACGATATTTGTTACCGGTAACCGAAGAAACTGAATTGAAGGCCTTCAGTTTCTTCTGCTTTACCAAATTTGTCGCTGGATGTAAACTTTGGAGAATGCTCTCAATAGTTTTTACATCGATTTGTTTGAGTCTATTGTTTAAATTCGCGAAAGTTTATCGGGGAAGAACCTGAGTCTTTTCTTTAAAGCGTCGTTTCGCTTTATAAGCATTTAGGATCCTTCAGTCTCAAATAAATTCATCTCTCCTAGCAATTATTTCCATAGAAAAAAGAAAATAGAATATTCTTCACTTCATGCTACTTCTATTTCGACCTTTCGATTTAATTTCTGCATTTATTAGCTCCGTAAAGATTTTAACAGAGCTGTAGAAGTCCACGTTCCTTTGAAATTCTTAAAACTAAGCAAGACTATGGTATACTTACTGGCAATTTGATCCTTGTCTAGCTCATCCTGAAAATATAAGAAAAGAATCGCAATTAGCAAAATGATTATGGGCTCCATATAATAAAATCTACATTCACTCAATACCAATATGACTCAAAATTACGAATTTTTTCCACAGAAACAAGTGATTTAAGTCTCTTACAAAATATCTTCACTTGGAAAAATACGTATAATTTTAAATAACAGGGACCGTTCTACATGCACGACATAAAATTGGCTCCCAATAAGGGTATATTGAGTTTTAAAGTTTTGTCTAAATCTTGAGAGCCATATTTCTAGTCGGTTGACGTCTCCTTGAAGCAGTACGTTATGCCCCAAGACAAAAATTCTTTTATGGTCCGATTTACCACCACATTCCACCACACAATAATACGATTTGATTTTGACACACTACAACCACATATTCCATTTATAGAGAAAAATCAGGTGATGAAAGACCGACCTAAAGGAAGATCCCCATCGATCTTGATTCACAATCAGGAATTTCCTATGTTTCGCGTAATTATTCAATAGAGCTAGTGCGCACAAATATAATCCCATTATTTAAAATTTATTGAGGATATGAACATCGTTCAGCGTCAGTGATTTAAGTTGGAGAGATGAAAGATTCTTACATTTCTGCAGTACGAAAGAACCGTTTCTCCGGTGCAGTGTTCACAATGATAAATGCACAGCAGCGTATTATACAAAATTATTCTCGTTTCCAAGACATTATAATGCGCATATTGTACCAAGTTGGTTAAACTGGAAAATATTTCATTTCATGGTGGGATATTTACTTTTTCGTCCTTTCTCAAAGCACACTCCACCTTGCGGTATTCAAGTACATGTTATTAAGACCGACGCGATGGATTCAAATTCACCGCGATGCACGATCCTTCTAGGTTGCATAATCCAGCACAGGTAGTCCAGCGTTATAAATAAATCAATTCGTGCTTCTTCTACTCAATGAACCTTTTAAGAGCTTCTTGTGTTACCTACTACGTCTTTTGAGGCTCCTAAATTTATAGCTCAGCCTTCTCAAAAGCCATGATGAAAGTAGCAGCGAAGTGTAATCTCTTCCAAAAGCCGGAGACTTTGGCTATTCGAAGATGTATAATTACTTAACCGCGCCAAGAGATGAATTTTCCTCAAGATTATTTCGCACTTGCGCCACTATAACATTGTCAACAAAATATTGAGTGCCCTGTGTCGATTAGTGAAGCTTAATTATGGCATATGAAATAATTATACCTCGTATAGTCTAACGAGCGATTTTCTTAACTTATCCAGGCACACGAAATTTTCCTTGCCGCTTTCGATAATTATAATTTGAAACAATATCACAGCAGAAACGCATAAATGACTTCGTATGAAGTCGCGCGCACGGGTGCAAAGGTATACACCAAAAGGATAAAATTCGTAATGAAAAACAGTTAACTTCACCGGGATCCCAGTTAAGTCAATCATTTTTTCATTGCGAATTTCATCCCTTTAGTGTATGATTATACTTGGTATAGTCTAATGAACAACATAATTACCTTATCCAGGTTCTCAGGAAATTTTATTGCCAATTTGGAGGTAGTAAAGTCCAAAAACTTTGATACGAAAATTTACTTCGTCACAACCTGGGTCGGTAGGAAGCAGTTTCGTGCATTACACACAATTTCATTAATTGATATAAATATCATATTATTTAAATTGAATGGCAACGTCAGTATCTGGATGTGGAAAACTGTTTTGCGATGATTCCCTCTTAGTTTCAATCATAAATACTCTTTGCACTATGAGCATTATGTGAAGTAATTCAGGTAGTTTTCTTTTTTCACATTTGGGCCAAATTTCCGAGCTATGCTTTTCATTAGTCCGGGCTGAATGTTATTTTCACGCAATCCTGCGTTTTTTCATCACGGCAGTAGAACTTCAATGGCGCGATTAATTGTGGTTGAATAGGATCCGCATTTCTTTAAGGCTGATGCTTTCACTGCATTTCCCTCAATCCCAACACAATTATTCCTGCTTGGCTTACAATACCATCCCACTCGAACGACCCAGAGAAGGTCTCCCGCCTCCAGCAGAAGTTTACTGACTGACGACTTCTCTTTAGGGTAGAAGCTTCTCGTTATTCTAGGTAAGGCTTGCATACAGACACAAAACCGAAATTTCTGTGAGAAAAGTCCTTGTTCGGAACACAAGGAGAATATATACTTCCGACGCAAACAGGACTTAAATTTGACATCAGACGTAAAACAAAAAGCGGGCATTGATGTCCGTAATTTGCAGTGTTGGAATAGAAATCTAGAACAAGGGATCCCAAAATCGAACAGCAAAATGACCAGGTTTCTTCATTACCAGGAGAGGGTCATTCAGAGCTGGTAATCGGCCCGGGCCAGTTGGGGTATTATGACCTCACTTCCAACTGATTTTTGATATGCTTCAACAAAAGGACACATCTGTGGTGAATTCAGGGGTAATATAACTCTTAAAATTGAAAGATGAAAAATTAGAATGAATAAATAATGAGGGAAGACGTACGTACGTACACGTTTCCTTCTGCAAATAATTTCGGGCTCTGAAATGCTGAAGTTTTAGAAAATGATTGGGTCTATATTATTTAGCTTAACGGCGATGCGTCAATGAACCGCTCCTCAAACCCAAAGCCTGGATCCGCCACTGGGACTCACTTTCCCTTCATCTGAAGTTGGCTCCAACAAAACCTCAGGTTCATTCCAAATCTGGCATCGTCTGGGAACAACTTGTGCCTAAAGCATGTCCCGAAATGCGACGGCATTTGACCTCTGTCCACTGTATCGCCACATTCTCCTTGAATACACTGACTCCAAGCTTGTCCATTCCCTCACTTCCCATCCCATCACAATTCATCCCTGAGGAGAACGTATGGTGGACAGCAAGGGCTCGCTTCTTCGACCACGCTGCTGCACGGGATTTCCAATTGAAGTCCGGCGAACGATGAACTATCCCTATTCACTCCCTAACCCCTAGGTCGTCAGACCTCCTGGGATCTTCTCACTAAGTCCAACGTGAATCGTGCACGGGTCGGAAGGGGGGTAAAAAGGAGTCAAAAGAACTCTTTCCTACCATTTCGGTCGAGTTGCTGGGCTCGGCGACGAAGTAGTCTTGAAGGAGTCACGAAACGTTAGAAGGCAGCTCTGTCGAGATAGGCGGATGTTGCTCCTTAGAGGTGTTCCTTGTGCCCCGAATCTGCTGCGACTGGGATCCGTGGGCCGGGATGTTTGTACCTTCAGTCTTTTCGGATGGCCGTGAAGCTGAGCGGGCCGGCGTGGAGGGGGTAGTTGGAAAAGGAAGAATTGGGGCTGATGGAAGGGGGTAATGAGATGCAAGGGAACGCGATAGAGAGAGAAGGGGAGGAGACTGGGATGGGGTGGGGGAGAGAGAGGTTCTTAAGGGTATGGGGTGGTAGGGGGGATGGGTTTGTAAGGGACGCACTCTTCGTGAGAAGTTGCAGTGTGGCAAAAGGTACGGATGTCTGTTCCAGGGGGAGAGGGTGTCGGGGGAATTCAGAGGGGAGTATGAGGACTGGGTCAAAACAAAGGGGTAGTAGGTGGGAGTCGAGGGGAAATAAGGGGGCGTGGAATGCCTCCAAAGGATTTCTCCAACTCTTTTGGTGAGGGTGGGGTGCGGGGAGGGGACTGGAGCAAGGTTTGGAAGGTAGGCTAAGGTGAGAGAGGTGGAGAAGGAGAAGAGACACACAACCGGCTATAGGGAACGGATCCCCTCCGCCCTTAACTCCCCCATCCCATCATCTCTTCCTTATCTCCTGGCGTATGGCGGGAGGTGGGAGAGGGGGGCAGTCTCCGGGTTTTCTAGGCAACGGCGGCGGAAGTCGAGTGGAGGGCTGCCATCGGGAAGTCTTCCAGGGGAGAGAGAGAGGGTAGGCATCCGCGGCTTCTATTTTAAATTATTTTTTCCCCCTCCCACCGCGCTAAGCTATCCGCCGTGCCTAAGACATCCCGTGCCGCAACAATGGATCCTGGAAAAGGAGATCGAGTTGTTTGTGTCATTTACGCCGGCCCAAGGTATTTAATTCTAGCGCTGGTGGGACCTTTCCTCACCAACGTCCTCACGCCTAGGTCCACATACGTACTTCACCCCCACCCTTATTTCCCAAGAATGGAATAAAGGGAAGGGGGAACACGAGTCTCCGTCAGGCGTGGATTTACCTCACCCCGTACGAGAATAATCACCCTGTTTGTAAAAATTCTCACGAAAGAAGTCCTCATTGAAAAGACAAACTTTGTCGTTTTCGTGCATATTCTTTCAATATGGGTTTAGGTCTACCTCATTCATTGTTCGTTCCATTCTAAGACTGATTGACTGCAACCCTCAATCCTCCCCAATCAAGTGCTAGTTCCCTTACTCCCTGGTAGTTATTCTTATGTACTTTCCTTTTTATTTGGTATTTCTTCTATTGTACTTTCCTCTCTAGATCTAAATGGTTAATATGGACGTGAGAGATTGGGTTGTTGTGGTGGATAGAGCACTGTCATTTTATCCCCTTGGCCCGGATTCAAATCCCGGCTGTGGCGTAGATTTTCAGAGGAAATCCCGACCCTTACTTAGGTGCTGTGAGGAGGGCATATAAAGTGTGGTACGGGATTCGTCGGACTCTTGACTCCTTGGGGCTTTCGTTAAGAATACTGATGCCGATGTCGGGTTACTCTTCACCCTTCCTCCAATACCAAAATCCTTTCCTTACAAACCCACCAGCCGGCTATAGCCCACTAAACGGCGCAAATGAACCTACTTAGCTGATGTAAAGAGCTCTCGGCCTTCACAACGAGTCACATCTTCCATTTTGCCATTATAACAATTCATCAGCCCTGAAGACGATGGGAAAGTCTCCCCTCGAAACGTCGGCCGCCATGGAAGACCTGCGTTTGGCCGCCATGGAAGACCTGACCCGGTGTTAAGCCCGAGAGCTCTTTACATCAGCCATTCGCCGGGAGAGCATAAAATCCTATTTACAATTAGCTGTTGGTCGCCAATCGCCATCCTTGAATAGTTTACCAAGCAATATGGATATACTGTACATCGTTTCCACCATGCCAGTCCTTATTTTCCCCAGTTAAATTCATCCAAAATATTCATCCATACCTCCTCATAGCCGGTCTATATAATAATCTATATTTCCTCATTTCCGATCTTAGTTGTGAGCAAATAGGACCTCCAACGAAAACTTCTCCCTTCCAAACGAATGTCCAAGAAGGTTAGTGCGAATGTGTTGTCGTGTTAAGCCTACACTGTGTCACATGAGACATCGTTGTGCTTGAATAGCCTCAGTCTCGACAGGATAAACCCAACATAAGTTCTTATGAGCGACCAACTAATTAAACAAAAATTCCTTCCAAAATTGCAAAAACGAACATTTTACAATGAACAATGAGCTGACATTTGCAAGCATTTCACCAAATACGGGTAAATTCAACAGGCAAAAAATAAGTTCAAATATCCAACGAACCCGAATCTCTCCATTTCGGGACAGAACTATTGGCCAACCAAGCTTCCATTTCGCAATGAATTATCATTACATCACTGGTTACTCACGGAGAGGGAGAGAAAAAATAAGCTTCGTCATACATTATCACATCTCGTATTTCTTTCACAAAAAAATCGTTCGGTGACCGAAAGGAACAATTAAATTGTTGTTAATGACATGTATTTGCTTTCTGATCGCGCTCATTTTTTTCTTTGTCAGGATTGAAAATCCTCCAAGTGATTACTGCGTATAATTAATCCAACGCAGAAGCGGGACTTGCCGTGATAATAGCTTTGGCGAAGTCACACGCTGAGAAGAATAATAATTTTAAAATTAACAGAAAAAAAATCATACACCAGGGATGTTGAGTATTTTCACCGTGATATCGAAGGATCTCGGATTCCAGTTTATGAAGATGATTTTTTTTCCAGAGAGTTTCTCACCCTAGAGCGGATTAAATGGTGCACACTCTCTTGGCTGGATTAGCGTAATTTGAAAACAAAGTATGCAGGTATCACATTGCTTTATTATATGATCTGACACATATTTCGCTTATTTCAAAATGCAAAAAATATTCTTGACAAAATTTGTTTTAGCCAAAATCAAATACGCCTGGCAGCTTTTCTAAGGCAAAATCAATCAACTTGGTTCTTTTTTTTTACTTTTTCTTTTGCTTCTTCGCTTTTGATAGGTTCGTCAGACTAGTACGGATCGCACTTATGGCCGACTTTGGAGCGGAAATTCCGTCACATTACAAGGTGAGAGTCTGAACATGGGACATCGGGACACTATGTCCCATCTTCAGAGCTTGGAATGAATATAATTCTAAACTTTATGTCCATGGAGCTAACAGCGCTCATCTCCTGATGATCCTCAGCTTGCAGAGGTATTTAGTTAATTCTTTTCTTCCTCTAGAAGAGCTTTCCAATCCAATATCGTAATGTTTTATATTTTAACGTCTAACTCCTTGCTACATAAAAAATAGTTCCTATGCATAATGAAAAGGGTGAACTATGACCTATTCAAATTTATCATAATTGACATCTCTTTTCATAGGATGGTTCTTTCTTTCGATTCCACACGCTTCTAATTTCTCACACAAACACTTCACCATTGATTACAGTGGTTTTCTAAGGAATATAAAACTTAAGTAACCAAATTAAGATATAATGAGAACTTCTCTCACATGTCATCTGAATTTTCTCCGCTCTATAAATATATCTTCGGTGAGTGAGCTATAAATTGCAGGAAATGACGGGCAGTCCTTGCACGCCCAAAAACCAAATTTCTTTTATCCTATCAAAGCCACCATATCCTTAATTTTGTTGATTAAGTCATGGAAAATGGAAAAAATAATTCAAATTTATTTAATTAAATCAATGAAATCAGTGTATAAATCCTCGAAAGATGCACCACTACTTCTTCTGGGCCAAATGCCCGCAGCTGTTGTCGTTATATCAATCAAGTTTCTTGATGGTGAAGTGTCAGAGTGAGAAGATCAAGACGAAAGTTATGAAGGTTTATCTATTTCCTGGGGTAAAACAGAGCAACTTTTCACAGATGCATGGCTGGTCGTTATTTTGAAACTGTCCAGACCAAGGAAACTTTAAGGGTAATTACGCCAAGCTGGCTAAAATATATTTATTTTGAAATCATCATGGTAATGTTTGAGAGAACCAAAATTGCAGCTATGCAAAAATATAGGCACCCAGTAAATCATAAATACAACCAGATATATTCTTAAGCGGATTTTCCCTCCGAAACAGATAACGGTTTAAAATTAATGCGATGTTTTGAAACAGTGCTAAGAGTGTGGACAATATTTCTTCAACTGCAACGGAATTAATCTAGAAAATTTTGCTAAAAATAAATTTTTGTTTGGATCGGAAAAACTCTAACTTAAAACTTTTAAGGCGGATCCCTTGCAATTGCATAGGTCAAAGCAAATGAGAACTTTCACCTATTTATTTATGCCTTTTAAAAAGTACTCTTATCACTGTACATTTGACTAAGCTATTGAGGTTAATATCTATCCAAGCTATCCAAGCAACCAAATTAAAATTGTAAATAAATAAAAACAACTCCAAACTTTAAAGGTAAAAATCTTGAATGTGTCTGTATATCTATGTATTTTTTAAATTTAATGTCTGTAAATTTACAATTATGTAACCAAAACAACTGTAAATCATTTATCATCATACATCATTGTTTATAGCCCAGACGATGGATGAATAAACATCCGAAACGTCGGCAAAAGTTTAAAAATAAAAAATTATTTGACCTATACTCATGAAATTTGCACCATTAAGCTTATTGACCTATAGTCTTCCCACGTTTTTGCCTTACTCTTCTTTGGTATAGGATTTAGTACAGTCTTCGCGAAGTCTTCCGGCCACACTCCATCCTCATAAATCCTACGAATAAGCGCAAAAAGTTTTCCTCTTCCGTTCTTCCCCATGCTCTTAATAAGCTCTGCAGGTATGTCATCTATTCCCACCCCCTTATTCCTTTTCATGTCTCGTAGAGCTCTTTCGATTTCGCTATGTAGGATACTTGGTCCGATGCCATCTCTGTCGATATCGTCTTCCCTTTCTATATCTAACCTATTGGGCCTTATTTCTTTACCATACAGCTCTTCAACATACTCCTTCCACCTCTCCTGGATCTCTCTCGGTTCAACGATCACCTTTCCCGTCTTGTCTGTTATCGTTGTAATTCCCCTTCCCTTATTACCACCCGTCAGTTCCTTTACTTTCCTATATAATGCATCTGCTCTTCCCTCTTTTTGGTATTTCTCTAACGCGTCGATCTGTTCTCTCCACCACGCCTCTCTTGCTTTCTTTGTTTCTCTTCTAAGCCTGTTATTAAATTCTCGGTATTTTCTCGGACCTAGCTCTGAGTTTACGCTCTTCCATTTCCTTCTCTCCTCCATCTCCCTGATCATCTCCTTCGTGATCCACGGTTTTCTAATTTTAGTTGCACTCACTACGCCTACCGTTGCTCTCGCCGCTTCTACAATTCCATTTTTCAAACTTCCCCATTCATCTTCCACTGATCTAACTCCATGATCCTCACTCATTATCTCATCCACCTTCTCTCGATACTTCTTCTTCATTGCCCCAGTTAATACCTCCGTATTCCACTTTCGTACCCTCCTTTCCGTTCTTATCTTTTTCAGTTTTACCCGACATTTCATGACTAATAAGTTGTGGTCTGTGTCTGCATCAGCTCCTGGATAAGTATGCGAGTTTTCAACACTATTCCTGTATCTGTGACGTACCATTATATAATCTATCTGGAACCTATCTGTTTCTCCCGGCTTCTTCCAAGTGTACCTACGTCGAGGATGATGTCTGAACCATGTATTTGTAATTACTAGGTTATTTCTGTGGCAAAACTCCACAGCTTTCTCGCTGCGGTCGTTTCTCCTTCCTAGCCCGTAATCGCCCACCTCCCGCCCAACTCTTCCTTCACCCACCACCGCGTTCCAATCCCCCATTACTACCAGGTGCTTACTTCCTGGTATCCTCCCAATTATTTCCTCTAGCTGATCGTACACCCCATCTACTTCCTCCTCTTTATGATTAGAGGTAGGCATATAAACCTGGATTATAACTAAATTCGTTGGTTCTGCTTTCAGTTCCACGACTATTATCCTATCACTCACCTGTTCTGCATTTCTACCGAGTTCTACTTTTCTACCGAGTTTCCTATTCATTACGAATGCAACCCCGCGCTGACTTTCATTCCCTCCACTATAAATTACTCTATAGTCGCCGCTCCAGTAATCCCCGTCATCCTTCCATCTTACTTCACCCAGACCCATGATGTCTACACCCACCCTCTCCATTTCTTGCTTTATATTCTCTAGCTTCCCCGCCCTCAGCATAGTCCTAACATTCCACGTGCCTATTCTGATAGTTTCATTCCTCTTCTTTATCTTCTTTTCCTCTGCTGCTGCTACGTCTGAGCAAGGATTTCGTGTGATGACGACCGCAGGGGCCTTGCTCCCACCGCTGCCGGGCACGACACCCGGCCCTCTTGGCCGAGTCCCGCAGTTGCCAGGATTCGTTATCATTTGAGAACTGTCCATAATTTCAAGGTTTTTGTTTTAGTTGAGATAGTATTCCGTGGCCTATCCCAATAGTGTTTTTTACGTGACACCATCACTTCAGAGGCCGCCCCACTGGGGTCAGACGCCTTTTGCAGCCGCCTCACTAAGGTACAGACGCTGCGCGGACTACCATTCGTCTGTCTCCTAACCTTCGACCAATCTGGCATGGGTGACCCTACCAGGAGCAATGCTCCCGCCAGTGGATCTCTAGGGGTCATCGGAGCACGCAAGCCCTTCAACCACGACAAGGTTGTAGCCCAAGAGAAGAGGGTTTTCTTATAAAATAAGTTCAATGATTTTCACACCCGTTGAATTTCAACGGTTAGGTACTTTCCACTAGTATCTATCTATCTATCTATATATATATATAAAATGGATGTTTGTATGTTTGTTTGTCTGTCCGAGATTAATAGACTTCGACACCGTTTCACCGATCACCATGAAAGTTGGCACATACATGTATTTTTTCAAGGAGAAGGTTTTTATGCTATCTAAAAATACCTCAGGGCCCCAAAAGGTCCCAAAAAGGGGCCCTTCGGTGGTTTAAGCTACGAATTGGGTTTTGTGCAGTGGTTTCATTTTTAGCTTTTTAAAACTACTTCCGCTCATGATAGAGGGTTGGGATTTTTTTATCAAATGGCTAAAAGAATGAAGTTTATAATTTTTTCAATCAATTATCTTTTCCTATTTGTATTTATCTGAAAACCGCGTTTTAACTGCAAAAATGCGCATTTATCTCATAAATCAACAATAGCATATTTCCTTGACGACCACATTTTGGTCTTTAACGCATTTAAAATTGATTTTGCTTAGTTAAGCTGATTTGGAATTTGGAATTCTATGCATTGGGTTTTATGCAGTGGTTTATTTTTTTGCCTTTTTAAACTACTTTAACTCAAGATACAGAGTTAAAATTTGTTTTATCAGATACCCCAAGAATTAAGTACTTTTTAAAGCTTTTTTAACATATATATATAAATGTAATGGTGTAGCGAATAGTAATGGTAATTATGCCTCTGTTGCTACAACAAACACAGCGTTGTTTATTATCGTTTGATATATTACACGTAGTGGAACCGTTGAATAACTATTCCTATTTTGTTTATAGGTGAATGACATTCCATTCTTTTCTTTATCGGGTGAATAAAAGGCACCTCATCTGACACCAAACATTAAGTAATGGAAATTGATTAGTAATTGGTGAGTGCACGCCGGGAAACTGACCGGATCAGAACCTCTACTTCAAGATCTGCTGAGGCATCTGAAGATCGAGATGCACGCCGGGAAACTGCCCGGATCAGAGCCTCTACTTCAAGATCTGCTGAGGCATCTGAAGATCGAGATGCACGCCGGGAAACTGCCCGGATCAGAGCCTCTACTTCAAGATCTGCTGAGGCATCTGAAGATCGAGATGCACGCCGGGAAACTGCCCGGATCAGAGCCTCTACTTCAAGATCTGCTGAGGCATCTGAAGATCGAGATGCACGCCGAGAAACTGCCCGGATCAGAGCCTCTACATCAAGAGCTGCTGAGACATCTGAAGAGCAAGACACTCGACGTAAAGCTGCACGCACTAGGGTGAGTCAATCAAGAACAAGAATCGATCTTAATAAAGCAGCGTTCAATTACGATAAAAACTACAATTATAGAATGAATCACGATGTTGACATTGGACCAATGACTAATTTGTGCTTTCATTGTCGCGCTTTGAAGTTTCACAAAGAAACGCCTGGCATGTGTTGCTCCAATAGCAAAGTGAAACTGCCACCACTGGCTGAGCCACCAGAGCCACTTTTAACTTATGTGGCTGGAGTTACTCGAGAGTCCAAACACTTTCTAAAACATATTCGGAAATACAACTCATGCTTTGCAATGACATCGTTCGGAGCGACGAATATTGTAAGATATGGCAATTTCATGCCTACATTCAAAGTCCCAGGACAGGTGAACCATCAGATTGGTTCACTTCTTCCAGTACCCGAAGAAGATCCACAGTTTTTGCAAATTTATTTCATGGACAATGTGGAGAAAGAGATTGATCGACGATGAGCTTTTAGTGTAGCAACAGATCGGGAAATTATTGCTGAATTACGAGCATTGTTCCACGAGCAAAACTGTTTGGTCAGAGATTTCAAAACCGCATTAGAGAATATAAGAGCGGATGACTTCAAAGTCATTAATAGGGCAGACAAAACGCCGTTGAATGACCATGAGAGGCGTTTCAATGCTCCAACTGCCCCTGAAGTTGCAGCTGTAATTGTTGGAACAGAGATTACCCGAAGAGATATTGTTCTCACCAGACAAGATCAAATCATGCAACGAGTTGCTGAAACACACCGATCGTACGATGCACTTCAATATCCAATACTTTTCCCGCGTGGAGAAGACGGATATCATCTTGAATTGTATCAAACTCATCCCGTCACAGGTATTGCTACAGCGAAAAGAATCAGTTGTATGGATTTTTATGCATATCTTATCATGATTCGAGAACAACTATCTAACCACATCCTGAATTGTCGTCAACTTTTCCAACAATTCATCGTTGATATGTACGCTAAAGTCGAAAGTGAACGACTCAATTACATTCGATACAACCAATCTAAGCTTCGAGTCGAAGAGTATATTCATTTGCGAGATGCAATGGCGAATGATGGGACGGTTGCTGACATTGGCCAAATGGCTATTCTTCCGGCTTCGTATACTGGAAGTCCAAGACACATGCAAGAATATGCTCAGGATGCTCTGACATACGTTCGCAAATACGGACGTCCAGACCTTTTCATCACCTTTACATGCAATCCATCTTGGACTGAAATCAAAGATTTACTTCTACCTGGCCAGCTACCATCCCATCAGCATGATCTCACAGCACGAGTGTTCAAACAAAAATTGATACGTTTTACAGATCTCATCACAAAGAACCATATATACGGTGAAACTCGCTGCTGGATGTATTCGATTGAATGGCAGAAAAGAGGTCTACTACATGCCCATATCTTAATTTGGTTGCTTGAAAAAAATTGTTCCAACTCAAATTGATGATATCAATACTGCTGAGCTGCCCGATACAAAAGAAGATCCAGAATTATTTACGCTTGTCAAAAACATATGATTCATGGACCATGTGGACTACATTACCCACATTTGCCATGCATGAAAGATGGAAAATGCACCGAAAAGTATCCCCGTAAGATGCTCCAAGAAACAAAAACTGGTGGCGATGGTTATCCGCTGTACAGACGACGAAAACCAGATGCTGGAGGACACACAGCAAATAATAAAATAAATAACATTGATTTCCAAATTGATAACCAATGGATTGTGCCATACTCTCCTATCCTTTCGAAAACATTCAATGCGCATATCAACGTGGAGGCCTGCAACTCAGTTAAATCGATAAAATACACATGTAAATATGTAAATAAAGGTAGCGATACATACTGCCATATGGCAGTTTTCGGACTTGCGAATCCCAATGTACCCGTCAATGAATTCGAGCAATTTCAAATGGGACGTTATATAAGCAGTAATGAAGCTGTATGGCGAATTCTTGGTTTCGACATCCATGAACGCTTTCCTGCTGTCATGCATCTCAGTGTTCACTTGGAAAACGGTCAACGAGTCTACTTCACGGAAGAGAGTGCTCCCCAGAGAGCTGCAGATCCACCAAACACAACTTTGACCGCCTTTTTTCAATTGTGTGCATCTGACGAATTCGCAAAAACATTGCTATATCACGAAATCGCTCACTATTACACACGGAATCAATCGATGAAGAAATTTTGCAGAAGAAAACGAGGCACCAGACATTCTTCCATAGGTGGCATATTTTCTACTGGCACATTGGGACGAGTATATACTGTTCATCCAAATAATGGTGAATGTTACTATTTGCGAATGCTGCTTCACGTGGTTAAAGGACCAACATCGTTTCAAGCAGTCAAAACCATCGATGGCCAAGTGTGTCATACCTACAGAGAAGCATGTTTCAAACTTGGTTTGCTTGAAAATGATCAACATTGGGACAACACATTGACAGAAGTATCTGAAACACGTTATGCTCACCAAATACGAACTCTGTTCGCCATTATTTTGACGACCTGTGCGCCTTCTGATCCGAAAGATCTATGGGAAAAACACAAAGAGAATATGAGCGCAGACATACTTCTCCGAGCACGCAGAGACAACCCCGGCCTGGATGTACAGTATTCGGAATACATTTTTAATGAGGCACTGGTATTACTTGAGGATATTTGTATGTCTATTAACAACAAATTTCGCAATCATCTTGGGCTATTTTCACCAAAGCGTGACGGAACCGATGTTATCGATAGAGAAGTATTGCGAGAAAAGCAATATGATGTCGATACGCTGCAAGTTTATGTTGAGGCTCAGAAAAGGCTCTTAACAAACGATCAACGACTCGCGTACGACACAGTTATGGAGCATGTACGAGGCATAAATGGTGGACTTCTTTTTCTTGATGCACCAAGAGGCACAGGAAAAACATTTCTACTCAATTTGATACTCGCCGAAATTCGAATGAAGCATGACATTGCTCTGGCTGTGGCATCATCGGTGATTGCAGCTACGCTACTTGATGGAGGGCGCACGGCGCATTCGGTTCTCAAGCTGCCACTGAACTTAAATCTAGCTGTAAATCCTCTTTGCAACATTGGAAAAACAACTGGAATGGCAACTGTACAGAAAACATGTCAAATTATTATTTGGGATGAATGTACCATGGCCCATAAAAAAGGACTTGAAGCACTTGATCGTACTCTGCGAGATTTTCGAAGCGATAAACGTCAAATGGGCGGAGCTCTGATATTGCTCGCCGGTGATTTCCGTCAAACTTTGCCCGTCATTCCAAGATGAGCTGAACGTCATGCCTGAAGAATTCGGCTCTCTGGAGACACGAGAAGAAAATTACACTGTCGACCAATATGCGTGTGGATTTACTTGGAGGAGTTTCTGCACAAACATTTGCCAAGCAACTTTTGGATATAGGCGATGGCAAACTTCCTGTTCTTCCTGAAACACAGGAGATATCATTCCCACTGAATTTCTGTGAACTTCTGTCAACAATTAAAGATCTTGAATACATGGTTTTTCCAAACATCGCCTACAACTTCATGAATCACGATTGGCTATGCGAGCGAGCTATCTTAGCTCCAAAGAATGATGATGTCAATCGAATAAATAATAATATTCTTTTGAAAATTCTTGGTGCGGTTACGACATACAAATCTATAGACACAGTTATAGTAGAGGATCAAGCTGTTAATTATCCTTTAGAATTTCTCAATTCATTGGAGCCTGCTGGAATGCCACCGCACATATTGACGTTGAAAGTTGGCTCACCAATAATGCTACTTCGGAATCTCAATACACCAAAGTTGTGTAACGGAACCAGACTTTCCGTTAAAAAACTAATGCCGAATGTGATTGAAGCAACAATAATTAACGGAAATTGTAAAGGAGAAGATGTGCTAATTCCGCGCATTCCGATGATTACAATTGATTTGCCCTTCACATTCAAACGACTACAGTTTCCCGTGCGTCTTGCTTTCGCGATGACAATCAACAAAGCTCAAGGGCAGTCACTGCGCTTTGCCGGATTAAATTTAGAACGTCCGTGTTTTTCACATGGTCAACTATACGTTGCTTGCTCTAGAGTAGGAAGTTCAAAAAATCTGTACATCTATTCACCAAATCATAAAACTAAAAATATTGTTTATCCACTAGCGCTACGATAAATGTAAGCATTAGT
Source organism: Pyrrhosoma nymphula (assembly GCA_963573305.1). Taxonomy (NCBI): domain Eukaryota; kingdom Metazoa; phylum Arthropoda; class Insecta; order Odonata; family Coenagrionidae; genus Pyrrhosoma; species Pyrrhosoma nymphula. The sequence goes on along the minus strand of OY754329.1, from coordinate 139,612,948 downwards.
ATAGATTATTTTAGGTTCATTCAATTATTCTGCGAGTGAAACAGTCAAAAATATGTATCATCTACGTGAGCTATTCATAAAAAATTTATATCGTTCAGCCTTGATTTATACCAATAAAAATAATGGACTCTCATAGGTTTGATCCATCTTTCATTTTTCCACATTTATCTACAACAACTTATACATTCTAGATATATATACAGAGGTAAAGAAATATACACAGGCAGGACGTCTGCCGGGTTTTGCTAGTATATATATAAAAGAAAAAGTCCTGACTGACTGACTGATTCATCAACGCACAGCCCAAATTACTGGTGATATAATTACGAAATTTTGGGAATATATCCGTACCATGGAGTAAAGGCGCACTAAGAAACGATTTTTTAAATAAACAATTTTTGGGGTTGTTTTTATCCCATTAATGTTAACTTTTCCTCCCATAAGAAAAGGATTGATTTCGGTGAATGTGTTTCTTTATTTGCTTTTTTAAATTACTTGCACTCAAGATATTGAATGGAAATATACATCATAGAACGCATAAAAGAATTCAGTATTTAATTATTTCATTCAATTTTCTTATATGCTTCGTTTTTGCCTAAGTATTGCTTTTTTAGCTCTAAATTCATCAATATTTCATCCTTTTCAACAAGAGCAATTTCCTTGGCAACCATGCGTGAATATCCATTTTAATAGCGATATCAGGAATGGCCATTCACGCCTGCAGCATTTAAAGATTCATTCAGTTACTAATGTGATAGTGTTTACCCCAACCTCACTATTTGCGTTTAATGGCTTTTACATAGTATCAGCATTTGGCACGTCACATTAATTCTTATAACCACATACAACGGCTTTCATGTTTTCTCTCTCGCGCTGAATTTTAACGGGCATCCTCATCTTACCCTTATTAGCATTATTTATGGCCGCAATATGAAATCACAATACCAAGTTTTGTACTTGGTATTTTTCTGCTTCTGAATTGATATAGAATATATGTACCATCAAAAATATTCTGAGAATTTGAACTTAAAATCATGATGCGTAGGAACATTTATTTAAAAAAAGAGGATCGAACTGGAGATCATGAGTTACATGAAAACTGGTCAGTTATCTGTGCATAGAAGACATTTTATATTCCTTAAAGTTTGAAAATTGTACTACATTTCGTTTTTGAGTTTTACACGAGCATACATACTTTGTACATTATTTATAAGATTATCATTATATATAAGCGAATTTCAATGAGAATTAACTCCGAAGTTCCAACATGCGGTAAATGGCTGATAGATAGTACCTGGATATAGTACGCGTCATGCATTGATTCTTATTGATAAATGTAAATGACATCTCCCACTGAAATTCAACGGACATGATCATCTTGCCCTTATGAACATTATTAAGCACTATTTCTGGACCAATATTGAGTAATAATATTACCAAATATGTGGATTTTGTACCATTTGTTTTTCTCTTCTTCTGAAATATCTATAAAATATGCTATTTAAAATACTCTCTAAATTAAACCTCAAATTTCATGTCATGGATAAATTTGATTTTAGCCAAGAAAATGTAAAATGGTCAACATTAGCCCAGTACTTTTATGCATTATTGATGCAATTAATTCACAGCTTCCCGTGTGAAGACGGGTTCCCGGGATATAGTTGTACTCAAACGACTACAGTTCCCAGTTCGCCTTTCCTTCTCAATGACCTTCAACAAGGCACAAGAGCAATAGCTTCAGTGGTGTGTGGATAAAATCTATGCTTTTAATATGGTAAATTATATGTTATAGGCTCACGAGTGGGACAGCCAAAAAATTCATTTGTTTTTGCAGAGGGCGGTAAAACCAAAAATATTGTAAATCCCAAAGCACTTGAATGCATTTTTTCAACTTTTAATTTAATACACACAAATTTATTGTCTTTCATTTATTTTGTACATGTAAATTGGACTGCTTTGTCTGTGTGTGCCTACTTATAAAGAAAAAGAGGCATTGCAACGTATGTCGGGCATTTCGAGGGCATGTGCAATTTGGGCTCATTTTCATGAAAGCGAAAATTACGAAAACGCAGACCTACGCCTACCTGAGCGGCGCCACTGGACGGGCAGGCACTAGAACGAATGCGAGAAAATAATGTCCTACCCAACATCTGCACCTGACTCGTGCAGCTCGGGCATAGCCGCATAACTCGGGTTTTTAAAATTCTGGTGGGGGTCCGGGGGAGAAGCCGCCGGAATACGGGGGTCCAGGGGGGATTCGCCCCCCTGGCTATCTGCTGCGGTGAGCGAAGCGAGCCACCAGCGGCTAGTAATTTAATAAATGACATATGACTTTTCAGCAAAGAAATGGATCCAAGCAACCAAATTAAAATCGTAAATAAAAACAGCACCGAACTTGAAAAGTAACATTCTTGAATATGTCTATGTATTTTTATATTTAATGATAAATTTTGCTTATGTATATCATGTCTTTTCATGCTTATACAGCAATGCATGTGAAATTAGAACTGAAGGTACACTAAAAACAGACCTATTGTCTAGTAGGGTACCTAACTTTCCATTTGTAAACGAATGTAGTAATCTATTTGTTTGAGAAAGAATAAATTCTATTTTTATTATATAATACAAGGACAACGCCGGCAGTGAGCACTTATTTCCCTTTGAAAAGTGACCAGCAGGGGCCACGAAACGTCGGGCTGACATGCGGCATACACCCGAACAGTTTTACAGCTCATCGTGAGCCGCGAAAACTCCATTAAAGAAACAATATGGAGATGTAGATTTATTTTTGAGCGTCTGTAATTCCAATTTTCATCATCATCGGCAGTCACTAATCCGAAGATTGGTTTGCTGAAGCTCTGCATTTCACCCTCCTACCCAATAACTGTTTTATTCCTATTGGGGAAGTCTTCTTAACCCATAATATTTTACCATTAAACCATCGATTTTATGTCATGCTCTCCATATAGGCATTCTAAAATTTATAATGGAGTTCATTGCAACATATATTGCGAGTCCGGTAAAAAGCTGTAGCGCTGCTTATTCACTTCTCTCCGTTACTCCTTCATACTCAAGTAAATATAAAGTGTGACAATGGATCCTACTAAGCATATCTATCTAATGTACCATAAGCTCTGTAAGGAAAGTAAATCGAATACTATGGAACGATCAAGAAACGTGTTTCCGCGTAGAATAGAGGAGTTAAATGATAGCAACTATAAATTAACTGTTATGTTAAGTACTGGAATCCATACATTGTTGCATTTCATTTTCCAAAAGGTACCTGAGAAAAGTTTAGGGATGATAAGAGCAACCGGACTTCTGGACGTAGCATTTCATAAAATAAATAGTGAATTGGATTACATCTTTATTGTTAGTGGCAGAATGATTCCTAAGCATCCAGAAAGGCAGCAGGGACATGCTGTGACAGCCACAATTCAAGGTGTCACTCGTCATTCCGATTTCAAAAGTTCATCCCGTTACATATTTTTATGCAGAGGCTAAGATACTTGTTATTGCTGTAGGTACACTGTCGCATTCACAGGTATAGACTATGGATTTCAATTTATGACGATAAAAAGACAGACAGAATAATGACTAACTAAGGTAAATAAAACGTATTGTCTGATTGGCATTATGCATTAAAAATATTAGTATTCCCATATTATATAATTGTACCTTCCACCGATTAAGCCGATGTCTAGTAGACATTAGGTACTGCAATAAAGTCTCCCTATACTGTTTGAATTATTGGGATGAAGAATTTATAACAACGCACTCATACTAGAAAACAGGACTCATGAGAAATATTAAGATTTAATAGTCCAACATAAGGAAACTAGATTAAATAATGACTAAATTCAGTCAGATGTGTGACAAATACTAATGCTGTATGCTAATGTAAAGTAGTTAATTAGGAAAAGTAAATACATTGAATGAATAGGCCTCTTTACCTGGTGAACGGAAGGGAAATATCATATTTTAGCGATTGATTCAAAATAAGCATTGCAAATAACTTTTGTATATTTAATTCGCCAGCCAAAATGGTAACAGTACAAATAGGCAATTAGCTTACACAAACTATTACTAATTTGCTGTATTTTTATTCATCGAAACATAGCAGGGCTCGTTATATCCTTATGTTGCATTATGATTCATTAGTATCGTTCGGTTAAAGAGTGAATACACGCAAAATTCACGTTTGTCATAAGTTTTCAACTGTACGTAAAAAGGTAAAACTACGCTCTCCCGGCATAGGGATCGGTATGAAGCGGCAGCTGACGTCACGAGGATATTTCACTCACTCGAGACGAGTTCACTCACTCGACGTCACTGGGGGATGTGGCTACTGTACATTTTGGCACCATTCAAAACTATCATCTTTCGACGCGTATAATAATGAAACCAAGCAGCGTAGCGAAGTTGAACCAACTGGCTTTTGTTTAAGTATTCGAGAAAATTACGGTAAACTTATTTTTTTTAATTAATAGACTTCCCCAATGGGAGGCAAGAAAGAATTTTGTTTACGCCATCAGGTATAGCGCAGGTCATTCTCGCTAAAGACACAAAAATTAAAAACAGACATTGAGTATGTAACACTGCGACTATGTGAGCCAAAACAAATACTAGCTTCCAACTTTTCTTTTGTACATTTTAAAAAACACTGCTTTCATTAACGACAATCCTCAGGTATTAAAAAATAAAATAAAGATGCAACAAATGCAGATAGTTTTACGCATGTTTACTTTGATTGAACACTTATTCGAGTCTTAGGAGCCGAATTCAGCGCCATTTCCAGTAAATTAATGCATTTTTACTTCAATTATCGCAGTACCTTGCTTACAAATCAAACAAAATGAGCAGTTGCCTAAATTATATTACCATAACTACTATTTTCTGGGAAAAAAATAGCATTTCGCGCAAATGGAATTTATATAAGACAGAAACATATTCTCTATTTTCACCAATTACCATTTATGTCTTGCCAATTTCCTCATGCGGCTCAAGCATACGGTTTCAAGTTCAACTGCCGAAAAAATAACGTGGAAAGGTATTATTTTGTAAAGCGGTCAAGTTTTTCTACAAGTAGCCATAATGTGAATAAAATGACATTGTTTCCGTTATTTAAACTTCGTCTTACGGTAGAACCTCCTCAACTTCGAACATTGCTACCCTTTCTTAGGTGATATCTCGGACGGCTGCCTTGACGACCTATGCTCCTCGTGTCATCGTTGTCCAAGCTTTGGCAGCGCACTCTTCCAACTATTTCCAACTTCACCGACCGATGTTTCTTGAGGCACTCCCAACACAGCATTATCCGTCACTGTGATCTTTACGAACGAGTTCCGGAGAAAGGATGTGCGTCACATACATTTCAAGGATTATTCACTCTTGAGAATCTCTTCTGATTGTGCCCTCCTCACGCTCAATGATGAGGAAGATTAAATAACTTTTACTACGATACTTGAAGTAAAAACACTGTTTCATTTAATACATAAAAATGGTGTATTTTATCTGATGTATCCTGACTACATCTCTTTCTTAGGCTTAAAATTAAATGAAACTCTTGATTGGAGGGATCATATTAACTTTATCTCGCACAAATTGTCTCGTGGTATATACATTCTCAGATCCTTGAGAAACACTGTCTCATTTAATACATTAAAAATGGTGTATTTTAGTTATATATATACTCACGAGCGGAAGGTACCCGTTGAAATTCAACGGGTTTGAAAAACGTTAAATTTATTTTATAAGAAAACTGCAAAGCCTGAAGAAAAACTGTATGCGTGGTCATTCGAGGAGTTCATAACCTATCTTGTATGTTGTGTTCGTTGTAGTAGAAACGCTGACCGTTTACCAGGTGAACGGAGAGATGAGTGGTTGTTGGTCCACTTTCATGCAAAGGAAACCCAAAAATCGGCCATTCAGACTCATTACTACTTAAATAGCAAAGGTTGATAGATGGTCACCTCGTCCCTACGTTTTCTTGAGCAGTCTTTTGAATGATTAATAGCTTGATCGCTTCCCTTGTGTACATATATTTGTTTGCATTCAATGACATAATTCAGTTGCACTATTCAACGTTAATATGTGCGTTGAGTTATTAATTTATTGGAGACGAGCGGAAGGTACCCGTTGAAATTCAACGGGTGTGAAAAACGTTAAACTTATTTTGTTTGCAAACCGCAAAGCCTGAAGAAAAACTGTATGAGTGGTTATTCGAGGAGCTCGTAACCTATCTTTTATGTTGTGTTCATTGTAGTAGATACGCTGACCGCTTTCCAGGTGCACGGAGAAATGAGGACTATTGGTCCAATTTCATGCACGGGAAACCCAAAAATCGGCCAAACAAACTCATTACTACTTATATAGCAAAGGTTGATAGATGGTCACCTCATCCGGTTCTCTTGAGCCGTCTTCTTAGTGATTAACAGCTTGATCGCTTCCCTTTTGTACAAACATATATTTGCATTCCATTCCTTTAATTCAGTTGCACTATTCAACGTTGATATGTGCGTTTAGTATCTTAATCAGGATTGGACAGAAGGGTACAATCCAGAGGTTGAGGAGTATTGGCAGCAGAAGCCATGTTTATTTGACCTATGAATCCTCCATCACCCGGACTGTGCCTTCGGCATAATCATTGGTTTCGTTTGTTAAATAACAAATATATGGTGATTCTTAGTGCACTTGTCGATTTTCATGCACGGATTATTTGCACAGAATTTCCGTTCTTCTATCGGGTAAGAAGCATGTAGTGACGTCATTATAATTTCCGCCATCTTAAAACAGATTGAAGGTTCGAAACAGATGGGTCTGTCATTGAACCAGAGTTAGAGATGGTTACCCGTCCATATGTTGGGTAAGGATGAAATTTGTGCGGATCTTAGCGTAACCCAAGAAACACCACGGGGAGATTCTCATGAGATCGCTGGTGGGCATGTCTTTGACAATCCAAGTCTTACCTTTGTCGTTTTTCTTTCAAGGGCTCATTTTCTCGCAAATAAGACATTCATTTTGCTTTAGAAGATTTTTTCGAGAGGTTACTCTTTTTTCTATTAGGCATGTTGATGGATATATTTTTAAGTCCATGGAAAGGAAACACAGCGGAAAGTGAGAGTCTAGAATAGGCAACTCGATGATCGAGCGAATGTACCAAAGTTAACTGCACTTTAACACTTTTAAACATATAAATAACTCGCGACGTTAATGCTGTCGGAATTGGTCTAAAAACAGTTCGCAATCGTAATGATAGGCAGACGGTTTCACTACGTGTAATACATCTGAGTATAAACGATAATAAACAACGCCGTGTTTGTTGTAGCAACAGAAGCATTATTACAATTGATATTCGCTGTACGTAAATATTCTTGCACAATTAATTGTAATATATATATGTAATATATATAACTCTCATATATATGCAGTGCCCCTATGAAAGCTACTTTGAGAATAAAATTGAAGAGTATGCTTGTTGTAAATATGGATTGAATTTATCGATTACCCCCTGAAGCAATCTATCATGGGGCTCTTAGGACTCTGGGCCCTTCTGATACAGATTTTATTTTTACGTGCTATCATGGACCTGCAAGAAGACGTGATATTTAAATGCTAGAAGCGTGAATATCTTTTGAAAAACAAATCTCTGGTTGTCAAGGAAATATGCTATTGTTGATTTCAGAGAAGAATGTTAGATATTTCAGCTAAAAACCTGAATTTTAGGCAAATTCGGAGCGTAGAAGAAAATCGATTGAAAGAATTAAAAACTTCATTTATTCAGCCATCCGATAAAAATAATCCCAGCCCTATACCTTGAGTGGAAGTACTTTTAAAAAGCAAAAGATGAAACCACTGCACCGAACGCAAAGCTTGCCATTGACCACCAGGGGGACCTTCAGGGGGCCTTTGGGGGCCCTGAGGGCTTTTTGATATAGCATATGTTACAACCAGATATGTTTTCTATCTGCATGCCAAATTTCAGCTCAATCGGTCCATTAGTATTTGCGTGATGGAGCAACAGGCAGACAGAGACCATTACATTTTTATACATATTAGTAAGGATCACACCCTTAACCCTGGAAAAAATAGGGTTTCGGTTAATTGAAAACCCTACAGTGTTTGTTGTCTACCAGTAACAAACATGTGTTCCAAATTTAATCAAAATCGGTCCCGTGGTTTAGGAGGAGATGTGGAACATACATACATACATACATACATACATACATTGACTTTTATATATATAAAGATTTATTAATTATATTATAATTCCCGCCATCTTAAAACAGATTGAAAGTTCGAAACAGATGGGTCTGTATTTGAACCAGGTTTATAGCTGGTTTCCCGTCCGTACGTTGGATGAGGATGAAATTAGTGCGGATCGTAGCGTAACCCGAGAAACACCACGGGGAGATTCTCATGAGATCGCTGGTGGGCATGTCTTTGACCATCCAAGTCTAACCTTTGTCGTTTTCCTTTCAAGGGCTCATTTCCTCGCAAATAAGACATTCATTTTGCTTTAGAAGATTTTTCGAAAGGTTACTCTTTTTTCTATTAGGCATGTTGATGGATATATTTTTAAGTCCAAGGAACGGAAACACAGCGGCAAGTGAGAGTCTAGAATGGGCAACTCGATGATTGAGTGAATGTACCTAAGTTAACTGCACTTTAACACTTTTAAACATATAAACAACTCGTGACGTTAATGATGTGGGAATTGGTCTAAAAACCTGTTCGCAATCGTAATGAGAGGCAGACGGTTTCACTACGTGTAATACATCTGAGTAATAAACGTTAATAAACAACGCCGGGTTTGTTGTAGCAACAGAGGCATTATTACCATTGATATTCGCTGCACGTAAATATTCTTGCACATATAATTGTATGTGTAATCAATTAATTTCCTTTATGTGTATTGTTTGCTACGTAAGTGTTCTCTCATATACATGCGATGCCCCTTTGAGAGCTACTTTGAGAAAGACGTTGAAAAGTATACTTGTTGTAAATATGCATTGAATTTATCGATTAACCCCTGAAGCAATCTACCATGGGACTCTGGGCCCTTGGGACTCTGGGCCCTTCTTATACGGATTTGCATTCTACGTACTATCATAGGCTTGCAGGAAAACATGATATTTAATAGTTAAGAGGCGTGTATATCCTTTGAAAATCAAATCTATGGTTGTCAAGGAAATATGTTATTGTTGATTTCAGGGAAAAATGTGAGATTTTTCAACTGAAAACATGAATTTCAGACAAATACGGAGCGTAGAAGAAAATCGATTGAAAAAATTTAAAATTATATTTATTCAGCCATCCGATAAAAAAAATTCCAGCCCTATATCTTGAGTGAATGTACTTTTAAAAAGCAAAAAATTAAACCACTGCACCAAACACAATGTTTAGCATGGACCACCAGGGGGGATCTTCGGGGGCCTTTGGGGGCCCTTAGGGCTATTTAATATAGCATATGATACAACCAGATATTTATTCTATCTACATGCCAAATTTCAGCTCAATCGATCCAGTAGTTTTTGCGTGATGGAGCATCAGACAAACAGAGACCATTACATTTTTATACATATTAGTAAGGATCACACCCTTAACCCTGAAAAAATAGGGTTTCGGTTAATTGAACCCTACAGTGTTTGTTGTCTATCAGTGACAAACTCGTGTTCCAAATTTCATCAAAATCGGTCCTGTGGTTTAGGAGGAGATGTGGAACATACATACATACATACATACATACATACATTGACTTTTATATATATAAAGATTTGTGCAACAATTTTATCTTCTGGGGTCATTCCACCCTCTCTAAACGGATTTTTGCCTTAAAAAAAGGGCCCTGAGAGTTATTATCAATTTAAAACCTAGAGTTAGTTGCAAGCCTGTCTTTGCCAAAAATGGCTTTCTGACTCTTCCATGTATTTATGTAATGTATTGTGCCTTATTTGTAAAAACACACTCTGAATGGTTTGTAAAGAATGATAATGTGCATTCCTATGGTACAAGACGAAATTGTGATATGCATATATTTCCTAATAATAGTGCTCAACATAAGAAAAGTCCCACATACAGGCTCTCAACAGTCTACAATAATCTTCCTAGCAAAATAAAGAAAATTGATGATGTCATAAAATTTAAGAAAGAATTATGTACATTTCTGGTAAAGGAGAGGTATTATTCCTTGACCGAGTTTGAAACGCATGTAAAATTTGTTTAAACTCACTTCTATGTATGACGTGTTCTATGATTTGTAGAAATTGCACAGAACAAATAAAAAATTATTATTATTATTAACTGTAGTAGTATAAGGACAATTGCAGCGAATAGAAACTAAGTAAAACCGGCGGTTCTCGTGGCCAAGAACCCCTGTCCACAAGTTTTCATAGGCTGAAATCATAATGAAAATAGTTTTGGCCCATTGGCTGGCTACACTGTAGCTTGATCACTGAAATTTCTTAATAATTTTAACCATACAATTGAATGCTTAAAAGCCTATCAAAATAAAAATTAATATAGCTAGGGGTCATATTTACAAAACTCACGAATTCATAAATGTAAAAAAATAATCACGATTTTGTAGTAAAAGATACGATACCAAGAAAGATCAGAAATACAATTTAGTGAAATGTTTACTGGGTATCATCTAAAATATAAAAGTCAACGGTGGTACTTTGATGAAAATATTAAGAAGGAGCAAGTGCTTTTCTCGAATTAACTTAATGTTTTATATTTTAATGAGACACTACCACAACAGTTCAAGATACGTTTTGATTCAGAAATAAGTACAATCACAATCTGTGATACTTTGCACGTTAATTACGTAAAATGTACACTGTTTTTGAATGTATCTCTATTTGAACTGGCTCCCAAAAATTTTTAATAACCTTTAATTGATCTCACCACACCCTATCATAGTTAACCTACCACCTCAGAAAGATAATTATCCCATAATTCATCTTTCCGCTGCGCTGCTGTTTATTTACGCTGTTAATACTGTCTTACTTATCCCTTCATTCATCATTTTGTTGTGTCTCAACTCCCTGAAACCTATATATTTGCAAATGAATATATACCATAATACAAAGCCCATTTATGGCATATGTTTTTGAATGTCTTATATATTTTTTCATAAAAAAATTTACGATATTTACAGGCCAGCAAACAAGAGTTTTTTTCGATATATTCTTCTTAAATGCAGGCTCCAATAATAGATATTGAGTAAGAATATTTCGCCAGTTTTTTAAATTGACGCATTTTTTTTAAACTGAAAGGTAAAAGATTGGTTAGGCAGCGATCCAAGGAATGTATGTGATTGATAAAAAAATCTCCCTTCGAAATATTTTGAGCGTCCGGTGTTCGAACCATATATCTTCGCAGAGTCAAATACGACGCTGTCGCAACGAGAAAATATCCAAGATGAAAATTCTAGTGCTATCTGGTAGAGAAAAGCTCTCCCTACCTTCAGGTGGCGACAAGTAATAATTTTCATCCAAGAAAATTTCATCATATCCACATGCCTGGGTGGTATCCGAGAACTTGCGGTTCTAAGTTTTCAACGGCGGCAGTTTTCAAATTCCACAGAGGAAAGACGCAGACCGTCTCCTGTGGTATCCGCTGGGACAATATAAAGAAATTAATACTTGCAAAAGCATGTTGCAAGCATTACAGCATGTTTTTCTTTCATAACATATACGAGATGCGATTTAATGACGCCTACGAATAACATACTCTTATCGTTGGGTCAAAAAAAATTGACGAAATATTCACCCGAAAAGTACACTATACAGTAGGGTGGGCCGAAAAACACGAAAGTGTCCAAATCGAATCGTAATAGCGCGGAAAAGTTGCTACTCGTCACCCTGATCACAAAAAAGAAAAATTTTTGAAATCGGACCATGTCTTCCGGTCGCACATCTCGTTCGAAGTTATGAAAAATCGTAAAAAATATTACTTTTTCAGGGAGTTTTAAAAATAAGTTATAGTGATTGGACTACGTTCAAAATCGGTATGTGGCCTCTTCTAAAGAACCTCTGCCTTAAAAAAATATGTAACATCCCTTATCTCCTTCTTTTAGGGGGAGGGGGAGTCGCTCATCGCGTTCAAATTATCGAAAAATCGTAAAAAAACATGACTTTTTACGGAATTTTCTCTTAATGAGTTACAGTGATCGGATTGCGTTCAAAATCGGTATGTGGCCTCTTGTAAAGGTCCTTTGTCTTTTAAGAAAGATATAATTCCCGTTATAGTATACAGCATACAGTTTTTCTGCAGTTATTTCTTTAGTGTAGTGACGAGATTTTTAGATCAAAGGAAAAATAAATAGCAAGAAAAGGGGAATAAAGGGAAGAATTAGCAATGTGCTGTTCACTTCGTACCCTTTAATACAATGAAATTCTTATTTAGAGAATGGTTCCTGACTTTGCTGTAGGCAATCTCAACATAAATTTCATCAGAATTTTGTTCAGGAGCAACCGCCATTACAGCCGCTATTCTGAAGGTTAATCAGATGGTGGATGCATGGAATGACAAAAGTCCCAATGGCGAGCGAATGTGACTTGCAATGTTTGGAGAACAATTGCTTTCTTTGACCCGCCTGAGGTCAGCAGACCTTATGTCCTTATATCAATGCCCCGATGATGGGAGAGCATTCTGTCGAAACGTCGGCTGCAACCAATTACCTAATCTGGTGTGAATCCCGAGAACACCTAACAAGGATGTAGTATGCTAACATCATTGTTTAATCTCTATATAGATGACCTTTTGAGGAAATGGAAGGAAGGCCACACAGTTCTGGGAATAAAATTGGGACCCTCGCAGTACTTAAACACAATGTGATTCGGCGATGACAAGGTTATTATACAAAATAGAGAAGATAAATGGAAAATAGCAGTACATAAGCTACAAATACTGAGTAATACATTTAACCTGAAAATCTCAATAGCAAAAACAAAAACAATTGTATTTTTAATAGACCACTCGATAACAACAAAAATAGACATAGAAAATCACATACAAGAAAGAGTATCACATTTCCAATATTTAGGATGGGACATAACCTACAAAGGAGACAAAGATATAACAATTAAAATTAATGTTTTTCAAAGGATATGTGGAACGATAAGAAGCTCCTTAAACGGTAAAACAGGAAGAATAACTCAAATAAAATTTGAGGAAGTAATGGCCGTTCCCACTATGCTCTATGGGTCAGAATGCTGGACGAGACAAAAATACCTAAAGCAAATAGAAACAATGGAAATGATATTCCTCCGATCAGTAAACGGCTGTGCCAAAGCAGATCTGGGTACGCAATTCATTGCACGAAAAACTGAAGGATACAAAGCAAAATGGAAAGATCATGTAATATGGATGCCAAGAGAGAGGATTCCAAAGTAAGTCATGGAATATAAGCCATCAGGAAAGAGAAGAATCGGAAGACCAAGGATCAGATGGTGAAAGCCGGAACAGTCATATAGTCTAACGAATATAGGCCTAATCCTGGAAGGAAGAAGATGAAGATGCTGAAATGTGGACTATTTAGGACCAAAAGGTCCACTTTCAGACAAAAACGAAGAGCATAAGAAAATCGCATGCAGAATTAAAAACTTCATTCTTTTAGTTGTCCAACATGACAGTGAAAATTTCAACCCTACATCTTAAGTGCAAGTAATTTCAAAAGCAGTGTGACGGACAGAGAGACAGCCGAAAGCTTATGAATTAGTGGACAGTGTTAAAGAAGAGGCGCGCATCGGAACACATTAGCGCACCTAAGTGCACCCGAACGACAATGAATGGAACGATGCGCGCAGGCGAAACGTTCGGTAACCTGCCGATACATTCTGTCCGTACAGAATAGTCAAGGCCGATTATTTTTGCAAATAGTCAACGACTTCGTTCAAACCACATCTTTTAAAAATTAAGATTTTTACCACAAAGCAATTTAAAACTTTCCATTATCCACATTCGACGTCTTCATCGAAAATCAAAACATTAATAACTATAACGGATGCCATTTTCGAAGTTCTTTTCTTCTTAATCACAACCCAGCACACATAAAAAATGCTCCCGAACGGTTTCGAAGTGCTTTGCCAAGTTCACAGGGTCTGAAAAAAAAAGTAAAGCGACAACGCTCGTATGTCGTGAAGTGATCAGCGCACAATAGCTAATGGAAAGCTCCCAATAAATTCATATTGTAAGGAATACATTTAGAAGCTGAATTCTCTACTCTCTGATAGCATTTACGTGGATGGATTCCGCGAGTAATGCCGCGCCTTGCGACCTTGCCCCAACTCCCTGCTCCTCCTTTCGTCACCGAACCCTCTCCCTCGATAAACGAGGAGCAGCAAGCAAAGGGATATCGGGGTGCAGTGGGGATGGGAATCATTATTTATACGCACGACAGGGGGAGCGGCAGCGGTGCTCGGTCGGCTCAGCGGCCGTAATCAATGATTCGGGCGAGCCACCGCCCCCCTTGGCCAACGGTGCTAGGCCCCGGCGGCCGCGGCGGGGGCAGACGGTTTGGGGCGGCCGCACGGCTCTTGGCCCAGTGATCTCGCGGAACGGTGTCGCGTCATGTGATGTGCAACCGGTGCACCGAGGGGAAGTGGGAACGAATGTAAGCAAGACCGTCTCCCTCTCTGACTGAGTGAGAAAAGGACTATGAAGTGGGGGAGTGGAGGGCAGCGATTTCAAACATGCCCCCCCTCCAACCCCCCCGCCCCCCAGGGAGAAGAAGTTTGACGCTTGGGTTCGCATAGCGACGATAGACGCGACGCTCCTTCCGCTCTCGAATGTCAAGAGGTCGAGTAAAATTGCGTAAATTGCGCCCTCTCCTAATTAAACAGTATTCACCGGTATGTGGAGAGTTAAATTGGCATGCAAGGTTACTTGTTGCTCGGGAGCATGTCAATACATATATGTGTGACTCCTGCTCGCGGTGCCGTTTTGAAGCGTTATTGAGTTACCCACGCTATGCATTCCACCTCTATGATAAGCGATTGCATAGTCTATACGCAATCAACAATTTCGAGTTGATTGACAGCCAATTGAAAGGAAACAATTGTTCAATACAGAGAATTGGTACAACTACGTAAACAAGAAAATACTCGGTTCCGGCAGCTGCGATGGTCACTGGGGGAGGTGACCGGCGCGGTGGCTGAGGTCATTAGCACCATTGAAGAAAGGTGGGTGGGTGGGTGGGTAGGTTAGGGAAGGACAAACGGGTAACTTGTATAAAATTCATCATTCATATTTTAGTTTTATTAATAACAGCTAATTTTCTAACTAACTCCAATTATATTCCATATGAATATGCCCCGCCACAGACATTAAAAATTGCTCTAGAAAGGTCCATACGATCTAAAATGGAATCTCAATCGCTTGACGTCACTGCCCGGTATTGCTTCACTGATCTACATGTACTTCAACAGGAAGAATCAAATCATCCTAGGTGGTCGTCATACGTGAATGAAATAAAAATGATTATTTTCGTCAAATTCGGATAATCCAGTTGAACTTCACATGGAAAAGCATCGCAGTACTGGCAGCGATATCAATCCGTGACGCATTCCCATAGTGCTTTGACGCCCAAAACGCGCGTGACTTTTAGCAAGAAATATTTTCATAAATAGAGATGCTATTTGTTGACAGAATTTTTGTCCAGCATATATTAGAATATTAACTTCATATGAAAATAATTTTTAAATATTATAGTGTTTCCCCAATGGGAAGAAGAGGGTATGAGGCTAAAGAGAGAAACTCGGCGTCGGCATTGGCCAGATCTTAACGAATGACACCAAGAGGTTTACAGTTCAAAGACCTACCTGACGGTGGAAATCAGAAGCTACTTAATAAACTCTCCATTTATTACCCGATTAGAGACGGGTATTCGACTGAGAATCGATAATGCTGCTGGGACTCGAACTCGAGAACTCGGAATGGAAATCCAGAACTCTATACCCCAAACCAACATGATCCCCCATTGCATGTTATTTAGTGCGTGAACTGAATGTCAGGGAGTTTTTGCTATTCATCAGGGCGCCTGGTTTTGTTGTTATTGAAGTACCGTGAAACCGGGCTAATTTGGCCCAAAAGGATACAATGATAAAATTTTCTCTAATAATTTCTTAAGAATAGTTTTCGAAGTAGTACTGGTAGCTTCCACTAGTTAGGAGCACTAATGAAATAACTGAGTGTGTGTGATAGTTCATTAGTTGCCTACTTTACAGCAATTGTTTGTTGTTTATGTAAAACATGCTTTTTTCAACACATGAACTTAAATACGTCTCCTGGTAGCTTGGTAAGTACCTTTTAATGAACAAAATTTGTGTTTTTAAACTTTAGCAAGGTTTAGCGTTTTGTTTTTTCCAAAAGTTTCAACCTAAAAAATAGGCTGTAGTAACCTCCGAAAAACGAATTACTTCGGCCCATCCTCGTGCGTGGGCTCAATTAGTCCTTACTTTCGTAGTGGAAGTATGTATGGAGTTTGTAAGTGGCCTAAGAAAGAAGGAATTCTTTTTTTACAATTGGAATTATATTTTTTTTAAATAAACTATACCTCCAAAACCCCGGAAAACGGTCTGTTTTCTGAGAATAATATCGTTTTAATTAATTATGACTTGGTGCCTCAAAGGTACGCTTGAAATAGTGTCTTAAAGTTGCACTGTTGGCGGGGATAGTGAAAACATTTCTCCTGATTCATTAGGGATGAATTTTGCAAAACCCTAGCTCAGTGCTCGACAAACTCATAAGCCAAGTATCAACAGTACAACCTTTGAAATTTCTTTTGAGAGCCAAATGTTTTAAACTTAAACTATATAGGTAGATACATTGTTATAAACTTAATTAGGGTACTCCTAAGCTGGCTTTTCCTAAAAACTTCCTCAATCTGATTGAGGAACGTTCGCTGAGGTCGACCCCTTCCAACTCTCCCATCCACAGTGTCTTATATCCTTGTATCTTCTATCTCCTTTCATTCATATGTCCAAACCAAATCAACATACCTTTCTCAATCCTCGACACATCTTCTTTCACTCCACAACGCTCTCTTAAATTAACTTAATAAACTTTACTTAAAGCTTCAAGTCTTAGTTAAACTATATGTGCATTGAATGAAACTTTATTACATACTTAATTACGATATTATTTATTAAATATTAAATTTTAAGGTATCCATAAAATTAAATCATGACAATGAGTGACAAACACCAATGTGAACAATGGCCTTGCATCTCCTTGGAAAGTTTACCTAGTCTACCCCACCAAATCTAAAACACATAGAAGTGATGTGTGGGTCACATCACTTCAATGTGTTTTAGATTACGCATTATTTAGAATACAGAAAACAAAAACATTATACAGAAGGGATAATCCAATATAAATTAAATATAGAATTCAAACTATTATCAACAAATCTATATTTACAACTTGAAAGATCACATAAAATGTTAGCAGAAAAGTTAATTAAGAATTGTTTAATTGGTCACTAAGATTTTCCCAGTGGGTCACTAGGTGACCCGCGGGTCATAGGTTGCCGACCACTAATCTAAGCTATAAAAAACGTGATTCTATCCAACAGACAAAAAATTATCAACATGATATATTGCACTGCATGTGTTCTATTAATTGATATAGGCGTCTCGAATTTAAATTTATACAATTAATGCGTGTGTTAACTAGCTATCTGCAGTGACGATTTGACCAGATGTTCAGCGCCTACTAGAACTTTTTGTTGACGCGCGATTGTCTCTTTTGGGAGAAAAGACATAGCCAATTTGTCTCCACAACTCAGCGTGTATCAGCCAGATTTTTCTCCGCAATTCGGCGTTTACTTGAAATGAAAAATATCGCGGAATACAGCAGTTTCAGCGGCTGGCCACCGTCAATCCACCGCCCGCAACCGCAGTCGGCAAATCGGCTGACGCGACGACGAAGACAACGTCGCCAATGAAATGCCCCACCATCTAATTCCACGCTCTCGCCGGGAGTTTGAGAAAGAGATGAGGGGAAGGGTGGAAAGGAGGAGAAGAAAAGATTTTGGGAGAGGGATGAGGGAAGGTGGCCAAAAAGGTGAGGAACAGCACGAGTAGACGAGAGGTGGCTCTCCATCCTCAAGGTGTTTGACACGGGCTGTAAAATACCTTCATTCCACGTGGCCGAGGCCGACGAGGCAAAAGACCAAACATGGCGAGGGTGGCATCAGCGGCAGTCACGGGAGGGGAGGCCGGGCAGAGGGGCAGGGGCCGCTCGCCCCCTTGCTATAGCTCGCCAGGGAGAGGAAGTCAAGAGGACAGACATTTTCTTTGCACACAGACTATACTATCGCGTCGGGGCAATCTACCTCACCCGGACAAAGGGGCGTCTCAGCTCTCGAGGAAATAGTGCGAGCTTCTTTGCCTTGTGCTGAGTCAAATTCGAGCCCTGCCAAAATAAATTTCGCATGATTTCAACACCAGGAATCCTAAGTGCACTTAATTTTAATCCCACTGGTAATTTACATTCTCTTCTACGAGGACATTGTCCCTTTGCTGTAGCCACACGACTGCCGAACAAATAACAAATAAGCAGTGGCAAAAATACGGCTTCATGAACATGACCAATCCCCAACCAATGGCTCTCATTTTATACCACGCATATTCGCAATTCATTTACAGTAAAGTCACTGGAGTAATTTGATATGAACGTAACGTGTAAACTATTTTCAGGTTGTCTCTGATTCATCATTTTCCGCTGACAATTTTAGCAGTATTTTTTTCTTAAATGATAAGGCAAAGGTTGACATTTCGGAAGAAAATTACACCAAGCTGAACCATTATCGTCCTCTCTTATGGCGAAGCATCTCATTTACCCGGCTAAGGAAACCTAAAGAGCGTCGACCCCATCAAGGTTGTACGGAGAAGATCTATTCTCCGTCGTATTGCGTAAATAACTTTATTTCCGTTTCGGCCAAAGGTTTTCGATGTGCCTCCATACGTAAGTATAGTCAAGGGTGTGCGGACTGTAAACCCAGTGATTAGCAAATCTGAAATTTCTTTAGCAAACAGCTGTAGACCATGGGAGTCCTAGTAATGTAACTATCGGTAGAATGCGGGAGACTAACAAATTTAAAAGCGCCAATTCCCTTCGCGCGATCCATGCTGAGGACTCATTCTTGGATAGTGTTTCCGTCATTCGCAACATTTGATCATGGAAAATGTCCGAAACACTCAAAATAACTAAATGGAAGATTTATAGTGGTTTCTTCGCCCAAATGAAAAAAGTACAAATGTTTGTCCATGCTAAGATACACACATACATACCCACTATGCCATTACCTTTCGGGACTAGTATAGTAAAAAGAGCAAAATTATTGGTTTTAGGCCTAGGAAACTGGCTCCGTTTCAATAACTTCCTCGACACTGCCCTATTCTTGCTTAACTTCTTCGCCTTTGCGTCGTTCATCCGTTGAGTCATCCACGCTATCATGTTCTTAAGACTCCCAATATTCCTCATCTTAAGCGTATCTTCCAACAAATTCACCAAATACTTTCTAGGTCTACCCCTTCCTCTCACACCATTCACTCATCTTTCATAACTGTTTCGTTATTCGTCAACTTTGCCTAATGTAATAAAAATGCATTCAAAATAGCTGTGTCATACAAGCTATAACGTTTGGGTACTCACAAGCGTGTCAATTACAAGAGGACAGCTGTTCTGGCCGTCTCTGCCGTTTATCTTCTATCTTACAGCCACTCACTGACAACTACCTTCTTCCTAAATATGAATTCTTCTTCCCCAAGGTGCGCGAATACATGTTTTGACTGCCAAACAGTCGTCATCATTTGCACTCAATGCCGGTAAGTTTCAAACTGATTCATGGTTTCAAGAGGGAATGTTCATTATTAACAGCGTGTAGGTTCTCGAAAATTTCGGAAATTTCCTCACTTGGAAGGTGGAAGGAGCAACAAGGACTGTTATCGGTTGATGGTCAATGAGTATATAATCGAATGGGAGTATTTGGTATACGTATGTCGCAGTTTCTGCGTTAGAGAATTCTTTAACATTAAGCTTACAGTCGTTTCTTGTCTCTTGTTTCACATATCTTTCGAAAAAGTTTAAATGTCTATCGATACTTCGTGTCCTGTATCTAAAAAAAAGATTTGTATTAGCTCGATTTTCCCGAATGGCCATTTTATGCTACATGTTCTCTAAAACGGGTTCATGTAGGTGGATTACTTTGATCGATGAAATTGCGAGTAAATTTACCGTTTATTTCATATATATACATTAGGATGGGCCAAAATTTCTCAAATAACAATAAGCCAGAGGAATGTGTCTTCTTTCCACTCCTCTTGGAAATAAATTTGCAATCCTAGGAGGAAAAACTGACTTTTACTAGCAACAATAACTCAAGACTTAACGCTCCCATGTTACAACAGATATTTCGTATTCCTCATAAAATTGGAGAAACTGCACATGAGATAAAGATGATTTATTAAAATTATCAAAACGAACACAAAGATCAAAGTTGGAGATGTTTTGTTTATTTAAATAGGTTTCAGCTAAACAATTCTTGGATTTGCATTGCAAAATACAGTTAACTTATTCTTAGTTGGGACAGTGGAAAGAAAAACAAATGTAGGCTTTCATCGTTTAATTCGTATCATACCATCAGGATTCAATTCCTATTCGCGTAATTTGCATTGTAGTTCGTCTATCCCTCACTGATCAATTTCCGCACAAGCCCTCGAGCATCTTGAAGGTGAATCATTTTCATGAAGCTCGAGTGCATCCCTTCTCTTTCTTCCTTTGGTCAAGATCTCAAAATGCGAAAACGCTGGCCTATTTCTTCGGAGACAAGCTTCGTTGAGAATCTTAACACGTACTATTCCGTCACACATTTTCGTCCATCTCTTGAGAAATTCAGCACCACCCTTCGGCTGAAATGTCATCCGTTGAAGAAGATGGAATTGAATCATCACTGCCAGTCTATTAATAAAAAAGTGATAAGATACTTACTACATTTGTTAATGGTGTTAAGAGTAAACTTTTAATTAATGGTAGTAGGTAGCGGCTGAAGACCAGGGTGACCACCTGGGGCGCCTTACCAAGGTAGCGAATTTTAGATGAAATGGGATTAAAAATTCTATTGTAAGGTATCAACTGAAACAAAATTTTCATTATGAATATTGACACGATTGTCTACTTGAATAATTCACTATCATTAATTTGCTAATCCGTAAGGCATATTTGTCGGAAACGGAGTTTTTACAACAAACATTGAACAAAATTATGCGTGAAGAATTCGATCACGCAATTAAAGTCATAAAATACAAGAAGGCCTCTGGCATTGACACACTACCTGCAGAACTTATTCAAGCATCTGGGGATGAGGTGAAAAATATTTTGTACCAGCTGGTGGGTACCATGAATGATACAGGGAAACTACCTGAAGATTTTAAAAAGTGTGTCATTGTACCAATACCCAAAATAACTACAGCAAAATGTTGTCAACAGTATCGCACACTTAGTCTTATCTCCCACGCCTCTAAAATATTAACAAAAATAATAGAGAAAAGAATAGAAGGAAATATTGAGGACATGCTCACTGAATACCAATTCGGCTTCAGGAAGGGAAGAGGCACTCGAGAGGAGATCTTAGCATTAAGATTAATCATGGAAAAGAGAGCTCGAAAGAACCAGGACACCTTTATTGCTTTCATAGATATTGAAAAAGCTTTTGATCGTGTGAGATGGCAGCAGCTATTTCAGATTTTGAGGGAGATAGGAATAAAGTACCGTGACCGTAGAATAATATGGTAGATATACAAAGAAGAGGTATCTGTTATAAGATGCGGTAACAACCAGAGAGAAGCTAAGATAAGAAAGGGGGTGAGGCAAGGCTGTTCGCTGTCTCCGCTGCTGTTTAATGCATACATACTGAGAGCTATGGATGAAGCACGAGAAAGGTGGGGAGAAAGTGGTGGAATAAGTGTTCAAGGCAGACAGATTGATATGCTACGATTTTCTGATGACGTGGCTGTATTAGCTGAAAGTGAAGAAAGCTTATCAAACATATTGAGGGAGTTGGAGGCAGTCAGTAAAAGATTCAACTGAAAATCAACGGAGAAAAGACAAAGATCCTAGTCATGAGTAGGAGGGGAACGGATGCAGAAGTCATGCTGAATGGTCAAAGACAGTCAGTAAAAGATTCAACTGAAAATCAACGGAGAAAAGACAAAGATCCTAGTCATAAGTAGGAGGGGAACGGATGCAGAAGTCATGCTGAATGGTCAAAGACTCGATACAGAATAGCAGTTCCAATACCTTGAAAGCAAAATCACATCAGACGGAGGCAGTGCCAAAGATCTCATCAGCAGGATTAATCAGGCCAAGGCAGCTTTTAATAAGAAGAAAGGGCTCTTAACTTCCAACAACATTAATTTGCGTTTAAGAAAACTCCTACTCAAGACATATGTGTGGAGTGTTTTGCTTTATAGAAGTGAGACATGGACACTTGGTATGAATGGAAGAAAGAGAATAGAGGTCTTCGAGATGTGGTGCTACCGGAGAATCCTTAAAATATCTTGGATGGAGAGGGTGACTAATGAAACGGTACTACGAAGAGTTGATGAGGTGCCATATCTGTGGAACACAATGAGAAAGAGACGAGACACCTGGATAGGCCACATTATAAGACATGAGGGACTATTAGGAACCATTATAGAAGGCTCAGTTCAGGGTAAAAATACGAGAGGTAGATCCAGAAAGGAATACGTCAAACAGATTGTAGAGGACATGGGGTGCCATTCTCACTTGGAGTTGAAGAGGTTGGCTCAAGACCGGGCGGAATGGAGATGGAAAACGACTGCTGCAAACCAATCTACGGATTACTGACCAGAAAAGAAGAATTGTTCCCAATATATGGCCAGGGTTCAACGCCAATGGCCTTAAGTATTTGAATTTTCTCAACAAGAAAAATTTCACGCCTTAAAAAAGGTGAATATTCATTATTATCACTAGCAGAGTGCACAGTTGTGTTAAAGAGTTTTTGTGATGTTCACAGAATCACCGCATAGAATTGTGGATAGTTAAGGCATCGTGAAACTATATTGATGCAGGCACATCATTATCACGCGGGGTCATTGAAATTTTTCAGAAAAACTGAATCCTTACGAGCAATGACTTACCTCATTAGGATAGGGTCGGCATACTTTTCTAATCATATTTGCGTACGATGGCTTCACTAGAGGTCTCTTATCACGGTCATGTATGGATTGTGGTTTTCTGCGAACATCATCACCAAGTAAATTAGATACGCGGTCCTCTTTTTCCGGCAATAATTCCTCTCCTCGCGCTAGTTGTCCAATCTCGAATTGGATAATGTCCCAAAGTCTTCTCAGCAACTCACCCCTTGCAGCATCGGGTGGCATATCATAGATAGAGTCATTAGTATCCTTACTCATATCTTCGCACATTTGGTGGAGCATCATTTCCACGCATTCTAATCTTTCTCCTTCCATGGCGCACTCGACATCCGTGAAGAGATTGGCACGTTCCATTATTTCCCGGTCCACCATTTCCTCGGAAGGATTTCTCTCCTCAAGCATATTCGTTGCTCTCGTCTGAGTTTCTATTGACGAAGAGACTTCAACATACCCATCAGAACGCAGTTGATCAAAGTGGCGGTTACTTTCCACCATCTGTCTATCGGTATCCATCAAGGCCTTATCACAATGGCCTTTTTTATTCATAGACATGGAGAAAGAACGATGGATACCTGAGTCATTCCGGAGAGCCCTCGTGGGAGGGTTATTACTTCCGTTTCTGGGGACTCGTCTCATTTTAGGCACTTGCATAGCTTCTGCTGGATGTTCCTCACCACGCCCTTTCATGTTCTTCATCACTAGGTTGGGATTGGGATTCTGGTAGATCAAACAAACACCAGGGCCTTCTTTCATCATATATGTAAAAATAGGGAATGCATTTTTTGAGTCAGAGTTTTTCTGATGGCCCTTCGTGGGAGGGTTAGTACTTCCGTTGCTGGGGACTCGTCTTACTTTAGGCACTTGCATAGCTTCTGCTGGATGCTCTTCGCCACGTCCTTTCATGTTTTTCTTCACCCGGTCGGGGTTGGGATGACGGCGGTTCAAACAATCAGCAGGGCCTTCGTTCTTCATATATACAGACATAAGGAATCGATTTTTGGTGACTGAGTTTTTCTGATGGCCCTTCGTGGGAGGGTTAGTACTTCCGTTGCTGGGGACTCGTCTTACTTTAGGCACTTGCATAGCTTCTGCTGGATGCTCTTCGCCACGTCCTTTCAGGTTCTTCTTCATCCGATTGGATATGGGAAAGCATTCGTCTGGTGTTCGTTTTATTAGTTTGACACTGCTTGAATCAAAGCGTGATTCCTGTATCACATAATCCAGTTCCTCGCAGAATTTCATATCAGCCTCCACCTCAATGCCATTTTTTGAGCATGTCGTTGAATAAACACTTCTGGCCTATTCATAAGAAAGTGACAGGAAATTTACTTTAGTCACGAATGTGTTACCGGTGAACAATGTCAATCAATGGTCAGTGGCTGCCGAAGGCCTGGGTGACCTCCTGGCACCGTCTTATTAAAAGCGCGAAATTATGAAGAAATGGGATAAAAAATTCTTTTAAAGGTTGTATCATAACAGCTTGGGCCACTGTTGTCAAAAATCGGGGGAGACGAAAAGGTACGCCATATTGGGCGTGTGTAGTAGGACCTCGCGGCTAATACACAATAATGGAGAGTGGAGAAACAACAGCCAATAGGGCAAGCAGAGAAATAATAGTGAGGCCCCAACACCTAGTAACTGAGAGAGTTGGAAACAAGGGTGAAGAAAAGAAAGAGCGTTTGGGAATAACGCACGCGGTCAAGATGGACTACGGGGGGAAGTAAAAACCAAAGTATGGGAAGTGAGATATAGTATTGGAGGTCACCACCTATGCTGATTAAGTTGGGAGCAGAGTGAACTACGGATGAGGATCGCGCATCAGAGCAACCATCCTGCGTTCTTTCTTTTTGTGAGAGGAGAAAGGAGTGACCAAGGAGGAGCGTGGCAGGGAATCGCCTTTCGTACCTGTGCGTCATAGGAGTGGCCTAATTTATGTACATATTTTATGTTTCTCTGTATAAAAAGTGAACAGTGAAAATAATTAAGTGCATTATAAATGTGTGGAAAGTGATGGCTCAAGTGTGCACAAAGGTGCTATGGACTTTTTAAATGAGCCAAGAAGACAGAAGATAAGTTAAGTGAAGGACAAGGTATTGATTAAATTTACCATCTTATAAATGTGTGAAATCGTATTAGTACGTAAATTTAATTCTCATGCTCTACCGACTGGAAAATAAATATTTCTCAATAAATGAATATTTCAAGGTATTAACTGAAACCAAGTTTTCATCAAGAATACTGGCACGATATTTTATAAAATTCAGTGTTATTAATTTACCTATATGTGAAGCTTATTATAATGTATTCAAGGGCGGAAGGTGATGTGGAATGTGTATTGAAAGAAGCGAAGAGCGACATTCCCGCGATGTAAATATTCCCTGTATATCCTGAGTCGTTTCTGTGAAAGTTGATTAGTTTGTGAAGTTAATGACGCAGTAAAATGGCATATTTTGATCCAAACTATGACGAGGTTTAAAATAAGAAACTTGTACTGCTACCCTAATCACACTGAGGAAATGGTTTATAATTTGCTGCAAACAAAGAATTATTATTTATACGCAACTCAAGGCACACAAAATACTTCTCTCCCCTACTAAAACAGGCGTCTTACCATTGATACTGTTCCTATCTTAAGTAAATCCTAGTATTTGTTCCCGACAGGTGGGAAGGATTCAAATTTTAATGGCCTTATGCATTTGAATTTAATACTCAATGTGAAAACATTTACTCATCACTAAGGTGAGTATTCATTATTTGCGTTAAGAGAGCGCATTATTTAAGTACCTTAAAATCCTTCCGTCCTTGTAGTGAGGCTCCTTCACGGTGTTCTCTGACTGCTCCTCCTTCGATGTTCTTCCTAACCCGGTCGGGGATGGTAAAGCAATCGTCTCTCTCTTTGGGGACATGCGTCGGAGTCTCTTCGGGCTCGATAACCGTCGGAGTAAGCGGGTCGTATGCATTCGGTGGCTGACATTCTGTACAAATTTCACTCAACAATGCGAATACCAAATCTAAGAGTAAAATTGGAAGATGCAAATCGTTCTGCTTCTTCATGTTCTCCGACAGGTTTTTCCTGCTGTGGAGGATTTCTAGCAAAGTATTGGCCTGTTTTCGCAAGCTTCGAGGAACCTCTGTCACGCACAGCTTGACGTGCTCTAAATAAAACAGGTAACTTTCATCTAGCATCTCTTGCAAGGTACAAGTCCTCTCACAACCCTTCATGGTTTGCGTCATTTCTGTTTCCTCGCCACGCCAAGGCGTGGTCGTACTTGTGGACAGGATATATATCCGACAACTCAGCAAATAATGAATTTTAATTTTTGCGACGCTTCTATGCGACGTTTCCACTTTCGTTTCGTATCACACACTTTTTAAAAGTCAAAATCACTTTCGAGGAATGCTTCTTCCTAAAGATGCGACTATTTTCTGTTAAGAATGCCTAAGTATGCCACTTAAACGTTTCGTTGCTAAGGTGACGAAAGGATCATTTTTGATCTCGTTGCATTGTTGCATGCCCGTCTCGGTTTCCATTTCCGCAAACTCGGAACTATGCAAAGTGCTTACCGGAGCACAAATTTTTAATAAATACCAAAGATTATATACACAGGATAAATACTTGTAGGAGAGAAATCCTTTAACTATGGGGGTGTGAGGTAAGGGAACCAATTCCAAAGGCTCTCTCTTAGGATGGGGTTCTTCGGTGAAGTCGGTACCGTTAAAATTTAGATTTTATTGCTAACAATGGGAGTGTTCCACTCCACTTTCCAGATTTCGATGGAAATTCGCAGGAATTTAGAGTGATTCAAACACCATTTTTCCAGAAAAATCATGAATGAATCACTCCCGGGAGTGTTCAACTTTAGCTATCAATATGTCAACTTTAGCAATACTTTAGCAACCCGGTCCCTGAAACTGCGACAGAGGGGGTGACGATGAGGGTCATCATACTTCCTATCCGTAACCGTTCCGTATTTTTCCTGGAAAAGCAATTAAGCTGTATAGGCTCACCCAGGCTCATACAAGGCTCACCCAGCTGTCTTTGAGGTTCACGTTGCAATGTATGACATCTTTGTGCCATTAGGAAGCACGTGTATTGGAGCAGCCTGTTCTCTTTTCTCTGGAAGACAAAAAAAGTGCGAAAAAGTCCTACATGACTTTGCCGACATTCTATTCAATAGTCTTGGGTAAAAGATAATCCAGCAGGGAGTTGGAAACAACCGTGGCTTGTACATACAATAACCTTTTACGAACCAATTTCCCACTACTTTCCGGATGGTTCGACAACTCACCAAAGGTTCCCGCTATTGCGCCACACCTTCCCTGCCCCCCAATACCGCATTTTTTACCGTCGAAAGCCACCTCCATACCCGCCAAAACCCACCCCACTTATCCTCTCCCCCCCCTCCCCTCCTCTCAACTTTCCACTAGGACACAAGCGAAGAAATATAACAGACACGCGCCGATACCCCCTAGTCCTCCAAACCTAAACCCTAACCCTCACTCCTCATTCCACTCAGCACCCGTTCTCACGCACATTAGTCTGGTCCCCTACTCCCCATAGACTCATAGGCGGTCGGGTGGTGCCGACCAGAGACCTGGAAAGGAGCAATATGGTGTTCCATCCTCCAACTTTCTCCCTCTAGCGGAACAAAGAAAGCGAAAGACAGACATCGAGCACTCCACCAGTTGGCCAAACCACCGCCGAGGCGGGATTCCCGTATGAAGTTCTGTGTTCTGGCATAGAGTAAGCATATTATAGAGGGCTCACCGCACGCGCAAAATTAGTATACATTTTTGATGTAGTTCGGGAGGGAGATCGTAGATGTCGTCGGAAGAAATTCTGTCAAATTATGAATTTGCTTGTTCCACAAGCCTGAAAACATATCCTGAAGCAGAAAGACTCGCTACGTTTAGTGGTGACAATAGTTAGTCGATTTTGTTCATAACAAGAGTTTTAAAAAATATTTCCTTGAATTTCGGGTAGTAACTTGGCTCTTCCGAGTTTATATTCCTAATCCTGTTGCTGGCAGACTGTTCTAAGTATTAAGTTGAAACTTGCAGGAAACGTTTATTGTACATTTTTTTCCATACCGGTGAATTTTAATTTGTGCTCAACTTAGTTTCAACGTTGTTATATTTGTTTATATATCTTTTGGACGAAAAATCTGTAATTTTGCAAGGTAAAAAGCGATCGCCTGCTAACTTTCGTATCTTACTATATGGGTCCATATATGCTGTGTATGAAATTTGGTGAAAACTATAAATGTATTTTTGGTGAAAACATTGTGACTTTATCTCGAATACGAAAGGAGTTACGAATTTTTTATTTTCTCAATTTTTTTACCGCGCCATTATTTCAGCCGCTTGCTATTTCGTGGCAGTTTTCCGTGGCAATCTTCTTCATTCAACTGTCGGCTAACAGTTCTCAACAACAGCCTAAAACTTGCAGGGAAAGGGTATACTTACTCTATGGTTCTGGTTACCACCTCTGATTCAGCCTTGAACCCTACCCATCCCTTCCTCTCTCCCCTCACGTCTCTATCTATCCTTACCCCCACTCCCAGTCCCTCGACTATCAAATTGGCTTCCCCTGACTCTAACCCCTTGGGATTTCCGAAACTCTCGTTTCCCCCGACACCCCCTTCACGCCAAGATACACCATGACTGGTCCCTCAAACTTCTCCATCCACAACTCAGTGTAATATACGTGCTGGTATGAATAATGATGCGGAAAATTATGCTTATAGCTGTAAAAACTAGTAGTTTTAAGTGCATACGTGAAAACGTACGGATATTGCAATATCTTGAATATCATTATGGAACAGTTCCACCACATCAGCCCTGATTCAATTAGATACAGTATTCATTGATTTGTCTTTGAATCTGCAACGGTGGATAAGAGATTGCACCTCTTTAATGTATCATGTTTTCTGTTTCATTAGATCTCTAACTAATGAACGTCACTGCTTCCGTGAAATGTTTTTCATTTTAGTTCATCGTAGCCGATAGACACTGCATCATTCCAAGAGAAGCCATTTATGTTCAATGCAAAACGCTTGGCGCTTTACGTTAAGAGTAGGCTAATGCCAAAGCCGGGTCTCTCTATCTACCCTTCTCTTATGACCCTATCCACAAACCTCTTCTCCCGGCCTGAGGCGTCTCTAAGTGAGAAACAGAATTGAAAATACAAATTCATGGGCCATCGTCCTCTCACTCTTTGTCCGCTATTGAAACCTAGTTAACATGTGATCGTACATATGTAGCGTCTGAATTTGCTCATTGTCAGTTTACAGGTAAACGTAAAGCGACTGACTACGTTTGGAGGACTGAAACAATTCATCTCTGTAACTTTCTCATTATTTGATATGACCTTTGTAACCAATTTCCTCTTAAATTTACCAGAAAATTCTTATTATAGGTAGATAGTACGGGTGGTGAATATTTTTATTGGTAATGTCACGTATTTGCTTAAATTTAACTTTGCATTTCCTCAGCAGCATAAGTAATGAGAACATTAACTTGCATCTTTGTGAGAGATTTGTTAATGATTTTTATAAGATGCCGAAAATTGGTTTATAAGATTTGATATGGTCCTATTAATATTCAGAGACAGGTGTGCAATTTGGCTCTGCATACGGACTAAACTCAGGAAACGTGGATAAAAAAGTAATCGGTGGATCTGAGAAAATTTACTATGAGGAACTTAGGAAGTTAAAAGTGTACTGTGGGAAAACGCCTAAAGGTACATTTCAAAAGAGCAACGACGCTTGTAATGTTGTACAGCGAATGATTAGACCATTTGTTTACGATATGGTTACATCTTCTATACGATTAACACGCATGCTTTCGTACTGTTTAGAAGTATAAAAGGATATGCCACCATGTTTCACATTCTATAGAGGTTGCGATTCTTTTTTATCTTGTTCTAACATTCATAAAAAATTTACTTTATTGTCATACTAACCCAAAAAACGAAAGATGTGTTTTTATTTACAGCATTAAAACAACATTCCGCCAATTAAAAAAATATTTGAATTTAAACAGAAAAATGTAGTTTTCCCCATTTTTATCGAATAGTATGATTTTTTCAAAATTGGATTTGACAGGGGGAAAGAGCGTGGAATTCTCGACAAAAAAGGCAGGTAAGCATTTTTCACCAAAGTAATTTATTTCGTCAGGAAATGGCATTGAGTATATTCATGACGCGCGGGGCTCCTAGGTTTCGCGCCATTGAAAAATACATGAAATTCCATCGTGCCGGCCCACGGAATCCGTCATCACTCGGAAAAAAATCATCGGATTTTCAAAAACCGAAGTGTGTAATGTTTATGAAGCTCTAGGCTTTCATATACCCCAAAAATTTCCTAATTTGGTAACGATGGGTATGTGTTTCACTTTTTTCAGGGTAGTTGTACTGGAAACTTCAGTTAAGCTAATGAAATACAGTATATTTTCCAAATTTCCGGATGATATCATGAATAATTGTGCATATTGCTTCCCGGTACCATACTTTTTGGATTGGGATGATTAAAATTGTTACCAGTTCAACTAGACAAAAATGGAATTTCTTTTACTTTCGTGGTATTTTATGAGGTCACGGGTATGTTTCTTTACAACACGGGAGAATAAACGGGTCAATAAGAAAGTCATCGAAAAATAATGATAAGGAAATTGATCTTCGAGAACTCCTCTTGACGATTCTGTTTCTCAAATTTTGCTAGGGATCGATAAATCTGTTGAGATTTCAAAAAATGCGTAAATACACGAATTCTTCAATTTGTTAGATAAAATTATAATAATATCGAACTACAGGACTCGGGATAATATGTTATGCGTGGAAACTCAAGAGGACGGGTTCCCCGATTCGTTCTATGTAGTGAGCATAAGCTTGAATATATTATTATTAATTATAAGAAATATTTGTGGCAGAGCTCTGAAGAAGCTAGGATTCGTCAAGCGTATTGTGGGAAGATTTTCGGATGAAAAAGTAAAAGAGAGGTGCTATTTCGCACTCGTCCGGCCACACCTTGAATATGCAGCGAGCATATGGGATCCGGTGCAGAAAGACTTAGTCCGGGAACTTAATAAAATACAAAGGAAAGCTGCGCGATTCGTCAAAAACAGCTACGGGCGTACAGACAGCGTTACTTAGATGTTAAACGAATTAGGCTGGGAGCCGCTAGAGACTCGGAGGCTGCGCGCTAGGCTTAGATTACTTGAGCAATTGAGAATAGATATCTTTAAGAGCGACACGGAGAACATCATATTAGAACCCCACTATATTTCCAGGTCCGACAGAAACGATAAATTAAGAGAGATATTTTGCCGAACGGATAGGTATGGGAATTCGTTTTTCCCCCGAACAATAAGGGACTATTATAAATGCTAGGCGTAATTTCATTAGAGCGTGTCCATTTTATATGTAAACGGCTGGTGTCCTAACACCCCCCGCCACACGCCTATTGAGGCGGCTTGCGGGGTAATATGTAGATGTAGATGTAGATGAATTATCGGGACAAAAGAACCCATCCCAACAAAAGTCCCCATCTCGACAGCATGAGGCGAGAATTTCTTCAGGCACCGTGTTGCGCGTGCGCCGCGCTGCGGGAGACGACAGTAGCCGGTTGAGTGCGTTCTGCTCCACGTGTGTTGACATACCGGCATTTCGGAGTTGCCCAAGTTCACTAGTCCAAGTTCAAAGTGAAGCATTGGTGAAGAATTTTCAGTTTTGGAGATTGAGAACATTCATCGGCAAAGTAAGTACATGTTATTCGAACCAGTGCAATAAACGTGAGCCATAATAGTACTGCTCTACAAATGAAGAAGAACGTAACCACAATCGAGAATTTGTGTCTAATTTTGTAGCTAATTTATAAATATTTTGGAAACTGATCAACTTACGACTTTATAATTTAAGGGTCATAAAAGAAAATATTCCGTGGAAACAATATATACGTATGTACCTACACAGGGTTTTTCAGGGGTACGATTTTTTCTTTATTATTGCCTGGTATATGTATAATTACATGCATGAGGTCCTTCTCCCTAAGGACAATAATTATTGTTATTTTTGTATCTTTTACATATAAATAATTTAATCTCACATTTCAATTGACAACACTATCTTGAACAATATTTTTATCACGCAATTTTAACTACGCTGTCTCCCCATAGTGTGCACCACCTTGTTTAAATATTCCTTGAGGCTGCTGCAATGGCGAGTGATTAGAGTGGGGACAATGTCCACAGCTCAATTGTTACCTAATCCACACCGGACAATCCCTAATGATATATCCTCTAGAACAATGAGGAACTATACACATAAGTAAGTCACCATAGTTTTAGTGCAACTCGAGTACAAACACTGATCCATGGATGTCATTAGTCAAGGTTTTTTAGGCATAGCATACGCTGGGAGAGGCAACAATCCGTCTTTCATGATCATAATGGTGGCCATGGATGTATATTTGTTAAACCTATAACTTGAAAACATTCCACAAAAATAACTAAAACATTTTATCTGTATTCACTTAGTATTTCGCAAGCAACCTCAAGGATATGTGGCAGAGGGTATATTTTCGTCAAATATGCGATGCATAATACATACTGCCATATCACAACACCACAAAGACTGGGGTGAGACAATGAGGAGCGAGGCGAAGGCGTTTGAGATATGGGTATAGTGGAGTATGAAAAAAGATACGATGATTAATATAATGATGGTCGGTACGCTTCAAGTACGCTGAACTGAAGAGAGATAGGTCAAGTGAGGAAGAAGACGACCCCAGCGAGAGTTAGAGAAGTGGAGAAATCATCCATTAAAACCTACCATGTGGGGTATAATTGAGAGCCTCAGACGCGATATAGTGGAAGGATTCCATGCAACAAAAAGGGCGTAGCACCTTTCAACATAAAAACTGTATTTACTCGACACGTTTAGGGCTCATTTTGCCATCATCAGGTGACTGTAAATGATTTTCCATCATTTTGTTCTTTGTACACAGCAGAGAAGTGGAAAGGGAGTGAAATTGCAGCGAGGAGGAAATGGGTGGGAATGAGATTAGCCGGTAGAGGTGAAGCGCTGAGGGTCCTATTGTGGAAATGACTTTGGTTGATTGACGAGTTGCGGGGGGAGGGGAATAGGAGGTGAGAGAGGGTTAACATCTAGTTCCCTTGTATCCTCCAAAATTGGCACGGGAATTAGGCAGCTTGGGTAGCGTGGTGGTGTGCGCATTGGCCCGGCAAGCCAAAGATCGATTTTTTTTCTCCTGGCAATTTCTACGTAAGAGGATTTCTGCTAGGACAGAGTTCAGACGTGGAAAGAGTTTTTGTTCGGATAGGAGAGAATATTTGAGCGGTAATCCCTGTACTAAAAATATTTCCACCAAATAAATAACGTAATTTTCTGCCGATCAAAACTTTAAGGAACTTCCTAAATTATTCTGATGAGTAGGGTTGAAATGTAAAGTTTTGAAAAATATATGATAACAAGGCTGGTTTTGCCTTAAAAAAAAGGATAAATACCAATGAAATTAATTGGTCGTTGAGTGGCCATTCAGTGCCGACGACTACCGACAAACGCTGAGTAGCAAACGTCCTGTTTCCAATCATTCGGTCAAAATTTGCCTTTTGCACTACTTGGCATCAACGACTGTGAACACGACGGAAGCAGCACCGGACAAATTAACTTGAACGCTCTGTTAATTAGCTACTTGTAGTTTCGGGACGGCTAGACAGCTGCAGTCATTAAGGATCGGCGTTTTAGTAATTGGGCCAGATGGCATGGTGCAGAGTAACCCGATGTCTGAGCCATCCTAATTCTGTGACAGCAAATATTTTCCGCCTCGAGCAATTAAGGTTGCTGCAAAAAGAGTCAGTGTAAGGAAAGTCTAATTTCAATCCGTACAAGGACGGGATGAATTTACATTAAACCGCTCATTATTTGGTCTCAAATGATGATTGAGTAACATTCTGTGAAGAGAAGAGGGTGCAAAATTTGCTTTATTGAGTGTAAAAGATAAAATCAGTTTGAAATAATACTTTTCTAATAGGCTTTTTTACCTTTAAGATCAGACCAAGGTTTGAATCTAATTCATGATGATCAACTGCTTTGATATTTTTTTATTTCTAAAGTTATCATGCCTCAAATATGCAACGCTAACTTTCCTGTAGCCCTCTTTTTCCGTGGGAAATATCTGACAAATAATATGAGAATGGTGACTCGTGATTAAATTGAACCCGCAGTATCTATTCGGATTGCCGTTATTCCTTGAGGTAGCATATATCATAGTTTATTTGAAGTGTGCGGGTGCACCGGTATTAAGAGAGAATGAGATTACTTGCATAGCCAATCTAGCTTATTACGACATGGAGATTTTTTTAAATAGTCAGCCTACAGCTGCAGCTCAGGGAGGTAAAGCAGAAAAACTTTTGCGAGTCCACTTTTCTTCATCCTGTTTAAATTTTATTGTTGGAAAAAACCTTTCTCAATTATAAATTGGTATAAACAGAATCATAAATTTAATACTTTTTACTCATATCATATTTCTAAGAAGAAAGCAAAGCATGTCAAATGTGTACAACTGCATTTTAGAGTTCCAGATCCTAATAGACTAATGCTTAGTGGTATCTGGTCAAAGAGTGCACAAGGCCGTCATGCCTTTTTAAACGTAAAAACAATTACACCAACTAAAAAGAGTGCTAGTAGCTATTATTTAATGCCTATATAACCCAACCACCTATTCTAATACTATGATCTTCTTCGTTTGACATCGATTCCAGCTAACCTTCGCATGCGAAATAGGGTCCTTTACCACTACTCCTCACAAAAGAGCCCTGAATAAAAACGGTATAAGCTTTTAAACGACACAATATTGAAAATATATCGGCATATGAAGGAATATCATGGAGCGCCAACTGCTTCGGGATGAAATTTGTGGGAAATGTACATGGTACTATGATAAATAATTTAGTTCCACGCAATTTATTGGTTACCTGACAGTTTTCAACACGCCTATATCACTACCTAGGGTAGTCATGTCTCTTAGTAGATTAATAACAGACATGTATACAGTATTTGACGATAAAATGAAACGAAAGTGAATTTTACGTGGGTAAACAATATGAAAAATAATTAAAATAAGTAAGAATTAGAGTTAGAATTAAAATAAAATTATTAGAAGAAGTAAAATGATTTTCTATGCTGTAAGTTTCGTTGTAAACAGTGCTAAAGTATAATACGCGATTAATGATTATCATGATAAATATAACACATGAACGCCACCTCATGAATCCAGGAAGGTTGGCAACTGGTCTGAGTTCTCTGACAGCTGAGGTCATAGCGTGCCAAGAGCAGGGTTCAAGATAAGCGATCTGATCATAGCATCACAAGGCAACACGTGTAGCGGGATTCGAGCCCACGACCGGCCGAAGATTGCCCGAGGGGTCAGCACGACCCATCGCATCGGCTCGATTCATAATACATACTTCTCAGATTGAGTAATGCTCATCATCGGTCCCCATTCTGATTTGATGCAAGTTTTTACTCCATCCTGCTCTCAGTAAACCATTTAGATCCTTCAATCCCATTCCTCAGAATGCGTAGAACAATTTCAGTCGGTATGCTGTGGTTTCTATTGATGGGTATTGTATAGTGGGTTCTTTTTCCCTGTCTGTTTGCAACGTGGAGAGAATTAAAGTTCTTTTCTTTGTCCGCCGGGTGGAGCGTGAAACTGTGGAACCCTCGCAACATTATATTGTGTAAGGAGGATTCTTGTCATGTGATTCGCACAGGAAAATAGGAAATGAAGACAATAGACCAAGACAGGAGTATCTTTAGCACACTCGAGCAACACTTCGGAGCATGCATTATAATGCATGCACCGAAGTGTCCGAAGCTTCCATTCTTTTATTTAGAACAACGGTATCTACCCAATTATATATTTCTAGGCTCCTAATTATGAATAAAGTCAGTGATATTGAGCAAAAAGGCCAATCCGGGGCATTTAAAAAAAATGGCGGAAACGGTAAAATATAAAAATCGATCAATGCACCTTTTAAGTACTCAAGTAAGTACTTATATTGTTTCAAGGATAGTGACTTCATTGCAAGAGCAGTTGCTCGAAACAATTTTAAATTGTTAAGTATAAAATAGAGTAGTTACATTAATGAATCACAAATAATGTGGATGAAAAAATCAAAAACGCATGTTTATAAAATGAAAACTGATTTAATTGCCAGGGTAAAATTTAGGTAATTCTGTTTCGTGTTGACTTACCCGTCACATCATCCAGTATACGAAGCGGTGTAATGGATGTTATAAAATAAGCTTCCATAATTAGTGTTTATATTTTCTCTACTCTGTTAATATTCAGGAAAGTCAGAGCTCGCGTTGAAGCCTTATTTTCACAGGAGTGAAAGTCAAAAACTGTCGCGATCCTTCAAAAATCTTGATTGATACGGAATAATGCGAGAGGTGGTTTGGTTCAGTAGCTATAAAAGGTTTCCTGTACATATATTTTCTGCAAATGATATACCTTCTGGGTATGCAGAGTTCTTTTGAAATATATCTCTCTCGCATAGCTTGGATATAACTTAAGATCAAGTTTATTTGCGACCACGTGAAGTATTTTGCTTTGTAATTTTATTAAATTGCAATTGACAACTAAGAAAAGAGCATCACCTAACGTCATCCACATGAGGTGCAGCCATTGACTAAATTTTGTCTTTTGATGTAGTACTTTCTTTATTTTTTTCCTGCCGTCTTAACGAAAATAAATCGCGGTATCAGAAATTTAAAATTAGAATAAAATGCAGAGTTCTTCAGTTGAAGTTTGGGACTACTTTTTCTGAACTTCAAAGATATCTGTAGATTTAATAAAATTATCTGGAGCTAAAATAATTTTGGATGTCTTTGTTTGAATATTGCAAAACTATAGCATATCATTGCTTCATTCAAAATAAGAAGTGAAAAATGTGGGCCAGCTAGTTTCGACTTCAGCCCACTGTGCGTCGCTCCTTCCTCGACTCAAGCTCAACAAGCCAGAATGGCTATAACATCGCATAACCCAGTGCTCCAGGGAAGCTTGCTCATTCCATGTAATCCTCCCTCACTTCTTGGAGCCGTAAGCATGCCACCTCGTCTAATTTCTCATCTCCATTTGGTGCTTGGAGCCAGACAACGAGATGATGACCATGTAGTTTAAATGATGTCCAGCTCGGTTTGGATTCAAATAATAGACGGACAATAGCCTTAAATGATTACAAATATTAATTAATTGATAAGCTCAAGTTTTACTACGAGGCCACTGAAAGAGCAGGACCGTAGGATGAGCCGTTAAACTGCGGACCCCTTGGCGCCTTTCGTTATGATCACACTAATGCCAACGCAGGGTTTCTCTCCACCCTCCATTCCCCAAGTAATCATAAGGATGACAACCGATCCTAAATGACGGTTGTCGCTCGTCTCCCCTGGTTTATACTCCTCCCACGCCTATCTAATTAAAATATCCATTCAAATACACAAATATATCCACTATCAATTAAATCCGCAGCTTTTTTCGTTAGGTAACTTTAACGTTTCGTTAACTTTTCGTTAACGTTAACATTTCAATAAGGGTAACACTTGGTAAATCTTATTAGATTTGCTTGCGAAAAATAATGTAAAAAGAAAAGCTTAGTAGCAAGGAGACGAATGAAAAAGTGTTTGAGATGTTGGGGGGGTGGGGAGAAAAATGATGGTGGGGATTAAAGATGGCAGAAAAAGCGAATGTAGGACGTGTTGAGAGGGAAAGACATGCTGAGGAGGGCGATAGGGGTGTATTGGTTGAGTGCGGAAGAGGAAAGAAGAGAATAGTAATTTTGAAATGCATTAATACATTTAGTAAGGTAAGACGGTATGAGTGGGTCAAGAGAGAGACAGTGCAAAGAAAATGAATGATTTTAATCCTTTTACTTCCGCGGATAAAATTACAAAATTACGTTAGTGGTACATTCATTGCGCAAAAGAAGCAAAGATGAACTCTTTCGATTTGTACCGTGTGTATTCGTTTTGTGGTAGTGTTTTATTAATATTTGCGAGAAATAGAATATATAAAGCCTAGGCAGGAATAGGTAGATACATAATGAACTCTTTATAAGCCATTTTAAAATACATTTACTTTTCCAGCTTTTCTTTTACTTTTTTGCTCATTTTTGAACATATCTCGAATATTCTCACACTTTCTACAACTTTGTATTTCATTTTCTCGATGGAATAAGTTTGAGCAAAATGAACCTGATTAAGTTAAAAATTGAACCATAAGAATGGAACACGGTCCTTGTCTCAAAGAACAGTTAACTTACCGTATGCCTGATTCCGTAGCAATTATAGGTGGCTCAGATGATTGATTTATTTCATTCGGTGAGGGCTATCGAAGACGAGACTCGAAACATTCTCCGGACCTGCCCCGTGCGGCCGCGGGCGAGACGGCTCGACGCCGCGAGGTGGCACGCGCCGCTTGCCGGGTGACCGAGAGGGCGCTAATTGCACGCGCGGCCCGACGCCTACGCTTTTAGCACCACCCCCCATAACCACCCACCGGACGAACGCCCAGCATTTGGGGGAGCTTAAAAGCTCGTCAACCCACGTGAATAAAAGAAGAACGAAATACAACTCGCTTATTTTAGTCCGCTTGTTTTAACTATGTAAAGACCCCCATCGGCATTTTTTCCGGAAGGTGGGAATTCATTTAATGATGTTCCTAAGTACGAATAAATCGCACGTTTTATGTACAAGGTAGGATTCAAACTTCATTCTTTGCAATCTATAGTTACACGTAGAAAACGTGTCCTGTATGTGATAATGCAGATAAAATTCTCTTCTTCCCGCTTTTTTGTTAGACCTGAAGTTACACGGTCTTAATGGCAACATTGAGTGAAGCAGAGGAGAAAAAGATTTTTTCCTACGACTTATTACTTGGTAAATTTTTTAAATTTGGTTAAATTACTTGGTAAATTTTCAGAAAACAGATAGCAGAAGCGAACATTTCTAGGAAAATAAATGGTAATAAGATGAAGTCACCAACTCATGTTAGATTTCTGATTGATTAGGTTAACACAAATGCATATTAATTCATACGATATTATTTTTTCTCCAAAAGATTGGTCACTGTCGTAAATTGAATGAAGTAAGCAATATAATGTACTTGAAGACTAATTTCAGTACTCACGCGAAAAATTCATGATTTAGCTATGTATCCTTGAAATAACACACACTGCAGGAAAACCGTTTAGGGATCGGGTTGCAGTGGTGGGCATAATACTGGCTTCCCATTCCGAAGGTCCGGGTTAGAATACCGGTGGTGGCGGAGATTTTTCAGCAGAATCCCGATCCATACTTGGGTGCTATATGGAGAGCACTTCAAGTACAGTCCATCTGCCAGATGGGACGATAAACCGTTGCCCCCTTGGTGCGTTTCGTTAAGAGCAGGCTAATGCCGACGCCGGGTTTGTTTACTTGAGAGTCTGTGCGTTGGAGATGGTTTGAAGTTTGAAGATTATCCCTTGATTCCCCCAGTCCTTAACCCAAGAAGTGAAATGAGGTATAATTTATAGATATAGATGACATTAGTACTCAGGATTCACTTTTAGGTTAGCTTAATTACCTTTTCGGGTGAATAGTGATGTATGTGGCACACATTTAAACGATTGAGAACGAGCGTTCATTACAACATATGGTAGTTAATTCTACTGGAGACGACCTCTTGAATGTAGTGGTTCTAAGATGCGGGATGACAAGTTGTTCGCAACCTCTGGTCTCAAAATATAGCATTCCGAAAAGCGAATGGATGTCGTTAGGAAAAAAGGTAAGGTGATCTATAATTTAATAATTTATAAAAAAAAGAAAGAGCATGAAATTCGAAATCACACAGAGGAAAAACCATCCACCATGACATAAACTCGAACCCAGATCCCTCAATATCGCGCCGAGTGTTTATAAGCCAGTGAGGATACTGGGACTAACTACGGGACCTATTACCTCGACGGAGTCTCCCGCGAGTCCACATAAGGGCGAAATTCCATGGAGGAAAAATCATCGCCTTGAATGGGACTCGGAAAACAAATTTAGGATGAAGTTACCTTCGAGATTCTTGAACAAGCCAGATCAGTTCGGAAATATATATATTTGAAAATCTTATGCATGGGTTAAATGCTCGTTGGAGTTTTATCAATAGACCCTGTGAAAAGTCGAGATACACAGCGTCACCATAAACAACATATGGATTTCTGAGAGAAGTTACTAGTTGATGTATTTTTTATTGAAAAAGGGCATGACATTCTGAAATTTGCGTAGCGAGTGGTTTTCGATTCGGCATATTTTGTGTACTTGAGATGACCAAGATATTCATCCCATTGGATTCATAGGTTTTTACACGCTTTCAATAAGGTTAACTTGCCTGTGGATCCGGGACAAAATTTGTAACAAAAATTTGTAATCAAACCCACTTCCCGGCTAGCAATCGCTCTGAAAGTTAGAAGAGACGTAGAAAATTTTCGGTTTCAGGGAGAATTATGTGAAATTTTTCCATGTTAGGAAAGATAAACAATTATGCGAATTTCACAAAAGTTGGTTTATTCACGACCCAGGTTTCAACACATTATGTCATCTTCAGGTGTCGTGAATAAACCAACTTTTGTGAAATTCGCATAATTTTTTATCTTTCCTAACTTAGAAGAGACGTATTCCGGATGGCAATTCAATAATCAGTCGTTATATATTGTCGTTGGTTTGAGCCCAGAGAGGGTATCGTGTTTTAATAGGATTAAATGGGAAAATGAACATTTTCCGCGTAGAACTCTTATCTTTCTTTCACTCATTAAAATATGAAATAATTGAGCTAGGAGTTTGGTACTTTGACCTAAATTAAGCCAAAACATTTTATTATTTAATTTATCAGTCGTTTTTTCTCTACCTATCGAAATAAGGAAAAACTTGAACTTTGCGTGAAATACTTAAGCAAATTTATAGCTTTCTTAGCTTTCGTTGCCACGGATTTTTTTCAATGTTACCGAGCCTTGCAATACGCTATGCAGGCTATAAATACTACAATAAAGGGAATTTAACTTTCGCAACGCGTACTTAATCGGCTTTTAACGGCGTAATACCTTCGACCTTCGTGATTTGTATTGTATTATGATACTTTATGCACAATTGTATATATTTTTTACCCTTCCCAATTGCACATTATGAATGCATTGAATCAAATAATGACCATATTTATGAAATTTCTTTAAAATTGAAAATAACAAGCGTTTTAATTCAATTTTATTAATTTCACCATATTGAGGTTAGAAATACTACAATATTAATTTTGACATAGACCAAAAAGTAGAAAATTATATTATATATATCTAAAAAAAAAGTAAACCACGCTTTTATAAATAATGCACTAAAAATAAGAAAGTAATTTTTGTAAACAGCCACACTATTACCAGCGATCACAGTATAGCCGTATGTCATTTTAT
Organism: Pyrrhosoma nymphula; assembly: GCA_963573305.1. Taxonomy (NCBI): domain Eukaryota; kingdom Metazoa; phylum Arthropoda; class Insecta; order Odonata; family Coenagrionidae; genus Pyrrhosoma; species Pyrrhosoma nymphula. The sequence continues at coordinate 139,571,255 of OY754329.1, read as the reverse complement.
TTTCATGGACATATGCGTATACCTACTGTGATCGCTCGTAGTAATGTGGATGTTTACAAAAATTATTTGCTCCTTTTTATTGCAATCTTTTTTTTTCAAATGTTATTTTATTTTAAACATAATATTATTTACAAAATTATTAAACAGAATGATTTTGCCTTGGAGGCGTACGTTAATAGGTTGGAAATCCTTAAGTGATTTTAGCTCGACAACGTTCGAGTCAATTAAGTCTGACTTATCTTGCGAAACGAAAACTCCCGGTTACACTAACATTAACTTAAATTATACGTCATTTAACGGTTAAAGTTAAACGTTATAAAACTGGGCCTCATTGCCAACTGCATAGTAATACCCAACCGATAGAATATTACGTGCATGAAACAAAGCCAGGCGCGAGGCCCCAACCAGCATCGGTGCGGGACCCCGGGTATGCGCCTGATAGGGCGCTACTGACGAAACCAGTGTGGCGGAGAGGAGGGGGGGCAAGCCGCAACCCCCCCACACGGCGCCTTAGGGTTGAAGGTTTTGCGGAATGAAGTGGGTCGCGGGTGCTTCCCTGGGCCGGACGGAACCATCTCCTCCTCCCCCCCCCCCCCTTCGTATCCACCTCCTCCCATTGTGAGAGTAGGGGAATCTAAATGGAGATAGAGAGAGGATGGGCTCGTCTAAATATAAATATCAGAGTTAGAGCAAAGTGAGTGAAGCGACTGTTTGCCTTCGTCGACGGCGGAGAGGAACAGTGTGGGGGTCCACCACCACCTCCTACCCGTTTTAAGGAGATAGGGGAGAAATAGAAAGAAAGGGGAGGGGAGAGAGAGCGGGGGAAATGGGTGAAGGGACGTCAAGGCGACTTGGTGGCAGCGTGCGCGAGGTCGTGGAGCTGTAGGAGGAGGAGAGGGTTTTATAAAGGGTAAGAAAATTCGGGAGGGGCAAGGGTGCCAAGCTCAGGTAAAAGATGTCGTAGGGCCCAAGCGGTGGATTCGCTTGGAGGGGGGAGAGTGCGGTCGGGGAATGGTTTGCCATGGATCACTCCCTGCGTTCTTTGAAAGGAACACGGCTGACGCGGAGCGATTGCGGATTCGATCTTATTAAATGACTGATAGAAGCGTTTCCTACGTCAATCGGGCAAACAACTTCCAAGGAAGATAATGAAGTATACTCCTCGATAACAGTATACTTGCAGCACAGTCAGGCTCTTAGTTCACACTTGCATGCCTCCCACGACAGTGAAATGATCTCTTACGGCTAGATATAAATAATTAAGATAGTTCCCTAGTCATAATCGAGACCATATTTTAATTTAATTTTCTAATTTCAGCGTCTATAAGAAGTATGAAGTAAATATTGTAAAATTAATGGTGCAAAAATATAGTTTTAAACGATAAAAATTCTCAGTAATTAAATAAATATATCTACCTAAGTTTGACTTATATCTAACTTGACTAATTTTTTCACGCCGCACGGCTAAAGAGCCTTCAAAACAGACGGTTTTTTGCCGATTCTGTAAAAATTATGCGGTGAGTAATGGACTATTTTTTATAAATAGTTGAGAAAACATACAAACTACACACCGTTAGTTTTTTGACGAAATCTAGGCATTATAAATTCCGATTTTTTCAATAACCTCCCTATGGAGCGCACAGCCGTAATCTATCCCATGTAAAACAGGTCGTATTTTCTGTCAAATTGCTCGAAAAGTAGTTCGGCACGGGGATAATATTTTGATATCACTAGGAAGGTGAGAGTTGTTTTCTTTACAATGAGGTCAAATTTTAAAAATTCTATGTGAAATGATTTTTCGCTCAAACTACCTTAAGGTAATTACTCCAATAGCCGTAACCTTTTAGCTTTCTATGAGTATGGGGTTAAAAAGGGGGGTTGTTGAGGGATTTGCGGTGGTGTTAGTGTAATTAGACTGATGTGAGAGGCAACCACTCTTCGTACGAGGAACACTAACGGGGTGTGTTTGAATTCCGTTTCGGTGTTGTGTGCCTTATTATCCCCCGTAAATCCCTAAACAACCCCCCTCCCTCTTTATCCCTATCCTCAGAAAGGTAACGTTTACGGCTATTGGATTCATTACCTTTATTATTCATGCCTTCCACGCCTTACCTTTTGGGGAAGGTACACTCAAGAGACGTTCGGATTGAATTGGTGGCTAGAGTACTGGCTTCCCATATCGGGGGCCTGGGAGAGATACCAGCAGTCATCAGCAGTATTCAATTCGAATATTGGTTTGCTTCAGCTCCCCAATCTACATTTCCCTATCAGCATCCTCGGTCTTCCCCGGTGATTCTTCCCTTTCATTTCCCCTTAAATTATTCTTTTCAAGAGGCAGTTGTGTCGGAAAATTTGGCCTTTCAGTTTTTCTTATCTGTTTTCTTCGTTTTGTACCTTTTCTCTCCAACTCATCGTAGGACTTCTTCATAGGAAATTCTCTCTGTATGTATGATCATCATCATTATTCGACGACACCACGTTTCCATAGTTTTCAAACGTCTTTGTTCTGCAGCCTTTATTGTCAGGCTTTACTTCCATATAGTACATGTATATTAATGTATATGAAGGGCAAATGAATTCCCTCCATCCAGTAGTGGAGATTATTTTGTAAAATTTTGATCCCTACTTGGATACCTGCGCTAACCTCACCAGAGATATTAGGGTTTCTCTTCAAACTTCCTCCGTTCTCCAAATAACTCCATCCTTACCGACCTGAACTCCTATCCTCAATAGCGCAAATATGCTCCGTTTCCGGTCGCCGCTTCAGCCACCAACTACGATACGAACACTCAAAATCAAAAAAGCTCAAATCTGCGTCAAACGGTACTTGATTCGGTAAAATTCGAAAATACTAGCAAGCATAACAACTCAGCGGTATCGTGTGATACACATTCAGAATACTGGCTATCGTGCATTGACTCTAGCATACTAAGTATAATACTTAATTGCACAATTGGTGCTGTCCCTCTCTTCTTCCTAATAGGAGCTCTCCACCAATTACGTTCACTTTTACGAGGGCAATGCGATCTTCAATCATGAACTTAGCAACATGCCAAAACTACGCCCTTGTACAATTTCGATGATCTTGAGAAAGCTTCAAGGATAACTTCAATTATGGCGAGGCTCAGTCCTTGGCATAAAACACAAGCAAGCACACGAGAAAAAAACACAAGAATAAGACTCGTGTGGTTTAGGCTTCAATTAATGGTGAAAGATTTGTGAACCAGTCTCAGTTTCACAGATTTACTCCACAACGCTAGATCCAGGCACATTTATTATGCTTCTGTCGCACTCATGCCCTGCTTCATACGTGATCCTTATCAATTAAACTCTCAATATTCCTATACTAAAGTACCTCCAACATTATCTCCCACTAAGATTTTCTCTGCCCAGAAGACGATGGACGATTCGGCCATCGGAACGTCGGAACAAATGGATTCTCTCTTCTCTCATCCGGTGGACTTCCCGAATTGAGGGAAGGTTCTCAAGGTTTTCTCGGTTTACCCATTCTCCCACTCTTTCATGGAGTTTATATTAGGTGATTGCAATCTCATCTCTTCTTTCGACGCGGCATTGACCAATGAAACCGATTGTTTTTATACAGGTCCATTGCAAGAAGAATTGCTCAACCTTCCTCTGAGAGTACTAACAGCACACTTGTTTTTTTGGTCGCTCCAACAGCTACGGTATACCGTACCATCTAATCCAAGACCTGAATACTAAGAAAACACTCAATTCATGGTGGGACGGGATTTGAACCCTCATTATTTGGTTTGCCTGGCCTGCACGCATCCAAACTGTCTACATTGGCCGGCTTTTTCTGATCGAGGTCCCCTACCCCCAATCCATTGTCTTCCACCGGTGGCCCCTCTGCTCATCTGGGAGAGATGGCGTTTATTATGCAAAATAAGCTGATTTTAGATTCATTTTCCATAATTTATACACCATATATTTGCATTAAAATGTACATTTTAATACTTCTCGAACAATAACACACTCGCTTTAATGACTGAAAGCAATCTCTGTCATAGTCGGCCATTGGACGCCAATTACTTCAGTACGAAATGGAATAAGTATGCACTTTATTCTGCCATTTATTATAATACCCAATGCAGCGGCATTCGAGGTAGCGTGGCGACTAGGAGTCTGGTTTACAATACCGAGGTACAGAGTTCGAATCACGGCAGTGGCGGAGATTCTTCAGCAGAATCCAAATCCCAATTTTGGTGCCATGTGTAGAGCCTTTAAGTGAACTATTCCGTCGGTCGGATGGGACGTATAACTGTCGATCCCCTGGAATTTTTCGTTATACTGGGCTACTACCGACGCTTCTCTCCACGGTCGGTTTCTCTCCACGCTTCCTCCAATACACAAAATCCTTTCCTCACTGACCTTTCTTCAATGGTTCCAATGCCGCTAGCCAACGGTTGCCTCCAAAAATAACCAACCAACCAATATAGATGTACGTCGTTTCCACCATTTCAGGACTGATTTTCACAACTGAATCCATTAAAAACCATTTTTCCATTCTCTAAAGTACCATAACCTCACTCACCTATCCTTATTGGTCCAAATTATCTCCGTTGTCGGTCGAATGTAAACATAAATATCACTAAAGCGGCTGGTGCATTTAGTATTGAATAACATTTCAATGACAATTGATTAACACTATATAAGTAATCATATTTACTTTTCTACCACTAAAAAGTCTAAACTGTTAGGGGGAAGGAGCCCCCCTCCTCCAATCCCTCCCGCCCCCACGTTCATCGCAGGTTTGCCCCTCGCTCCCCTGCCCCCCAGGGTTGCTCCCCTATCGAAATTGTGACGCACAACCTCCCTCTCATTGTTTGTAAACTTGAGTGGTAGACACTGGAGCCAGGGGAAGGCCCCTCGTTACATAAATCTCTCCCGGATGTGGGAAGGAGAGCCAACGCATTCTCGTAAAGATGGAAGAGAGATCACTTGGCGGGTCTTGTGTGCATTGAACGTCCAAGCACTGTTATCGGATTTGAAATATCGATCATGTCGCACTCACCACCGGGGTCATAACTCATGGGACTGGAGGCATGGAGAGCAGCCAGATGCGGAGAAAGGAGTAAGGACGCCTGAGTATAATGCTTTCTCTCCCGAGCTGATGGTCCCGCTAGCAATTTTTGACACTTGTTATGATAGAAAATTAAACAAGAAAAATGGAATGCTACATATAAAAGAAACCAAAACACGATTAAAGATCCAGATGATAAATATAGGCTACATGGTATGAAGAGCAAATTGATCGAACACATGGACGAATCTTTAACTTTTGCCTGTATCTCATGCTTCCTCTTTGACTAATCTGATATTAAAACGACGTTTTACCTCTCGCTTTAGTGTATTGAGTTTTACTTAGCCGATTATGTATGAATGAACGCGAACATAAATGAGAACTGCCATGAATTTTACGAATGACAAACGTTAAAATAACCTCTAAAGCTAGATACGTCAATTTACAACATTTTACCAATTGTATGTAAGCACAGCCTTCTGAATATTTTTCATTTTCAACGACACGAGTACAGTCGGTGTTTCGGAACTCGTTGCCTGGTACATAATTCAACCATTACGTGCTAGTTCCCATAGTGCGCTCCAATTAATTAACATTAGCTAAATCATTATAACAATGGTTGAAAAAAAGGAGTTGAAACGGATTGGTGGAGAAATAAAAAACATTCCCACCCGCCTTATTAACAGTATCGGCTGTTTCTCTGGCAAAAAAGATAAAACTTTGAAATGCACTATAGGTGAATCAAGACCTCCCAGCTGTTTCGATATTCACCTGTACTAAAATTAACTAATATTCTCCAGAATTTACGCCGCCATTAGGTGCCACGTAAAGACGCTGGGTTAAATAATCTGCGAACCGTGATATCTCATTTGACCGCCGGCGTGAGTGTTGTGTGGACGAGTAATTAATTTCCTAGCTGGATTAGGTGAATAGCCTACTATGAATAGAGAACTCAACCACTGCAGCGAATAGGCAGCCAAAATTCCATAAGTAATGAGTAATTACAGGTTAGTGATCGTTGCAGATACTTAATCATGTAAAAATGGTAATTAACTAAGTAATGGTTAATAATTTAACTTCGCCTTCAAAAAGCAAGTGGAAATATGTTTACAAATATCACTACTTAGAATAGAGCGCAGTTGATGTTGAAGCGTATGCATTAATAACCTTGGGTCCCTGGGAAACCTGATGACAAGTTAATAGAGGCTTATCAGGATCCCAGGGGCATGCGGACCACCAGAATCGTCCGGAGAGCAAAGGAAAATAGATAACGAAAAAAAAGATAAAAAGGTGGCTGTTGCAATCATTTGCTCCAAAAGATAAAAGTCGTGACTTAATACCCTGTTCATACGACTTAGAGAAAACATTAACAAACTACTCCGCAAAAATCCACAAGGGCTAGTGGCAGATGGTGCTATGACCATATTCAAGCGAGAAAATAGAAAGCTTTATCGTAAATCGTCCAGCTGTTCGGAATTTGCAAGGAAATCTTGAAGATCTCACTCAGTTCCGAAGAATTTCAAAATAAAATCGTGAGATTATATGGAAGGTTCAGTGTTAAAGTGAGCCAAATCCATGTAAGTGATTTTTGAGAAAAACGCGTTTTAAAGTTCCGTGTATCCTTCCTCGGGATTCTCAGACCAATTTCTCAAATCTCGAGACAAATTCTCGGATAAAACTTGGTTCTCTGTTGCACTAAAAATAAAAGACTCTAGCCATTCTATGAAATCGCTAGTTAACAAATGGAAAAAATGGACTTGGTTCACTTCAACACGGAGCCCACCATATACGGTGTCATAAAGGATAAAGCAACAGAAGTGAGGTGTATTTAAAACAATTAGCCCTTTACTTAGTAGGTCGAATTCTTTCACCATTCGAAACATAATCTGAGCCAAAGGATAAAAATTTACCTTAACGATTCATTCTATATTTTACTCTACTATATTAAAGCTATTCATATCAAGTTGTAAGCCGTTGTAATAGGCTTGTGAGACTAGTAAAGTTATGGTAGCGTCCTTTTACAAATCTTGCCGAATGTCGCTGAAAAGGTTCACATTTCGTATTCAAGTCTTCCTCATAAGGATCTCATGTATTTGCAGCTTTTACTGAATGAGGAATAACAAGGGTGGCGTATTTGCGTTCTCTTACTTCATCGTCGAATTTAATATTGGTGTTGAGTTAGTTTAATTCTTTACTCAATGCAGTAATGGCGTGCAGAGTAAAGATGATACTGTTTGGCTTTGCAATACCTGGACATAGAACGAAAATAGTTTCGCCACGTAGCTCGGGGATACAAGTAAACGAGGATTCCCACATACGCAAATTCACGTTATTTCGATTATTTAAATAAAAATATCCTTTATTGTCTAATTTTGCACTCCCACTACGATTTTCAAGGAATAATTTATTGTTTGAGAAAAAAATCATTTAAGAGTTTTTATGTAGTTTCCAGGTCCCTGGAGACCCAAGGTCCATGCTGCGGTCAGATATGAGTCTCTCAAAACAGCAGGACTTACGCTATCCATTCCATTCATGCAGATTCCATCCACCTGTATCCCAGAAATTTTATCAAAATCGTAAAATATTAATCGCAAGGCAATATATCTACATTAATTAAAGAACAGCATATAAATAAAATTATCCATAAGTGGTGACGTTCAAATTTACTTCCGTAAGTGAGGATCTGTTACTCAAGCAATGAGACATGCTATTCTACTAAATATATTTTTTGCGAATGAGTTGTGCTTGTTTTTCGTTACAATTTCATTTTTAATTTTGTAAAAGTAAAAGATATTGTTTCAAAGATCGCTGGTTAGATTTAGATTTTAAAAACACAGAACGAAACCACTGTTGGATTTTAACTTACATTTTCTCTAAAAATATGTCACTATTCCAAAACAGTCAGGAATAATCAAATAGACATATATAAAATATATGAGCAAAATATTACACTATAAAAAGGTGCTAACACAAGGGGGCTATTAATTTATTATAATCAAAATTTTTGTCAGTAAAATAAGTGAAATATCTCTCTCCACATTACTACATTATCCAGAACAACTCTCCCCGTCATATCACCAATAGCTCCCAAAATTGGTTCCGTTGATTAGTTTATCTCACCCCATTAGACCCCAACTGAATCCCAGTTTCGAATCGTCAATACATAAATATCTCTTCCGGAAGCTGCATCATCTTCACCACAAACCTACTCTGCCAACAGTCGCCCGAAATTTTAATAACTGAGTTATTTCCTCCTCAAAACATATTGCGTTTTTTGTCCGTGCCTCTAACCCTTTCCAGCCATTACATAACTCATACTTCTTTGGCGGGAATAGTTTCAGCACTGTGATCTGATGTTTTTTCTCACTTATATTAGAGATAGAAAATACGACATATTTAAGAAAAAATTGCATATCCACAAAAAATTTGTTTCGATTGTGTGTGAAAATGTTTCAGTTGGACAATAAAGTCACGCTTTTTCGACTTCACAAAACATTTAGCATCGGTCCCGCGTACGCCGTGAAATAAGCGGAACAGTAAACAATCAAACCTCAAGAGATGCCAGAATCGCGCCATAGCTTACGTAGCGTAAGTAAATTCAATTCCTCCAGAAGCTTGGCAGGCAGCGCCCGACCTAACCGTGGAGAATACATCAAGATTTGATTAGGTTCCTAAGACGCAATCGTTTGTCACACTCATCCTACGCATTTTCATGTAAGTTGGCAAGCGGCACCTATCCAATTAATACCTAACAGAGACTGAGGCAAGTCCACTTTAACCAGCGCAGAGCATTGAATGTATCAGGCCTACTATTTAAAATGATGCACCATCATCAATCCACAATCACGTCACTTAATCGTTTCCATGAGATAAATAGAAGCTGTTTCCAATTAGAATCGTGATACTGACTTAGGCGAATATTGATTTAAACTATTGATTAATATCAGTCTCAATTGACTTCTCGTTAATCTGCAACAGGTATTAAATCAGTTTACCGGAAATCGCAAAATGATATACTTACTACTTTAGATACTTCAATAAATTATTATCTACATCTACATCTACAAAATACCCTGCAAGCCACCTTGGGGGTGTGTGGCAGGGGGTGAGTAGTCACCAACATGCATTATACTATACCCTAAAGTTAGTGTAATTACGACCAATTATGCATTGGCATAAATCGCTAATGCTTGTCACGAGGCGAAGCCTCACAAGCATGCACTACTACACTACAGATATGCTCACAATGGAGAGGGACCGTTAATATATATGCATTTCTTAATATATATGTGTTCTTGGTTGTGATGCAGTCCAACCGGGGGATCTCGTGGCTTCGGGTTGGGAACGATGGTGGTGGTTACCGCGGTTACCCTCTTCCTCTGGGTGTAGGGGTCGGAGCCCAACCTCGTCTTCACGTTGGGGGGGGGGTGTTTGAGAAAACCATTATGAAGAGTATTATAATGGTTTTCTCAAACAGCTGAACTCGTTCAATTAAAAACTGTACATTGCCGCTCCAATCGCATAAAACTTATGAAAGCAAGAAGTTCACTTCATAGTCCTTGTGCTTCTCCCTTGCAATCGCTATTCAAAATGCACGCGGAAGTGGTATGCGTCGATCGTAAGAACGTTAATAACATATTTATATCTCCTGCCCATATTTATCCGATGTTAATAATTTTCTTAACTTTTATCGAGTGAAAATCTTCCAACATTTTTCAACAAAATATGGAAGAGTAATTTTAATATTAAAAGCAAACGTTAAGAATACTTCCAATTTAATTAATTCATAGCCAAAATAAAGTACTTTTGATTTACAGCCCTTACCAAGTAGAGCCCCCGATTCATCTTCAGGCAGCTGTGCCTATTTTAAAGTCGTGCCGGGTAACAGTGATCACGACAGGATATTCTGCGCTCCAATTCTCACTCACCGTGGCGAAAATTCTATCAAGCCCCTGCTCCCTCAATCGCCTCCAATATTTTCTCCCAAACTGAGATGTGCGAAATATTGTAATTTGAATTGAGTCTGATATTTTTCGATTTGATTTCAATCCAAATGAAAACGGTTCGAATCCAAAGCATTCGAAGCCGCGTGAATTAATGGAGCTATTCCCGTTGTCCGTGAGTCAGCCTCTCATTCTTGCCGTATTTCCATGTAGGTAACCGAAAGAGCACAGTAAGTAATATAATGTGCGTGCATATTCCCAACTATTTCATAATAAATCAAATTGCTTTTTATCAATGTGAATAATTCCTGTGATTCGATTTGAATTAAAAATTAAGGTTAGGATATTGCACATTATTTCAAAAATGCGATGGAATTCGATTCAAAGGGAGAAAATCATGATTGACATGTCTCAACTCCCCCGCCCCTGAGTCTTCCGTACTTCTATCTCTGACGTAATAATCTCCAGGAGACCCCACTAATCACCAACGTCTACACCGTACGGAAACTCTGGACATAATCACTTTTCTTTTGGTTTTCGGTCCGCATCTGGCGTACTATCAAGATTACAAATATCATTGCGGTAGTGGTAGAAAAAAGTATTGACGGAGCGGAACGGCTGTAGCCGCAAATATTTCGGACAGACAACTGTTTCAAAAAACTGTAACAAACAACAGGTTAGTTTCGTGATCGTGCCGCAGCCGCTCTGTGCTGCGCAGCCGTGTTGCGCTCTGTGCTGTGCAGCGGCAACTGATAGCTGAATCTGATTGTTTCGTCCCCTATTCTGTTCCAGTTCCACTGCACGTGTGGCTGCGATTCGGTTATAAGCTACAATTTGTTGGATTTGAATCTGTTGCAGGCGGTTGCTGGTTCATTCAGCCAACCTATGTCCGCCCGTCGTTGCAGATAGAATTAGAACAGTGAAGTACCTATCTTTCATGAATCCAAATTAAATTGTTACTTTATTTTTGTGAAAGATTTCTTATTACGTAGAATGCAGAACAACCAGCCATGTCGTAACATCGCCGATCACTCGCCTGTTGTTTGGTGTGCCTCTAGCGCCTCTGTCTGTTGTCCGTGATAGGGTGTTTCGCCGAACTTTCGTTTTGAAACAGTTTCGGTCGGGAAACAGTCGCAATGAAACTATCGTGTTCTTTTAGTGCCACCACTGCATTGTGGACTGTTCAATCATGAGCCCTCCTTCGTCAAACGTAGATACTATAATGTCAATCTTAGAATATAAATATCAAGTTAGAATGATTGCTAGCGGGTCAATGCTTATTTGTTCTAATCTCCGAAACTAGAGAGCCGATCCAAATGAAAATTACCAAACACGGAGATCATTTAGAAAAAAAATATAAGCTTTCCACTCTGTTTAGGGTCAATATTATAAAAGGGAATTGACTATTTCAAAAATAAAATTGTTGAAATCCAGCAACAGCAAAAAGAAGTTGTACTAACCTAAAAATTTAATTTTTTGTGCGTTAAGAAGGCCATAAATACATCATTCCAGGATAGTATTGATTCGGTATCGTTGACAGACGGTCGGTATGATTATCAGTAATATAGGTTCGGTCGGGGAGTTGCGGTAATGGGACGAAACGTAACTAGTAATAGTAAATTCCTTGAGGATGCCAAGACGATAAAACTAGCAAACTTCGATTGTTTTGTCTATGACTCTGTTCTAACCCTCACTGTTGGGCAAGGGCCCAGCCACATTGACACACCGGTTCCCGTAAGATCACCGAAGTTAAGCAATGGTGGGCCCGGACGGAGGTTGGATGGATGACCATACATACCTTCACCGTGGCGCTCTTGCCCCCTGTCTGCATGTGGCAGACAGATGTGGGGTTGGCACAATGGACCAAGAAGGTCTAAGTGCCCAGGCTCCTGTCGAAGGCCACCCCTACAAACTATCTATCTATCCTCCCCTCACTGCTTATTTATGGGCTTCATCTCCCTTCCTACCCACTTTCTAAGTTTAATTTCGCGAGAAGAGTTTCCACAAAAATAGGCAACTTCACTCCGATGCAATCTTATTTGTGAGACTAATTATCAGCAGTCATCAATTCGAAAATTTCCGCAGCTATCCACAACATCATACAATCAGCTAATCGCTTCATTCTTACATAATACTTATTTTTCACATCCCTCATAATTAGCATCATTAATCCTTCCCTCGGTATTTATTCTTCCCATACATTTCTCCTCCCATTATTACTTTCAAGAGGCAGTTTAGTTTCCGAATGTGACCGATGAGTTTTTGTCCCTTCTACTTTGCAAAATTTTCATTCGGCACCTTCTCTCCCCAGCTCCTCGTAATACTTCCTCGTTGGCGATTCTCTCTCCATCTATATGATCTTCATCATTTTTCTGTAGAGCCACATTTCCATTGAGACCAGTCTCCCCTATCTTGTTGGTGTTATTGGCTGAGCCTCACCGACACATTCGTCTGTCATTGTTCCGCATCCCATGGTCACCCACATTAGGAACAGTGAGGCCCGATTCCCTTAATAGACCGCAACGGGTTATATCATCGGTGGACGACTGCGGCGGGAGGAGTGCGGGGGTGTGGCTGGGGGGGTGGAAACGCAAAGGGGGAGTAGAGATGCAGAAGGCGCGGGAGGTGGAAACGAAAGACGGATCCAAGCACACACACACACAAACGGGAGGAAATGAATGGGCATTCGAAAGGAACGAGGAATAATTTAGCCAGGACATTAATTTGCTATTAAAATATTTCCATCCTGCAAACCTTTCTTGAAATCTTGAAATGTCCCATATAGCTCAAAATGCGCCAGCGATAACTTGAGTTCCCACCGCGGATTTTCTCGTTTTAAAGGATATTTATGGATATAAATGTATACACATACTACATCGTAGATGAGGTGCGGATTACTTTTCCTTGTACCTTGAGCGGAAAACTTTTTCAAGGCTCATAAATTGAAAATGGAGCTTTTACAACAGGAAAGGGCTGTATCCCAATCACCGATGAAACGCATATTACTCGAAAAAAATCAATTCAAATGTAGTGCCCAAATACGTATTCACTTGTGTTCCATTAATGATATTAAGAAATGATTTGACATTCAAAAGGGAGGAAGGAAAAATTTAGCCAAGACACTAATTTAATATTAAAATATTTTCATTAAATTACACTCATACGGGTAAATTGATCATTTTACTGTTAAAATCTACTTATACTTATAAATATTTAAAATCTACTGACAATTATAAAAAACTACCACAAAAATGGATTAAAATGACGTTTCTTAAAAAGGTAATTTTTACAGAAGCAATACACTTTTTCTGTTTAGATACTAAAGCAACTCTGATTTAAATATTCGAAAACGGTTTGAAGATTTTTACTGGATGTTATTTAAGAAAATAATTACGTATCTAATACATGGGCGCCAGAGTCTCACTAACACTCCTCCTGGTTCGTGAGGAACATATTCCTAAATATATCACGTGTATATTAGTTAGGAGTTTTCCTTCTCTGTCTTCTCTCCAGCCTCTGAATTATTAAATTTATTTATACCATTATTTTCAATACTGTCATTCATTCAATATATAAGGCAGGAAAAGATGAAGCATTTTCTGCGAGATGAAAAGAAAGGAAGTAGTAATTGGAGTTAGAGAGATTTATAGTATGAAAAAGAGACGTGTACAATGGAAAAGCTGAGTATAAACGGCTTATCCTAACCTACCCTAAGCGGCAGAATACAAAAATAATTCGCCATAAGATTGCTATGGACCTTCCAATGAAACATTTGTTACGTTTGGAAAAAAATCTCAAATGCTAGTTGGTTCATTATACAAATAAATTACTGACAAAGTATTGCACACAGTCACTCCACTTTTCCCTAAAAAAGTCCCTTCATTGATGTATAAAAACTTTAGTATCTGGTGGTGGATATAATTCCCAGGGTTTTTGTCAGCCTTATCAATTCCCAGGTATCCCTGCGTTTTTAGGAAATTAGTTCCTCTTAAATTCTGTTTCGGATTTTGCAAGATTTATGTAGTAATTTTAGATTTTAGTGCGGCTTATATTATTTAAAATTAATACATTTTTAGCGGCGTCTTATTTCTTTAGTTAAAAATATATACTTCTTCATTATCATAATGCATTTATAATGTATGTACTATACTTCTTACACAGTTTACTTTTTATACACGATACTGACACAAATATATACTTCTTGCAAAAGAAATTCATCGTTTTATTAGTAAAATTTAAAAAAATGCATACAAAGAGGTCTTAAAAAATATATCAACCGGACAATGAACCCTATGCATCAACTGTATTGTTATAGTTCTCTTCAGTGAAAGAAGCACGGGCAACCATTTGTGAAGCAACTCACCGAACTTCGAAAGAGATGATAAGAACGTGCTTAATGCCATTCGGTTTATACACATCTATAAATGACGCCACTGACTCCAATAGATTTTTAGATACTTAATTTAGGTATATAGATTACACCACCTACTCTAGTATATAGATATTTCTAGAACACAGTTGTTCGTCCCTCGTTATTCGATATCTACATATAATATCTCCCATGAGTGATAAAAAATTTCCAATGTATGCCACATTCGGGTGAAAAAAACAAATTTATCATCATTGCCATCTGCATGGCCTTAATGAAAGAATCACAAAAACAAATAGGTACCTTAAATCTTTTATAAATAGGGATGTTAACTCAGTGATGAACTGAGACTAAGAGAACTTTTTGACCTTTAACATTGAGAAAACCAAAGCAATCATTACCGGTACAGCTAGACTGATAAATAAAATAAATTTCGGTAATTTTCCCAATGTCATCATCGACAACGTCGCTATTCCGTATTGTAACACTGTTCGATATTGGGTAATATTAATGAACACTAATCTCACTTGGCCTGACCATGTAGTCCTTATTTAAAATACTATTAATGGTGTACTGTCCCAACTTAAACTCCTGAAGCATATCCTACCACTTCACAAGAAAAAGTTATTAATCACGACACTCGTTTTCCCACACTTTGACCATTGCTCTTTGGTCTTCAGTAACTTGACTAATGAACAAAAAGAGAAACTTAAGCGCTTACAGAACTCTTTTATTCGATTTATCTTTAATATCTGACGAACTGAGCATATTTCTCCAGACGTCAGTGCATGCTCTGCACATTCCTATATACTTTATTTTCCCGGAGAGAGCCAAGCTATCTGTACGACCTATTTAACAGTACCCCTCAATCTCGGAACATGTCTACTAGGAGCGACTCTTCCAACCTGTACTGCTCCGCTCATCGTACGACCAAACATCACTTATCATTTGTAAGTCAGGTCTTCTGCAATATGGAACTCTTTAACAAATTCTATCAAATGCAGTAAGTCTCTCCATGTTTTTAAAGTCAAACTGTTTCACTATTTGCTAATAAAGTAGCTCTGCACTTGACATTTACCTTGGACTTTCACATAGAGCGCGTCCAAGATAATAGCGCAGTTGACAGTTAGAAACGCAGCCAATTTGTAAACATGTCCAATGCCGTTTGGGGAAGGGAATCACGTGACCGAATGGTCCATGATGGTGGACCTCGTTTATCACATACGATCGTGAAAAAATTCCATACTTTTCATTTTTTTCCAAGCCAAATCCGTGACACTAACTAACTCCATCAGTTCGCCTCTTAAAGTCAGAATCGCAAATGACTAACCGTTAGCGAGCCAGTAAGCCAAGGAACTGCAGGCAATAATCGGTTCGGCTGCCAGTGTGAAAGGTCTAAGAGCGCGAATAATAATGAAAAGACGAAGTTAAGAGATTTTTAAGAAATAGAAATGCGGGGCCTAGCACAATCATAGGCGCGTACCGATCACCGGTGGAACAGTTCACGTATCTGGATAAAATTCTGGATTTAAAATGGGTTAAGTGAAAGGGACATAAAGCACAGAATTAAAGCACATGGATAAGAAAGTAGTCACATAGAGATTTATGAGGGCATTCTAAGCAAACGACACAAAGAAAAGTGAAGTTAAAGATTAAATATCGGGTGAGTTTTCATACAGTTTGGAAATTAAGTCTTTGTAGAAAGAGTTGTTCGTGCACATGAGATTTTTGAGGTATGAGTGTGGAGAAGAATAGAGAGGTTATGATGAATAGAAAGTAAGATGAACGAAGGAGTTTTAGATACCTATGATCAGGGACATGCCGGAGCCTCTGGGCACACAAAAATTTGGGCCCCCGTTGAAAAGTAAAAAAAGGGAATGACAAGAAAAAATATTTTTCTGTTATGATTTTATATTTATTATGCTTATGGCGCAGTTAATCAGTTTCACCAAACAACAAATAACACGTATTTATTATTGTTAAAAAAAGTTGTTACTGTTCACTCTCTGGAAAAAATTGAAAATCTGACGGTAATTTTAGTAGGTATCTACTTGAAAACCGAAAACAATTGAGTTTCTTTTTTTGTCTAAGCAAATATATCGGCATTTCGGGGTCCCCGTGAGGTCGGAGGCCCTGAGCTCGGGCCCCGTGTGCCCTTATGGTAAAGACGGTATTGCCTTGTGGCATTTTCCCCCCTGTTTTTTTTTGGGGCAATTCTCCTCTTTGGACAGTTTCTCCTCTGCGGACTGTTTATCCTCCGGACTTAGCCGAAGGACTTGCCCGAACGACATGCGCGCTAACGACATGTGCGCCAACGACGGCCAAAATGCCTACGACTACAAAATGCAGCGACTACTGCCAGCGACTTCTGCCACGACGTTCAGCCGCGCCGTTCAGCCGCGCCGTTCAGCCGCGCCGTTCAGCCGCGCCGTTCAGCCGCGCCGTTCCCTCGCCAGGTCCTGCACCGTTTTTATAGCCAGTAAAGTGAGGAAGGATACCAAAAATGCGGTCATCCTGACCAAGGCAAAAAGGCTGTGATCCTGTATTCTGCGGCCGACGCCAGAAAACAGTTCCTGGCGCTCCAATTAAAAACTGCCACCCTATCTATCACCCATCCCATTATTTCCTCCCCTCCAAGGCTACCAATCGCCAACCTCCTGACCTTACCCATTCCACCTTCGTCCTTGTCGACAGACCCCCTCCTCAGCTGACTCGTGTCTAAGCTCGCCCTCTATTGCTTCCGAGACGCCGACCGGGTAACACCGTTGTGTGAGCCTGCTGACTAAGTCACTTTTGTACTTAAGAGAGAAGTTCAACCTCTCGTACTTGTTAAACTTAAACTATTTTCCGACTGGTAACTTTAACTACGGTCGCCTGGCACTCGACCTATGGGTAAATTATTGTAATTGGTTTGGTTCTATTTTGTGATTTGTAAAATATATTGATAAGTTAAGTTTATGATTGATAATACTTGTGTTTCGTTCGTTTTCCTCATTTTTCTCACCCGAGCTTGGAAAGAGTTTGTGTTTTCAAGAGTGTTATCGGCGAGAAAATCTGCTCCTTCTCCCGATAGCGCTACAGCCTATGGCGAGGAGGAAAGGAGATTAACAGCGGAGATTCAAGGAAGACAGCAAGAATGGATGGAGGACGCGTTAAGAGGGAATTTAATGAATGAGGATAGTGGTAGAAGAGAGATGTTGAGTAAACGTGGAAGATGACATAAGAAATAAAAGAAATGTTAAATTTAAAAAGGTAGGGCAGCTAAGGAGATTAACGTAGACTTTAGTTTTGAGGAATGTTTAGATATAACTCTGCAAATGAGTAAAACAAAGTAGGACCTGTCCATAAATTAGCCATTTTAAAGGTGAATGAACGACCAGAATAAGACGCTATGCCGTTGGAGTGTGTAAAAAAAGCAAAAAAATAAAGTCATGCACTAAGCTTCATTTATATCAAAATGACGTACTCACTTATTTAACACCCACCACATCCCATATGTCATGATTAGAATCAGGCAACCTTACGTCCAGTTCGCAAAAGGTAATTGCCTCAAAATAGCTTAAAGACAAAGAAACCTAAGTTGGATTTTGAGCCAGGTTAGTTCCTTTTTCACTGCTCGTATTTTAAATCTAGAATTGATTTTCTTTGCAAAATTTAGAACTAAATACACCAACAGGAACTTCACGGAAAGCCGAATTATCCTGTCTTGACTCTAATGAGCATGAAGATGAAGCAAGCAATAGACTGAAAATCCTTCACCGACGAAAATCCGCTGGAAGCAAAGTAAAATTAGTAGGTTTTCTGGAGCCGAAAAAAATCATACTTTAAAACATATAAGTACCTACCGAGAAATTTAGAGATAATTTAAAAATAAGCCAATACATAATCGAATCAATAATTGAGCTATCGAGATTCTTAATGCAATAAAGTATGCCATTGAAAATATGCAAAAATCATAGCTGAATCACACTGGGAAAGGAACATTAAAATATAAGGAACAAAAAAGGTCAAAAAACGCGTTTGCTTTTCGAAATGATATTCTACAGGGCCTTAAACGAGTTATAGTCTGGTCTCGGATCACGGTGAAGTTAGAACAATAGAATCGAAAGACAATCTACAGTCTCTCAAGGCAGTTTTACATGAGGCACAAATTTCAGTTTGATGTACAGAAATCCCCCAAAGTATCAGAGAGGATGGGAAATGCCTATAAGGTCCCAAGCCTCAAGGAAGGAAAATATCCAACCGCGCCTCCTCGCAGTGGGGGATGGGCACCTAATGGTGGCAAACGAGGCACTGGAGACCCAATGACCTTCTAATCACCTTGCTGGAGACCGAGTGAAAGCCGGGATAAGCTTTCTCCCCCATCTTAGGATGGGGTTTGGGCACCCTCTTGCCCATGGATCTAGAAATGGACCCTAAAGTCGGATGAGCCATAGGGTTGGCCAACGGCATTGGGAACGGAAGGCAAAAGGAAAGGGAAGGCAAAGGGAAATCACCACACTAATGAACCGTAAGGTTTCCCTAGTTATACGGATACGTGACTGCAGAATTATGTGTTCTGTAATGAAAGATTCCGGAGGTAAAAGTTGCCCACATTCGGATCTCCGGGTTGGTAACACTATAGGACAGTTATGGTTCAATAAGAGGGAAAACAAGAAAATGGAAAATAACAAATCATTAAGAATTGGAACTTGGAATGTACGAACTTTAAATAGGAAAGGAAAAAAATGGAAAATTTAAAAGTAGAAATGGAGAAAAATAATATAGACCTAATGGGGCTCAGTGAAGTTCGTTGGGAAGTAAAAGGGAAACTCACATATGAGGGGTACACCATGATTTACAAGGGAGGAAACAGTAAGAATAGATGAGTTGGATTCTTGATGAAAAAGAAAATTGCAGAAAAGGGTAAGCAAGGTTATAGCATGTAGTGAAAGGGTGATTGCTTTGAAAATAAGGAGTGAACCAGTAGATACCTTGGTGGTTCAAGTGTACATGCCTATAACAATATCAGAGGAAGAAGAGGTTGAACAGGTATATGAACAAATCCTGCAGGTGTATGAAGAGAATGGCAAGGGACAAGTGAGGGCAGTGATAATGGGAGATTGGAACAGTGTAGTTGGAGAAGGAAGGAAAGCGAAAACTGTGGGAGCATACGGTTTAGGCACTCGAAATGAGAGAGGAGAAAAATTGATAGAATTTCGTGAACAACAGCAGTAATGGATTACAAATATTTGGTTCCAGAATTAAAAGAGAAGGCTCTACACGTGGAAAATGGAAACCACCAATCAAATTGATTTTATACTAATAAATCAAAGATTTGAGAATAGCGTAAAGAACGCGAAGACACTACCTGGAGCGGATGCGGACACAGACCACAATCTTCTGATAATAGATATGATCACTAAGCTTAAGCATGTGACGAGGAAAAAGCAATCAATAAAGAGGTGGAACTTGATGAAGTTGGAAGAGGATAAGAAGAAAATTACCAAAGTCCTAGAAGAAAAGCTGAAGAAGGGGGAAGGGGAGAAAAGCATTCAAGAAGAGTGGAAGGATATGAAGGAAAGCATAATAATGGTTCTTGAACATGATGTTGGAACTGTAAACAAGAAAGAAGCTAGAAAAAGCTGGATGAACCGAGATATGTTGGAAAAAATGGAAGAAAGAAGGAAATGGAAATGATATGACTCTGAACAAGGAAAGAGACAATATAGAAAGATTAACAATGAATTAAGGAGAACTACAAACAAAGCTCGAGAAGAGTGGATGAAGGAGCTGTGCTTTGTAATTGAAAAGCTAGAAAAAGAAGGAAAGATGGAGGAAATGTTCAAAATAGTGAGAATGTTGACTGTGAGAAAATAGAGAGCTATTTCGAAGAGAGGTATGAGAGATAAGTGTGGAAGGGTTACAACAGATAACGAGGATGTGAAGGAAATATGGGAGGAATATATAAAAGAACTGTACTGCACAAGAGAAAGAGGAAGTGAAATAGAATTGGAGAATGACATGAATGAGGAGAGGGACAATACAGGTCCTAAAATAATGAAAGGGGAGATAGAAATGGCAGTAAAAGGAATTAAGAATAGGAAGGCAGTCGGCGGAGACCGAATACCAGTAGAGATTCTAAAGGCTTAAGAGAAGAATGGGTTGGATCGACTCACGGATCTGGTTAATAACATATATGATACAGGGGAGTGGCTAGAAGATCTTATCAAAACGAAAAAGGTGCCGATACCAAATATATGTAATGCACAGGAATATAAACACTACAGAACTATAAGCCTTATCTCACATGTGGGAAAAGTTATAACCAAAGTTATATTGGAAAGAATGAGAAGGAAAATAGAAGAAATATTAGAGGAAGACCAGTTCGGTTTCCGCAAGGGCAAAGGAACGAGAGATGCTATTGGATGTATGAGGATGTTAACAGAAAGGGTATTAGAGTTGAACTGCGGGATATGCGTATGCTTTATTGATTATGAAAAGGCATTTGATAGGGCCAGATGGGAGATCGTATTAGATCTTCTGAGAGAGATAGACATAGACTGGAAGGACAGAAGATTAATAAAGCAGATGTACATCCATCAGAAAGTTGCGGTAAGAATTGGGGACGAGGAAACAAAGGAAACCACAATAGGAAGGGGAGTTAGGCAGGGTTGCTGTCTGTCACCATGCCTCTTTAACTTGTATGCTGACAAACTGCTGGAAGAAGCTTTAGAAGACATCGCGAGGATAAAAATGGGAGGCGAGAGAATAAAATCCATCAAATATGCTGCTGACCAGGTTATAATAGCAGAGAATGAAGAAGAACTACAGAAAATGATGGAAAGAATTAGGAAGAAGAGTGAAGACTACGGAATGAGAATAAACAGGAATAAAACTAAGGTAATGAGAATAGCGAAGACAGAAGGGCCCTTAAATATATAGCTGGAGGAAGAAAAATTAAAACAAGTAAGCTCTTTCAAGTACCTGGGAAGTATAGTTATACAGAATGGCAACTGTACTGAAGAAATTAAAAGCAGAATTGGGTAAGGAAAAGTAGCATTTAGAAAGATTAAGGAACTGGTGACAGCAAGGAACATCAAGATGGATATTAGGAAAAGATTTGCAAAATGCTTTATATGGAGCATTGTTTTGTATGGATGTGAAACGTGGACGTTGAAGAAGAGAGAAGATAAGTGCTTAGAAAGCTTTGAAATGTGGCTATGGCGACGAATGGAGAAGATTGGATGGAAAGATAAGATCACGAACGAAGAAGTGCTAAGGAGGATTGGAGAAGAAAGAAGTATAATGGGAGAAATTAAAAAGAGAAAGGCAAAATGGATTGGACATATTTTAAGGAATAACAGCCTATATAAATTAATAATAGAAGGGAAAATAGAAGGGAAGAGAGGAAGAGGAAGGAGGAGGCACGGAATGCTGAAGGATATAAAAGAATGAAGGAGTTATGCAGAGATGAAGAGAGAGGCCCAGGACAGGTTGTGGAGACAACGCTACCGTTGAAACCTGTCTGCGGACAGAAGAACCAATGATGATGATGATGTACAGAAATATTGAGAACGCGGTCATGGAATTAAGAGCAGGGGCTACTTTCCTATCTTTTGTTCGTGCATTCGCGCAGTCATTCTAGCAAGTCCCCGCTTTATACGACGCAATTTACTCTGCATATCCATCCATACAACAGACGGTGCAGTGAAGTGCCTCGTGTAAAGTGGCCTTTAGAATGACAAAAAAATCCTTAATGTTAATAGGCAACTCCACCGCGAACATTGACGCAGGATAGTAGAGCGCCACGCCACGGAATGGGAATCTGAGTAATTCAGGAGGGCTATTCTGTATGTTCTCGGGATTTCCGAGCCTCGAAAGTGACGAAATTTTGACGTCAAAACCTCTAATATTTCAAATAGGGCCATTCAAAAGTTGAGACTTGTCGGGGGAAGTGACGTCCCATTCACGGATTTTCCAAGGTTCGACCATGTCGAGTCCTTACTGAATTTGGCCACTGGTTCCAATTCAGGGGCACAGCCTTCCCAGGCGACCTCCGGCGGCGGCGCGCGGCGCCTGAGGCGAAGCGTACCTGGGAAGGTACCGCCACGCCCACGAGAAGTCAAAACACTCCAGTTTAGGCGAGCGTATCAAGGGTTCGGTATTTTTCGCTTTTTTTCAAACAAGCAAACTATGCAACTCGATTGCAGCGCTCAAGGAACAAGTTATGCTTTCCGCGGAGCCAGACTTCGACTTTCATCAGGGGCCTCGTCTTGGCCTCGTCCACGTGAACTATTTAGGAAAGTTCCCCGCCTTGCATTTCACGGAGAGTTCTACATGTCTGCATTGTGCTAGTGAACATGAGTACTCATGCTCACCTAGGAGTACCTACTCATGATGCTGTGAAAGAAATGTTAGAAATACCTAAGGTATCCTAAAAGTATCTGAGGTATTTCTAAAAGCCTAGTTTAGGTAGCGCTTAGGTCCGCCAACCCGCTAAGCTCGAATGGTGGACCAATTTTTCACGCAATATTCTTGATAGCAAGTACTTCTTCCTCTTTTTAATGATAGTCAAAGGCGATGAGTTGCTATGGGATAAACAATAATCACTACATTAAAATATAAATCAAACTGATAAGCTTCACAGCCATTATAGTATTCTTCCACCGACAAGGGTAAGATTTTTGATGGGCCGTTTCTACTTCGAGGTTTACTATATCGCCAAGCGTCTCTTTCCTCATCCTATTCCTTACTTCAAATTAGCTTCTGGTCATTCGGGGAGGTGATCGAAATCTTAGATCAGTTGAGCAATTTAGGACAGGTGGGTAGAATGGTAAGGGATGGATTATCTTGGGAATGGAGGAAGGGTGGAGATAAATTTGGCGTTGGCATAAGCTTATTCTTCATGAAAGCCACCAAGAGATTCACAGTTAAACGTCTCAACCGACGGACAGAGTACTGTACTAGAAGTACACCCCTTATAGAACTAGATTAGAGCTCGGAATTGCTCTTTAAAGTCTTCCTCCTTGCCCGGATTCGAACCCGGGTCCCCGGTATGGAAAGCCTGTACGATGGCCACCACACCAACCTGTTCCTCTACATCTTTGTAATTACTATAACGCAGCTGCTGCAATAGTCGTTTCCTCGGAAATGGAATAGCCCATTCTCAAAGGGAAACTACGTTGCGTTGCCGGCGCTGCCCTAGGAAACAAATGACCAGCTTTTTACGCAACCATTCTAAAGATTATATGACTCAAAAGAAGGAGCCGTTAGCAGTCTTTCCCGTAAGCCATTATTTCACACATAACCGTGAGAACTAATGCTACTTCCATCTACGCGGTGAAATGCCTTTGGTAACGACGTAAAGATGGACGGTGAGAGGCACTTCGAAAGCGAGATTCAAAGTTAATGTCTTAAGAATGACGGGCACTAATATTGTGGAGCCCAACCGGAGTGGCATACGAAATCAAATAGACACCTCTGGGGCGTGGACATAGCCCGCGGAGAGAATGGGGAGTGACACATGTAGTCCCCGGAAATGTTGGTGGCAGGGACTCCGTGGTTTGCGCTTGTATCTTCACCAAGTAGTTTTCATCGTAGTTGTCCCCCATCCCCTCCCCCGAAAAAAATCTGGTTATGTGCCACCACAAGGATCCAATGCAGTGCTGCGTTGAGAGGCTCCTCAAGATAGTTTGAAAGAGCTATCACAACCCAAAAGTAAATGAAATAGGTCTCAATGTGAATAAAAAGATCCCTTCTGTCTAATGATACCAAAATAAAAACCACTTACAACTTTCCGAGATATTTTGTGCTCCAGAGGGATATTAGTCTTTTTTAATGAGCACATTCTGATACAAAGACAGCGTCAAACATTTAACGGTCAGTGGTTCCCATGTTTTCTCAATTATTAAAAAAAATAAGTTTACTGAAAAATCCCAAAATCGTACTTACTGAGGAATCGCAAAAAAGTTGGTTGTAAACGCGTTTTCAACGTACCGCGTGAAAGGCATATTAACGAAGTCCTTCACATCAATAGTAGGTATTCCAAATGCTTAAATTTTAAAATAACATTCGAATGTGGTCTTTATTATTACTTTAGAAAAATCTCGCACAAACTAGGTAGGTAGCTATTTAATTCCCCTGACATGGTTATATTCTGCGAGAATAAAAAACTCTAAGGCATCATCAGTAGTAAGAAAAGCGTTAGAACTTACGTATTGATTAAATTTACATAAACTGATCAATATGATACAAAATTTTCGGTATGAACGCGTATAGATTCATGGAATGTCGTCATACTCTACCGCATATTAAGCATATCACTCTATCAACACCGAGGAAGTAAAGTGCGTAGGATTACCATTTAGCTTCCTCTGGAAACGAAGGCATTTGAGTGAAGAAATTAGGAATATTGAAGATACCTTTCCAAAAAATATCATGATACGTTATCATACTGCCTTACGGATTTTGTAATTTTTGGTTCACGGCTTCGCAAATACTGATTCATTGCCATTTTCAGGTGATCCAACTGATATGATTACATTGCACCGTATTACCTATAAGTCCGTCATATTATGGAAAATACAGAAACCATTCCAGTCTGAGATTTTAATCCGCAACCTTCGGGTGGCAATACCCAAGCATTATCATCCTGCCTACCTTACCTACCTAAGGGGCTTATCATACCTACATGGCTTTCCAATTTAACCAACGACAAGGATAATGAGATTCAAATTTTTAGTTTCAATATTGTAGACATTTGACAAATTCCTACGGTAGTCCTAGGTGCGTACTAAATTAGGACATTTTCGGAGAAATGAGGATGTTACAGATGAGAGCATGGTCTTAGATCTCTATATCGAGATTGAATGATTCCAAGATCGTGGATGAGACAAATTTCATAGATATTTAATTTCCATCTACTAATTAATGCAATAAAAATTTCACGATGAATGGATATCAACCGTCGCGTCGTCAGGATAATGCATATCGCGCACATCACGTATCACAACAGAAGATGGTTTTTATTACAAAAAAATAAGCCATAAAGGCGAACTTCTCCAATGCGAATTGCAGAGGCCAGGTGAATGACTTTTGTTCGCCATGAATTATGCGCAGTCGTTAGTATCCCACGGGGTGACCCCCAATCGAGTTTTACTATTTAGAATTAGAATGGAGATCGCGTTTCATCGCGATTCGCGATCCGCAATTTGATGTTCTTCGTAGACGGCATGGTATTTCTTGAAAAAGGAGAGTCGCCAGAAATAATAACTTAACTGAGGGTACCAATATTCCTTGAATAATTTTGCACAGCATTACGACGGGGAGAGATCTGTCAAGTATGGTTGCTGCTTTTCCTACGGGCAACTTTTTTCATAAGATTACTGTCCGCCGCTGCGATTCGCATGCCGTGAGGCGGCGCGCCGCCTCACGGCATGCGAATCTACATCCAATCTACTCCCGTCGGACGTCACACCCGCGTGCGTTCATTTGTCAGCAGACTCACCGAGTCATCAGCCGGGGTCCTTTGGCTCGGCTACCGGTCGACCGGGAGGGACGGCAGAGAGGGCGGGCGAAGTAGGCCGGGCCATTTTCAAGGTCCTCCTCCCAGGGGACGCGCGCGCGTGGCCCGACTTGGGAGGAAAACTGTAAGAGACAATAACGCCAATCACCCCGCAAGCGGTGATAATTGCACACACACAATGGCGGGAGGGGAGGTCTTCCAAAAGGAGGGGAAGAAGATAGGGAAAGAATGGAGGAAGGGGAGGAGATGGGAGGAAGTGGAGAGGGGGCGAAAGGTTGGGGGGGGGGGCGTGAGGCTCCTCGTCCCCGTTTTGTTTGGCAGGTCCAGCACGGGCGACTGGCAGGCGTCGTCTAGGAGACACGGGACAGGAGCGTGAGTGATGGGAGAGAAACGAGGATTGAAAGACTCACGCTTTCGACGTCGTGGGCCCCATTTGATTTTGAAACCGTCACTGCGATAAACTCAGAGGGACTTCGGGGATGGATCAGCATGCCATATTTCTCTGCATGAATGACGTACTTTATCCCCAAAAGGCTACTGATTTGGAAATAAAAGATTGAACGTTTGAGGTAGACAATAGGGAAAAACGGTCCAAAAAAAGTCCATGAGATAGGTATTCAAATGGAGACTTAATAAATTAAAACAGAATCGTGGTTTAAATTGATGGAATAGGTTCCTATGTTTAAAATAAGGATGACGCAATGATCACTTCTATAGGTTACGAAGCTTTGCTTGTGGAAAATTCATTTTTTATTTATGTTCAGATGAAGTCAGTCTTACCGGTCAGTACCGCATTAGATGCCGTAAAAGACATACGAAAATTTAGTTCGGAAAGTCATCCTCTAGACTTGTTACATTTTCCCTCTATAAGTCATTGAGAACATACTTCCAAGATAGACCAAATGAAATCTGACGATTAACTTGATGCAGCTCTCCACTCCACTATCAGTTAACCGCAATAATTATTAATTAGCCTTGCGACTTAAGGAATTCGTTTTAACATCCTCATCATTTGCCTCGTACCTTCATCATATCCTAGGTATTCCTCGGTAATGTTTCTCATTCGTTGTTCCTTCCATTCTTTGTTTCAAGAGGCTGTTAAATCTCGGAATGAGTCCAATACGTTTGCCTCTGCTACAACTAAAACTCGAAGTAAAAAATGGACAAGTTAATATCTCACCCTCTATAAAGATCTGCATGAGCTAAGCCGAATCATACACATGTATGCTCACCTCAAGAAGCTATTTCCTTTTATTAAGCTTCACTGAGAATCATAGGCGTATCTAGAAGCGTCTGAAGAGGGGGGTCACGGAGTGTCCGGGAATTTTGAAAAATATACATCTTAAAATGATGTTTTGAAGGTGTTCTATTATGTTATAGAAGGTTATATATATATAGGTGTACTGCTAGCATGTGTTAAACACATCATTTTTACGTTTTTTATCAATGGGGAGGGGGGATTAAACCCCCCCCCCACCCCCCCGATACGCCTACGCTGAGAATAAGCCAGAAATAACGAAACCGAATCAAACGTACGAGTCTATAATCACTAATAGCATACAACTAAGAACTTACATATGAGATTTGCAACATTCTCTAATTGCGTCTTCATAGAATAACAGCTCAACCAGTTATGTACCCACGTAGCACACTGCCACGAAAATGTGCCTTGAAGGCGCCTTGGAGGCACATAAAAAAGGCACAGAAGGCACCTGTAATAGGCACATTGAAGGTACCTTTTAGGCGCCTTAAAAAGGCACCACTTTGAGGCACATTTTAGGCACTAGTAAGGCTTTTGTAAAAAGGGTGACAAGCATTAATATATCCTTACCAATCCCATGGCTCCCAAAATATTCAATAGAAAATGTGAGCCGGAAACCTAGCGGACAAAAATGTTCACGAGCCGGAATATCATATTATCTCTCCACTGACTTTGCTGCTCTCGCAATATAAAAAAAGATACATTGTCATTAATCAATTTCACTGTTCTATTGTGCAATGGCATGATATAATACGTCGTATTATGATACCTAATGCCTACCTGTATCGAATGTTTATCTAACCTACGACTCCACGCACCTAATCTCACACCAACAATTGATATAAAGGTGTTGAGAAAGACGTATATATGTAGTCACTTCCGTGGATAAATGTGACTTCGAGAACTATAATCATTGAATGATTATTCCGTGATAGTTTGAGGAAATGCAATAAAATCTTGATAAAAGTTTTTCACCATTAATTAATGCCAAATAACTGATATCCTATTTTGCCACATAGTATGAATATAAATGCAATATTACTGTGAATAAACAAAATTTTTCCAATTCCCTCACGTTAGCTTCAGCATGCTTCCAGAACTTCGTCAATATTCGCCTCATAACATAAGATCAGCAGATGATGTCGGTCCAATGTAGGCTGCCCATATCAGGCCAACATCGGCAAAACGATGGCAATGAGGGGCCGATGTGCCAATCTGAAGCCGATATTGGGCCAATATTCAGCCAACATTCATGGCTACTTAGGTAGGTGCCTATAGTGGGCGCCTTAAAGGCGCATGAAGTAGTCAGGTGCCCATTTTAGACGCCTTTTCCAGCTAGTGTGCTACGTGGGTACCTATGAGAGCAATCCGACCGGCAACGAGTGGGCTTAGGTGCTCTTGGGAGTTCACG
This sequence comes from Pyrrhosoma nymphula, assembly GCA_963573305.1. Lineage (NCBI taxonomy): Eukaryota > Metazoa > Arthropoda > Insecta > Odonata > Coenagrionidae > Pyrrhosoma > Pyrrhosoma nymphula. The sequence continues at coordinate 139,542,721 of OY754329.1, read as the reverse complement.
TTTGTATTAACCCCAAAGAAACCATTTTGAATCAGTGATGATCATCGTCTCTATTCTCTCTCGTGGAAAGGGCGAAAATTTTTTATCGAAGTTAAAATTTTATCCCTGGTTACGTCAGCATACGCATTAATTAAGCACATCAAAGCTCTCTCGACGTAATTGAGAAAAATTCGATTTTTGGTTCAAGGTGAAACGATCGTAATAAACACCTGTGCAGGCTCTCGTCAGGTTTGTTAATGAGTGAGATCAACAGAAGCAAAAAATGTGAAAAAAGTAATATGAAAACTGAACGACTGATATAAATGGAAGCCATTCCATGCAATGGACATTAATACGGAGGCAATATTCTAATAGGTCCCTTCTTTGCCTTTACTCTGGTGTAAGTTGGCGGAGCCGTCGCCTCATAGAAATATCTTCATGTTAACTACCACATTAATTAACTTACGTCATTAAATCGCCGCGAGTCCGTTTTGATTTCATTTTCGTCTCCTCATCCGTATTTTTATCTCCCTGAAGGTCTAAAAATTCAGTCTCGACCGAAATAGCCCCAAGCAAAGATTACTAACCGCCCCAAGCGTGCGAAGCATTCAAATAACAATGGGATCATCCAGTTCCACGTCTTCCATTTCTTCCTCCCACACCCCGCTCCGATCCTCCCCGCACGCCGAGTAGGTATAAATACGAGGAGACGATTTGTTTCCACGGGGGAACGTAAAGCGATTCCGGGATTAGTGACCGCGAAAAAAGCACTTCGAGTTGAGATAGGTTGCAGAGGCATTTTATTTTTAGAGGGAAGAGTTGTTTCGGGGAGTGCATGCATGGGGGAAGGAAGGTTAAGCGGAGGCGACAGGTGTGGCTGTTGCTCCCGATGGCTAATTATCGCGGTTGATGCCGGGCGCTATACAAATGCACGCACCGTCGGGCCACGGAATAGGCGAGGATTTTTCCTCTCCGAGATAATGGGCGAGAGAGCGGAAATGGAGGGAGGATGTGCCCGCAGGAAAGAGGGCGTCTTTGGGGAAGTAAATGAGCGAAGACTTCGTGTGTTAGGGGAGAATGGGGTCTGCCGGCGACATTCGTTGCGAGAGAAAATTCTTTTAAGGGCTGGGGTTCACAACCTGGGAAACTATAATAACTTATAATGGTACCTATATAATTTATTTCATATTCACAGGTTAACACCGAATAGCGCAGGAACTTATCAGTGGTTTTCAATAGGTATTAATTATAGGGATGAGTCGATTCCACTTTTTTTCTATTCCGATTCTTTCAAATCGATTCCCGATTCCATCGATTCTTATTGCCAATAACAGATGGGATATTGATATACCAGTAGCGTACGACTATTATTTAATTTCAAGTACTGGCTGGAATAAAATAACAAATACAGTTAAGTCGCTCAAAAAGTTTATTTAATGACAATTAGCAAATATATCCTCAGCTTATAGTCTATGTTTAAAATATTTATCTATCTGGAATCGGAATTGACTTTAGGCGATCGATTCTCGATACCGATTTTTAAGCCTGAGAATCGGTGGAATCGAGAATCGACTCATCCTTAGTATTAATAATTTATTCAATAGCAAATTCCCAAGCCTTAAGTGGAGAAAAACACAGGAAATAATCGAACCAACGACATATCGGTATAGCAGCGAGGAAGTAACCTCGCCGCCACCTAGGCCGGCTAACACATCGTGGTAATAAGTGTGTATAGTGCCGAAGTATTCTATCAAATTAACAGTAGGTCCGTGGTAAAAAAATCTTAAATCAATGAATTCCTTTCAGCGCACTCTTAAAGGCTGGCAACACAAGGCGCAGAATGCTACGTCACGGAGGGAGTCTTTCGGGTGGATGGGGGAGCGACAAGGGACGCTGGGGAAGATGATATGAATTCTTTACCACTGAAAGTTTGGTTTGCCGTACAGTTAAAACGATCCAGTCTCCTTTAAGAGTTCACTGCACAATGCGCATCTGCCGCGAGTTTTCGCGAGGACTGTACCTCTTGCCTCCCTTCAAAATTCCTTTCCTTCTCTGCCCTCTACCTCTCTTACCCAACATTCTCATATCACCCTCTCCTGCATGTTGCCACCCCTCTGAGTGCCCTGCAGCCAATTTAGCCGACTCCGTCTCTTTTTTCATTCCTCCAGTCTGTTTCCTTTCCTCTCCAACCATAATGAAAACTTCGCAGTTGCTTTTCCCTCAACCACCCTTAGAAAAAATTACTATAAAACTATATATAGTTTTCTATAATCACTATGGCTATATAGCTTACTCTTCCCAATATTCTCCGTACCTATAGGTACATACTACCTCAAAAGACTCGAGTCGATGCTCATCGTCCTTCTGTAGTGACCGCAGTTTCTGAGTCATGAGTTACTTTTCTCCATATTATGATTTTGAGTAATCTTTGAATAATCGGAGAAAAATCCGGAAAAGATAAAAAAATCGCCTGTCAAAAAAGGTTGGAAGGTGCTCCTTTCGGGGATTTCTAACATAGGGAAAAACGAGGAACTTCTTGGATTGGATAATATTTCCTAGACTTTAAGCACATTAGGTAAATCAGCACTTTTCAATGTTACACACTTTCATTAAAGCCACTTGCGTTTACATTTTCAATGCCAAAGTTTGCAATCCTTAAACTTTACGAACATACTTAGAGATTACCTACTTGAAAACTTCAGATAACACCTGGCATTAAATACATTTTGATAACCAAATGGATGAAATTCACTGTGGAAATATTATTTGACTAGAATTGAGATTTAAACCAGAATCTACCAATTGCAGGTCAGATGTGTTAGCCAGTACTCCAAGGCATCTGTTAGGTGAATTTCGGCGGGGGTTCAAACAAACTACCTAGATACTCTTTTAACACACCAGACCGGCAATAGGAAGAATCTAGTAATTCAAATGAATTTCCCCCTTTGGAATATCTTTGCGCGAGAATGCATAGCATGCTATTTGTGTATTTTGCAGTGATTTGGAAATATTATTTTAACCCAGAAATACATCTGTACTACTGACAAATTGAGATAACTGTCAAAAGGAGAGGTATGTACCTATGTAATGAAAATCTATGGGGTTTCAATTAGATTCAATAAAAAATGATAACTGTCAAAAGGAGAGGTATGTACCTATGTAATGAAAATCTATGGGGTTTCAATTAGATTCAATAAAAAATGACATCTCTCATTTCGCAAACCTAAAAAATCACACAAGAACCACTGGAAGAGGGTTTAAGACTGCTGCCAATCCAAAAAATACCATCTGACATTAGGTGATCCTTCAATAACATTTACTCTATTCCATTAACCCATTCAATGCTGACTTGTTGTCATGAAATTTATTCCCACGCTGAAGGGTTTTTTGTCGTTCAATAATAACAAACGAAAAAACATCCAGCAAAGAACTAACCTTATCCACTTGTGCCTAGAGCAAGACTAAGACGCTGGAGGAAGTTGCAAGTGCCAGTGCTGACGCTTGGGAACTAGGGAAAGCTGAGGAAAGTAACGGAACAGATGCCTTGAATTCAAGGCGTCCGCATTGTGTGTGTTAAAACTATGTATTCAGGGCGTTATGTAAATGCTTAGTATTGCTCCTACACTGAACTCATGAAAGTCAGCATTAAATTTGCATATCGTCCGACTTTAACTCCATTATTGCCAAATATGAAATATTGTTAATCAATTAACTGTGGCTAGTTCCAAGGCCAACTAAGCCTTGGGATCACATCACAGATATTTTGTAGATCCAAACACTGCTGTTCCCACCCAAGTCTATAGAGCCAGGTTGACTGCACCTAATCAAGTGAGCTGCTGACAAAATTACTTTCGCACCTTTAATCCTTCCACAAATGACATTCCATCAGCCTTCGATGGTATGAGCCTCTTTCAGCATCATCTTAAGCCTTGCAAAATAAATTAAAAACTCATGCCTGAAATTCAATGGTAATAAGCAGTGTCCAGTCACTTTGCAATCAGGTTTAGATATTGCGCATCCAAAAATTTCAATTATTCCTAACTAAAGGGAAAATTAAAGAAAAATTCCCTTGAGATCTCTTCATTAATTGGCTGGGATATATGCATTATAATGGATATAAACTGGATTATAAAACTATTACGAATAATATTATATATAATCGTACACAATGCACTAGGATTTTCAATCAATTGCCCCTCACCAACTTTGCTGCCAGAATTTTAATGCTGATTAAGTCAGACATGCTTAACTTAAGAGTTTGCAATGACAGTCAAGGCCCATAGCTTTAAATGCTATCATTTTCCACTTTCTAAAAATTGTAACATAGGTACACTTAACTACTCCTAAGATTTGTGATACATTTGGAAAATAATGCATAGACATTCCACTTTAGAGGCTATGTCAGTTAACTAATTTTTTCCCAGGCATTGGTGGCAAAAAGGACACATATGGCATCTTTCAATTCAGGGCAAAATTTTTCCATAAATAAAATAATGTGTCACTACATCCTTTCAGGGTTCGACTTAGCAACTCACAAACTTCCTCAGCAATAATTGAAGCTACATGATCCACTTAAGTTAAATGATCAACATTCATAAGAGTCCACCACAAATTACGTACAAAATGATGAGACTAAACAGTCACTACCATAATGCAATTGCCTTCAATGAATATACTTTTTCTGGTCTCACTTCCGATGTAAATGATGTAGTGATACATCAAAATCGAGTCCATTATTGCTTTATGAATCCATGGTAGGGAAAATATAGTAGAGATAGACTAAAACAATAATTGTGAGGCTGCAAGATAGGGCAACATTCATCCATCTAACCATGTGCAAGTATCTAGTTGAAAAATCACCACTGATAGCACTTTTAAATTTAACCCTTTCAGTGCAGAAGACTCACATGTGTGAGTCATGGATGTATGCTTTCCAGGGATGGATGACTCACAGCGTGAGTCAAGCTTGTAATGGTAATGAAAGCCATTTTTTATTTTTCCACCACCCACAGAAACGCTCATCGAAAAGTAATTCTGCACTGAAAGGGTTAAGCCATCTCACTTCTTCCTCTGAAGATGCTCTAATTGCACATTAGTAAGACCAAACAACAATGAACATCATCTCCTTAAAAAACTACTGTAACTTTGTACCTAACCAATGTAAATTCAACCAATTCACCTCAACATCAGTCTCAAGAAACTAGCTGATCCATCATGAAGGGTAAATTTCTACACTCGTCGCCAAATAGTCCAAGCAAAAATATTTCCATCTTGTTCTACCAAGACGATGGTCCACAATATTTGAGTCAGCAATTATGCTACTTTGAAAGTATTTTCAGATTGCTAAGTGAAATGACAACATGATTCAATAAGGCATCTTACTTTCTTCACAACTTGATGACTTCTCCTGCAGCGATGATTTTTGGACAACGGATCCACTAAAATACTTGGGCAGGCTTCGTCAAATTATTTTCATATGACATCAACTTATATGAGAGCTCTTTATTCGAAGTCAATTTCAAGAACTTCTGGACATTCACAGGACCCCATTGGTCCCAGAAAAACAAACACCTTCCTACAAATGGTATACCAATAAATAAATAAAAAGGTCCAGATTTTCTTCTGACACAAAACATAATAGAAACAGAAGGTGCCTATTTATAAATGATTCAGTCTATGAGAGTAAACTGAGTGTGAACATCATCAAATCAAATTACTCAAAATATATTTCAGTAAGTCAACTTACAAATACCTAATCTTGAGTCCATTTTAGCCCATGGTTAACTTTTAAAAATAAATTCCATCCATCGAATCGACAATGAAACAAACTTCCATCAGCACACAAAAACTGCTGATATTGTAATTATAATATTTAATCCCCATTCTGTCACTAACCAAATAAATACTAAATCCATTGCTCAAATGCAACCCACCAATTTCCATACTGTTCTCATTTAAGTACTATAACAACACAAAGCCTCGCACCTCACAATTACAAATTAACACAAGTTAATGGCTTTTTGTTTTCAATCATAAGTGGAATAGCTGAATACAATATCCACATACCAGTATTCTAATCATTGCTTCATAGCTTAATTGGGTTATGTCCATCATCATTTCATGAACATGAATAAGTTTTCAAAAATGATTGATTTTTTAAAGGTTGGTCCAGAAAAATGTTTTTAATACAAAAATCATAACTATGAAGGGTAGCTTTGATTTCCCACTGATTAAAAGATAAATGAACAAAGTCAAACTACATACTTAAACCAAATAAATAGCTAAAAACCACTCATGAGAACTGCAATCACTAAACCCACATCTTCCTTGAACAACTGCGGTAAAATCTTGGTAAAACAATAAATAATAAGGTACTGTTATGGGTATAAAATATCTTCATGTCACCATAGTAAATATACACATATAAAAAGTGTGAACTGTATTTGTTTATACATATTATTTTCTCAATTTATAAATCTTACCTACATTTGAGTCCAGAAAATTCTATGGTTTCTTTTGACAGTCTTATTAAATACCGTGCAATTCTGTAGGGAAAATTGCAAGCAACACTGTACAAAAGAACAATAAATTGACACCAACTTAACTGTCTATTTGTATCAACAAACTTTCATATCCCGGTTATCCCTGCAATCGTTCCATATTTTTCAAAGAGGGAAGATTATTTTAACTTTACTTCAATGTATTTACTACACCCTTTGAAAGGGATACTTCAAAAACACTATTTACAGGTCTTACCTTTGATATTTATATATATATATAATATATATATATATGTACATTTGCATATATATATAACTGGAACGGGGTTTCAGGGAAAAACCTCTATAACGAGGAGGAAGGTGCATTGCAGCCTGTGACTGCAAGCCACCGCCCTCATAAAACTGTACACTTTCCCTTGCAATACTTCAAGGAGTCAGGCACTGCCATCTTCCTTCCAACTAGACAGTGCTATTCATCTCTAATACTTATATATATACAAAATAAATAAATCTCTGTGCTCATCTACTGTCTCCTTCAAATTTTTTTACACATTTGTAAGTTGAAATTTCACATCCCACCTAACAAGTCAGCTTCAGATAAAAACTCGGTTAAGGCCCAGAACACTGCACTCCTATCCAAAAACCTTTTGAGACGATTGTTGAGGGGACATGCTTGGGTGCTCCAACCAAACAAGCCACACAATCGTCTTCCTCCCTGAAGCGTTCACTCCTTAAATGCTGGGCCACGGCTGCCGTAATCAATTGTAAGTCTCCCTCCAAACACTTCACAAGTCAAAGGGGTATAATAAAATACTTGTTTGAAACTCTTCATTCACTCCCAGTTTCCTTTATCCATTCAAAACCTATTTAGCATGAAAATCTTGGTTCAATGTACACTCACACACTTCCACAAACAAACATATTTAGGCATATAAGAGATATATGCATTTAAAATCTTCACATATCTACATCTTTTTACCACTAGAAGACATCGTGATATCATATGTACAAAAATTTACAATGTGTTCAGTCAAAAAAAGCACAACACCATTCACAAAATTAACTATCGCGTCAACAAGTTCACAAATCACTCATTATTTTACATACATTCATGAGTTTATCTACAAGAAAATCACTCGAAGAGCACAGTTTTTGTACTATTTTTTATATTATGTGTACTTTATATGCTGTGTATGATACAAGTCTTCCTTTGCCCCCTTCCTCACAAAAACAAAACAAATCTAAAAATGGGAGTCTTCACCACTCTTCCCCATCCTAATTCAAAACAGCTCAGGTATACAGTTATCAACATCAACTGACAAAAATCAACAAAATTGTTAAGACATTTAAATAAAAATATCCTAAGTAGATCAAAATTATATTGTTATAAAAGTCAGACTTTAAAATGCACTCTGGTTTTTTTTCAGCTTCCCTTTCTAAATCTCTGTCCTAATGTTTTTATTAGGGCACTTGGGAAGGTGTTGGCCGGAATGAGAGATTACCAAAGGAAGGAAAAGAGAGCATATGATGAGATAAGAGAGAGAAGTAGTCTGCATCAAGGAAAGAACAGAAGGTGTTAATTAAGTAAGGAAGAACGAGGAGTGATATACAAATGTGCATGAGAAGGGTTCAGGGGTAAGGTATCACAGGAGATATTTTTTATCACCACAGCCTCTGTTCACATGTTGCACTCATGCCAGCACAATAAAAGAGGTTGAGGAATAACCTTAAGATTGGTGCATTTCCATCCATTAAATAACAAACGTAAAAATGCTAGACCATGGGAGGCAGGCAAGAAGCCTTCCTAATTCCATGGTAGCTCTCATAACTATGTAACACGGTATCAACTGGCCCCAAGTAACTACCTCCAAAACTCCAATACCCTTAATGCTCTAACAAAAAATTTAGGATGCCTTAATGTTTTCATATGCCCAAAATAAAATTAACTAAAAAACATTGAGGCACTATGATGAAGTAAAAGGTGGTACATATAACAAAAATTTCAAAGTACTAATTGCGCACAGTAAAATTAAATATTTTAATTACAGTCAAAGGAAATGCTGCAATTTACATTTTCCGCTGATGAATAATGAATAAACTTAAAGTTAGAATTTAACCAATTTTGATTCTGGCAGCCTGTGGATTGTGGTTGAGCTATGGCACAATGTAAGGTAACCTTACCCACAATAATAAATTAAAAATTCCATGAACATTTATTGGCCATGCTCAATAGCATATCCTCAAAATTTTCCTAATACACAGGCATAAAAAATATACAAATTTCCTACAACTCTCCTATCCAACATCTCTTTTTAAAATCAGCATTTAACTTGATGTATTCATAAATCTGATTATAATGAAGTGAAATCCTTCACCACATGAGAGCTCACTAATACAGTCCCTAAAGAGGACTACTGTCTGGTTAGCAATTAAGGTTACTAACAAGGAGATTGAAAGAATTCAACTAAGGAACAAGGCATTAATGGGCAATAAAAATTGCAAACCATAACATTCCTTACCATTATAGATTGACTAATCATTACGAAATCACTGATCGGGAGCACACATCAAAATGCTCATCTTATTTGTAAGATATCCTTGTCTTAATATAATATCCAAAAAAATTCATCAAAAAGGAAAAGGGAATGCTTTGGAAGATCCATAAAGGTGCAAATGGATGACAGCAATCAACAGAGAGACTAAAAAATGGAAGTATTATCTTCATCTTCTATCTTTGTATTACAATTCTAGCTCAACTGCCTCTACTTAAAAAAATCAAAGATGCCATATAATTTAACATGCATCAGCTTATAATTTGTCCTCAAAACTTCCCCAAGTCCCACACTGCTGAAATCCACAAGCTCCTCTTTTTTTTCCTTTCTTACTTGGACACACAAAAACAAATCTAAGACATTTTGAGATCTTAATAAATTGGACCACTCCAACCTCGCAATCAAATCCAACAACCTCTCCCCCAAAAACTGGTGTTTGGACACACACACAACACACAAACATATTTGGTCAAAATGCAACATAACTGATGGCACCTACCAAAGTGCACCTCAAGTATATAAACTCTGCGTAGACAAAAGGACGTTTAAAACTTTCAACAAAGCAGTCCCGTGCGCACATCATCTACGCATCATCACAGTCATCTTCCTCGTCTTCATCCTCCGAGCCCCCCACCTCCTCCTCCTCTTCCTCCAAGAATTCCTCTTGTGGCTGTGGCTGTTCGCTGCCGCCACTGCGTTGCTCGGGGCACAGGGGTGGCAGGGGGGAGACTAGGTCTGGGGGCTCCCCCTTCGGGAGGGAAGCCTCAGATGGTTGGGGTCAGACAAGGGTTGAGGCCACATGGTACAGCTGCATTAGGGCCTGGATATGAGCGGGCAGGCAAGAGAGTCGGTCGTGTGAGTTCGAGTCCAGGGCCAGCCACGACAAAGCATTGTAGCCCTCCATCACGTACCTTTGAGAGAGTAGAAATGGGACCAATATCAGCATGGGCTTGGTGGAAGGAATTTTGGGCTTGTATGTAAATTATAATTAGGGTGAGTTTTTCCTCCTTAAAATAAATTAATTGAGCCTTGACTATCAAGACGGATTTATTTATTTATTTTTAACATTTACATCCTGCCCACAATATTTTTTACGAAGAGGAGAGAACCAAAAAGATTGACAAACTTCCCCACTGAACATGTATAATAATTTAGAAGGCATACAGCCAAATGGGATGAAGAAAAAAGCCTTACTAATTGAGACAGCAAGACATTCAGGGAAAAGATTATCAGATTATCATCCAGTGTATAGCTCAAAACCATATCAAATGAAACATCTTATTTAGGTCTGTAAAATAAGAGAATGGATTTCATCTTGAAATGAGGGCAACAACAAGGTTTCCCTCTACTTATTCAGGGTGTCTGGTGAATCTCAATTTATTTTTTCCGTGAGTTTTCCAGGTTTTCCATGCAAATTTTTGCATTTTCCATGCAAATTTTTGCATTTTCCATGGTCTTGTTGCACTTCGATCGTTTCTAACACATTTATAATGAATTTCCCATTGGCATAGGTATAATTTGCCAAAATGAAAAATACGACAAATGTCGGTACCTACTTTGAGTTAAATAATAGAGTATAAGTACAAGGAATGTGGAGTATTACTGGTTTTATTTCAACCAACAAATAAACAAAAACGGTTAACTGACAGCAAAATTTAAGTCAGGTGCAATTTGAACACAATAAACTAGATCCAAGATAGTTTGATAAAGAACTTGCAAATAAAAGAAACTGGTGTGATTTTTTTCAACGAGGGCATTTCCGATTCAACTTCAGCAAGGAATTTCTCGGATTTTCAAGAAATTACATTTTTTTGGATCACAGCTCTTGAAATTTTTTCAGTACGTCTTTCTTATTCTTTTTCCCTTGAGGCCTTGGTACCTTTCATCTTCTTCGCTAAGGCTCCACTGTACTTTGCATGGGCAAACTGTGATAGGTCAGAAACTGTGAATTAATTTCTTTGTGATAGGTACGGAACACCCGAAAGAATTCAATTAGAAAAAAATTGTATTTGTTGGATAATACACTAATTATAATTAAGTTGGGTTGCCCCTGCACAGTGGCCCTATCGACTCCGAACCTGAGGGCCGTGCTTTCAACACGCAGTGACCGCAAAATGTATATCCACTCCTTCAAAAACATTTATTCAAACATTAAAACAAGAGAGAGTTGAGATTATTGGGAGAGGATTATTAATTATATAACAATCCCCAATTATTCATTTAAGTTGCCGGCCAAATGATTTTCGTATAACTGCAGGAAATGCCACCGCGCATGTAGAGACACTTAGATTTCTCGTAAATTTGGCAAAACCAATATTTCCATTCATACGGCGCTTCGAATGGAATCAAGATTTCCATATAGAATATGTTTCCGCTGACGGAGATATACAATTGCATTTCGGCATTAATTCTGATTCCATTCATAGCGGCCATTTCACAGGGTAATTATTCTGTGTGGAATTTGCCTTGTTATTTAATCGGCCCCCTGGACTGTGCGAAGGGAGGGGTGACAAAGCACAAGCTGCGAGCAGGCACACAGCTACGAAAAGAGTATGAAATGACCAGGGAGAGCAAGGCTACACTGATTGTGAGCCAAGCATAATGCAATCAAATGCGCAGGTTAAATCTCTCTCTCTGCCTTAATGGGAATTGGCTGCCGTGCATTTTCCAGGGTTTTTTGGAAAAATACAAAAATTCCCTGAGTTACCCCTGAGTTTTCAAGCACAAAACATTTCCCTGAGTTTTCCAGGTTTTCAAGGTTTTCCAGGTCGCCGGACACCCTGTTATTACGTAGAACACAAGCCATGCTCAAAAAGTAACAAGAAGATTCAGAATCATCTATACATTTTTGCTCTATTCCCGAGAACTTGAAGGAAATAAATTATACAAGATGAACAATGTGACCTAATAGAAGGTGATAGCACATTACAAGGTCCTTTTCAGCACAAACAAAATAAAAACAAATAGAAATTTCCAAGTTGTTACGGTAAACCTGCAGGGATTTTATGACTATAAATCAAAAGAATAAGAAACGGCAGAAATAAAGAGAAACCTCTATTCAGCGACCACTGCCCATTCAGTTGAATACGAAGGCATGATTCTAGATGGACGATTAGAGAAATAAAATGCAAATGAGTAATGCTTCAAAAACTGAAAAAGTAACTAACTTATTGATTAATTTTAACTACCAATGCTAAGAATATTTACAGTATACCCCCGTTAATTTGAACCCTCTTAATTTGAAATATCGATTAATTCGAAGTTGTGAGCAGTCCCCGGCAAACGGAATAGGAAATTGCATACTTGTTGATACAGATAATTCGAAATACGCATAATATGTAACTCAAAGTCGAATTTCGTCCCGTGATGCCCCAATGTATCGTTTATTTCGAAACGATTCACGGGGGCTTCGATGGTTAGTTACTATCAGCGCAAAAAAGGTAGAGCGCTGAAGTTTTAAGCATTTGTATGAAATTCCGCCAGAACTCCATAGAGTCGTGTAATATATCATTTCATTCCTTGTTTATTTGAATACAAAATGAATTAAACAAAAAGTATTTAAATGTAAAAGTTTAGCTTCTACGGTCGAAAGGGTGTAGAAAAACTAGGAGAACTGCGAAACGGTCGTTTTGTTCATCTCGTCACGGCCTAAATATTTGATTGGTGCACTTCATTATTTATTTATGAAGAGAACGACATCTCCTCATTATATATATTATTTTGAAATTTAATATTACCTATTCTTTGATTTTTAAGTAAGAGAAAGAATATCAGCATTTCCTTACATGAAAAGTTTTGCAATATTTTTTTCCATAAAGAATAAGAAAATTCGATATTGATATATTTTTTTACATCTCGGAAATTAATATCTAGCTTTTGGCCATTTTAAAAATCAAAGAATGGGTAAAATTTAATTTTAAAAGTATATTTGTTATGCAGAGATGTCGTTCTCTACATGAAAAAATAATGAAGTGCACCAATCAAATATTTTGGCTGTGACGAAAAGAAGATGACCGTTTTACCATTCTCCTAATTGTTCGCGTGTTTTTCTTCACTCTTGCGACTGTAGACACTAAACGTTTACATTTCAACACTTTTTGATTAATTCATTTTGTAGTCAAATAAACAAGGAATAAAACGATATACTACATGACTCTATGGAGCTCTGGCGGAATTTCATACAAATGCTTAAAACTTCAGCGTTCTACCTTTTTTTCACTGATAGTAGTGCTTATTTCAAAGTCATTGTGATTTTGGTATCGCTTTCTTGAGAATAAGTTACTTTTAAGTGTTGCCAAGCTATTTTAGGCATTTGCTTATGCTAATGGTGCGCCGCACGCCAGCAGCTGTTTACCCCAATCAAATATCCCTCAAGTACATATACACAACTCGGCCACTCCATTCCATAGCTTTTATTTCGGGCTTTCGCGCCATGACTAATGCCTTCCCCTCTCTTCCTTCCGAGCCTCCATTCCTCGAGTGATGACTGTAGGATCTCCAGGCATGTTGGAGTAGTATTTTTCGGATGATGCGATATCCTTTAACCATTTTCCCTGCATGAGCACTTCCATTATTTGGTAGCCGCTCCTCCCATCTCGCTTCGCGTGCTTCCCCAGATTCTTTTGTTCGCCCCGAATCGCTGACGAGTCATGGTTCTCAGCTTTGTTTACGCTTTTCCCATCTACTCTTGTTCCATCTCCCCAAACTCGAACGTGAATCATGAGGTAAGGAAGGCTGAAGATATAGGGACTATCCATTTTGAATAAAAAACTTCAAAATGGATTTCTATCACTTCCACAAAGTCAAGCCTGAAACAATCAAATTTATATAGGGACTACTTCTGGGTGGTGTCTATACGACACTGCGTAGGCAATTTTTTTCTCGGCCACCTGAGAAGAGGGCGTGGGGAAGCGATGAGAGAAATGTGATACTTTTGGTTCGCGGTCATAACTGATAAGGGACTTCCAACGGGCAAGGATGATGATGCATCAGTTCTTCATCATAGAAAAGTCTTGGGGGAAATGGGCTGAGAGCAGGCCGGTACATTTAAAGGTCCACGACGAAAATTTTGGTGACCTGGAAAATATGCCTCATGTGATATTACTGGACACATGCCCGAAATCATTCACTTTGTTTTTATTTTCCACGTGATCGCATCTGAAAGTATACTTCCCCAACTTTAACTTGAATATTATAAACGAAGAATTTCGCCCATTAACTCCTCATTTTAGTGCATATTTTTTGCCTTTTTATAAAAAAAATATAGCAGTACGGTGATTATCTTGGAAAATACGCGATCTTTTTTGTTAATTTTCAGAAAGTTCGTTTGATTCGAACCCCGATAATTCGAAGTCCAATTTTTTTGGTTCCTTGAATTTCGAATTAACGAGGTTTTACTGTATCTAGTTTCTTTTGAATTGAATATTTGATTGAGTAATCCAGAGCAAAACTAAGTTCTCTTTGATATAGATGTACCCTTAACACAAAACTCAAATGTCACCAGAGGTGACTATTTTACTCCATCACCAGTAGCACAAAAAACCCATGGTCAAATGTTCTTTTTCTACATTTCCCCCTTTACAGTGGTCATTTGTAAGGGTCAGAGATTTATGGCAATCAGATGGCAGAACATGAAAAACTAGGCCATTTTCATCCACATGAAAAACATGTAGCTAGCGGTAATTTCAGATAATTAATGTAATTATTAACATCTGGCAACCGCATGATTTGATTGATTGATTGATTGAACTGCATGATTGATTTCATCCACATGAAAAACATGTAGCTAGCTGTAATTTCAGATAATTAATGTAATTATAAACATCTGGCAACCGCTGATTTTTAAATAATCACTGGAAGTCTTCCCTTCCACTCACTGCGCACTTAGTCACATGCGTCTCTAGATTTACCAACAATGTTAAAGAAGGTATGTCATACAAGAAATTGGTGAAGCCAGCCATTGCTTGCCGTGAAATCTTCAACTCATAATTTTGAAGCAAATTGAAAGCTTTATCAATATCATTCAAAATTAACTGAATTACTTCATGGGGAAATTGTGAGGAAATTGTCAAATTCAATTAAAAAATAAGGATAACCAGTATCTTTCTGTTAAATGAACTAGAATAAGTTATTCCCTGAACGTTGTCCATTAATATCAATGTTGGACACTATGACCCTTCCCCTCACCACTGCTGCCAGCAGTGAAGAGATGCCCTTATACCATCAGTTCCTCCCTAAACACTGACATAAGAGGAAGTACCCCTCGAAGCATTTATCCATTGGTTGGGGGTCGCAGAATAGAGGAATGGAATACATTGGGCTTATGGGAATTATAATTGGTTCCCAAAAATTTTTTTGATAAGCGGTGTGGCCCTATAGAGAGGTTTCACTGTACTTCATGATAGCCTAATAAGCACAACTAAAATCTACTCCAGAACTTTTTAAAAGCCAGACACTTTAGTGATCACTTCTTAGAGACATGTAAAATGCGGTGGAAAAGTTGGCAAATATCTACTTACATATTTTGCATTGAAAAAGATAAAATTGCAGTTCTTACAACCTTAGAAAAAAAATCTGCAGCTGTTTGAACTGTCTGAATAATATTATGAGAAATGATAATCACCAACACTTTGTTTTAATACCATATATGTACAAACAATAAAACTGCTTAAAAACGGGGAACTACTGCTCATGGTTATACACATAATTAGGAAGTGTCACCACTCTATTCAGTTTCTCAGATGCAGAATCAAGCCATAAAATAGAGCCAATGAGATATTACATCAGTTCAACAGGATTTATAAACATTTTTTTTTATTTAGAAGGCAGATGAGGCTATGATGATGATGTTTGAATGAATAGAGCCTACCGTAACACATCAGTTGTGTATTGTGAATCAAGGGGATGGACTGTAACAGCTGATTGTTGTTGGAGCAGATCATCCGATGACTGCTGGATGGCAGGGCTGTGGAGGTGCAATGCATTCTTGAGGAAAACTGGACACACTCCTTCCAGGTGGGGGCAAGACGTCCAGAACCACGAAGGCATGGGTCCTGTGGGTGCTGTGGAGACCAGGTAGCCAAGGGCTAGGGGCTGCTGGAGCAATGTGCCCACTTCTTCCTGAGACTCGACCCCACCCACACCACCACCTCCATTCTGAAGATAAACAGGGACTAACTGTTAAAGCTTGCTACAGTGCAGCACACACAATCATGAGTAAGTACTAACACATTTTAGTAATTTACAGAAAAATGCACAAATCAAGGCACTTGATAGACAATGAAAATTAAAATGTTGCAACATTAAACACATATTTCAAGTTCAATCTCTTACATGACATTAATTTCATCATCTCTGAAACTCATCCGCTTAGGATAATGATGGATTCCTATCATTACATAAGGTTGGCCAGGTGCAGAGATTTCACAGATACACCATTTCAAAACTTAGATACACCTGAATTTTACACACACAATAAAAAACCTAAAATGAAAAACACCAATAAGAAATATTTGCTTGACCTCTACAAATTTAGGCATATTTTCAGAGAGCTGATAGTAAGCATGTTCAACCAAGGGGGCATCATAAAGGCTGAATGGCGTATGAGATTCTCACAGAAAAAGAAATGAAAGCTACATATCCATCTGTAGGGGAGACTAGGGAGACTGCGGCCACATGTGGCGCTGCTGGAAGCTGCGAATTCAAATATTGACGCAATTGCTTACAATAATGTTATTAAATGCGATAAAATAATTATTTATCAAGTTCTGCTTTGATTATTTTCAATTAAATGTATGCTCCATCTTACAATACATATTTAAGTACATGAATGCCGACTATACGTTAAAATGAACGCAGTAAACAAACCGTGGTGGCATCCATCTTGAATTCTGCCAAATTTTGCATTCCATCACAGTAATTTTCGGTTGGATGTGACTAGTGTGGATTTCCCATTTTCCGGTGTTTAAACCAGCGTTGAGAACAGGATAAATAATCACAATGCCTGGCCATAAGTATTGTGCGGTGATGTGGTGTCCGAATTTCAATGGAAGATATACAAATATCTTTCTTTGGCTTTCCGAAGATGTCCCGTGAATATTATGTGTAGTGTCTCTTTTCATTGCTACTGATTTAGTGTCGTTTATTTGTTCGCAGTTTTCTATTTAACTTATTTTGAATTGGTGTTTTTTAAGGGCTAAAGAGAGGGCTAGGTTTTGTCTTCCGATCTTCTAGCACGACAATGGGAGCTCGACAATAGGAGACAAGCCACTATTTTTTGTGCTCTGAGCACTTCCGAGGGGGAGATGTGAAGAGAAGGCATCCTTATTCTCTCTTGGGGTATTGCGTTAAACCCAGTATCGTGGAAGGTGAGTTTCTCACATTACATTTTTTATTATCAGTATGCTTGTTTGTATCTCCAATTTCGCCGTTAATCACATGTGTCCACCATCACTTATCCTGCATTTTTATTAATGTTCTATGGTGATTTTCAGGACCTGGACAGGGGAGTGATTTTCCAAGGATGTTTCGTTAGCAATCAGTCTTGTATCATTGTTTTTCATTGTACCAAACTTCCACGAAATTTATTTATTTTATTTATTTTTTATTTTAAAATATTGTTCACATACAGCAGTAGTGCCAATTCAAAGTGAAACATTTAACAATAAACATGACAGAGAACAAAAATACAATAACAACATAAAAATCAACAACGCTGAGCCCAAGATGGAAAGGGGAAATATTTAATTTGTTGACAGGTGGGACATAGCTTGGGTGGTGAAATGGTTACACGATAATTGATAAATAAAAAGGATTGACAGTGTGAGGGAGTGAATTAAGAAGGGAGGAGAGGCGAAATAAAGGTGAGCGCTGGGAGAGTGATATCCTAGGAATAGGAAAGTGGAGTAATGAATGCGTACGGGTGGATCAAGCTGGTATCCTAAAGTTGAAGAGAGAAAGCAGTTCAGGGCAGTCAATGGTCGAGTTAAGGGTGTTGTGGAGGAGTTTTAAATCAGTTTTAAGTCTGTGGTTTTGGAGATTAGATATGGAAAGAGAAGACAGAATAGCATTTGAGGACATATTGCGGAAATGTGGGACTCTGTGTTTGACTATTTTGGCAAAGAAATGGGGGATGCAATCAAGGGATTTTAGATTAGTCAGGGCTGATTTGGACCATATTGGGGAGCAATGTGGTACTACGGGAAGAACAATTGTTGAGAAGTAGGAATTGAGTGCTCTGAGAAATGGCCAACGTTCATTTTTGGCTTGCTGTCCTGGGAACACACCATAAGCTGTATATCATACAGTAAAAGCTCTCTTTTACACTTTTGACGGGGATGACGGATAAAAGTGTAAATCGCTGGAAAATGTAAATACAGTACAGGACCTCAAATCCGGAAAGCATGGGACCGAGTGATTTCTGGATTTTGGAGTTTTCAGTATTTTGGGTCCTCATTAAGAGAAATCGTAACACTCACATGTTTATTGAAACATTCACCTAAATTAAGACCATTATAATTTGTAAAGTATTACAAAAAGCAAATTTTAATGGTTTAAGCAACCTTAAAATGTTCATAATTACAAAAGATGAGCCGTACAACATTTTGTTTTCAAGTACAGAAGTTAAAATTTAATAGAAGTTGGATACATGTCATCTAAAGTTAATTGTTTCATTTGCTTATTCCGGTGTTTTTGTAAAACCTCTTGTATTTTATACAGTCCCATAATATGCTGCTCGGAGATAAAACTTTTTTGTTCCAGACCCTTAATAAGTTCTTTTGTGTAAGTAATGCACCTTTCAATAGAAACCTCTTCCCTGTCGCTTGCTTCTTCATCTGTATTGTTATCAGTGTCTTCATTTTTTCCCGGATGAATAACACTTTCCATTATTTCACTGTCAGTGAGTTGAAGAGTAATAGGAGCATCACGATCTACATTTAAGCACTCTAGCACAGACTCTTCATCAATAACTTTTGCTTCCTCACAAGTTAATCCTTTGGCATAGTTCAATAGGTCACTCACTGCTAGCTTTTCAGGTGAAACACTGAAGCCTCTAAGAATAGGAGTGGCATCATCTTCATCAATTATAAATTGTGTAGAAGCCCACAACTTATGCCACCCACTAACCAAAATTCCTGGCGTTACACTTGCCCATGCCTTCCCTGCTCTCCACAGTGCATCTTTTATGCTGAAGTTTTTTTGAAAAGCCCGAGGTCCCATGCCACTATTACATGCATCAAGCATTGAATGCAAAAACTCATTTTTGTATCTACACTTGAATGAACGTAGAATGCACTGATCCATAGGTTGGATGAGTGAGGTACAATTCGGAGGAAGATACACTGAGTAAACATTGTCTTTTTGCAGGAGTGCTGGAGCTGGATGTGCAGGACAATTGTCTAATAGCAACAAAATCTTAGTCTTCGGGGAGACCAGCTTTCAGACAGTTCGCTCGAGCTTCGGGTACAATACAATTTTTAAACCAGTCAAGAAATAATTTGGACGTAATCCAGGCTCTCTTATTTGCTCTGTAATGAACTGGAAAAACTTTGATCCCTTTGAAACACCTGGGATTTTTACTTTTGCCTACAACAAGTAGTTTGCATTTATGAGTTCCGGATGCATTAGCACAATAGCAAGAACAGTGAGACGCTCTTTTGATTCTTTAAAGCCAGATGGTGATACCTCATCCGGTGTTATATACGTTTTCCTTGGAATATATCACCAGAACAGTGATGTCTCATCTACATTATATACTTGTTCAGGTGATATTTTTTCTTCATAAACCAGCTGTTCAAATTTTTCAATAAAATTCTTAGAGGATTCATGATCGGACGAAACTTTTTCACCACTCACCGTCATTAATTTCAGACCATGGCGCTTTTTAAACTTATTGTACCATCCAGAAGTGTATTCACACGAAGTCGTGAGACCAACTTGCTTGTGAAATGACTTTGCTTGCATCATGATGGTCGATCGATCCGAAGGAAAGTTTTCACATCGTCGCTGTCTGATCCATTCAATCAACACCTTGTCCACATCGGCATTCTTGGATTGATGCAATGTTTTTCTCTTGGACATTAAACTAGGAACATCGCTATCAGCAAAGGCTTTCAGTAATTGATCCTTTTGTTTTTTTATATCATACACTGTTGAAATTCCGATGCCAAATTGGTCACTTAACCTCTTCACTGAAGTTCCTCTCTCAAGCTGCCGTAATAAATCCACTTTTTCTTTAATATTGAGTGTTACTTGCTTCATCTTCGTACTTTTCCCGAGGTAGCTGGTTCCAGGCATTTCATTCATTTTAAAAGGTCTAAATTGACTTATAACACCTGACAAGCAAATTTACGTCAGTAAGATCACGTAAAGCTAACATGAATCGTCTCCAATAGTTCCACGACTGGAAGCGATAGTGGCGCTGCGTGGCGGTAGAACGAAAAAACATGTGGAGGGAGTTTGAAAATTTAGCTTCAAATCTTGCAGATTTTGGGTTTTCCGAATTTTGGGATTACGAATTTGAGGTCCTCAACTGTAGAGGGAAATCTTAATTTGTAGGAAATAGATGCAAAATCATAGCCTAATTTTAAATTATTTTATTTTATTTAACAGGCGATGTTTAATATTTGATGGGTCACCAAATTGACATAAATAAATGAATAAACAAAAGCTAAAAAAAATAAAAGTATTCTCATATTTTAACAAAACGTGGTGTCTCCCTACATATAACATCTTTGCATCAAGGGCATAAATTTTTTTTCAACAATAGTCTGTCATCCATGCCTTTGTGTTGGCTGCATAGGTTGTAGCCAAGGTCCTGATGTTTTTAAAGCAACGTGGATTTTTGGACTTATCAAAAACTAAGGTCTTCATTCTCACACTGCCATCTGGATTAGCTCCTAATAAAACAGTAAGGCGACCTTTGCTGAGCTTAGCCCCATGACAAGGGTCCCCTTTGAAGTCTATAGGGTCTTGTTAGGCATTATTTTAAAAAAAGACCTGTCTTGTCCACATTAAAAATGTCTTTAAGCGCATAGGCATAGCCATCAACATAATTATGCAAAGTTGTGCACTTCCAGTGAGAAACTGTTTCAGGATCAATGTAGTGTACACTTTCAGATTCACCAAAAATGGTTTTATAGGCAATATTAATACAGTTCAAACTCCCTATAACGAATTCGCTGGAACCAGAAAAATGACTTCGTTGTACGGAGGTTCGTAAGTGAGTAGGTTATATGTGGGTTGCGCAGTCTCACGGGCTGCCAAGATTTCGCGTTACTTTCTGACACAACTCACATTAATTTCGCAAGCTAGTTTCAACGGGACATACAAATCATTACTGTAATGCAGTTTACCACCTAATATATGCGGTGATTGATGGTGAAGCCTAATGGCATAAAATCGGATGACCTGAAATTGATGGGCGATTCAGATGGGATCTGAAATTGAGAAATAAACCATTGATGTTTAATTTCATAGTAGATTTGGCCCTGGTTTTAGTACCACAATCTCCCAGAGCCCTATATATTATTGAAATAATGGTTTTTTTCCTAACATTTTGTTTTTTGGCTAATGCTTTTATTCCATTTTATTCTCCAAAACACTACACCAACTAAAACTAATACCTGTTGATTACGTATATTCAATATGCCTCATCAATTTGCGGAACATTCAGTTGTGAATTTTAGTCTCAGATGCATAATGCATCCCTTTTGTATTTTCTTATTCTTTTTTCTACTTACTGTATTTGACTGGTGGTTTATTCTAATTTTTGGAAGATTGAGCATAGATTACCTTTTAGGTGAACTATATGTTATGCAGTGTTGGCTTCTCATCGGAATACTGTACTCAGGCACGTAGCCTCCGAGATATACAGGCCATAACACTACCCCCCCCCCAACTTTTATTTAGTAGGCCTATGAAAAGCACGGGAAATGCGCTTCCTGTGTATTTAATATGGCAAGGTCCAACAAAGTTAAGCAATTATTTCTTGTCACATGCCGCATTTCAAGGGCCACTTTAGTTTCATTAAAAATATATAAGTACTTTGAAAAGCATTCGTCTCATTTTAGCTGGGCTTTTATGACAATTATTATTCGAAAACGGCAAGAAAAATTGTTGACGCAAATTTTAATTCTACTGTGTGATTCCAGTGAATATATTTCCATCACATTCAATTGATCAACAAACACGACCTAAAATCAAATTTGGTAGATTAAAGGAGACAATTTGACTCAAAGTTATGCAGATAATAAAAGCACGAGTATCATTGCGATGCAAAATCTCAATGGAGGATGAAGAGGTCATATACTTCAGATAGTCATTTGACACTCCATTCAATATAGAACCAACTACTGTTCTCATGGTACGCAAAGTACTATTTGCTTGAGGGACATAAAATCCAATAATTGGCAAATAAAAATCTGATCACTTTCTATAGGCCTCCTAAAATTTCATGAACTTATGTTGTGATAAAATCATATTGCAACAATTTATAAATTTGTGCAGCTATCGGTTATGATGCATTATCTCACTATCAAAAATGTACAGTACTAACCAAGTCTTATCTGCCATAATAACCTTATATTAGAATTTATTCTATTATCTCCGTAAGAACACACACAATTTTAGGCCTACTATTTGAAAACAGATGACAATCGAAATTCGGGCGTTCAGGCCTGTATATCTCGGAGGCTATGACTTTTGACATTATCTCGGAACCCCCTCACCCCCCACAACATACGAAGAGTTTCAGATGAAAATTGAAAAAAAATGTGCTATAAATCTCCTGCCAACACCTAATATCTGGGCATCACTGCTTTTGTTACGTTCACTGTTGAGTGATCTGTAAGGGGCTCGACAGCAATGATAACTTCTAAGATGTGATGCGAATGACAACTTGCGGTTGTAAATATACAGTAAATTTCTTCATATGTTTTAACAGAAACTTATTAATACTGCTGCACATCTCAAAGTAATGAAATGAAGGAAAGAGTACAGGTTTTGCATTCAGGCTATTCATTGGGATCCTACTGAGAGCTACATTTGTGATGGAAGAAATCACCCGAACATTGTCACTGAGAAGAGAAATGCCAAACATTATTCCGATATCGATAGTAATATTACTAATAAATGCAGGGAAAAATTATTTCTGACAAAAAAATTTGTTAAAAAGAGGTGACTTCCATGATTGGTCCCACGTGCGGACTTCGTTCTACAGAGGTTTCATAATTATAGAGGTTCGTTACAGGAGGTTTTTTGCATGCATTGTGTACGGGAATGTCCTGGGACCGGGGCCATGACTTCGTAATGGGGAGGTTTTCGAAATATGGAGGTTCGTAATAGGGAGGTTTTACTGTATTGACTTTTGAAACGGTGTAAACATCCATTTGATGCTTTGAAGTCATCAATGCGCCGAGCACCTCTCGCAGCGGTTATGCGGCCTTATTTCGGTGGAAGACTGGAACAATGCCTTCAATATTTCTTCAAGTTCCTCATACTTGGAGTATTTAAAGTATTTACACCTTTTACCAATAGGTCCGCAGTCCTTCGCACTTTTCTCTATACATTTATGGGTTTTTAGAGTTGTGTTCCACATTGAACCTGGTATATCAAGTTCTTCGGTCAGGGACACGCGAGTGCCCGTATTAAAGTCAATTCTCTTTGCAAAATGTTGATTTTTTCTTCAAATGATAACGATTATCTCGCACGCTTGTTTGCCATTTTAAAATACGTTTCCTCACGATTGCCGTAAGTAATAGCACATTAAATAAAACTAAAGGTGAAGTAACTAAAAACCTAAAAATGCAAGATGATTGGCATTAGTGCGTAAGTTACGAGAAATAAGAAAAAGATCGCTGCGAAGTATGAGAATAAGAGTTAACATAAATTTTAACTTTTCGCCATAATGACAGCGGTAGTTGGCCAAAAAACATCCAATTAAATATATTTACGGCATCCGCTACCATTTAAATGTACTGTTTAAACAGCTAGTACAGCCAGGGATGAGAATTCTATTCCCTGGTATGGCTCGACTTAGTACCAATTCGAGAATTCCGATCGCAAGCATTACAATATCCGGCATAAATACTTTTCAGCAATGCTATCGATGTAATGTGCTACCATCAAACGAATGATTGTGTTGTTAAAGGAAACCAAATAAATCAGCATTCATACATCATGTTTAAGCATGTATTTTATCCATATTTAAAATTAATCACGCTCGAAGGGTCGCCAGTTTACGTGCACCAGCCACCATCTTTCTTGCCTTCAAATGTCGTAAATGGCAGGATTTGAAAGTGTTAACAGTGGGATGAAAATACATTATAATGATGCAAACATTTTTGGAACCAGGAGAAAATGTTGAAAATCATGGGAAAACGTAAATTCCAGGAACGTAAAAGCGGGGTTTCACTGTATTAAACTTTATCTCGAAATGGTGTGCGTAAGGCCAAAAAGGAAACTTAGTGTAAATCAGTCTTTGTAATTCCTTATTAGTTCACCCTACATCCATCATTTTCATCATTGCATTCAATCACAGGCCGTATTAAAAAACCCTGTACCAGGACATTGTCCGTTTTTGTACTTTCAGTAAATACCTAAATAACATTAAATTTCACTCTCGGTATCCACTGTACTCTTCTTTCATAGTTAATGTTCTGGGTAATGACTGCTAACTAGCTATAAATGTGTATGTGTAACCACAAAATTGCAAACTTAAGTTATGAAAACTCGGAATAGGTTGTTATAATTTGAAAATTTTCACAGTTGTTGAAATAAAATGGCTCCTGCATGTTTGTTGAACATGAAATTTTACAAAGTTGATGCAAATCCTTTCTATTTCACTATTATCATTTTGAAATTATGCACTTACGACTCCATTCAGAGCCTGGTTTTTCCTGTGGCATTATTTTATTCGTTGAAGAATCACTGCAATTATCCATGCACTACTTATTCCTTGCTACTTCGCTAATTTTCTATTTTTTATCTTTTAGCAAGCTGAAGGCTGGTTGCCTGATTTGTATATACCATTGAGACTAGCCTGTCATACTTAAGATGTTTGTTTCTGCTTGCTGGCGAGGTTGTGTGAAAAGTAGCTTCAATGTGAATGTCAATTCGTGCTCTGTATTTACTCAATGCTCAGAGAATCTGTGAATAATGTCCGATTGAGGGAGAAGAGTTTCCTCTACTACCATTATGAGCTGGCAAATCAAGTGAGGAGCCCCTTAAAGTAAAATTATTATGCCCCATTTTTGCAGGTTTTTTCCCCATCAGAGCTTATTAATGAAGTTGCAAATTAATTTTCTTTTAAGGTATGGTACTTTTTTATCACCCTACAGTGAAAATGAAGCTGGAGGATGTTCACAGGAGAGTGTGACATATGATATAGAGTTTGAGGATAATCCTTGGAATATGCTGTGAGTATTGTGGGATAACACATGGGTTTCTATGGTTAGGAGAAGAGGTAGCAATTGTCAATGCATAAATCCACTCAAATAATCTTTATCAGGGTGACAGCAGACAGTAGTTACGAGTGGAACTATTTTCTATTACCAGACATGACTGGTTATGTGCACACCATCTTTGGACATAAGTATTGAGTATTGATGAAAAAGGTGAAAACCATGTTTAGAATTGATTCCTTACATAGTAGTCCTTGGTTGTTATAGAGTATGGGCTTAACGATTTTATTCTTCACTTTTTCCAGAATGGCTATTAATTTATTGCCACATAAGATGAAGTGAGTTATGAGTCTCTATTTTCTAGTACCAGACACGACTGATTATGTAACTTGGGTGTTTATACTATGTTGTATGAGATCTTTTCTTATAGTTTTATTGTTGGTTAAACCTTTACTCAAAATTCCTATATCCAAACGTTTGTAATTATTGAGGTTTATTTGATAGTTTGGAGTTCACATTAAAGGTATGCTGACACTTTTAACATTGTTAATTTTTCACTCTGTTTGCTACGAAAAGTTGTTTGCTAATATAGTGGCCTCTGATCGCCTTTTTTCAGTAGATTTGTTGGAAATATTTTTTATAGGATGTTAAAGTGAATGGAGAACTATCATCTCAGTTTGAAGTCAGAAGAGGAGTCAAACAAGGAGATGCATTATCATCAATGTTATCCATATTGGCTGTGGAGAAAGCAATGAGACAGCTCCCAATAAATCCTGGAGGAACAATAATGAACCAACAAACCCAATGTGTTGCCTATGCTGATGACCTGGCTGTAGTCTCAAGAAACAAACACTCAATGGAAGAGATTTTTATTTCTATTGAAGCCGCACCAGAAACACTGGGATTAAAAATTAATGAAGATAAAACAAAATACTTGAAAATGGAAAGAAATCAAGAAAAAACTAGAGAACCAATAATAAAAATTAACAACAAACATTTTCAAAGAGTGGAAAGCTTCAGATATCTGGGATCCTTGCTAACAGCAAAGAATCAGATTTCCCTTGAAATTCAAGACAGGTTACACATAGGTAATAAATGCTATTATGCACTGCAGCCTATTTTCAGGTCAAGAAATATTTCAAGAAACGCCAAAATAATCATATACAAGACAGTGCTAAGACCTGTTGTCCTCTATGCCTCTGAAACATGGACGCTAACAGTTACACAAGAAGAAATAATCAGAAGATGGGAAAGAAAGATTCTCAGAAGAATATACGGTGCCGTGATAGATGCAGGAATATGGAGAATAAGAACAAATGCTGAAGTCTATGAACAATATGGTGAACCAGACATCATATCAGTTACAAAGCAAGGAAGACTTCATTGGGCTGGCCATGTGCAATGCATGGAGGAAAGCAGGGCAGCCAAAAAGGTCTTCAATGGCACTCCAGGAGGGAAGAGAAGAGGAAGACCACGAAAGCGGTGGCTTAATGATGTGGAGACAGACTTGAGAAAACTGGGAGTCAGGAGATGGAGGCGTGTTGCAGAAGATAAAGAAGAATGGGGGCAGATAATTCTGAAGGCCAGAGCCCTACATAGCTGTAGCACCAATAATGATGATGATGATGTATCAAAAGTAAGTGATATCTATTAGATTTTCTGTTGGTGCAGTTAAGCTAAGTATTTCTCCACTGTCTGAGACTCGTATACTGTCTGCATTTTTTTGTTTCTTTATGTCTGCATTTGTGTTATAAATGTATATGTCTACCTTTTTTCTGTGTCTTTCTTTTAGTATCCTGGTTAGTCTACGGCAAATGTGTGTAGTTGAGGAATTACAACACGAGACCCTGACCACATGAGAACCTAAGACACCACTGTGGAATGTTTGGATAAATGACTCAAATGACCTTTGTTGATGTTGTATGCTCAAGCTATTTCCCGGAAGTTCATTCTTGTCTCATCATGAACCATTGTATTTAATTTGTCTTGCCGCTGAAAATGCAATAACTCTAAATTAACCATAAGGTTTCACGTACCTATGTGAAATAAATGTTTTATCCTGTATCGATAGCAAGCATAAAATTTTGTTGTCATTATGCCTCCTCCAATTCCCCCTTTAGAAGCTGTTAGCAGTATATGCTTGAGGCCAGCTTCATCTTGATCAACATCGCAACGTTTCACGTGCCTCGGGCTCAAACCACAAGGAAGAAATTTGTTGAGAATGCGACTATGTACCAATGATGATGACAAAGATAACAATTTTCCCATTAAATAATCGTTGTTCACTACAAAT
The DNA here is from genome assembly GCA_963573305.1 of Pyrrhosoma nymphula. NCBI lineage: Eukaryota > Metazoa > Arthropoda > Insecta > Odonata > Coenagrionidae > Pyrrhosoma > Pyrrhosoma nymphula. Next base: position 139,514,997 of record OY754329.1, on the reverse strand, counting down.
TATTGGAGTATTTTTTGTAATGTTAAATCTTGCTAAGAAAAATCCCCTTTTAAAGTATTATTTTACAGAATTGCATAATGTTCAATTGTAAAAATTGCCAAAATTCAATTGTACGGTACAATTGTAAAATTTATAGTAGCAAACTTGTAGAATGGGCTTTTGTTTGTTGCGGGTGTTAATATGTGACTTAGATAACCTAATACGTTAGAGTAACTTAATGTATAATAATAAAATGACTATTGGAACTAAACATCCACCGCCTAATCCGAGCAGAAATTCGTGGTTTGAAGATTCCATATAAACTGAATCAAAGAGTAGTAATTTCTGGTGAAACAATATTCTCAAAACTGGAACTGGAAGTTGATCATTGCTAGTCCCTGCTGATAACTACGTAAAATTAAGATAAACTGGCTCTATATTGTCAAAAGTTGTTAATTATGATGGTACGGTAGAATAAAAATTTTCTAGATGTTCGACGCTTTGACTTCTCAAAGCTTAATTGAGATCAGGGATAAGTTTTTGACGTTTGAATCAATTACTTATGTGATTGTCAAATATTAATTCAATGACGAAGAAAAGTGAAATGACGTACACTACCATGCAGAGGTACACTTTTGAACTGGAGAAGTTTGGCAAGTGAACTGTAACATTCCCGGTATTTCGCTAACTTACGTTGGGATACAAAAATTTCTATTCGGTAAGGAGGTTGCTACTGCTCCCTACTTCTACGCATTATTAAATACCAAGAATCATTGTTCACAATCAATCGCATTTATGTTTACTGCCTCAAGAACATGGCTTCCATGTTTATTTGGTAGCATTTACTCATCAGTAGTTCACGAGCGGTGCTTTATTATTGAGTCCATGGATGTTCGTCCAAATATTACTAATGTGAGATTAAAGTAGTGTTTAATGTTTCTCCCAACAAAAAAATTTACGGTAGTGATATTCTTTACTGTCCCTATTACCGAAAATAAATATATAAACCACGATTTTCTTAGCTCCATACATTTAGCGAGTCGTCTGCTGCAATCCACGTGACGTGATGCGCAGAACGGTCTCCTTTTGGTCACGGGAACGACTTATCTTGTATTAGTAATACCATGCCCACAGGCATGAATGTCTAATTATCACTTGATTTTGCCACATGTTTAAATGCTTTACCTATACTTTAGCCTGAGCAGCCAAAAAGCTATGATTAGGTTCTGAAATTCTGTTGCACATTTTGGTTTAAAATATAATTATATCTCCAATACAATTAAAAGTTTTGTTTTCTACAGCAGAATATAATATATAATGATCTCTTTGTAGTGAAAATAGTTTCAACATTATTGTGTTCTCATATGTTGTGAAATCTCAGCACATTTTTCAAAATCTGCTAATATCTTGATTTTACATAATTTGATTTTACATAACACCCCATTTTTGGGTCCGAAGGTGTTACGTAAAATCAAGACTCTACTGTATCATAATAAATGTGTCGTAGGTTCTCCTAGAGAAAAATCATGCTTTTCAAGAAACTTGTACTGCATTTCAATGTCGGTTTTCCACAGAGGTTTGGTTGTGGCACTCACCAGTTTCTTTCACATTGTTCCACCTTTCAGTGGAGGATATTATTCGTCTCTTATTTATTTCTATTAGTTAAGTATTTGCTTAGCACCTCCCTGAAACTTTGTTCTTTTCCAATTCAACTGTCTCTCGCAGATACAAATATGAGGACTATGAACATCACTGTATCAGAACATTAAAAGAAGTTTTTATGAGAGCCTTTACTACCAAATATGCATGTATTAGTTGCATAGAAACCTACCATTACAAGGACATTTTTTCAAATAAATTCAATCAAATAAGCAGCTGAAATGCTTTGAAGCTAGCAAATCTAATCAAAGTGCACTAAGAAATAAATACAGAGGTTGTAAAGACAAGTGATTAACTATTAGCCAAAATACCATTTCATTATTCATGAAACAGTAAGATACTTTTAAAAACTTGATACAGGACCAAGTTTGTGATTTTACAAACACCCCAGAAATATTCAGTGCCATAGTAAAATTCAGAAAAAAATATGTTAAAATCCCAAGTAATGCTAAAATCAATGAGAATTTTTCAAAAAAGGTGGTAATTTTAAGGCATTTTCCCAATGTTCAAGGGTTTCAAGAATGGGTGGCCATCCTACAGCATAAGCATAAATGCACAAAAAAATGAATGATTAACAAGAGAGCTCACCCTTCCAGATGTTCCATTGCAAGGGAATGGGCTGTGCTGACTGGAGTTTCCTAAACCACCAGGACTGCCAGGCTGTGAGACTGAATCACCCCTCCTGGGACTGCCAGTTGGGCTGGGAACCCCGGGCCCAGTTTCAGGCCATGTGCTGAAGATGTCATTGAAGTCTTGCATGCCATCAATGCCCTCTGGCATGTCATCATTTAGGGCTGAGAAAAGCTCATCGTCTCCTAACTCTGGACCATTTATATGCTGCTCTTGAAAGGCAGTTTGCGAGGACTGTAAGTGAGAGGAAATATGTTCAGAGTTACATCATTCCAAAGTCAAAATATTTTTACAAAAATGGAGTGACAACAATCAGCTGCTGAGCATGCATATAATTGAAAATATTCCAACTGATACCTCATATTTGTGTCAGTAAAAATTGGACAAGATAATATCATTGTGATTTTCTTGGGAAAACAAGCAATTGACAAATTTTAGAATAACATGAAAATTCTATTAGGTGTAAGTATATTGCATGACTTGCATGCAAATTTTCATGATAGGCTAGGTTATGGTAATCCCAATGCAAAAAATGCATTATTTCCCATGCATACTTCAGTAATTCCAGAAAAATTGTCAATCTTACTACAAAATTAATGTGCGCAACATATGTAGTCCATTTGCAGCAATCTACAGCTTGCATATGCTTAGCTTACTTGTTTTAAAGGATGAACCTAGCAGAAACTATTACCATTTAGTTAGAAATTCGGAATATTCAAAGCCCATGTTAATTTAATTTTAAAGAAGATTAATTTAGAACATCATGTAAAGAGTACACAGACGCAAAAATTTTCCTTGCCTGAATTTTCAACTTCTAACAAATCCTGAACATGCTAAACTTACCAGTAACCTTGCTACCAGTATGGAAAAATTGTAAGGGAATACTTGTAGTAAACTATTAAAATCAGCATTCCAGCTTAAATTTTGTAAGAATGTCATTCATCACAAAATAGAAATGACTACAAGCTGTATGAATGGATGAGAAATATACTAGATCCGAATTCATTACCAACAAAACAAAACAACTGATTTTTCTTCAACCACACTCCTATTATTACAGCAAATCAGCTGATGCTGTCTTAGCAAGATACTGCCTTTAAGACCAGGATGGATTCTTTTCACCATGATGCCTTGACACATTCAATGCGGGTCGCGAATTTAAGTGAGACGCTAGAAACAGAACCCATTTTTTAATGGACCTTAAGTAAAAGGACTACGTCTATTGACGTGGTCCCACCATTCGGCATAGACGGGACTACATCAATAGACATGCTCCGCGCTGAATGTGTTAAGGGTCAAGTTTAATGGTGGACATTCTATGAGGCATAAAACCTCATTGGCATTACCCTAAGCATGAACTGTATGAGAGATTAAATGACAACCAAGAAAACAAGTACCAGAAAATCATGCAGGGAGGAGTTTAAAGGCCGTTTTACACGATGAAAGATTTTGTACAAACGAATGTACGTCAGATTGTACGTTTGTCTCAACGAAATTAGAACAGGTTCTATTTCCCATGCAGGCATTGAGACATTCGCACAAGCGTTCATACAATTTGCCACTTTACACGATACATTTTGCCTCATGCAAGAGTTCACGGAGGAGTTTGTACAAACAAATGTACCGTGTAAAACGGCCTTAAGAGGCATGACAGAAATGGGAAAAACTAGTGAATGGTCTAGTATCTTTATCATTAATACTACTAATCATACTCCATTGTAACCAAAATGGTTTTTGAAAAACGACAACATATTTAAATAAGATTTTTTTCATGAAGGCAACAAATATTTGGAAACAATATTAACATAGATTTGCCCAATTTCCTAACGTCCCTAAGTTATGATATATTTCCAGATGGAATTATAGTCATTTATGAATTATAAAAATATATTTCTTTAAATCAGCATGGGTAGCAATTCTTGCTTGGATGAGTCATTAACTTTCAATATTATACAGGGAACCAATATATGGCAATGATCTGCCTGGTAGGCAATAACAACTTACTCTTTAAGTTGCAGTGACTGGCTATGGCTTAAATATTTTCAATATTTCCTACAAGCCCCTTCATTTCTGGTTTCCAAATTCATAAAAAGATCATTCAACTAAAGAGAGAATTAATAAAGCCTTAGTAGTGCATACCTGAGTAGTGGCTGAAGTAGGAAAAACTAAAATATGGGTGCAGGTAACATCCTGTGGCGTAGAAAGAGCACAGTTGACAGACGTTTGGCTAAAACGCTCATCAGGAGTGAACTGGTCGGGCATAAGTCGCAGGGCTGAGTCTGGCTCAAATGAAACAAGGCATGCACTCAACACTGAGGGCGCTTCTCCAGGATATCCCAGTCCGCACTGTCTACAAATGTCTTTTAAGTGCTTTGAGGCCTTTAACAGAGACTTTCTGCTAAGAAGCCAACTCCAACCTAAAATAAAAAATATCAATTTCATCCCAATGAGTAGGTGACACAAAATAGCATTTCAAAAATAAAAACTCATAGGCTGCATTTGCACTTAAATCATTGTTACTCTTATACATGATATTTTCATATTTTCTTAACAAAAAGAAAAATGGCAGTTTTAAGACCACTTGTTGATTTCAAACAATAGAATTAATTAAGGAAGAAAAAGAAATGAAGCATGACTACACCCACATCTCTCTTAACAACTGTAGCAAAACATAACCATATACAATCTTACCTTTTAATTCTCCATGGCCAATCCGTCCTATCCTTCCAACAACAAGTCTCCATGGTTGAACACTCTGCGACATAACCCCAAGTATCCAGTCCATTAACTTTTGTAAACCAATGCGGCGAGCAGAAGCCTTTTTTCTACGCAACCTTGAATAAAATGAAAACACTATCTTACTGCTTGCTTTACAATCAGCTACAAAATAATTCAAGTGGCTAAGGAACACTTATATACAATTGATGTGTTCCTCAGCATTAAATCACTCGATTAACTAGTAATTAACAAGAGGGTTAATTTAGTGTATCAATTTAACTATTTACCAGTATCCCTTAATTGCAATCAAATCTCAAGGGAACATTAGGTGTTTATAGGCATTTAAGAACATTTTCTCAAGATTAAATACAGTAAAACCTTAATTTTATGCCATTGGAGCGACTAAAAAATTGGCACTACTTAAAATCGAGAAATTATAAGGATGCTATACTACTTTTCACATCTCTACATGGTACTTAAAATCAAACTATAATCAACATTCAAACGCAAAATTACATACATATTAAAGACTTTCTTAATTTGATTAAAATTTTATGCAAGTTCATTTCACTGTTATGTGAGAACAAAGGAGTTCCAAGGTTAGTCAAAAACTAACCTTGTGGTCAATATGAGGATTAGTTTCTAATCCAGAAACCAATCCAATTATACAATGGTGCTCTGATAATGAGAATAACAATAAGCCAGTTAAATCTCAGGTGGAAATTGATTTTCTGCCTGGCCTATCAACGGTAGAATAATCATAGGCCATGTAAGTTGACAGTGCAACAGCTACAAGTTTAATTAGTAAAATATCTCAGCATGTTATCAAAACAAAATTTTCCATTTATCCTAAAATTTTTAGTTATTAGATGTCCATGCCTATTCATTCATTCTTTTCCAATTCATGGAATTGTAATAATTAGAAGTATTTTACACACTCTATTCTAAGGTAGAATATAAACATAGGTTACACATTCCCCACATGTAATAATCTGCTGACCGAAACCTGGTAACCTTCAAATTTTCAGACATTGAGTGCAAGAGTTAAAGCCACTTATAACTCTTACGAAAAGAGACACTTACCGGTTAGGGATTTCAATGTTTATTGTGCTTGTTTCAAAGACCTCTCCTCTCTCGTCTGTACATGATGCCAGCAGCCAGCGCTGGTCCTCCGACAGACAGTAACTAACATAAAGGACTGAACAGTGGTGATAGTCTGCTGATTGCGAAGACCCAGAGCCGGGGCCACCAACCCCACTGCCCACAGCACCCATGCCACTGCTTCCACCCATCACACCCATTCCGCCCCCAGTTGATGAACTAAACGACTCTCCAGACTCTGCTTTGTCTTTGCTAGGAGCCAAGACATAAGGAGGTGTGTAGAGGCGGAATGGAGCACGATTCTTCTCCTGGAACATGAGAAAGCAATCATTATTGCTCATATTTCATAAACCTTATAATGCACACTGACATTAAACAGAGCCTTATACAGAACTAGTAAATGGGTGCTTGCATTTTGCAAGCAAAAGGGGAAAAGTGTATGATAGTACTTTGCAAGTCATTAAAAACGAAAGCAGTTTAGTCTTACTACTCATGGAAATTAAATTATTGAGGTGCATTGGTGACCTATGTATATAATTATGAGAATATAGCAGTAAACGAATAGGTACATAATATATATGCTTTGTTCTTCTTGGTAATCGCTAGATTTCTTCTATAATTTACATGCCATTGAGCAATGTTGAAGATATATATAAGTAATTGAAAATGGTTACATTTATTTGGCAGTTTTTAATTCAACCAATATCAACCTAACAAAGGACAATGGATTATCACATTTCATTTTTATTTTTGTTGATCTCAATTAATATAAACAAATTGAACCTTTTAAACAAATGGTATAGTATTTGAATTCATAATTTCTAAACTCAAGGGATAATGCAACATTGTTCATTATCGCTTTACATGGTTTGGACTTGTAGAACAGTGTTTCCAGGTGTGTTTCAGAAAGGAGGCGCAAGGATTTAAGTTAACTCGAAACAGAGAGAGAGAGGAAATCCCAGGAAAATGGAGTATATTAGCAGGTGTTAATCAATTCATGGCCTCCAACTAATAAATTTTTGAAACATCCTATTAATGAAAGAGCTTGTTACTTTTTCCTTGACTTTAATATATAATCAGAGCATTACTATGGTTTATAGAAGTGAGAGTGTAATACCTTGTCATTTATGAATATATTTTTGATTAATAATTCTATTCCTTTCGTTCATAGTTTGCAAGAATACAATTTTAAAAATTACTGTATACATATGTATCATCATAAAACATTGTGAATCATGTAGGTCGAAGGCTTATTATCGTTATAAGCTATTGAAATACGAACTAATGCATGCTTTATAGCCAGTATAAGTTACTGCAAGCCTCGGGAACAATGATAAAATTGCCTAGCAACGAAAATGAAAAAAGATCGAAATTTGCATTAATTTTGATATTAAACTTGAAATAATTCAGTTTATCGAACAATAGAGAAAAATCGCTTTCAAAAATTAAATTCTTGAATCATTGGCCTCATCTCAGTCAAAGAATGAAACTTGTATCTCAATTATTTCATATTTTAATGAATGAAAGAAAATTACTCTACACGGAAATTTTTCGTTTTTCCCATTTAAACCCATTTAAAAACAAAATCCTATCTGGACTCTAAACCAATGAAAAATATTAGGATATTTGATTTTTTCCTGACTCGAAACCAAATTCCAACCCTTCCTTAAAAATTTCAACCTTTTAGCTTGATTAGAAATGCCCAGGAATTCGTATCAATGAGTGAGTGAGTCAGTTTTGTAGCTTTATATATAACTAATAATTGATTATATAAATATTCAACTGAATTGTCTGGCGGCAGCCTTTCCCCATGTAACACACAACATTACACCTTCTCCACATTTCTCCAAAAAATGCAAGCTTTAACATTTTTGGAAGCAAAATATTTCAGCTACTAGGCTATCAGGAGTATTTTTCTAGAGGGAATACTACACACATTTTATTATAAGGATGTGCTATGTACTAAGTTTGGATAAAGTTTTCATTCATTACACTTTTAATTACAGAATGCAACCAAGCTACTAAGGACAGTGCTTTACTCATTTTTATAAGTTATGAGACCAGAATTCAATGATGAAATAAGGTTTGTCAGGTGACGCCACACTAGCACGGTGGCTTCTTATTGTTAGTGAATTTATAGAATTATATTTATGTTTAATCGAAGGAAAGCCTTTTCTAATTACAATATTTCTTAAACTTTTAGCATTTGGTTTGGAATCAAAATTCAGAAAGAGAAAATTATTAAATAACTGATGCATAATCAATCAAGCTTTACCAGCAGGTAAATTCACATGAAAATATTTCCATTCTTTCCTATGGTACCATGAACGAATTTCCTCCGGAAGTTTACCAGCATCTTACAATCATCAATGTATATTTATTGAAGTATCCCGTCAAATCTATTTTATATACCCATGTAATCAGAGTCCTTAGATACTCCTCACAATCCATGGTAAATCTTTTTTGACCTACTGTCTACAGATAGGTCAAAAAGAACCAAACATTTCATTTTTATAAATGGTTTGGAGAAAGTAACCCAATGGCTAAATAACAGTTCTCTCAAACTTTCATTTCCCATGGTAGTGCGAGTACGTGTTTGTACCACTATGCCCAGGGGGACGGCGTGGCCAGGGCAGGAAGGCGGGGATTCCCGCCTGGGCCCCGGGCCACGCACTAGGTTTTGGGATCCGGTCCGAAGGGCCAGGCCCCGAACTTTGAACAGCCAGCAGACCAAACATCTCTGACAAGGAGACATCGCATGACTTATGTTCGGGATCCAAACGAGGCAATTATTTTATGAAACTATAGAGAGAATGCGGGAAAAGTGTCACGGCTTTCTTCCACATAGGCCAGGGTTCAATAGAAAAATGCTATTAAAGAATCTTCACCCGTATAAATCTTTTAAAGTTCACCTTGTCATTTGCCATCCAAAAGTATGCAATTCCACGCCATGAACGAAAAGTTAAATTCCTTCAATTGAAATAAAGATGAGGTGGGAATCGAAAAAGTGTTATCATTACGTGGTATTTTTGTGTGCTGGAATTTCTTCCTCTCCCCCACGATACAGGCTTCGCTTCAATATAATATGTTGCTCCACAAAAAGGTCACAGCAAACTTATTTTACATAACCTCGGAAACAGTTACCATCTCTTTTTTACCTACATCATGTTCACTATTGAACAAGAAATAGAAATGCAGAAGTCATTACTCGAACGCGGCTCCTGGGAAATTTTAAGTGAGTACATTGTTGCTAATTAAAAAGTAATAATCTGTTCATTGTTTACGGCCTTGAGAAAGACCCACGACCAATCGAAGCCCATCCTATTCACGGAAGTATCCTTATATTTTCAAAATCTAAACATATTAGATCTGTCAGCATGTGTAGCCTCTTTCTGGCCAAACAAGAATTCCTAAATTAGCTTCGAAAGTCTCCTACGGGGATTTGATTGAAAATCCAGCAAATAGGCTGAAAATTTAAAAAAATTTGTTGTGACTGCCGTAAATGTATGGGAGTAATAATAATTTAGAGTAATTCCGTAAAATATTCGAAAGAAAAAAATCTGCTGCAACCTGGGATCGAACCCTAGCCCAGTATGAGGATAACAGGCTCAGTGCCTCAACCCACTGGGCTACAAGCTCTGTCAAGAGACGGGTGAACTTTAAAGGATTTAAACGGAGGAAGATTCTTTAATAGAATTTTTCTATTGAACCCCGGCCTATGTGGAAGACAGCCGTGACACTTTTCCCACATTTTCTCTATAGTTTCAGAAAATAATTGCCTCGTTCGGATCCCAAACATAAGTCACGCTATGTCTCCTTGTGAGTGAAAGTACAATTTTGTCATACTGAACATAAATACCTATAAAATTGTAGTTTAACACGTTTTTAACGCATAAATTTTTTTTAGAAGGGGGAGGGGGGGGTCACAAAAACCGGGGCCCTCTGGACATGCAGAGGCCCAGGCCCCTGAGCACCCACGCTGCCCTTAACTATGCCTATAAATTATCGTAAAACATGAAGTCCACACAAGTTGTACTTATTAGCTATCTCAATTTTGCAATTTCTTTGTCTTCTAATAACTGTATGCCATTTTACCACTTGCCACTGGCATAATTTTTGCTCAACTGGCCTAATAGTACTCTCTCATTCACTGGTTTTGGGGCTACAAGTGGCTTTTTTGATAAAAACAGACCCAAGCAAGCAGGAAAAATTTTTTAATCTCTTGCTGTGACCTTGCTCTCTTTCAATCTCCTTTTTTAACGGCTGACTAGGTTAGCTTAACAAGAGATCTATTCACCAACCAACCATGGTTTTGGTCTTATATAGTGCATGGGCACTGGTATTCACACCACCACATTCCCACATATCTGTACTTCCAATGTTACATCTTCAATGACATTGCACTACTCTAGGCTTCCCATACAACCAGATATCATTTTTGCCCACACACAGAGAAACTAATAGCAAACTCATTAGGCATAAACGAATACATAGCTGCTTATCCCAATTCTAATGAAGCCTAATGAGCAGTTTTTTTCAAATACAGAAAAGTGAAAGCAAATGGAACTACAAAAGATGGAAAGTCATTTGCAACATCATTTCAAATTAAACCCTGATTTTACAAATGTTGTCACCAATTTGCACATTAATACACACCCAAGGATTAAAAGTTAAGCTTACATCCTTTGACTTCAGGAAGAGGTCTCCAGCTGCTGCAGGTCCAAAACCAGTCAAAGACTTGACATTCGACGTGTGAGTTAATAGGCGACGGCATTGAGAGAATACCGAAAGAGCCAATGTCCTCATATGATCATTGTGCTTGCTGTGATCTCTTGACTTAGCCAGTTCTAGGATACTCTCCAGTGATATGATCTGAAATAATACAATTGAAAAAATAAATTCAAATTTACAACACCTAGTACAGTGTTTTATACAAAGCAGGTTCATGCCAATGCCAAGCACGGAAGGAAGTATACACATCTTGCAAAAAAAAGATGTGTGCCAATACTACAGGTATCCCTTGCTTAACACAAATTCATTAAACACAATTTTTTTATTGCACAATAAGCCAACTGTGAACATATTCACATGGACCAAATTTTTTTGTTTAAACACGACTGCTGGAATTCACTCTAATGATTAGGCAAGTTACAATTACGAAACCTTCTAGTTTAGTGCACTGTAAAACCACCATGTTTCCCTGAAACGAAAGTTACCTTCTTGAATCAATTCAAACTCAATAGGCCTTTAAATTCTGTCATTATATGAGAGATCGACACAGAATCGTCGTAAAAATGGTAGGCATCACTGCAAATCCTTTCAAAAGCAAAATTCAATAAATTTCCGCTTCCATCACACCAGTGAAGCATTTTTTTTGTGGAAAATCCCAGATAGTGACATAAATGACAATGATACCACGGAATAGTGTAAAGAATGCGCTTTTGGCAAATGCAAGAAACAAACCCTGGGGACATGTAATTTTACCGAAAATAGCATTTGTAAATGACCATTTTCACAATGTTTTCGTAATATTTCAACACCATACTTTTTTTCAAAGGTTTTCCGAAGACCTGGTCGAGGGATACTGACTAATTTCATGTTTAAAATATGTCCTTATTCAACCCCACTACAAGGTTGTGGAGTAAAGAGCCCTTAAGACATTGCAAGAGCATGAGGGGTTTTTCTAAATCCTCAGAACTTTTCCCAACATGAGAGGAAAGCATGTCCAATCGGCCACAAGTGGCAGACCAAGGTAAAGACGTACCTATAAAACTAATTGGAGATGGTGAATAAAATTTGAGATGATATAAGTGATTCAACATGTTGAAAGTGAAGAGAGGTATTAAAGAAAGAACAACTCTCTCGAGGAAAAAAAGCACTGCTAAGCTTATACATGCTCTTCATTTGCTTTTTCATCAGCACATACAGCTTATAAGTACTTGCTTGCCTGTATGTGATTACAGTACAGGCAGTCCTCGACTTTCGTACACAATGCGTTCCTGAAGACGTGTACGAAAGTCGTATGTACGAAAGTCGAACAATAGAGTCCCATACTAAATAGGGGTTACGTTCCCAGAGAGTTAAATTTTCATACTAAAACCTCATATCAATTGTAAGGAAATTTTATTTTTAATACAAAAGTTTAAAAATACATTAATTATAATTCAAACAATACATAATTACTTTTAAAATTACGTAGTCTTGATAAACGGTTCTAAAAGAATACCGTTGTGTACTGAGTAACACCTATACACAATATATATATATACGCATTTCTAATTTTTCCCAAGCAGAAATTAACTTTTCACTGATAACATCCACTGTCACTATAAAGACACAAAACAAGAAGCATCACTACAATTAATTTTTGGAACCTCAAACTCGATGTCATTTAATTTGTTACAATTAAAGAAGCAAAAACATTTCGCATTCCTTAACTGGACAAAAGACAAGCGAAAATAGAATTAAATTTCCTGCAATATACAATTTCGTGAATTTCGCATTGCACTTCCCAGCATTTCATACATGGTCTATACTTTTATCTTTCCCCTTTACTATTGAACACACAGTTGAACGGCTTAAGTTCATTGATCGTCCGATTGCAGCAAAAGAACCTCCCAGTTCAGCATGTCTAATAATTCCCAACTTTTGCTAAAGAGTATTAAGTTTATGCGACCAACGCATATTTTCGTTGGTCTCAGTCACATCATATTTACGTTTTCCACTCATTCTTATTGTACGACATTAATTAAATTCAGTAAATAAACAAGTTATACCTTGCTCTAAGTTAACACTGCCCACAGTCGCGTATACTAGCGAGCGAGAACGCCAGATGAAACAGTTGAATGCCGGGATGCGCCATGCACCATTGCGGGAAATTCAAAAATATTGTTTGACAAATGTCCGAAAGTCCGAATTTGGTGTCCAAAAGTCAAGTAAAAGGTATCAATTTGGATCGTAAGAAAGTGCGAATTGTACGAAAGTCGAGGACCGCCTGTATGTCTTTTCCTATCCTTGTTAGCTTCCAAGACGATCTAAATTTTTATATTGCCGAATGTAATCTGCATGCATTATCTTCCTGGCTGATATAACACTGTAGTAAATTCAGTGCTTCTGCATTAAAAATTTTGGATATTTATTACAATGTGTAACAAGGCAATTATTTTAGTAATCAATGAAGTCAATTAGACAGTTTTTGCACTGCAATTTGGAAAATTTCCTGATTATTTCTTATTGTTCATGCGCTGCGTATGTTGTGCATAAGACCAAAACTTAACTGTTACTCAAGTCAATGTACGACATGGTCCAGTCTATTATTTCTAGGGATGTGCGAGTAGAACTTTTTGATCTTGAGTTGTAGTTACTCACAAGTATCGAGTCAAGTAGTATGAACTATGGCAATTTCCCAACCAGGCAATATAATAATGCATACACCAACATATTCTCATTTTCCCAATCCCCTAGTGCATTTTCTTTTCTGAACATATGAACTGATTTAGAATGGAAAAGGTGATAAGGAATGTTTACTGTAATTGTGACAGAATTAGGAGATGAATTAAAATTAACGTGTCTTGAACTGTTCCTATAGGACAATTGAAATTAACTAACCTCTTGAAATTTGTTGACAGTTTTATTTAATGACTGCATTGCGTTGAAAACTTGTGTATCAAAAATTCCTGGAAGAGCCCAGAGTAGTCGTAGCAATTAAAGTAAGACAACAAGCAGACTATCAATACCTAATACAGTAAAAGTCCGTTATTACGAGTGTACTACGAGGCTTGTCCGGAAAGTAAGTACCGTTTGAGAAAAAAACTAATTTAAGCATTTTTTTCAAGGCAAGATTTATTTTTAAATGAAAGAGCATATCTTACACTAATTCTCTACATAGTTGTCACCATTGTTTAGACATTTGTCATAACGGGAAACCAACTTTTCTATGCCCTCTTCATAGAAAGATGTCGCCAGAGAAGACAGCCATTGCTGAACACCGTTCTTTGCATCGTCATCACTGTCAAAGCGCATTCCTCCAAAATCACGCTTCAAATTAAAGAATAAATGATAGTCAGAAGGTGCGAGATCGGGGCTATACGGCGGGTGATCGAACTGCTCCCAACCGAATTGCTGAATAAGGTCTTGAGTGACACCAGTGGAATGGGGTCGTGCGTTGTCATGAAGCAACACAATGCCTTGAGTGAGCATTCCACGCCTTTTGTTTTGAATCGCGCGCCTAAGTTTTCTCAATGTTTCACAGTATCGTACTGCATTAATGGTTTCACCTTTGGGAAGGAACTCAACAAGGAGAATGCCTTTTCTGTCCCAGAACACAGTGCACATGATTTTTTTTGCTGACAATGTTGTTTTGAATTTTTGTTTTCTGGGGGATCGTGAGTGCCTCCACTCCATCGACTGTTGTTTTGATTCCGGAGTGATATGACAAATCCAAGTTTTGTCACCGGTCACAATACTGTTTAAGAAGTCATCTCCCTCAAAACTGTATCGGGTAAGAAATGTCAAAGCACATCCAAGTCGCTTCGTTTTGTGGTCATCCGTAAGCATTTTCGGAAACTAACGGGAACACAAGATTGCGATAAGTTAAGCGATTTGTGATAATCTCATGCAAAACAGTTTTTGAAATTTGTGGGAACTCTTCAGAAAGTATTCTTATCGTAAACCGTCTGTTTTCAAGAATTTTCTCATTCACTTTTTCAACCAAACCATCATTGACAGCAGAAGGCCGTCCACTCCGTGCTTCATCGTGAACGCTGGTTCGTCCATCATTGAATTTTCTAACCCACTTTCTCACCATCCCATCAGTCATTACACTTTCACCATAAATCTGTACAAGTTGACGATGAATTTCACCTGGCTTAACATTCTTTGCATTCAAAAACCGTATTACAGAACGGACTTCTCAGTAGGTGGGATCAGCTATTGTATCAAACATTATAAACGATCACTAACAAATGTAAACAAAACACAATCCGGCTGTAATAGGGTCAGTTGAAAGACAATGAACCATAGAGATGAGTAAACATGCGCGGAATTGTGACACTAGCGTTGCCACGGCGGTAGAACGAAACGGTACTTACTTTCCGGACATGCCTCGTATATAGTGAGAATCTGGCTGTGGAGTGATTTTTTACCAATGATTGGCATCATGGTAATAAAATATGAAGTAGGACGGTTGTAGCGAGTGGCTATTTCTCTCGTATCACCATAACGAGTACGATTTTTCGTACGTCATCAAGGTTGCAAATTTTACAGGCACCTTTTGCTATGAGCGACTAAGTTATTCAAATAGAAATTACTTTGCGGCAATGTATCACCTTGAAAAGAAAATGTACCTAATTTGAGATCAGAGTTACGATTCTCTCTTCACATGCTCCGATGTTCTAGTTACGTTACTTGTCCTATTGAAGTGAAGATACGTTTTAAAGCTATCTCTGGCACTACGCAACATAATTTCAGATTGTGGAAAAATCATAAGGAAGTGCGAAATCTAACTCACCTCTAACACCGGGGTAAGGTTACCATTTGAATCGACTGAAATAATATAGGGGCATGCGGGGGAATTAGCTGTCAATGCTTTTTGAGTCAGCGAGTCTCCGAGCAGCAGGACGCGACCCCCGGATGATCCCAGGTGGTGTCAAAGCCGAAATACGAGCTGAGAGGGAGAAGACACTGTCAGCCTGTGCTCATCACGGAATGATTTACCACTGTCCTCCCGAAGCGAACCCGAAAAAAGTATCTGGTGTCTGAAGGGGTGGAGGGAGAGAGCAAAGACGAAGAAGTCGGCTGAATCGGAGGCCCAGGTTGGCCTTGGCGCTACTATCGCAGCAAACCGCCAATGAAGAAGTATGACGTGCTTCACGCCTTGAGGGGTGTGGATACCATTCAAATCGTCCTAAATAACGGTCATGCTGTGTTGCGCCAGATGTTGGAACTAGATGAACCATGGAAGTTGGCTGCTGAGGCTCCCAAAAGGACATCCCTCTCCCCCCAAACTAGTGGAAGCCACCTGAGAAGTTAGGGCGTGGAAGAGCGATGAGTGAAATGTGATACTTTTGGTTCGCAGTCATAACTAATGAACTCTCAACGAGCAACCCCCCTCCCCCCCAAACTAGTGGAAGCCACCTGAGAAGTAAGGGCGTGGGAAAGCGATGAGTGAAATTTGATACTTTTGATGAAATGTGATGCTGACTCGAGAAAAAAATATCACTTCACTCTGAGGAGCTCCCTCCGAGGTGAGGGTGGGGGGAGAGAGAGACCCGGGGTGGTGGAGGAGAGAGCGAGAGGTAAGCCAAGGACACTTAGCCGTTTGCTGGACTGCCCAAATGCTCGGCGCAAAGGCCTGAGGAAAAAAGCGCTGGACATCCTCTTTGCTCTACACTACTACAGTACTTGTATGAAACTTACGTGCTTGAGAAGTATCCGTATTGAAAGATAAAGGATAGAGCTAGAACTTATATCAAAGCTCTTTTTTGTATCACTTCTCATAGCTGAGGAACATTTCTGCGAAATGATCGATTTTAGGCAAGTTTGCTATGATAGCTTCCTGCCAGCAGATTTCTGAACCTATTGGCCTCGGCGGCTCCGTCGACTCGACTTGACTCTCATAAAAATACTCGAAGTACTTGAGTCGAGTACCAACTACTCGACTCAACTCAAATTTTCGAGTACTCGCACATCCCTAATTATTTCTCATATGCATCCCTTATCAATTGTAGTGGAACCTCGATCTGTTTTTGCCTCATGTTTCATTTTCCCACATGTACCGTTTGCAGTTTATGGCCCCGAATGAAGTTCCATACAGATTATGTTATTTATTCCTGCATCCATTGTTCCCCGAAGTATAGTTTTACTGGAATGACTGCTTACAAATCATGGTTCCAACGCATTTCCCACATGCATCATTTAAAAAATATGAAACAAAGTATTTACCTACACTGTATTATTTACTTTGCCTTCTCTTTAAGACTAAAAATTTGGCAACACAGTCATACAGTAGCGCTTTGCACTTAGCAGTCGGTTCCCTGTTCTTTCTCATATAGGTTGTTTTCAAGGAGTGATCTTCTTGGGTTCTTTCTCACGAAATGAATCCTGCATAGATGAATTTCTTTGTGCTCAGGAATAAGCTGTGAGAACATTTTTATCTTGACCAAGAAGTCCACAGAGGGACTCACCACATTGTCTGTCAACTTGACACATCAGGCAAATTAATTGCTTCTGGCTATGGTTTGCATGTAAGGGATAGTAGCTATATGAGACAGAATTGACTTTTCATGCTGCTCACAGATTTTCAAAAATTTGAAAAAGGTTATTTTACAGTTCATCACGATAAAAAAATTTAAATAGTATCAATACGATTCTCAATATGCACAGAAATATGCTGTACGTAAAATTTCTATATAATTGAATAACAGTATATAGTATATTGTAATCTGATGATCTCATGCGGTGTCACGGAATCATCCAAACCAAAATACGAACTGAGAGAGAGACGGAAGAAACTCAGCTTCCGCTAATCACAGAATGATTTAGCACTGTCACTCACTCAATGCAAACACAGAAAAAGTATTCAGTATCCGCAGCGGAGGGAGGAGAGTGAACCATGCGATGAAGACAAAGTCATTGGCTGAATTGGAGGTCCAAGTTGGCATAGCACTGCCACTGTGACAGAACGCCAATGAAGAAGCGCGACATGGTTCATGCTTTACACAATTGCTTTAATTGCATTAAAAATATTCTTGTGATAAAGGTCTGAATAAAAATAAAGGATCATTCCAGGTTACCTACAGTTTTTGGCCCATTTAGTCCATCTCATGGCCAAGAACTGTGCTGGCGATACTGGTTGATTTAGGTTTATTATTTGCATTTATCTCTTCAATATGCTAGGCATCCCATATACTTGCAATAACTAGCAACATAGCTGTATCAATTAATACTAAAGATTATGGCTTTGGATATTTTGTTCTTTATTTATACTTCCAGCTGAGGTTATTTCTGTCTATATTTTATCTATCAGACAATTTTTTACAATGCATCTCTCGTGTTAAGCAGGGTAAACCTGCCCTACCTCTATTGGCAATGAACAAGGAACCAAAGGCAGAAAAAAAACAACCAGCCTTCTTTAACAAACCCAATTAAAATAATGTTATTATATTAAAAAGTCCCGATAAATCACCTTCTCTCTATCAATAACTGTATATTTACTACATTGTTGTTTTTTAATCTGCCAGTAATCGTAGCAGCTGGTAATAATTTCCAGAACTATTAGTTTCCTGCATTCATGATTTTTTTCATTCTTCCCCTTGAAAACCAATAGATTAAGGTTCCAATGTACATGGTTTCTTATGGCTTTTATGTATTCGATTAACATGAATTCATTTTGCACGACAATTTTTTACAATGCATCTCTCGTGTTAAGCAGGGTACACCTGCACTACCTCTATTGGCAGTGAACAAGGAACCAAAGGCAGAAAAAAAACAACCAGCCTTCTTTAATGAACCCAATAAAAATAATGTTATTATATTAAAATAATGTTATTATGCCCTCATAATAAATTAGAACCTCCATTGAATAAATAATTATTTAACACTCATTAGGCAAAAAATAAATACCAATCACTGTCACTCATTCTTAAGTAAAAAATTATTTCTCATAAATTACTCAAAGCCACTGTGTCCTTGAACACAGTCAGCACGAAGCACGTCTGTTGACATGGTCCAATCTAAGCTGATCTACGGGACATCAATCAACATCTTTATAAGATGGGATCTGATTTTAGGGCCTTCCTCAAATTCGTGACCCGCATTGAATGTTTTAATCAATTTAAAAAAAAACATGTAATTCCATCTTGAAATTCATTTCAAACAATTAAAAGTACTCCTTATTTAAATATTTTTCTAAAACAGACTAATGTGCCCTAGAAGTCAAATGGTCAAAGAGTGGGAATTTTGAACTGATAGAAAATAATAATAAGGATGGAGACGTTTCCAGCCAGAGCGAACTGGACCTACACAACTTAAAATAGTCTGCATTCTTTGTTTGATGCCTCATAACCAACCTGAACAGTGATGTTACTTCGGACGGAGTCTGGAACTGAAGCCTGGACAGTAGTGAAGCAGCGCATGAGAGCGAGGCAAGAGAGCCTTTGCAAGTCCTCCTCCTCTTCCTCACTGTTGGCGGAAAGAGAGAAGGGATCCACCAGGTAGACAACAATGGCAGGGGGCTCTCCTTCATCATCTTCATTTGTGTGACAGCCTTCAGCAACACCTCCACTGCTGCCTGACGATGACTCACGACCAAAAGAACCTTCTCCCTCTGCAAAAATAACAACGTTATGAGGAAAAATTTCAACTAATAAATCATGGAAATGAAATCATAACAAAATCAAGGACACTATGTATGCTTAAGAGAAGCGACATTTCCAGGATTATGCCAAAATTTATCAGTTGTCGGTCTCCACATTATCAATTTCAATAGAGCAGGTTAGTCCTAGAATATCAGTGAAACAAAATGAGCTTTAACTTTCTCTCAACTCAACTTGTTTAAAGGAAGAGAAAACTTAATAGAAGAGAACAACTAGGAATATGAAACTACTTATGCTTGGAGGCCCAATCGTTACCCTACATCTTAACAGAATACCTCCACATATTAGTATGCATACTATTTATTACTGTGGATATATATACAATTTGCATTGAAACTAACACCAGTATCAATCACAGTGCAATCAACTAAATAGAATTGAACCTAGTGAATGCATCTCAACATGCAGAAGATGCCATAAATTGCCTCATCATGTAAGCATGACACCTGACTAAATATCCTGCGGAAAGCATAACCTTTTCCAGACAAAAGTTGCAGTTGACAAGCATATTCAATGAGAATTAATTAGGAGTTGAATACCTGCCCAAACTAGTACAGTTGACTCACAATGGGAGTTAACTACCCCTGGGTGGCCAACTGAGCTGATACTTGCTGTCAGTAGTTTATGATCATAAATCCCATATAGTAAGTAAGAAGACAACTCACCTCCCATAGTTGTTTGAGAAAATTCAATTAAAAATTATAAAAACATACGTGACAGGGTATGTTACCCCTGTGAAAATTTGTTATTGCCGGGATGCGATAGCCCCATGGGTAAGGCGTGGCTATGGAATAACTGAGGGATTTGAAGCAGATACTGTTGGAACATCCACCCTAATCACCAAATTCGGCTCCCTCTTGACTTCCACCAATTACAAAATCTAAAGAAATTTGTGGCTGGAAAACATTTTGGATCAAATATAAAGTGATAGCAGCCATAGATGGGAATTTTGCACACCTTCCAGAATTGCGCTTAAGGGATGGAATCCATTTATTGGAGAAACAGAAAAAATGTACAGCACTAAAAGGGGACAATGCAGAAAAAATGGTGTTTCATGGACAGGGCCGGGCACCAAGCCCTCATACAATGTCATGCTCCGTTTGTCTGCTCTTAAGTTTTCTTCAGGCTTTTTTAGCTATGATAACCATAGCTTAAATGTCTTCTAATTATAAATTATACTAATGCTTATACAATAACTTTTTTAGTTTTCTTGACACTTCCAGACATTCTGACTTCTTACAACTTTATTTTTAACCAAGGGGCTTGAATAACACTTAAGTAGCCTGCCTCTTGGGAACATGTTCCCACCACACATTGGAGTCACCAGAGCTGAATGGTTATTTCCACCCAAAATACCTGAATAAATAGTTAAATCTGATATGATGTATGAGCTAAAACATAAATGTATAGATTGGGCTCAATAAAAAAGTATGAAGCAATTCAAATGCAACAGCGTATCTTAAGAGTGGCATTCCTACAGGAGATACGTTTTAAGTTTCTGCCCTTTCTTCTTCTCATTATGACTTTCACTGAGGATACTATGTCAAAAAACTATACATTATACTCATCCCTGGGCAAGTGATAAGGAGAATTGAACAATAGAGAAAAAAACTCAATTTTAAAGTAAGTTTCATAAGCTTTTCAATCAGATCAAACCTTCATTTGATGACCTGAACATTCTCATTGAAATAAAAGATATACAAAAATTATCTTCTCATCTACCAACATTCTCTGACACACATGGTGAAGTAGGTGAAATTGCACCTCTCATAGAAAATATCACAATAATTACCTGTAGGCTCTGGCTTTGGTGTTGAAGGAGCTTTCTCCGGAACAGATCCTGGTGGTTGAAGGGAGGCTGCCCCACTTGCCTCGGGTGTGGAAGGCGGAGGAGGAGGCATTGGAGATGAGGTGGAACGGTGGTCGGGATGCCGATTGGAGGGGACTCCAGAGGATGATGAGGCAGACGCGGACAGTGATGAAGAACTTGGTCCTTCGTGAGGATCCAACAGGGTTCGGTCCATTGGAACCTGTGTTAGGTGTGGGGCTAAGTGATGCCGACACACCTATAAAACATTAATACAGTTAGGAAAATTTAGCGATGAACTACACACTGGATAAAACTAATAAACATGAACTTGGCTAATGGTAGTAGAATGCCAGGTAAGGTTTTACAGAGAAATTTAGGTACATGTAATTCAAGGTTTTGCTTTACTTTTGAACAGATACTATACTTCCATTATGGGATAAGACTGTACTTCACACATAAAAGAAGAAACAAGGGATTCTGAGGGATATCAATCCCGCTTGGATTCATATTTCCCACTCATGTTCCATTCAAACCACCAGTACACAAGCTACCCCAAAGTTTCATCTGCATAAGAGGTTCAAAAAGGATGCATGTCTCAGGCAGTTGATCACAACTCAGAATTAAGGCAGAATAGCATGCAAACTGAACAATTTGATGGGTTCTTTGCATACAACTTGGGATCAATTTTTTTTTTCCCTATTGAAATACTATCCCTAATGAACTGGTTTCGTGGGCAGCAAGTTAAACCTCTCCCAAATTTCATCAAATAATCACAGTACATATTTATGCAAGAAAAAGACACAATCACCATCAATGAGATTCATAAGAAAGTAGTAGGGAAGGGTGTTAGGTGTGTTCATTTAAAAACACTGAAGGGTTCCTCCTCCAAGTATTCATTAATAAAAATTATGCACACCACAAATTAGACATGACTCACATTCATACCACTAGCAACATGCTTATCAATCAGAAAATATCTCTACTTACTTGAGCATAAAGTTTGAGCATATTAGAAGTGTAGCTTTCCCCAAGTAAATTGAACCAGTCATCAACTGGCTCCTTAGCCAGCTTGAGTGCAGCTGTTTTCCCCACACGTAAAATTCCGTCCCGCAGAACTTTCGTGATGGGACAATGCCTTCCAAGGCGACATACCTAAAACAAACCATCAAAATGGATTAATATCTCCACAGCCGGTTTGGATGTAATAATAC
Source organism: Pyrrhosoma nymphula (assembly GCA_963573305.1). Lineage (NCBI taxonomy): Eukaryota > Metazoa > Arthropoda > Insecta > Odonata > Coenagrionidae > Pyrrhosoma > Pyrrhosoma nymphula. The sequence goes on along the minus strand of OY754329.1, from coordinate 139,492,516 downwards.
ATTCACTACTCCATGACAAATGGTAGCTTATTTTCCTTAAAATAAACTATCAACTAGCATACATAAAATTTCCCACTAACACTGACCTCATATGTTGCACTAAGCTCCCTGAAGTAAGATCGAACTTTTTGAAGCACATATTCGTTGTCAGGAGCTACCACAACATAGGCAACGTCTCTAGCATATGAATAGGGCTCCAATAACAACTTTTCCCAATAATGAAGGGCATAAGGAGACAAGGAGAGCCAATCTTTTTCATAACCCACCATCACTGAGGGAATAGGCTGAGGCTCACAACGATCATCAGTACCTAAAAAGAATAATGTGCCATGAAATCCACTAATTTTAGATGAAAGTAATCAGAAACAAATAATTATAATTAGCATAAAACAGATAATATACTTGTAAACACATTTCTCATCAATTTTCATGCAAGCAGGGACTTAAGAGCTCGGTATATGACATCCAGGAGATTGGGGGGGGGGGGGGGGGGGGATTCTAAGGTCATAACTTGGAAAGAATCATCAAGGATAAAGGACTAAAATATATGGACTTAATGATGTACTTGAAGATACAGTAAAGGTGTTTCAAGATGCAGTAAAAATCCAGTTATAACGTGGATCATGGGGGGTGGAGGTACACCCACTATATAGACAACCCGCCCAATGAAGAGAAAAAAGGAGTATTCTCGATGAGTTACAGTTCCTGCACACAAATACAAATCTCCAAGTAAAAACATTTGGCAATACAGTTGATCACCCTTAATCCGGAAATCCCTCATCCGGGAACACCCGTAATCCGGCAATACATATTTCCAATGCATGTTTCGCGGAAAAAAAACGTTTTTGCAGAATAATTGCTTCGTATTTACTGAAACTGTAACCCACTCTTAACAAATATTCTCCCATTAAAGAGCAAGTATTGGAAGATTTTTGCATAAAATGTTGTCTACATTAATTATTGTGTGCAACGAAGATCTTCATTCAGCAAATTAAAGACATTGCATCGTTGCCGAGACCCGAGTGCGTAGCATATCGGAGATGGATAGTACCGGTCTTACATGGCGCACACATGTTTGCTTTATACGTAGTGGCCACTCGAAGTAAAAATTATCAGTCATCTGCATAGTTTTCTCCATAATTATGTCTTACATAAGCAGTTATAGCAGCAACAAGGGGGTAAAGCGAAAGCATAGAACATTATAACTATCGCAGAAAAAGCAGGTGTTGAAAAAACTTGTTTTCAGTACATCAGAGAAGCGCTTGTACGTGTGATATGTACTCCCCATTGGATCTTCAACAATCTATGACATTAAGAAGCAGGAGGAGAAGATCCTCAAATTTTTCTGTGAAAGTGACACTAAGAAAGGAATGGCGGTAAGAAAAACCACAAAAGAAAGGTCTAGTGCCGTTTTAGATCGCGTACTTATTCAGTGGTTTCGACTGCATTGAAGTGAAGGGCTTAGTCTTTCAGGCCAAATGTTAAAGGAGCAGGCTAAAATATTTAATAGAATTTTATAGATTGCAGATAAGTTCAAAAAGGCAACCAACGATGGACAAGAATCTTCCTCCGAGGCTCCTCCTCAATCGCTCCCGTTGTAGCAGCGAGTGTTGACGGCGCGGCGTAAACAGCTCATTGAATCAGCTGATATCGTATTAAACACAGTGGCATAAGGATTGCAAGGGACATTGAAAGCAATGAAAATTTGTTATTTATCAACTACTAACATTATGTATACTTTGATGTGCAGCAATATGTTTTTATGTTCTACGTATTCTTTTCACTCTGCCATTTTGCGATACTATCAGTTGACTGATATTGTGTTTGTGAATTTAGAAACAGTTTATCTCTTTCTTATTTTTTCCAATTATTTGTTAAATTATACAGAATTTATTCAAATATCATTGAATGTGTTATAATTTATTGAATTTGCCTCAGAAAAACATCGCGGACCCCATAAGTACACTGGTTACTACCACAGCACCCGCAGTCTGGCAAAATCCCTAATCCGGCATCGCTCGAGTCCCGACTGTGCCGGATTAAGGGTGCTCAACTGTATTCACATTATTTTCATATAGATGAAAATATGGTTTTACTTCATGCATTTTTATATTTCAACCTTTCGGCCTAGCCTCTTATGGTTGAAGGTCCGATGACATTAGAGCACAAAATTTTCATAAAGAGCATAACTGGTTGAAGGCAATCTCTGTTTTAAATTGTCTATTATCTGCTTAGCTTTTTCAAAAGTATACTGCTCGGACATCATGACCACTACTTTATTACTCTATTACCGAGGCTATTGTAACAAGAAGCAATTCAAACTGGATCACCAAATTCTCGCAGTCGATTGAAGGTGACAGATGGCATGCAAAAACTACTCACCACCCAATGAAAAGCAGTATCAGAGATTTCCTAAGGGGATCCAACTTGACGTTGTTTGAGCCCCGAGCTGACATATGCAAGTGGAAAATCACCAAATACATTATAAATTGTCCATTATAATGGTACATGATAGCTTTAAACAAACAACCAATTGGGTGCCGGCTTCCTAAGACCTTTCGGTGAGGCAGAAAGGACGTAGTCATCACGCCATCTGTAACCTAATGGTTCAAACTTCCAGGAACCAGGCCTGGTTATTAGTGGTGGAATGAAGTACTGTCGGAGCAAAACAGCTGCAGCCATAACTATTTTGGTTGGACAACTGTTTCAAATAACTGCCGCAAATAGTTTAGTCTTGTGATACAGTGCCACTTCCATACCGTTGCGCTCTGCGCTGTACAGCGGAAACTGATAGCTGAAACTGACTGTTTCGTCTTCTATTCTGTACCAGTTACACTGCATGTGTGGCTGCATTGCTGTTATAAGCTACACATTGTTGGATTTAAATCTGTTGCAGGTGGTTGCTGTATGTTCACCCATTTTGCATATAGAATTACAACTGTGAAGTACCTGTCTTTGATGACTCCAAATGAAATTGTTACTTTATTTAAGTGAAAGATTTTTTATTACATAGAATACAGAACTACCAGCCATGTTCTGTCAGCGTTGATTGATCGCCTGTTGTTTGGTGTGCCTCTAGCTGTTGTCCGCAACAGGTTGTTTCCTGCAGGGCTATTCCCATTATCGTATGGCCGGGCCATAAGTCGAAATCGACCGTAACTACGGCCTCGGGCCATACATATGGCCTCGAACGATTCCCATCTGAGCCAAGGGCCATAAGTCGGGCAGTACGTATGGCCCGAAGGCCGTAATATTATGACCTGCCTCAGAGGCCGACATAAGACGGGCCATACGAAAAGAGAGTTGCCCACCTCGGAGTTATAAATTGATTTTGCGCATCAATTATTGATCTTGTTCTGTTATAAATATACCAGATCATTGACCTAAGTTAGCAAAATGACGAAAAATAAGGTTTCTCTAATTTATAGACACGCATAGCGAAGTTATCAATTGCAATCTAAGTAACCTTCTTCTTCACATTTACCACGATGCATCATTTGTGCATCTATTCCTGAAGTTTGCCCCTTTCCCTAATAAATCTCTTTCGGAACTTTGTTCAGTCTTCCAATACTTTCAACGAGGGCAGTTTTTCGGGGAAGTAATATGCTGCCAGGGACAAGATGTTTCTTTCACAATGCCAAATTGATGACAAGGGAGAATACGACCGTCGGGTGGCCAATCGAGCTCATAATATCTGGTTCTGTAGTTAAATTTTATTAATTCGATATGCCGAAGTGAGACGACACCGTAATTGTTTAAGAAAAAAACATCTAAAAATGTTAGAAATAGCATGTTGCGATATGTAACTCGTGTGAAGCGACATTCAATGTAGGGATCGTGATAGCCCAGTGGATAAGGTGCTCGCCTACGGTCGGGGTGATCAGCGATCGTTGACAATATTTTTGTAGGTTTTTATTGCTTTAATTTTTATATACCTACTTAGTTCTTATCATGGTAACTTCACTGAAAAATATTCTTAGGCAATTAAAAAAATAATTAAGGAGTTGTTAACAGGGTAGGGATTGGAGCAAGGGCGGTTATATATTTCTTTTTTATATTAAAAGATATATTGTTAATTATTGTGATTGTAAATTATCATACCTAGGGATGGGGACAAAATAATGGCATTGGAATAAATGATTGAGGGTGAAATCCACCCTAAACACTGCTTATGCTTCCATTGGGAATGTAATGCTAGGGATTGGGAACATATAGGATGAAGGGTGGATAGAAACCCGGCATCAGCATTAGCCTAGTCTTTGCGAATGGTGCCAAGGGGACCACGATTTAACTGGTTTAACGTCCCATCTGAAGGACGGTGTACTGCACCATGGTGTAATCCACATTACACGCAAGGATCAGAATGAATTTCGGAATGCTCTGCAATTCGTATACGAGAATAGGACGTGGAAGGCCAGTACACTACCTAACCACTTATGTTACATCTTTATTTATCATTTGCATGATTCAGGATGATAGTCATCGTAGAACAAACATCATATACATTGAATCTCGCAAAGCACGTCGTAGAAGCACGCAAAGCACAGTGATTGTCAGCACCTCGAGCAAATGGAGAACGCGTTCTTCAAACACCTTATTAATGGATTTAAATAGCACTAAATGTCATTAAGAAAAAATTAACAACGGGTAACTTACTCCGCTCCTTCCATTATCAGATATTTTCCGGTCAACAAAAATTCCACAACGTTTTTCTAGGTTTGTTTACATAGAGCTCTATGTTTATTTACCACGATTTTCGCCATTGTGCTTTGCGATCGTCCGTTTTTTTCGATATACTTCCAGTAACTGCCGCAAAAATGACATTTTCAGTAGCGCTGGTAGTGATTTCAAAGCATTTCAACGTACTGTACCGCAAAAGATTCTCATACTCACCAGTGAAATCGGCGTTAAGACTTATGGCCAAGCCGTACGATATGGCCCCTCGAGATGGGAATCGACGTAGGCCGTAATTTCGGGTCAGGCCATACGAAACTTACGGCCGGCCATACGTATGGCCCCGAAAATGAGAATAGCCCTGCTGGAACTGTTACAGTTGTGAATCAGTTGTAATGAAAAAATTGTTCTTTTAGTGCCACCACTAAATACTGGTTATTGCATGTTGTGCAATATTGAAGGGCAAGTTGGTTCATCAATATTAGCAGATAACAGTGCCGCTTGTCAGAAATCTCTGCTCATGGCTATTTAAGAGGAGAGAGTGTGCGAATAGCTCTCTGCTGTTTTCCTGTTGGTGCACGTGTATGAATTCTTTGGTGTGGGCAAGAAACAGAGAGGTGCAAGACTTTCTCCCACAGTGAGCTGAACTCCTCCAGAGATAAAAGCTTGCCAAATAGAATAAATTTGGATGAGTATGGCTTGAATCTTAATGCTTTGCATTAAGACTTAAGATAAGACACCCTTTTTCCAAAATTAGGGCTAAAAAAATCACCCCCGGGTCTTATATGTGAAAGTACAACCTTCCGCAGGCTAATTCTGAGTTCATTTTGTTAAATGATTAATTTCAACAAGTTGTGTTATTCCAAATTTTTGTGTTATTGGTTTTCTGTGTGTGAGCATTCTTAAGGGTTATTTTATTGTGGCAATCTTTAACCCCACTTCGGGTTAATCAGAAAGATTCCTTCTTTTTGTGATTTTGTCTTTGGAGTACAGGTAATTTAATATTCAACTTAGTAATTTTGCCACATCCGCTGGAGTCAACCGGGGAATACAATCGCTCCCTTTAATTTCTTTCTACCTCTGCTTCAAGTTGCTTTGTGAGAGTAATTGTTTTAAATTTACGCTGATTTAACGATCCTTGCAATTTCCTTCCATTACGGCATGTTTACATCTGACAGTGACTCCATGGTTATTTCATCACTCATTTCTTTTATCTTAATTTTTTTTATCGAGTGCATTCTTCTCCATGTGCTTCACCAGACACACTATCAGGTGCATTTTCAAATGCCATTAGGGGATGTGAAGGTTACACATCATGGATGGGTAGCAGCCAACACAATTTTCAAAAAATGTTTGTCAATGCCATGTTATTCAATGAAATTCAGTGTTTGATGTCAATTAATATGTGATTAATCCTTGCAAAACTCAACTGTAAAACCCCGAACAATTTCTCATGAGCATCCTACTTTTAAGAAATGATTCACTATGATATCACGACAAAGTATAACTCTGTTTATACCTATGCACATAAGTATAAAAATTGTAAATAATTTGTTTATCCGATCATACATGTCGATTGTACATTAAGAATTATATTCACGATGTAATTACAATCCATAATGAGAGCCCTATCATTGATCATAATGTTTCAGCTAGCTTTTCCGTCGTTATGCATCAATATTTTCCAGACTGGAATTTAATTATTTTTCAGAAGACATCGTTCTTTGAGGCCTCTTTGAAAATCATATGGAAGTAGGAAATTCCATTTACTATGCAAAGATTATGCTCGGACTAATCAGTTCCATTAATTGTAAGTCGGTAAATCATTATGAGGAAAGAAAAGAATCCTCATGGGAAAATAAATACACACATGACATTGTATATGATGTACCATGAATAAGTAAGCAAAACTTTGACATCACCATTATGACACAAACAAACTTTACATCACCAAAAGTAATTACAATCAAAACTATAATAGAATTATAACTATATAGAATTTAAGAAAGTACGAGCCAAATGTTTACAATGGTCTAGAAAGCTATACTCGCAATGTATATTGAAGGTTGAGTCCAATATTCGGCACCACATCAAGTTTTTTTGGGCGCATGTGCATAAATTTCGTAAAGACTCCTTTCTACCTAATGAAATGTTTTTAAGAGATAGGTCTGCGCAATGCAGAAGGAGCATCTGTGACCTTTTTGCATACCACTTTAAATCTGTTTACACTAATTCTGTACTTGAAGACTTACCTACAGTCGATAGCACTCAACTTCTAATTTCTATGCAGGTCACGGAAGAAGAATTATTTATGGCAGTGAGAGGCCTGGATGACAATGTCAAATCAGGACCTGATAATATCCCCCCCTACTTTCTTAGGCGCTGTTTGTCATCCCTCCACAAGCCATTTTTATTTCTAATTAATCAATCACTGTGTTCAGGGGTTTTCCCTGAACAATGGAAAATGTCATACATTTTTCCCATTTTTAAGTCTGGCAAAAGAGAAGACATATCCAATTATAGGCCAATTTCAATTTTAAGTACACATGCAAAATTATTTGAATCAATTGTCTCCAAAAGACTTTTTGAGCACTTCTTGTTGACAATTGGTCTATTTCAGCACGGTTTTGTTAAGGGGAGGTCAACTCTAACAAACCTTCTGCTGTATGTGGACTTCATCACGCAGGTATTCAGAGAAAGATTGCAAGTTGATTCTATATACATAGATTTTTCTAAGGCATTTGATACCGTAAATCATCGATTACTTTTGCAGAAGGTTTGGAATGCTGGAGTTCGTGGGACCTTGTTTCGGTGGCTTGAATCTTATTTGTCCAATCGTAAACAAGCAGTCTGAATTAATGGTCCATTATCGTATACTTTTATGGCATCGTCCGGAGTTCCACAGGGCTCCAATCTTCGTCCAATACTTTTCACGCTATACATTAACGATCTCCCAGAATCCCTCAGAGGTGGCAATATAATCTTATATGCAGATGATGCCAAAGTCTATAAAAAAATAACTTGTCTTGAGGATGCTATTGCCTTGCAGGAAGACCTTAATCTACTGTTGCTATGGTCCACCAAAAATGGATTGTCAATTAACTTCCACAAAAGCTTGAGCCTATCGTTTTGTAGGGGGGCTCCGCGACTTGAGTTTGACTATAGATTGGAGAATATACAGCTCGAAAGAGCAACAGTTGTAAGGGATCTGGGAGTGTACCTTGACTCTTCCTTGTCATGCAGAGAACATGTTAATCATGTAGTCAATAAGTGCTTAAGGATTCTTGGATTGATAAGGAGTGTTAGTGTGGACTTCAGGAATACTAAAACCTTAGTATACTTGTATAAAACCTTGATATTACCTATAATTAACTACTGCTCTGTGATATGGTTGCCATATAGGCAAGTGTTAATAAATGAGTTGTGCTCAATTGAACATAAGTTTATTAGATATGTAAGTTATAAGTCTAGGCAGCCAATGCATTATTTCGACCATGACTACACAGAAAGAAGGATGACATTGGGATTGTTGTCTGTTGAGGGTCTACTCAACAGACATTATTGCCATGTAGCCTATAAGATAGCAAACAAATTATACTCGTCACCAAAAATTGATGAATTGTTCCAAGAAAGGAGCCTGCCTTATGCATTACGTAACCCTTTGCCAATGAAGAATACAACATCTGGATATGACTATATTGATTGCTCAGCAATAAGTAAATTAATATCAACTTGGAACTCACTACCTCCCGAAGTTAGAGACGCTCCTTCTCTCAGTATATTTAAGCGCAGGGTTGCTCAGATATATACATAAATGGTTGTGTAGTATATTGGTAAAATTATTATTGTTACAATGATAAAAGTTTATTATTTATAATTCTACTCTCTGTTATTGAAAATTGTTAAAAATACTATATTGATTGTGTTAGTGAATGTTATGTGTTATGTGAAAAAGTGATGTGTGTTAGTGAAAAATTTGTTAAAATGATAAAAGTTTAATATTTATAATTCAACTCTCTGTTATTGAAAATTAATTATAAAAGGCGTCTGCCATAAAATGTATTATATTGTATCAAAAGGGTTGCTAAGCCCGTATATAAATTAAATAAATAAATAAATAAAATACACCCCGGATAACCAAGGGCTGGAGTAGATGATACCGCAGATGAGAAGGGAAACCTGAATGTACTAATGTGTTTTTTCTGCCAAACAAAGATAGATCTGGTGTATTTTACCATTGTAAATAAGAGCACGAAACTATGGAATGAGTCATGATAAGTTCGATGCAAAGCCAGGACAAGACAAAAACTAACTGATAATTTTGGGGGAAAAGCCCAGACCCACGGTATATCCAAAATACAGTGAAACCCCGTATTTGCGTTATCGGAAATTACGTTTTCCCGCAATTTACACCACTTTTACGAAGTCCCATTCCATTTCCTATGTTTCCAATGCATGCAGAACCCCGAATTTAGACTACATTTTTCAGTTTTCCCGCAATTTGCACCACAACGCGCTCAATCAAAATAAAATTTAACTTTCAAAGTCCATTACTTAAGCATATAATCCTTTGTTAAACACTTTTTGACTTTTTCTTGCTCATATTTGCGGAAAAAATACGAAATAGAGCAGTAATAGGACCTGTTTGAAGAAAGAATTTGAATTTGGCGGGGATAGTTTACAGCGCCATTCGTAGCTGAAATTGGAACTACGTCAACTCGTCAATCTGCCAGGAAATGATACAAGGTATGAAATGAATACATTGTAAGGCTAGGAGCTAAATACGTAATTTATACAATGTAATTAAACCTGCGGAGGAGTATTCATTTTTTACCGAAGTAGAAACTTTGGAGAATGAAAATGGATTCTTATCCAGACATGATGAAAAATGAAAGAACTCGTACTAGTGGACAACAGATCATTTGCACTGCCTCGGTTCCCGAGTTATAACTAGGATAGGCTACAAATGAATTAAACTTTCGTTATCGTACCTTAATTAGACTGAATCATAAAGTTTATTTTTTAGTTGAACAATTGTTTGGACTAGTCAAACATCACGGCTAATCAGATTCTCATGTGTTGTTAAGTCATCCTCAACTAAACTGGTGCGTGATTTTATCCTGCTTGGCAATGGAAAAGCGAGGAGGAAAAAGGACTTTTTCAATCAAGGAGACAATTGAAGTTTTAGAACAAGTCGATTCTCATGGTGGAACTCGCGTCGATCTAGCGAAACTGCTACGATAGCCTATCTCTAAATTAAATACTATAATTGTGAGAAATCGCGATGGGATTCTGAAACAAGCCAACCAGTGCGGTAATTTGTCTAAAAAGAGAAAATATGTTAAGAATTCTAAGTATGGATAAATGGAAGGGTTACTTAAAGAGCGGTTTTTGAGTACTAGGTCTTCAAATATCCCTATATATGCGGTGCCATCATACAAGAAAAAGCTATGCAAATCGCCACAAGATTGGGAATTGAAAATTTCACAACATCCAATGTTTGGTTGGATAGATTCAAAAATATTATTTTCTGAAGTTAATATATGTATTATTATTATTTATGGGTAGGGTCCACAGTTACCATGAGTGAAGTGAATTTTTAAGAAGCTGTTTCTGTAACTTTTATTTATTATAATATTTTATTTATTTATTATAATTTGATCTTGATTTTGTGCGATATGTAGTAATCCCTTATTTTCTGTATCAATAATGAAGGAGAAAAATAATTTTCACATTTCTATTCATCTAAGGTGTTCAATGTCTTTTTTTTCATCGTATGTATATAAATTAATGAGAAGAGCTAGTTCAATGAATAAATTATGACACTGCTCTTTTTCACTTTATCAGTCTATTTCTTATTTTTACCCTTACTCCAGTGAAGGAACATGGCTGTAGAAGTGAAAATTCTACTTTTCCCGCAATTTGCACTTTCCCGCAATTTGAACCTTTTTTTTAGGGTCCCTACAAAAGTGCAATTTAGGGGTTTTACTGTAGCTGTATTCTGAGGTGTGTTATAACCAGATTTTACTGTATTTCCATCAAGATAAACTCGTAATAATCAATATGCCAACATTTCAGGTTGATTCCTGGAGATTTAGACTGTTAATTGGGTTATCTTTGAGCCACATCAACATGACTGTCAAGAATTGTAACAGAAACCTGAAAATTAGAGGTATTTTGAAGCTATCAAGTTAAAAATATACTTTAGGATGAAAATTTTCATGTCTTATTATGCTTTTTCCAAGAAAATCATTGAGTTGATGTCATTTCTCTTAAATAAATTTAACTTTAAAATTTAGTACTTTAAATAATATTATGAATGTTAAAAGTCAAAGACTAGGCCTAACTCCATTGATATGTGTATTATGAAATAGAATAAATTGGCATGAGATAAAATTGATTAGAGTATAAATCATCTTGACAGAAATCAAATTGATTGTTTAGGAGATTTTAAACACTGTAGGAGATTTTAAACACCACCCAAAAATGGGAAGCTGATGAGTCTGTTAATAAAATGTACCAATCAACTGGTAGACTAGCACATGATTATGACCATCTGGCCAATAAAATTTAGGATGAGCAGAATTAGGGAAACAGCCAAAACTGATAAAGGTAACTAAAAGTCTTTTAAGTTCATGTGAGTATTTTGAACATCTGAGAAAAGTATCAAATCAGATGTATTATGCCCACTGTACATGAACTACCACAACAATGACATCAGGCACAACCTAGAGCTTATAATAAACTTGTTAAGGATAAACAATCCTACTGTATTTAATTCCAAATTGAATAAAAAAATTATTTGAAGATATACATCAATATTTAGTTCTTAAGGTATATTTTGGATCTACAATAGTTATACCATTAACTTTATTCACTATCATGTTATTAGAACGTAAAATACAAGTATGGCAGCCCTAAAATTCTTTCCTGGAATACATTACTCTTCAAATACAAGAGAACAATGAAAAAAGTAAAGAACACAAAACCAACGGCAGAAGTTTCTTGAAAACAAGTTCCAATTTAGCAGATCTTCATCCATTACCATTAGAGAATCCAATTAAAATGAACAGCAGTGTATATGTACACAAAGCAATGCATAGCTAACCAAGCATTTTATGCTGATTTCTATTTTATTATACTTTCTCCTGATTATTTTTCAGTTTCTGCCTGAAGTTTTGATTTCTCACTGGTTAGCAACAAAGTCAATTGTTCAATTTAAATTTTACTGATTCAAAATTGATGAGTAACAAATAAACCCCCTCGAGGCAGACACTGAGGATAGAAAATAAGAGGTGAGAAGATTTTGAAGGCAGTAAACTGATGGTAGAATGTTGTGTAAGCAGGAAAAGGGGAAGAGAAGGATGGTCATATTACATAGAATGAATAAATTTAAGAACCTATGCTTAGATAAAGAGAGAATGCATCAGAAAATACCCATTTTAAGATTTAAGAAGAAAAGGCAAAGAAGAAATCATCCATCCAAACCTATCCTAACAAGTAAAGCATTATTGAAAAAAATTTAAAACATACTCTTCAATGAAACTAAAAGATGGATCTGTAATAGTTGCTACCTGATTTCAATTATATGCACAGAAACATTCAAGGCATCAAAATAGCTCTTAAACTCTTGCTTTACAAGGACCTCTACTTCAAAGGAGAACTTCAGTACTATGGCACATAAACCAACCATTTATGTCACCATACTAAGTTCTTTGCTTTCGATTACAGCAGTTTAATTCATTCATTTTTATGCCTTTATTGCAATTTTCTCAAGATCTCTCACTTTTTCCATACCTACCTATGTAAGCAAAATATGAGCATTAATTCAGTTTTCCATCCTATAATATTGGGAAATTCCAATAATACTGAATCCATGTCTTACAGAGGTAGAGAACTCAATGGGATAACTGATGCAATGGTATTGAGAAATAAAAGAGAAAGAGAGATCGCATGAAATACACAACTCACCTCTCCCTGCTAGTCGGTGGAACTGCCTCCAAGTCAATGGTCCAGAGACAGTATAAGGAGCCTCCCAAAGGCGTGTGGTGCACTTCTTTTGAACAGCATCTTGTAACAGTGGCCTAAGTCCTTTCATCACACGAACAATGTCCTGATTACAGTGGGGGCCTCGAGCACGCAAAAAAGGCCAATTGTGCACACATGCTGTCCTCTGCCCATCCTCGACACGACATGGGAACTCAGAAGAACTGGGTGGGATGATGGTTGAGGTGTGGTGTTGTCGCCCAGAGAGGGCAGTCAGTGCTTCCAACCCACCGATTGCTATTGCTCCTTGCTCTAGAGCAACTGACGTCACTTCATTCCCATCTGAAAGCTCAAGAATGTTCAGTGATAATGACTGGGATGTTAAATTACCAACATAAGCTGTTGGACCCCCAACTCCAAGGTTTACTGGACCAGCAGGCTGTCGGAGTCTAGCAACCCTCCTCACCAATGCATTACTTGGGCTTCTGATGATCATGCATTGTTCCCTGATTAGCTCAATGACGTTTTGGGGCACATGGTCGAGTGCAGAGGCAAGGTTGCCAATGTTCTTTTCAGTTGTATTACTTCCACTCAATGCAGCAACTTCACTCCGACTGGACATTTTACCTTCAGTATCCACCAGCAGGGCCAGCGATCTCCGTTTCCTCTCAGCAGCTAATGCCACAGCTGCAGCCGCATTCAAACCAGTGATTTCAACCTCATCCTCAAAGAAAATACCCGATGCATGAGCAAGTCGCCGGTTAACCACAGCACTAAAACCACAACTGCAGCGAACTGGGTCCTCTTCCAGGGCTGCAGGCCCAGAAGTCCCATCAGAGGAAGATCCGCCATTAGAAGGTGTCACCCCTGAACTACTACTACTCGTGCCCAAAGACTCAGTCAAGTAAACCCCGGCATCAGACCCCCGAATGTTCCCCACCACCTTGGGGCCAGCATTGCACACACACAGCGTGCAACTATCGAAATTATGGTCCCTAAACAAATTGAGTACAGAGTCTGAGAGGAGAATATTGACGACGAGTGAGGAAGCCTCAGGGGGAGGAACAGACACAACAGGGATTGCCGACCCTGAACTTCCATCCCTTACACCCGGGGTCACCATCTGAGGGGTGCCGTGGGGGCCCACGACCCCACCCCCTGCACCTTGGCCAGCACCCTCCAGTGTATTCATCTTCCCGAGGTATGGAGAACTATTGGAGGCAGGACTAGGCATCTCATAGGGTGGAGGTCCAGGGGTGGCCACTGAGACTGAGGCTGGTCCACTACCACGCAACAGGCCTCCAACAGACCCTGGACCATCTGGACCCGAGTAGGGTCCAACTAATGTTGTTGCAGGAGACACTGGGTGGGTAGGTGCACTGCTCCCAACAGAATTTGGTCCCGAACTCAAGCCTAAACCAATGCCACCAGGATGGTTACTCCTAGAATATAGGATAATGTTATGAGAAACATTGACTTATTACTTAGTGATTTTCTTCCAATTCGACTTACGAAAAAAAATGCCACTTTTGTCAATAAATATAATATGCTAGCCAACACATAACAAATACCTTGATATTATATTACCACGGATGATTTTTCCATGCTTAATAATTTTTTTTCAGGTTTTATAACAAATAAATAACTACATGCTACATATGATAATACATGATTTTATTTACTAAAATTTACTAGTGCTTTATAAACTTTACCAATTTTCCATTGTCTTTTCCACTGAATTTAATACTTGATGAACAGCTGGCAACTAAAATGTTTCTCTCACTCCCTAATTCACAATCAAAAATTAAAGATAAAACAGCATTTTACATCCAGCATGTAATATTTTTTCCACGACTTTAACCTTTATCTTACCATCATGTCTCTACAGCACAAAAAATATCCCTAGACTACCAAGTGTGTTCATTTGGCATACAGTGTCATTATTTTACTGTCAAGGCCCCAAAGACTGTCAAATGACAGGAAAGCATATAATACACAGTAAAACAATTTGTAATTTGCTTTTTATGATAAATGGTTAAATTTGTTGGTTGAATGAGTAAACATTAAACATTTCCACTGACCATTGTTATAAGCTAGTTTTGTAATTATCCAAGTAAAGCATGCTATTGCGATTAGTCCTATTTCCAATGATACCGATCAATTTCCATGCCCCAGAAAATTTACTACATGTTTGCAGTTTTGCCATAACTACTCTGACTTTAATTCAATGAATTGGTCATTAATACACACATTTATCAGAAAGATGTGGTCTTTCGGGTATTCTACCGTGAACATCCATATTTTCAAGACAACAGTTTTGCTGGCATTGCCGGCCTAGTCGGCGAAACTGTTGTCCAAAAATAGGTGGAGGTTCGTGGTAGAATACCCGATCTTTCTCTGGAAATACTCTGCAGAAGCCTTCACAAGGATTACATTTATCAAACACCAACTACATGGTTCACCAACATGGGCAACATGTACCAGCATCAAGTTGACAATTCTATTAGTAATTACAAAAATCACCACCAAAACAAGTCAAGATACTCATGAGGTTAACATCACCTTGAAAAGTTATTTTTTTAAGCTATAGACACTCCAAGAATTAAGATATTAAAAAAATGGGTGAGTCAATTTGTGGATGCATGTCAGAATTGGAGCTTCTGTATTACGTTATATAAATAGCTCGCTGTGGACCTGTTTGTTTTATGAGCAGTAAATCCAAGCATTCACTCTCCTCTCATCTTGTTTGTGGACTCTGGCTGAGATAATTGTTATGAGTATGTGCACACAAAAAATATTTGAATTATTATCACAGTATATTATTGTATTTCATATTTTAAATGTATTTTACAAATATTATCTATATACAATCATGCCTCGTTTTGCACAAATTCACTATATTCACTCAGTGAAACTTTCCCAATGCCGCCAACCCGAATCCCTTTACTTTTCCCCTCCCTTGAGGCGAACAAGTCACAAGTACTAACAAAGTTGCTCTCACTTAACATAACTTGGCTTATTGTTAGCCTTTACTCTTCTTCGTTTTTATACCTTAAGTAGCTGCTGAGTAAGTAGTTCTACCCATCTACCGATAGATGTCAGCTCAACCAAACAAAAGAAAAATGGGAACTCGCTTCTAAGAGGAAAGTTTAAAACTACGTGCAAAAAAAATGTTTTACATGAGAGAAAACAACATTAAGGAAGCACCTTATATCTTAAAAGATATTTTTAATGATAAATGATTATAGCAACAAGTACTTCCAAGGCTTTTAATTGAGGGCCTGAGAGTCAAAGTAATACAAGTAACATAAACGCAAAAAATTATATAAGTGCAAATGTTCTAAGTTAGTACCGTCAGGTAGCTACAGGAAAAGGAATTCAAGTGTTCGAACGTATAGCTCTGCGATCTAGCTGCCAAAAACTTAAGCTACTTTGCTTTTTGTCATTTCTTACTGGAGTAAAGTGATACAGGTGACACTGGACAACGTTTGTTACTTGCATTACTTTGACTCTAAGGCCCTCAATTGAAATATAGAATATATACAGTAGAACCTTGTTATAACATTACTTGATGAAACGTAAAATTTTATATAACATCAGCTGAAGGAAGGAACCAACGAAACCCCTATGTTTGATAATGTAACAACCTTGATGTAACGTCATATTTGATATAACATTATAATGTAAAGCCGTCGAGGAACCACCAGACGTCGTTATTTCATTATTACGCAAACAGGATTAGTTCCCACATCGAGTGTTGATGGCGCTGAAGTACTGACGCGCCCGATTCAAATCTACATACGAGTATTTCTTTAATCGAATTTTGGATTAATAGAGAACACTGAACCCATTGGTTACGATGATTTTTTTTACAAATAACTTAACATGGGTAACTGTGACAAGTAAAACACATTTTAGAGGTTAACTCAATTTATCACGTAAACAAGAACACTTGCATTGTAAAGAAAGACTCGTTTTCAAACAAAACACTGGTGGAGTGAAATACCATGGGGACCGATGCGGTAGCTTCGAATAAGCTACAGCAGGGTGGCTACTGATATCAAATTTTTAAATTCCCTGACTTTTCCCTGATGGACTTAACAATTTCCCTGACCGATCGCCAACAGGTCACCTATTATCGGAATATTTTATTTCTGCTGAATTAAATTTTCATCAAAACTCAGAAAATGTTAAAAGCTGAAATCAATGCATTAAAATCTACACGTACATCCTAATGAAAAAATATATTAAATCTTCATAAGTTAAACTCTCATCCAAATTTTAGTCGTGTCTTGGTAGTTCTGGGAAGCTGAGAATTACTGAAAAGGCATCGAAGGAAAAGTTAATGGCCAATTTACTGTCGGACTCCGGCAAAGGTATCACTAGGGTGTGCGAAAAATACAAACCAAAGCCAAGTTTTTGGACTGGATCAAAATCAGAGAGCGCGAGTGTCATTCAGAAGCGAATAACAATTTGATTAACGTGGTTATAACCCCTTGATTGCAAGAGTATTGCTATCAATTGCGATGTAAAACTATTTGGATAAACAAACAAAACGTAAGCGCGCCACTGCGAGCGAAGACAGGAGGCAATTGGCAACGGCAGCATCATATTCAGGAATATCATGTTTGAGGTGGTTTTTGACCTGACAAAATTGCTTCGAGAAGGAGCTAGCTATTCACCAATTACGTCGAGCGTGAAAGGTGGGGAGGGGAGGAGGGCTCTTCTTACTGTTTCACGAAGGGGGATATGGGAATCGAAGGTGATCTTGTGTAAGATTTTGTTTACACGTGACATCGTACTTGTATAACCATTTTAATAATTAACGTCTCATATTTTTAGAACTGCAAGCATGCATTTACTACGAGCTAGTATGCTCCAGCCGCTCCAGCTACCTCTCAAGCTAAGTCTCGGAAGTTAAAAAAAAGGCAAGGTAAAATTTTCCGAACAGCATAGCCTCGGATTCCTTGTGATTAGCGTAATACATTGTGATCATGAATTTTAACATTACTAGGCAAATATCGCAATAAGGATATTCAAAAGGGATATATTGTACGTCTGATTCACTACTAAATAACTAAGATTCACAACTGAATGTGCCACGAATTGATGGGACTTATTCCATGCACGTCAGCGATGGACATAAGTTTTAGTTGGTTAAATGTTATGGTGAAACAAAGGGTGGGAAAGACTGGCCGATAAACGTAATGGTAGAAAAATAATGAGAATTTCCTACTCCAATTTCTCCCTGACTGTTACGAAAATTCCCTGAATTTTCCCTGACTTTCCCAGAAATTCAAAATTCCGTGACAATTCCAGGTTTTCCCGGTTTTCCCTGACGATCGCCACCCTGTACAGGAATTGGCTATCTACCAACCATATTCACTTACTCGATGGACTTTTCTCAAGAACGTAACAGGAAGTTAAGATAGGGTTGGCGAAAGGTGGGTGCGAGAATATTCTTAAAGCAAATTCACGGAAACTCCATTTCTGGTGGTCATTCTTAGAACTAATAGAATAGCTCGTCTCAATGTTATTTCCGTGGATAAAACTGGTGAAACCGGTTTTAAGGCTGTTTTAGACACTGAAGATATTCGTGCATCGTGTTTCATGAAACATTCCACGCAATAATAATCTTGCGAGCAAAATTAGAACATGTTCTATTTTTGCTCACATAATCTCGTGAACAATCGCATAATATGAATGCACGACGTCCATCTTGGCTGTTTTGGTTAATTGAAATAAGATTTTTCGTAAATATATTCGGGAATTAAGGTTCATGTCAATGATATAATTCGTGCTATTTACTCTCGTCAATTGCCCGTAGCTTCAATTCATTTAAATGATACACAAAGGTAACGGTTTCAAAAGAAATGCAAAGGTGATACTTACGTAACCACGGCCCACAAAGTATCCCATTACCGGCTATAATCATGCTACCTACCGAAGATAATGAAGGTAAATATGGCTTTCCCTCACTCCAGCTATTATCTTTTTAGTGAAAAACTCCCGTAAGTGGTGAAAATGACAACGTAACCCAGTGAAAGTGCAAGGAATGCGCATTTAAGAAATGTAAGAAACATACCCGTGTTGGATTATTGTAAAGATGTAACAGTTAGAAAATGACCAATATTTAAGCAGGGTATTTGGAGGCCGCGCTACGTGAGGCTACCGTGGTAGTTTATTGGGGCTACGAAAGTAGCTTCGTGGCAGTTACACAGTACGAGTGGGAGCCTAATAAGCTACCGCAAGCTTTCTGCTAGCTCTCTCCGGTAGCTTCCATGATAGAGAATACCAATGGTAGCAAGTAGCTTATTAATAAGCTAGTTGCATGCTAGGAGCATCTTTTTGCCAGAAAGCTCTGTAGCTTCGAGTTACAGAGAATAGACTCCCATGAAGCCGGTAAGCTAGACAGATATTCTAACTACCACATTCACAAGGCATATTGCCAGTACAGACACGCATTAACAATGCCCTAGGATAAGTGATTTTTGTTTCATGATGATGGAAGCTTCTTAAATATGCACACCTTTTATCTATAAAGTATTTCCGACTCAAAAGTCATAACTAATCCTTTCAGCGCAGCACAATCTATTACTGCGAGAAAACCTCACTAAATAAAAGGTAGGTAAATACTCCGACTGCCGATCATTGCCATCATGGATGGACTACCTCTTACGGTTCGCAGCTATTGTTAGTGAACACGAAGAAATGAACTCAACGCAGCAATTCACGCATGCGCAGTCCGTCGCGCGTATAGATAAGCCGTACAAAATAGCTATGGACAAACACGCATGCTTTTCTTCATTTCTTCATCTTGGAGAGGATAGCTCCCAAAAAGCAATACAAAAAGCTAGGCTAGGTGGTCGCTGCAAATTGAGAGAGCCCCATCACTCCATCTGGAACAATTTTGCTTCGTTTTCAACAGATCCAAGTTTTATGTGCATAAATTTAGCCTTATCCCCAAAAATTTTACGCGGCTACGATACGAAACTTGCAGAATATATTCCTTGTGAAACACCATTTCAGCACACTAATTGTAGAAAATCTGTACAATGAACTACAAATGTAAATTTTTCACATATTTCTTCAATTTTCTGTATGGGCTTGAGGATTCTTTTCCTTTAATCAATCGTACTTTATATGTGTTTCTAAGGTTCTACGGAATGAAACTAGGGCAGGAAAAAACCATTCAGGGCCGACTACAATCATTAAAGGCTGTTAAAATCATTAAGGGCCAGCAAATATCATTCATGGCCGGCAAAAATTATTCATGACCGGCAAAAATCATTTAGAGCCGGGAAAAATAATTCAGGGCAGGCTAAAATCTTTCAGGCTGGCAAAAATTATTTATAGCCAGCAAAAATCATTCAGGGTCGGCAAAAATAATTTTGGGCAGGCTACAATCATTCTAGGCAGGCAAATTCAATAAATGATTGTTAAAAATGTTTTTTGCAAGCTCAACGCATGATAATCTGAAATCTTTAAGGTCCAGCACATTTTCAAGAATGTACGACATAAAAAATAATTCATGGCCGGGAAATGGAATAGATAGTACTTAAGTAGCCGGCCTCGGTGGCGGAGGGGTAGTGTCCTTGCCTGCTAATCCAAATGTCGCGGGTTTGAGTCCCACCTGGGTGGGTTTTCTTCCACTCAGGACATGGGAGTAAATGTAATGTAATGTTTAGGGTTCAATTTATGAGAGGGCTGCATTGGCCTAATTTAACCCTGAATAAAGGAAATAAATAATTAAACTTAACTTGAAAGTCATACGTTTTGAAACCCTAAAATCATTCAGGACTGGAAAATTTTAACATAAGAACCAAAAAAATTATTCAGGGTCGAGATATAGAACTGAAGATGGATAAAATGGACGGATGGATGATAGATGGATACCCAAGACCATGATATAAAGGGAAAACTTTGGGTAAGCTTGGAGATTGAAAGAAATGGATGAGTAACATACGATGCCATGAAAGTGAAAGGAAGTATGTATAGTAAAGGAATGCACAGAGTAAGACAAAAAGTTTTTTAGTTTAGTCTATTCATTGATAAATGGTTTCCTGATATAAGATTCTAACCTTTCTTAACCAGTCGAATATTTCCAGAGATTCAAAATTTACCGAAGAAAAATTATGATGAAATCTTGTAACATAATTATTTGTTATAGTGTAAAGGCACATTTCATACCCCCTTGCCTTTACGCCATAACAAGGTTCTACTGTATATGATTTCTGGGAATTTAGCTACCCAATTTTTATGCAGCTGGAAATGCATCCGTAACCTCCCTATATTAAAATGATCTTGTTTAACGCAAATTCGATTAGCACAAAGATCCATAAGAATGCATCCCTAGCGCTAAACCAGGCATACCTGTAAACAATTGAATATCACGATTATTTGAATTAACATACATTCAATAGTATTCAGTCCTATATCATTTCTACAACAAATTTCTCATTAAGTAGCTTTAGCAACCACAAAAACTTCGTTTATTCATCTAAAAAATAATGTATCAGGCCAGAATCTGTGGGTCGATTGGAATATTATGTTTTAAAATAACTATGAAACAATTAATCTAAATTAAGCTCCCCAATTTGTCCCAATATCTTTTCCTCAAGCAAATTAATCTTACAAGGGGAGCTCGCAGTTCATGAAGTCGATTTCACTAGAACTTCAGAGTTAGATTATCCTACACACTCCGCTTACAGAAATACCCACTTTTGGGCATAGACGGCCAATAGTTGAAGAGATAATGGCATTTAAATAGACACATTCTCACATTCGCGAGAATGATGATTATTGTAACTAAGCAACAAAAACAAACTTTTTGCTAGTTGAACATTAATTTGCAAAACTATGCTCCACATCTACATTTGTTTTTTGCCAAGTCATCTAGAAAAATCGCCAAAGAGTGTAGGAGAATCTAACTTTTAGGCATATTTCAGTCCAAGTCTCGCCATTGTAAGTGTATTTTTTTCATATTAAATTGGTGATAGAAAATTGATCTGCAAGGAAATTTTTTGTTTCTCCCATTTACTCACATAGAAAAACTTATTTCTGTCTATGCCCAAGATGTGTCTCTGCATTGATTTGAAGTCAAGTTGGGAAAAAATCAAAAACTGTCTCAGATTTGCATTTTTTTTCTCAGCTCACTGGGTGATTAAAAACATTCCCTGAAAATTTCAACCCTACAGCTCGATTATAAATGGCCACGAATTTCTATCAAATAGATCTAACTTCATCTTATGTTTTTCCATGTCGTGTCGCGTGTTGCTCATGATATGGTTTTACTCCTCATCAAGCGAATCTGTTTACAGCAGGCATAAAATACAAAATGACAGTAAAGAAGTTCCACTGCAATAAATAATACACCTGTACATGGAATGGTACAGTGAAACACCACAATGAAGGAAATGGGATACAACCCTCTGCCCCACAAAAGAAACACATTAGGGTCATGAAACTGACTTACCCATTAAGAGAGCCTTTTTCTGGTTGTTGCATACTGACAGGTGGGAATAACCAAGAAGGTTTGTACACGCAGTGAGATGGCAAATTGATAGGAGGAAGACTCTGGCTTGGTAAATTTGTCAGCGGAGCATATTTTGACGATCCAACCAGTTTGCATGTAAGGGGTGGACGGTAGACGTATGACCAGTCCTGTGTAAAAAAAGGGAGAAAATATTCTGATTTTAATTCAAAAAAACACCCTCAAGCACAACATGTTTTAAGCAATAAAGAGAGGTCAACAAAAGAATTAACTAATAGACAAAGATTAAGGGAGTACATAACACTTCATACATATTCAAAGTTAAAAGAACAGTAAAATCCAAGTGTACTGTAGATTTCGGCAGTTAAGCATCAATATAAGTTTACATATAAAAGAGGGAAAATAATCAACTTCGCTGAATTTCTAAAAAAAAATAATAATAATAACAGCATATAATTGAGATACATGCCACAAAGAAAACGCTCGAGCATAACACTGAAGAGTATTGCAGCAGCTATATTTCAGTGAAAACTCATTTGGCCAATGCATTTCACTGCTAGAATCTTGATTTTCAACTAATAGGCTATGTAGCTTCAAAAAGACTTCCCACATACCTCCACATTTTCTTCTTGGGGGCTGCCCATGTTGGGGTATATTTCTTGCTTATAGTGAGGAGTAAGACTGCCAGTGCTGGAAGGTCCGCCACCAATCATCAAGACATCACTCATTGATGACATCAATTCCCCTTGAGTACCATCTCCCTGACAAGGAGAGGCTATCGGATTGTGTTCCAACGAAGGTGGAGTAGGAAACATTTTGGACAGCTCCTCAGGCCTGAGAATGCCCACAGTGATTCCTCCTCCATTGGTCAGAGTAGTTGACGATGATGTGGTTAAGGATGATGTGACGCCACCACCACCCTTGTTCACCTTGGTTCCACCTGTAGTCGTGGCAGAAGTTGATGATGCTGCAGAGTCCTCAGGAACGCCAGCTGGCTGATTTGAGTCTGGTGGTGTTGGTACTTGCAGCTGAGGGGCATAGTAAATATTATCATCAACAATTTTAACAGAATGCATAATTTCCTTTAGCAAGAGTTTATTGACCAATAGAAAGCTTTTTGACTTTTTACAGCATTTTATTCTACATTAACTCCAAATCTCTCTTGCACTACAGTGGATATTTTAAGGGAACTAATTTTTCATTGGTTACAATGGTTTTATTCTTCAGCTTAACTTGACACTACAAAGCAACAAGAAAGATGGCAAATATGTAAAGAATGAACAAAATCATGAATAGATGCAGAAGCCACAAGCAGTTAAGAGCACCACTATGGCCACCTCTTTCCAAATAAAGCAAGTTTGCAAACACAAAAATATAACATCCAATAATTTAAATCTTAAATAAAAATCTAAATCATAAAAATTTTAATGATGACATATATTTTTCATGATTAAATGGTTTACAGAATGCACTCAATTATGAGTTCTTTAATAAAATTCATAGTGATTTAATTTTATAATTTGAAAAGAACTTATACATTTCACCTCCAAAACCAATCATAGAGCAGGAGTGACAAAGTAGACCCTCAAACAGTGCGGTCTCACATGACATGATTTTGTCAAGATGCAGTCATAATTACCTACCCTATTTTACAAGACGCGATCGTACTTCTCGGCAACACTGTTTTAGATGTCACGATCGAAACAAACTTGCGAGTAACGTGCCATCATCATTTGTTATATTTTCAAGGATTTGGAACAATGTTTGAAGAGGCAAACCTGTCTCATTAAAAGCACCTTGAGAGTAAAGAACATCATAATCCATAAAATTTGCTATGCATTCATCATTTCACTACAATACTTGAGTATAACCTTTTCCGCTCTACTGGTGCATTGACTTGTATTGTATGAATTTGACATTACATTGTACATGTTCTGTGAGCCTTAGATCCCCTCTAGGGTTTCGTGGGAGATATCGGTAGGGGGGACACATTCTGAGGAAAGAACTGAGTCTGTATTGCTTTTACTTTTTACTCATTCTCAAAAAGTACATAATTTATCTCAGGCTTAAACCAAAATGTGCTTTTTTTGTCAACAGTTTCTTCCAGTTCTCATTTAGAATTTAAATTAAAGTGGGTATGTATCGGCTACCACAAGAAACAAGTTCATATACACATTATCTTAAGGTAAGCAATATTCTTTTTATGATCCATTACAATTAATTCATCAAAATACCCTCAAAAATTGCTAGGCCGACATTTATTTTTTTACAACTTTTGTTGAAGCACATGATTCTGTGGACACCCTAGCATATCAGTGCTATGTATAACACAGTAAAACCCCATATTCCTATTATCAAAAATAATGTTTGCCCACAATTTACGTCATTTTTATCATGTTGCATTGGATTACCTATCTTTCCTACGAATGTAAAGCCCCATATTTATATGATTTTATTTTCAGTTTTCCCACAATATGCATCACTATGTGCTTGACGACAAAAATATAGTTCCCTTTCTAAGGCAGCTACTAATGCATAAGAGACTTGATAAATCACACCTCGACTTTTTACACACTCATACACTTAAAAAAGATGTAAGGTTATCCGGTACAGGTTGTGTTAACTATTTTCGGGAGGAATTTGAACGTGGTGGGGATGTACACAGTGTCACTGGTGATGGAAATTTGAACTACTTCAATTCGTAATCTCAATCTTCCCGGGAAAGACTCATACCTTCATAGCATTCATACTATAAATGATTACATTGTAGGAGTTTGCTACGACATTGATACAATTTAAGAACACCAGAGTATATTTGTACCAAAGTTGAAATCATGAAGAATAAAAATTGACTTATTGCCCATTTATGATGAAACATGAAGAACCTAGAGAAGAACATGCAAGAACCTAGAGAAAAAAAACTTGTTGATGCTTGCTTCATCGCATCTAATTGTAAGCCACATTGAATCGAAAATTTTTTTACAAAACATTTGAGGTTGGCTGGAAGAATTGTGAAGAAGGCTGTTTTGCACAAGTTGAACTGTGAGGTAGCTCAGATTCTCATGCATTGTTAAGTTTTCCTCAATTACTCCAGAATGTAAATTTTATCTGCTTGGCAATGGAAATACGAGGTTCAAAAAAGAACATTTTCAATTGAAAACAAAATAAAAGTTTAGAACAAGTTGATTTTCATGTTGAAATCTCCATTTGACAAGCAAAACATCGAAGATTGCTGTTGCAAACTGCGTAAAAGTGAATTTTCTCTTTTTCCTGCTATGTATTTGCATTTTCCTGCAATTTAAACTTTTTTCTAGGGTCCCTAGAAAAGTGCAAATAAGGGGTTTTACTGTATTTAAATTATTTTTCGAAGAACAAACTTCTCTTTTAAAATGAGTGTTTTGATTGAACTTTACACCTTTCCAAGTAAAAAAAATGGAAAAATTTGAACTATGACATTATTTCGTGCAATACTGTGCTATTGAACAGTTGTAAAATTTTGTGCTGAATTAAAGATTAGATGCTGAGTTTGAGGAATGAAACTCTTGTTTTCTCTATCTAATATTTGTTTTAAAAAGAGTGATTTTACAAGACATGACAATTCCAAGAATATTTACCTTGCGCTATAGTAGGGTTTACTGCATTCAAGTGAATAATTCTCAAATAAGCTTACAGAAAAAAATAAATGTCATGTACTACATGATACGCGAGCAAAATGTTCGGAGATGCCACAAAGTCAAATGATGGCTGATTTGACCAATTCAACCTCATTAATGAACTAGAATTTTCCTTCTTTGGTAAGAAGAGGCATACCTATCGCACGAGGAAAATAGTTAAATGTGATTAGGACAGAACCTCTACAACAGCAGATGAGGGAAAGGAAGGAAAAACCCCTTCACCATCAAAGTTAGCAAATTAGAAGTACGAGCCCAAGCATGCAACCTCAGTAGTCTCAAGAGAACTGAAATTTCTACAAAAACTGTAAACAAGCACTAAAAAAATTACTGGGACTGTTAATTATTATGAAAATAGCAAGAAGACACAACTGATTCAAATGGATAATATAGTAATAGACAGTCATTAAATTGTACAACAAATTCAATGATTGTCTAACATTTAGAATTGAACCACTTGGGAAGATTTTAGTAATGAATAGCTGACCACATTCGCTAAGTTATCAAGGATTGCTTTTTCATGTTTTCAACAAAGTAAGCAATGTATTTGATTAATCTCTGCAAAAAGTGACAATTGTTTCTAATTACGCAGCAAAAAAATAACTTTCCTGGTTCTTAACATGCTTACTAATAGAATTTTTCCTCTCAACTTTTCCACATAAATATCACCTCTAACTACCCAAAAAAATAATAGGACTAAAATGACTCACGGCTTCATCACTAGATGTGTCGTCTGAGTTATCAAAAATTCGATCCAGATCACTATAGGAAGGTTGAAGTCCCTCGTTGGTAAACAAATTCCCTGAGGTGCACTTTAATGGTCCATTTGTAGCCACAACTGCACCTTCAAATTGTGGCCCCCCGGGTTGACCTGGGTGACCTGGCGGCCCCAGCTTCCTCTGCTGGCCACCTTGCTGCTGTTGGGCACCTTGAGGTGTGCCTGATCCATTTGGATCTTCATCCTGCAATTGGGTGCCAGATACAGTCAATGGTAGCCCACAAGGGAATGAAAATAAGACTGGCAGCCTTTAAAAAAGTGTCTGTCACAACAAATGAAAAAGCCTTCATGGTAATTAGCATGCAACAGGCAAAACTGAATTCAATCCATAAAAATATCATTTTAAACCACTAAGATTTTACTTATAATCAGTACACGTAATTTAACTGGCCAACTGTTCAAGCACTGGACAATTTAGGAACAATGCCAAATCATATGATCATCACAATTTCACTTTACATTTCATTCTCATTATTAATTTAACAGTTACTTAAATGCCAGACACTTTTTCAATTGCCCTACAAAAATCTACAAAGTCTCTAACATTACCAAACAGAAAAAGATGGCTGCCCAAATTGAATGGAAATATTTTTTTAAGAATTGGAAAATACAACTTTGTAACCTCTTCCACCAGAAAATTTATTTTGGTTTCAATTTCCCCTAAATTATAAGTAGAAATGGACACCAACTTAATTGATTCACAATTCATTATTCCCATCAAGTGACAGCCAAGTCTGAGGATTTTAATTCACAAGACACTAAAAATTGATAAAAAGAAACTACAAAGATATCTATTAAGTATCATGCAGGAATATGACACACAGCAAAGAAGACTTTTTTTGATTAACAAGCAGTCAGACAATACACAATAAGCAAGATAGCCCATGAAGCTCATAGCTTTAAGAAGTATTTTACTTTCATAAGTTTGAAGATATACTTGAAACATTTAAAGCCTAATAATTCTTACCACAAAACACCTTCCTCTCATTATAACTTCCCAGTCCCACATAAATGTTTCTAATTCAAAATTGCATGCGTAACTATAATAGCAGAGAGGAAAGATAATTCCAACCACTGCATGAAAGGTAGGACTCATGGACAAAACAGAAGAAATCCATTCAGAAACCAATTGATTATAATTAGGTACAGGCAGTCCCCAAGTTATGTAAGCCTCAACTTACATAAATCTGTACTTACGTAAGTGGCAACCTTACCCAAAAAAGACGAGAATTACGAAAGATACGGATTTGGAAGGATGATTGCCTACTTTCAAGGAGCGCAAGTGCTGGAATGTTAGTAAGAGCTAAAGACACGATATAAATAATAACTACAATAAAGTAAACCTTTACTTTAGTGTATTTATATTTACATGGATCGTAATGCAGAACTCGCGGCAAAGCCAGCAGTGCTACGCAAATCCCTTTACATGCCATGAGAATGGAGATTGAAGTTGTTCAGCAAAAATAAAGTCAACGTTTAAAAAAAATGAGGTTAGACCTTATTGAGAAAAAAGGTGTTTAAGTTTGACTGCCATCGAATAAACGGTATATGCGTAGTAATCCCCAAAAGTTGGACATTGGTTCTCACGGGCCACAAAACGGGCTCTTTTTTCATTTTCTCCCAAGAAACAAACTGTTATTATAATGTTGAAAAAGTTTTTTTGTAATAGCTTAACGTAGATTGAAATAAGCTATATGCTGATGTCAATTTCATTAAAATCGGCCGAGCCGTTTTAGAGATATTAAGTCTCAAACTCAGGGTCGTATACTTTCTGTGCCGACAGTAGATACCAAATAGATACATGAAGGGAACTTCATTAACAAAAGAATCACTAGCTAGCGAAATTTTAATACCAACCTATGAATTTCACAATATAGGAAACCGACATACGAGGGTTCTTGAATTTTGCAGTGAACTGAATAAATTTTGGCCTAAAACTATTCCCCGTTGACTCGTATTCCTTGACATCCGTAAATTTCGACTTACGTAAATTTAGACTTACGCTGCTAGTGTCGGAACGCATTTATTACGTAACTCGGGGACTGCCTGCATATGCAATGAACCTGTATGTAAATGCATTATAATTGCGATGGTTTCTTTAAAAAACAAATCAATGACAGGTAACCTCAAACAACAGAGTGAATTGCATGACAAATTTTTATCACATTTTCACCAACAATCATGTGTTTCAGACTGAAAGTCACAAAATCACTAATAGAAAGACAAAAGAGGTGGGATGAGTGGGAAAGACATGACCTGAGGCTAAATATAATCGTGGCTCCCTCAAATTAGGTATAATAACAACAGGAAGATTCCAGAAAAATGTTTTGGTTTTCTTTCGCAAAAAAAAGCCAAATTAAAATTTTCCCTCATGAATTACAATCAGATGAAAACCATCCCTATTTAAGAATTACCCATTACCCTACCACTTAACCACCTCACCTTGGAAAGGCATCTTTTGGCCAGAAATGGCTTGAGCTGACTTGTTACTGATCCACCTTTCATTGCAGTTCCCAGAATGACAATGCATGATTCTCAAACAGATGGTTAAGAAAATATTTAGCTATGAAGATAAATTATCCCCCTTGCAGAAATTATTTCACTTAGTCAATGATTACCATTCCAAACAATGACATCCAAAGTTAAGGATTTATAATGATTTATACTGGTACTGAAGCAAATAACTGAAAATTGTAGCAAATATGAATAATTTATACCTTGGTCATTAATCAGACATTACAGTCGGCTTTGATAAACAACTGCCAAGAAGAAAACTTGGTCTGGGAAACTTGCATGAATGTAGGCCAATAGCAACACATACTTGTGAGGAGCTGTTACAGATAAATGTCAACCAGATGATGAGTGCTATCCCCTCACCTCGAACCAAATTGATTCAAAATGCCATTTTAAAATAACACGAGAAAAAGTGAATAATAAGTACATTACATCACTGGGGAAGAGGGGCAAAAGGTTGACAATTAGTACCATTGTTGAGTCTCCTCAAGAGTCGAATTTGAAATGGCTTAAGGACTAAATCAATCACCTGCATTTATATCCCATAGCATCATGTACACAGGTAGAAATTACCAAAGGTTCAGATGGAGTGAATGGGGACTTGTCACGGGAAAAATTTGAACAAATGTCATAGTCTTGCTAATTTTATTTAATCACTCCATAAAATTTAACCGGTCTTCAATTATTCTGACATAATTTGCAATGACACTTTCAAAACAACAAGCTGGCTGGAGATGATCATCTTCACAATGGCAGATTTAGAGCTTAGTAAAATGTACAAGAGCTACACATGCAATACAAACTACCTACGAATGTCTACACACAATTTAAAGAGGCACTACCACAATCTAAAGTAATCTTTTAACATGTAATACGTATGAAGAACAAGAAAGCACAAATTTACCGGTATTCCTCACTGAACTTTGGGCATCTAAGAGACAATGAATGATAAGTATTGCCTTGCAGATCATCAAATGATGATATGCAACAGTTGTGATAGGATGGTGAATGAAAACAACATTTCAAGCTCACACATTTCTTCAAATTCACTGAGTAAATTACTTTTTGTCATTAATGATTATTATTTTAGGAATCTTAATTTTCCATAAAAACCATTTCCCAACTAAGTGAGGTCATACCTTCACAGAATCAAATCGTTTGAAACCATCCATGCTTACGGTTGGAACAGCTACATCATCATCAAACTCGTAGGGATCAGATGATCTCTGGTTCGGCAGGCTGCCATCAACGTCCATCTGCAAAGATAAAAGCACAGACTTAAATCATAAAAAAAAGTTAGAAAAGCTTTTAACACAACCACCCCTCACATTAGTCACAAAAAATATGCATCTCAATGTTCTGTACTCACTGGTTCCTGTTTAATTTCTTGCTTCACAACCATGAAGTTATTTGAAGTCCCACCAGATTCACTCATACCATTCTGAATAGGAGGAGGTGAAGCGGCAGTATTGTTTTGTACGGTACTGGAGTGCGAATTGAGATGAGCATTGGATGAAGAGTACAGGTCACCAGATCTAGATGACCATGAATTCTCTATTCCTGAGTCAGATGGTTTGAACCTCTTCACAGGATGGTTCAACCTGTGGGTACAGATTTCACATTAGTGGGAGTGAAATTGTTGATTGGCTTCACAAACATTTACGCTTTCACTGTTAGTGGGCCAATCTATCAGCCTTTAGCACCTTTAAAAAAAATATATTTATTTGCCAGCATTCTTATATGCATAAATTTATATTTATTAATTTTCATTGCCTTCAAAAAGCAATACATGTTGCATTACTTTTCACCATTCAAATCCCAATGCATAACTACTCTTTGAAAATTTAGCATTAAAAATCAATAAACACACTTATAAATATGTACACAGCAATAAGGACTAAACAAAACTGGCAGGTGAATTTGCCCAGGAATGAAAGGGTTAAAAAATGACATTAAAGGAACAACAGATTAGCCAAATTAACTTAACTTCAGGCTTCAACATATGAAAGATGAATATTTATTTTTAACCCTTTCAGTGCGGAATTACTTTTCAAAGAGTATTTCTGTAGGCGGTGGAATAATAAAAATGGCATTATTTACCAATACAAGCTTGACTCACGCTGTGAGTCATCCACCCCTGGAAAGCATACATCCATGACTCACACATGTGAGTCTTCCGCACTGAAAGGGTTAAGGTTAATCATAACATTACCACAGATTGATCGGTGGTAAAGAATGATTTTTTAACCAACAATCAATAGAACAACCATATATGAATTTTCAATCATGTTTATAAGAGTAAGAACGGCAACCGGCGAATGCAAGGGATAAAGACATTGGAAGAGATGTGGATAACGCAAGACATAATACAGGATAAAACTAAATTTAGAAGATTGATATGGAACTTCAAGTGTTACCGGAAGAAGGAAAAAAAGGAAGGAAATAAATGGGGACGGAAGAGAGGAGGAGAAAAGTAAAAGGATGAAAAATCTTTGGCGAGCAAGAATAGAAGCAGAGAATAAAAAACGAAAGTAAATGCATTGGATTATTTTATGTGGTCCTTAGAAGGTCCAAGTCGAGAGAAGAACAACAGCTGAAGTCATGAGAAGAAGAACCAAAGTTCAGAATTAAAAGGTTTCCTGATCCAAAGATTTTACCTGAGTTTCGGCCAGGAAGAAGACACTAAGCAACATTGCTCATATGAATAGCACGACATTACCTCACGGTAATAATTTTTCATAGAATTGTTCTCTCAATATTGCCCAAAATACAGGTGGGAACAGTGATGGGAGGAATCTATCCGCACTCAGGAATCCTTGACATTGGTACCAGTTAAGTACAGCTATTAAGTACTTATCCTATAACCAAATCAAGTTAGTGTGTTCCAGATCAATATCATTGTAATGCAACAAAATTGAAATAGTATAAGGAGTTCAAATCACTTGTGATAATATCTCTTAACTGCTAGGTTAACCTATTCTTCAGTATACAGTAGACCCCTGCATAATGATGCTATTCTGTTCCACAGGACCGTTCGTTAAGTGAATTCCATCGAAAAGTGAACCAGCACATTACTGGAGGAGGGATCACTTCAACTACATCAACACCAGTGTATTCAGTGGTACACACTTGGAGATTGAATAGGCAAATGACAATAGAGGTAGCAGCAGAGGGGAGAACCTTTACTCAAAGCCCATTTCTCAGAACAGTAGCTGACTGACTCTTCGGGGTTGGGATAATAAAAAGGGGTTGGTTGTTCACTTTAGAGACCCACAATTTTCTTAGAGGCATCCATAGGCCAAATACCAGAACATGAAATACGTGAGAAGTACACTGAGGACATAACTATTTTAATGGAAGCTTTGCTAACAAGTTGAACTTTCAATGCGAAATAATAACAACCTCTCTTGCAATGATGATGTAGGCACATGAAAAGGTAAAAAATGACAGAACAGGCATGCTAATAGGTAAAAAATAAGGGTACAGGCATATTAATAGAAAAAAATTTTCCCTGAAAAAATTTATATAAAGTTTCTTTGTTTAATCCTTTCTAGATGAACTCTTTTGAAGTTCCCAATTACTTTATCTTCATAGTCACACGATAAAAATTCACTCCTCTCTATCTCAGGATGTTTCTTTACTATCCTTTTAATTCTGTCCCAAGCAGCAGCAGCAAGTAATTCCTTAATGTCATCAGACGTCACAGTATTTCCATCGTTAGTAGTATCCTCCTTGCAGCTACTGTCTTCAGCTCTCTCCTATGGTCCTCAACCTAGCATTTCCATCAACCTAAAGCCCTAATGTTTGACGGGTTAATGATTTCCTCATCTATCGCATGCTCTTTCTCAAACCCTTGAAAATTGTGGACAACTTACAGCCAAATATTTTTCCAAGCAGAATTGAGGCATCAGGTGGAAACTCCATTCCTGGATGAAAATGAAAAACTTATAACTTTGTGGTTACACAATGATCTTTTTATTAGCATGACCTGGGTTTCGATACTAAAACGTCATTATCAGGTTATTTGTTGTTGGTACAGTTGTAGTACAACAAAACCTGGGTTATGCTAATAAAAAGATCATTGTGGAACCACAAAGTTAAAATTTTTAAATTTCATAATGAATAAATTCTACCAAGTTACGTCTGAAACTACCAATTATCCATTTCAGGAGTCCACAAGCAAGCGAATACTATCCGTGAATGGAATTTGGACTGCTGGTATCCTTGAAGCATTTGGAAAATTTTTTTTATAATTATTTTTTAAACTGGCAATTACTTTCTGATTTATTGGTTGGAGCAAAGAAGTAAGTGGTTTTGGGAGGGAGAAATCACACTTCAGCGAAGCTGAATTCCACCTCGATGGATGCGAAAATATTTGGATCATGACCTTGGGCATTATCTACCACCAATTAAATTTCATTGCGTAGAAATTTCATTCTCTCAAGGTAACTATTGACATAAGGGAAGAACTCTGACAACACTCACTCACTAAAAAAAATGGCATCTAGACACCTAGATTGGACTTATGGACTTCATTTTTCTTGAAGATCCTAGGATTTACTGTGCAGTAGATGAGCATAAAGCACTAACTTCTGGCAAGTTTAGTTATTGAATGGTTAATGCTGTTAAAAAGACATGGTTCACAGTATAAACTATGCCCTTTGTGTACAATACCGCATCACACGGAAGGCACTTGACTTTTCTTCACACAACGGTAGAGAGCATCAGCGACCCAGATGGCAATACAATGCAGATTCTTTCGGCAACTCAGTGCAAAGTCGTAAGGTATGTGAATTTTGATGCAAATTTAGATAAGCCATTACATTAAGCCGTATCATTCACCCTGAAATGTTATGATAATATTCAGCTCGTTTCACTGATCTGATTTATTATCTCGCGACAGCTCTATCCATTTCGTTGGTAGGTACTGCACTTTAACAATAAGTTACTCTTCCGCGAAAAAGCTTATATTTTTCCAAGGTGGAAAACCAAATGATGTCTCTATAATGACTGGTGAAAGCCTCAATCTGAATTATCATAGACGTGACCCTGACTACGCATGGAGTGCTGCATTATCTTGTTGGATCTGATTGGCAGTAGTGCTAATCATTACAACATTTGCTCTAATCATGCAAACAGCTCATAGTTACACTTATCATTAAATATGTTGCTATGATAGAAAATGCTGTCTGTTAACAAAGAAGTCTTTGAATGCTGAATTAATAACTAATTATAGGTGCAAATGATCATTGAAATGAGGAATTTTTAAGGGCGCAAGCTAAATCAGCACCCTTTAAAATTCCTAGCAAGCAGATTCTTAAGTGAATCTATCGTAAAGTAAACCTATCGTAAAGTGGGAGTCTACTGTAAATACGTGCCCTTGATAACCTTTAACCCTTTCGCTGCTGTGAACGTAGGGGCTACGTTCTCCCGGTGGACTGCTGTGAACGTAGCTTCTACATTGTTGGCAAGGTCATTCTAACCCACCGTTCACTTTTTGCTGCACAGGGGCTGGGAAGTCTCCGCAGGTTGACCGCAGCGAAAGGGTTAATGAGGTTGTACCACACAAAGTGACCAGAGTTTGTAGCATTTGAAGGGTACAAATGTAACATCAGCAAAAATAAAAAACTTAGATGTCACCAAAACTCTCAATGTATGGCATAACTCAAGTCTAAAATGTGTGCCTTCCAATTTCTCACAAAGAATATATGTAAATCAATATGTGATAAACCAAATAGAGTGGTTGATTTCACAAAAGTATTGTGCCACCTTTTTTTTCAGGTTCAATGAGCTCTCAGTAATGAACCTTGGTTCAAAGATGGCTGAGTTACGACAACACTGATCAGAGTTGAACTCATTTAATTTAGCGAGGAAAAGATGCCAAGTGAATGACTGCCAACAGCTTGGTCTTTTGAGCCTCGCACATAACAATAACAGGATGTAACTCCTTAACACAACAAGATCAGCCACAAGACAGGTAAATAGTTTAAACAGCAACAGAAAATGCATGTTATTGAATGAATTTTTGCAAGCATTTCTCTTCACCATCTGTCACTCGTAACATGAATAAAATCAGAAACTGCAACATGCCAACACTATCTCAATATGGCCAGAGCAGGAGGTACATTTATACATGAGAGAACCCCATTGAGCCATATCACTGTATGGTAAGAATTCAAACTGCATACTGACCAAGCATCAAGAGTTGAGTAGTTGTAGAGAAGTTCCCATGGGCGTTCATCTTCCACCAAGGCATCTTCGTACTCCCTTGATGACAGGACAGGCCTTTTGATGGCAAATGATGGGTGGCTGGCCACTGAAGCACTTTGGGCACTGACGGTTGTACTAACCGATTGGGTAGGGCCGGGAAGTGGAGTGGATGGGGGCAACGGGGGTACAGACAGTGGAGCATTGCCCACAGAATGGGCACTGGCTGGACCTTGAGACCCTACCCCTCCTACACTGTCCACTGGTCTGGAGGCCTCGACACTTGATGCAGCTGGGTATGGTGAGAACACCTGCAAAAGGAAAATCATTGATATTTGCATAACTCCACATAAAGTACTTCTACCATCAGGACATCCAAAGTCTTAAATGTTGGAAAAAGCCTATTAAACTGTGGAGCTATTGTTTTGCACAGCATCAGCATCATTTACTGTACTCTTCTCCATTTTATTTCATGGGAGTGAAAATTTTACAAGCCAGGATAAGCACACTTTGTAGTCATGGTAAAGTGGTTGATATAGGATACTTGAGATACGTGATAGTTTATATGAAAGACAGATGGAAAAGTGACTAGGCCGGAAAAAAATAATTTATTGGTCGCATATAGATATTTAGGACTTGTCAAAAAGATAGAAAAGTAAAAAAATGTATCAATTCAAACAAATACATCATAATGAACTTACTTGAATTCAACAAAAGGTTAAAACTAAAGGCTCTAAAGCCTCCCACTTCAACCAATGCAGGCAGCCAAATGCCAAATTAAAAAAAAAGGAAATATCTATTTAATTTTTCTTGTAATGCATTTTAATTTCATATTTCAAAGTCAGTTAAGAATTTTAATAGGATGTATGCAGTCCCAGCATGAGTTTCCGGTTGTAATGACTGATTGTTTTCACCAGGACTTTTATAAAGTGAACCTGTCATAATGTGAACCATTCGTACAGCAGGGGTCCACTGCACTTGAAACCTATGCTCATTCTCACCACAAAATGCCATCGTCTAAAAGGTACATATGCAACTTGAGTGATTTCCCTTAAGATGATTATGGTCAAGAAAATGAAGCGAGACATCACATTTCAATAAAAAGTTCAGAATTTTGCTAAGGCCATAATTTATGCCAGAACACTACAATTAGGACCCAAAAGACAAAAGACATCACAGTAATATAACCTTTGAGAATGTGAATCATGTTTTTATTCATTCAACTACATGAATTGGGGATCGTGGTGAATTCTCCATGAAACTCTGCCACTGATTTTCCTGCATGCAAGAGTATCATGCAAATTCCTACAGTGAACATCCTAAACTGTGAAGTTTTTTCAACAAGGTGCCTTAAAGCTGAAGACCAATATCCTTATGACCACTAGAAATCAGAAAAGAAGTGCAAGATTATCATTACAGTTGTCAAGAACTTGATTTTGAATATTCTGCAATTTGTGCATTACTTTTCATCTGCTTCTTAATAAGCTGTTATTATAAGATAAATAGATAACCAACTGAAGGCCGCCAAATACTTTGTAATCTATGATATTATGGATGACTAGATGATAAAAATGTAGAAATATTTTTCTTGTGATCCAATTTAGGGCTAACCATACAATTCTAATAGCTGATTTAGCTATTTTCTTAAGATAAGATACCAGTTTTTATCGCATCCTAATTGACAGTAATTTAAATGATAAGAAAAATATTAATTGCTTCAATTTCCCACAGTAAATTCAGACAGAACAAAGATCACTCGTAGCCGACTGCTGCCAAACATTTGTTTTTTTCCAACTTAGATGATAGGGAGGAATCTTATTCACAGAAATTATTACTTTCTGTAAAATTTTCATTAAATATTTCTGGAAATATTTACTGCATCAGGTTTCCTGTCATAGTTCATTTAACAACATCAATATAGTAAAAACAATCATATGACGAGTTTAGACAACCTTCCTCAAATACAAAAACAATGAATGCATGTAAAGACATCAGTATTCAGTTCTTACCTGATTGGACACCGATGAAACTGATTTTGGCCCATTGAGATCAGTTGGTGTGGCACCAGGTGTTCCACGGTCCTGAGATTCAACTGGAGTAGCTGGACGCCCTCCCATTCCAGCACCAGTATTAGACAGAGGCGGATGAGGACTCAATGTAGGCATCGTTGGATCTGCAATGAAAGTGTCACATAATAGGTGGAACTTGCAATTGTAATTATTCTTGATCAATAGTTTTGCCATTCATCATGAAGAAGGCTAGATATATTAAGAGGTAAAAATCTTCAGATTTCTTCTTGAAAAAATAAGTTTACCATTACAGCAGAAAATTAAGAGAAATTTTGAGGGTGTCACTCAAAATGGTTTGTCAAGTAGTTTCAGAATGACTTTCACCCCACTGCAGTATAAGGGTTTCTTTCCAATCCCCCAAATTCAAATCAAGGACAAAGGATCCACATTCCAAGCTACCTCTCCAATAACAGATGTAACTTACCAGGTGGAGCAACAGAGGCGGGAGGCTGAGAGTGGGGGTCTGGGAGTGGGGACGGGGCTGCGGAGGATGGCGAGCCGACACCACCCACTGCTGGCTGTGGACCACTGAGGGAAGGATTGGGCGTCAGGGAGGATGAAGAGGACGATGACGATGAGGATGAGGACTGCACTGTGGTTGTGCCACCGCTACCCCGGTACGATGGTGTTCCTCCAGATTGTGTTGCCGTGTTTGTGGCTGAGGTTGCTCCAGTTGATGAAGTAAGAGGTGGCGGCCTAAAATAGAGATAATTACTTCTTTGTGAAAATTCCTGTTTTTGAACATCCACGCAAGTGCATACAAGCTAAATAGGCTACATCACAAGCAGATAATCTCAACTCCCTTTTAATGGCCCATTTCACTCCACAGCAAACTCAAGACAGGAATATTATACAAAAATAAAACCAAGCATAAAAAGAATTCCAGTGATGAGAACATGAGTGAATCTCAAAAGTTTTTGGGTGTTCCATGACAATATAGGCTGCTTTCAACTGTAATTTACTCATCAGTTTAAATTTAGAACCATATGAAAATGAAATCTTAAGCAGTAAAAATTTCTTCACTTGGGATTTAGGAGCTTTTCATAGCTCATTTTATTTATCTGAAAATGTTAAGTGCCTCAACCCATCCCAAAAGAGCTTATAACTTTAAAATATCTCAATGGCAATTCAATATTTTCCATTAAACATGAACGTCTTATTTTGCAATTGCCCTAATTTTTTAAGGCAAGGCTGCTATTGCAGTAAATGCTTCTCCTCAACTACTTTTAAAAGTTCCTACTGGTGAGCATCCGGAGAGAACCCACAATTATCCAAACACAAAAAATTAAATATCCAGCCGTATCAAAAACAGTAAGCATAAATAACACCCAACAAAAAATTCAACAGCTATTAATAGCCGTAGGGAAAAGCCAGTATACCTTGCTTAAAAGAACTACAACCCCTTACTTCAATACAAATTTAAGTAAGCCCTACAGAAAGGGTACAATAATGTTAGAATCCTTGCCTACTACAAATATGCCAATCCCATAAGAATTTTTGTATAGGATAAATTATAAACAAAAGCTAAGAATTCATATAACAAGCAAGATGTTGAATTTAGATACATTCATTCTCCATTTTATAGATTGCAAACTTTATCAGAGCACCCTTCAACCAATAATATACACACTGATATCTGCTGAGGCTTCAACACCATCACAAATTCCCCCAAATTAGAACAAAAGCTTCAACCATTACTCATAAACTTCATAGTCATAGGCACTTCCAGAGTTGGCTGAAAGTAATATATTTAAGTGAAAAATCTAGTGCTGAACAAAGTGAGCGGCTGACTTAATGAAGTATGCTAACTAAAAAAGTGATTGTAAGCTTCAAGAAGAGTTAGTTAGAACACAAAAGCACAAACTGTAAGGCAAACAAATACATACAGAACTCTTTAAAAATTCCTCCAACCTTAACTTATTGATCGCTTCAAAGATTTTTTAAACTAAATGAAGAATGAATTTGACTAAGGAGCAAGCAAAATATATTTCGATTTTTCTACAAGTGCTTGTTACCTACACTAAAACCCTGATTCCAAGTCAGGTTTCAATAGAACGAAAATATTATAGACTACATTAATAAATTTTCATGTGTATGTGCCCAAATAGAAGTCCAATCCTTCCCATATTCTTGAATTTAACTAGATTCAAGCACTATAATGGAAATAAATTATATTTCAAGCAAGATAAGGCTTTCATTTACCAGGGTTGCGTAAGCATAGTTCCAAAGTTAGCAGAAATATATTTGCATATTCCAGGACCTGCCATCATGCAGATATAAAGTATGCTAATTATACTTATTATTTATTAGTCCCAGAACAAGTTACACACGAGCATAGGATAAGTCAAGTGCAATCAGAGTACATGAATGCATAAATGCAAATAATATAGAGAGATAACAAAAACATACATTATCTGCTAAAATGGAGATGTAAAACTATCAATTATTAAGAGGAAATTGGGGGAGTTATTACACCCTTGGAATTCAAGAGACCTATACCAAAGGACTATGCTTTCAGTATAAATGAAAGAATGCTTATATCAATTAATAATAGGCAAAAGGAAAGGATTTGAGTTAATTTGACATTTCCCAATACCAGCAGCTGGGTAAATAGCAACAACATTCACATGCATATCTTTCCACAAACAATATTGCTTTCAACATCTATCAGTAACAAATTGGTAAAGGGATTTTCATGGAAGAATAGCACCTAGAGAACAAAGATAAAGCTAATCTCAAATAAAATGAAGTCTCGAACAAAGTCAGAATATTGAACAACTATTTGACAACCAAATCCACTATGTTATTACTTTTAACAAGATAAGGTACTGAGGAAAGATTATCCATACATGGTATGGCATGAAAAGTAATGGTGCTGTGATGCATATGAATTTTACATGATTAGAAGCATATTGAGTAGGCGTTTGCTCAAATTAATTTTATACAGGGGACATATTTTTTCTCTAACAACTATAGTGTACACAGGATTTTATTCAGTCCCTAAACTTGAATTATATGTTTCCAGAAAGTAGAATCCCTACATACCCCAGATTCTCCCCACTCTCAGGTAAACTAACTGACATGAAGCTCCTCATGGACAATGATCATGCAGAACAAATACTTTTTTGCACACACAAAATCATTTTCATATTGTTCCATTCAGTTCAAATTGGAAAGTTTATATACTCTCATCATTGATCTTCAGAAACATCAGCCAAGTCCACCAATTCGATAGTGGGATATGACAGACTACTGAATCCAATCCCCTAAAAAAAATATTGAAACAAATAGGACTAACTCTGAGGTTAGTCATTGCATCTGCATGGATTCCAATATCGCTGGTTTAGACAAACAATTTAACATAACATTATACAGAACAGGCATATTATTGTAGGAAGAGGTTGATTTAACAATAACTTTGAAATGTGAAATATTAAGTGTTGGCTGCCAATAATTTTTGTTCAAAAACGCTTCCTGTCTGAAAATTTATGCTTCAACAATATGAGACACATGCCCCATTCACTGTTCAGCAAGAGAACTGCAGATTGCCTGCCCAAAATGATGCCTTGAAATATAGTCATATATATATCACTTGAATACAACTAGCAATTTAATTACCTACATGATGCAATATGATAGACATGTTCTACATTATTTTCTCCACATATCTTTATTAAAATTTATAAATCCAGTCAAAGTATGTCAATAGTTGTATGCTCAAGCCAATTCTTTATTCTATTCTGAATTACTGCAGTCTGGTATTTCCAGTATTAGAACATAAAATGTAGCACACTTTGGAACCCTTATTATAAAAAACTATATGCATAATCCTAATGGAAAAAGTACATCCTAGGTTTCTCAGATACATTTACTTTAGATTTATTGGCAATAAAACTGATTATTATAATGTTCCTTATGATGATTTAATGTTGTTATTAGATGTTTTTCCTCTTTCTAAAAGGTGTTTTACCTCTGATATAGTATTCATTTTTAAGTTATGCACAGGCTATATTAATTTTCACCCTTATTGGAATTACTCTGTTTTAATGTTCCCACTTCAAATACCAGAGAGACAAAATTCTTTCTTCACCTATGGTCTTACTGAGTCTATTGGTTCAAAATGCAAGTTAAAAGGTAAAAAACAGGTTGGTTACCATTTGAGTTAAATAATTTATAGCTTGATTATTAAATTATTCCTTAACAAAAAATAATAAAATGAGAACATTGAACCCTCTCTCTATGAATGAAAAAGAACTATGTATATTACATTTTTAATATGATAGTGATAACTGCCTTAAAACATCTGCTTAGTTCATTTTAAACTGTTTTTCAGGAAAATATTGACTAGCAAAACTATATACTAAGGTGAGGCCACCTAGCATCTTACACAAATTGCATTCAACAGTGTATGGAAAATCCACAAATAAAAAAAGGCAATCCAAGATCATGCACAATTGGACATTTACATTGCAATTTCCAGAAAAAAAGCTGGTATAAATTACATAGTACATTACGCAGCAAGATATCAATTACAAAGAAAACTCTACCTAGACCTAAGCCTTTAGGCCACCGTGATAAGCTAACGAATTTACTGATTCAATATTAGATCACTTAGGGTTTAATACAATAAGTGCACAATGTCAATTTTACTCAACACCCACAAATCATGCAAGAAGGTAACGTAACAAAATATTTACTCAAAATATAAACTTTACATTCAGCCAGCCAATTAATTGAGATACATTTAACTTTTAACCAAGATAAATTCAACTTACCACTACTCTTCATTCTATGATGAATAAAATCTCACATTAGTTCAATTTTTGGAAGAAACAATGGCTACAATATTGGCATTGAAATGCAGATTGTCAAAGGAGAATGACTTGTCTTATCTATGAACTGGCCTAGCATCGAGTACCATAGTGTAAGTTTTTATAAATTTTTAATAAGAGAAAAGCTACTCAGCATACTGTACAGAAGATCTTGGATTGATTGGATGGAATAGGTTATTAATAGAACATGAAAAACCTATGAATGAGATTTTCCAATGATATTGGAAGGTTAGCAGGTTACCACCAGGAGTTCTTGTGGAGTAAATAATCCTAAACTATAGCACAAAAATTGAAGAAAACCAAAGGTTGAACAAAAAGTATTTATGTACTTGTTAAAGAGATAAATGTACAGTGGGAAAACAAAGGAAAGTGGATCAATTAGTAACACCAACAGAGGGAAAAATATTTTCACGGAGAAGATAAAAGACAAAAGTAACTCCTAGCACACACGTATGGGTATATTTCTAGAGCACCACCCAATTAATAGCATCCAGCCAAAGCAGGGGGACAAAAAGTGGGGATGTTATTGTCTGCAGTGGACAAGCCGTGATTGGGATGTGGGATGATATTGTGGTCAAAACGAGAAATTGTGCAGGGTGAGGTGGAGTCGTTTGTGGTGAGGGGACTGGGGACTTCTCCGTCAGTACAAACCTCGGAGGAATGCAGGTGTTGGGGTCGGCCTGGGGCCTGGGACTGTTGCCACCGCCCTCCCAGAAGAGGGAGGGTGAACGGCGGTGAAAGGGGACTGTCGGCACAGCAGAAGCCACCACGGCCGAGGGCACAGCCCCTGCCCTCGCCCCCCCATGCCGCCCCATCCTCTCACCCTTCTCCCCTTTGGATGACAATCGGGATGGGAAGGGGGAATTGTTGGCAGAAGGGTTCGGGGCACTGGAGAGGGAAGAAGACGAGGAGGAGGAGGGAGCGAGGCCACCGTTTGCAGTGCTGCCTTTGCTTGGCCCAGCCTGCCTGTGCTTTCTACACCTGAAAGTGCGGACATGGAAATGAGTCTCAGCTCAACTCCTCACGCGAGACCTCTCTCCAAGGTATCACTCCAGGCCCTACATGAAAACTCTCACACGTTGGACATTGTACATCATAAATAGACATTGTGTACATTATAAATAATGTTTTTTGCAATTGACAGTTCCATTGACTGTGAGAATAGGGGGTATGGACTAACTTCGAGGTGCCTAAGAAGGCAAAAGAGTGAGAAAATTAAGAGTATCAAGTGTGTTAGCAGCTGAGGGCCTTCAGTTGTCATGTGAAGATATTCATCAAATTATTTTCAGAATTATAAAAATAATAAAAAATCAACAAATTCTTTAGTGAAAAAATGTTACCGGCTTTGTTTTACAGAATTTGGTAACACTAAGTGAGCATGTCAATATGGCTTTAAAACCGTGACTGATTTCAACAAAATAAAAGTTACTACCATATATTTTGGCAGATAAGACGATAGTTGAATTATTAAAAAAGGCCCCCAAAATCCAGGGTCATCTTAAAGAACAGATACAAAATCTGCCCACCGCAAGCTGTGGCCTAGCGATAGCGTGCTTGGCTATGGAGCAGAAGGTTGCAGGCGCAGGCATTGTGAATAGTCAAGATCATTACCCAGATCCCCAAATCAGTGCGAATGTTTGCAACAATCGCAAATCAGTGCTGCCAGATGCAAGAAAATCAAATTTGTTCATTCGAAAAATTATGACTGGGACATAATTATGCATATACTATACAGTATTATTATCAAAATGATGATCGCTGATTTAAACTGAATTCATAGGCTGTTGATAGTTTGTGGGTTATCTTCTAGGGCAGATATATGATAAAACTATAAAAGTTTGACGAAAATTTACACCTCGCCTTATCTGAAGGTCGTCTTATCTGCAGAAATATACGGTAATTATAAATTCTTACTCTAAGATATCATACGATTCTTTTCATAAAATATTACTAGAACAAAACCAATGAATAAAAGATCTATAGTTAAATATCCTCACTAGCACACCTAGCAGTCATGTAAAA
Organism: Pyrrhosoma nymphula; assembly: GCA_963573305.1. Classification (NCBI taxonomy): domain Eukaryota; kingdom Metazoa; phylum Arthropoda; class Insecta; order Odonata; family Coenagrionidae; genus Pyrrhosoma; species Pyrrhosoma nymphula. Next base: position 139,448,270 of record OY754329.1, on the reverse strand, counting down.
GTTTTATTCATGATACAGAAGTATTTTGAATACATCTTGGGTCATGAGTACAGATCTAAAGCGAGAAATTATTAAATACAATAGCCAGCAATATAATGCTTCTTTCCTATCTGCTTAGTTCAACTTAAGTTATCCTACACTTATACCCAAGTTACAGCTCAAATAGAAATTTCTCGGATTTAAATGGAAGAGAGATACTCTAGATTTAGTGAACTTTAAAAACAAGATAGCTTCAGGTCCCTTCTTGAGTCTCAAACTTTTCAAATCACAGCACGAGCTGAATTCAATGCACTTCCTGTATTATGATTGCTAAGGATAATATTAATATCTCCATGAAGACTTTTTCCGCATCATGAGAACATTACCTACTGATAAGTATTTTGAATTAAGCCAAATTTTTAGGAAGGGATTTTATTATGTTATTCATTAGCACTGTACAGCATGTCCTCGTTAAACATTGTCAACTTGTTCCTGAAAAACTCGACGTTAAGCAAAACGACGTTAAGCAAAACAACATTAAACGATGCAATATTTCCCATAAGAAACAATGTAAATAATTAAAATCGGTTCCAAACTTAGCGAAACTTTGATATTTTCACTCACAAAAGAAATTTTGGAATTATTTTTTATCCTGGCGGCATGGAAACTACAGGTGATAGGAACTTACTGTTGACATTTAAAAATACAGGGGACCTGGTTGTAAGACGTTATAAATGTGGCTCATAATATCATTGCTCAAAAATGGCCCATTTCCTTAAAAAGTTGTTGTGTTTTTATGGACTACTTCGCGTCATCCTCCGCCGATTTACGGAGTATTGTAATTACATGGGCAGCTGAACAGATGGTGCCACTAGTCAGAGAGATTCATATCTTAGATGAAACAAACTAAAAAGGCAGTTTAAAAAAAATAAGCACCGGGTTTCCTTCCTATATTTTTGATATTTAGTGCTTTTAGCACTGGTTTCCTTCTGAGGGAATATAAATTATTGCCCTTCACTGCGGGAGCGTGCACATATGTACGCAGTGAAGGAGGGAAACCTGGTGATGTGTACAAATTTTTTGGTATTTCGTTAACATTTTTCAGGAACGGTATCACCCTCAATGATTTACTGCAACAGGGCGGGTATAGAAAACTTCCTCTTACACACTAATTTAACACGAAAATCATTTTCGATTCACCTCAAACAGCAGTGAATCAACTTTTTCTACCACCAATTCTACCTAATGGTGGCACGGGATTTACAAGTATTTTTTCACATAGATATCTGCCCCTGGATCTACCATTCAGAATGGTACACTAACATTGGTTTGAGTTTTAAAACACATGATGCACTGCCCCCAATAACAGCGTAATAAATAATAAGCAAATATAACTGATATAAAACAAATAACGCAATTATTATTTGCTCAGGTGAACCTTTTACACAAGCTATGGAGAGTAACACCAAACTTTTCCGCTGAATGGAAATTATGCATCAGATGCACCAAAGTCCCATTCGTTATTCATTTTTTTTGGCCACGCATAATTTAACCAACATTATCGTGAAGTACTGACGACGTTGAACGATTATGAGTTTTAATTGTTGGACAACGTTATCGCAAAACAACGTTAAACGGGACAACGTTAAACGAGGACACACTGTACTCACACAGTAATAATGCCTTCATATTGTAGTAGCATGTGTATTTCATTTCTTGTTTTATAATTTCATTATCAGTTATACACCTAATAATTATCAGTCATTTCTAATAAAATGATAGAAAAAAGTCATTAAAATTTCAAGAAGTTAAGTCATTTACCGAAAGAGCCTTAAAGGCAATAAGAAGTGATTAATGAGGCTACAGGCTGTACACGAGAAAACATGTTGATAGGCCAGATACCACTCCTAAAGTGGCTCGCATTTAGAGATTTAATCTACTTTTAACAGGAAGGGTGTATCTCACTGTCATTCACTCTGTTGAAACAAGGTTATCTTCAACATGTTAAGGTAGCACAGAATGCTTAAACTTAACCTCAACCTAAAATGCATAGTTTAGTATTCATAGAAAATACTTCACTCCCAGCATCTAAGATATCCTGAAATTAGTCAGTCACATGGCAATACAAAGAAAGTTTTGTCGCTTCACTTTTCTACAAAAGTTTTCTGAGCAAATGGAAATGGTGGCCAAATAAAGCTACATATTTGGCCAATTGTGCATACTCATCAGCCAGCACTGAGAGACTTCCACATACCTGCCTAGATATCCTATCACTAAGATTCTTACAAGGGAGTTTATATAAACTCTTCAGTGCACATCATGGTGCTATGAACTACTGATCTTGTAGCAAGCTATCAAAGCCTTATGGTAATTTCATACAGGTTAGTCCTACTATTATTCTTTTCAGAGACCTTGGGAGTGGAGAGGCAGGACTTACATTGTTGGGGGCAGGTGCCATTCGGCAAAGCTAAGGACAGCTCAAAGTCTCAGCTGCCAGTGTAATATTCTGATGAAGGATATTCTTTAACAATAGGGTATATTGAGAAATAACAGTGCACCTGTAATCAGTAACCAAGTGATTGAAAATTCTAATATATCATACATTACTTCACAGGGTGCACAAGAATAATTAATTCTACTTTCTGACAAATTTAACGTCACCTATTGCTAGAAGTATATTTCCTGCATATGCTAGCATCTATCATCAATCCAATGGCATGTATCAGAGCCTTTCAAGTATATTTTAATTCATTCTCTGATTCACATAAATTTCTTAGGCCCATTATTCTCAAGCTTAGCTTCATTTTAAGCAATTTCCACCAAATGCACAAACAATGAACACTCACTAATACTACAACGTATTTTTGAATACAAGTACATATCTTTCTCACAATTTTATTTTGTACATGTATTTTACTATGTGACATCTATATATATAAAAGTTAATACAAAATTATTTTACATATATGTAACTCTGATGAGGGTTTAGGTTGAAGAAGGGCCTACAGACTCCCAATCCTACCTTAATGGAAGTGTTTATCTATCCTTCCAAAACTTCTGAATTTTAAGTTAAATTCTAGGGAAGAAAATAATCAGCCACGCCCGACTTTCTCCTGATAAAATAATGCAATACAACCAGAATGACTGAGATCTCATGTGACACTAACAGCAGTCTTATAACCTCATTAAGTCAAGGGTTGGATTTTTATGAAGGACTTCAAGATAAATATATCAAGGAATAAATCAAATTTACAAAACACAAATTGACATTAGGGTTTAAGTAAAGGAACTCCATGATTAAAAATCTTCTCTGAGGGAGTGAATTTAGTACTATGTACTCGGAGGATATTTATTCTTTCCTCAAATCTTCACATCTTATAAACACACTAGGCTTTTGCCCACGATGCTTTTAAATTCGAAGGAACTGCACTTCACCAACATAACATATACCACGTATATCATTCTTAAGAGACTAATTCAGGGCATGATATTGATTTCACAAAACAAATATGGAGTTTCGTCATTTTATATAGCTTTATATTTTTAGATATAAGTGTTGCAATTCAAAAGATAATTGGTTTATTTATCTAAATATGCATGAATGCCTAATTTCAACATCAGTATTTTCCTCACTCCCACACAAATTTTTATGCTTAGATCTGTACAAAAAATATTTTATAACAAGATGAACATGGCAAGAAATTCACTTACACTAACTACACACACCTACACTCAATTCTACCAATAATCCACCTTGACAGTTCATCTAATATATTATTTGTACCTAGAAAACTTCATTTCAAACACTGAATTTCTCCAAACATAGTCCACCTCTTTTTCAGCAAAATATTGATAGTAAAAGAGATGGAGGAACAACATTTGCACTAGTTAAGTCCAGAATACCTATAGATATATAGCTGTCAGCCCTGGTAGCAGCAGGGTTAGGTCCTTGCCTTCTAACCAAAGGATTTGGGTTTGAGTCCCCCCTGGTAGGATTTTTCACCACTCACGGCAAGGTTGTGTTTTCGTTATTTGTTAACTGTTAAAAACCCGTATGTAAAGGGCCAAAGGAGCTGTTTAAGCTGGTTATCAAGAATAAATAAATAAAATATAAATATGCCATGAGCACCATTCCATTCATGTGGATGACATGTATGATATGGTAAATACAATGAAATAACTAAAAATAATATCTCATTCACTGATAGTGACATTGAAATTTTTATCGACGTTGAATGTAACAAGGCTTCCTAATAGTGGCAGAGATGGTATTTATTTCCAACATGGAAGAAAGAGCAGTCAGATTTGAGCACTCATCTCAAGGAAAGGCTATTGCTGTGCCATACAGCATGATTTCTCATGGAGGCATTTTTTTTAAAGGTGTATTAGGTCAACACATTTCCTCTATGAGCTCCAGCGGTAATCAAAATAACAGCAATTATTTCTTTATGTGAAAAATATGTTAACTCTATTAGAATAATGCACATCAGTTCTTGTACTTTATCCAACAGAATAGCTCCAGAAATTGGGGAGGGGCTATAATCAGAGGTGGACTATATTCAGAGAAACACGGTAAAACAACGGCCTGGATGTCATATTTTATAATCCATAATGATGTCTTTCTTCAAATATACAACAATTTAAGTCAGCTGGTCAGCAATTGAAGGCTCAAATGTACAGGAGAACATCAACATCATTAATAAACTCTTTGCTAGTTTGCGATAAATTAACACAATATGCAACATAATTAACATAAGCTAATACAATACTTTTTGAAGTCATAAAAATGAAATATGTACATTCTTTTAAACGGTTATTATCTTCTTAGTCCCAAGTAATAATAAGAACAAAATAATCCCACATTAAAAATTGAATAAGATACCCATTAGCATTATGTATGCATCCTACATAATGAACTACACCAGTAGGCTTTATGTTTAGCGCTTGAAGCTACATAAAAGGGAACAAATGAAAATAGTCTGTTTATTTATCCAGGTTTCTCACAACAAATAAAAGAGCTCACACCGATCTAACTTTCACCTTATTCACATACATGAAATTTCAATTTTAATACCAACACACAACATCCACCAACAAGAAATTAAAAAGCTTTTTTACCGTCAGAAATGTATTTGTGCTCATTTCAGTCATAATGCAATGGGAAATAGAATTTTTTGAATGACTACTTTAAAATAAGCACCTTTAGCTTTAAAGAAGTTATTGACCACCTATTTGGGATATTCAGGGGCACTGGATGAAGTATAGACGACGAATAAGAGTGAATCAGCTTGGTGATCTGATCATTAAACAGCAGAATTTAGCCATTAATATAAGTGTACTCCCCCTGAGCAAATGTATATGTTCGCAAATATTGTATGTGACATATAAAATTTAACCATGTGATAAAAACGTCATTTTCCTAAATATTATTCAAGTAAATCAGCCCTACTTGATTCAAGCTCCACTTAAAAAAATTTACAACTTCAGCACTCTTTTGTTTATTAATCAATGGATCATCTAAAATAAGAGAACAAAATAATTTTACAAAAGTACACATGCAACACATTTTCATGTACCTGCAAATATCATAAACAATCAAGACTTATGCGCATTCCATTACTCTGACACTGAGATATATACTGATTGAATAACCAAGTGATATAGTAACAGAAAAGTAACTAGAAGAGATGCATGACACATTAAAGCTTAACATAGAGAATAACAAACACTACTAAAAGCATAATTATAATTTCTCTCCCATTCTATCACTGCAACCCTAATCTCCCCTTCATTGGCATTAAAATCTACTCCCACAAAAAATCCAACCAGCTAATGGTAATCAAAAGAGCATAATGGGGACTTACTTGGTGCAGGAGCACTGAGTTTTTCGCGCCGGATCCACTAAGCTCCAGTGGCCAGGTTCCTGCACCATGGAAGTTCTCTCCCCGCACTCCGAAGACGGGCCAGTGGAAGATGAGGAGGGTGGAGTGGGATGGCCGGTGGTGCCTCCATTGGCCAATGGAGCAGTGGCCTGCGACCCCTCCAAGGGATTCAGAGTGGCATCCCGCCACACATACTCTGGGAGTACATACGCAGCACAGTCGCCTTCTCCCACATCCCCAGCACCGAGCCCAGTCCCAGCGCCAGCTGGTCCGGCACCCATGAGGAGGAGGGAATGCTGGGCCGAGGCCATGACGTGCGAGGGAGATGAGACATGATGGTGATGATGATGGTGGTGGTGGTGATGGTGGTGGTGGCCGTGGTGGTGATGCATCGTTGCTTGGTGGTGGGAGGGCCTGGGGGCACCAACTTGGAGGGGCATTTCTCGAGGAGAGCGAGGAGGAGTACAGGGTGACGCGGCTGGGGGCTGTCCCGTAGGCACTACACAGAGGAATGACAAAAGCTCATTAATTCAAGGAAAAAGAAATATACAAGGTGTTTCAAGAGTGATATTTGGAACTTCTGGAGATGATTGGGTATGTGATTTCAAGATTTTATTTTAACCTCATCAAAAATTATTTTCGGCAACAATTCAAGAAAGCTCGACCAAGAATAATTTATAGGACTTTCTGACTTTCAAAGGAATGTTGAAGCGCTTCAGAAATCAAAGTAAGAAAGGCGAATAAATCATACACCTTTGCTTTAGTTTCTGTCACCATTTGAGTATGTTCCACCATTAATCAAAGTTTTAATATGGATGAAAACCCTATTAATGTCATCAGGATACGATTAGCAATAGTTCTTTTAGGTTTGGCTATTCTGAAGTATAGAAAAGTTGTACAAATTTCTTATAGTCTTCCACTAGGGCAAGGACTGCATTTAACTGATGTTTCCACGCTCTTGAGCATCGAACACTTGAGCATCGTCTTCAGTGCAGATGACTGGTCAATCATCTGCCCCAAACACAAGGCTTTAGTCGAGCATAAATAGATGATGCAAAATGCAGCTCTTGCCCCAGAGGAAGACTCAAGAAGAAGAAGACAAAGGAACCTAGTCATTCACATAGTGTTGCTGTAACTGAGTTCACAAAAAAAAATTTAGTCCAAAATTACTGCCTGAATAAATATTCTAAAAATCGTTCAAATTGTGAGATTAAAATAATGAGAAGACTTACAAATATATGGGAGGGAAAAAATGGATCTCCTGAGATTTGACGGCAAATCAATCCCAGGGCCACCAACAGGGCTACGAAATACTCACAAGGGAATCATTGCTTTATTTGGGGTTCATGGCGTGGCCTCTGGATGCTTGTCTACAATTCAAGTGACTTTTTGAAGTTGGATATATGCATAGGCATAGCGAAACATGTTGGCACTCGCCAGCGGAGCGTTTAAGGTCACTGGGAACGAATTAAGCATTTATGAGCGAGCAAAGTTATCGCAGGGCTCAGTTTGGGGACTTCTAAACAGAACCTAAGCATGTTTATCCACCCTCACTTGTATGCTCTCCTCTCCCTGATATCATTTTCTGTACGGGTGAGTGCCACCAAGTTTTGCTACACCTATAATATTCTTCCTGAGAATTTTATATATAAGCAAGAACAGTTGTGTATCCGCTGGAAATAATATTTTTGGCGGAAACTAGCCCAGAAATCCTAAATTACTATGAATACTAGGACGGTATCCCCTTATTGCCTGGCACATTTACACTTGAAAAATATTCATTACGTACTTATCGTACCAAAAATTTACACCAACAAATATCAAGAACTGCAGCAATTATTTACAAAATTCCGGAATTCATGGATGTACACCAAAGTATCCAATAGAAATTTTTGAGTAAATACGAATTGAGAGATGATGTCCTTGTATAACTTTTGTTTCTAGACCATGTTTCACCATTTACTTCATCCCTAATAAGTATGCCTTGAGCAGTTTACATGCAATTTCTAAATTTAAAGTAAAATAGCATTTGAATGCTGAAAAGTGTGTCTTTTTATTTAAACTATGTTTCTATTATTTTATAACAACATACAGCACGAGAGGCTTCTGAATGGAGCTTACTCAATCTTATACCCAGAAGTCTGAAACCGTTCACTAAAGGCAGTTCAAGCTTCAATAGAAATTAGAACTGTTTGTGACAGAGGAGGACAGAGATGGCAAGTCATTCAAAAGTTTTCAAGGCAATATGTCCACCGTCGTGACTGTTCAATGCCTTCATGTTTATTTGAGAAACCTTGACCAATGATTCACAAATGGAATTTATTAAATTATAATTAATGTAGAATTTGATGATGTGAAATAGGCTTCCAGTCTTATTACATTGATATTCCACAGCTGCATTCTGTTCCATGCAGTATTTCATCAGTCATACTTCTGTGGCATTCAAAATATATTCAAAACCATTTCCATGCTCACCCGACCCATTTCCAGCACTTTTAGCTACAGTTGAATGAGATGACAGGGCAGCACAAGGAGATCCTATGCCAATATGTGGCCCAGGCAAGTCATCCATATCTGTTAACAAGACATAACAAGATGGGTACCTCATCCTGACACCACCTGAAAAGATAACAATAAGAGTTTTAGTGTAACAGTCACGTAGCCAGCTTACAAATAGCAAAATTAAAAAAATTAATAGTCAATGAAGGGTCAGTCTTGGCAATAATTACCCAGGCAATACATAAAAAATTACTGGGGGTGGAAGGCACAATTGAGAAGCCAATTGAAAAATATGCCATCATCCATGCAGGTGTCCAGGATTCCACACAAAGTTTCCCAACATTCCATTTTTTTAAACAGAGTATTCAATAGAAAACTGTTGAACTAATGGCATGAAATATCATGTTCTAAAATTCAGAAATTGACAGCAAAGAATTTTCTGAATATTAACATCTGAAGGCTCTTAAGGAATAAATCGGAGTTGCACGCATTTGACTGAATAACTTCCTATGTGATTCTTCAAAATACTGGAGTGATTAACAAAAATGACTTAACATATCTTATTCACACCAAACACTTAAGTCCACAATAGTAATGTTTCCCTCAAAATAAAGCAAGTTCTCATATAAGATGCAGCCATTGGAATTCATCCACAATATGTATAATTTTGTGTTTTCCTGGGAGACATCATCTTGGTGAAAATCTCTCAGGATTTCCACTTGGTCAGATTCTTCATTTCCTCCAATTTCAATGTGCAACCTGGAATCCTGGAATTCAGTTTGATTCAAATTGTATTTTCAACTAGGATTCCAGAATCCCTGAACATTATGGGAGAACCAAACATCAAAACATGAGAGAAAAGAAGAACATGACCCGATGGAAAAGCAAAGAGATTTTTCATCTCATCCACCAAATGGCTACAGTAAGAGAGAACTGGCAGCAGACTGCGGTCTCATCAAACTGAAGTAGTTTTTCTCCAATGGTTGTTTACTTAATTATGTAAATAATTTAACAACACAAAATAAGAGAGCACATACATGTGATTGAACTTGATTTCTGATTTATTTAAAATTTAGGCAGGCAACCTGAACTTTTTCATTTGGTCTTTCAAATCTACAGCTAATTAATAAGGTGCAAAAAATGAGAAATCTTACTCTTAGAGAGTATGGTGCCAGTTCCTTTACCTGAACTGCATTTTTCACATCAAGCAAAGGGCCGTTTAGTTATTACCAACACATTCTACTGGCTGTGATACATCACCCTTTCCAGCAATTTGTACTTTGACAACAACAAAAACTGAGGCAACAACTACCCTTACACTCTTTCAGAGATAACAATAAACACTGACTGTAGCTACTGTAGCTAACTGAAATCATCAATCTCATCAAACAATTTTTTAATTCAAGCCACAAAAATAACATTTATCTTATTCCACCTTGAAGCAGCTTATATTTCAAGTTAACTTTACATTCAGATGAATACAATGTTTTTATTTTGATGACTTTTTTAAATTTTAGTTGTCTATTATGAATTATTTTAGTCTAATGAAAAAGCCAGACTGTAAGATACTCTTTCTGCCACAAAACACACATTGTGAGTGTCACAGTCCTGAGATCTCTTTATTGTAGCATCAATTGATACCAAATGAGGTACAACAACACTCAATTGGTCCTTAGTATTTGATGCATGCAAGGAAAATGAAAAGCATAGATTGAAAACCTTCATTCATCTCTGAATTTTACACTCACAGTCATCGGGCAACACTTCCATTTGAAATGATCAAAAATAAGCATAGTACTAACTACTTCAAATCTCTTACCAACAAGGACTTCCACAGCTGGAGGCAAAGAATGACCTTCTGGACTTATCTCCCGACTAAAATATTTTGCATCAATTGGATAAAATTGGCGCCACTCTTCCAGAAGCCTTTGAGTCTGCCCATCCATAACTTTATATGACTGGCCAGTGAGTTGACCTGCCAACCCAAATGGGGCTAATATCACTGTAAAACAAACAAGAAATTGGAATTATAAATTACTCTTGTTGAAAATATTACAGAACACAGTACATACTAAGAGCACAGAAGAATAAATTTTTTCAATAGTACGCCTACACTAACACAATGCTAAATATTATGAATTCAGTAAAAATATAAGGAAATATACTAATTGCAGCAACCACTCCATTGGAAAAATACAATAGCCATGCCAATCACAATAATTAGTGCAATGATGCAACGATCCACTATCATCCCCTTATAGTGGTGTAAATGGCAGTAAGTACAAACAGATGGAGAGTTATAAGAGTAGCAAAAGTGTTAAAATGATTTCAAATTTGTTTAATAAGCAAGGAAATAGAATTTGTCTTTCATGTAAAAGGTAACTATTTATATTTTAAAAATGTGCATTGAGAGTTGAGGTAATTCTGTACAAGGGTACTGAAGTGTTTGGAGGTTATCAGAGCCTAATAAGTTCTGCAAATGACTTTCTCTAACCTGATTTCATTTACTGCACTGCTGTTCAGCAATGATTCTTAAAATGGATGATTACTCTTAAGCCTTTTTTCCATGGAGGAAAAAAAATTACTAAGGAAAAATCCTCATTACTTCATTTTGACTTTTATGAAAATATTTCAACACCAAATTTAGCATTATTTATGATTCCCACATATGGAGCAGTAAGATGTTCTTAATTTGTACCATTAATATATGATTAAATATCTTCAACGAAATGCCGTTACTTTTGGCGGCCATAGAGTAAAATTACATTGCAACATATGATTGCACAACTATTGATTTTAACCCTCTTAGTGCGATGGGCTGATATTGGCTTTGCATCTTGGGCGAAAAGTGTGGCGGGCCAATGTATCGGCTCACAAATAAAATATTGTTTAACTCTATAACACTGAAATAATTACATTTATTTTTCAGATGATGTAAAAGAATATTATCAATATTAAATAATTCAGTATATATAAAAATAAAAAAAAACCACCTATGGATTTCTAAAACAATAACATCTAAGTTTTTTCCTGACGTGATACATGTTACTCAATTACCCTTCGCATTTCTCGCAAGTACAGCTGGCAGAAGGCAGCAGTAAAAGGGTTAAAAATTTATTATAACACCCACATGAACATATGTATATATGAATATGGAAGTATGATAAATCTGGCCATAAAGGCAAATATAAGATAAGACAGGGGAAAAAAGATGAATGCAAAAAGATGAGTCACCGTGGCATAAAAGAATTTGCACTACATAAGGAAAAATGAAAGATAAAAATACCACTGTGCTTGAAAAAATTATGAAAACATGGCAAGTACAATATCTTTTTGGATTCTATATTCCATGGACACATTCCAACTCATAATTAAGCAATTTAAAAATGTTCACATGTATTAATTGCAGATCATATGATATCATCTGCATTACTTTCCAGGGTGAATGTATGCATCGGAAATATACTTCTGAGAAAATAATGTCATTGGTAAGAATTACTTAGCATCTCACACAATAACTTGAGGTTTTAAATGTTAATTGGCACTTATGAAATAAAACCTCAAGCCATAAAGCATACTTAAAGATGATTTGTTTGATAACCTTAAAGCTGTCCCATCAATATATCATAAAACAGCTCTGCTAGGTATCCAAATTAATGTATGCACCATTCCGGTACCAGAAAAGCAATGCTGGCCATAACTGGTCCTTGGTATTAGGTGCAAATAGTGGAATCAACTACAGCCAACATTTTGTAGCTATACAATAAATTACATAGTTTGAGAAATTCGAACAATCAACCTCTGAGCACTCACTTCAAAAAAACCTTAATTTTCTCAAACTTAAGCAAAATGTATCTTCTGCCCCTTACTCAGAAGTGACAGGCTGTAGCGTAGCCAGGGGGGATGAAGGCCCCCCCGCCCCGTGTTCTAGCACCCCTAAGCTGTGTATTTTTCCACTCTTAAGTCCCAAATACGTATAAATAAATGTGTATAATACGTTGTCAATTGTGATATTTTGTACAAACCCATCTGCCTATAGCATCACCAAAATTTGTCAAGTTTACTAAACTGGTTAATTTATGAGTCGGCGCCCCCTAAAATTTTTTTGCCCCCCCCCCCCCAAAACTTTTCTGCCCCCATACATGAACATTACTTTAGAAATTCCAAAACTAAGAAGTGAAATTAACCAACCATGTTTTTAATGCCAAATCACAGCAACCCAAATCATCCCCATATTCCAAGTAGCAACATCTTTCCAATTTTTAATTAATAAGGCCAAAAAGAATCAATAAAATTTTATTTGCAAGAAGCTTCACAGAAAAATATTTCAAGGCGACCATCAGCTACAAGAGTATTTTAATCAGATGGGCCAAATTTGTGAAAATTAAGCAGTTTATGGAATACGCCTTCACAAGACAGGAGGATAGGAATTCACGATCGTGATCACCTCCGATCTATCCCAAATTGCGTCGATCGCTCAATGGTGAGAGGGGGGAAAGAGAGAAGTTAAAAAAATGTCCGGAAACCACCCGTCCGTTCGGTCGCAGCCAAATGAGCGGCAAGGGAAAACGTGGGAATGTGTGTCAGAGGAGAGAGAGGTTTCCTCGCGAGCTGCAATAGAAGTGTACGCGGCGGCGCCCAGAGTGCGTGGCCTCCTTAGCAAAAAGAATGAGAAAGGAACGGGCCATCGACGGCGGAACAACGCAAGAAAACCCATCGCCTCTCCGAAGGCTTTCCTCTTCTTCCTTCCGTCCTCCCCGCGCTTTTGATCGCCGCCACACCCCCCTCCTCCCCCCCGCAGAGGTCAAGAGCCTCCCGCCCTGCTGCCACCTCCAACGTCCCGATGCACACAAGGGCAAAAACTCGAGCCACGGCAACTTTCCCCCTCCATCCGACGGGGGCGGGCGTGGGAGGAGCGGAGGAGTAGGGGGAGAGAAGACGACGGCCAACGACCCGCGCTAGCTTCTTTTGCCCAGACCTTACCGACGCGGCATATTCCCCCCGCCACCCTCAACGAAAGTGAAGCAATTATGCACACACTGGCCAATATGGTGACAGTCAGCAGAGTGGGTGCACGCGTCAGATGACCGGGGTGCCAACGGCTGATTAATCCTCCCGCCTCGCTCACGCCCCCGACGATTCATTTGTCTCCGCGATATCCCGGCGGCGATCCCTTTCACGTCGTCGAAAAGCGATGCTCGTATTATGTATGGAACCGAGGTCGCGCTCTGAATCGAATGTCGGTGCAATATCTCAGATACACAAACAGAAGAATATTTCATATAGTTCATTTTAAACGAACCGCTCTGACGACAATGTGGTTGTCGATTCCCAATCACTAAGTTATTCTCTCCCAATGCGTGACGGTCTATTCCTCCATATCGCTCGATCTATACCTACATTTTCGTTAAATAAACTGAGGGTCAATTTCAACAACAGAATATCACAGATACTCCATTGGCTGGCTGTGCTTACAAGAAAAACGCTAGTAGTTGACACACTTAATAGTTAGCCTCTTTCACACTAGGCGAATTTTGGACGCGCGTTTTACGCGCGGAATCCGCGTGATCGAGCAACCGCGTGGAGTTGGATTTGGTGACTTGGATTACCACTTGCGGCTCAAACAGTTCAGTTTGTCTTATGCCTTGCCATGAAAATGGCTTAGAGGAGGCTTCTGATTCTGTATTTAATCAGAAGAAGACGATAAAGGATGTTTTGGATTCATCGAATTAATTAATTAATTCTATTTCTATTTTCTTTTCACTCATGTCAACTTGAAACGTAAATTACACCAAACAAAAAAAATTCACGTATAAGTAGCGCCTCGATATAGGGTAGGGAACAAGTTTTTAACTAGTCGGAGGGACACTGAAACCTTGCGAAAGCGCGGCATAAATCCGCCAAGTGTGAAAAGGACATTGTAGACAAATGCCCCAGAGAGTTGCGACTACCGCGAGGCTGTAGGCGGTCGCCGCGAGTTCTCGAGGGGGCGCGGTAGGTTCGCTGTCGCCGCGCGGTGTCCGCGTGAACTTTGGACGCGCGGAAGCAAGTGTGAAAGGTCGCATGCCCTCCAATGCTCAATAAAACCTCGCGGAAACCGCGCGTCCAAAATTTGCCTAGTGTGAAAGAGACCTAAGTACTCAGCAGTCCAACATCAGGCACTTCCCAAACCAGCAATGAAACTGGAAAAAAAATTTCTCAAAGCAATTACTACGGTTGAACTAACGAGGAAAAATACTTCTTCCGACAGAAGGCACAAATTATTTCCGTCGCAAATACATGATAGCCTTACAATGATTTGGCCCATAAAAATAAAATTAATACTATATCGCTGCCTTTTCAGGCCCTGTTTTTACTAGTTCAAATAAGTAAAACATAAGATATATTATCACGACCATAACTTTATAAATGAACATATATTTAAATGGACCATAACTTTATAAATTAAAGGGTAAATTAATCTGTTTCTAAAGTCATTTCTTTTTCTGTATTATTCTCTTTTGATTGTATACATTTAGTTCGGCAAGTACCTATTTATGTTTTCACTGCAGAGTCAAATTGTATAAAATGATTTATGTTCCATAGGACTAGGTCCTTGAACAATAAAATTTATTATTATGATTATATAAATACACATTAAAATCAAGTAAAACTGGTAGTAATAACTTCCAAGAATAATGAACTCCCCTACAAAGGTTCATCTTCACAGGTTCATTATTCGACAGGTTATATCGCGATTAACTAATAGGGCCTTGAATCGTAGCGTTTTCCTAACGTTTCCTTCGTAAAAATAAGCCTTCCTTTTTAGCTACCAATATCTTCACGCCTCACGTCAAGCAATCTGAAAATCTTCTAATTGTTCACTCCATTTCAGAGCAAACCAGCGCTCTCCCCTCACTTCTAAATATCTGATGACCTCTATTATTATTTCACTTTCCAAGCCTTCTCCAGTCACTATATTTTAGTGGTCATTTTGACTGAAAAGGGTAAAAAGTACAGAAATGGTGGAACTACAGACACGCAGGGGTTGCAATTCCTAGGCTTGTCAAGTCACCAGAATTATATTCCTGATCTCAGCATATTTTTAAGAACCTCTGCTCAATGAAATGCGTATTACACATTTACAAAATTGACGCATACAACCTTATTTTGTATCAATCACTTCCTTGACTATTTAAATATTTTAATAGGATCTACATTGATAAATATAATAAGATTTCCATTGTACCAGGTTGACGATAAGGATAATTGATAACAAATATGAAACATTAAAAGTGTTGGCTCCCCAAGTACATGCGATAGTCTTTTTCTCCCACATAAATTCTGACCCATCAGTTGTGATATCAAATCATAAAAGGCGATGGAATTAAAAAAAACGAGTGCGCAGTAATACCCAAAAATGTTTTCCGGTCGGGTGGTACGTAGCTGAAGTCGAGTAATCGAAAAAGGTAATGCTGACAATGAGTGTTAAAAAGAAATTTAAATTTCCAGACAGTCAGTAAAAAAAAGCCGGGCAGTTCAAATTGCTTCGTTCTAGAAGAGAACAATGAATAAGTCAAGGGCAACACGCAGACAGTTATGATGAGGGTGACATTAGATTAAAAAACCTTCCTCTTATCGCTGAGCACTCTCCTTTAGTGTAATGATTTTCGCTACTAAACAACATAGTTTTTTTTATAATTTCCCCAATTTTGAAATTCCACATGACCCCCCAGCTTTATTGTCACGTTGTTGACCGTTAGATGATTAATAGTAAACATTTTGCATATTGGGTATCACGCATTTCCCAGAGACCTCCTTCTGTGGCTCTAAAAGCCATTAGTATTGGTGACGAGTAATAAAATGCCTTTGGTTGAATCCCGAGATTCTATCAAATGAATCCTCGGATGTCCTCCATTTCCCAGTTGTCACCCCAAGAACGACCTTTTGATTTTCACGACAGGTCTCAATTTATCAGGCGACCCTTTTACACGAAGGAAAAGTAACTTACCATTCTGCGTCGCCCCGATGCCGGTGGGTGCGGCCCCGGGCGGCGACGGCGAAGACGGGAACGCGGAGGCGGCGCCGACACCGCCGCACCCGGAGTTGTTGGAGGAGGCGGAGGAGGAGAAGGTGGATGAGGAGGAGTGCGGTGAGGCGGTGGACGACGAGTGCGGCGACGTGGTGGAGGCAGCCGAGGACGAGGGGGGCGACAGCGACGAGGCGGCCGCGCCTCCCGCGCCCGCCGCGCCCGAAGAGGCCGACGGACGGCACCCACAGCAGCAGCAGCAGCACGAGCACCCCCCGCCGCCGCCGTGGTGGTGATGGTGGTGGTGGTGCGGCGACGAGGACGCGCCGCCCGAGAGGTGGTGCCGCGAGAGGCGCCGCACCGGCGGGTGCTGGCGCACATCCACGCTCACGCACACCGTGCTCTCGCCGTGCACGAAGAAGGCGAACGAGAAGGAGAGGTGAGTGCTGCGGACGAAGAGAGAAAAAAAAGAAAACAATTTAATAACAAGTAAAAAAAAGTCGCACAAAACCACTATAAAATAGTAAATAGCACAACCAAAGCAGAAAATGAAGTTTCTCTAAAGCGAATTTAATTTAGATAAAAATAATTTTATCATGTAACATCACGTTAGAAGTCAGGTTTGTCAACCTTTACTACACTATCACTACACAGCACTTTACAGCGATACACTAGGGAGCTTCCACGACCAAGTGTGAAATAATACGCAAATCTTAAGTTCAAAGTACTGCGGGTAATATCACGACAGTAACTTAAGCGGAGTAACCCAATCAAGAGCCACCAAAAATTGTCGAATCTGATGAGTTTTAATTTCTTTCTAAGTTACAGAAATTGCTTTTTAATTATTCCATTGGGTTTCACGACACATTTAGAGCGTTATCGCACCTGACTGTCGCGCAATGAGCGTGACAGGTTGAGAAGCATGGGCATGTACAGTCCGTGAACAAAAGTATCAAGAAGTAGGAACGCATTTTGGAAAGTGCAAAGAAGTGAATGGGGATATAACTGAATTACAAAACCTACTTCATGACCAGCAAGCCTTCCAAAAGACGTGTGACAAAAGTGGCTTATACGCACCGGCCAAGTAGATGTGGGAGAAGAGGAAAAATGAATGGGAAACGACAAGGTATAAGTGTAATGGATAAGTCCAACCCCTGGAGACTCGACGACTCAATACTACATTATATTTATTACATAAATTAGATGTATTTGATGAAAACTTGATGAAAAAGAAGATACAGTAATTATATCAACACAAAACGGCAGGTTTAACATCGGGGTGAATAATAAGCATGATTATGAAACTGATACGTACGAGAGCTCCTTCACCTCTAGCACCGTAATCGACCACGACATTCGAAGAGCCAGCACTAATCAGTCCAAAGACGTGTTCTTTTTAATGTCTGGTGACTCAGCACACCATGCCGGTAACCTTAGAGGAAGCTTGCTCGCTAGTATGTAGATTTGAGCCCGATGTAAGGGTCCAATTAAAGTTTTCTTTTGGAATGGAAAATCATAGATATGCTCTGGGAAAAAAGCATAAGCAATCTTTTAAAATATTACTGTTACGCTACTCACGCCTGGCTCCAAGCCAGGGATTCGGGCAACGTTTTTCCCCAGTCGTAATTGAGACCATATTAGAATTTTATTTTTTAGCTTAATCAGATATTAAAAATCGACGTAGATATGTAATGCCAATTACGCAAAAACAATGTTTTACACTACGGAAATTCTCAGTTATTCACTAAATACATGTAGATATTCCAGGCTTTAACTTGACAGATTTCACACCGTACGCTGAAAATGTCTACAAAACTGGAGGTTTATTTTATGATTTTATTACAATTGTTGCAATAGTTAATAAATTTGTAAAAATAATTGAGAAAACCTACAAACTAAACACTATAATTTCTGACTAGATCAGAGCGCTAGAATCACCTCATTTGCTACTAATGTGTCTACGGAGCGCTCATCCGTACAACATTCCATGGAAAACGGCTTTTATCTTAAAGCAAATATTTCTATAAGTAGTGCAGTAAGCAAAAGATATTTTGGTACCGTTAGAAATATTAATGCTTTTCCTTATAATGATGCGAAATTCATTGAATATTATGTGAAGCGATAGCTCGCTCAAGCTACCTTAGAATGGAAGTGGAAGGCGCGCCTCGTTGGTCAAGGCGACATATTCCACGGGAGATATTGCATGAGAGCCGGTGTGCATTCACCGGCTTGCATGGCGAAGACCTTTGTCTTACTCCCTCACTCGAGTCTCCACAGTTGTGCACTGCATACACCAAATAAGACGATCGATTATCGACAACGTAAAATGCCGTTACCATTAGGAGCACCGTGCAAAATTCTGTCGCCACGCCTTCCGGGTTTTCGAGAGCAAACTGAGATAACTTTACACTCAACCTTCCGACGGAAGTACGGAGACAATTATGTGAATTAACTCCTGGATTCCGATTACGAAAAAAATGGAGCATTTGCTCAGTTGCCAAACACTTGATACATACGTATTCGATGTAGCTCAAAGCCTGACGACCCATCGAATCCTAAAATGGCCCCTTCAAGATTCGCTAGATCCCTAAAGAATGAAGATCCATTCGGTTACCTCTCAACTTCGGTCAAACCTTAAGACGTCCTATCCAACACTATAAGACCAATCAGGAAAAACCGTAGAAATTTTTCACAGGCAATTCTTTACCACTAGGAATTCACAAATAAATTGGCTTCAGACGCGGACGTGACACGTTACATACGGAATACGACAAACAACTGAATGTCGCTAAAATGAGTGACGTACGCCGACAGCGTGAAAGGACAACACTTTGGAAATAGTCATTCTTTAAGCTTCAAACGATGTCAGCAGGGCATTACGGATTAGCAACAATTACAGTAATTTGATAATGAGGAATATGAATGACACTTGATTGCCGACGCTGAATGACATGGAAATGAATGACACTTGAAATAAATGCCGACGCTGGGGCGCGGACGATTTATACCACAATTCGAAGCAGTGGCTACATAAAAATACGATTACGTGGCCGGGCTATTCATGATGGACTACATTCTCATGATAACATCACCTAATTTATGAGCGAATGGCATAATAAAATTCTACAGCCTCACTCTTATGTCAAGCCAAGCTTTCGACACAAACGAGATATAGGTGTGCAATACCTGTCACTTTACATTAACACTACAGGTAAATACACGAGCGTCGTAGCGCTTAAAGGTAAATATTTTAGCTTTTTCGAGGGCCTTCAGGTCCAGCCACACATTGATAGCATCCATTAAGTTTTCCAAATGCTTTAGTACTACACGAAAGAGGTCAGCCTGATTAGGGCTGGGCGGTATTTGAATCCCAATATCAATATCCAATGTCTTAAAATATTGAAAATGGAACAATATCAATAACCTGTATTGGAATATTGAATATTGGAAAATATTGATCATAGTAATATTAACAGGTAAAATTATCTGGCTTACAATGGTTTGCAAATGCTGCAGACAAAAATTGCTGCTCAAATAAACAATCAGGCTGGCACAGGCATGTAGTTTACATTACTAACACAAAAAATTAGCTTTTCAGCATGTTCTCCTGTTAATGAATTTCTGGTATCAGTGTTGACTTCACCACCTATGTTACGAAGTCTTTCTGAAGGCAAGCTTGTGGCAGGTATGATGAGAAACTTTCGCACAGACTTAGGCATCAAAGTGGCGGAGAAGAAAAAAGTGTTTGGAATATAGTAATGTCTGTGTTAACTATGTTAAAGTCTGAAAACAAGGAAAGAAATGTAAGCTTCTTTTCTCCAGTTATTGCTATGAATAATGGTGGAAAAGGAAGTGCTGCACTTAGTGTTTTCAAAGATTAGAGCGCTCCCCGACCACCTTCCTCGCCGGGTTCCAATATTCAATACTTGAATTTTTAACATTGGTAATCCAATATTCAATATTCCAATTGGAAATATTGGATCTTCATTATACAATATCCCAATTATAAATATTGGTTTTTCTGGCCACCAATTGCCAATACAGGATATTAGTATTGGTCGTTCCAAAATTGTGATTATGTTATCCCAATATTTAAAAATATTGTTATTGGAAGAAATATATTGGAAAACCGCCCACCCCTAAGTCTGATTACGTACTTGGCTATGCGATAACACAGAAACGAATAAAATACGTCACACACCAGTCTGGGTGTTTTCTAGTGATATGAGGTCGCATTTATGTGACGTTGATGGCGGAGAAATTCCCAGTGAAATTGGTCCATCTCAACAGTCGTAGTGATGAAATATCTCAAAAACATCAAGAATTCGTTGCGATTTCCCTGATATTCCGTTTCCCTGGAATTACCATCATTTTTCCAGAAAAGGGAAATATCAAATCCAAGCCAACAGACACACTCTTCTCTTCCTTCAGTCACCCACACAAACACTATTCATAAAATAATCTAACTTCATTTCATGCCTGCAATGCCCCTAAAATCGAATATTTTTAAAAAGACGACATCTCACGTGAAACTAATCTTTCTGCGAGTTGACAACCGCGTAAAACCGCTTAAATTAAGGAAAGCTTTAGTTGAGCATAAATGGAGCAGCGAATTATGCGACAGCACTGCAACGCTTCGCGTATAATTTTATCGCGGAAACTAATGGCGACTGCAGATTCAGAACTGCGGAAAAGGACACAAACCACATTCAGCGAAAAGATTAACTGTTGGATAATTCCACTAAAGCCAGAATTATTAATATATCCTCGGAAGTTGCAAAAAGATAACACTCACTTCTAAGTCGAATTACTGCCGTATTTGTAGCAGTCATTCTATCAAAAAAATGTAAAACTAAAATACGCCATAGTTTGCAAGCAAGTCAAGTACACAAGTGTCACATGTATGGCCACATCGCTGTCTAATAAAATAAGACAAAAGTTGAAGTTGAAAGGCGTAAATGTAATATTTTATATTAGACAACTAGATTATACGCAAGCAAGCATTTTCTCATTGTTCGAGAATGCAACGATTGTTTAGAGGTTAAAACAGCTATTAAGGGTGATGTCACTAAACAAAAACCCCACTATTACCTAAAAATTGAGGATCAATCCACATTTAGCAGGGTAGTTCTTTGGGTGTGAATCTTCTTTCGAGTTTCGCAGTCTCCTTTTCTGCCTTCAACTTTCTAATACCTTATCTCACCTTCTTGGGAACAGTTGCGCGGAAAAGCCACGTTCATTTGTAGCGAAATTCTGAAATACCGTGGAAAAGAATTGATCGGTTACGAGCAAACCACGCCCGATTGCATTTACGCCGGCGTTTAAATAGGAGATGCGTCACCTTTCAGGATCCTAGCTTTGTGGGGTTAACGTAAACGATACACGGATTACTTGTACACAGATTGACAGCGCGCCAAAAAAAGTCTTATCCGGGAAAAGTAACACTAATGAGATTTACCTTATCTCAGAAAACTATGGAGAAATTATCCTCACTCCGAACCTTATCAGGAGATCAGTGAATCCGAAATTATATTAGGCATCTGATGTCACGATGACATGGGAGAGGGAAAATGGGAGTCATACCGTACAACAATGCAGTATACCTAGTATTGAAACCATTCAAATGCTTTATAGGCCATATTCAAAGGATCACCGTATGCAGTTAATACGCCGAACACAAGAGTTATTAGTGGTAGAACTGCCGCGATGCCGTGAAGAATAATCTGAGAATATGTGGGCCGATGAAAGAGTTTTCGGCTTGTGTGCCCATGCGTGGATAGGTGGCAATGGATCACGTTACATTATCGATGACGTAGTAGATAATATTATTGGCGATAACCATAGACCTTGAATATAGGTAGATGGAGCATGACGTCACGAACATGAGGGAGGGATAAGCCAGGGCTTGGTCACGTGCTTTGTGGCAGATCTCGAGAGGCCTCGACGGTGAAACACGGTTCACTCCTGCCGTTCTTACGGTTGCAAAGAAACATTTGTAAAAGGAAGACGAATATCTTTACACAGGCAAGCCAATCCCTTCTAAAGGTTGTACATACCATGTACCATGTTGTATATACCATGTACCTTTCTTAATGAAAATGATTTCGGAGAATAATCGCGAGAGTTTGAGTTACATTTGTTCACGGTGCGAGGATAACATGGATGATCTCACTTGCTCATCTGTCTGATGATTATCACTCGCCGAATTCTCTCTTTACTCATTCGTAAATAAACTATCATATATATATATATGCATTATATATTCCATGTGCAATAGTTTTCCCACTGACGAAGAAAGTAAAAGGAAGTGAATAATTGTTTTGAATAGGGATACGTTCGTGCCAAGGGTCTGTTCTAAACTTCGTTGGAAGTATTTTTCCAGACATTGTTTTGTCAAGAAAGATTCGGTAGCCGCTGGCTTAAGTTAGATGCTATTTCGCATTTCAAGTTTCCTCTGATGAAGAAAAATACTATACTCATTCTTTTCCGCCTCAACTGCTCAGTGGAGAATTTTCAAAGATTGCATTGGAAAGAAAAAAAGTGTTGAATTCACTTTCAGGCTCCTGATGGGAAGTACATCCCGTGGAAACTGCAGGAATTATCAACTCTTTCTTCAAGAAAAAGATGACACTAAACGGGAGGCAAAGAATATTGCAAACAAGATGCAATAACTGGAATTTGTGTTCAAGCTGAATTTAGGAAAATGAAACTTAAGGAAAGTTTAATAGAACAAGTCATCTTCTTCAGAGTGAAAATGTAATCGCGCAAAGATGTGCAGATTTGTATTCATCATTGGCAGACCAGTTACATACATCATGAGGGGAGTTTGAGAGATTTAAATCACATTAATAAGACATCTACATCTACAAAATAACCAGCAAGCCACCTCAAGGGTGTGTGGCAGAGGGTGTAGGACTGTAGGAAGGTATTCACCAAAATGCATTACACTATACCTTAAATGCTATTTAAGGCTTTTGGTCCTGCGAATCATTTTTTAGTTATTTGCAACGGTTTTGCCGTGCTATGCTGCCGGCTTCGTTGGACTTTTAAGAACAATAATGTTTTTTGTTAAAAAAAATATACAATTCCAGCAGTTGATGATTTTGAGAAGTAAAAACTTAATTTAGAAGAAGTCTCTTCCAGGTATAATGGAGTTTATAACTATCCTCTCTATTGATGTTATTTGGTCATTTTTCTTTTTCAATCGCCTCAGTTATGAGCCGCGGAAAGTAACTGCTTTCTTTATTGTAGTACTCTTGCCATCTCGATGTCAATGGCGTGACCCTCCTCTAACGTAGTGTGCTCAGCCACGGCAGAGTGATACCAGTCTTTCTTCCGGATTGCACGTTCATGTTCTTTTAATCGGCATCCAATTGCTCTCTCTCTCTTGGTTTCCCCCACACATGATCTTTCGCAACTACAGAGAATTTCGTATACAACATCATACATTGTGGGTGGTAATGGATCTTTAGTCCCTCGTAGATGATCTCGTACTCTGGAGGTAGTGTTGTATCGTGTGATTATGTTATACTTAAGTCATTGTTCTACCTATGCGATCGGTCGTACACGCAATGTAAGGCAGCAAAACATATCCCAGAGGTATAGGAGTATCCTTCTCTTTCTATCCGTCTCATTGGCAGCTGTTATCGTCTCATATCGTTCGCAGGAAAAATGATATTTTAAATCTGTCCATTCTGCATTATAGTTTCCTTATTTTATACTCATGATCTGATCTACCGTAGTATGTGGAATTTCGTACAACATTATTAACTTCGTCAGAATAATTCGGTTTGGAACTTAAATAACAGATTCACTCTAAATTTTAATCGACGGTCTGAAAGCGATTCCTATCCCAGTTGCTGCAAAAGGTCAGTAACACTAACGAGATTATCATAACGGCCTTTAACGTTTCTTGCCGATCTTTGCTGCAAGCGTTCTAACTCAGTTTCCAAGCCTAATTCATAAGGATCCTAAATATTAGCAGCATATTCCAAGTGAAGTCTAACGAGGGAGAAGTAGCTGATTTCCCCAAATTTGTCGTTGCACTTGCCAAGTACTCTTTTAACAAATCCCAGTTTACAATTAGCTTGACCGATAAATTCTCGAATATGTTTACTCCACGAGAGATCATTAGTCAGTTTAACTCCGAAGTATTTAACCGATTCTACAGTATCTAATTTGAGGTATCTATGAGGCTATATCTATGAGGCTATATCTAACACTAACGATATTATCATAGCGGCCTTTAACTTATGCTCCTGCATGAGGCAAAATTGATTAAAGATTGAAGTACCGTTTTGTTTTAATTTTATCATGTTATTAATTTTTTATTACACTGCCTTTGACACTTGCTACGGATATTTTTTGCAGTCTCAAGGTTATAAGCTTTCATGTTAATGCATAATTATTTTATTCGAACAGCCGTCAGCTTCATTTTTATGCCACCAACTTATTTTTCTAACCATCCTTGTCATTATTTAACATAATACTGCATCATGAGACGAGTTTATAGCTAAGCGGATGCAATTTTTAAGATCAGGAAAAAATCGGAATTTTTTGGTAAAATGAAAATTTTAATTATGCGAAAAAACCGGCATAACATATTGTTGCTCAGTGGTCAGTGGGTAGGGAGGATGATCGTATAAAAAGCGACTTCAATTTCAAAGTAAATACTGGTGTCGTAGAACAGGAATTTCTTGGTTTGTACTCCGAAGTGGTTCAACGCATTTGAACGCCGCCACTTTTTTGCCACATAGCACGTGACCTCATGTATACTTCACCGGCCGCCTATGCCCCAGCATTGGAAAGCGCCATCTAGCTATATTCAAGGTCTATGGCGATAACCCCGCAATTCTCAATGACGTTCCCGCCTTTTTACGTAAAAACCGGCTGAATATTCAATGAGTATGACCCACCTCACTAGATGCTCTTCTTGCAAAAATATTGCTACTATTGCATGTGAACTGAAATGATTTACAATATGGCAGTATGAACTGGAAAAATTTCGCGTAATAGCCATGCTGGTGAAACTTCTTACCATAAAAACAGGGTTTCTTCAACCAACACGTCACCTATTCTCTTTCTTTAATCTATGTGTGACAATAAACATCGGAGCTTATTAATTTTTCCTTCCTTAATTTAACAATACAGTAACAGTATTTTCCCGCGTTGGCTCGTCGCACTCGAAACGAGTATTTGCACAAATTCTGGAAACAACGGCAAATTTTAACTTTGTACATAAAACCCCTAAATCCAAAATTTAGCCTACTTTTGTAATAATAAGAGATTTCAAATCACAATTTTAGCATTGCACACAAACAGACCGCGGCCATATTGCGACTGCTGTGACGTAATCCCCCTGACTCAGCAGTCGCTACCGGGTTTGTTTACATTTGTTCTGGTTCTTTTCCGCCTTGAACGATGAATATTTTGTGCAATAGGCTATAGGGTGCCGAAGTACACCATGCAGGTACCAGATTATATCCATGGCATAATTAATGCGATAAAGAAGGGTTAGAGTTTGATGAATTGAACGATAATGTAAGCAATTTAAGCCTATTATTTTGTTTATAATGCCTGCGAAGCAGTTATACAATCATCACTTTCATCAATCCTGTAAAAAACAACAAAACAAAAAGAGCACAGCACACAGGACATTGGCGCGTTAAAAACTATGGATAGTTAAAAAAACTGGAACGTAAGAAAAAGTACCCCCTCGGACCTCTAAACTCGTGATCTCCGAACTGCTAGGCGATGACTTTACCGCGTCTCCATCACCATAACCGACATATTGACTAGACTCGCGTACTCTAAACTCATCTGAACATACATGATCAACTCAGAGTTGCCGTATCTAGAAACTCATATCATTGTTTAAAATACGGGAATCATAAAATAATTTCATCCATGAATAGAGCATATGTTTAAAATATTTTTCAAATGTATTTTCATTTCAGTGATGGCAATATTTTTCGTTCACCGAACCGTTAGACGCAACACTTTAGACGGCTAAAAACCCGCGTGCACAATCTAAACTAAACACAGTATGTTTTCATTCATGACTAAGTAAGATACTTTATACTTTTCTACAAATTTTGTAGAAAATAAATTAGTTTCTTACTTAAACATGAATACAAACAAAAATAACTTATACGAAGTGAAGCTTGCCACTGTCAAGTTTAAGCGCAGTATGTTTAGACTGTGCCACTACATACACGTATATACTAGTAAAGCATCCGGTAGTCAAAACCATTTAAGACGTACGTAAATATTATAAATTAACAGCATATTCGTAGATTAGGTTTTGCTGCACTATCAGTTAATACGAGCTGAAAATGTGCCCAGGTAACCAAGATTTGAGGTGAAAATTTCTTATTTGTCCAGCTTTTTAGTTTAATGATTTCAAATGTGTCCAGATTAGTAAACATTTGCAACAACGATAAATAATACTTTTGGAGATACATTCACAGCAAGAAAAAACACCCATTGAGATTAGCGTGGTGAAGAACGAGACTGATATAATAAAATGAAGAGCGTTACTACTTATATTTTACTCTATAAACGATCATATTGTCGAGCACCACAATGTTCATATAAAATCCGAATAACTTTTTTCAACGTTAGAGACGATAACCTTCGAACTGCTAGGCGATGAATTTACCGCTGAAAATATACCCCATTATAAAAGTTAATAATGACCCTACGAGGAAATGTGTAACTTCTACAGAAGCGATCGGCATTGGATATTTGGTGATTGAATAGAATAATTATGAGTAACAATAATATACGTAGTTTGCAGTATAAGATAACCTGAATAGAGCAGAAATTCGCATGTAAAAATAATAAATACCAATCGGTTTCCCTTCCCCTGGCACTAGATGTACACATGCTGTCGACTAAATTAACAATAACATAAGGCACGATATACTTTTTAAGTTACGGCTTTTAAAACTTTGGTAATTTTTTCTAACTTTTACTATATTCCACTTCCACTTTGTTTTTACAGGTAGAAAATTCTAATGAAATACTGAATGACAATTTCCCTCTTTACTATTCGCCCAAAATTATCCGCATTCCGCCAAGTCATTACTCTATAGTTGATGCAACAACCAATGGTTTATAGTTGGATCAAGCCTCGATTATACATTTTAACATTACAAACGTAATTATTCCCTATTTGAATCAGTAAAGTCGGAAGAATTCATATGTTTTCACTTCCATCCATCCACAACACGCTGTAACACAGTCTCAACTGTCTGCTGCAAGGGGATTACGTCACTACGCAACGAGCCAATGGCTGGGCGTAAAATATCGTTGCGAAAACAATGCTTAATAAATCGTGATTATTAAACAAACTAGGCAAGATTTAGAGCTGGTAATTTAATTATATATCATTATGGAAACACAATTTACGATATAGAATGGATTTCATAGCAATAGCCATTTATGCAAACACTCAATTTGTGGATGAACCATTCTACTTCCGCTCTCTCATGAGATCGACTCAGTTTCCTGCCGCACCGACGCGTCACGTCGGCCGGACTCCGCCGTTAACCAATGAGAAGTCGCATGCCTCCGCCGCTTTCTAAAACGCACGGTTGTGCTCTCCCCTCCACATTCACGCAGACAACGCTCGGAACAACGGCTAACACCGCTGGAAAACACCGCAACTCTTCCCGCTCGTACTCGCAAGCATTCCCCGACCGAACTGAAGAGACTATTATCCACTAAACTGCTGCGCATTTCCCGATGCTAACAACAGAAATCGGTAAAAAATGATAAAAAAATTTAATATTCAAATGTATTATACAAACAAATAGAATCATAATACTTAAGGCTAGGGGGATATTACTGTGGCCCCTGACTACATATGTACATCTACGAAGCATCGTGCAAGCTACCACTAGCATTTCTCTGCATTTTTGTATGTTCTTTTACGTATCCCTCTCCCAGTTTCCGGTTGGACTACGAACTGTTCTCCTGACTGCTTTTGGCCTGCGCCTAGCGCCAGGGGGAGCGTACGAGGTTCTGATTTGTTCTGGGATGAGTGCTGCATGCCTGGTGTGGAATCACCCCGTGCCACACACCCTAGTGGTGGCTTGCACGGTACATCGTAGATGTACCGTGCAAGAGGAACCACTAAATACCGAGAGGTAACTCTTTGGGCTTTGGTTGCAATAAAAATTCTGACGCGAGTTTCAGGTCGACACGGCGGATGTTACTATACCCGCATTACAACTTTCAAACAAAAATATGCCACAAAATTAAAGCTGTGCACGGTCGCACAAATGGGTATAAGAATTCTTCTGTCCCACGCACCATTCATGACAGCAAAAAAAATGAGAACGAAACATCCATGTATAAAAACGCACCTCACTTTTCGTCCCTCCCGGATCGCAATTCCTTTTTCCTATTCCCTTCCTATTTCGTGGCTGGTAACCTAAGACACCGTGCCACCCTCCCTAGCAGCGGCAGTATAAAAAGAAAAATGTTTCACGTAGTTCGAGACTGTTAAAACTCTTCCCTACATGAAACAATAGCATGTGCTTTCTTAAATTTCGAGAAACTGCCACAGAAAGTAGGCAATGCTGACTCCCAGCCTAAGGAGGTCAGAACCACAACCTTGGGAGAGCCCACAAGCCGTGCATCCAATTTTGGCTCTTTTGTTTATCTATTAACCCTCTCAGTGCCGCCTCCTCTCAAGTGGTACTAGCGAGAAATGCCAAGGGTATTAAAATAAACCGTAACACCTTAGCAAAGAAAATATTGTGTAGCCATCTTTTAAAATATCAACATTTTTTTTATTTTACCTAAAAGGTTTGTTTTTTCTTAAGTTTTTACCAAACGTAATGTTTGCATAATTTTTTTAATCACTTAAACTATAAATCTAATTACTGCAGTATTATAAGCATAAACAATTTATTGTTCCTGTATTTCCGGATGTCCACCGCGTAAGTTGTTTTGCTGAAAACAGTTTCGCCCAAGTTCCAACGGGTGTATTCATGTCGAAGATCAGGTCACTTCGCATCAACGCCGCGGAAACCCACGATAAAACATAAGCAATATATTTTTGACAATGGCGATATATCGGCCCGCGGCACTTCTCGCCCGAGAACCAAAAGCCGATATATAGGCCCGTCGCACAAAGAGGGTTAAGATCCCGCTAATGGGCTATCTAGCAGGTATCAGCTCGCTTAAAATGTTCCCAAGAAAATACTTATTTCTTTACACACTCAACAGGCAGTATGCTAATAGACACGAATTTTCTCTCTACTAGATCTTTCAGATCGCATGCCCATCTTAGCACGTACTCTTCATACCAAAATAACTTGGCAAAGATAAAACTGCGGGGATCTCTTTGCAACGTAGAAAAAGAATGATGCAGGGCAAAAACTTTGTTTTACAATACTGTTAAATTTTGGTTTAGAATGAACTCACAGAAAGCGACGAAATTCACTTGAGATATCTCTTGGCACGAAGAATACTCTGGTAAAGATAAAGAATTCGTTAGTAAAATTTTTCGAATTGCATGAACAAATATTTGGGGCACATCCGCAGACTCGTTCGCCTACCTCGCCGACAATTTCTAATCGCACGCGCCAGTGATCTCCGACCCACCGGTTGGCTTTCAACAAGCTCCGCTCGAGAGACACGGATTGCTTCTTCATAGATCGATCGCACCGGTTGAAAAATGCTCGGTTGAGTAATTTGAACAATCAAGGAAAAGTCACAAATTTCAAGATCCTTCGACTGGTATCACTACCGAATCTATGACCAATCCCTTGCTTCCTACCAGCGTCATTTAGTTATTTCCTACCTTGCGGAAGATACACCCGTCAATTTAAAAGATACTCGCGGCTCAACGAGCTACACGAAGGCCCAATTCAGAGAATATACTTGGCTGTCCCCACTATAGTGTCTATTATGATTTGCACGAGTACTTCTGGAAGCTAGGAAAAAATATTCCTACCAAAAAACAATGAACAGTCTAAGATCATCACCAAAAATATGTTCAATTGGATGCCGAGAGGATATACACCTATGCTCTTTGTTTCCTCCCCAAGTTAATGAACACAAAAAAATTTCGCTGAACATATCTTACGCAAGTGATACTAACTGAAATCTCACCAATTTTAAACCAACAATTCACTAAACAACTAAAAACTAACTAATACAACAAAATAAATGCTAAACTAAAAACATAGCACTCATTATTAATGAGGCAGTTCGGGAGATAAATAAGTAAAATACTGGATGCTTGTATTTTACTCGTCCTTCGCTACTCCACTGAAATAACCGGCCGAGAACTCCGAGAATCAATCAGAAACTATTTACGAGAGTGTGCCAACGGGGGCAGCAGGATCTCGGGAGGGTTGAAATACAAGACACCCGGAGTGCCTTCATCACCATCATCATCGGGGAGGATTCGCTCTGCCGCGCCAAGTTTCCCGCCACTCGCAGTCGCCTCCTCCCCCGCATGCCCCCCTATCAGCCCGCCCACAGATCTCTCCCACCCCCCTCCGGCTCCGCACAATTTCAGAGTTCGATCGGTTCCACGCTCCCTAGCATCCACCACCAACGCCGCCAGAGAGGGAGCCCGCCCCGCCGGGGCGCACCTCCCCCTCTCCTCTCGGGGCCATTTGCGAGGGGAGGGGGCGAACAGAAAACGATAGAGAGATGGAAATAATGGCATAAACCTGCACTCCATTCGGTCCAAGTTGGATGCAGGCTACTCAACATTCGCGGACGCTGGCTGACCGGTGATTTGAAAAAATATGCGAATAAGGAATTTGCCACCGAGATGACGCAAAATCCTTAGCTCATTCTCATGCGAACGAATCACGGGCAGTTAAAAATTGGGAATTTAAAAATGATATTTGATAATATAGTACCATGCTCGGGAAAAAAGAAACTAATTTGACGGTCGACGAAGAGTTTGGATTGAGTGGACTTAATCCCTCCCTAAAAACATACCAAATGAGCTTACATATAATATTTTCTCAAAATATAATTTTCTTGGCACATATATTAATACAAAAATCACTACCCGGAACAGAAGAGTGGCAATCCATCAGTGTTTGAATTTAAAGTAAAATTGAACTTTTTACATAAAAAATGGAGACATTTCTACCAGTAAAAAATTTAAATTTCTTATAATTGATGAAGGCACTTCAGCGACAGAGGACAATCCCCTAATGATAACGATTTCTAACTAAGAACATTACCGAGCATCGTCCCACTCCAATGAGGATAGCAAGTAATTCCAACGCTATAAAATAGGGTACCTAAGGGATATGGGATTTTAACCCTCGGCGTCTTCAATATGAAGGATTAAGACGTAAGCCCCTTGGCGAAGGGAATAGTTTGAGGGTCCAATGATGAAACACAGTAACCTAAGCCGAAATAATGCAATGCAGGCCAAAATTAAACCTACAAGCGGCTGACAAATTAGCAAAATTTCGTAACGAATTTTAACTTTGGGATTCGAACACTGATGCTATCGTCATCTATGTTGAGCGAATACTTCCCACGATTAACGAATTTATTTAAGTACGAAACACGTAGAAGCGCAAGACTTCGATATTTCCCCTTCTGCATGACACAAGGTTCAATATGATAACTACAGACTTCCTCGAGTACAATGACAGTTAATGCCACTTGACACGCTCTTCTTAACCCAACCTGAGCGATTTCAGGGGTAAGTGAACGCAGAGGGCTATAGAAAGTGGCTAAGGGAATGAACCTCCACCTACGACAAACGTGAGAACACATCACAACACTCAATGCCACAGCTGGTTCCATCAGACATTTAAAAAAACTTCGGGCAACCGTAGATCTCCGAGCAAGGAGTATTTTAACAGGAAGAAATCTATGGCACATTACTATCCAAGCCAATCGTTCAGATAACAGGTTGAAACTGGGGGCAGCGGCAATGGCGCTAACTGGTCCATTCAACTCACGAACCCCGTCGGGGATAAACCACCGGTTAAGGAGGCGGCACCAACCCTTGAGCATCAGAACACAAATGAAAAAGGAGATTTTAATGGGCGTAAGGCCCATTTCACGCGATGGCGCTAGTTATGGACGCGGTACAGGGTCCGAGCCCCACCCACTGCACTTTCCCCCGGTGGGCCGGTGGGTGGGGAGGTAGTGGGACGCGAGCGTCGTCTGGGGAAGAACACAACGACGACGGACGAGCAGGAACCACACTTATTTCACATTCATAACTGCCTCGTAATCCACCAGGCGAAGGGGTGAAGGAAGGAAACAATTCCACTTCACCGAATCAAAACTGGGAGACAAAAAGTGTGCCATTATTCACCATTTCGTCCATAATTCACAACCACTCATTATCGAATGCCAGTCCTACAAATGTTACGCAGATTTAAATAAAAACAGCCAAACCAACGATTCATGCAATTGAAGTAATAAAAACTGACTGGTGCGAGGACGCTTAGGTATGACGAAATAATAGATTTTGCATGCACGTCAGCCAAAAGAGCGGGTTAGCAGTTTCAACCCCAAAATAAATTGTTTCACCTCCAATGTGCTGGACAAGAGTCACTCAAATCCTTGAATTTAAAATTAATCTTAAACAAAGCTGTCCCCAGTATTCTACGGAAATAACGAATGATCCCTGAAGTTGCACAATCAGTCATAAACGCACCGAAACAGTTGCAGTGAGGACAAAATCTATCAGACCAAAAAAGTAATGATGGTGAATCTGTCCGCAGCGATGAATGTATGGAATCCGAATGAAAAAAGCTTCATAAAAATCCCAGGATTTACAGGAATGTCGAAGACTTTCCCTGAGTTTCTCCCGACAATTATCCATTCAGCGCCTTCCCATGGCTATCCCGACGATGATTATCCATCGTCAACACCTCACGTTTCCCATTCCCCTAATTGACAGTGACTGGCAAGAGAGCCCCAGGGCGGGCTGGACAGGGTCGCGAGCGAGGGGAGAAGCACCAGAGGTTGGGTACTACACCTCCGCAGCCCAGTGGGCTGCATGCGCGGCCACTGAGGGCGCAGGATACAGGTGGGCCAACACATTCACATATGCTCTCACCACCATTAGGGTGCTCCTATAATACGT
This sequence comes from Pyrrhosoma nymphula, assembly GCA_963573305.1. Taxonomy (NCBI): domain Eukaryota; kingdom Metazoa; phylum Arthropoda; class Insecta; order Odonata; family Coenagrionidae; genus Pyrrhosoma; species Pyrrhosoma nymphula. The sequence continues at coordinate 139,414,804 of OY754329.1, read as the reverse complement.
GGTTTGGCATTTACACTCGTAACCATCTTACCGAAATTCGTCACCTACGCAGGTTAAAGGAAAGGGCGTTTTTTCGCAGGAAAGTTAAGCGGTAAAAAGAAGATAAACCTTTGGATTAGTTTTGATAAGAATTCATTAAATCCTATGTCTAGAGGTCATTGAAAACTCCAAAAAATGAGTTTCACTAAAGGATTAATTCAGTAAGGAGAAGTCATAAGAATAATGGGAAACAAACGGCACAAACAAAAATGCACGTCAACGTCATCATTTGCTTATTTCACCGCCGACAGTTAAAAACCCACCAACGCCGAAACATTTCCGCGGGGTAATTTGGAGAGTGACCTTCGATCTGAAGAGGGGGCGCACCCTAACCGGCCCGCGGGCCGTTTGGTACCGCTCCGGCGCAGGGGAGCCGCCCGAAACGGGGTTAATGCGAGCAAATGGGAGGCGTGGCCAGTCATTCCGCGGAGAGAGGGCGGGCGGGCGAGCGGGAGAGGCGACATTCTACACGCGCGGTGCATGTTGCACTCGGCTCGAGCGAGAGAAAGAGTGAGGGAGAGAGGGTATGATGGGGGTGGAGCGGGAATGTTGAGCGGCGGCTGCTGCCTCCGCCTCTTAATCGCTCCCTCGCCGAAAGCGACGAGGGCGCTCGGGGGCTACGTGCGATCCAAAACGAGATCGTAAAGACGACGCTCGGAAATATTTGTCGCGAACAAATGAGGGGGAATCGGGTTGATGAGTGTGGCTAGAGTGCTGGCTTTCCACTCGATCGCTCGGATTCGAATCCCGGCAGCTGTGGATATCAACAAATTAATGAATAACAACAGCACTTACAAAAACTCATGGTAGATGCGCGGATTTCTCAAAATCCGTCCACTACGGGTGAATGAGTGCGTGCAATGGACCTAATATGGTAACTACAAGGCAAATCAGACTTTCAAGAAAAAAGACTAATTTACTTCCTCCTCCCACTCCTTCCTCTCCAGCCTTCCTCAATACCCCTCCAGTAGACTGACTCCGAGACGTAGTATTCTGCGCATCCGTCGACCAAAAGCTTTAGCCAGAGCTGCATTCGGGTGCCATGTGGGGAGCATGTAGCATGTTACGTGACGGATAAAATGGTCAACGGCGGACCCCTCGGCGCTTATAGTTAAAGAGTGTGCGAGTTAAAGAGCTAGTGCCGACGTCGGGTTTCTCTCCTACTTCCCTCCATATCCCGAAGCTAACTTTACAACTTATAACTTTAACGGCGCAATTGACCTCAATTGTGGTCGCCTCCTCAAATAATCAAAACTAAACCAACCGACGAACAAATGAGCCTACGGAGCGATCGGGACAAGTGTCATCAATGCCCTGATAATTACCCGCCCGTCCGGACGGAGGCAGTTAGGAAACCTTCCACTATATAAACATTCCGCGGCGGCGCTTTGTTCCGCTCCGGCTCCCGATAGACGCGCCGTCGCATCACCCCGCGCCCTCGCCTTCAATACGTTTCCGATCCCATTCTCGCTTTCTGTTTCCGAGCCGGTGGAGTGCGGCCTGGGTTTTCCTCCTTCCTTCTCGTCGTCGACACGCCGAAAACCTCCACACACGTCCCCCGCGGTAATGGAGAGGGGTATATCCTCCCCAATCGGGGGAAGGGGAGACCGAAAGCCCCCCTCCCTCCCGAGAGAAGAATCCGTCCTGTAGTGGGGGCGATCTGGTGCCACAGAGGGGGCAGAGGAATGAGGCGGGGGGAGACAGCCGGTTAGTGTGTGGGGGCAGCTGCCCTCCTCCTTTGCCCCCTCTCCTCCTCTCGCTGCCCCGGCTATATTGATCCGACTCCACGCCGTCACTTTCTAGCGAAGGAGGCGGCGAGAGGGGGCGAGCGTTCTGGTGGGGGCGGACGAAAGCGGGCCACTGGGGGGAGGCAGGAGGGAGAGCAATCTCCCTACCTGCCCCCCCCCCTGCTATCACCAATCCTGCCCCTTCAGGAAAGCGGCGACCAAACTCGCTCGTCCGTGCGCGGTCCACAATCTGCGCCGCGCGCGTATGGCGCTGTGGACGAGGCGGCACGGACAGCAAGCCAAGCGGGCGGGAAAATATGAATAGCGGCGGACCGGCGCGGAGCGAGCGGCACGCCCTCTTCAGACAACACGCACGCCCGCAACCCGCTACTACCACTACTATACCGTCCCATTAAGTCTTCAAGTCCCATCCTGAGAAAAAAATTGTGGTGAGAGTCGGGCACATAAAAATTTACGAAATTTTCCTGGAAAACGTAATATTGGAACACGAGAATTTCAAGGGCACGACCATTGAAAGAAATACGGTGACCCGATATTTTCTTGGATTTGGGACCGCAAGAGTCAATCTGAACCGGCACATGATGAGTGACGTATGGAACGCTCGATAATCTCGGACGAGGATAAATGTTTTCGTCGACATAAGGAGAGGCAGATATTTCGGGGAAAGGAGAGATTTGATGGCGGACGAGTAATGCGAAGGAAAGGTAAAAGATGACACCGATGAGACGATAACGTAATATAGAGCCCTAAAACCTACCTATTAGCTGATGGATATCCAATGATAATCGATAAGCCACCGGTTCAAAGAAGGTGCACAGGGATCATATCTACTCTTCCGGCTTCTCTTTCGTTGGAATATTCACAAGAACATAGACAAGAGAGGCACTAATCTACCAAAAACACGCCTCGCCTTTCGTCCTCCCCTGTTCTCATTCCTATTCCCTTTAAATTCTTTCTCACTACTTCAACACATTTCCTCCCTCTCTCTACTCCTCACAAAATATTTCTACAATTTCTCCGCTTGCCGAATAATCTCCCTTTCATCATCCCCAACATGCAATTGCCACTTACCAGCATCCCAATTTTCTCAAGCAACTTTAAACCTAAGAAGTCAATATTACGCTGACTTGGTGTCAAACGTTAACTCAGTTACTCTGCAGTAGATCATCTAAAAGTTATAGGGTTGGAGTGATTTTAGAACAGAAATTAGAGATTTCTTGCTTTCCACGAAAGAAAAAGGATACTGATCGTTACTTACAAACCAATAAAAGCATACAACGCAGGGATGCCGTGGAGGAATCGTCATCTCACTCTTCTAGAATATAGCTAGTATGGCGGATGTAGTCATTAACAGTTTCTATTGCGAGAGATTATATGAACAAAAAAGTAATGGGGCTAGAATCCTAATTCCTCCATAAGACCGTCAATTACTTTATCACCTCAGCTGGTGTCACCTCGGAAACAAACAAGGCAGTTGATTACGTTAATACTTCATTAAAAGGGGGGAAACCAAAATAGGAGGGAATGGCGACCCAGGTATAAGCACTATCCAGCATGGTGAGCATGAAAAAATATAGAACTCAAAACCACTGGTCCAAAATAGACTTTAAAAAATTAACGCGATATGTATACATATTAATCTTGGGGTTTCGAAGTAAATAAGCCATGGTAACGAATCTATTAAAACTGTTAATGAAGGGGCCAAACATTCAGGTGGCATAATTCAAATACGCATTGAGCACAACAATTACCTGAGGAAAACCGTGCGACAAGGCGGCTGATAGTCAGGCAAGGCGCCTGCAGCCACTCGAGGCCATTACCATTCATCCCTTCGGGTTGTCCGGGAAACCCACCCTTTCCTGACGCCCCAACCCCACAATCGCTTTGGCGCCAGGCGCCACATGCCCATCGACCGCCATCCAACCAAACAATCCCCACCTCCACCGCCTCCCTCGCACGCCATCAACACACACACAGACACACATTGCATGCACTGCCCCCATTGAATGCATCCACTCACCTTTTGCCGATGATTTTCTCCGAGCCGTCGAACGGCTGCACGAACCACTTCCCCAAGCGAACGAAATCTCTGGACAGGAGACATCTGCAGGATAAAAAGAGAAATAAATGGAGGCGTTAGTCGCTGATAGGTGAGTAACTGAAAATGTATACAAGAAAATAGGCCTAAGAACTTGGAGCTGGGATAAAACCCTGGTTAGCATGCGCTATATAATGGCAGACAACGTATTAGTGGGCTTTTGCTACATCCCTTATTCTGTTTTCCGTTCGAAGAAAATTATACGAATCGACAGGAGGAAGGCACGGGATCAAAGCTCCGTGAAAAAGTATGAACCACCTACATACTCACCAATTAATATTTTTAATTGGAAATTTTGAATGCACTAGATCATTCACTGGGGTGAAAAGTAGCTAGCATGATTAAAAACCTTTATCGTGTCGTCAATGAAGTGAATAATTTAATAACTACAGACCCAAAATATACCAAATTGTTTTTTTTTACTTCAGGGTTTAAGATTATCTAACATAAAGTACATCGAATGCAATATTGACAAGGGAGATATTTCAGAAAAAAAAACAGTTTAACATAAAACAAATTCAATTTAAGAATTTAATTTATCATTGATTACACATTTTCAAGTATATCTACATCTAATTCATTTTGTACCATTACTGTTGCAACAAATAGCAGATAATTTTGAACTAGTAGCGTGACAAGAGATTTCAGGTATAGGGATGCTATGACAAACATTGAACAAAGAAACAACAAATTGTTAATGGTTATGTGACTACGTAAATGTAGCAATAATTAAATTTCATACGAAATTATCCAGATGATCTCAAATCGAAATCGAGTGTGTTTCCAGCACAAGGCGGCAAAACAGTATGTCGGTGCATCTGGGTCTAAAACGTAAACAGTACCAATCGATGAAACATGGCAGATAAAACCACACACAATGTGATTCCTTAAGACAACCGTAACTTAAACATCTATTGCATTATCTTCCTACAATTAATTTATAAACTTTTCCCTATTTAGCAGTATATTTTGATACCACCAAAGACAAGTTTTTTTCTAAAAAAAACTACTACTTGAAGCAAGAAATAAAAATTAAGACTAAATGGTCAAAAATATCTAACCTTTCCACTTCCAACAAAATGCGAAATGAAGTATTCTACGGTGCCCCAAGCAACGACATTCGCAGTTCCTGCCAGTGTAGTGTACCCCTCGAGATCGGTTGATTGCGAAACCCATCCTTCGGGTCAACATGAAAGTTTCCATGGTTCCGAGCTAAACTACGTGGAAATTCGCGCTCATGGAATAGGAGAAATATTTATCTTTCCAGGAAATTTTACCCTAATGGTACAACTAGTTTCAAAGCTAATCCATCATTCTCAGGTAGCCGAGTTGTAACTTAAAAGCGAAATTTTTAGTGAAGATTCGTGGTTTCTTCATTCCATGATTGATAGAGCATCTCGCTCATTTAACTTGATCCGCTAACACCAAATGATCTCTCAGTTTTCAAAACAAATGAGAACTGCAGGAAACATTATTTTTACACATCAGATAATAATTTATAGATTGGAGTGGGCTTCACAGAGCTTTTAAATCAAGACAACGTATAAAAATTTGGCCTAACATGAATGTCATTGTTCATGCAGAAACGATAGTCGAATAAAATATTTAAATTGTCTTTATCTTCCTAATTTTCTTTATGGCTTCCATATTTTCAAAGAACACTAATATATTTATCAGAACGCCCTACTCTGACAAACTGTCCTGGATTACGCGTCGATGTCCAGACGACACGGCAAACTTAGACATTGTTCTTAAGACGAATAATGTCACTGTGTGAAGGCCATCCATGTTGATTCGCATAATACGTGTAACTAGATAATCGATTACTTTTACCGGTTTCTAATAAGCTTTCACAGAGAAAAACTAATAAAATAATGGTCAATAAGAAAAGGAAAAACATATGAGGCCAGATGACAAACATAAAAAAAACGAACAGGCGATTAAAGTGATGGATACATTCCGATTGGTAAACGATTCGTATAATGTATCAAATACATACAAATGAGTTTAAACTCTGAAGCGGAGTAATCCGTTCAAACCTTAACTGCGTCTTTCCCGACGCAGGAACAACGTACCTGGGGTGGGGGCATTAATGAGTTATAAAATAATAAATACGATTCAGGACAGTACTTTTTCCCGCTGACGACAAAATAATGGAGGAGCCTTACCAACTACTGAAGTATGTTAAAGTTCAAATAGCGGAAATAGTCCAAAAATCGTGTGGAATAACTTAAATGGATTACTCAAGGTTAAAGCATCACTAACTCATAAAACTATTTACATTGACCCAAGGGAAAAGGGAGAAAAAAGGGATAAAAGTTACCTTTCGATTAAGTTGTGGAGAGCCTTGAAGAGTAGAGATCTGCATTCGTAGGACAAGCCGCTTTCCCAGGAGCCCTGCTCACCATCTGAAACACCACAGAAGGAAGAATGTTAGTGACAGCTAAGAGACAAAATGAAAACATTAAAAACAAATAAGCGAGGGCAGACGGCCTTGCGCAGGACGGCATTGGAGAGGACCACAAGCACTCGTGTCTACGCTAATATCATAACGGCGGCTTAACAAGATCTTACTGAATATCTCTCTCGCAAGAGAGAGATGTTCCGTAACGCGAAATCCTCCGCTGAGGCGGACACGCGTGACACGTGCTCCGGATCAAGTGTGGGATATCCTTACGGGAATTACATAAGTCGTATGGGGAGGGGGGGACAGTTCGAGAGGCTTGGAGCCGAATGGGTCGGAGGATGATGTTGACCTTGAGCGGGGAAGCGAAGTGGGGAGGTATGGCTGGGGGGGAGGAACAAACCCACCACCACCCACCGAATCCAAAACCACTCAATCGGATTCCACCTGTTGGCGCGGGAGGGTTAATGGGCGGAGGGAGTGGGGGCACCGGAGAAAATGGGGCGAGTGTGCGAGAGGGAGGAACAGAGGAGTAAGGGGGAGTGTTTCCACCCTCTCCCCCACCTCCCTCGTCGTAAAAACCACCCTACCCCCCTCACCCACCCACTTGGAGAGAATGAGTCACCCTACTAACACCCCCGCTTTAAACACAATCACGGCGGTTCACCAAGCCAGAAGCCAATGCCCAACGGTCAAATCTGGGATCAAAAGTTTTTACGACGGCTGGGTGGCCTTGTGTGTGGAGTAGAAGTTGATTGGGGAGATGACGGACAAGTGACACGGTCATGAATGCAGGGAAACGGTTTGCATTCCGACAGGAGTTATTAACTCGACATTTTTCGATTTTCTGAGTCATTATCAGGAATGCTACGCTGAAAGTTCATTCCTTATGACTTTGAGCGAATCTCAACATACTGATATTATAGTTATTATAGTTTCCAATGGAATGGCTGAGTGTTTAATTGAACTCAATCACAGGATTTCCAGCAGGTATCGACCGCAAACAACGCTCACAACTGGGGTCGTCATGAAAACCAAAAATAACTAGATGGATTTGTTAATTTAGGGAGAGAGAAGAGAGGAACCTGGAGCTAGCATTAGTGACCCTAGTTTTTAAGTCCCAACCGATGGGCACTGCACTGAACTCGAAGCGTTCTCATTCTCGAGAGATCGGGATTTTACTGCAAAAATCTCTGCCATTGATACGAATCCGGAACTGCGGACGGATCCAGCCAAGACACCATGCCATTCTTACAGCGGGTGGAGTGGTCGACTACTGACCGAGGTTTTCGGGTTAAAATCCGGATGGAGCTCGAAGTAAACGACAACATAAACCAAAAAGAGTACTTGTATGATTACCTCAAAGCTGAAACTTAATGCAGTAAATAACAGCTCTGCTAGGTCCCAAGTTGATGTATGCACCGCTCCAGTACCAGAGAGGCAATTTGAGCACGCCTGGCCCTTGGTTTATGGTGCAATTTTTTTATTCTCTTTTTAAAAGTAACACAAGACTAAAATGGACAAGTGTGGAGTGGCCCCAAATAGTATCACACTTTATTTAAATGAATATGAGAGTAAATATGCATAAACGATGTGAGATTTACAAGGTGTCAGAGTTGGAAAACCTGGGTGGATACAGTTTGGTTGAAGAAGTCTCGACGTGACCCCAATTAACGACCATAATTGCAGCTCGGTGAACTCCAACACATCTCTAAACAACCTTCGGATGAAGGTTATAGTGATAGTGGGCTCGAGACCCAAAAGAAGCTGATGTGGGGGCTGTTCATCGAAACTTAGACCTACGAATAATAAATCCCTGATGAATTTTATTTTGTATTAATATACCAAATTTCCCCCTCAATAACAGAATGATTCCTTCGTTAGAATTAAGCTAGGTTATGAATGATTTCAGGCTTTCCCGGCGAAGATTTATATCAGGGATCTTTCGGGGTTTGCACCGGGTAGTTAGGTCCATGGCGGCCGACGTTTCGATGCTCGAGTCGAGCATCGTCCTCAGGGCATGAGGACGATGCTCGACTCGAGCATCGAAACGTCGGCCGCCATGGACCTAACTACCCGGTGCAAACCCCGAAAGATCCCTGATATAAGCTAGGTTAATTTATGTGTTCCGTAGACCGACGAAAGTAGATTGCATATATAAAGAGAAAACTGCCACGCTTTACTATTTCCTACAATAACTCCATATCCCACAGCGGTTTAACCGCATTTTTCCAAATGCATGTATTTCTATACTATGACACCATTTGTCGCTCTCCATGAAAAGTTCAACGAGACTGCTTTCTATAAAATCCTTCAATTTAAGAATATCTAATAATATTGGATATGCATATTGATGGCATTGATTTGCCATTATTATTACTATTCCATTGAACGTATACGTCATTGGAAGCCTATTATGTTCCATTCTGGGATAGCACTGCCTTTTACAGCAAATTAAAGCAAGCTTATTCCTACATATTTTCCTCAATTATTTAATCTAAATAATTTTCCAATAAACATTTTTAGGATGTGAGCAATGAAATAATAGGCTAAATTATTTTTCATCCCTGAAACGCTCTCATACTATAAAATACTTCACTCGTCCACGAAGCTGAATATACCTAGTTGAGTACCATTGAAATTCTGATTATAATGATGGAAAACTTCTACTTGAACCTTCGATCGTTTCACTAAAATAAAGAACGAGGTTTCATTATTTCAAATGCTACAAAATGATTATACCATGATAAAGCTTTCTATTCTAAATCTGCCATCATGCAAGAGACATATGACAATTTCTCTTCTTCGAAAATGCGAGCCGAATGCGAACACAACATAGTCGTATGTTATGATTTCGTTGTACTTCGTTCCGTAGGTTATGAACTGTAGAGTTTGTTATAGCAATTCAATTCTCCCATGAGCACTCTTACATGATATCCTGAGATAACCAATTCATGGAGCCAAATATCACGGTGTAATAACAAACACCAATTTCGTAAAAAAATACGCGTTGTATGAAGTCATAGAATGTGACATGGTTCGCCAGGTAAGTTGCAGGCTTTCTTAGTAGAATCGAAAATTCATTAATCACGCCATCGACCCAGTTACATCCAGACGAATTCCGAGTCAATCCTTCTAATGGAATGGCAAATATCTACCAGGCTATCCCTACCCCTCCTGAGTAAACAGCAGCACTCATAGGACTACGGGAGGGGTTAGAATGTGGGAAAGGGGAATGCCCAGTCCCTGGTGTGGCCGATTCACTGCGAAAGGAGGGATGTCGTCCCAGAGAGAGGAGTAATCATCTCCGAGTGACAAGGAATTCTGGCGCTCGTTCAAACTCTCATCAGAGATTTTTTAACCGAGCTAGTCTTATGTTGTCAATGCTTGTTGTGGTGACTAAATGGCAGCGAGAGGTAAAATTAATAGAGTTGAACATCACCACGCATTTACTGTTCAGTCATCAGTCGGCAAGGAAAACCGGTCCATTACTGTAAGGAACTCGTGCGAAGTCCACGATTCCAACGGAAAATACTGGGCAGAATTATACAGAGAAAAATGCTAATCTCCCCAACTATGACCATACATGTTACTTCTACAAAATAATTGTTTCACACATTTCAAAGGTCACAGAGATACCTTATTCAAAATTATATAAAACAGCATTCAAAATAAAAACTATAATAATTCATGCAACCTGACTAAATCGACTGTCAGACCATTGCAAACAAGAATGAGATTGACACTGGGGTTTTAGTATTACGAATTCATCCCTTCTTTCCATTTAATCAACCTCTACCTCCGAAAATTCAACTTTCACAGAATGGACGTAGATGCTCATTTGAAGTATTTAATCAATTAATTAATCATTAAGAAGCGTTGTCTTTCCCGCCACATACCGACAGTTTACAGGTTTTATACCACTCAAGACTGTACGGGTATATTAGGCAATAACTCGCGGATAGCTTCTAATTTTAAACCGATGGGCGTTCAGCGGGGTAGGGAAAGCTATATTGCAAGAAACTGCATGAAAATATACGCACAAAAAGAGGACGAATGATCTGCCTACAGCGATCAACTTCAGCCACTAATGATAAATTGGAACAAGGATAAAACGACGAATTAAACTTGAATCACTGCCTATTGAATGAGCGGCAATCTCACATTGTTTACAAAGAAACGCAAACGAATCAATCTGAGTCAACGGCAGATAAAGACTCCTGGAGATAAGAACAAACTGGGAACACGAATACAACTTGCAACTTAGTCATCGTGGGAACACATTCTTTTCACTCTGATCATGACACGCAGTCACGCCCTAGCCCAGCGGCTATGACTTCTGCATTTGACTTGAAAAAACCGATAACTCCCGAAAAAAATAAACAGCATCGGTACGGAGAGAAAAACAGGGTTATGGAAGCTTGAGGAATAGGAAATTTTTAACAGGAGAGGATTATCCGAAGTGGTGACTTGTAGCAACATTGATTATGATTACTTAGAAATTAAAGACAAAAGAATACTACTAGTCAATGGGGAGGGGGAGCAAACTAAAAATTGGCTTAAAAATTCAGTCTGAAATTACTTTTACGGTATTATTTTTGATAGCTAAATAAACATTTGGAGGGTAAGGACCTAGGAAAATGACTCAAGACTCATCCAGAGACATCCCGGGGGCACATGAACCACCAAAAACAACAAAGTCAGCTCCCAGTTAATTCAAGCGCTTTAGACAAAGTTATTGGGCTATAATAATTACAAAGCGAATTTATTTGGGCGAGATTGAGACTGTTAGACCCTTCTTCCATCTAACCCTTCGTCAAATACATCTATGAAACAATTACAATTTGACTATAAAAATTTTAGAAAAAGTACAAAAAAAATGACCATCAATATTTTAAGATGAAGAAACTGGTATATAAACAATGTAGAACGTTATACACGATTGTGGGAAATAAAGGTAAGGAATATGGGCTGATATCCTTTACGAAAAAAAACCACTGCAGGAAAACACCCACACATGAAGGGGAGTATGAAAAACCTGCGAAAACCTACTAATAGATAAAGCTAATGTACTAAAAAAATATGCAATTGTTATGAAACTTGTGTGTTCACTTTAGGTTATGTACTTATAAGAAAAACAATATTTGTATGATCACCTCAAAGCTGAAACTCACTGTATAAATAGCAGCTCTGCTAGGTCCCAAGTTGATATATGCACCGCTCCAGTACCAGAGAGGCATTTTTAGCACACCTGGCCCTTGGTTTATGGTGCAATAACTTATTAGGTTTCACTAAAATAGGGGATTCATTCAGCAAATGGGCATGACGATTCCCGAGGATATATTACGCTGTGGACTATAACACACATACATAAACCATTGATGTTTTGAGCACTTATTTCAAAGTCACTCAAATATTAGAACGAAAACATCCTTATCTTAAAAAAAGCCAAATATTGTAACATAAATAAAAAAACACTACGAACGACATGTTGGAGATGGTCCATTTTGAGAGTTAAACTCGCTTCCTATTATACTCACTATATTCCTCACCATCTGAAAAGCACCAATTAATTCGCAGGGAAAACCATGTCTATAAAATGGAACTCGGCCTCCGAATGTATTCATTTCGCTAAAAAAAATCAATTATTCGGGTCTAAAGCTATGAGTAGCAATATTCAACAGGTGCGCGACCGCATTGGGGGAAGCTGAAAGAATTTGGTACTATAGAAAATGCAATAAGCATAGCATTTCAGAAATCTCTCCAAAAGATCGGTCACCACCCGAAGACCACATTTTTCTAATATTTATTCTCACTGAGCACCAGTATTCGCAGAATGTAGGCAAATAAATTGGCCCACGCATTATCACGGATGCAATGAGTCTGTCATTAGGTAGTGAAAATGTGACCTTTCGTCACAACCTCTACCACTTTCAAATAAAACATTGTTAAACTCCACTGCAACTTCGAGGCAAAGTTCCTACGAAGTACGGTAACAAATTGCAAATCCGGCAATGCATTTATTTAAAAAGGTTAAGGTAAACTAGGTCACGATACGACACCTATAAAGGTTCATAGCTATTCCAAGTGAGTCTTACTCCTGAAAGTATTTTATTGATTTCAAACACGGCGTAAAAATAGGTTTACGTTACCGTAATAATTAAGCACATACTGAAATGTTTATACATGTCCAATAATCTCGCCATGAAGAATGAATGACGAATGCTTTGCTGTATCTTCGTCCAACAAGGCATAAACTTGACAGAAAATAGCGAAGGTGACTCAAGACGGGCATGATTTATGGACCAGAATTGAATATTTACGGTAGAATTCCAAGATACACATAAAAAATCACTCTTCAAGGATTTTTGTGTGGCATTTAATCACGAATGAAAAATATCTACACTCAATTTTCGGTAGTAAGAATTTTCGTAACTTATTAACACTATGAAAAGCGGTTCTTTTACTTGGAATTCCCAAAGCGCCCATCGAGCCTAGTATAAGAGGATGTAGATGTGTTGTAGAAAACGGTCGAAGTATATAGTATTAACTAGTATCCTTAACAAATTTTAACAAAAAAAAATACCCTTATCTAAACATTTTGACGCGATCGAAAGCTCCGAATTTCACATCGGCTCCTCATTCCGTTTGAAATGTTAACGAATACAACCTAACAATTTTTGGGACCTAAATTAAAAATAGTCCCATAATTCGTAAAACAAATTAGCTGGCCTTGAAGCTCAATTATGCCTTCAGCATGAATTTATGCTGTCTTAGGAATTGAGACAGCGCGATGTAACCTAAGCATTTGAAAGAACCTCTAACCCAACGTTAACTAGAACTTCTTCGATGGACGAACTGCGGACTTTCGCACTAATATTCTGATTAGGATCAACATACAACGTCAAAACAGTAAAATGTTTGGAGCTAGACACTTCATATCGCAACAAACATAAACACCGAAGAAACGAGGCCAAGTAAACTGCGCAGTGCAACAAAAAATATATTTCGGCAAACAACATGAAAACGTCTCGAAAGCGGCATTCGGCGCAATATGGGGGAGGGTGAGGGGTAGAGGCGCGCGCACAACTCCCACCAGGGGATGACAAATAGCGCTTGAGGGGAGGGGGGAGGAGGGGCGGCCAGCCAACCAATGTGCCCCGTCCCGGCGCGCGCCACGTTCGAATCTCCTTAAGTCGCGTCTTGTTGAGCCGAGCGCCCGCGCGAAGCGCTCCCATCGTGAAAAAAGTGTATGCGCGCGGGGGGACGGAAGGGGAGGGAGGCGTGGCGAAGGGGCGGCGAGGGATCCGGAAGTAGCGTGGGCACAGCGGCAGCCGAGGGAGGGAGCGGGCAAGAGCGGGCGGGCGGCTTGCGGCGGGCCCCTAGCGGGAGAGCGAGCGCGACGGACCCGCCGCGGAGCAATGACCTCGGCCGCCACTCTCTCGCCGTCGCTGCGCCTCCTCCCTCCAAGTCACGGGGCGAACACGCACCACAACCGCCCCCCGTGGTGGCCCCTCCCCCGGAGTAACAACTACAACACACACTACCGGGATTCGCCCGCGAATTCTCCACCTTCCCACTATCCCGATATAATCCAAAACGACTGAAATGGACCGAGAAAAAAAAAGAAAAATTATTCGTTTGCAGCGCATTATTGAGAACAGAAGGAACATTGACGATGACACGTCCTTGCACGGGTAACAGGAAAGGTATAGGTGGCTGGTTGGTTAATATGATGAGGCGACTGACAACTGAGATCTCATGCGCCTTGAAGGGAGATTAGAGAGAAACCCAGCGACTGCACTGGCCAGATCACACTGTCAGCGAAAAACGCCAATGAGTTCACTGCGCAACGACTGACGGGAGTACTTACTACTCTTGCAATGCTCTCCACACTGCACCCAAGACTGTGTTCTTCTGAAGATAAAATCTCCGCCACAGACAAGATTTAAACCTTTGCTCTTGGGATTATAAGCAGGGATTCAAGAAATCACATAAATCCGTTACTTTCAATCCAACTCAAACGTTTTTTGTCAAATTTTAAATGCGGTTGTGGCGAGGAATGGAAAAAATCTCATGGATTTAGAAAGTAAAGAAAATGAGTAGGTGCAGGAGAGAATAAATAAAAATCAAGCATTATGAGAGCTATGAGACATGAAGAAAGCAAACTGAATAGGTCTCATTCCAAAAAAGTAATGTTAGTAGAAGAAATTAGTGATTAGATTCATGAGAGAAAGATATGGAGAGGGTGAAAATTATTTCACTTAATGGCGGTCTTAATAAAAGACAGCAATATAATCCTATCGGCGTCACACACTGACTCCACGCAAAGTTAAGTGACAAGGACAAACAGCGATAGTAATTAGGTTGCCATATTAGCGCTTGTAATTAGGTTACCATATTAACGATAGTAATTAGGTTACCATATTAACGATAGTAATTAGGTTACCATATTAGTAGATAAGGGTTTTTAGATGATCCCACTAGTAAGGTCATATTGCACAGCCTAGCCCTTAACAATCAGATAAACACAACATCCATCCCGGAGGCGGGATACGAACTCGCGAAATTAAGGCTGCCATGCCGCCGCCCGGCACGTTACCCAACCTCACCACCGCGGTAGGCAGATCAATCAAGAGGAGCGGGTGTGTCGCCCTCGGCTGTTCCGCCGAACGACTAAATCACAATATTTGCCCATTCACATTCCAACGATAAGGCGATTTCGTACTTCCCATTAAACAGTTCGTCAGTTTCGCTTCGCTAGTTGTTTTCCACACCGGGGTTGAATAAACCTAAGAAACTTCAAAACAAATTTGCCAAAGGGAACATTTTTGTTTTGGAATATTCTTGATCTCTAACTTCTAGATCCTGTTTGCACTTATAGTTTGCGTGTAGATATCCATAGATCATTTCAACGACCAGAAAAATTTTGAAACGTTCATTTTGTCGATGTTGTACAGACATATTTAGTGACTAGTGTTATAGCGGCAAACTTTCTCTCCTATATAAATTAAATCTTTCCAGAAGCCCTGTACATAGAATAATAATTTTGAAAAATTATAAATTGCAGGATCAAATAAAAAATGGATAGGTAATAACGGCTTGTCACTAGTCACTTTTGTCTTTGCTCAGACCGTAAGTAATAGATAACAATATTGTTCATATAGTTAAAAAAGGACGCTTGCCTGGGATCATCTCTACGGCCAAATTTCGCTCACTGCCTGACCATATTAGCAACATACACCCAACGGGAATCTCCATATTAAAGATAACCATAAAAACACCAATCACAAAGCCAATGTCAATACAAATTCGAGTAAAATATTTTTACAATAATGCAACGTGTATAAATAATACATTTCCCACCGTAAGAGCTTTGATTAGCATGCAAATAGTTATTAAACCGCGACAAGAGGGGACTGATATCTATACGCTGAAATATAATAGAGATTTTATTCTAAGGAAATTACGTTTTCCTTTAAATAGCTACGCCATCACTTCATGCCAATCTCGCTATCTCAAGACTACGATATCAATACCCACAGGCAGGAAAGAAAGCGTCTGAATTTCACATAGGCAAGAGCGACATGGGATTTGTGAAGAGTTCTATGACAGCGAATATAAAAATTATTGTTGTGTGCTTGTGTTTAACCGAACACTAATACCGGTACACGCTACCGGATGTTCAGCATTTGCTTGGTCTTAGAGAAACACTAGTACAGAGAAAATATATAAATAAAAAGATACCTAAAACAAAATATCTATATAAAAAGATAATATATAAATATAACATCATGGCAATTAGGACATGTTATGTAGGTTACATTACACCAATAGAGAAGATTCGTTCACGCCAATAGAAAAGATTCTCTCACCAAATCCCTGCAAAGAAAATGCATGTTATAGACCATACCGAAATATAAGATAGTTTTCTTTATTCTTCATAAAAAGTGAAGTAACACGAAGGGTGCTATTTTCATTCAGTGCACAGAGAACACTCAAAAATAATTAATGAATGTTATCATTTGAAGTCAAATAAATGCATTGAACAATGATCGCTTGAGCATTGAATACCGTCGTGTGGACGAATGTGGATCGCAAGTAACAAGGTGAATCGTGTTACACAGAGAAATTCATAATCAACCACCTAAAATAAAGTAAATTCAATTTCGAAAGATGCAAAAATGATAATGAGACCTTGAAATGGGAAATATGAGAAAAAAAGAAAGTTAACTTTTGACTTGTAGTAATTATTCACTACGAACAAATATAAAAAACCTACTTCTACGCTCAACTCCGAGAGCTGCCGTCGGGGCGAGAGGAGGCGGGTGTAAGGACACCAGCCATGAAAAAAGATAGCGGATTGGAAAAAGGATTAAATGATGGAAAGGCCGAAACGTGAAATGTGACTCGACGGATTATATTAGTGATAAGACATTTTTCGTAGAGAAGACATTCTTTAGGCGGGAGAGCTCACGATCTAGTTAATTATTATAAGCAAGTGAATACCTAACCCGTGAGAAACGTGAAAAAGAACTTTATAGACGAATGACGTCGTGAGCGCGGAGAGGGCCAACCGTATGCACTTCCCATCTGTCTGCCAGGTCACTCGTACCGCCTGCTTCGTTTTTAAGTACAATTCGATAGTTAAATTATCCCAGGCACTAGCTTAAGCTGCAAAAAAGGAACAATTTACAATTATTAACAATTGACTATGCTATTTGGAAATGCACGTGTAAATATTCCCATCTTTTCCCACAAGGGCGGATACCGAGTTAAAACATTTATCCGAGGAAATTCGTCCTTCAGCGCACATCATTTAGTTGAATGTGCGTGCGGTAATAAACAATAGATTACCAGGCATTACTCAATTACAGAATATAATGAAATATATAATTATATATTAAATTTTACTTTTAGAAAGTTTTATCTGTGGACCCCACCGGAAATTAGAGTTTGGTAAATGCACTAGAGGAATGACGAGGAAATGCAGAGGAGATACTCTAAAATGCAACGAAGCTCTTTCTTGGTATATTCCCAAATATTACAGTCACAGAAAATATGTCTCTATGTAATAAGGACTCCATTGGATACGATTCATATTCTGTCCGCAACCTTCAATTTTTCCACCGATAGGGAAATTGGAAAATATTTATTGAGGCGTCCACTTTCCAGCTGAATAAACAGACGCTTTTCGACGAAACAAAGATTTAACGCAACCACTTAGCAAACGCAACATGACACATGTGGATGACGCTATCGCAACAGTGTGCCTATCTTTGACGAGCGACAGCCAAATGTTGATCGCCACTACCCCACGCTCAAGTGCGGCCGTTTCCTTAAAGCAAGGGTGTACGTCCCCTCTCCTATGGTGCAGTTGCATCCGACCACCGATTGACGGAGGAGAGATGCCTGAGATGTGGTGGGCGCTGGGAAGAGGGGAGAGCGCAAGGGAGAGGGGGAGGTGAGGCTATGGCAGATAAGGGAAGGAGGGTCGGCGCGTTACGACACCCTCTCCTCGCGGCGCAACGGGGCGAAGATGTAGCGAAGCGAGCGGACAGGTGTAGCGAGTGGCCATAGGGGAGGAGGGGAGGTCAGGTGCGTGCTCCGGAAGGGTGAAGGACGGGGGTTGATGACGCCGAGCGCGTGCTCCGAGGGGGCGTCTCTCGCTCAAACCGTGACCTAGGGAAGGAAAGGGTTGGGGGCGAAGGGAAGAGGGGCGCGGGGTCCCCTCGGGCAACAAGGAGGAAGGAAGAACAAGCGACGGCGGAGGAGAGAAGAGAACCAGATTCCCGCGGCGGATATCGACATCTACGTTGAACGTAGTGAACTACCTCAAGGGCGAGTTAAGACTCCTGCCATTTTTAAATTAACGCGACAGAAATGGCTCTTATTTACGTATAATACTATGTTTTGTTAATTTACGGCATTTTTACACTGGTCTCTCCTATTCCTTAAGGGAAATATTAAGTACAAGCGAACTTTGAGAGTCGACGTGATCCACAAATTTAAAAACGCTCCGCATAATAGAGAAGTTTGAGTAGGAGAAAATGAAGTTTCACAGAATGAAGTCTCAAGTGTGGAGAACAACGACGTACGCTTAAATTCCATTTGCTGCGTTACCTACTATTCTGAAAACTGCATTATGGAAATATTCCAAATTGGAAAGTTCAAGTCACATAAGTTTAATACATTTCAACATAAAATATCCCATTGTGTATTCCTTCACCAAAACTAGGATTTTAGTTTGATTAGGGTTTGTCAACCTCCGATATGTCGGGAATTTTGCAAGGGCAGCACCCTATTAGACATTTTTCCAGTAAGACTTTTCCTACTGTAAACAATAATGGACGAATGGTAATAAGATCTTCAAAGGGATCCGCTAGCAGATGGATCATTCCATGTCAACTCCACCAATTTTTGGAGGTTCCCACGCTCACCATCTCAAATTTTCATAATTTTTTCCGTTACTAGTTTTAACCTTCATTAAGAAAAATCTAAAATATTTTAGCCCCAATGCCTATACTTTCTGAGATATGAGTATTTGTATACACCGTGGCATAGAGGAAAAATCTGACCGTGAGTCAAATTGTGCAAATCAGCCATGTTTGTACCTCTGTAAAAACTTAAATAAGCCATCTAAGCCAGTAAAATTTTCAGACGGCATAGACATGCGACTTTAGTTTTCAAAAATTCTATCACAAATATTCTCTCTTGTAAACTTTTATTGTAATAAATATTCGAACATGGCAGTTTTCACAGATTTCCACAAAAAAAAAAACATTTTCAGGCGCAAGTGCTACTCCACTAAAATCCACTAAAATCGGAGTAAGCATTGAAAATATTGGCAACTTTAAATTGGCATGAAGTTTAGGCCCATTTAGAGGTTAATTGTTGATAATTTACTGAACACTACCACCCCGCTAATTTTTTGTGTTGCAAAATGGCTTGATTTCAACTTTTAATAACAAAAAAGGGACACAAAGTAGGAGATGATTTTTTTAATAACAAGCTGTAACCTTCTTCTTTAAGTGAATACAAATCTGAAGTTGCTCCCATTATTGATAATTTTTTACATAATTTATTTAAATAGTGTACGTTAAACAGTTTGCTACGACACCTTTGTTTCAGGGCCTCCACTTAATGGTGTGTTGGATGTGAGTATTAAACTTCCTCTGAACACATATCATTCTTTTAACTGTCCAGCCAATCAATTTTGATATTACCCTCAAGTTCCAAGAGACTAAAATGCTAAAATATCAGCAATAATATGAAACCATGATGTCATTGGAAGTGGGAAAAAACAGCATCCATTTTTCAATAATGCACCACTAAGCCTTAAGGTAATCATTCCAGACCTCAAGAGCAGTAATTATGATGTCAGGCAAGGTGTGCTGCCTTTCTGTGATGGTTTTTGGCACTCGTACTGACATCAACACGTCTGTTGAGGGTATCCAGCATTTGTCAGAATGTTTGCCTTGGATTAGTTGACATGGAATGACCCAGGTTTAACCCTTAAATTTGAAGGATATTAACAACCAATAGAGGGAATATTGCCACAACCGTATCACCGGCCAGCACTACTACCAGATGATGGTGATACCGGGCAAATTAGGCTCTAGCCCATCCGTTACGAATAATTTTTCCGCAAAAATTGTATACGTCGAGTACATTCCATTATTTACGCGATACTATATAGCGTAAACAACCAGACTCAAACCATAATGACAAATAACGTTCAGTATTGCATGATTACGTTACAACTGTGGTAAAGTAGCGGTTTTCGAAGTGCTCGATGGACCATTTGGTGACCGGACAGTCATTTCACATGTCGTAGATATTGTCTTCTCAATAATAAATTTAATGATATCTCATTCTTTCATATATTGCATATGCATGATTTCCCACTACCAATGCATAAATATCCCATTTCGATCTTTAAGTCTATAAGTTGTTAATATCAAGCATCGAAAAGGAACGCTAATTTTAACTTTCACAAACAATCAGGTATTGACATAATATATGCAGAGGCCTAACAAAGGATTTTTGAAACTATTACAGGTGCAGCGAAGAGGAAGGGTTGTGGGATTATTTGATAACAATATTTGGGAGGTTGAAGAATTATATTTATTTAAACATTTACGACCCACTTTTTTCAAGCTACATTAAAAGTTTACGGTAATGTTCGGCGAAGGAAGATATTTTATCTAAAAAACCCACGGGGTGTGGATTATTGAGACACTGTGGTCGATAATGAATCCCGTCCAGAAGAACAATCGGTCTTCGCTCCAGTATACTACGGTTCCTTGAGGAAGCAAATTTGGTTCGGCTATAAGACCTGCCGTGACGATACGTCTGCGTCCTCTCTTCCCCCGCAGCCGCCTGAGGAGCAGCGGATGAGGGCTCTCCCCTCTCCTTCGCGACCTCGATTCGGCCGAACGAACTGGCAGCGGCGAATTTCACACGCCCCTTTCCTTCGCCTACAGCCCAAGCAGCGCGGAGACAGTCCCCATAATGCATTTCGGGGGCAACGGCCCTCCCTCGCCTCCCTTCCGCCCCCACTGCAATTAGACATTCTAGAAGCTATCTCTCTCTCACTCAATGAACACCATACTCTCCTCAAAACATCCCAAGACCCCACTTCTCCCACAATCCGGCGTCCGTTTAATGAAAGCGTCGACTACTAGCAAATTTAGTTTCTCCATACGGGAATATCGGCGAAGAGTGAATATTATTGTGAAGACAAAATAATAAAACAACCCAAGAACCAAGTTAAAACACCCGAACAATTCTGCAATTAATGAAAAGGAGCAATTTCCACAAGTATAACATTTATTGCACGACCGGTTTCGCTTTTTACAGCATCTTCAGGTACATATATCAAGTGTGCACTTGATATATATGTACATAAAAGACGATGCTGTAAAAAGTGAAACCGGTCGTGCAATAAATGTTATAATTGTGGAAATTGCTCATCTTCATTAATTGCAGTTATGTTCCTTTTCCACCCCATCACGTCTGAAACCTCAGATTATACCCGAACAATTTTCAATCGGAGAGAGTCGTGAGGGAGATCGGAAAGGACGGAATTGTGACTGGATATAAAACAAGAAAATATTAACTAATAAGAATAGATATTTGACGTGTAACTAACATTTAAAAATTCACATATTGAGATGGAAGATTACCTGTTAAATATACGCCGAATTTGGCGTAAAAAATCGATCTAGTACTGGGATCATAAAATTTTCGATTTTAAGTCCATAATTAATTTTAATTTATTAAATATCCAGAAACAATATCTTTAAAAAATATTTGAAACTAAACCATCTATCTACACTGTGGTCCCGTTGCACTTAGAACCACAAGCTTAAACATCGGGTCACCATTCTTCAGATACATCGGAGGTTTCATAATAGCGCGAAGGGAGACAATATTTTTTTCATTTACTACTACTCTTCACGAGGATTTACCAATAATAACGGAAACATTGTTTTTTAAAAGCAGTATGAAATATTTATAATTGTCCAAATCGTAATGAAAATTAATAGAGGATTCAGAAAGCAAGGTGATGAGTTCTCTCCAGCAACTCATTTGATTCGAATCAGTAAAATCAAAATCAGTAGTTATGTAAAACAGTCAAAACACTACCGTCGCATTGAAATGAATTCACCGACTGCTAAATTAAAGTTTTTAAGGTGTCGACAAGCAGGCAACGGCAACATCCCGTCGTAATTATGTTGAAAATAAATATTTGCGAGCAAGCTACACACACATTCGCGATGGATTCCACGTGGACCGGCGCTGGGGACTTCATTCAAGATTCACGTGGGAATTCAATGGAAGGGGGCGAAGATGCCTCGGGAGGTTTTATAAGACTTCATTCAAGCGCCCCTTTTGAATTGGGTGGGCGGAAGAAGGCGTGGGGGGGGGGGGGGGGGGCACCGCCGAGAGACCCAGTCCGCTACGAGACAACGGCGAGGACGGACGGAAGTGGAAGCACGGGCTGTCCTCAAAATTTCGACGATGACGACACACTATCACCGCCGGGCTGCTCGAACCTCCCGATAGAGCGAACAATTAAAAAATTCCCCCACCAAAGGACCCTTAACGACACGCTCCCAATGGAAAAAGGAACATCCCCTCCCTACCTCAAATAGTACTGCGTCATCGAAACGATAGCTACCGACAATAGCAGGTATTAGTCATGTCTCTCGACTATAACCGGTATATGCACCCAGCGAAGCAGCTAGGGTTATGCATCGAGGTGGACTGATAGAAGTAAATAGATGATAGCCTACGTCCCGCAAAAATCTTTCCCCTAGAACCACGATTTTGTGGCCCACATAGTTAACTCTTTCTCACTGAGATCCGTAAAAATATATCTCGATGATTTGCTAAATATTTACAGAGATATTGTAGACGCTTATGACGAATGCAAATATTTCATATAAAAAATGAGCGTTAATTGAATGTTTGGAGCGAAAATGAGTGTTTTGCCTTTAAAACTGGGCCATACTAGTTACGAAGCGAGAAAATAAAGACCCGAGCCAGGAAAACACAAAAATAGCATATATGTAACGAAGGATTACGTGAAATTGTCAAATAGGAAATCGTAGACCGGAAACTGGTCGGCATAGCCGGTGAAAACGTCAAAATATCGTTTCGTATGGTAAACTTGTGCACTACATCCCCCCTCTTCCGATTTCAGAAGGCGGTAAAAATTCGAGCGTACGTCGAATTCCTGGCGAGGAAAACGAGAAGTCGGAGTCGCCACTCCACCGTCATCTGTCGAGAGAAGCAGCAAGTAGCTCGATGGGAACACAACGAAGGCAGGAGAGATTCCCTTCTGCCCCCCCTTTACAAACGACGACGCACCAGCATAGCCTCTCCCGTAGCACTCCCCTCCAAAACAGATCCACACACACAAACACACCGAACTCTTGGCAACGCCGGAACGCAACAGTGGAGAGAGGAGAGAGAGAAAGAACGAGCGGGAGGGAGAGGACACAAGAGTAGTTTCCACACCGCCCTCCTCCACCCACGTCCCGTTACGGATTCCTCCCTTCCCCTTCCACACCCCCCTTTCCCGACCAGCGGGCGGTAGCGAGAGTGCGGGAAGGAGAGGGGGGCGGGGATAAAGGAACGGAGAGGGGAGGGATGCCGCCAGAACACGCGCCACGTGAGGCAGCAGTGATCGCGCGGGTCGAACCATCGAAACGAAAAGGGCGTGCGAACATAAGACTCGGCAAGTGCTCTTCGTAATGGAGAAGAAAGACTTCTAACACGATTTACTCCTACTCGTATGTAATTCTCGGTGGCGTGCCTGAAGAACTGGTCACCGCCTCGAAAAATTACACGCGAGGGAAGATGGCAAAAAAAAACCGCGAATATTACGATGCGTTGCGAACAAAAGCAGGCATGCGACCATGGGAACTACTTGATGCGCTCGTTCGCGCTAACGCAATTGTTTATTTTTAAAACGCTCTCATCACTTCAAAATGGAGACGAAGACTTCTACAAGCTTTGTTCCCACGGAAATAGAGATCTCGACGGAAATGCTCACGAATTCGGCATCGCCACGCAAGCCTGCACGCCGAAAAAAGGCTAACCGGCGAGTACTAAGACGCGTAACAATTGAAAGTAGGTAAGCCTCCACGGAAGATAACGCGCTCTTTCGCGTAGTCGCTATTGCTTTCCAAAGCGAATTGTAGTACGATGTTCTCGTAGTAGAGTCTCGAGAACCGTGACGGCGAACATATCGCCGTTATAGAGGATCACGTTTCAGAGAGCGATAGCGCAAAGCAAGGAACAATTTTTGCGCTCCACGGCTTGTTGACAATCTGGGAGAGCGCAACGCACGACGGCCAGCATTTATAATCATTCCAGACGAATGCGTCGTCATATGGCATAAACAATTAAAAGTTGGCCTAATTTCCGCCGGGTACGAGAATAATAGCTCGTGCATGAAAAGAAAAAAATAATACTTGATTCAAAATGCCAGGAGGGAAATATTTATCAGTTAGTTACTAATATTAATATATTTCATCGTCGAAAAATTATGACAGCAGAACCTAAACTCTTCTATCCGGAGGAATCGCTCCACCGACATAAACCAGAAAGAAATCGAGACACTTGAGAGATTCCTTAACATGATCGTTTATTACTTGAGATATTCATTCTCGGACGAGAAAATCTCGAACTGTTTTCATTGCGGAACCGAGAAGAAAGCGGGGGCAGAGAAATCGCTTGGGAACTGCACACGCACACACGGGAGGGCGGGTGCGACCTTTTTTCGAAGAAAAAAAGAAAACCGTGGAGCCCTAGAGTGCGGCGTGCGTGGTCCCCTCTCTTTCGTGGCGATGGGTGGGGAAAGCGACGGGAAGGAGGGAGAGGAGAGATGAACGAGGGGAGGGGGGAGAGCGGGAGGACGCGTTCTCGGGGGAAGCACATGCGTTCGGTCGGGAGAGAGAAATTCCTCCTCAGCCGCCCCCATTCCTACTCCTACACCGCAAGGTCGACGACAATAAAAACGGTCAACACTGCAGCTCATCCCGAGTGATCCTTGGCCTCAAATTTCAAACGTCCGAACCGGCGTGTCACGCTGCCTCCTCCCCGCATGAGCGCCACTTGCTTCGGACCACTCTTTTTCGACTGGAGAGCATAAGAGGGAGGGGAAAGAA
Source organism: Pyrrhosoma nymphula (assembly GCA_963573305.1). Taxonomy (NCBI): domain Eukaryota; kingdom Metazoa; phylum Arthropoda; class Insecta; order Odonata; family Coenagrionidae; genus Pyrrhosoma; species Pyrrhosoma nymphula. The sequence continues at coordinate 139,389,832 of OY754329.1, read as the reverse complement.
GGATGAAAAAAGAGAGAACAGGACCAATCGATTATTCCTCTGCCCCGCGCGCTCCCGTGCCGACCGTGAGCCCCTTCCCCCTATACACTGCCACACACATAACACTCTCGGGCGTTTGCCATTATCCGACTTTGCTGCGTGGGGCGGCTGATGGAGAGAGATCAGGGGGGGAGTGGTGTGGGCAGCCGAGGGGAACAAGCAGGACTTGGGAAAAGCGGGACGACGCGGAGGAAGAAGAATTCGCTATCTCCATCTCAAATTCCCCACCCCACGGTCGTCACACTCTCCGCTCTTCTGAGAGACCTCAACCGCGAGCGCTTCCCGAGTCGTCGCGAGCCAAAGACGAAGGGCGCGCGCCGGTGGGGGAGGCATGAGGGCCCCCCTCCTCCTCCGGGATCAGGGCGGGGAATGACGGCGACCAATCTGCTAATGGACCGAGAGGGACATCCCAACCAACCCCCTACGTCCGCAGGGGTGTGTTACCCCTCCCCGTTCCCTTGCGAGCACGCATCGCGGCGATCGAAATGGCCCCAGGCACACAACCCACCCTCCCTCAACCCATCACGATAGGTATATCGCAGAACATCGCGGAAACTGATCTGGAGCGGGATTGCTTCGATCTGAATTCTCATTCACGAAGACCTGGGTTCGAGAACTGAAAAAAGTTTTCGAAGTAACCCTACCCCCTACTTGAGTGATGTGGAAATAGCACTTAACTTCACTACTTCTGTCAGATGGAAGATTGCTTTTTGATAAAAGTGCGCTCATGCCGACACCAGGATTCTATCAATCACACTTTCATTCTCTAAACAATGTACTTAATATTCTACCGAATAATCCTCTATGAAATTATATTTCTTTTGTTGAAAATATATCTTTGATTTGTTCACCCCGAAATTAACCAACTTCGTTACATTCGCCATCGTAGAGCGTGGCATCGGAGAAACAAACGCATAAGAAGATGGGAAAAACATGGACTGAGGGAAGACCTTCAGTTCACCTCATCCGCGAACGCTTGCTTGTTCCTCTCGGACCACCAAATCCCCGCTCACGAGTGCCACGAACTTCATCGCTACAGACAACCACAAACTTGGGCCCCTCCTCCGATATTGACACAAAAAAAGCGGAAAAACTGGCAGCAACTGGAGAAATGAGGACGGCGGGAGAGGAGGGTGACCCAAGAGACCCTCATCGGCACAAGGTCGTCGGATAGAATTCCGCGTCAGCGTTTCGTCGAGGGAGGGACAATTCGCGTCCGAATAAGAGGATACAACACCAGCACGAGCCGCTTCCGCTTGGCGGCGGGCTTGTCGCGTGCCGGCCGGCAGCACGAGGTGGAGGGGGTCTAACGGGGTGCTGGGGCGATTCCGAAGCCCCCACGGTCTTTTCCAGAGGGGAGTACTCCCTAAGAGGCGATGCCCCAGGGGCGGAGGGCCGCCGGCCGGCGCTCCTGAGGAACCAAACCCTCCGAGGGCAAACACTCGCCGGGTGACCTCGTGACCTTGCTTCGTTCGCACGACGAGAGGACAGAGGGGGGACGGGGGTTCGTGGCAGTGGGGGAGGAGGAAGGCTGGTCGATATAAGCCAGGAACAGGCGCGGGAGGAGGGGGTAAAATGTGGGATGGGACAGGGAAGACAGAGCAGCCAGAGGAGGGATGGGAGAGGAGGAAGTAGGTGGCGGTGGTTGCGGGGTAGGGATAGGGGCGGCTCCTCCCTATCCGTCCCCTTCGCCCGACCCACACAACAGACAACCACCATGAGAGGAAAAGCGCGGGAAATTTGTGCGCCACTGGGGGGGGGGGGGTAGCCCCCCACGTGAGGGTGTGCGTGGCCGTATTGATCCGGAGGAGCGAGTCGGGGGGTGGCGGGAAAGGGACGAGGAGGAGGCGGGAAGAGATGAGAGGGAAAGGAATACCGGGTGGGGGGGGGCACGACATGCGGCGGCACCTCGAAAAAGGGGGGACCACTGTCTCTGCCATAGGGGAGGAGATAAGGGAGAAGAGCGCAGGGTTATATATTTCGGGGGGCGTTTGGCGGGGGGTGTGCAGACCATACCCCCTTCCTCCTCCCACGCGACAGCCACCTTTCCATGCCATGCGCACTCTCCTCTCCCCAACGTTAAACAGCCCATCCCCCTCACCGAGCCTCCCCAATCGAACAGTAGATCCCCGTGCCCATAGCGCATGCATTTCCCCAGCATTTCAAAAAACTCCGCAGCGGTGTTTTCAAGCAATCCAATTTCGATTTAAATCCTCCTGCTCGCCACCCCCATCCTCGAACGAGCATTCAGCTTCCCTTCCTTAGGGACAGCCACGGAGGATGAAGTCGTGGTGGCAAAAGAGTACCGGATCTCAATCCCGAGGACCCGGGTTCAAATCCCGGCTTTGGCTGAGCTCTTATTTTTTTAAAGCAATGAGGAGAGGCAATTCGAGTGCCATAGCCTTTTCTGCAGAATGGGACGTTTAACAGTACACCCTGTTCGCAAATGACAGGACGCTGTCGACGACGTGTTTGTCTTCCACATTTATAAATGATCCCTTTCCTCTCCACCTGCGAATCAGCACTCGATCGCAAAATTGACATTAGTTGTCGGTCGCCTCTCCAAAGAACCAAACAACCAACTCGGATCATCTATGACCCCACAGGTCCCCCTTCAACCCTTAAAATCTTGCCATTACCCTTCCCTCCCTCTCACCATTAAATCACAAGACCTCAATTCTGGAAATTTTTCGATAGGCGGTCTCAAGAGCAAAGACGGCGAGGTCCACAAGTAGTGCAGTTGCGCCTTTGTGGTCAATTTCGGATTCTTTGAGTTATGCTCCCCCTCTCCCACCATTCCAGGAATTCCATCCAGGTGATTGTCATGCCCAGAGGGAAATGGCGATCCCATTCCCGAAGAGGTATTTGAAACTTCGACCTTTTGAGTTGCCAGACAGATGGATTTGGCTACCACATACGGCTTACGAACCTTCTATTCCTTTGAAAACAGATCGAGCAGTCGCGAGTTCAGAGGAGCGCATAAAGAGTACAGGGAATAGAAGAGGGAGAAGGAAGATTAGTGCGCCCCCGAAAATCTCAATGGAAAATCTTCGTGCTGCCCACTCACACGCCCACGCGCGATACCCAATCAATCTCGCTTCGCGGGCACAACTGACGAAATTTAAAGTTGGGGAAGCAGTGACAAAGGGCGGTTAGAAAAATGAACGGCGCGCCTCGCATCAACCACCCGCGGGGACGACGACAAAGATGAGCAGCGGGGATTAGACAGCGTCAGAACACGAGCCGTACCTCTGCCCACCCATCAAGGGTACATAACTTCGCGATGCCCATAAGAAATAATTTCCTGCAGATTGCATGATCGTCAACACCAAAGAACTGCAACGTCCGAGTAGACTGCATTCTGGGTCATGCCTCTAGATTGGGCTATGAAAATTTACATAGCAAAAGGAAAACAGGGATAAGGCAACATTTTACTGACGGATCTGGCGTGATTCTGTGAAGTAGAGGGAAACGAAAGTGAATGCACGCACCATTCCAATGACACAGCAATTTCGATCGTGGCAGCGACCACGCGAGGATCGACCTCAAACGAATCTGCGCTCTAATTTACACGTACGGTGAAAACATGAATTCACCCTGACTTGTGAGCACGTAAACGTATACATAATGTCAGATACATTCAAATGCACCATACTTACACTAAGGCGACATAATTTAACGACATATCATGAGAGCATAATCCTCAAACGCAATGTGAGAGGCAGGCCGGTGTGAACGATACATCAATTCCACAATGCAGCCCGCAACACCAAAGGAGTTCGCCCCAAACCATTCCTGCAACCGTTTTCAAAATTGACCGATACCAGGATCAGAAGCAAGTACCCGATAATGACCGGAAAAGGACAGGAGGCAAAGCTCCTCTCTCAACACACCAAAATGCAATTCGCGCTAAACCGGCGCATCCCTTTCGGATTCCACCGATTGGAAGGGAATGAGAGGGACGGAAGAGAGAGGGGTGGGTTGCCGGAAAAAGGGGTTAGCGCGAAAAATTTCCGCGGCGTTGCACGGCCGTTCGAGGGGAGAAAGGGAGGGGTTTGGCGGATCGATAGCGGCATAAGCGGCCATTAAAAACTACGCGGGAGAGAGCGAGCGAAGAGAGGAGGTAGATCCGTGATCTTGGGGGGAAAGAGAAGTAGAGGGCGGTCATCTGGCTAAGGGGGAGGTTTCCAGAGAGGGGGGATGGACGCAAGACTGTTGCATTGACGAGAGCAGGAGGGAGGAGATCCTGCCAACAAGAGTGAGGGGGTGGGGTGGTATCGATTCAGGGGCGGCAGAAGGAGAAGGGGGGGCAATCAGACGACCAGATGACAAAAAGCGGCGGCACGCGCTGGGTGAAAGTGTTCGCGCCCACTCCGAGGTATTTACGTGTTTGCGGAAGGGATGGGGGATTAGTTAGCTGAGAGGGGGTAGACGAGGTCCAATATCCAGCGCGCGATTTCAATGGCCCGCCTAAGGGTTTAGATCTACATCTATATAAAACTTCGAGAGTTGCAACAAGAACGTGGGGCAGGTGGTGTCAACACACCAGGCATGACGAGGGAAGGAGGTACAGAGAAGGAATTTTGAGATGGATTGGACCAAAAGGGAGACGAGTCTTGATAGATTAGCATTGTTTTCATCAGTAATTACGATCATCGAAATAAATTTTGTTCCTTTCAGTCCGACAGTACACACCACTTATTGTCGCTATTGCTATTACCGCAGACGCAGCTTGGGGGTAACTCCATTCCCTTCGTCACAGCCTGACACTAGAAAAATAGTTTAAGTAAGACTTTTCCTTGCCTACCGCGTAACCTCGGAGTCTCATGCAGCTCCTTGTAATAGCCGGCTTAGTTTTTCGTCCGCTCGTGAGTTTTGAAAAAAAGCGCGCGGCGGTATTAGCTGAGCAAGCGAATTTAATATATCTACGTAGGACTGCAAAATGTCTTAATTGACGCGGTGGCTATAATACTGGCTTCCAACACGGTAGACCAGGGTTAGAATCGTTGAAATTACGGAAACTTATTTTATTCCATCCGAATAAGACTTAAATGTCATGAGGCGAGCACTCATAAAGCAAAGTACTCCTTAGTAGGATGAGATGCTAATAAGTTGACCCCATTCCGTCGTTTACTACGAGTAGGCTGACATCTGATACCGGAGGCAGGCTTCCACTCCTAAACTAATAACTTAGCTCCAAGTCAGTGACGCCCATTTATACGGGACAGAATTGAATTACTGCTCCACAAAGCGCGCTACCACGAAGATTAGGATATTCGCGGGTCACCAGCGATCCGAAAGCTTCGGCTCTAAACAGGCTCGACCGAAACGTTGCGCGGGTCGCGTACTCCATTGCAAAGGGACATTAGCATTCTGCCTTAAAATTTAATAGCTAATTTCTTTTTTTTGTACAACACATAAAATGTCTCATGAAAATTTATAACAAATATTAATTTCTGTAGTTTCAGAAGTCATTGGGTCGAATTGAATTCATGGAGAGGGATTTAAACGCAACTTTCATAGAGAAATGATGATTCCATCCATCAACAGCTAAGCAACCGGCATCATATTACCTACATGTCAAAAAATAAACCTTAACTCGGGGTTCACAACATGCACACCGTTGTCACAACTCACATTTGTGGCAATTAAATATTTTATTGTTCCGTTCCGCAATATCACTTATAGACAATGGAGGGCTAATACAGGCGCTGAAACATGGATTAATAATGAACAACGAAAAAAACCCATAAGCAAGATCTTCGCGGTATTGTAAAAAAATACTCAATATACACCGGTTTCAAATTACTCAAAAGCAAGGATTATCATCATCATTGGTGCTTCTGTCCGCAGACAGGTTTCAACGGTAGCGTTGTCTCTACAGCATTCTGTCATGGGCCTCTCTCTTCATCTCTGCGTAACTCCTTCCTTCTTATATAACCCTCAGCATTCCGTGCCTCCTCCTTCCCCTTCCTCTCTTCCCTTCTATTATTAATTTATGTGGGCTGTTATTCCTTAAAATATGTCCAATCCATTTTGCCTTTCTCTTGTTAATTTCTCCCATTATACTTCTTTCTTCTCCAATCCTCCTTAGCACTTCTTCATTCGTATTCTTATCTTTCCATTCAATCTTCTCCACTCGTCGCCATTGCCACATTTCAAAGCTTTTTAAGTACTTTTCTTCTCTCTTCTTCAACGTCCACGTTTCGCATCCATACAACACAATGCTCCAAATAAAGTATTTTGCAAATCTTTTCCTAATATTTTCTAAGGATTATACAGCAAGATAAAATCAAATATTCGAAAAGCAATAACTACGGCAAAATTAAATGATGAAAATAAATAAAAATACTGGTATGTCTGGCTATGAAAAAGGAGATGGCATTAAGTCGTATGTCTGTAACTTCAGGTATAAATACCTCTACTCGCTAACAAATGCTTATGGGTACAATTTCCGTAGGCCTACCGTCAAGCTGGTCTCATGATTTACCATTATATCATTACTTTCTCATGCGGTATCTCGGTGAACATAAAAAAATTGTTGAATCGTAAAGTTTAATCTCACAGATAAGAGACGGTAAACACAAGGTATTCTTGAGAAGTTACCATATCGCAAAGAATATCTTCTCTGTCTTTGTAGCTTCCTCGTGCAACGGACCATGTACTCAGCCACCGGCAAAGAAATCCGCCAGTTAGAATGCATACCGATAGATAAAGACATGCATAGTTGGAGTGCAAGTAGGGCCAGAGAATTCCAACAACTGAATATTTAATATGAGTTCCAGTTGGCTATAAATACACACGTTAAGCACATGGTGAAATCAACGATATTGCTTGAACTTCGACAGTATTACGGAGCTCCGACAACATTATGCGCTAAGATAACAATAATTGATTCAGATATATAACTGTGTAACTGCTTTTTCTTAAACATGGGATCGGTTGTTAAATTTCATTCCCCCTAGACAAACACCTGGCTGGATAACGAATCATGTCTGAAACTTGCCTCTTATCACACAGTCTATTCGCCCACCAAAACCACAGCTAAACAAGGGTTCTGACGTGTTTCCTGGTCATAACCACAGCTGCGATATCTTCTTATCACAAAAAGAAGTATTTGCTTTACATGACGAAAGAACCTTCAGATGCTACTCCTGCGCCACTATTTCCATTTAAGTACGCAAAGAAAATTCATGAAGTAGTCAAAAAGCGAATGGGTTACAATGGTACATCTAAAATGATATTCGTAACCACCAACCAAATCCACAAATCCCATCTGACCTAACAACCTACACGATCGTGAAATGAGAATGCCAAAAAATAATAAGAGCACTCATTCTTTAAAGGTGACTTTTGAGAGGTTATAAAAGTTCGAATGCAAGAGGACAAATATCCTGACACGCAAGCTGTAGACACAATTGAACCACGATTTAAAAATTATTAAGTCATTCAGAAAACTTTTTCTGAAAATATTACCCCTTTCTTTAAAGATGGAAAACTGTTTCCACATACATTACAGCGGCGTGAAATTCACGGAAGCGGCAAGAAGTGCTTTCGCTCAGAGCGCCTGAGCATCGAACTTCGGAAACGAATTTTATCCTGTATGTTATCTATTCTATTGCTCATTGGAGCGCTTATAAAATCATTATACGAAAGGAGTAGCTCCCACGAATTAATGGAAAGAAACGCAGATCTATGGCATTTATCGTTTAGAGCAGGCAAATTCTAGAAATCTGACTGAAGGACTCGTTCTTGAATTCCATATGGGGACAATGTGTTCAGAAAAAACCTTAGGGTTATTAATATAGTTAAAGGATCACCACATATGCAAACGAGAATGAGTTACAATAACGACAAACTAACGTCACATATGAACGCTTCCCAATTAAAAATGAGATATTTACGATGGCCCTGAAAAATTCAACTCTTCGATAGAAATATAAATGTTTCATACATTCCACACTTTATACGAAAGGTGTCACGATGGTAACCCCGAGGGCAGGCACGTAGCCAGTGGGGGGGCTATAGGAGCTTCAGCCCCCCCGAAATTTTTTCCCGGTGCGGCGACTGCCTTTTGCCAAGAGGACCACTATCCAAGGGTCCACTACTACACACTACACCACTATCCCATGCTCTGAGCTAGACTTAGCCCCCACCCCCCCAGCACATTTCTGGCTACGTGCCTGCCCGAGGGCTTAACAAAAAAATGATTTAATAGTTGAGGGATTGGAAGATCAAGAGTCAGAGGTGATGTGTAGAGAAAAGTTCTCGGGGCGACTGAAGCAATATTCAGGGGTTTGTGGCTATCATGACCTATGCCATCACCATAACCTATGGGCGGGAAAAAGGTCAGTGGGAGATTCACTAGACGCTCACGAGAGGAATGAAGCGGAGGTAGATCATGGCTAACAGTAGGGAGGACATTGGTTACCGTTTCGAAACAGCCAATTTCGTGGGAATTCTAGATTGAGCACACCTCATATTTGAAGACCCATTAAATACGACGGGCAGGACGTATATGACGTATGTATCGGATATTCAGTACTATCTTGGTCCAGGAATATACAGAAATATCATGGTCTTGAATTAATGCCAGTTTCCTTAAGTACTGCACTGGAAATACTTATGGATGATTACCGTAACTTGCAACACGACAAACAGTCAACATACTAATTATTTTCTACACTTAAGGAGATTAACTTTAACAGATATATGCGGGCTCGACCTGGAATACACCCGAGTAAATAAAAGGGCAAGTTTAATAACTAAGGGTAAAAATTATTTGAATTGTTGTGCCGCAATAGATGAACCCTGAGTATTTACGACTGCGAATGGAGATATTTCAATGTTTACGGTAAACCCGAAATTATTTCGCTCGTTTATATACGAACAAAGAATGACGGCACGCAATATTTTTCTTTAGACACTACCGTGAAAATTGATAGCCCATCAGAGTAATCAGGGAAACAATGGAGGCAGTTCCTTCATTAACGAGAAGGCTAAATTCACAAAATAAATTATGCGACGCAAGACACAATGGAAAATTAAAACGAGCATCAAGCATAAGGATGATCAACAATTAAGAAAAGATCTATGGATGTCAACCAATAAACGGGCTCAAAATGCGGCTTGATAGCAATACGTAGATCAAAAAACACCTGTAAGTCAGTCTTACGAGCGAATATGAGATTAAGTCATATGGACTGCCGAAATTAAGGAGTAAATTAGGGGTGATAGAAATACGTAACCAAAGAGAAATATAAATGAAGTACCTGTGGAATGTGAGCGATAAAAGGTGAACATTTGCTATTTAACTAGTACCTACTGATGACACATACCAATAGACCTAACTTGAAAGATTGCTGATAGGGCGATAAGATGTAGAAAATAGACATTTGCGTACGCAACAAACATCCCATAACACCTTAACCTTCTCCAAACTATTTTTGTTATACATAGGATTAGCCCTTACAGTAACACGGATAGTAGTGTAATCACTTAGTTATGTAACGTACAGCAAGTTTGCCGAAATATTCCTTGAGCTAAGAGGAAACTCATCGAATAATCGACTTTTTAGTCACGCACTGCTAGGCAAATGGAAGAAAAAAAGACGCTTTAGCCAGTATTAACAAGATGTGCAACGCACTCAGCTAAGTAAGTAAATAACGAACCACTAATGTGGTGGACACTTCTTAATCTATGAGAGAATCACATACTGCATCCACCTCGCCCTCGGCCACTTAGGCGACTACAACTCTCCGTTTTTCCGAGGAAACTGGACTGCCCATTGCGTAACGTGCGTTGTTATGACTGGGGCAGAGTCCCTCTGGCCGGGGGCCAAACGCACAGCGCTCTGGCAACAAACAGACGGAGAGCCATAGCAGCGCGCGCGAGAGAGAGAGATAGAGGAAAAAATAAAGGTGTGAACACGGGAGAGGGACCCCTGCACGCCACGGCATCAAGAAAACTGCCATGATTTCGACCACAAGACCCAGTTAGGGGTGAACGTTCAAGGGGAGAAGGAAGGACGCTTCGGATTCGGGAGGAGGGGGGATGGAGGCAAGAGGGGTGGGTTTTATTGAGCACGGAGGGCCGTTAAACGCAGCATCCTCGGCCCCGCCGGTAACGCGGGAGAGTGGGCTGAGTCGGAAGTGGCCGCAATCCCGTTACGCGAGCTCCCCCTCCACCAACGCTTCCTCCTCCCGCACCTCCCCCTTTTACGTCTCGCGACGCAAATCCTCGCGGAAACGACCAAGGGGCCCGCGAGTGCGGAGTGGCCGCTCTCGACGGGCTTGCGAAGAAAGTGCGGAGGTGCAGCGCCCTGTACCCGCCGCCCGTGTGCGTTCAGAAGAGTGCGACTTGATTCGCATTAAGACAAATGACAGCGATGTACACCACGCCGAATACGGTCTGCAATTCAGCACCTTAAACGTCGGTTTACGCTTTACTGCAGCAACTTTGGAGGGTATGGTGAAGTTGAGGGCTTATAGGATAAGTTGGTTAGCTATGGCTTAGCTAACTTCGGTTATAGGAGTGGAGGGTCCAAGGCGGTTGGGAATGAAGGGCGGCGGTATTTTAGGAGAGAACTTCTGTCGTGGTGCCACATATAATCAGAACGGGTGTTGTTGAAGGAGCCTATTGAGGAAATTCTTTCATATTTTACTAAGTGATGTGTGGTGGAATTTGTACATTGAAACAAGGTTGGCATTGTCGAAAAATAAAGGGGCGTCCGCAAAGCGACGGATTAGTGTTGTTAAGGGCTCATAGTTAATTAATGTGGAAGTACCGAGAACGGCGAGTTTTCTACTATAGGTTTGCACTGTCGAATAAACTACACTATTTTTCGACAATTAAGCTTGGGATATAGCGGCAGAAAAACAGAGAAGTTAGGAAGCAACTGAAATGAGGTTCTCTCGAAGAATGCTGAAGATTCGATGGACGGAGAGAATCACCCATGAAGTCTTTCTAAGAGTTGGGAAATGAAGTTTAATGAAAACTCAAAAGAAATGAAAGCACACTAACAAGAAGGCATCGCGTGACTGATGTTCGGGATCCAAATGACGCAATTATTTTCTGAAACTATAGAGAGAATGCGGGAAAAGTGTCACATCATTCTTCCATTTGGACCCGGGTTCACGAGAAAAACACAACTAATGAATATGCCTCCGTATAAATATTTTGCAGTGCGCACGCTTATCAACAGAAGCCGTGGCCAAGCGGTTTGAGACGCTGGGCCAATTATCCCCGTAATGAGGCGCGGGTTCGAATTCCAGTACGGTCAATTTTTTTCTTTCGAATACTTTTACGGAGTCACTATACACATTGCCCAATCCCATACATTTATGGCAGTAACATTAATATTTTTTTAATTTTCAGTCTATTTTCTGGATTTTCAATCAACCCCCTTGGGAGACTTTCGAAGCTAATTTCGGGATTCTTGCTCGGCCGAAAAGCGGTTTCACATGCCGACAGGCCTAATATGTTTACATTGTAAAAATACAAGGATACTTCCGTGAATAGGATGGGCTTCGATTGGTCTTGGCTCTTTCTCAAGGCGGTAAACAATGAACGGATTATTACTTTTTAATATACAGCAATGCATGCACTTCAAATTTCCCAGGAACTGCGTTCTAATAATGACTTTTGTCATTATTCGAACTACTGGTTTGGGTTAATAAGATCATAAAGATGTGTAAGGGCTGAGGGAGCAGATACGAAGAGCGGCTCAAGCGTAGGACACATTTCCAGGAGTTGCATGTGTAACTGTGTTTTTCCCACAGTTAAAGAATTAAGGCTCGCTCCAACTTTTTGAAATCCGAGAAAATATGAGAAAATATAAACAAATGGTCTGGAAATTCTAGACCGGATCTGCCTTCGAGTAGATACAAATGTTCTGGCGACAGAAAACAGGCTTGGTGCAGGAATATTCTTTGCTTGAAATGTTTTTACGATGAATATCAACCGAAAGTAAGCAATTCCACGCCATAAAAGAAAAGTTATATTTCTTCATTTGAAATAAACATGAGGTGGGAAAATAAATAGTGATGAGAAAACCACCTTTGTTAATTCCACAAACTTTGTGGAATTAACAAAGGTGGTTTTCTCATCATGGATATCCATAATTTCCACGAGGTCAGGCCTGAGATCATCAGTTTTAGAAATAGTGATATCATTACGTGATATTTTTTGTACTGGAATCTTACATCTTACTCTCCACCGCGATACCTGCTTCCCTTCAATATATATGTTGCTCCGCAAAAAGGTCATAGCAAATAATTTTTACATAACATCTGAAAGAGTTACAATCTCTATTTTACTTATATCATGTTCACTTTTGAACGAAAAATTGAGTCACAAAAGTCATTTTTCAAACGCATTTCCTGGGAAATTTGAAGTGCATGCATCGCTGTATATTAAAAATTAATAATCCGTTCATTGATTACGGCCTTGAGATAGCGCCACGACCAATCGAAGCCCATCCTATTCACGGAAGTATCCTTGTATTTTTAAAATGTAAACATATTAGTCCTGTCGGCATGTGAAACCGCTTTTCGGCCGAACAAGAATCCCGAAATTAGCTTCGAAAGTCTCCCTAAGGGGTTGATTGAAAATCTAGAAAATAGGCTGAAAATTAAAAAAATATTAATGTTACTGACATCAATGTATGGGATTGGGCAATGTGTACAGTGACTCCGTAAAATATTCGAAAGAAACAAAATTGACCGGACTGGAATTCGAACCCGCGCCTCATTACGGGGATAATTGGCCCATCGTCTCTAACCGCTTGGCCACGGCTTCTGTTGATAAGCGTGCGCACTGCAAAATATTTATACGGAGGCATATTCATTAGTTGTGTTTTTCTCGTGAACCCGGGTCCAAATGGAAGAATGCTGTGACACTTTTCCCGCATTCTCTCTATAGTTTCAGAAAATAATTGCGTCATTTGGATCGCGAACATCAGTCAAGCGATGTCTCCTTGCTAGTGGTCATATTCTGCGAAACAATAGCCTCTTGAAAACAACTAAGGCTAGAGAAACGAATGCGAAAAATTATCGAGGAAGACCCACAGGTTGAACACATAAGAAAACTTATGACGGGCGTCAAAATGAACACTTATTTTCAATAAACTTTTACAAAGAATAAACTATTAGCTTACAGAGAGTGGTGAGCTGCAGCAAACCATCTTCGGATTGATCACAGCTGATAACACCTACTGGAACCATATTTCATGAGCCAAAAGATGTACGAGGTTCCTATATAGCTTCGTACATTTATACACTAATAATTATTTAAAACCAATCATAGGCTTAAGAGGCAAACCTAATGAATCTAAGTCTACTTAAATCCTAATTATTAATTTAGATATAACCATGGTAATGAGTGACCACTCAAAACCATTGTCATTAAGTAAATATCAGAGCAGTAAATAAGGAAGCTCTCCAATGTTTCGAGCAGCGCTTCTATTAAACCTGTCTGAAACTAATCCTTATGTTATCTTACTTTTTCATGACGCAACTTACGAAAGAAATATACTCCCAAAAGGCACGGCAAGAATACGAAATTATTTCTCGTAGATACCCATGAAATAAATGAGAAACGTGCACGTCGAGACCTGTCCATTCTCCCATTTGTTTTCAGACATTAAAAAGAAAAATATGTTGAACGCATTATAAAGGATAAAATGACCATTTGAATGGCACTAAAGATTTTTAACGAAGCAATTTCATTAAATACCCTGGAAAATGAATCGTACCGCATTTTTCTCAAACAAGTTGTAATACACATTACATGATTTAGAAGAGAACTATTTTTTACCAGACTAGCGAGTAGATCAACTATACAGATCACCAATTCCTGAAGTTTTACTTGGCACAGCATCAATATGCCTATAGGGCCACTAAACAAAAACTCCAGAAAATCTAAGAGCCTTCAAGAGACCTAGAAGCCCAAGTCCTTCAAGATCTAATGCAATGATCCACCGCAATTAAGAAGCTATTCTGATTGGCCTAACGAAAGAAATTAGAAAACAAAACCATATTAGCACTGAAGTTCATTCCCCACGGGCATTTGCACGTCTTAATTCGCAGGATTAATGAAGAAGCCAAGAGTTCTAAGGCCGGAACAACAACAAAAGCTCCGGGGACAACGTCCTGATGCGGCGCGCCAACGCTCACAAATCCCGACAGAGATGGACGGATGGACGGGCCATCCCTTCCGCATCTCTCTCCTCCGGCGGCGGGAAGGAGGCAAGGCATCATCACTATCCCCCTTCTGCCTCCAGCGCGCCCTGAGCGAGGGGGGGGGGGAGACGCCCCCTTCCCCAAGGCGCCGCCGTCGGTCGCACTTGTTGCCTCGTCCGCGGGGCTGCCAAAGAGGGGGAGCCCAACGACCGCTGGCCACTTATCGCTTGGCGACTTTAAAATCGCTCTACTCCGCAACCTGTACGGATGACAACGCGTCGACCGTGGCGAAGCCAATACTTGAACACAGTCAAGTGGGCGGATATCACCCCGAGCAGGCAACTCTTGAAGAGTTGAATCCACTAATCATCTGGAGCCTTAGTTGGATAATTATCCTTGTAAGCTACCTAAAGCTCAATTTATTTATTCATTGTATAAATTATGTATGAGTTTTGAGCATTAAATATCTATCTATCTATCTATCTATACAGCATAATTGAGATTCACGGGCAGCAACTGCTGAGGTCGAACCGTTAAACCTACGACTTCGACAAAAAAATGAACTCAAAAACCACGCCCAATGCGAGATAAATGACACGCCCGCGACTCAGGCCCGCGGCCATTTAAGACCGGCGCATTACCAAGACGGCTAACGCGGGGGGGCGTTAAGGATACTCTAGAAATCAGGAACTTTAAATCTAAACTAGGAGGCAATAAACGTAGATATGTCAGATACCTCATTCTTGAAAGAGACTCAAAATTTTTATTTTCATTCCGATTATTGAGAACCATAATTTAGAGCAAAACTGGAAATGGGAGGAACAAAGAAGTCACGAGGGCTATAGTAAATATAATATTTGACCATCCCAAATAAAACCCGTCCAAAAATGTGAGAGATTAACCGAGAAAAAAAGGCCAATTTTGGACTTGAACGCTTACTCCTAAATTTTCGCAGAGGTTTTCCTCATTTAAGTATTCACGCCTGGGTACTTTTATTGGTGAGAGCAGCCATAATAAAAAGTATTCGCAATCCAAGGCCGGCGATTGATATACCATCAAGAATTTCAGCAATTTGTTTAACAGGTGACTTTGCGGCAAGTCCCGCAGTACTTGGTAAGACCGTAGCTTCCCAAAAGAATTCAGTCAATGCTCCGATAATGACGTACGTCTCGTTAAATAATAATATCGAGAAGGAAACATGAAAAAATATTGCGGAATACTTGGCGAATTTTAAGATACGTATACTGTTTAATTTCAGTGGAATCGGGAAGTGATTAGCAAGCCTATGCAGGTTCGACAAAGGATGGAGTGTGGTACGGGGAAAAGATGGGCTATCCTGAGAGGGATGGTTTGGGAAGACGGCATGAAAGCATCCGATCAACGCAGCGAACGTGAAAAGGAACTCGAAATGAGTGAAGAAGAGGTTTCGAAATTATCAATTCCTTGTGATTTCGAAACTCCGTATGTTACTCTTCCCGACCTTTGCAATTGGAAGAATACGCGCATGCTAAATGATGACGAAGGAGATCGCACAATGCATGGCAAAAGATTACCACACTTTAATCGTACAACAATTATTTAGAAACCTCTAAGTAGCCTCTATGTTAACCCTCTTATTCCCCTTCCTTGATGTGCAACAATAGGCAAAAGGGTAGTATTATTCCCGTTCTTAGTATTATTTCCAGCTAACATTATGTTTTCACGAAGCAATAGGAGAGATTTGAAATAACTTAAGAATTTCCATTTAAAGAACTTCCACTGACACTATCGCACAACTCCCCAAGTAATAGCTGAGAAAACAAAGAACCAAATAGGTACGAGTACGGATACTTTTATTCACTTTTATTCGGTTAAAACTATGCGTTACTTGCGATGACGTTTGCACACAAAGTTAATAATTGTGGAAAAAGTACTGAACCAATACCAACCGGCTTCACGGGATCCCCAAGGAAACTCTGGATCTAAATCATTGGAAAACACTCTGAAATAAAGATTAATTTCAAAGTGGTCATTTCCATCTAATAAGCGTGATAGGTTTCCGAACGGAGCGTGTGAATCAAGTTTGCCAAATAAGTTCGGGCATGACGTTGTAGCTATTGTCTGCAAGCTGCCTTCCAACATTTTAACCATACTGAATGAATGCTCTGTACAGTAGCATATTAATATTATTATATTCCCATTTTCTGTATTAGAGTCAACGCAATAAAAATGGTGAATATAAAATAACACAAAATTCAAGCATCACAATAATGGGGTGTATCATAAAAATTGCTATCGCAGTCGTCATGAGGTCAATGTGGTAGTGTAATTTACGCGGAAATTGAATGTAATTTTGTCAATATTGAAATATGTATCAGTACTTATTGATTTCTTAATCAACATTGTTGTTAACCACTATCCCCTTACTTTTCAGAACTTTCAGCGCCCCGATAATTCTCAAGTTTTCCTAGGGCTACCGTGTTTTTGACCTGACCACGGGCCTGACCTTGAGACGGAATTCTTTCGTTTCGAGACAGTCCCATGTTTGGGTGCTCCGAGTAATGTAACTGTCTTTTAATGTGCATTGTAGCAACCAGTGGTTCCGATTTACAATGTAAGTCCTACCTAGAATATAAAGAACTAGGCATCACACACGATTACTTTAAAAAATATTTTTAAAACTTGCGCATGAGAAATGAAAGGGGGCATAATCCGTAAAGACAGTCCTTATATCAATGACGTTGACAGAGAAGTTAAGACTTCTAATTAACTCCTCAGGATTGTTTAAGACAACTGGAAATGACAAATATTTTACCAGAAACAAATTATGCGTGACATCAGTCAACAACGAACAGGTCGTTTTAAGAAACATATGAAGATGAACGTCAAATTAAAGCCATGAGACAAATATGTTCGCACTTCCACTGAAGAGAATCAGTTCTTGACCAAGGGCAGCGTATAATTGCACAATAAATTCCACAATTCTGGAAAATGATTTTATTCAATGGAGTTGTACGCATTTGTCCCCTATATTACCCAGGGACAACAAAACCCAGCAGCTGAATCAGGTACTCCTAGAGTAACCTTTTTACAACCTTAAACCATCGTAAAATGTTTGAACAGAAGGGAAAAAAGAAGAGGCGTATATAAAAATTTAACTAAAACTACGCAGACAAGAAATGGATTTTCTACGCGAATTCAGTAAGGTGGAAGACGCCTAAATGGTCAGACTCAAGCTGTAACAGTTACTAAGATTTAGCTCTTTCCCGGCGGGTGATGTGACCTCACGGATTTCCCACCAACTTAGGTAATCCCACACAGCCTATCCAACTGACTGAACAAATAGATGATTACCATAAGTCCTCAAGGATTTCCAAACAACCCAGGTAATCATCCACAGCCTATCTTACTGACTATACCAGTAGTTGTATACCTGCATTGGATAAAAACCCATAATGACACTTTAAATGATGGCATCACAGTCTAAGAGCCGGTTGCAGACCGTCTGGATACGGCGTTAGTTCCGACCAGAGTCACGGTAATGCGGACGAACTAGTTATACAACTTCTCGACGCGCGCCTGGGCCGCAGGGAAACTCAATTCGAATTTGGCGGGAAGAGACATCGAAGCGATTGGAAGGGGGGAGAGAAAGGCAGCGAGCTTACAATCGATTTTCACTGGAGCGGGAAGGGGGGAAGAGCGGAGGGGAGAGTACGTGAGGGATAGAAGGGGAAAGAAACACGGGCCTCGGGGAAAAGGGAAACATGTCAGCGGAAAGACTATTGTCCACAACGCCACCGAACCCCCCTCCCACGACACAACCATGACAATACGGAAGAAGCAAACTTAAGGAGCATCGAAGTACTAGAGTAGTTGGGACTAGATACGACAGATACGCTCGATGGGTCCGGAAAATTAGAATTCACACGGGAAACAATAAGCAGTGGAGATCGGGATAGTGTAGTCGCTTGAGTACTTGCTTCCCATTCCTCAGGGCCCAGGATATAATTCTGGAAGTCGCTGAGATTCTAGAGTGGAATTCCGATCCCATCTTGCGTATTATGCGGCAGGAACTATTAGGGCCGTTCTCCGTCCGCTGGATCGGACGTTTAACAGTGGATCCCCCGGGGCCCTTCGTCAACGAAAACAGGCCAAACCCAACGCTGTGTTTCTCTTGGCCCATAAACCATTCCACATGTAATTCAACAATCACAAATCTACCCACCTTAATGTTGCAATCGACATCAGCTATCGGTTGCCCCTCGAATAACCACAGACAGCGAGAGATTGACCTTTAACCCAAACGCATGCCTTACCGGCTCCATGCGCAAAGAGCGATGTGGGAAAGGCAGGATGGGGTGGTTGTGGTAGTCATAGTAGTAGTAGAAAAGCGATAGACCAAAACGTAAACTTAAAGATCGTACGGCCGGCTTAGTTTCAATCTGCAGAACGGGAAGAGAGTAGGGACGAAGAGGAAAAGGAGGAAGAAGAGGAGGAAGGATAGGCGGCTCTCGGAGGCGTACGCCTCCGCGGTGCACCCGTCCTCCTGCTTCCACCAAAACCATGCGCCCCACTCCACTACACTTCCCCGGCCACTTGAATCAATACCGTGTGGGCAGGAGGGAGGGAGGAGGCGGAGGAGGAAGGGCGCTGCTTGGGGGGGTGGAGGGGGATAGCGAGGCGGGGAGGGAGGGTTTGTGAGCTGGTTGAAGGTGGCAGAGAGACAAGGGGGGTGTAGGGAGTTGGGGAGGCAGGGTTTTCTCGTCGCCCCCCCTTCCCAGCCCACCTACAATGCGGTGGCGACAGACGCCTCCGAACGAAGTCACTCCCTGCCAACCGGCAGCTCAGATCGTTATCGCGCCCCGAGTATTTACAAGTGGCATCGCGTACCCCGAAGACGAGGGAGTCGGGACCGAAACCTCTCCGCTACAATCCTGCGAGCATAAGGCTGCCCTTTCTTCCCTTTCATTGCAATGAGAACCCTTCGACCAAAAAATGATCGACACAGAATCGCACACCCCCCGAAAGAGACGATCCGCGGATGCTGGTGGGGCACGGATGAGGAATCTCCCGTTTCCTCCAGCCCTCCCTCCTCCCACTGAGAACAGCGGAGCCCCCGACCTATGGCCCGAGAGAATGGTTTGAAGCGGACCGCACAGCACGGCGCCCACCCGGCAACTGCCCGCGCAGAGATTGAAAAAGCTATCTCCACACTAGATAAGATTCAGCGACAATCAAAAAGGGGTAACCGTTGAGATATGGATCTGCGACACGGCGGATCAATTAAGAACACAGCGATAAGCAGGAACTGTCACTAAGATATTTTTGACAGGGGCTGAGACCACTCGGCCATGTCTGACCAATTAATCACCAATCTAAACAATAACCGCGAGGACAAATGATGTCCACAACCACCAAAATACAAGCAACACAATGATAAGATCCTGGAAACAGCTCTTGACTGAAACGTGTACAGAAACATTCAGAAATCTCCTAATTCCATGGATCAAATGTCACTTATTTAAAAATTTAAAAATCTTTTATTATCGTCAAAATAGCTAGAAATGAAAAACAATTTAAACATATAAATTAAAATCAATTAATGTGTAACATAACCATTTACTAATCAAAATTAAAGTTATAACTGGTTCTAGAATCTGGTTGAAGTTTTAAACTCCCCAAGAATATCTTTTAACAGAATAAATCGATTTATCCCGCAAATTAAAATAACTACTATTCATGAAAAGAAACCCAGAGTCACACACGATGTGTGAATTTATAGGCCTAGGATGCAAAATAGGACAGAACCTCCTTCGGGGCGGTGAGCGACATTGATAAGATGCACAGCCGAGATAAATACGCATCGGCGGAATGAAGACGACTTCCCAGAAACGGAAAAACTTTGAAGAACCGTGCCAATTTCATTTATATAAGGTGTGTAGGAGGGCGAAGAGGACTATTGGGGTGGCTGAGAGCGCGTGGATGTGGGACGAGGCGGGGGCAGCGGACGGGAAAATTACACTCTTTATGGGAAATCCAATGCCTCCGCCGCCGCCCCTGGATTAATGGAGAGAATCGAATCGGAAGAAGGGTTGCTTTGGGGAAGGCTTACGCGCCGAGGGAGCGGCGCTAGAGGGGGGGGAAGGGGCGCAGGCGAAAGGGGAGGGCGTCCGAAATGCCACACACAAGAGGAATGCGGAACGCCGCGGCGGGGAGAAAGAGCGAGAGGCGGGGGTGGGGGCAGGAGCGAGACGCGAGCGGGGCAGAGGACTGTTGGCCACGCGTCGAAAGCCTAAAAAGCAGGTCGTTCGCGCCGATCCCCCTCCCACGCCCGACCACTCCTCCGCGATTCAAACATCGATGTTTGGTAGGCCTACCTCAGTGGCTTGAGCCTCTCGGTGGTCGTGCTTGAGCGCTGGCTCACGCATACGGCCCGTAATCGATATGCTCATTGTAATTCGATCCATACCACACCTAATCTACATCTACTTACTACAATGAGAGCCACTGCATGGGCGTATTGCAGGTAATGAGGAGACTTTCCGTGCATACCATATAGTTCGCGAAGAAGTTTATGCCACATTCGCAAAGGGTGATATTAGCCATGGAAAGATAAACCAGTCACTGAGGGTGCATGGGAAGGAGTTGGGCACCTGTTTTGACTAACCCACGTGCAATGCGAATGCCTCCCACTTCTCGAATGCAACTTCCCTGATGTCACTCCTAATTACTCATTGCGGAGGTCCAACATCCTCTAACGCCCGTTATGGCAAATTTAGTATTTTCCCCGACAAATAGTTTATACTGGAAGTTCTACCAGCAAATTATTAGGGAAATTCAAAAGAATCCTGGGCAATTTTACATCGATTTTTTACACAGCCCTAATTTGCGGTATGTCACGATAAGGATTATTGAACATAAGTAATCGTTTCAGGCTTAACTTTGTGGAAGTTGGTAACATCCATTATAGAAAACAACTTAGTTTTAATCCACACAATTTATTACATACGACCCGGGTTTCAGCAACTTACACTTCGTGCCATCTTCTGGTCTACTTATTGGATCCAAGGTCCAAGGTCAGGATTTCTATCATTGATAAGGATTATTGGTTTTGAATTAATAGATAGTAATAAATAGAAGGATTTTCTAACCTGCGCGAACTTTCTCTCGTGGCTCACTACGTACGTGCATAATGCAAGCGGATAATATAGCTTTCGGTTCGATTTCGCATGGATAAATGGAGGGCAAAACATACCTCTTAGATACGATCACACAATTTGATGCCTTGCAAGGATTGCGAGGAAGTAAAATGAAAACAGTTGCATGATAGTTGAATTCTTTGGTACCGAACTATTTCGATAAAAATAATAGAAACGAAAGGAAAAATGTAGGCGAAAATGTAGGGAGACACTAAGGGGTATTAAATATAAAATATCAACTAGATATTGTTTTCGTAATCACAATGGGAGAGGAATCTAGGAGTCAAATTTTTTTTAACAACACCAATTTCTGTACTGTAATTCTATGAGTTAAATCGTGATAAGAAAAAACCACACGGTTTGACTAAAGGAGATAGCAACATAGAAACGATAAGCAGGAATAGAACCTTGAGTAACCACGCGTTCGTTTTTGTTTGTCCAAGATTTGAAACTTTTATAGTGGGAGCCAGCACATAGACGAGGGCAGGAACGAGAAACACGAAGGATATAGATAACTACAGAATACGGCTAGCTATGAGAGAGTTGATGGTTACTCACCAGAGGAGAGCAGCTGCGGGGAGACGAGGCCCGAAAGGTCCGGCTCCTCGCCGTACCAAAAGATCCACAGTTCTTTGGCGGCGTGCAGGGCCAGGGGAGGATCGGCACCCTGCTGCTGCCGGTTTTGTCCCTGGAAGTTGGAGACGGCGGCCATGGAGGAGTCGAGGGAGAAGAACCCTGAGGAGTTGAGGCCGCCCCCGCCGCCTCGGTGGCCGGGAGGAGTGGGCACGCGGCGCCATACGCACAGAATGTCCGCCGCCAGGCACTTGGAGAAGGAGGCGAGCACGGGATCCTCGAGGGGGTCACCCTGCGACGACACGGGCGTCGAGCCCGGGAACCCAGATGACGGGGCCGGCGGAGAGTCGCCGGCGTATAGCAGCTTACGCCATTTTATGCCGCAGAGGTCCGTCTAGAGAAAAGATAAGAAGGTTAGAAATACGCTATGTGTTTGACGGTAATTAAAATAACTTGCTATCAGAGTCTCAGGATCTATAATTTATAGGCCTAACTAACAGGCAAATTCCGATACACTGTCAACAATTTCATTCTCATGTAGTTAAAGATAATTTTGTTCCTTCAAAATTCCACAAAATACATTGCAAAACCGTCTATCCATTGCCTTAAAATGGATTGTTTCCGTAGTCCATTCATTTCATAATTTAAAATAAAAATAAAGGCGAAATCTATCAGAGCAAACTTCCTATCTTACACTATTTTCATTGCCGTTATAACTTCGATCCCACTTTTCTTAATCTCCATGCAATAATCTTCTCTTTAACGTTCCTAGATTTGGAACACATTCTACGACATTATTGCCATTCCATAAGTCATAATTTTTAACGCTCAAAACAAATTCACTGCAGATAATCTCAGCGTACATGAGGTTCTTTGCATGAATCTCTTTAAATTTCCTGGTGCCGGTCTTTTAATCCATACAATAAACAGCTCCGCGTAATAATTAAATAGTACGCAATATTATATTTCGCTTCGTTGCCATTCTTTCTCCTTTACAAACACCCAAACCTTATCCTTTTATGATCCAACCTTTACAATAACGTCAATGATTATTTTCTATTCTGCAGCTTAACCATCACATTTAGTCCTATAAACTATTTCCATGAATATACATGCATTAACACACATTTAGGCAAACAACCTTATGGCATATAAATAACATGTTCCATAGTTTCGAGACTTGTAAGCGTAAAATTAGACATTCCGTTATTTTTTCACTGACAGATGTTTTCATGCTAAAACCTATATTCATTACAGTAATCTACCGGTTAGAGGAAGGTTGTGATGAAAGTCAGAAAATATCCAACGAACTCATACACGTACCGTGCCCTTTCTACCTCGAGTATTTCTTTATTCATCTCAGCCTAAGTCCTACCTTTCTTCATCCCGTCCATAAAACCTATTCTCTTCCTTCCCCTTCCCCCACATCCTACCCTCGATCACGGCCTTCAGCAAACCATCGCCCTTCATTACCCCTTCCAGCCACCTACACTGTTTTCCCCTCATCTTATTATAAGTTTCCTCTCCTCGCCCACCAAGTCAAGCACTTCCTCATTTGTCTTCCTTTCCGTCCAACGCACCTTATCCATCCTCCTCCACACCCACACCTCGAACGTCTTCAGCCTATTTTCGTCTTCCTTTCTCAAGGTCCACGTTTCTGCCCCATACAACGCCACAACCCATATCAAACTCTTCACTAGCCTCTTTTTTACATCCTTACTTAAGGTCGCCGTCATCAGCTCCCTTCTATTATTGAACGCTTCCTTCGCTAGCGCTATTCTCCTCATAATGTATTTGCTACCATGTCCTGTTTCTTCTAGCTTACTACCCAAGTAATTAAATTGTTCTACTTGCTCCAGTTTGTGACTTCCTACTCTTATCACCAGCTTCGCTTTCTTTGTCCAAGAGAATCTCATTACTTTTGTTTTCCAATTATTAATCTTCATCCCGTAGTTCTCGCACTGCATTTCCAGTGCATCTACTAAAGTTTACAATCCTTTCGATGACCGGCTGACCAACGCCTGGTCGTCTGCGAATCTAACCGACTTTATCCGCTGGCCTCCTACTTTCATTCCCACATCTAGCTCATCCCATGCCTCTCTTACCATTTCCTCAGCATAGATGTTAAAAAGTAAAGGCAACAACGGGCACCCTTGCCGCACCCCGCGACCTATAACTGCCCACCCTGATTCACCGTCAGCTACCCTAACCTGATCCCTCTGCCCCATATATAAGTTTCGGATGAGTCTCCTATCACGCCAATCTATTCCTATTTTCCCCAGTATCTGCATTAGTTTCTCCAGTTTACTCTGTCAAACGCCTTTTCGAAATCTACAAAGCAATCGAAAACATCCTGATTATGCTTTATGTTTCTATCTATAAGTGTCCTCATTACCGCAATCGCGTCTCTGGTTGCCCTCCCCTTCCTGAACCCAAATTGGTCATCGCCTAAATAGCAGTTTGCTCTGCTCTCCCAACCTTCTATTTAGTATTCTAAGCAAGACTTTTGCCGCGTGCGAAATTAATATGATTGTTCTATACTCCTCGCATTCTTAAGCTTTCTTCTTCGGGATATGTATTAATACTGTTTTCACGAAATCCTCTGGCCATCCTCCTTCCTCGTAGATCCTGCGAACAAGGTCGAAAAACGATTTTCTCCCCTTACTACCTAGATTCTTCAGTATATTCAGTATTCCTCAGGTTATCGGTTCCCACGGCTTTTCTACCGTTCATCTCTCATAATGCTCTCTCTATTTCACCATGATAAATACATCATTTCGAAGACAGGGGGATACCTTTTACGCTGAGACGATCATCTAGGTATCAGTGAAAGATACAACGAAAAAAATTTATTAAGTATTGGAATTTTTCCCTCCCTCAAGTTAATGATAAAAGCAAAAGCAAGTGTATGAAATATACACGGGTTCGCGTACTTTAAATCATAATACTTCTCATCCGCCTAATCCCTCCACATCGAAGTTTATTTTCTTCTCCATATAACCTCTCTCTTCAATATAATATATTAATACGTTATCATAGGGTACGGGTGGGCGTATATGAAACAGTGTTTCAAGGAATTAAGCCCATCGAAGGGAAGCGAAGTGCCACCAATTAAGACGACCCGCACGAGTAGCCGTGTCGAGTAAGACGAGCTGTTGAAATGCGGTGAGGAAGCCGGAGAGGAGGAGGAGGGGTTTGGGGGTGAATTGAAAGGAAAAGGAATGAATGAGATGGGCGGTCGGAAGGAGGGGGAGAGGGGATGAAGGGGAAGATGAGAATGGAGGGGGAGGGAGGGGAGTGATGCACCGAAAGGGGAAGGAGGGGTGTGAGGAGGAAAGACTCCCATGCTCCCCCATTCCGCCGAGGCCGGTGGCGGCACACGACACAAGCGCGGCGAGCGCCTTCGAGATAGGTTCCGTGCCACACTCCACAGCGCTCGGACAGACGCACAATAGAGAGAGAAAGAGAGGTGCTCGATGTGCCAAGTGAATGAATGGGTTGGCAGAGCGCATCAGCTCATATCTTTCCCCCGACCTTCACGCCGGCACATGGCTACCCTGGCACGCGTCAAAGCACCTTCTCTTAATGGAAGCCCCGCACCTACAATCGTACCTCGCTCCTCTTTCGATACATTAAATTACTTTAACATTCGTCAGTATTTTACGAGGATAGGCATAATTTCAGGCTAAATGCGGTGGGTATGGGGTGTATGCCAAGATTTACGGGGAAGTAGGAAGGGATAGGGTAAGGAATGAGTGGGTCATGAAAGAATGTGGAATAAATGTCCCGGCAACGGACATACGTGGAAGGAACGTGCTTAGTTGATTTTGTAAGGCAGAGGGAATGGATGACAGTGAAAAATGAAACATTCATAATAGAGGAGTGAATCGTGTGAGAAGGGGTAGATCGAGAAGGCTCATGAATAAATGAGGTGAAAGATACTGGAGTGAATGAAGCAATGAATTAAAGTAACCGAAGCAAAACGCTGTATGCAAGGACAATAAAGTACGTAAGAAAGCATACGAAATAAAAGCTCGTTTGACGGCACCCTCCACTAAAGGGAACGGCGTGATCGGTACACACATGTAAAATTGCAGAGTATGTGTCCGGACCAGATGTGCTCTTAATTAAAACGCCGCTTAGACGAAAGTTTCATTTTTCCCGGTTTCTAAGAATGAAAAAAGTTCTGATTCACAAGTTCTCATTCCATCAGCCGTACGATGTAGCCAATTGGCAGGCTAATGTCGTATGCACTTAACTCATACCTCATTTCCTATATATTCAAAAATAAAGCAGGATATACAAACAATTAATGTTAACATGCATAAATATTAAGCTGGACCTTTCATAGCTATTCACATGAACTTGATAATCAGCCGGGTCTTAACTTGGTTTCGAAAACTAATGGAACCGCAGCTCCGAAGCTACTCATGGATATGAATGGGATAACTAACACAAACCACGACGATATTCTATTATTTCTAAGTTTATTTCTAGTTATTCCCTTATTGTTCACAGAAATAATATGTTCTTCCACTCTCACAGATGTTGCGCATATAGGCAGTTTTTCCCTGATGATCCTCCTTGAACTCTTTAATTCACCCATTGAGCGACTAACTACTCCCCGGCTCGGTCAAATCCAAAGCCATTCCTCACAAGCGACCATCTCATTGATATTTCCTATCTCTTGTTCATGACCATCAAATATTCAGCGATTAAAAATGTTAAAACTTCACATAAGCAACACCCACCAGTAACATAACCAAAACACTTGGCGATTCAAAATTGAGGAGAAGTACCGCGAAAAAACACCATTTTTCTCGGCGTTTGACTTGGAAACTAGAAGTGATAATTATATTTTTTTACATTGCGAAGAGTTTGATTCAAAAATATAATTTAATGAATCAGTCAAAATATTCAAAGAACAAGGATTTCTCCTTTGAAAAAACAAAATAAATCCGCAATACTAATGAATGAGTTAAAAATTTTTTTACTATAAACGCTAACGCAGACTTTCATTTTAAACCTAACCGTACATGCAGCATACGGAAGGCGAAGCAATAAAAAAAGCAACTAAAAAAGAAAAAACCGGGTGCATAATCACATTAAATAGTCAAAATACGCTTGTAATAATTTATGCGTCATTTTACCAGATAAGTCAACAGCCGAAACAAGAAAAGTATTTAACCTGTCCCGCCATGAGTCACTGAAATCACAACCCAAGGAAAGCAAAATAAAATTTCAAGTAAATATGAGAAACATAATTGAAAAAATTTTGCAAAGACGGTTCAAAAATTTTGCAAAGAATCTCATCGGAATGGGGTATTTTAAAGAAAGAAACCTGGCGCCCTGATGAAGCGGCATAATAGCAGTCATCCAAAACTATAGTAACGAACTAAATGGACAAAGAAGAAAAATGCAGCGAAAGGCCTATGAAGGAGACGTGTTTAATGTTAATAAATAATATCACACGAAGTAAAACCGTAATTAACTAAAACATTTTAGAGAGAAAAACGGCTGGCGCCTCGTAAATACGTGTCTTACAGCAAATCCATAAAAGAAAAAAAACAGGCAACCAACACCAGAGAATGCCGTCGAGGTGCAGAGCTACAGGTAGTAACACTGCAGGCGAATGACACGTGGCCAGGAGAGGGCGGGAGGATTGGAGAGGCCGCGGAGGGGCGTGGCCTACTGTTTCAAGCGAGGGGGGCGTGTCCCACGGATAGCCCGGCGAGAGGAGACGCCCCCACACCCGGTGGCGGCTGCACCCCTAGCCTGCGGGCCGCGCGGGAGGGAAGATGAGGCGCTGGAGCAACCCGATCGCCAACCCCGCCCCCTAGATGATGCGGCACGCAACAGCAGGGCGGAAATGACGCACGCTGTCTCGAACGCGAGTGAACATCTCCACCTCCCCATCCCCAGTTCGGCCGATTAACACAACCACTCAAATGAGTATCTAGCGTAAGATTGCTCTGGGGTATATACCCTGTTGGAGTTGAAGGGTAAAAAATTCAACACAATCGAGGAGATTCACAAAGCTGTATCCGACCTACTGCAAAAAATTCCTGCCGAATAGATTAATAACACCCAGAAAACGCGTGATACATGTGATAATCAGTGAACCACTTGAAAACGATGCCATTTTGAGACAAAAACGGAAAAAACAACTAAACAAGTCCTCGTAATTGCTTCCAAAATGACTTACTCCAGAGACTCTCGGATCATGAATGGATCTCGGAATGAATTTTTCACCTACTTTGGATAGATACGGGGGTTATTATTATGAACTAATTAGGACACGGTCAATGTACTAACATACATTTAACACTACCTCCGCCTTCCATCCGCATATCAGTTAAGAGTGATAATAACAAAGTATTTCTAATAGTTTTGACGCCCGTGGATTCCTCGATATCTATAACAACAATAAAATCGTGCCACGTTGATTTAAATGGGCGATTCCAAACAGGACCCCACTAGATATGAAATTCACTCCTCAGTAAGCAACAGAATGCTCTACCTACTTCATTAAAAACAGACAACAGGAATTTACAACTACAAATATCGTTAACAGAGGACAGGAATGGAGAAATCAAAAATACTGGACAATTTCGATAGCGGATTTTAACATTTATTGTCCAAGCTTACCTACAGAAAGTTTTATAACTACATAATGGGCAATTAGCGTGGAATGCGGCTTCTGCGGTTTTACATCGTAGCCCCCAGAATACCATATATGTTAATGTATGCATGTATAATTTTATTCATTGGAATATTTGAGATCATTGTGCAATCAATGCCGTGAAGACAACTAGATAGAAATTCCCAGCATAGCTTAAACCGGTGCTTAAAGCACCTACACGGCCCGAATAGTCACTATATTATTAATCATCGCAAGAGAGCACGTTATCACTTAAGGGTGAAAACTAAAATTTTAAGCTTCTAACAAAATTTAGACAATCACAAGCTCGCATACAATCAGCATGGAGAAATAACTGAAACCAAACAGTATAATAGCAATGCAAAGGTCTCCACATAAATGCCGGCGAATATATCAAAAATGATAAAGAAAAAAACCATGGATAATATATTTCACGAATAGTCAATCATAAAACTCTATTGGCGAAGACTTCACGGTGACGTCTAAGATGAATGAGATATGGCAGCAGGGCAGGGTTCGAGGGGCTGATAAGTTTCAGGGTATGCTGAAGGGCACCGCGGGAGCAGATTCGACAATAACTTTATCAAAGTAACCAAATAATAAGGAAACAAGATAAATTGCTTTAAACTTACTGAAAAACATAATGTCAAATTAACATTCACCTTCAAGGTGTCAATTAATCCTCAAGAGGACCGAACGTCACCTGTTCGGATTTGGTGAATCAAAACTCTAAAAAGCGCGATAAGACAACGTTAAAATTTAGGTTCAGAGTTAATGTAAATGCCCCAACGAAGGGGTAATCAGAGAATTCATCTCCCGTTTCGGCAACTTGGATTTCTTTTGCCATTTAGCATTCTTACTATTTTTTATTACACGCTGACCATAAACAGCTGACTGAAAAAAGCGCGGGAAAACGAATTGTGCCCGTTACATTTATATAAGGCTATTCGGCGGAATACATATTCGGCGGAATCTAGTGCAAATCTATTTCCAAATTAACATGAGTGTCACGCTAATTTTTAACAAGAGCATGACCACTGCCGGTAAGGCATAGGGAACTCACGACTAGTGCACGCTAATGGTTATCTGGCACACTTTTATGAAACCGGCCATGAGGGACCTGAGTTGTTCAAATAAGAAATGTAATTTTGTGTTGCTTAAAAGTTTTTGCCGTAGTTACCCGATCTTGGACCCGCCCGTCGCAGATAAAGGGGTAAGACTACGGCAGGTACAGGCAAATGGGAGGGAAAGAGAATGGAAGAGAAGGCGGCTCGGAAGAAGAGAGCGAGCGCTTGGAAGGTGCCTCCTCCCACTCTTTCCTTCCTTCCACGACGTCGGAATCCTTCGGTGCGCGCAGGAGATCGTCCTTGCCGGGCGATGGGTGGGAAAGAAACCAGCTTGGGGGCAGTCCGGTCATCGAACCGCCGAAAGGGGTGGGGGCAGGGAGGGGGGCGCGAGCCGGGAGAGGAGGGAGTAGGGCCGCGCAGGCGGGTAGGAGTGGGGGGAGGGACGACTCCAATCGAGTAGGGAGTGGGGTGAAATGGGTACGGGAGTTGACCACCGTCACGAAACCGCGCCAACAATACTGCAGCCCGCTATCCCGACCGAATTCCAATGACTAACCTGGGAGAAGGCTGACGAAAATACGGGGGTGGATGGCTCGCCGATGAGGGAGCCTCGTGCATCGCGCTCACCGCGAGCACGGATCATATATCTACAGATTTTCTAAGGGAGATGCGCAACAGACAGATGCCACTAGAATTTGGCAACCGAGAAGATTTAACACGCGAGATAAACAATATACACTGACAAATCAATACCAAACAAGGAAGGTGAGCTGCAGTGGTCCACAAAAAAAGTCGCCAGTGGTGATTCAAAACATGGAAAACATTTTGACATTACGATTTAAAAAGAAATTCTAAATCAAATGCGTAACGTGCTAGAAGTTTGCATCATAAGGGTAGCGTACAGTAACGATACGTTGGCTGGGGTCAAATCTGGCTAAGCTTCAGAACATAACTATAAATATGCATGATGCGATTATATGGATTATTAAAATTAAGCGGATAACTGAGGCCAATGCAAAGAAAATTACGGGCTTCTAAAACTGCAAATATATGTAATAATAGCCATATATGTACAAGGGAGAATTCATTTAACATTCCTCGGGCCTTAAGTTTGGTAGTCGGTACGAGATGAGCTCAATAGGGGTCGATAAAATCTAACAATAGAGTGAACAGTATCATGTCATACGACATGACGATTAGAAGTCATATTCCGCTAAATCTAAATTTGGTCGCATACCTGCAAGCCATTCTGCAATGCATATGATGAAAGTATTGAATTCCGTCGAATTCGACCAATCGTATTCCGGAACACTGGTTAAGGGTAGGTGCATCATACTTCCAGACACAAATTGATGCCAGCTTTTAGAAATATCCGAGAATATAGAAACAAAAATATCCATTGCATGAAAAGCTCGAAAACTGCTAGCAACCACCCGAATGGCTTGTTTACTTAAGTGTGAATGACCCAGTGTACCTAAAACATTCTTGTCAAATGTAACTCAAACTACTACCTGTTGGGGCAGTCCCCGAGCTTTAAAAAATGGAGCATAGATTTGCATGGGTTCAATATTGAACACCACCCAGCGCCGAGAGTTATTTCGATATTTACAGTTAGATCAAGCCGAAAAAAGGCGCACCTTGGCAAACACAAGTAAAGAGATGATTAATGAATGATGAGGGAGACACCCAAATTGAAACAGCACAAGGGTAAGCATAACAGACTGCCATCACTATGGTTTTTAAGTCTCCATCCCAAACTTGTATAAAAAGCCGCAAATCGTACAAAAATTGTCTCCGCATTTTGCTCATCAATCTCAATCAACACGCGAAATTATAAAGATCATGAGTAACATTTGTGAAAATTAGAAAGTTATAGAGCATTCAAATTCACAAAAGAATCGATAAAAAAACTCAAGAGTATTGAGTGTGACGAGAGATAGGCTGGAAATTACCGATAAGAAACAAACACAAGAACAGTGGCAAAAAAAACAAGATTCATTTCTAACTATCTCACCTGATAGTTGGGTTTCAATATCTCCGTCCAGATAATTAAGGTTTACTAGCACCCAATGTATCTATCCTGATCCGACCTAAGATAACGTTCTTCATTTACCTACCCATTCGATCTACTTTCTCCGACCTTCCCTATAATCACGTCCTGAAAGCCTCCAAACCACGTACATCCTTTCAATGGCCCCGTTTTGGCTCGATACGTCCATCAGCCCCGGGTCCACGTTTCCGCTGATCCAAACTCCCGCGCCCGAGCCTTTGAACGAAACACAAACCCCTCCGAGGGATTCAGGGACACGTTTTACAAACCCTCCCCATCGGCGAGTTCCCCTTCTAGTTCAGGAACGCGTGCTGATCTCGCGAGCGGTGAGTCTAGACCCCGAGAATAGATCGGGGAGGAGGAGGTGGTTGATGTGGGGCAGCGGCAGCAGCCCCCCCGCCGAGGAGGCCTCCTCTCGCCGCCCCCACTACGGCCCATCTGAACGGCGCCGCCCAAAGGCAGGTGCGTACGAATCGACGACGAGAAGCGACTCTCAATTGCACGGAGGAACGTGAATGCAAGGACATTACAGGGGGTAAATATTTGGAGGATGCACACAGCCGATATAAACGATCATCCTTCCATTGCTAGTGAGTGATCAGTAATGAGCTCATGCAACCCGGGCTCAATGCTGATATTTTACATCTTCCATATTCGCTCAGTTACAACGTAAATGACTCAACTGCATTTTTATCTGTCAAGTCCTCTGCCTAATCTCCTCACGATCAACGATACTACCATTCCCAAGTTACTTTTTTCTAACTATACTCAGTTCTTAATGAGATACAACAAAATAATAGTCAGTTTTGGAGATGATTAATAGGGCAGACGTTAAGGTGTTTTAAACGGGGTAAAAAACTAAAACATGCGCAAAAATGCATAGATTATGCGAAAATATTGCCCCACGGGTGTAAAAAAAATCCGTAGTCATAAGCCCCTTATGTTATATACTTGAGAGAATTACATACTCAGATAATAACCTGGTTTCCTTCCTACCACGTACCTAAGAAATAGATAGCCGTTTATCATAAAAAATCCAAATAATCCAACGAGATTTGGCATTCAGTGCACCCTACCACGCGTGGTACACGAACGCACGAGAATAGGCATGACAGATAAATTCGGAATTGGGACGATGTTTGCAGTGTGCGCGCCGAGCACGTGACCTTCGCGCAGGGACGCTCACCACAACGGCGAACGAAGCTACTACATCAAGGAGCAGGGAAGGAACGTTTAGTCGTGGGAGTTCGAGTGGGGGAGGGAGAGGATGAAGTGATGAGGGAAGTGGGGGGCGGTAGGGTGTATATCTTCGCGAGTGGGTGGTTGGTAGTCGGCACGGCACAAGGCGCCTTTGTCATCTCCCCTCCTTCCCCCTCGTCTCAAGTCAAACCCACATCAATGGCCTCATTCTCCTCCGCGCAAGCCCTTTGTTACTCGGATGGAAGTTTCTGCATTTTCAATTTTCGTGACTCTCCCGCAAAATTTAAAGGTGAGATCCTCCACTATCTCAACACTCGCTTCGCGGAATGCGCTGTCCTCCTCCTCGAGTGAATGAATGAATGGTTCCCGCGTGAGACCATTGTCATACGAAGCGAGAGGACTTACAATTCGGTGGTGACACAAGCGTGACAACCATTACTTGTTGATCGTCGCATTCTGTCGTCGACACTCATATTGATTGTAACGCAGAACATAGGATTAAAACGCTAGACGAAATCCCCGACAAAATATTTTCTTCGCAATATCACCCCAACGCACCTGTATTAAACATTGCATTAAGACTTAACGCGAATGCGCTGTTAGCGACGCTGAGTGAGAAATAGGACGTTGAACATCCGACGTCTAGATGCTAAGTGTGAAGAGTTATGGATTTGCGAATGACACCTATCACTTGGAAGATTCGATATATGTTCGTTATCAAATAATTAATACGTTAAACTAATTTGAAGTAATACTTGGAGATAATACATGGGCCTAAAACTTCATTTAAAAATCAAATAGTCTTCACACCAGAAGACGTAAATAAAAAAATTATGGCCTTAGCAATAACTTTATAGCTTTACATAGCATTAGCAATTTCATTAACATACCTGCGAGCAGGTTAAAATTTCTTCCATTAGTTTTCAACAACCTGGAGTTACATGCCATTCTCGGACGACAGAAATTATCCATCATGAGGTGAACAGCAAATTTGCTTATGAATTCATTTTTTTCACTTTCACCGGCCATATACATGGATGGACAAAATTAAAAAAAGAGGATCATATGAACGTTACGTATTTGTAAATTATTAACACTCGATTCTGTTTGTTTTGAAGTCCCATTCCCATCCATTGTTACTGGATTATGATGATATAGTTACCTGACGCCAACAAATTAGAAGTTATCACACGAAAATCGCGGGACATACGTCTCCGAAACAGGTTTCACTTGCGTGACCTTGGCATCAGTCAGTCAGCGTAGAATAACCACTCAAAATCCCAATTCAGATATCGCTTGGAGGCATATCTGCCAGGATCACCAATACAAACAGCCAAAATAAAATGAACACCAATACCGATGTTATCGATGATGCAACAGCTAATAAAAGCTTCTTTAGTGTCATTCTAGCACAGCTTCTATGACATTTGACCGCATAGCCGATAGATAACGGCCATAGAACGCAAGGAAGTATTACCGCATTTCCTTTCCTCAGCAATGATCGCGGGAGAATATCAATGCAAATACGGTCGGCGAAATTTCTCCACCCCTTATTCACGCCTAAGACCAGAAATTTCCAAACTTTTTAGATTCTCGAACTCTAGGCAGCCGAGTTAACTGAATTAAATCCAAATAACTTATTGCATAATGGTTAAGGGTTCTTCGACAATAGGAGTATAAAACCTAAACCATCCCACTTGTGCCAATTTTTCCAAATACATTTTCAACCACACATCTGAAAGCCAATGCAGTAGATCAAACTATTAAAATTCCCGTCCTCCACAGCCTTCATTACAGGTACTTCAAGCAAGATATTTCCTCAGTCATAATGGAGACCATATTCCAATTTTTTTTTTATTTCAGCGTCTGAAGAAGTATGAAGTAAATATTGTAATATTAATGGCGCAAAAATATTGTTAAATACGGTAAAAATTCTCAGTAATTAAATAAATATATATCAACATGTCCCAAATTTGACTCATTTTTTCACGCTGTATGGTGAAAACGTCTTCACAATAAATGTATTTTTTATGATTCTGTAAGAATATCTGCGGTAAGCAATTAATTACTTTTTGGAAATAGTTGTGAAAACATACAAACTACATACCGTTAGTTTTTTGACGAAATCTAGCTGCTAGAATTCTTTTTTTTTAATATAAGGGCAAATTCATCAAATTGTAGGTGAAGTGATCTCTCGCTCCTGCCAAAAACCGTGTAGTTATCCCGAGGCCTGAGCGATTATTCGATAAATTGAATCGTCGATCAAATTATTTTAACAATTGATCGATTATTTCAGCACATCGATGTCGATTACGGTAATCGACTGGATTGTCAATTATTTGCAAGTTTCAATTGTTGTTCAACTGTCAATTGTCAATAAATTCACAATAATTGTCCGGTAATCGATTAATTGACGATTATTGTCGGTGGTGACGGCCATCACCTACCCCTCCCCCCAGCAGTTAGCAAGAAGATATCTAGCTATCCCGGCAACCAGCACTGCATCCGAGAGGTTGTACAGTCTCGGTGGGAACATTGTCATCGATACTCACCAGTGTCTGTCGAATGAAGACGCCTAGGATCTCATCTGCCTGTCTTCAATTAGCGATATATTCCTTCAATTAATTAATAAAAGCTAACTGATTGAAATATTTTATTGTTTTTTCAAATTAGTTCATCCATTCTTCTCATTGCCAAAGGCAAGCCTTCACGCCAAGAATATCACGATCCAATGAGTCCTCTCAATTAATTGGTTTATGTCAATTAATTGGTTGATGCCAATTAGTTGGTTTATGTCAATTAATTGAACAATGACAATTAATTGACACCAATTTCGATGTCAATTAATTTGCCTTTGTCAATTAATTGAATGACTTCAATTAATTGTCATTCCTTCAATTCCCGACAGTTGAATCGATCACATTTCCAATTATTCTTATAATTGATTGATATCGATTTTTTCGATAATATCACAGGCCTAGTTATCCAATCCTGAAATGTCTGTCGCTGAGGGATAAGTCCTGCACCAAACCGTTAGGAGTCGTAACCGTTAAGCTAAAAAGTGGCATAATTCGTCATTTAGTAAAGAGGCATGCATACGTTACGATGAAACGCCCTATTTTAAAGCGGGTAACGGCCACTTACTTCACGCGGCTCTTCCTTGCCTAAAAGGGACGCAGAGATGTTACGGGCTGAATTTTACCGTTGCCGCTATTGATATTTTGTAAAATATCATTAATTTATCTCTCAGATATCCAACACTTTCATCCAAAGCATTAAGAAGACATGCTTCTCATACTTTCCTCATTGTTTTTACTTTTTCGCGTGCCTATACATCTCCAACCTACGCACCCTCGAGGGTAGGCGTATCCCAGGGTGGAAAACGCTGCGCGCCGGCACGCGCCAGATCAGACCGTAAACGACGTGTGAGCCGCGTTGACAAGAGCGCGCACACATCTCCCACAGGACGGAAGGAAAGTAAACAATATCCAAGTAGGGAGCCGCCGACGCCGTGTCATCCCCCTTCAGTCCCTCCCCTACTTCATCCCTCCCGCGACACCTACGGAGAGACCGGCCGACCACCTGATCGATGCACGGCGCCTTTTAAACTTGTTGGCGCCGACTTAGCGCGGCGGCCAAGAACGCAAGGAAAGAGAGGGGGGTGGGGGCGTGACCTAAGAGCGATCCGACACGGTGTGTCAGAGTCAGCTGCTCCATATTCCGCCTAAATGAGCGGAGGGGGGTCAATTAGGGCAGGTGAGCGGGAGGAGGTGGCGCCAAGGCCGTCACACGTGCGGCGTGGTACTCCCACCCCCTCGGGCCGGCCGGCCTCCCAAGTGTCAGGGGCTTCAGTCCCCTTCGTTTGCAACACCTACCTCGACCACCCAACCCCCGCCCTCGCCCCGCAGCGTGCGCGGCCGACGTCTTCCGATCGAATCCGAAGAGGCGGCCTCCTCCACACGTGAAGGGCGCGCGTCTTGGAGCGTCCTCCTTCCCCCCATCGGGAGGGCGCACGCCCCGGATCGATCCCCGGCGCGGACGTGTCGGCCGACGATACACAAGAGAACCGCACGGAGAAATCGCGCGATATTTCACTCGATACATCATCGGGACGGATACTCGATATGATAGCCAGCATAAGCCAACAGAAAGAAAAGGGGAGAACCTTTTTTTTGGGTGAAG
This sequence comes from Pyrrhosoma nymphula, assembly GCA_963573305.1. NCBI lineage: Eukaryota > Metazoa > Arthropoda > Insecta > Odonata > Coenagrionidae > Pyrrhosoma > Pyrrhosoma nymphula. Next base: position 139,352,702 of record OY754329.1, on the reverse strand, counting down.
AATCCAGGAGCTTGTTCCACAATCGACAAAATTATGTACTGACTTCATACCTTATATTTTTCTACGGGTAAATTTCTCATTCTCAGCTCAGAGTTTTTACACATGAAATGATTATGCGAGTTTTTAAGTTACGTGTATGATGAGGAATTGTCAATCACCGTGCAGACTTTTTGGGATGTTTAGTAAACGAACCACCGCATTTTGAGAGATTCAATTGCTTCAGGCTTCCGTTCGTGGAGGTTATATACCTACATGCATATCAATATAAGGGAAAACGTATGGTGAAACGCTTCGTACCTATGAGATGTCTGTGAAAAAGTACGCACTGCCATTATATGCGCCTCATTTTGAATAACGAAGTAATGACGGGGTGCCAGTCTACGGGAATTGTTTCGAAGGTTTGATATTAAAACCAACTACACACCTGAAACGACTAATACGCACATGGGAATCAGCTCCCTGGATACGTATCGTAATTCAGTATCGTTAGTTAAAGTGTACAATACTGCAACGGGTCCTAACAGTAAGCTTTGGCTGAGCATCGATATCGACTGATGAACCCCTCGGCCGATATCGATGCCTGGCCTTATCCCGTCCGCATGCGACGCATGATTTGCCGCAGTTGTGACAATTGCCGTACGGAACCCACTTTAACACCACTAAAAATTGGATGTACTTAGCACTGTGACGTGAAAGAGTTACCTCCCAAATGACAATTTCCTTGACGGTTATGCCTTCCAGTTCGCATTTCAGGTAGCTTCATTCATTCAGCGAACCACCAATCAGCAGGAAGAGTTTCACGAATTTTCCTTGAGCGAATTATTAAACACTGAGAAGTTCACAGATTAACAAGGATCATGGGTTTCGAGAGCGAAAGGAAACAATTTACAACTAATGCGCATATTGGTTGGCCTTATACGGCCTGCTTGTGCCTAAATCATAATCAAGAAAACAACCATTTGGTGAAAATAAAAGACAACACTACACGACGGGTTCGATGCATAAACTTCATCTGGCCCCAATTCCTCCCCACGGTTTCCGAAAGTACGATCACTGATATCGCCATGTCTTTTTTCTGGAAACGCCTACAACTACGTCATTTTCACCTCGATATTATATACATAGACCATCTACGATGGAAAAGATATACCCGATACAAAACTAAATTTCTGGGCTAACCGGCATAAAAATGCGATTCCAAGCACCTATATCCGACATACCAAATTCAAGAGCTGCAGGAAGAAGCAGCCAAATCGGAAGCTACACTGCATTCCATGACAAATGCGGCGTTAACTACTGTGGCTACTGAAGATGTGATGGGCCACACATGGAGATAAGAGATTTGCCATGGTGTTTATCAACGCTCATCCAGTCAGATAAAAATGATGTAATTAATAGCGCTTCCAAAACTGAATGCGCGTTTTAATTGACTACTTATCTAGATGAAAACGAGTACGGAAACCGTCCAGCATAGAGGGCTAGAAACTATACGAGCGTAAAAAATATACTTTAAGCTGTATGACATGCAACAGGTTACTCATCGAAAGTTAAATGAATACTTAAATCGCTAAATTAACCCAGGGGGAGTATAATATTTCCGACATTCTCTTAGGCATTCAGCGAAGAATCGCTGTATAGGTCATAGTGTTTGTTGGAGAACATCTTAAAAGAGAGTAGGAAATATTACACACACATTTTGCACCCTGCAAGCTATCACTCAAGAGTGTGGTGGTGTATCATATTAACTGAATTTAATCAAGATTTATCCTCAGTTACTTGGAATAAGGAGAAAGTCATCGACAACATAATGTAAAGTATAATGGTTTTTATCCATAACCATGCATATCTGATGAAGCGAAGTTTTCATATGCTGAATAAAAATCATCAAAACTGCTATTTATATTACACTGAGAATATACAGATTGAAAAAAAACTCGTTAAAAATATAAGAATGTTTGAATGAAAGAAGAAATAGCGGTCAAATCTTCGAATGGATAGCACTTGTCAATCATTAGGAATCCTGAGCAGCAGAAAATCATTGGTTAAATGGTGGAAAGTAAAAAGCACATCTAGTCCGACGGATAAATAAACACCTCGTTTTGAATCAACAATTTAAAAAATGCTTCTCCCTCATAGACAGACATTATTCGTAAATTTTACGATATAAGAAGCTTCTCGCAACACATGCACATTTCCGCATACTGCTCGTGGAATCAAATCCACTTTTTCACAAACAGAAATTTGACTCAAAATGGACAAGGTACATGTACTACGCTTGGTAGCTCGACTGAATCAACTTTTAAGCAATTTCGAAGTAATGAAAATGCGATTCTGAGTATAAAGTAACTATCGATTGCACCCAGCTAAACATTCAAATTGAAAATAAAGCAATGACAAATTTACCGTCCACGCAAAAAGTAGTCATCAAAACATGAGTGACGTATATTTTTCAATAACGCATTACGACGGAGACACACTGGTTTTTTCGGTTGAATTTAAGTCAATAGGCTGAAAATGGAAGGTTAGGTAATTTGAATGAAGTAAACGGAATAGTTCATCATGGATGACTACATTGGTGATTTGCACCAACCGTTCAAAATGAGAGAAGAAAAAATACAGCACATAATGGTGACATCGTCACTGATAAATGATATCACGCCAGAAAATACGTCACTACAAAGCGTTCTTTGAGTGCTTCCGTCACGAATATGATGGGGATAGGCAGCAAAAACCATGAGAAATACAATAAGGAAGCGAGATTCAGCGATGAAGACCTCTTTGTTTTACTGCAATACCAATCGGATAAACTAAATCTGGGAAAAATTGCGAGAAAACAATAACATTGAAGTGAAATTAACGAAGTTGAAGGCACTGGATTTCGGCAACAAGAACGCTTCCACTCAAAGAAAGTTTCTCATGGTTTTCCGATCCAGCCATGAATGATTTTAACAGTCCTCAAACACGTTAAATTTCGAGAGTTATCGATCGTGAGTTCAATCTCGTAACCTACATAGGGCTACCGTGTGTGACCGCCCGTTGTCCTCATCCCCCTCCCCCCCCTACGACCCTCCCCGCGGCTCAGCACCATCAACCAGTGGGTCAAGGCTCCGCCGCAGCCACCTCTGCGCACAATGAAAAGAGCTCCAAACACCATAACAGGGAGAATGCAAGGCGGCTTACACAGCCTCCATTTACGATCCACTTTCGTACGTCACACGAAAAACGAAAGTGGATTCCCGAATGCCGACGCGTCACGTAGAAACCAATGAGCCAAAAGGTGGATGGAGGGGAGGAGACCCGTCACCTCTCCTCTCAACGTCCGATTTCGGAGCACCCACCCTTTCACGACAAACTCGCGAATATTTACATTTGATTTTTGCGAAGCATGAGGCGTATAACGAGAAAAGGCCCAATGCACCACGCTGCACGACCTTGCATATTTCTCGTATAGAAATACTCACGTGTTCATTACGGCTGGATTACATACAATAGTCGCTTAAGTTGACGGAATCATTTTAATGTGAAATTAACGTTACTATTTAAGGGTGTTCATGAAAAAATATATGAGACTTGATGGCCATGTCTATTCTCCTTTAACAAATTAATGGCACATGCTAATGCCCCACTTACATTACTAGGGTTGAATGATGGTTAATATGGCGGCTAAAACTAACCTGCGTTAACACAACCTTCCCCGAACCGTCATAGAGACGGTTGTGACATCTGATGGCGAGTTAAAGTAATTAGAAATAACAATGGAGCAGTGGATAGCGTCTTTGTTGTTTCTGAACATGGTTTGAGTATTAGAAACAACTGTAAATAATTTAGATGACTTCCTGATAACTGAATGCCATTCTTTAGGACTATGCAATCTAGTTATAAGCCCTCCTTTCTTATCAATATTGACGAAGTCTCTGTCGCGGGGCAGATATGAGTGCCATCGTCCAGGAAAATTGTGTGTAATCTGAAATCGATTTGAATGTGCTAGACTGAACATATATTGTACCAGTATCTTATTTTTGTTTTGAGACGCAGTTTTTTAAATGAAGTACAAGTTCAGTAGTATCAGGTGAAAGTGCAGTTTAGATGCCAGTCCATGTAGCAAATAAATTAAATTTGGACCCTTTTCGCATCATATTCTGTACACGTAAATATGTGTCTTTTTACTAGGTTTGTCGTTATTATCTAGGTTTGTCGTTAGGTAGTGTAGCTCTTAGTAGTAGAGTAGGTAGAGTACTTTTACAGGGTATGTATTGTTTCCATACATGGTTACTTGCGTTATTCCCATGAAAAGCTACGCATCCCTACGTATATATACGTATATCGTTATTCCCTTGATACCACTAGAGTAACACATGTGTTCCTCATGGCCCCTTAGCGAAACAAAGGTGAGGATCGCCCAAAAGGATATAAGATGTTCGCAAATTGTCTTTATATCGAAAATTAGGTCTTTTACAAGTAACATGCGACATGAGCCAGCAACATTGGAACTAAGTAATGGCAACGTAATCGATAATGCCTTTCCAGGAATTTCTTTTAAATCAATTATCTCATGTTTTAAAAATTGGTATGTATTCTCCCGGGAGAGAAAGCACATGTAGAGACGATCACACGAAATTCATCTCCTTACGTATAGTCAAATGCAATCTTGGAAAGTTCGTAACGGGTTGTAAGTATTCCGTATCACATTTGTAAAAAAGTGAGCATATCAACTAATTAGCTTCCATAACATTATTTGTGATCTGGGGCTTAAAACCGAGTTTGAACGCCTGCAGCGTCCTACTAACGATCCCTTTCCATTGTGAGCAAATCTGTAGTGTAGTGCATGCTTGTGAGGTTTCGCCTCGTGACAAGCATTAGCGATTTATGCTCATGCACAACTAGTCGTCGTTACACTAACTTTAGGGTACATTGTAATGCATGTTGGTGAATACTCACCCCCTGCCACACACCCCTGAGGGGGCTTGCAGGGTATTTTGTAGATGTAGATGTGTGCCTTACCAATGCTGTAAGAGGGTACCTAAATTAAAGTAATACATACATAGTTTCCCCACAATAGCACCGATCTGTTGAAGGAAGCATTGGAAATGGCAGATTTTGCCGTACAAATCAAGTGCCACATATGCAACATATTTATTTTCTTTTACCCAATTATAAAGCTCCTTTTCTAAGTTATGTTTTGTAATAAATAGCTAACAGTTCTTAAACATTTCCATTCGTCTAGTTAAGAATTGTGTTATAGAGTCATAAGTCTTTCAACCTTTTACTATAGGTCATTACCATTTAGTTACTAAAATGTAACTGGTGGATTTCATTTAGGCCATATTCTGTGATGCACAAAATATCTGGCTTTTCTTCGTAGAGCAATGTTTAAATCTAACTTCTGAATTGATACATACTACAGGTTTTAAAGTCCTTTACCAAAGTTTTTCACTGCAAAGTAATTCCTGATAGTTTTGCTGTTTGTGTATTACGGGCCATAATAGGATATTATTTGGTATAATGCGTCATTGTACGCTCTACGTCCTTGCCATACGACTTCCATATTCAAAGATAACCTTTTCCACCAACTTGCGTTTACACGTACTCAAAAGCCGGTAACTAGCGCCAACCGTGGTTTCCTGACTGAGGTAGAAAAGCTTACCAGGGTTAGCGCCGACTTGCCTCCACACGGCCAACTTCCAACCTTGGTAGGCCTATCCAGCGTAGAAAGCCAGGAGTGTAAACGGGGCACAACGTAAATCGACGGTGCTGTTCAGGAAAGAGGTTATGGCCATAAGGTGGTAGGCAACGCTATATTCCTGGTGGTATATTTCGTTTACTGAAAACCTTTCCTTTCCTTAGATTTTCTCCAATGATGCACAAGAAAATTCAACACATGACCGACACTAAGCGCCAGAAAAAAAGTTCGAGAAACTGCGCACTTTCATTCAGTATAAAAAAACAATAAATTCGACCAAATCCAACGCTATTTTATCACGTAATTTAACACGGGTTTATGCAAAGTTGATTTTTGGACTTCGCCATTACCCGAAAAGCATAGAAAGCGCGGGCAAAGTCAACGCAAAAGTTAATTTCGATAGTTATTTTTCTTAAACCAGCATTCACAAATTCATGATCGCAATGGCATTACTAAAACCGCGTTACGCAAACAGTTAAGTCTACGTTAGTCTGCTTCTGCGGAGTTCCTTTGGAAAGAATCAGCTGAGTCAAACCACTCAGTTATCCGTTAGCGGCACGATGACGAATTTCCGAGGAAATTCCCCGATGCCCACAAAGGAATCCCGCAATTACCACGACAAACACAACCAGCTCTTGACGCAGTCGAAACACACACTGACCTCTAATGCGAGTATTTATCTAAAACAAACGACTCTGAGCAGCAATTTCCTTGTAGCGAATAAAATATAATCAAACCGTTTGATATACGTGAATCACCATTTAACTGCAACGGCTATTTTCAACGATGTAAATAATCACCCTCTCCTCTCCTGTATTCTCGTTTCGTTTTTTATATGATGCCGCATATACCGCGCCAACTCATGATATTGGAACGAAAGGCGTCCATGATGGTAATAGCACAAGGTTATAATAATTAAAACTGTGACTTTTTATACTTATAATGTGAAAGATACTTATAATGCCTTTAAAACTTTCTTCCGCGTACTGAGCCCACGTTAAACCTTACCCATCAGCCTCCGTGGCAGAAGTTAAATCTCAATCCGATTGGTATCTACTTTTTTTAGGCGACCGGCGACCCCAAACTCCACCCACTTCCCAACACAACGAATATTCAGGTCGCGACAGCCCGAATAATGGGCGGAGCCATGGGTATCTTTACGCAATCGTAAACGCTGCATCACGCTGGTGTTTTCTTTCTGATTTTTAGGGCTATCATCAAAAGTATCATAGCCACAAACCCAACCACAAGAGCATTTCGATGGAGGGAGGTGAATGAAGTAGAGTAAATGCCAAATACCCAGTTCCTCTACTGTTCCAGGGCGCCCAAGACGCGCGCGTCTTCGGCCAAATTTCAGCGGGGAGCTGGTACGAGAGCCATCGTCAATGCAAAGTCCCAACACAATGCCTGTTCCGTTGAAACCCACGAGGAAAGGCATTTAAAAAACTTCGATGCAAAGGAGGAAACGCCCACCAGTAGAATGTGCTCGTCAGCCTCTGTTACAATTTCGCCAGGGCTCAGCAACTACAAGATACATCCGCCGAACACGCAGAAGCCACGTGGTCGAACCTCGCTGGTGAAAACTGGGTTCTCCTCATCAAGCAATAAAACTCGCGAGAGTAATGCACGCATTGAGGATCAGAATTTGAACAGATTCTGAGAAACATGTCTCCCGCTTTGTACTTTGACACGTTACCACTTCAAAACGCGTAGCACGGCAGTCCTGCCAAACATTTGCACCATACATATCTTCTACGTTCTCAGTGCTCTTGCAAATTGAGCACCGAGTGTCACTCGACAAGTACGTCCTTAAAATTTACGGCATATGATAATTGAATACCGAATGTAACACAAAAAGATAAGGTAAATCTGATTGAGTAACAACGCAAGGCACAGGGAAGCACAATGCGCAATAATATTGCATCAGTTAAAAAAATAACATTGAATTTTACTACAGCATGCAAAAGGTTGTCGAAACGGTGCATATCAAACCTCAGTATATCTCCTTACCTTTTCATAAATACTCCGACGTTGATTTTAACAGTTAACTATTTTTAGAAAGAAAAACAACTGGTAAACTTGTGACAGAGAAGTAAGGAAAAATATTAGAAAAGCTATTTTAAAATTATAGTCGTCCAAACATTAAATTCCGAGAACAACGCCGAGAAAAAGGAGGACAAATCCGAACATTGTACACGCTGAATAAGGAACAGCAGCAAGCGCAGTGATAAGACCACGCCAGTTTACAACGAACAAACAAAAACACACACGAACCTAACCTCAAGACACGTGGACGGAAAGTCTTTCGAGAAAAAAATAAAACGAAACAGCTGATGCCGAGGACAAATTAAACGAATAGGCCGAATGGGTGTCGGAGGCGGCCCCCCTGGCCATTGCCGCACCACACCCCGCCGCGCTCCGACTCCAGGAGGGGGGAACAGGGGGAGACTAGTGCGGCGCAGGGGGGGCGGGAAGGGAGGGGATGCGGCGGGGGGAAGGGGGGGTTGAGCACAGAGAACGAGGGCAGGGGAGGGGAATATAGGGAGGCGGTAACTGACCGTGAGAGAGGGAAATGGCAGGAGGGAGGGAAGAGGGGTTGGAATCTTCTCATCAATCAATAACACAACCGAAGAGCAGTGCAACAACAACGCCGGGGAAAACTGGTTGGTTGCATCTAGTCGCCACACAGTCCCAAGTCAACGCGAAGAAATGCCGAAACCTATACCGTCGGCAGCCTCGGTCGCTAACTTTCACGCACCCCTCCACGCCTCTCTCGCAAAAATACACAACTGCCCCTCCGCCGGCCGCAGCCGCGAACATGGGATGGGATACCTGGGGGGAGGGGCAAGGCGTGGTGTACTGACTGCACTCAACGCCGGACCTTAGCGATGGATGCCATAATGAAATAATACGGTTATGGAAGCATGAAAATGTTGTCTAAAACGACACTATAACGGGGAAGGCTGATATTAATTTATTTACCTCTATCACCAGCGATATATTCTATTTGTTTTAATCATAAATGCTTAATTTGGAAGATGCCGGGAAATATATTTGAAAGCGATGTTAATAACTACCTCGCCAACAAAAATACATCTATACACATATCGACATAATTTAGAATACACTGGACGCCCCGAGGTCTCGATCGAAACTTGTAATCACCACTGGACCCACTGACCAGCCGGTGAGGGATTCCGGGGATATCCCCTCCCAGCTGCGACAGAGAACTCGAAAAACAGTAGTGCGCGCGCGGGTTTTCAAAAACACCGCCAAGTGTGATTGGACACGCCAGGGACCACGAGGGGAGAAAACACACAATGGAGAAGAGACCGGCCTCTGTCCATTTTGCGCCTCATTGAATAATGACGACAGGATCGGAGAGTAAAACTTGTCACATGAGAGAGATCTTGCGCAGGGGGCTAAAAATGGCCACGTGAGAAAGCGTCTAGGCGAGTATGGTATGACAGCATGAAGCGATGTTGGGGACATCGAGGGCTTCAAATGAAAGATTTGATGCTCTTCCAGCATGCTATGCTTTAATCTCTCGCGAGTTAGATCAACGAAAGGTTCACTAAAACGTCGAGGACGATGGAGTAAGTACATACGAGAAATAATTCGAGAAGAGTTCAGACATAGAAGGCAACCGGCTTGAGTCGATTGTTCATTTGAGGGAGGGGACCGTCAAATTAGAATATGTATACCATTGAAGACAGATTGGCTAGGGAGGGATTATTTGTGGTCCGGGGGAAGAATTGAGAGAAACCCGGCGTCGGCATTGGACAACTGTTAACGAATGGCGGCAAGGGGATAACAGCTTCTCGTTCAATCCGATTGACAAGGAATCGCGAAATGTGCAGCACTTGTTCTGACCCAAACAGGGATCGGGAATCCAAATGAAGGAGCTCGGCCACGGCCAAGGTTGGAACCCGGGTTATCTGGGAGGGAAGACAGAACTCTAGCGTCCACACAACCACCATCTCCGGGAAGGTTACAGAAAAGGGGGGCGGAAACAGTGTCCGCGCCTCCGGAAGCTTTGAAAGAAGGCGCTCGTGGGACAAGGAGAACCCGCCGGGTTTTGTCGGAGGGGGCCGACCGGGAAAGAGATGCGGGGAGGGGCTGGGCGAGAGAGAAAGGAAGGTGCACACACCACACTGCCGGCATGCCTCGGACACCTTTCCCACGTCGCCCAGGTGAGGAGAGATCTTCTAACTGGGGGCGGGGGCTACGGGACGCTTAAACAAGCCTATGGGAGGGGGGAGGTGAAGGAAGAGGGGGGTTACCGAAGGGAGAGGGGGGTTACCGAAGGAAGGAAGGATGGCAAGGGGGGAGGGACTGAATCCACCGGCAATGGGCAGGATAGGAGGAGAAGAGGGAGTAAAGAAAGAGAAGTTTCGTGGCGAGTCTTTCCGTGGGCCTTATTCCCACGTTGAGGGGGGAGACAGAGCATTGGTTCTTTTTTAACCGCGGGACGGCTCTGGATTACTGAAGCAGGGAGGAGAGGCGGAAGGGAATTCTTTCTGCCACACAAGGATCCTCGCCCGCGCACACGAAAAACAACCATTTCCTTGGAAAAGATGCGCTATTGAGAGGACAATGAATTCAATTTTTTGTGAAGAACGACAGGACCACCGCGCGATTCGCAGGAAAACTAGTGAGAACGACACCCAACGACTGTGTTGCAACTGCTGTAGGATGTGCGTCGGGCACACAGGTTTCCACCAAAACCTACGAAACGAGATTTCCCTAACAGATAATGGGATTGGCTAAATTAGATGCGTCGCCCAGCTTAGGTAACACCACCATTTGCCAAAAAGTTGTTAAATATATCAAGAAACAAGAGAAACAGTAAATAAAAGCTACCGCATTGCTATAAGCAAGTCGCAAAAGACAAAAACTTTTCGCAAGCCGTAGTATATTTTACACACCAACTCCACGAACAGCTATCTTAATTGACAGCCACATGATGGTCGTAAAAACATATCGGAAACACATGAATCGGTAGAAATCTGAGGAAAACTTAACGCCTTAACTTCCTTCAACTTCATGTTCCAAACACGGAGGATGCAGGCAATTACTGCCTGACTGTCTCCATGACAGGCGATAGAGGAAGCTGGGTAAGCGGTGAAACTTAAATTAAGGTCTTTATTTCACATCGGTTAAAATGCACGCGACAAGCCGCGAAATTCGTAAGTATAAGGTGTAAAGTAAATAAGTTCGGTAGCAGTGAGATTACGCGGCTGAGGCTGGCAAAATTCCAACGGGTGAAGGTCGAGATGTTATGATGACATGTGAAGTGGTGGTTCACCGCTTGTTTCAATCGTAAAACTCTCATTTCAACTTCTCATGCATGACAGTACTATGCTAGAACATTCGCGCTACGAAACAATCAAAGGGCTTCAGCATTGAGAAAATGTAAAGAAATAAAGATTAAATAGGCGTCTAAGATTTGACCAGAAAAGAGAGAACTGCCAAATAAGGAGTGGCAGAAATGTTTCTACTATCCCATGAATATAAGAACGGACCCCCACATAAGGTCCTGAATTGAGCACTAATGCTCGTACTTGGTACGTTATCTACCCAGTGAAACGATGAGCTTTACGCACAATAAATTCAGCATACGGTATTATCGCAACCTGGACTACATGCATGATAACGCACGTTGCGTCGTGGGAGATTTCACCCGCCTCGACCACTCATTTACTCTCTACTTCCTAAAACAAATAAGATGGTCGAGTTTACGTCAGCGGCGTAAGCCTGGTGCAAAAATTAGGGACAGCAAATTACTAATAAACAAAGGAAACCGAACATGAAATGGCGACTGTGGCCAGTAGCTCCGTGTTTTATGGGCCCCTCTACTCTTATTTATGCCGCGCACGAAGCGAGGTCACATTGCAACATTGCTGCTTGCTGGCACTTCTCGGATTGTTTCCGACGGACTCAACAGAGGGAAGCACCATCTTGTCCCAACTCTGGTATCTCGTAAGACTCGTTGGTTGAGACAGCTCGTCCTGACAGTGGACTAAATCTTAACCCAATTTAGAAAAATTTCTTAAAGAGCTAAACACTGACTTGATACAACACGAATTACAACCATTTGATAACACTAACCAATCGGATGCTCTGAACTCAGCACACACATCAATAAAATGCCAAAACAGTATTACAAAACCATTCAAAAATCAAATAAACTATTACACAATTACGTAATTTGAATAAACCTAAATAAAACTTGGATGAGCAAACGTCACACACCATTTTTGAGACATATATCATCAAAAATGTCCCTGAACCAATGTTGACTGTTTTGACAAAATCTGCCTCTGCACGAAAAAATACTAGTCACAAAACTTTAGCAATCCATGTTTACCAATTACAAAAGTGTAACAAATGATCCTAAACCAATATGGAGGGTATACTGCAAAGTTTTGAAATATATTATCACCCAACACATCAAAAACAAATGAAACTTCTTGATACTAAGTTACAGGTAAAAGGAGAGAATAACATTACCAGTGCATTGAATTTACCTTCACCTAACCTGAACATCAACACTAATTGACACCATAATAAGTTTTTAAGGTTTTACTTGCTTCCTTCCACTTTGACATTGTGATTATGTGTATCCTGTTACTTTCCAGGTAAGAAATAACTACTCATAAAAAACATAAGGTAAGAAAAAATTCTAACCACTATACCCATTAATTAATTATCAACATGACAAATTAGGGCAATGCTCCAAAAAGGTACGAATTGCGTACTGTCTTACCGGGATAGCCGAAGCGTGACACTATGGACAACAAGCATTTATTTAGCACATCAATTCGAATTTCATCAAAAAAAGAATTGAAGTCGCACACGAGAATTTCAGCAGATGAACTTCCCGATATTTTTACCACATACACAATTCACTGACCACAGGTTACATTTCACCCTATTTTCTAAGCCTACAAACTCTACGGATAACTTACCAGAGCGAAGAAATTAGTATGGCAGTCCTCTAAGCTGGCACCGTTAGTAGAGTGGTTTGGGTGCGTCATGGCTTCTCCATCATCTTATGTGTCGATTAATGCACTAGTCACACTTAAAAGATAACTAGGAATACTCCAATTATGATGTTATCCACGACCGTTCGGAAGGGTTTTCACCTTTCAATGGCGACTGTAATGGCGGATAGGAAACAACAAGCGCTAAGACTTCTAGAATCCTATTGGGTACTGGAGGTCACGTGGGATAAGTGAAATGGCTGCGCTCTTGAAGCATGGGATTCACATACGTTCGCCTCTCATATTACCAAGTGTTGCCTGGTCGTCAATGGTTTGTAAATGATAAATTCAGGAAATAATTATAGATTCATTATAATACAATTTTTGAATAATTTGAGTAACTCTTTACTCATGAAATGATGATTTTTAATGTTCTAATGGTCTTACCGTACGGAGATGTTTCATTAACACCTTTTTCAACTATCACACGTTATTTAATGTTAATGCAGTGGCATATTGTAATTTTATTCTTAAAAATAAATGCTTTCCATTTTACACCCGCAGAGATGTGAATATAGTAATATTTCAGCCAAAGACGACTTGCCAGCATCAGGGAAACTTAAAGATAGTGCAGTAGCGTTGTCATTTAAAGGGTAATGAAAAGATTTGCACATTTATCATTGTTGTTCAATGTTCGTGGCATTAATCATCATGTCACACTTTTTTTATAGGTTCTTAAGGTCTCACAAACCATACAACCCTCCTGACGATGTGAAGAAACAGCTGCTTTTAATCGGAGAAAAATATTTTGGGTCCAAGCTAAATAGCAATGCCAGATTTGATAATTCAATAAATAAATTTAAAGTATTAGCAGAATGTCATAAGGTATTTTGCCATTGCGTGCCTAATTCAGAATTGCACAAAATTGAAACCTTCGGTAGGTTGTTGTTGAAGCTATATTTTGTTAAAAGTAGGATTTATCTGGTCCTTTCAATGCATCTCGTTACCTTTCTTTTAGGGGATATTATTGAATTTTACCTAACACCTGTAATGACGACGACTCCACTCGATGAAATGAAGGCAATGCAATTGCCACCCAACTTGCATGTTCAGCATGATTACGTTCGTTTTCATCCAGGTACAGTGTGCCGCCCCATTGAACTTTTTTGTATTCATGCCGTAGCGTACGAGATATTTGGAGTAGCATTGGAATATTTCCTTTAGTTTTTTGGAATCGTAATAATAAACTTACCATGTTGTGAGTTAACTCTCTTCTTTTTTGAATTACAGATACCGATGTTATGTTTGGTGGAATTAGTGCATTTCCAAAGAGCTCAACTTTAGTCACCGGGTTAAAGTATAAGAAAAAATATAAGGGTCATAAGGCAAAAACCTCTTGGCCTTAAATTTTCTAGATTTGTTGCAATTTTCGTGTTACCTTGAAATGTAAATATTTACTCATGAAGAACGTGGGGATCTGGCTGATATAAGGTATGACTACACCATAGACAAAAAAGCGACAATCAGCTTTGAAAATCTGCAATTTTATAAACTTTCTGCTTCTCATTGTACAAAATAGTTTTGTGATATACAAAAGCAACATCTTAGCAAGTCCAATGTACCAGAATATTTACAATAATGTGGCTTACAAGATAAGAAGCAAATATATTCAATAAATTAATTTATTTCAATCTGCATTAATTCTTCATTTAGATGACTTGAAAATGCTCTTCTTCAAGCTCCTACTGTCTCCAGGCTGAAAAAGATAACATTAATCAGTGAAACTTCATTGAGTATTTCAGGGCATAAACCAACACCAAGACTGATAAATGCATAGAACACATTTCATTAGATCCCAGGGAAAATACATTTTAGCCCACCAGATCCCCCAATAGAAACTTAAGAGCTATTTAAAGTAAATGAATTAGTGATTCACAACTGGATGGAATGCACAAAGGAGAGAATCCTTTATTATAGACTCACCATTAATCTTGATCCTAGTAACATTCTGGCTTTATCTTCCTCTTGCGGAGAGGGTCCTTCATCGGTTATACCTCTGTTCATTTTAATTTGAAGCTTCTGTTTAATTGCCTGAAAAAAACAAAGATTTAAAAACATTTTATCTTACAAAAGTTTTTTCCCTGCTAAAGTGATATTAGCTACACCACCTAGGAATATCCTCTTATCAGCTAGTCTCCAAACAGCCAATTTTGTGTACTTTTTCATTTTTATTCTCAGATTCAGAATAGAAAATGCTATTTTTGCAACATATTATCACAATTGTCACCACAGAGTACATATAAATTCTGTTGGTTTAACAAGGACAGCGAAGGTTGGAATAATCAGGGAAAATTTGCCTATCACAAAAATGGATGTTTTGATGCAGTGCAAAAAATTATACTTTTTGGTTGAATGGCACAAATTTCATTTTTCACCCTGCAGAAGCTTGAAGCAAAATAATAAATAAATAAATAAATAAATAAATACAAATATCCATCGTAAAAAGAAGAAATATCAATAACAACACCAAGAGAATGCATAAACTTTAGCAAAACGTTCCTTCCCCACCTGTTTCTCAAGATGACCATGCATAAAATTGTATTCATCCCTCAAGTATAAGGAAAGTCATGTGATTTTCATAATGGCACCATGATGACCTGACCATGTCCCTCCCAAATGAAATTCAGTACAATGCATGTCAAGCATACTTAAAGACTTTCATTAAAATTACATTATGTAATTTTAATGGTATTTGAATCATTCTCCTACATCTTGTAGTTTTTGAGTAACTATAATTACCAATACTAGCTGAAAGTGTCATTTTTACAACGCGCTGCGACCTTCACGGGCCTGTAAGTCCTTGAGGTCATGGAAAAAAAATAAACAAAAATTGGTATTGTGCACTACAGACATGTAGTAGTAAGTGTGCAAAATTTGAATTTTTTCTGAAATGGTGCTGCAACAAGTGTTCGGTGAATTGGCATGGAATGACCCATAGGCAAGGATCCAGATTTTTATGTTAGCTTCTCCAGGATAAAACGTGGGTATGAAAAGTAGTCTGGAATTATCTCAAAATAGTCTAATTTAAAGAAATCAAAGGTTACACTTCAAACACATAACAGCCAGATAAGTCAATTTTCAGAAGCCGATCCAAATATTGGAGGCCCACACTATCAGAAAAGTTTTAAGAGGAAAATTTGATTGAATGCATCACCTTATCCAAAAACAATCATGGAGAGAAATGAGTACATGAGCAAGAGAAACCAAGAAGGCCAATAATAAAGAAAGGAAGACATGTATTGGCAACCTCACTGCATGGAAAAGCAAGTAACTAAAGACAGATGCCGAATCCAAATCTTTCAAGCATGCTCATAAGGGGCTTGCACATCCCGTGGGAGCTATAATAACTCCTGGTAGGGCCAGCCCATAGGTCGAAAATACTATTAGTAATGGCAATGGGAAGCCTACTCACATCCATTTTCCTGTATGTACTGTTAAGTCAATCAGAGGATAACCCCATTTCCATCCAAACCAGTTGATTACCTCAAATAATAAAATGAAAAAAATCACCCAAAAATTGCTCTCGTTGATTTTAGTTTCTGTGAGATAAAATTATGATATTGTAATTTTCATTTTCAATCTTAATTCTGACTCGTATATACATAGCAAAAACCTTGCCAGCCATAGTTTGCCGACCCTAGAGGCTCCCATACTGAGATAGGGTTTGTCTGTCTCAGGAAAATAAAAAGTTGCCCTTGGTCACCCACATACAGTTTTATCATCATAGCATATATTTAGTACTTCCCTGAGTTATGCAGGCTTTCCATGAAAATTTCTCAGTTTACCAGAGCATTCTGCATATTTTGCCAAATCTTGGCCATGGAGTGCCTATTTATTATCACCAACCAGTATTAGCCATTACAAGGAAAAATAGCTCAACATATGATTACCTGAATTGCATAAACAAAGTATACTATCCTGATCAAAACTTCTCAATCTATGAGATTCATTAAGATGTGGTGGAGTATTTGGTGTTTACTCAAAATCTTCATGCACTGTCCAAGTCACTCATATCTCTTCCAAAAATTTGCCTCATTTCAACAGGGCACTCAACATACCTGTTCAATAGATTTTTCACAAGTGGCTGCTTTCCCTCCCAGTGGAAATACTCTGTCACACCAATTTTGAAATCTGGTGCAAAAGGTGTTGTAGAGAACTACCATCCTATTTCCATGTTGCCCGTTTTATCAATAATTTTTGAATGCATCATCCATACTATCTTCACTTTACTCTCCCCTACATCTCCCCCAATCAGCATGGCTTCCTCCCAGGTGGATCTTGTCTCACCAACCTCACCGTTATACATCACCATATCACACTTGCTTTCGAATCTAACTCACGACTGGATGTTTGCTACTTAGACTTCTCTAAAGCCTTCGACTCCGAAAACCACACCCTACTCATTCACAAACTTAAGCTCTGGTACAATATCCATGGTTCTCTTTTATCCTTACTCTGCAGTCTCAACTCGCGTTATCAGCACGTTTTAATTGATGGATTGTCATCCACCCACTCGCCGGTTGCATCAGGGGTTCCTCAAGGTAGCGTCCTTGGTCCCCTTCTGTTCTCCCTTTTTGTTGATGATGTCGTGGACTACGTTCTCCCACTGGGAGGTAACATTCTACTGTATGCGGATGATTGCAAGATATTCAGGAGGGTTGATGGCCCCTCTGATTCCAGTTCCCTACAATCCGCCCTCTCCTCCGTCCACGCCTGGTGCTCCATCTGGCAGCTTCATATTAATACCTCGGCTCTACAGACCTTTTCACTAAAGCGCAAACCTCTTAAGTATTCCTATACCCTCTCACAAAATCCTATCCCATGTGTTAATTCCCACTGTGACTTACGGGTAGTCTTCGACTCCCAACTTTCCTTTCGCGAGCACATAAATAAGACTACCAGGAAGGCGATGTCAGTCGTCGGCCTTCTGTACCACCACACGGACATTCAGGATCCTTTTGCTCTTTGGACAGTATTTTTTGGATGTGTCCTTCCGATTTTAGAATACTGTTCTCCAATTTGGTCAACCGCTTGCCCCACAGCCTTGAATACGCTCAATCGCCCTATTAACTTCTTTCTCGCCATTGCCCGCCATGGAATCCCTTCCTTCAGAAACTTATCAAAAGAATACATCCTTTCTTCCCTTTCAATCCCAAACCTCTCTCTCCGTCATGTACTATGTGACATGAAGTTCCTCCATAGCATTTGGAGTGGCTCTCTCCGTACCAACTGCCTTCTTCCTCTCTTTCCTCTTCATGTTCCTTCTCGTTCCCTACACAATAACTCCCTTCTTGACATTCCCAAATTCAGACTTTCAATGTCCCAGCGCTCCCTATTCTACCGTATCCCAAAAACTTTCAACTCCCGAGCCTCGCAGTTACCCTCCCTTGACCTCTTCTCCACACCCTCCGTTTTCAAATCAGTCCTTAGAAAACATATTGCCGAGTTGACTCCATCTATCCCATCTCCTTGTCCATAAATCCCAATGCAAAGCTTTCTCTCCTATGTATTTTTCTATTTTTTGTTACGTTTTACATTTTTTAGGGTATATTTTGTTAAAATTTCCATTTATTTGTTTGCTTGTCGACCAATGTAAGAAGCCTTTGTGCCGTTTTTGGAGACTTTGAAATAAATAAATAAATACCTGTTATAACTGGAAGAATTATTGAAGAAAATAACAATCAAGCAAATAGCCAATGGCTACACAGAAAGTGATCGATAATTTACAATACAATTTACAAAAAGCAGAAAAAATATACTCTCAAGATAATTTTACAAGACCCAATTCCCAGAACAACACTACTGGCGATGAGTAAAATATATTGGGCCAGCATCCATCTGAACAGGGAAACTTAAAGTAAGAACTTCATTCTGAACCAGTTTTTTACAACTGCAACCTAAAGAGCCTGCTCCCAAAAGGGAAAGATTCTGTTACGCATAATGGACCAGGAGGGAAGAAGCATCCGGGTCAGAGCTGAGGAGCACAAGAAAGGCTCCCAAAAATAATCAGGAAATTCACATTTTGCACCTCCCCTCCTCCCTGAAGGTCTTCCCAATGTTAAATTCATCCCATATATGATATGTGGGGAGAAGAAAGGGATGTGGATGGACACAAGAACAATTGGCCATTTTAACTAGAGTAAGGTAGAAAAAGCCAATTGCTAATGATCACTGACTCCCCCTCCAAGACATCCTGCTGCTACTACCAAACAAACCCACAATAAATCTGCCTCAAACCTTCCCCCTCCCCCCAACAGTGACCAGCCCTCACCTCTTCCATCCTCCACCACTAACCATCCCCCACACCCACCCACCCTTTACTCCCCTCTCATCCTACCTCCTCACACCCTCAAACCCCAGTGCAACCTCACCCCACCACCTCCCTCACTCTCTGAATGACCACACATTCTAAGAACTTACTTTTTTGTTGTTTCCTGGAGATGCTACATAATAGCAAAACCAGTTGAAAATATAGTCAGTGGAATCACAAAGTTGTCATTTGAAGTTCTCTCAATTTCACAATGGAATTCTCCTCAGTCTCTAAACTATTTTTTCAATCATCAAACTGCATCTGTGACACATCCTGAGCATGGTGTCCATTTACACTTCAAATGAATATGGTTTGAAGACATTAAAATTTAAAAAAAGATGACAATCTCTACCCTAGAGAGGTAAAAGCAATTGTATACAGCAATTGACTTGGCAACTATGTATGTATGTTGCTGAGGCATTTAGGGTTGCCAACGTGGCTAAAATGCCTTCATGCAAACATGAATAAAAGAAGAAATTGGTTCAAGGCAGAAGTGATCAAAAATCAGTCAAAAAGTCAGTCCTAAACAATAACAGGGGACCACATTTGTGATTCTCCAAAAAACTCCTAAGCAATTTGCCATGCAAGAATAAAAATCAGAAATCGAGGAGAAATGCCTAAGTTATGCCAAAATCAAGGAGAACTCCTAGTTTAAAACAAGGTTGCAATTTCAAGGGGTTCTCTATGTTTTGTGGGAGGGTTTGAGGTTCACTGTGTTGTAGTTTTTTAAATTCACTTTTCCTCTATCTTCTACAGAATTAAGACACTTCATAGCAGGGGGCAGCTTAACCAGATAGTGCTTGACCATGGTTTCCATACACCAGTATTTGATGAGGGTGTCACTGAGACCCCAATGATATATTTTTTAATTTGATGAAAAAAACACCACATCATTTCCAACTAATGTAATGGTATCAGTTTATGGAACTGTTTGATAGAGATCATCTCCAAAAAAACACTTAAATTCGACGACCATTTAATCAATCATTTACAATACCAGCCAGGTAAACCACTGTACTCAATTACTTTCTATTTTACATGATCATTCCTCCTTTCAATACTCTGACCCCTAAATATCCAATTGCCAACTTTATTGATTTTTAGCTATAATATCTATTGTTTTGGTAAGCAAGTTGCATAGTCATAAACCTCATTCAAGAAACATGCACCCTTCCTCAATTACTTTAAAAAATGGAGGATCCTACTCCAGAATAATGAGACAGTGGGCCCTTTCCAACCTATCTTACAAATGTCAGGCAATAAAATTTGGAGAGGGTTTAGGAGAGGCAAGAATGTGACAGCCAAATGTACATGAATATTTTCCCTTGTTGCCCAAAAAAATAGAGAAATACGTATCCCACAGTGAAAGAGTGACTTTTTTTTATTATCTCTTAAGACATTTTATTGACCCCTCATGTTTTTATGTTGTATGAATGAACTTTAAAAATCAAACCTTAATAATGGCAAATCAACCTTATATCATCGGACAAATGTACCTTGATCTTTGGGCAAATAAAAACCATTATTATTATTATTAACCATTAGTGTCACAAAATACCTCTATAATGACTTTTAATTCATAAAAATAATAAGCAACTAAAATTTTTCAAAAATAATTTGTCACTAAAATGCTGTGGTGGTAATAAAAACTATAAAAATGAAGAACCTTACTTGTGACAAAATTACTCTCCTGCTGTCACTCTTCATGGCCAAGAGAAGGTCAAGCCAAGTCCACGTAACATTGTGGTATTCCAGAGTTGGAATAACTAAAGAAAAGTCTCTTATATCCCTGAGGTTCTTCTCTTTCTCTCCTTTGTAGCTCACTCTCACAGGAACTTCAGGGATCTTTATGTAAATGAAGAGCTTATTTTTTTCAGCCCTTTCCTGTATTAATGATGAAGTTAAAATTACAAACATCCCAAGTGGAAATAACATTAAAAGTACCATGCACAATGTGTTTATTGCATATTTACCTTCATTTTTTCAACATCATCTTTCTGTTCAATACTGACATAGAAGTTCGTTTCTTTCCCACCCTTCTTCCCACCTCCCTTACCTCCTTTTCGGCCTTTGTGACCAGATGCACTTTCACCTTCAATCTCATCATCACCATCAATATTTTCTGGATCCCTTTCAGGGAAACAGAATTTGAACATGGTGTTGAAAAACTGCTTTGTAAGTGCTAGAAGAGATATAAAAGAAGCTTAGCTTCATCATAAACACAATTTTACAAATGCACACATCTTAATCTTGCCTACAGCATTTTTTAATAATTTTTTAAACAATGCCATTCCTCCTTTTTCTTGACTGGAATTAGTACCAACAAAAAAAGCAACAGCTACCATCAAGAGCACAATGTAATGAACTGGAGGAATCACAGAGATGAAGAGAAATGGTGTTATGCTGGAATGCGGAAATGCTAGGAATAAATTAGGAAGAGAAAATGTTACTGTCTGTCAAGGAAAATACAGAAAAATTGAACATAAGGAAATAAAGGCGCCTTTACGAAATAGTGCTATTTGGAGGCTGCTGCATGATAGTGATAATAGGCTGTGCTACTATACATGGAAAAGGAGGGCAATGTAGACAAAGATAACTGGAGTCAAGGAATTCTAAATAGTGAGATATTAAAGTTATTTTGGAAGACAGCTTATAAAAACTCAAGCATGGCCCAGACAGCTCAGGAGAAGAAAGCATGCAGATACAGTAAAACCCCCATACAACGAACACCCATACAGCGAAATTTTAAAGAAAACTCCCTATTTCGAAGTCATTGGCCCGGTCCCGGACCCTTCCAATGGACAATACACGCAAAAAAACCTCCCGTAACGAACCTCTCTAACTACGAAAACTCCGTACATCGAAGTCTGCGCTTGGGCCCAAAACATGAAAAGTGCCCCTCTAGAACGAATTATTGAGAAAAAAAACGTAGCATTCTTCATTTACAGGTAATTTTTCCATAGACATTTACGTAATGAGCAGGAAGTTGAATCGCAGCGGAGAGTACCGCGTCTTAACCCTTCCGCTCCGGGCTTCGAAAATGTTTACATCCGAGACCTACAGAGCAGAGGGCATGAAGGAAACTTGACGCTCTCGCTCGGTGAAGGCTCGTTTACACGTTTATTATGGTGGGAACCAGCAACTCTGAAGGTTCCCACAATAAAAAACGTGTAAGGGAAGCCAAAGCTCCGCTCCGCGTTAGCTGAGCCGGGTGATAGTTGGGTGGATGAGTAATGCACCAAGAGGGGAGGGGGAATACCAGTCAGTTCCAGCCGGCCAGACGTAACCCAATACAGAAAAATACTCTGAAAAGATCAGATCAGGGGGGCTATTCTCCACTCTCTCTCATCCGCCCCACCTCTTTTGCGAAGGTGCAGGTGGTGAGGATGGAGCTCAATTTTCCCTTTTTAAATCGTATCAGATTAATTTCCCATATTGGGTTACATTCCCGGGACCCCTGAATGGGAGGAGCTCCATGGTTTCAAATTACCTTTCGGTATCCGATTTTATTTTGGGAGAGGCAGTCGGCGATAAATTTTTTCATGCTTATTTTCTTTGTTTTTCCTTCGTGGAATTATATGTTAAAATTTAATCTTTACTTTTCTATTCAAAGTTTTTTTTAATGAGTGGAAATATTTTTTTCGCGAATACCAATGGGCTTATTTTTTTTCTTTCCCGCGAAGTCAACGTAATTTCTTTGTTTCCCCATTCTTTCAGCACGCAAACTTCATTTGTTCCTTCATTTGCAAGACCTCCTGTTCATATTATAATTATAAAATAGTCTAAATAATTGTTACATCATTATTTATAAGACCCACGATCAAAGATCCCCGTTTTCTTGTATTGTTGTGCTTTGAAAAAAGGAGGGGAAAATGTGATCGGCTTATCTACTAATTTCTGTAATCGAATCACCATTTCGCGATCTAAAGACGTACAAATAAATACATTGTAATAAGGCTCGTCGAGAAAGGCTCGTGTTTTAAATGGCGAGTGACCACTTGCAGATTATTTTCATTATTGTATAATTATGATATCAACAGGAGGTCTTGCAAATGAAGGAACAAATCAAGTTTGCGTGGTGAAAGAATGTGGAAACAAAGAAATTTTGCGGGAAAGAAAAAAAAATAAGTCCTATGTTATTCGCAAAAGAAAAATATTTCCACTCGTTAAAAAAAACTTTGAATAGAAAAGTAAAAATTAGATTTTAACAGAATTCCAGAAAGGAAAAACAAAGAAAGTAAGCATGAAAAATTTGTCGCCGACGGGAATCGAACATGGTCCCTCTGCACCGCAGCCCCGTACGCTAATCAATGGACCACACCCTTGATGCCGTAGGCTGATAAATAGGGATTTTATAACATCTATATGTGTTTAAACGCCTTTTTTTGTTAACTATTGGATTTATACGCCCATATGTGGAGTGATTCGTGAAAAGCATTCGGAGTTCTATATGCATACGAATTTTCATCGAGATCTGCGACCCGTTTATCGGACACTCCCCTCGTTAGGAGGGCGAAGTATTCAAAACTTCATTGGTTGGTGTTCAACCAATGAGAGCCAATTTTATCTACTCTGTCCCCATCCCAAAGGAAAATCTGGAGTAACCTCTCTTCTCTATCCACATATTGCTATTGCCGTCTTAACCTTGATGGATGTGGTCTGTTAACCGGCAAGTTTGCTCGAGATCGCCCTAATATTTGCTCGATTGCTTGAGGATACCTTTTTTCCCAGAAATCGCAGCCGGAAATGAGGGTGCGCCTCTGACACGAATTTTTTATCTGCCAGCCTTCGATCCTCGGTCACGATATGAGCGGTGGGCTGCAGAGAAATAACGCGGCAGGGTGGTAGTGGCCACGAAACGAGCAGTGATTCGTCCTAAGATAAGTTCAGAATCTGAAATGGCAGTACATACTGTCAGAAGACAGAACGTTCTCGGCCGACATTTTACCACAGAATGAGAAGAACGGCACAAGAAATATTTAATATCTGGGATTGGTGGCGAGCGGCACCTATGCCACTCACGTCTATCATGGCTGGGTTCGAGTGTGGTCCATGTCAAACATTAGGAACATAAAACTCATCGTTGCCACTCTATCGCTTGCCTACCACCGCTCGTATCGTGGCCGCGGCTCGCGCCGCTCGTATCGTGCCCGAGGCAAGTCCCTCGAGAGCTGAGTGACCTTGGTGCTTAGCGTGAGTCATCAAGGGGAGGGTATCATTCGCTCGCTTGTTTACGGGGGATGCAGTTGCCTAATAACTTTAAAAACTTGGTTTGACAAGGCAAGCGTGTGGGGTGCAATTGGGGGACAGCGATTGGCCGCGCGACAAGTGCAAGCACTGGAATTTTCCACCCCCCTAACTTTCTCATTTTCTGTCACCAGACAACTTTGAGTGACTGTATGCACCTGCCTTAAGCTCAACTGAGAGAATTCTGTGACTATTAACATTTGTGCATGCGTCAATATAGGTCAGTGTTGTTCCAAAATGAACAAGGGCAAAAAGTTGTGGTTTTTCACGGTAGTTGAAAAAATTAAAGCGCTTTAAGTCATCAAAGACGCTGAGGATGTAGGAAACCGCGCTGCCGGACTAAGGCATGATGTGCCGGAAACGTGCATTAGAAGATGGAGGAAGGATAAGGTTGCACTATTCATACCAATAGGGATAGAAGGTCTTTTCGGGGAAAATCTACGAGCTGTGACAGGACATGCGCGCGCGTGCCACCGTACTGCGACGCCCGTCTCACTAGTAAGTCAGCCGTTTTTATGTATGTACCTAAATCATGATTTTTTTTATTTTGTCATTCATTGAAGATTTTTGTTGGACCATATTGAAATATTAACTGCTTTAAATTCCATAGACAGTTATGATTTCTTTCAAAGTTTGACTTTTTTCAAGTTTTGATGTCGTATCTACGCCTTATCGTTCGTTTTTTACGCGGCTGACGCTGGGGTATTTTGAATTTAACGTGTTTGCATTCCCACTCGTCATCGTTTACAGCAAAATATAATTTGTAAAAGTTAACCACGTTTTAAAAGGCGACTTACAGCGACTATGACTTGTGCATTAGGAAAATGGTGGGGGGATTCGGATTTATAAATCAGAGCTCGGTGCGACTGTCCGCACTTACCAACTAAACACGAATTGTAGCGAGGTCGGATTTGTTTTGTTTTAATGAATATCAATTACTCCACACATTCCAAAGGACAATAGACAATGCAAGCATTGTAGGGCCTAGGCTACAAGTGAAAACTTGCCTCCGAGGTCCATACATGCCTATGGAAAATGCCGCGTAAATTATAAGAGAATATCGCTAGCGGCTTTGATAATGGCCGAATATTCGAAGTTAGTCCCGCAACACCTCGCAATAGGAAAAAAAAGCCCCAAATTTTTTTCTTCAACTTCGACGCATAAAAAGAGGGGTGCGACTTTTACACGCGTTAACGGCATCGTCAATGCATTATCATCTGAGATTGCCATTGTGACCTCAATGCATTGCCGACTGCCACGTTTTTACTCGTGGTAACTAACTCTCCCCACCTATATTCCATTGTCGTTTATCGATATCTAGTATATTCTGGTCACGAACATAGATATTTACCGGTATTTCAATGGGATTCCAACAGTGCGTTTCATTTCGGAAGTATAAATGGGAATATGTGCTCTTTCAAGCAAAATTGCTGCATAAAACTGCCATTTGATATTGACTTAAATTATTGCACTCTAAGAATAATATAGACTAGATACTCAGAAAAATTATGGAGCACTTTAAATATACCTAATCCTTAGGCATTAATTTTGGCGCTCCTTTACTTTCAGACCGTAACTAAAGAAAGCGATGAGGCGTAGAGCAGAATCGACGAAAAAAACAATAATTTCAATTAGAAATACGCAGATTGAAAATAACACGGTGATAGCCACGGTATTTGATGGTAAATAATAAAAATTGTTTATCATCACTCTAGGAAAGGTTTTAATGGTGAATAAAGCAAGATTGAGATATTCACTCGACTTGCATCGTAAAGCACGCGGAACACTTGGATGCCCCTTTGGAGACGCAACCCGCACACCACCTCCATACATCGAAAACCCCCTACATCGAAGTAATTTTTCTGGTCCCAACAAATTCGTTGTATGGGGGTTTTACTGTAATTCCGGAGGGGAGTCATCATGAAGTTAAACAAAATTTTCTGCTAGTGCCTTTTCTTCTACTACCACTATCAGACTACTTTTCAACATATGTAAATACTAAGGAAAGGATTCAAGGGGCAATAGAGGAGCATGATATAGAAAGAGGCCTAATTATGCATGGCCGAGCATAACATTATTTAGTCCGCCAAGGATCTGCTGCCATTGTTGGAAGCATAATAAAATCACTATGATTGTTATGGTATGAGGAGTCTTTTTTTTTTAGATTGTTGTTGGGGGGGCCTTCGTCAGGAGCCTGGGCACTTAGACCTTACTTGGTCCATTGTGCCAACCCCATACCTGTCTGCCACTTGCAGACAGGGGACAAGAGCACCTCGGTAGAAGTATGGAGGATTGGCCTCCCCCTGCCTCACCCCAGAACCAGGTATAGAGGATGTCCTCCCTCCAACCGGCCCGGTTTGGCCTGGCCCCTAAGGCCTGCCGGTATAGGTATGGAGGGAGTATCATCTCTCCATCCATGCCTGGTTGAGGTATGGAGGAGGGTCACCCATCCAACCACAGTCCGGGCCCAATGTTGCTTATGGTATGAGGAGTACTCATAGGAAACTTATGCTACAAAATTTTCCCGGATTTAGAAGGAGAAAATGATCAAGTTAAGTAGGGTAGTCATGAAATGGGGTATTGTAGTTATTGAAATAGGTTAACACAGATGGACAAATTATATTAAAGTCTCAGTGGTTTCTTGGAGAAAAAGAAAATTAGCTCAAAGAAATAGGCCAAAGGAAGTTATTGCAAGGTAAATCATGATTCATGACATCCACAATATTACACACAACAGATACATGAGAATGACCTACAGAAAAGGATAGGATGAAGAAAAATATAAACCATTAAATAGCCATGCCTCCAACCTCAGAAGGATGTTTAAAAATATAACCCTTCAGGAGTACATACGGAGGTATTGGTTGGAGAAAATCTTAAAAGAGTAACATGCATTGAAGGATACATCAATTTAAAAAAAAATGATAATTCTCACCAATAGTCATGGGGACCACATTGATTTCAAAATGTTCTTTAACAGATATTCCACCAACTGGTGCTTTCTCACGACAATACACCCTCACTGCCCGCTGAAATGTAATAAAAATTGAACGGTTTAATGACCATTTGCCAAGCACATTATACAGAAATATGATTGGGCTACATGAAAATTAGCTTACCTTACGATCAACAGGCATGTTACTCTGGATTTCTGTTGGGCAGAGAACTTCCCTGTAAACTTGATGAGGAAGCAAATTCAGCATTCGAACATAACCAAGCTCCAACAAATGATCAACTGAATCATCACTTTTGGATATTTTTGTGTACCTGGAACAGAGGTGACAGTTGAAAAAATGCATGTGACTTGGTGAGTAAACAATAACATGCCCATTGATAGCTCTCACTTCCCTCGTATACTCACAAAAAGTTGCTTAGAACTAGATCAGCTATCCCCAGCTGTCCATCAGCTTCTGTCAATCTCCACTGGGCATGTTTGAAGCATATTTCATTGGCTCTAACTGTATAAACTGGCTTTTCCCCTTGAGTGGTGGCCATTTGCTTTTGGTTTGCAGTCAATTGAGTCTCTTTGTGACATGATATCATCATGCCCAGCTCTTCACTCTGAGAGTTCAGCAATTCTTTACACTCGTAAACCTTCAAAGTAAGAAGTAACAAAATTATTATATCATACAGTAGACCCCTGCTTTATGATGGATGGATACATGTAATTATTAGCTGTTTGTGCGATAGAGCAAATGTTGTGATGATTAGCGCTACCACCAATCAGCTCCAACGAGATAACATAACTTTCCTCACATAGTCAGGATCACTCCTATAGTAATTTAGATTGAGGCTTTCATTAGTTATTATTGAGACCATTTTGTTTACCAACTCAGAAAAATATGAGCACTTCTGCTGAAGAGTAACTTATTGTTAGAGTGCTTTACCTACCCTTATGACATGATTCCCTAATAAATCACAAAAATGAAATGAGTTGAATAATATTGTAACATTTCTCAGTGAGTGATGGGGATGTAATGTAATAGCTTATACAAATTTGTGTTGAAATTCTTGCTCTTTATGACTTTACACAGAGATACCAAGAGAATCTGCAAAGCATTGCCATCTGGGTCACTGATACGCTCTACCATTGTGTAAAGATCAGTCTTCGAGTGTCTTCCGTGCACAGTGGTATTGTCAATGAAGGGCATAGTTCATACTGTGAACATTCTCTTTTGAAACTGCATTAACCATTCAATAACTAAACTTTACAGAAGTTGGTGGTTTATTGTTGGAAGTTTCTGCAGTGATCATCCCCAAACTCATGCAGAAAAGAAAAATTAAAACCAAGTGGGAGATAGTGAAGAACCGCGATGGGGGTGCTCGATTTAGCACTTTACACGTGAGTAGGGTTATTCGCAGTCCACTATATCAACAATAATTAAACAAAGAGCACCTAAGAGAAATAAAAGTGTCTGATGGATCTGATTCTCTGCAAAAAGGAAAAGAGTTGATTTTCGAAATGGATGGACTCCTGTTATTGTGGATCAGAGAGTAAGAGTCGAAAGTTGTCACCACTCCTGGATGGTTTACATGTGAGAAAGGCAAACAGATTTTAGACGAAAAAGATCTAAGCCACCTTCCAAAGTTATGCACACTATGAAAACTTCAAAGGGAGCAAACGTTGGTTTGGTCGTTTCAGAAGACGTATGGGCATTAAAAGTGTTGTAAGTTACAGCAAAGCCACTGCTGCAGATAGAGAAGTTGCAGAAAAATATTTAATGCAGTTCACTGAACTTATTGAAAACAGAGCTTATTGCCCACAGCAGGTGTTTAGATGAGACTTTCGGAAAAAAATGCTCAAGAGAACATCTATTACAAAGTAAGTCTTCCTTATCTGGGCATGAAAGATGGTCTCACTCTTTTGTTGGGAGCTAATGCTTCAGGCGACTAACTGGAATACACTTATGTATCACACAGGATCTTCAAGAAAAATAAAGCCAACAAGTCCAATCTGGGTTTCTTTTAGCATTGTAACAAGAAAGCTTGAGTTATATACCAATTTTTTAATGAGTTGGTGCTATCAGTGTTCTGCCCTTCTGTCAAAAGTTGCCCTGAGAGAATAAACCTGCCACTTAATGTAGTATTTGTGTTGGATAATGCCCCAGGTCACGATTCAGATCTTCCCACATCCCTCATGGCAAAATTTAGCTTCATTAAAGTGCAATTCCTCCCTCAGAACACCACTTCTTTGTTCCAACCAATAAATCAAAATGTAATTGCCAATTCCAAAAACAAACATTAAAAAAAGTTTTACAAGTGCTTCAAGGAGACCAACAATCTGAATTACATCTCATTGAAATATTTATGGAAGTTGCACTTCAACATTTTAGATGGTATTCGCTCAATTGTGGACTTCTGGAATGAAATTTCCACCAGATGCCTCAATTCTGATTGGAAAAATATTTGGCTGGAAGTTGTTCACGATTTTCAAGGGTTTGACGATGAGCATGTGATCGATGAGGAAATTATTAATCCCAGTCAATCATTAGGCCTTGAGGTTGATGGAAATGACATCAAGGAGCTCATTGATGACCATAGGAGAGAGCTGAACACAGAAAAACTCCAAGAATTCGAGAAAATATGGTTTAAGAAAGTAGCTGCGAGGAGGATACTACTAACCCTTCTAAAGATAGAAATACTGTGATGTACGAGGACATGAAGAATTACTTGCTGCTAGGGACATGGTTAAAAGGATTGTAAAGAAACATCCTGACATAGAAAGAACTGAACTTTTATCATGCGAATATATGACTTGAAAGAGTGAACTATTACCCAGTAGAAGTCATTCATGGAAAAACCTTATATAGATGGCTCAAAGCATTCATAAAGGTCATTTTGATTGTGAGTGATACCAGTGGGTGTTTCTCCACTGCACAGACATCTCATTTTCATCAGCAAGCATTTACAGATGATTTTAATGCTGTTCACATACATTTTGCAAGATGCTACAAGTCTTAAAATAATGCTTCCATACAATGAGCAATGACCAAAAGTTGACGAACACAAATGTCCATTATGATTTTTTCCTTGCATTTGAGAAAATGGACATGCACACAAATATTTTTTTTTATAAATGACGTATGCTCCTTATTGAGACCTGGTACCCAGGATTTCAAGCAGCTTTGGGTGCCTTGCCTGGATTTGAAGCCAAGACCAGAGGTTAGTAGCTCAGCTACCAAAACATTGTGACAATAAACTACATATGTATTTAAATAGCAATGCATGTTTTGCCTTTGAACATAAAAATTAGCTATATATAATCAATTTTATATAAAAACTTAACAATCATCTATGTCCCACATGACATTTCCATTTGCTGTCAAATATTAAAAAAAAATACATTTTGGCTCCTCACTTGAGGCTCCAGGTGATATAGCAAACCATTTAAGCAAAGGAATCAAATTGTGTGAAATTCCAGACCTGCCTCTCAAGGTCCTCCATCTCAGCCAATCGCTCCTCATTACAAGGGTCTTCACTCAAGGCTCTCTGAACCATGTATGTTTCTTTTTCCAGTCGCCTCAGCTTCGACAGCAAAGACCTGCAATTTTGTTTTTATTTTTAATATTCATTGATGAACCCCAAGTGTCTCTCTTTGCATCCTGGTGTATCAGTACAATGCAAATCTCAAAGAGAAAAATTCATAGACAGATATGATTCCTAGTAGTGCTTCCCGAGCAATGACAAATGCTGGTTATCAAAGTCCCCCTTTTCTAAGGCAAACTAGCTCAACACTTTGGCTGCTAGTGGGTCATTATATTGGCCATAGTCATCTGTGCAAAAACTGCCACTGGCTTATGGATCAGCTAGTATTTTTACACAAACAAATTTAAATTTAATGATTTTCATTACCTTCAAAATGGAATATAGAGTACATATAACCATTCAACATCCAATTCTTAAATGTACATTTAATCTCTGAAAAATTAACCAAAGAAGAAAAACCAAATATTTTTTAAACTTAAAACCTACACACAAATGGCTTGGCAGTAAAAGCACACCCCACCTGGAATTTGGTGGAAGTGTAAGGGCTGAGTATACCAAGAAAATCAGGCCTACTGTATTACATAATAGGAATTTGTTTCTCCTATGATACACTGAATGTATTTTTTAGAATTCATTCTGTAACTCAGTACAGTACCAGTATGATTCTTCACATGGAATACAGTAGAAACTCGAAATTACGAAGTCGACAGGACGGGAAAAATCGACATTTCGTATTATCAAATTTCGTATGAACGAGTATCTTTCAAAAACATTGCGATGAAGCTCCATTTTTTGTTTCCTTAATTTAAGATGTACCCTCGCGACGTACTTACATGATTTACGAAGTTATAATTCATGAAAGTATATTTAAATGTGTATTCATGCCTACAGGGTGCACACAGTTGAACACAACTAAATTTACGGAGTTTGATTCTTCTGATTTTCAGGATTTCCATCATTCAAGCTTTTCGCGGCGGAAATCCCAAAAATCAGAAGAATCAACCGCCACATCTGGATGTCACGGCTGTCCGACGACGAGGCCAGGTGGTTTCATTCTGGCGTCTACGTCCTGATTCCGTGGCTGGGCGATGTGGGAGAATGTGTATTTAGTTTAATTACGAATTTATTATCGGTTTATGTTATCTGAGAGTGAGTTGATTTTGAGCTGAAATGGATGGTGAAGATTTAGTTTTGTTGCTTTTGTTGGAAGACAAAGAAGAGGACGACCAAATGTTGCAAGTCGTTTTACAGAAAGAGCTGGAAACAATGCTTTATATAAAACGCAGAGAGAGGAGAGCAGAAAAATCACCGAAAATTGGGACTGCCCGACTAGGCGTCTGCGTCTCGACTGCTTCGACATCGGGCATCAGCAGTCGAACACGATGGCCGAGACGTCTCAGCGAAATTGAGCCCATTTGATATATATTGGATGAGTACAGCAGTGACTTCCGACTGCTGGACGTGGACACCAGACACGGCCACGGGACGCCCCAGTGAAACCACGCCTTTACTATTGTAGCATTGAAAAATGAGTTATAGTTCAGGTAATTCACATTAAGTGTATAATGTATTCAGCGAACGATGATTAATTAGATGTTTAACTCTGACAAGGAGCGCCCAATAACGTTGCAGTGATCTGTCACTATTCGTATAAACGAGTAACTTTTTCTCGTTGGAACAAGACCCGAGGTTCGTAATTTTGGTATATCGCGTATTGTTACATACACTTAGACACCCTTTTAGTCGGGGTCGAAGATTTTGCTTCATAAATATCAAAATTTTGAAATTTTGAGTTTCGTATTTTCGAGTTTCTACTGTAAAAACTCACTTGTTTCACTGCTCAAGCAAATGAGAAGCTAACACAGTAGATCTCAGAGAGAGAGAGAGAAAGCAATGTGCACATCAGAGTATGGAGTCATTAATCGAGAGTTAAATATTTCATGTGTCCATGTCCGGTGGGTGTCCGAAAGAACAAACTTTGCAGGGTGCCTGCATCACATGAACTGTGGCTATCTGACCCGGAGCGAAAATATTTGTTCCCCACTTCGGAATGAAGCAGGGTCCGAGAAAGAATTTCACCCCAAGCCATAGCAGGGTTCCCACATATTTTCCCTTGTCATTTTCCATGACTTTTCCATGACTTTTGCCTTTACCTTTAATTAAGAGCTTGTAAATATGACCTTAATTTGCAAATGAGGCTGTGATGTTAGCTCTGGTCACAGTGAATACAAGCAGAATTTTTCTGATGTAAACGTTAAAACGGGTGCAAATAGTTTTTTTAACTTCTTTCGTTCCGTTGCAATTCACAGCTGTAAATCCACCAACTAACCTACAAAAATTGTATAGAAGAACCCTCGACCCTCATCTCCTTATTTTTTGTCGACCAATAAAATTCAATATCCCAATGAATACTGCAACTACACTCGAAGTCATCAATGGTATCAAAGATCTGGAGAATAAGTTAATTCCACTCCATGCCACATTGGAATGCATCATATGATTTGTCACTATATTAGACAGTAAAAATATTTGAACCGCTTTTTGTTAAAGAGTATAAAATTTTCTCGTTGTTAATTAATGTTTTCAGTGTACGACTGCCATTTTGTTTTTAGAGAAAAATAATGTCATATTTGGATTCAGCGAACTCGAAAGCACTTTTAAATTAAATTTCATTCATATTTTTCAATAATTGGAGTTTTGTCCATCTTTTAGCGATTTTAGACCACTGTGTGGCAGTCCTCACGCGCCTTCACCACCACTCCCACACTTGCTGGCGAGCGCGCCTCTCCTCAACCTGCACCCTAGCCCACCGCCATGGCGTGCCGTGAGCAGCATGGTAGCGGCGGTGGATGCGAGCACATGGAAGGAAAGAACGACACGTGAGCGGGGATCGTCCCCTATGGCTGGCAGACAAAACGAGAACACTTTTAATTTTTCCAGGACCTGCCAAAAATTTCCATGACTCTCCATTACTTTTTTTCCCTGACTTTCCAGGACTTTCCAGGTTTTCCAGGCATGTGGGAACCCTGCACAGCGAAATTATCGTGGAGCAATTAATTGGGTCTGTGGAGCAAAACAGAAATTTAGTCCGAATTTCAATCTGGTTCACATCCCTGGTCCTCACCCACAACCCTCATTCCAAACCAGCATCCCACACTGGCACCCCAACCCCCAAACTAAATCTGAAATACCATGCTTGGCCACAGGACTTATAAGAAAATCACAGTGAGCATTTAAAATTTCTCAGAACAAAATTCAGAACCATAGGGGGATAGCGAGAACAAAACTTTCCACAGCCCAACCCGAAATTGGAATGGTTCCTTTTCGTTCCAGAACCACTTTTATTCCGAGACTTTCATTTCTCTTTTGGTTTGGTTGCATGAGCTAAAACTATGTATACCTGAACCCACTTTGAACAGCTCCAAAACCATGACATTAGTTTCATTTAACATTCCTGGTAAAAACTCAATATTGTAGAGGGGACAATGGATCAATAGGCCTAAAATCCCCAGGACTCAGGCCAGGGAAATCCACCTAATCTAAAGCTACCTAATCTTCACTATAAAATACACAAGAATGATGTCAGTAGTCTTAGCACACCCTTCCTGGAATTAACTGACAGAGAAAAGGTTAAAATATGGTTCAAAGATTATGGCTACTCATGACTGCATAATTGCAAATTTTGAAGAAGATTTTCACTCCTCAAGAAATAATTTTTAAACTCATTTTGGCTTTAATAAAATCATGTTTTACAAAATGATCAAATAGGGTTTATGGTTTAGGATTACTTTCTTTCAAGTTTTCTGCTGTCACGAATCAGCTCACAACTTTAGACATGCAATATTTCTTTTCACCAAAACATACCTAACTTGATTTTGCACCTGCTGGATAGGTCTCCTTTGATCTTCAACGGAGTGCAACTGCAGCTGGAACCTCATCCTCTGAAGCCTCTCATAAGCCTCCTTACGACGCGGTTCCACATACAGCAACAGGTTGTTCACAATGTCTAATATCATGGCATACTGATTGGTGAAAAACATTCACAAATTACATCAATTTTCAATTTTATATTGCCTGGCAAAAATAAGAACATTATTGAAAACACTCCTAGAATGATATTAAATCAAATATGGACACCCTATTAGATGCATTGTGCCAAGGAAATAAATATGAAATAAGGCATATCATTTTTTTACACTGCAATATTAAGATTGTATTACAAATCATTTCAATGGTTTAGTAAAATTGCTGATGGCTGCATAATTTTCAAAATTCATGCAAGGATCTGCCAAGAAAACTCTCTATTCTCCAAACATTATCACTGTTGAGCTATACATTCAGCTGGCTCAAATATGAGATTGGCCATCAGAGAATCCAGATTCTTAAGTACATGATTTTTCTTTTTTCTTAATGTTCAAGAATCCTGATTCTTGGTTTTAAGCCTAGAATAAAATAGACTGATTTCACTACCAACTTATCATGCATTCAAAAGAGATGTCTTTGTCCAGCAACTAAATTACCCATGCCTCTCAAACCAACCAACCTCTCTTCTCTCAAAAAATAATTTTAGTAAATCCATTCTCATCATTCTCTCAATTTGACTAAGACAATGAAGCATACTTATATCATGCATACACCTGTTGCTAACATTTTTTATAAAAAAAATAATTAACAAAAATAGAACTGACATCACCCTGTAAAACTTTTCATACAACTTTTTCCGGTTTTAAGGAATGACTTAATTGTCAGCAAGCACAGTTTTGAAAATTCGCATTTATCCAACTTATTCTATGAAATATTTCACAGAAAAGTTAACTGCGTGCAACAGGCATCAACCATTAGAGCCAATATTTTCTAATGACTCATTCACTGCTCAACCTATCTCTACCATTCCTATACCTGAATTTGTCATTGGAGAATGAACATATTAATACTAAATAATAATAGTATTAGAATTTTGGTAACATATGTCACTTATGAGAGATTCCATAGGGTATAATAGAAATCTCAAATCTGAATTTTTCATTGAAATAACACCTAGTACTGTTATGTATCACACTTAACCACTTCCCTGACATGCCTGAGGATACTCAGGCTTCAAGGTTGTACAAAATCTGACACACTCGAGTATACTCGGGCAAGTCCACCATGTCTGCATCTTTCTCTTTACGCCCAAATATTCTCTGCCGATGCTAGTAATTTATGTGCCTGCTGTCTCGTGCACTGTTGATGGTCTAGAGCCATTTATGTGGCACTTCTTTCAGAAAGTGATTTCTGATGTTGGAACAATTTGTCTTTTTTGTAATATTTCTAGCGATCAAAGGGTCTTCTTTTTGGCTTTGGTTCTGGTTGCAGTTCTATGCTCAAGAACCGGTGGAACTGAGAACCGAAGAGACCAATCCCAAGTTTCCAGCTTTGTGAAAACTTATTAATTTTAGCTAAAAATTCATGGGTAAAATTAGAATTGAAAAATAAGTCCTGAAATACAAATAATCACATACCCTCAGTTTTATAGTTCTAAATAACAATTATATGAAATTTTAAAAATGTGACTTTTCTGACTTTTGCTTTAAAATATTTGTCAGAAAAGCGGTTAAGAGAGGTTAGTTAAAGCTGAAGACAATGCATGAATACCTGATTCATAAGTGTTTTTATAGTGTCAAAGAATACTTGGGGCCAAATTTGTAATTTTTATTTTTTTTTTAATTTGTAATTTTTCTTTTTTAAAACTCTGTCATATTACTTGTATATGACATGTCCTATGCACTTGCCAGTATCATTACTGTGCATTGTGTCTCTTGGATGAATAAACATCCATATAGGTAAAAATAAGTATAAACCAATCTTCTCACCTGCAAAGAATTGGTGCACACATCAAGGTCGTGGTGCATCAGAGTGAATGCATCTACAGCCCTCTCCCTGCGCTCCCAAGGCCCAACAATCCCTTCCTCTGATGGGGGCAAAGGCACCTCTTGAACGGCGGCAGGATCAATGCTGCTTTCTCCATACCCAGCATAAAAGAACTCACATTTGCAACGAGACACAATTCTTTGGAGCTGTGGAATTAAAATTAAAAATGTTTGAGCTTAAGTTCTGATTCCAGTAATACTCATAGTTCTTTCCAGTATATGGAAACATATGGTATGGCAACACATGAGTACACTTAGTGGACACACAATAATAGAGTCAGGATTATTTAAAATCAAATAATGTAAAAATCAAGATTTATATTCTAACTATGATAAACGAGTAAAGTAAGTCCTCAACTTACGCAGATCTGAGTTACATGGATCCGGAGTTACACGGATGTTCAGTTAGGCCAATGACATGCTTGTGCTTTCTCCGTGTTTCTGTCGCCGTGACAGATACATCGGGTGACGACCGGCAACTCATTGTCAAGTGCGCAAGAGTTAATGCCAAACTACGGGCATTCAGAATGCCCACTCGAGAATACACGAAATTCGCATTTTTGTGGAAAAACCCCAGAATTCACAAAAAATAACACAATCGCATTTGCAAGTTTTGCATGTCCCTATCCATAAGAGAACATTTCTTTTGTTCCAGCTAAAGTTCCAGTTTCACAGCCAAAAACTTGTAAAATTTAGTACTTATGAATCAAATGGACCCATCATCAATAAACAAGAGAAATAAAAAAAAAGTGAATGAGTAAAACAATTTTTTGAGTCATCTTTATTCCAAGTTCTTTCATAATGAATATCCTTTTCAAAAGGGATGCACAATTTAAGCGCTGGACAAGAAAAGAAGGCGAGTCAAACATTTGCCTGAAAAGCAGAGCTATTTCTGTGATTAGGCCTAAAGAAACATACTAATTCAATTTACATTATATTTTTTTTAATTTAGAAACCATAATATCCATCATTGTGTACCTAATACTCATGGAAAATAAGCAATGACTTTCACAGCATTTCTGGGTAACTACACATAGTTTTCTATATTACTAAATACCATTTCACAAAACGAAACAAACAGAACATCAGGTAAAAATATGACAATGCAATTCTAAGGGTCTCTTCCCCTCCATCAAATTCCCCTCAATGTGAGTCAACATGTTCTGAGGAAATCATATAAGATAACTAAGTACCATGGCAAATACTCCACATGCTTCTACTGCAGCTGAAAAAATAAAGCTAATGAGAAGAATCCCTCACCTGGACTGGTGAATTCTCCCCCTTTTCATAGCTGACACCACCAACTGTTTCACTGACAACACCACCCACAGACTGGCCACTGCCCACTAGGTGAGGTAGATCAGGAAGATCAGCAATGACCCTAGAACCATCCTCTTTAGGCTCAATGTTATCCACGGTCAACCACATTATGTTTTCTGTATTGGAAAAAAGAAATAAATGCCAATGAGAAAGTTTAGACCCACTCAAACCTAAATAAATATTAATCCTAAGGACTTCATTATCCATGAACACATGAATAGTCATCCACTTTGCACAGAAAATATAACACATTTACCATGTCTGTCAAAACAGATATCAAGACCCCCAAATTTTCCACAGCTAAACATTAATTTGGAAGATACTCATAAACAAACTCTAGTACTGCTCAATCTATAAAAGTAACTAAGTTATGTATTTTTAAAAATATATACATTCATCCAGTAATTACTTTACAAAAATGATTTAACCATAAAGCAAACATGGCAAAGAGGGGTGCTGCTTATCTATGATTGTTACTTCACATGTATCTTATTTACGTACTAAAATTTAAGGAAATTTAAAAGGGGTATACATAATTAGACAAAAACTATCAGTTAGTCATTGGGCAATTACTGTACAAATTTTAGGAACTGAAGTGAAGGGAAAAAAGTGTATATACAATTGTTTCTGATTGTCACACGCAACTGATACCCACTTTTAAACCAATTAGAATTCACTAGCATTCATGCAGAAAAGAAATATGTCACCCTAGAATAACATATTAAGTAAAAACAAAAACAAATTCTTCAATCTAATTTTTTTACAGAGAAGAGTGAGAATAGTGCCAAGATATTACAATCCCCAACAAAATGGAATTCATATAGCTACAGCTAAAAGACAAGTGTCCTAGACTTAGACCTAAGGAGCACTATTCACAAGAGCTACAAACCATCTAGAGTGTCGTTCTCTCCAGCTGAAACCGTGGCATAATACTGCATGCACTCCAAAGAGCCAACCCAAGTAGTCTTGGAGACTAGGGTACGATCCTTCCATACTGGACGATGTATCCTCTGAAGTATTTGAGCCTTGGCAGCACTCAATATCACATATCCTTTTGTTTCACATCCCTTCAATAATACTTGGCTGTTGACAAGCTCAACTGTAAAAGGAAAAAACTAAATCAAAAGATAATAAAAACAAAGTAAATTTTATTAATGCAGTTTAATTTAGCATGCTATAAAAAACTTAGCTGAAAAGAAAACTTTCTCTACCTCAAAAGAAACCAAAAACCTTCATTGTCAAAACCTATGATAGTGACAAATGAAAAATCTTAATTCTTCAGTTGAAACATTATTTTTCAAGTCCCAAAACAGAGATTTTAAAAATTTAACAAGACTTTGTGATCCACATGTATGCATTTATTGAATAGATATCACCGTGATTTCATTAGCACCGTAACATCATCAAATATGGATGTCTGACCATACCTGAAAATCTGATAGCATCAAACATAAATATCTAGGCAAGATAGAATTCCACAAATTATGTACTGGCCTTCAGCATTAACTTTCCAAAAATTTAAAAAGTATAGCACAATCTTGATTCGTGACTAAACCCTGCTTACCCGAGCCATTGATTTTCTCATTCTAAGTTTACAATTCCTTTTTAGAGCCATAATTCCAAATTACTTCTGGCAGTTGCTTTCAACATTCTTTCTGGATACTGATTGCAAGTAAAAACCCCAATGGATGAACCACCTAAATTTACCTTTAAGAGGCACATGACTCAAGAATGCATAAAGAGTTTCACTTCAACTCATCCTTTCAAAGTAAAATGCAGCTCACAGACAGATTCAAGGTACCATAGCCAACTATCACAGAGAACTTAAGAATAATAATTAAAGAAGGAAATTAAAATACTTTGCTTTTCTACAAATTTACTTTAATCGTCGACTAGTTTCGATACACTGTATCATCTTCAAAGACTAGTGGTACAAAAAACATAGGTGCTTAGTTATATAATGAATGGGTTGGGAGGGGGTGGGGAAGGGTATGGATGCAGTTGGTAGGAACCTGTCGAAATTAGTGAATTAGACCCCGCCTATTCACTAATTTCGACAGGTTCCTACCAACCGCATCCATACCCTTCCCCACCCCCTCCCAACCCATTCATTATATAACTAAGCACCTATGTTTTTTGTACCACTAGTCTTTGAAGACGATACAGTGTATCGAAACTAGTCGACGATTAAAGTAAATTTGTAGAAAAGCAAAGTATTTTAATTTCCTTCTTTAGAATGGATTTCTACAATGTAAAGGCCTCAACCATTAAGTGTATCAATAATAATTACATTATCACTCGAAAGAGGGAAATTCATAAAAGAATGGCAGCATTTATGGAGAAATAATAGCACAAAATATAACCAAAAACATGAAACACTTCATCTCTTATTATCTAAAGAGCATTTTGATCCTTGGTATGAGCATGTAGAAGCACATTGTCATTCTGACCGTTGCATTATGGCTCCAAAGCTCTTATGATGTGGCCTCAATACAAGTAGGTACAGCAAAATCTCGATTTTACGCACCTTGATTTTACAGTGGACTCTGTTAGGACATACCTTAATAGCACGTTTTCCTCATTTGGACATTCATTTACTCAGGTCCACGTCACAGTGCATGTAAAAAACTATGATTAGCACGTTTTGGTTACCTCTTTAGCACGTTTAGAGGAGGACCAAGCCAAATTTGTCCTAGGGAAATAACCACCTCATAGATTAATCAGACGATGGATAAATCTCAAGAGGTTTACTTCTCGCATTAAAAAAGATCGTTATTGCTTAAAATACTATTTTGATAGTCATATTATGGTTTAAAAAATTTTTGTGAAGAAAGAAAAAAGCAATCTCAAACATTAGAATCACCTATTCAAAGCTTGGCAAGGTCCCCACAAGCAACGCATTTTATTGCGATATTCGTTTTTTTTTATCGCTGTCGCCATTGTCCCCTTTTATTTTTTTTTTTTAAGTCATCATCTATGTCATCATCAAAAACTACAGCCCGAATAACTTTTTAATGCCGATGAGACAGGTTTATTTTTTAATTTGCTTCCTGATAAAACACTGGCATTCAGAGGATATAAGTGTCATGGAGGTGAAATGAGTAAGGAGAGGCTGACTGTCCTATGTTGCAATGAAATTGGATCGGAAAAACTGATTCCATAAGTGATCGGGAAATATAAACGTCCCAGATGCTTCAAACATGTTCAAACATTACCTTGGACTAATGATTGCAACTCTAATGCCTGCATGACCACCACAATTTTCGAAAAGTTCCTGCGAGCACTGGATGTAAAGATGGGTGGATAAAATCGTAAACTTTTGTTGATTATTGATAACTGCGCAGCACATCCAAGACACTGCATATTTAAGAAATGCTAAAGTGGTGTTTTTTCCTCCAAATTGCACGAGTGTTCTTCAGCCCCCCGATCAAGGCATCATACAATGTATGAAGTACAGGAAACTACTTGTCAATGAGAGGTTGGCCAGCCTTGCATTTTGTGAAGCATGCCGGCGACTCTGTTGAAGCCAAGAGCATAAGAAATAGCTTTCGGACCTCTGGATTTCATCCCAGCACAAATGAGGACAATTCCACGTCATTGAGTGACGAGGCATCACATGAGCACACCCTTGAGGGCTGGGATCAGCTATTTGGAGAAGGGGAGAGCATGACCTTCGACGAGTGAGTCGCCGGTGACGCCGATATTGAAGTCTGCAGGTTGGTTGTTGGAACTTTAGACTACTAAAAATGAAGCTTTATTTATGGGGATAATTATGTAATAAATGAATAATAACTATTCCAAACATAATATTTCGTCTTCCTAAATGTAATTGAAATAGTTGGTGAATCTCATTATCACGTATTTTTATCAGTAGATTCATGTCAATAGATGACGCCTATAAACAGAAAGGAAGAATAAGACACCGGGAAAGACAAAGCAGAGCCCAAATATCCTCCAACATTTGCAAAAACAGTGGAAGTGATGGCGACAATTCATCAGCAGTCACGAAGTCGATGAAAGTGTGATGAATATTTAAATAAAAATCGACTGTACATACTATCAAAGAATTAGGGCTCAAAATTATAAAAACAAAGCACCTTGGACAGATTCTTCCAGTGACCATAAGTTTATATGTATTTCCATTAAATTATGCATTTTTGTTTGCAATATTTGTGGAGAACAAACGGGAAGTTCCATTTTTGTTTTATTACAGGCAATCAAGTTTACGCCATTACGCACGGGAAAGACGATGTTTTTTAGCCAGGAGCTCAATTTGTTCATGTTTTCAAAGGGGTTCTGACAATCCTTATAATGCTATAATATTTGTTGATGAAATTAAAATGTTCATCATGGTAAACAAACATAGCATTTTGGGGAAATTATTGTAATTTACTACAAGCAATATAAGCATAAAGCACTATTAAGTGAGAAGTGGGCATTTGCGCCACGGATTCATCTGTCCTCTGACCTAATTATTTCATTGGAAGTGCGAAGAGAAAAGTAAATCACTAGGTGGCTTTGCTAACTTTGCCGCTGAACTTTGTGAAAGCAGCATCTGTAAACTAAACGTGCTGTTTGGTTATTAATGATGACGACGCAATTGTCATCTTCATTAATAATTGAGTATGCATCAGCGTTAGGTATCGTTTGTATTTTCTTGGGAGGCGGAATAGGAGGAAAATAAACTATTTTTACAAAAAATGATCACCAGTTATCTACGGCATGAGCTAAAATGAGCGGCAGGATAACATTCCCCAGCAAGTTATGTAACCAAACGGTATGTATTTTACTTTCCATGGAATGCCTACCCTGTTTTGCACGTTTTCCTGGTTACCAGATTCAGAATCATAAGTCCCTTCAAGAATGTCCTAACGAGAGTTCGCTATATGTTACTCTCGATTTTACGTGGCGACATTAAGGTCCGGCTGGGAAGCACATTAAAAAAACCATGAATCATTTCATCTCCAATAATCTAATGCACATTTTAATCATTGCTAAGAGCATATAGAAGCACATTGTAATTATTCTGACAGTTGCATCATGGCTTCAAAATTCGCTTGATGTGGCCTCAAAACAAGAACAAAACAGTACAAAACAAGTAATAATCACAATTTTATGCACCTTGATTTTATGTTACTTTCAATTTTGGGTGGGGACATTAAGGTCCGGCCGGGAAGCATAGGGTATTTCGAAAGTAAACTCTTGATTTTACATAGTTTCTTGTTTTTATGCAGTCATACTTCGGTCCCTACGGTCAAATTTTCTTCATTTTTACGTAGATTTGCAATACTTCTTGCCAGGGGCGGCGTGGGTGCTCAGGGGCCCGGGCCGCTGCGCATCCAGAGGGGCCCGGTTTTTGTGACCTCCCCTTCTCCCCTTCTGAAAAAATGTGTGCGTTAAAAATGCGTTTCAGGTCGTTAAGGGCAAAAGGTTTGCAAATAATATAAAAACGACATAAAAAGTTTCGATGCGTCTTATTTTATTTACGTTAAAATATGGGCCCGGGTGAGAATCCACACCTTCCCACCCTGGCCACACCGCCCCTGATTTTTACTAACTGCGAGCAAAACTATTGAATACAAGAGCCAACCCCAACATGCTAACAAGAATACCTAACTGTGTACAGTAAGTCTTCAACTTACGTGGATCCGAGTTGCACGGATCCGGAGTTACGCGGATGTTCAGTTAAGCGGGGTTCACATGGATGGAAAACATTGCAGAAACGGGGTGACGAAAAAGCGGAACGCACGAGTTGGCCAAGATAAAAGGGGTGGAGCTAAAGCCTGCAGCTGGATTCCAAAGTACGGAAATCGACACAGAAAGCAGAATACGGTAAAGCGGATAGCCAATCACAGGTCGCTGGAATACGAAGAGGGTGCTTGGGCCCCCGGATCGGGCAGGTAGAATTTTTCAATATTTTCCACGCTCCGCGCGCGGAATGTGATGCCAAAACAAATGAACAGCTACATCCACCATGGTTGCAGGAAAAAAATTCAAAATCTCAGAACCAAGAAGTCTATTATAAACAAACTCTTTGCATATTATATGCACTTTTAGTGACATAAATTATAATTTAATTTTCAATTCATACATACCTTAATTACTTATTACCACACACTTCTACTCATTTAACTTTGACTCCGTTGAGTAATTTCACATCGAAGTACATCAATTAATTGGTCTCGAAAATACGAACGAACTATTGCTATATGTATAACTTTTATTACAGAAAATGATATAGGTACATTCTTGAATATTTTTTTCATTTACTTTACTCATCATCGCTTCAAAATCAGGCGTTATTCTTCTATTATGCTTCTAGATGAGAATTCGGACACCCACCATGTTTACTTACCCTTTTTTGCCGTTCCGTGTGCATACGCTTCCCTATTTCTCATCCTTCCTCCCCATTCCTATTCCTTCCTCTCCATTCCTCTATTCTGCTTGTCCGCTTTCTGTCTCCGCACTCAGCTTTCGACGTCGCTTTCCGTCCTTGTGTCAATTCGCCCGTTCTGCAGGCTGTAGCTCCGCCCCTTCGCTTTCCGCAGATCTGTGATTGGCTTTCCGCTTTTCCGTTGCCACGACCTTTTCCGCCCCATGTGAACCCAGCTTTAGGCCGGTGACATGCTTGCGTTTTCTCCGCATCTCTGTTGCTGCGACAGATACACCGGGTGACAACCCGCGACTCAGAGTCAAGTGCGCAAGAGTTGATGCCAAACTACAGGCGTTCGGAATGCCCACTCTACTTATTGTATTTTCCCTCACTATCAAGATTTTTTTAAATTTGAGAAATTCCAAACTTTTTCAATTTTCCAGACTAGCTCTGCCATATTAGCAAAAACCTTTACATCATCTAGAGCCTCTTTCACTCTTAGTAATGCATACTTAGCCAGTTT
Source organism: Pyrrhosoma nymphula (assembly GCA_963573305.1). NCBI lineage: Eukaryota > Metazoa > Arthropoda > Insecta > Odonata > Coenagrionidae > Pyrrhosoma > Pyrrhosoma nymphula. The sequence goes on along the minus strand of OY754329.1, from coordinate 139,307,808 downwards.
TTGTGCAAAACATCATCCTCTTGGCATGCTGCCAACCCTTGAAGTGAATGGTATTCTCTTGCACGAGTGGTGGCACTTGTAGCGGCAGCCGTGGAAGTTGTGGACGTGGAGGAAGATGCCGACGAGGCAACAGGTGTTGCCGTGTCATCAGTAGTTGTTGACGAGAGATCATCACTAAACACTAATGATTTATTCTCAGCTTCAGCAATAAGTTGCTGCAACATTGTTGCCGCATGACCCGATTGCAGTTTTGTCATTGGTGAAGGACTAGCGGTGCTGGATGGAGGTGCCTCGAAAGAAAAGGAGAAAGCTTCTTACTTCATATACTACACTGCAAGCCACTTCAAGGGGATATAGCAAAAGGTGCTAACATATGCTTCTTTCTCACAACCACTGTGCTTCCTCTATCATGATGGTTGATCAATGAAAGTCAGGGACTTGAAAAATATCCTCGGGTACACACCAGCAGTATGCATTAATATTGGAAGCAAAGATCTTATGCTAAGCACCATGAGAGTGGGCAATGACACTTATTTCACAAGTGAAGAGCTATTTATGGGATTAATTACACAGAAAACAAATTTAATTCATCTCCTTCTTAGAAAAGATACCATCCACTTATAGGTGAATTTCGAGAAAGAGGCTTTCATTATGACGATCCATGTGGACATTTGGAAGTAGCCCACCCCCTACCATAAAGAGCTTCAAAATAGAAAAGCTTTGGAGAAGCAATGTCAGTGAGAAACATGATGGGACCAACATCACTTGTAGAAGTAGTCGTCACTATAAGGGGAGGTGACAAAAACCTGATGTCATTCGCACCATCAAGGATAATGAGATTGGTTGGTATGACACATTTAATTTAGTGAATGGAGGAAAGGCTGATGGAAACCCAGGATTGGAAATAACCTACTCTTAACAAGATATGCCAAGGGGTCAACAGTTGAATGTCCCATCCGATTAATAGAGTACATCACCTCAAGTTCCTCTACAATGGAGCCCAAGTAAGGATTCGAATTCTACTGAAAAGTCTCTGCCATGGCCAGCATTCAAACCCAAATCCACAGGATGGAATGCCAGTATATTCAGCCACTACTCCAGTCTAATTCCCCCACATCATTTGCCAACGAATAGGAACCATATATAGTGTAAACTCCACAAATGAAATTTAATATTAAACTCAGGTACAAGTTGTAACACCTAAGAGTGGAAATGGACAATGAAAAAAATCGTTGGATAGAAAGCTTCCGCAGAGTGGCCTTAAGACGTGGATGTTTTCGGGAATTCTTCTGTGTTGAGTCATACTGATGACAACAGTTTCGCGAGCATTCCAGCTCACTTCTTCAGGTCAGAAGTGAGGACTGATGCAATTTGGCCACCTTTCATTGATGGACGTTCAGTCAGGTGCAAATTGTTTCCAGGGCTTTTTTGAGGACCCACTTCCAATTGGTTGCCAGCGTGTAGCTGTCTTCTCTGTTGATGTTATTCGGAGTCTTGGCTACCTCTATTGCCCTTAAAAGGACCATGAAGGACAAGGATAGACCGAAACCTGCAGCGTATGCAAATTGCCATACGTCCTCGGCACAACAGAAAAAATAGCGAGGGTGTTCCACAAACACGAAGTGGTGACCAGAAACAGCTGTGTCACCAAAACCGTCACCAAGGCAACCAATTGGAAGTGGGTCCTCAAAAAACGTGAGAAACAATTCGGACCTGACTGAATGCCCAGCTTTGAAAGGTGGCCAAATTGCATCAGTCCTCACTTCTGACCTGAAGAAGCGAGCTGGAATGCTCGCAAAACTATTGTAATCAGTATGACTCAACGCGGAAGAATTCCTGAAAACATCCACGTCTCAATGAAAAAAAATCGCTTGATTGGGATTCAAACCTATACCTCCCTAATTCCGGTCAGGTTAGCTCACCAGTTATCACCAAGCCATCCAATTCAAGGACAAATTTCGAAGTAGGTTAATACCAAGGCCTGGAAGTGGGTGGAGCTAAAGTGAAGCCGTCATCGCCGCCATCTTACCTCAGCAATTTGTGTATATCTGCACTGACGGCTACGGTCAAGAATTCATGAAAATCATTTTTAAAGTAGTTCAGTAAAACAAAGTTCCGTGTATACAATTCTACGTCACTAGGCTCTCCAACCATATAATTTTTATTTTAATACTGGAATGGCTAGGGGGTATTTTTTACATGGAATTTTATTCCATCTTTAACCCAAGTTGTAGAAAAGGAAGAATGAAGACGACAAGAAAACTTTTCAAAGCAACTATTTATTTCACCACGAAACCAACAAAATTTCCGACACCATCGTAAATTCGATAACAACATGTATAATGTCATCCTTAAGAATTTACAATGAGTGGCAACTAAAGATTTTTGAAAATAGCCAATCTGTTGTATTTTGATCTGTGCTCAGACTTACTGTTATTAATTGTCGATTCAGGCCCAATTCCTCCAAAAGAAAGGTCTACAATGAGATTCACAAATCAGTACTGCGCTTTGTTTACGATTCGTTTAATTATGTAAGATGGCCGCGTGCGCAAGGGGTAGGCTTCAACGCATCCTTGCGGCCAGAGTGGATACTGCCAATCTAGTATATCTTTGGTTAATACAAACTTGAGTTTCTCATCTAGTGTTTCCATATGGGAAGGAGTTCCCATACTTTCCAAGGAATTTTCATGGTTGCTTGAACCAAAATATAAATTGGGAAAATTGCTCCTTGAACCGAATAGGAACAATAATATTGTTTATATTTCAGAAAACCTCTAATATAACATAAACCAAGCAGAATTAACTATTTATCAGAGCCAAAGTGACCCTGTTTAGTGTCCTAAGCAAAAGATGCACTACTCCTCGTAGAGGGACGTTACTACCCCAGACTCATTCAGTAGGCTATTGAAATCGTGAAACAAAAAAACTTCAATTGAGAAGACAGATACACCCTCCAAACACTTGGCAGAGGGTATTCAAAAAAACCCAGGAATCAACCAATCACCTGCCAAAATGACTCACCATTCTGAAGTACAACTCAACAACCCCCTATATAACATGGACCAAAATTGGCATCCACACATCTGACCTAAAGACACCAGCAGGATGGCTGGAGAAGCTGTCGTCAATAACAGACAAAGCAACTCAGAGGAAATTCCATAAGTTGAGCTGCATAATTCGAGGCACCATGGGAACCTGAGAACAAACTAATGACCAGTCTAGTCTTAACTAAAATTGATAAACAAAAATTACCAGCTGTTTTCAGATTTTTCAATTCTGGTTTCCAGCTTTTCAAGGTTCCAGTCTTCAATCCATCTAAAAACTTCGAAGTGTAGCACATATTTCAGGGGGCAGATAGAGTAATTGATAAATTACATCAAAATACATTTAAAACAGAATAAAACGTAGTCTTCAGAAACTTTGTGGTATTCCATCACAACAATTTATTACAGCGAGGAAACTTTTACAAACCACATAACAATAAACTCAACCACGACCCGGGTTTCAATGGCTAAGCGTCATCATCAGGTGATGACACCTGATGATGATGCTTAGCCGTTGAAACCCGGGTCGTGGTTGAGTTTATTGTTATGTGGTTTGTAAAAGTTTCCTCGCTGTAATACATTTCAAACAGCCAAACACTGCAATAGTTGTCCTTGGGGATAAGGTAATGACATGCTTATGATTATACATAATAGGAAAGCATTATTGCTAATTGATTTTCTTCCTAGATCTCACTAATAACAATCACCTTTCTTGTAGATAATTTTAAACCTGAATTTGCAAGTTAGCACTTCCTTCTCAAGGTTTTAAAAGCATGTGTATCCAGATATTAAAAGCACATGTATTTGAAATATGTATTTTTTAAACGTTTGAATTTTGTATCTAAACTACAATTGAAGTGTATTTTGCCCATCTCTACATGTTTTGACTTCCGACCAGTCATCATCAGCATGAAGATTTTTATGAAAGCATGCATGCAATCAATTGATCAAAAACTAATTGGCTTGATTTTGAAACCTTGTTTACAAATATATTATCCTACATTCTTTCAATCTCAGATATTTTCATAATTTACTTCCCTTAACTCAGCACCAATTGGTACATACAATGACACTCTGCTTACCTGAAGAGCAGCATTGGGCGATGTTACTTGTGGCTCAGTAGCTCTTGTCCTCGATTTCATAGGCGTTGAAGTCTCTCCTCTAAACCCTTTCAATGCTTCTGTAGATAGATTTTTCTTCATTTGCTGCAAAAATAAACATTTTAAATAAAATTAATTTAAGTAAGACTACTTAATCAATGAACTAAAGCCTAGGCTTTCATTACCCAACCTGCATTCATTGTAATCATAATCATTAGAGATTATCTACCAATTGAAGTAGGTTTAGATGGAAAAAGGGTTATATCTACTCATCTTCTACAGCTGCTTCCTCTCTCCTTACAAGATTTAATTCTTCAGCTTGCCTACCCACCTTCATCCCATCCATGGGGCACATTCTCTTTCTTCTCATTCCCTGCTTAACCAACATCTTCCCCTCTATCACAGCCTTGGGCATTCTCTTACCCCTATTACCCATTCCAACCACTGACTCTTCCTCCAAAACAATAGCATATAAAATTCAGTAAAATATGGAGGCAAGAAGCCTCAGGAATATTAAAAATGTGTTTAATGATCAATCAGAACAAAAATCACTCTGGACCAATAAGATAAAGCTAGGCTCATTGCAACATAGAAGTGGATTCTGTCCGAGAGACCTGAATGTATTTCTGCAGTACAGCTTGAAAGTTAGAATAAAAGACGTGGGCTATTTATCTAAATATGATTAACAAATGAAAAATAAATAATTGCATACTATCTTATAAAATTACTAGATTCTAAACCCACTCTTTGTGGGTTTAGAATCTAATTTTAGTGGGTGAGTAACCTAAGTTTTAAATTTTCGGAAAACCTGGGTAAATGGAGTCAGGGTCTTTCACAATCCATTCACATTAGCTTACCACATTCAGTGCAGAAGTTTTTCAATGCAATTATTTGAGTGAGCAAAATATGTTTTTTTGTTACATTAGGCTGCAGACAGTGCACCACCTGCCCCTCGAAAGCACAGGTGTCTCTGATGCACATATCTGGTCATCCTCACTAAATTAATTTAGAAAATGGGATTCAAACTGCACATACAAATACAATAGAAAATGAAAGAGTAAGATGCTAAGAAACCACTGGCAACTTAAATCACCACATCTTCCCCTCACCTTAGTTTTGACAAAGGTGTCAAACAGGGCAAAAGCCACATCCCTGTTACTCTTTGTCCAAGCTCCTTTCAAATCATACACCACAAGACGATGAATTGGTGTGTCACCTTGGCGCAGCCCTTCTCCTCCAACACTAGCCGCCTGAGTACCAGATGAAGAACTGGCAGGGGGGCATGATGATCCCCCAGTGGCTCCACCTCCAGGAGGCAAGACACTGGAAACAGCAACTCCATCAGCTCCACGACTGCTGGGAATACCTGCGGAAGTCTGCATTGCAGCCGGTGGGACACCAACAGCACCAGGGACAATCAGAGTAGCCTCGCGGCCATATGACACCTTTGCAACACTCAAGCAGTAGCATTTCTCAACAGGTTGCCGCAAGGAAACATGCTGAAAATGAAATGATATGACTGAAGCCTAGGACATAGCAAAAAGTAAGTAATAAAGAAGAAGGATGAAATATGCATAAATGCACAAATACACACCAGCTATGATGCTATTGGATAAATTTCCAAATTTTCCATCTATCCTAAACATAAGACATGTTATTTAAAAAATGTAAAATCTAGAGTTTAGATGGAAACTGATCGGTGTCTATTGAAATATGTAGTGTGTAAATTTACCACTCTGTTACATCTAATAACTGTGAAATTAAACAAGACATTGTATTCTTTCAAAAGCATTCCTAGAATCATTCAAGTTGATCAACCCATGTATATTTCACCTCTTTCCCTGGATCCTCCTGAAGTGCACTCTGAAGCCAGATCTCAGCATCATTCAGTTCACAATTCATGTACATAATGGACCACTCTGCTCTAGGTCTATGCTTCAGGCCATCATCGATTGGCACCAGGGAAAGTATATGCTCTGCATGAGAGAATGTAGATAATAGGAAAAAGAATTAATGCATAATAAACCCTGGACAAGTGCATAATATTAACAGCAAGCAATAATTTTCTCTAGATAAAATCTATTATTGCATAACCTTTGCTCCTATTTTCACTCAGGGATTCCTTGGTCACCAAAATTTCAATGAATGGCTAGCTCACTGTCCTCACAGCTTCAGACAGAATAAATACTATCGTGCTAATCTCCATCTTCACACCACCATTGTTTTAACACATTTTATGTGTTCCCTATCCTCTTTCTTTCACCCTCTGTTTGGACGAAATATTTATTTATTAATGCCTCTGAGCCATCTGAGTGAATGAATGAATGATTGTATGGCCAGAATGGCTCATTTCCTTCTTCAGCTCTGCGTGCCCCAAAACGCCTGTTCTGTTTCTTTACCACTGTCTGCGTGCCTCAGTCAATCTTTCCTTAAGACAGGTACATATTCTCATCACTAAGAAACAACCACTAACAATGATTCATGGGTGCTAGAATAGATACAGAGAGGGTTCATTTTAGTCCCGAATTTGCTATGAAAAAGTTCATATTGAGAGTAAAATTCAGGGTTCTCATCTTCCCATTCTACATATTAAGTGAAATGGCATCAGCCCTCTCTTTCAACAATTTCAGTCAAGGGATTTGTTTCAGCTACAATCGAGAAGTGCCAATGGGCAGCCATTGGTCAAACTACAACCACTATACCATATTGCCGACCTTTCCATTTCAGTTGTGTAAATACCAAAGGGAATTCAGTACATTGATTATCCTACTTCCACCAAAGATTAGTAATAATCACCTGAGCTGCATGACACCCTTCCACCAACCAATTCAAAGCCACGCTGCATAGCAAAGGACATCCAGTAACACACTTGGAACCTGTGAAGGGAAAGGGAAAGGTGGATTCGTCGATAGTGTCGGCTCAGCTGTGGCTTTCTTGGGCGCAGGTTTCTGAAAAGGGGTCCTCTTCGAGTGGGGCGTGTGACTCCAGAGAGGATGAGCTTGAGGTTCTCAAACCACCTAAAAATGACAAATCCAACAACAAATGAAAGATGAGCTAGAGAGTATCATAAAACTAAACACCAGTAACAACATTCATGAGGATTTCCCACAGGTTATAAAATAGAATAGAACTATGTACCTACTTTGGCCCAGTAGGTCTAAATACAGACATAAGGCAAGTCAAAAAGCAAATTAACTTATTCTTCTTCATTAACTTTGCCTTTATCCCACTCCTATGTGGGGTCGGCATTTTCTTTCTTAAATCTTTTTCTCCACCCCTCTCTGTTTTGGGTCACCCCTGATAAAAATCTTTCCTCCATGGTGGGTAAACGGAGTGTAAAGGAAGGAGACTACACTCCATGAAGGGTATTTACCATCCGCTTACCCTTACCTTACACTCCGTGGAGTAGTGCTACCCTTCCCTTACACTCACTGGAAACTTCTCGGCTTACCCTCCCCCTACACTCCATGGAGTGTAAGGGAAGGGTACTGGTACCCTCGCCCTACACTCTGTGGAGTGTAAGGGAAGAGTCGCAATACCCTCGCCCTACACTACATGGAGTGTAAGAGAAGGGTAGCGCTACCCTTCCCTTACACTTGCCAAAAACTCCTCGGCTTACCCTCGCCCTACACTCTGTGGAGTGTAGGGTGAGGGTAGTGCGACTCTTCCCTTACACTCCGTAGAGCATAAGCGAAGAGTTGCACTACCCTTGCCCTATGCTCCATGGAGTGTAAGGGAAGGGTGGTGCTACCCTTCCCTTACACTTGCTGGAAACTTCTCGGCTTACATTCTGCTTACCCTTGCCCTACACTCCCTGGAGTGTAAGGGAAGATCTGTTTTATTTCACATTTCAATGCCAATCTCAGTCTTAAGCTTTTCATGGCAGTTGGAAAAGGACCATGAACTCAGAAAAAAATATTAAATTTAAGTGATTCTATTGCATTCCAGAGCAATTATTTATTTTTATTATTAAACTGAAACTAAATTGTCCTCTAAAGCAGGTTCATTTAGTTTTTTTACGATTAAATCGGTCATTTAGGATTGAACATGCAACACTATCATCACCTAAAAGATCCCACCGCCACCACCGTCGAAAAGATATCTTTTGTACTTTGACCAGGGGCTTTGACGTTTTCAGAACAACTGAACCAGCACTATACTTCTTCGCTATAAATTAGCGTATGGCCTCGGCCATTCTAGCATGAAAAGTATTTTGCATAAATTTCTCATACTCGTGGATGCACAATCAAGCAATAACTGGACTAACTAAAAAAACTATGAATAAAACTCAAGACATTTTCATGCGTCATGCGGATGAAGTGCACCCTTTTTCTCCTCTTTCGGTAAGTTAACTCAGTCAGTCTCTCCCTGTTGCCCTTCCCCTTGCTTTCCCCAACGAAGGTTGAGTTGTATTTTTTCCAGGTACCTCATCCTCCTTTGTTTCTAAACCATTCGACTTTTGACCGCTCTCTTTTCCGGAGGGATGGAGAGGGAGGTTTGGGAAGGGTGGGAAGAAAGGCACTCAAATGGTTTCCAGATGTTGCCAACAAAGTGAGAACGACCCACACGTGGGGTTTTGAGGAAAAACTTTTTGAAGCTTTCTTTGCAAAAGGGGTGCATATTCGTGTGATGAGTCATGTTTGGAGAACCGTAATACCAACATCTTTGTGCTTTGCTGGAGTCTGAAATTCCATTGAAAGTAATTAGTAGTTCCATTCTTCATATTTATCACTTCAACAACATCGTGAATGAGTCTTCCGTGAGTTTTTTTCCAGAGAGGTTTCAATCAGCAATTTTTATTATATTTTCAAGGCAATTGGATGTAAATTTCCTACAGTAGGAGAAAACCTTAAGGACAATAAATGTACGAAAATTGTACACTACTAAAAATATCAGGTTTCATTTCGGTTCTTGTTGTACTTCAATATGGTTGATTACAGGCTTGCTGTGTTTCTCATGTGGTTGGATTTAAGTTCAGAGGTATCCATTTTCAGTGAAGGACCAGACGTGCGAAGGTATTGAAACAGGTGGCAGTAGCAGCGAATCTAAGAAATGGTTCGCAAAAGTTAGGTTTTGCCGAGACCACATTATCAGAGATGTCCCCGTTAAGAAAATAAAAACGTACTGGAACAAGCATTTCAAGCCGGAGGGTAGTAACGACTTTAGCATCCAAGAGCTGTATTCTGTTAAAACCCAGGAGTTTAATCCGGATGGCAAGGGGAGGCGGTACTTACAAAAAATATTGAAAGTTTATGGTTTTTAACGATTTTTATCAAACTTTAACGGCAATGCACGACTGGAAGATATATAAATTAAAAAAATTTTTAATATTATTTTTTCTTGTCTATACCAATGGCAACTTTTGCACGCTATAGCATTCCGAAATAAAATAATTTATTTTTTTCGAACCACCCTAATGCCCATATTGGTCGCTTAGCAGGTATGATTTCTTCGTAATTTCACGATTGTTAATGTTATTCACATACTTGGAAAGCACCTGGCGACTGGAAGCCTTTCCAAATTGATTTTATGCTATTCAGGGAAAGATAAAAATCAAGTTAAGAACTGCAGAAGCTATTTTAGTCCTGATATTGACAGCGATCACAACATAGTCATTAGTGATTCCGTCTTGAATTTGAAAATACTCAAAAATAAGAAAATGATCAAATGGAACCTGCCAAAGCTCAAAGATGAAATTTGTAGAAATAAGTTCAAAGAAGAGTCCGAACAATGTATGAATGAAAAACAGCAAGAAAATTACACTAATGTAAACTGGGATGGTATTAAAAATACACTGATTAAGGCAGCAGAAAAAGTATTGGGATAGAGAAGACCATAAGCCAAGAAGGAATGGGTTACACAGGAGATATTGAGCCTAATGGAAAAAAGAAGAGACCTCAAGAATGATGAAACCGATGACGGAAAATGCCTCTATAGAGCTGTGAGGAATGAGATCAATGGAAAATGTAAGCGAGCAAAGGAAACTTGTCTTGAGGAGAGTTGTAAAGGAGTCGAACAGATGATGGAGAATGGGAATGTGGAATCCGCATATTCATGCATTAAAGCATTTTTTGGTCAAAAGAAAATGAAGGGGTGTGCGATAGAAGCAGAAAATGGAAAGCTGTTGTACGAAGCAGACAAAGTAGCAGAACGTTGGAAAGAATACCGTGAGAAATTTTATGGAGATGAAATTCTAACCAAAGATTCTGTTCTTGAACATGACGACGAAGTTGAAGATGACATCAGAGGTGACCCAATTATGAGATCGGAATTCAACTTATCAGTTACAAAACTAAGAGAGAAAAAAGCCCCAGGCATCGACAACCTGCCGGCAGAACTGATCACAGCAGCGGGTGAACAGACCTCAGACACCCTCTACCATCTTGTTCAGACGATGTACGAAACAGGAAATCTTCCAGATGATTTTTTTAAATGCATCATTGTCCCCCTGCCGAAAAAAAAACTCAGCAAAAAAATGTGAACAACACCACACCCTAAGCCTAGTCACGCATGCTTCTAAATTACTTACATCCATCATACTGAAGAGAGTTGAACCTAAAATTGACGCACTTTTATCCAATGATCAATTTGGATTTAGAAAAGGAAGAGGGACACGGGAAGCTATTCTCTTGCTAGAACCATAATGAAAAAACGACTCAGAAAGAACAAAGACACATTTGTGGCCTTCATAGACCTAGAAAAGGCATTTAACAAGGCTCGCTGGGCACCAATGTTCCAAATGCTGAAAGACGCAGGAATTAAATACAAGGACAGGAGAGCAATCTGGAACCTATATGAAAAGAAAAAGGCAGTGGTGCACTGTGGAGACCATGTGCAGGAAGCAACTATAAGGTAAGGGGTGGGACAAGGATGCTCCCTATCACCGATTCTCTTCAACTACTACATACAGAGAGCTCTAGATGAGATGGGAGAAAAGGTAGCGGAGCTAGGTGGTGTCAAGATCCATGGAGAAAAACTGGATATACTGAGGTTCGCGGATGATATTGCATTACTGGCTGAGAGAGAAAAGGATCTGAGTAAGGTACTTGAGATTATGGAGGACATCCTACAACAGGATATAATATGAAAATAAATGTAGAGAAGCCCAAAGTACTTCAGGTTAGCAAGCATGGGGGACAAGCTAAAGTGTATTTAAGGGACAGGCGAATAGAGAATGTAGAGGAGTTTACCTACCTGGGAAGCAAAATAACAGCCAATGGAAGGAGCAAAAGAGACTTAGTAAGTAGAGTTCACCAGGCAAAGAATGCGTTTTATCAAAAAGGGAAACTCCTTACATCCAGAAATATCAGCCTAGACCTAAGAAAACGCCTTCGGGTCATTCCACGTCAAGTGGTCTAGTTTTAGAGAAGTACCCCGCTCAACCAACTCGAATTTTAATGAAATTTTGTGTGGATAGTTGAACCTTTAATGAAAATGTGTTAATTTTTAGGTCTGGTAGTGAAATACTTTTGAAGATATAGTCATTTGTGTGACTCCATGTCACGGCCACCTGCCACATGAATGTGAAATTTTCACAACTTTGAGACATGATATCTCTGTAGCCTTTTTTCCTAAGCAAATGATACGTACCTATCATTGTACACATTTCAGTGCTCTGTTAAATGAAAATGATTATAGCATTTTCTCAAAGCGTACTGAGTAGATAAAATGCAGTAAAGTTGGCCTCAGAAATTAGTTCTCCAAAAAATTTCAAACTTTAGCGTGCTCTGTCACTTTCAAGAATTGTTCAATGGATATCAAATTCCTTTTACAATATTTCCATATTAGTGAGTTTTTGATAGCGTAGTTTCAAACACCTAGCTTTTTTCGTTAGTTTACAAATCATGTCTAAAGTTCACGACTTCTGTAAAAAGGTCAAAAATAGGGTGTTTTCAACCTGTTTCTGCAAAAAAACTACCTTCTACAAATGCCGTTAAACCTATCTCATCAGATAGAGCATATTTTTAAGCCTTTAGAAAAGTGAAATTAATCAGCTAACGCGGACAGACCGTGGTGTGGCAAGGAGGTCCGTAGGTGAGATACCATCAGCCTTCATCAGCACTACGCAACGACGAACTCCTGTAACTACACGATGTAAGATGATAGCTATCCTACGAGTGCTAGTTTTTGCAATGTCGCCGAAACAATGTAATTTAGAAGTTGTCGCCACTGGAAACAGCTTAAATATCAACAGGCAGTTCCGCCACTTCGGAGTTTGTCAAGGGAAATATCACAGCACATCACAGACAAAAAAGTACCATATAATGGTAAAGGTGGAAACCTATTTTGGAAGATAAAATCTGCCAGCCATTTTGGAACCTTCACAGGCTAATAGAACATGGCCAATCCCTAATGACTTAAGCAATTCAGTTGCCTTAATTCTCTTCCCCAATGATAACCACACTTTTTTTCAGGCATGTAAAATTAAGCCAAGCTTTATTAGCCAGAGTAACAGCTTCCATCCCTCTCCTGAGTAGAACACAGAATTACATTAACACTTACCTCAGAGTGCTCCCATACAGGAGTACAACAGGTCCATCAATCTCTGCTCCACCACCTGATCCAACTACAGGCTTTGTCTCCAACGAAATACTTAGATTGACATTTTGTGATCTGAAGGCACGGAAAGAATCATGTTCCTAAAACAAATATAGTAATCAATGAAGTGGCAGTAATATTTACACAATGAATATATTAAGATACACGTCTATTTTTTTAATTTAAAATTATTGACTTAATATTTCAAATACACCACTCTGCACAAAAAGATTTAATTTGCAAGATTTTCAAAATACAAAGGAAAGCCGCAGAGAAAAAAAAGACCTTTTGTTCAATCCAACTGCAAGGCTTGAAGAACTACAATGAAAGTGATTTCAGGCACAGAAAATTTTCTTATAATAGTTGCTTTTCTCCAGTCTCTACTGTTGCTCATTTTTCTCATCTGAGTCCAGCATCAAACACATAAGGTACTTCAGCATTGAAATAGTTCTTCATTGCCACACATTTTGAAAAAAATGGTGGTGAATGGTACCTACTCACCAAAATGAATGGAGCAGGTAAACAAGAGTAAACAACCAATTTTAGAATAATATTCAAACTGATGAGTTAGACAAACACTGAAGCATTCAGGTTGATAATAAATAAACATAGCCACAACTGTGATGTTGGTTTCCATTCAAATCTCATATTCAAGATTTCTAGAACAAAATTTGGTGAAAATTTTGATGGCATGAATGGACCTTCTGGCAATACATTTTAGGATAAAATGTACTCACAGAATGCACAGATGAGCACCAACAATATGCTCTGCACAAAATAAAAATTTAGAGATGAAGTTACCTGATTGCTAGAGTACTCTGGCAATCGATCTGGAGCACAAGGCAGGACAGAATGGTGGTCCTTAGGGTCAGCAAGACAGACCCAACCAAGCTTAAGGGTCAGCCGGAGATTAGGCAGATGGAGGAGTCTGCAATCATCATACTTTGAAGCTGTACGCACATACACATCAAGGTCCCCTTTGAACACAAATTTTGCTGAAAAAGTAAGAAGTTCAATGAGATCCGAAGTAATTAATTCATGGTTGAAGATTTCATACATTTCAGTAATGCTCCCTGGACAAATGGTGGATGGTATCTACGGATGGTGGCTAGTTTCACTACATACACTCATTAAACAGTAGCTTTCTTTGGTCACAGGGAACTACTCACATTTTAAATGTAAGTTGAAATCATTATTTTGCCATTTTCATAATTTCTAATCTATTTTCTACATTGTTTCCATCATCTAAATATTAAAAAAAAGTGCAGTAAACTAATCATAAGAGGTTTAATGAAATATTTCTGGATAAGGTGGACATGGATGCAAATTTAATAAGAGAGCCTTTCTTACTTGTACAATGCTGCAAACAATATTCCTCTTGATTTTTAGACCGCAAACTATCTTGCTTACTAGGTTAAAAAATTCTTCCATATAAGCTAATCTTCTTCTAAAGTTTAGACCATATGTTCTCTCTTTCACAATGGCATATCAAATCAATGTCAAATACTTTTATTCTAAAGAATAACCTTTCTCATCCTTTGCTCAAAGATTTATTTTCTTGGGATCCCTTCTTCAAAAACTGCTAGGTCACCTGCAAACCATATTGTGTAGCTGAAAATTCTTGGTATGTGAGTTGACCTGAGTCAGGAGTCACATACCTCTTGTTTTTCTATGCCAATGCAAATCACTACCCTATTTTGCTGATTCCCACAAAATTTCATTTGGGATTTTAAGCACAATTTTTCAAGACTATGGAGTCTAACAAGAATGGCATAACTACTAAGCCATAATTGTTCTTATTGGAAGCCTCAATTGATAAGCTGATTAGGAAAATGACAACCATTGTAATGGAAAGATAAATATATATTCCAATGAATAAGACATTTCTTTGATGTTCAAAGTAAAGAAGCAAAATGCATTGCATTCAGAGTCTAAGAACATGGTGTCTATCACCTCACTGGTGGGCAATCAGTAGTTGTTAATGCTATGTATGTGATAATGAAGACTCGTAATTAGAGATGGGATGTGTAAACGTGTACACGCCTGGAGGAGTGTACATGTTTTCTTTTTCTTGCAAAATAATACACGTTAGCATCGTCCGCCTTTGATCACGAATTCCCCCCCCCCCCCTCCCCAGTCACTTAATATGACTTGAGTCAAGATGAATCGTTATGAATCAGTGTGTACGGTACTTCCTGGAATCTGGATCGAAACCGGTGACTACTGTCACCACCTGCTGTCACATCTTACACCCTGTGACACAGTTTGACCTTAGCAGGCTGCCGTTCTGCAAGCAGCGGTGCGGGACTCCAACACTCTAGACGTACATACCTGTAGGCCCACCGCAGAATGGAATGTGGGGCCAGAGACTAAGTATTGTACGCGTCGGGACAGGTAAGACGCGTACACGCCTGAATAACAGGCGTGTACACATTTACTGCAATACACACTTTTGCCCATCCCTACTCGTAATGACCTAATGCTGGCTAAAATACTGCAGGGAGAGAGATGAGACGATGGTAAATAAACGACTATATAACAAGGACATGGTTATGCCATCTATCTTGTTTTCTAGGGTGCAAAAAATTTGTTTCCTTTGCATTTTTTACGAAGTTCACTGATAATTTGACCAAAGAGAATCTATCACGAATATATTTATTCCCTTTGCGTTTATTTAAAATGAATTAAATTTAAATACCAAAAATAAAATACATGAAATTATGAATACTAATGTATTTAAAAAAGACTTTAAAAAAAATAAAAAAATAAAACTTTAAAATATCCTGGATCATATGATTACATCCTCTAGTTACATTATTAAAAGCATATATGTACTCCACATAGAAGAACAAGTAGGTAAAAATTCAAAAAATCAATCAGTCATAAGGAAAATGTAATATTTTTCTTTCTTACTGTTTTTTTTTTTTGCATTATTATTTGCGTATTTATAAATTCATTAGTATTTACACCTACCCTGCTTATTCATTTGCTTAGCCATAAAAATCTACCGCTGTGCTTGAAAGGTGAACTGAACGTACATACATTTGTATTCATGATTAAAAGGGGAAATCCTTTTCATGGTGGTGTTCCAAAAAGTATCGTAGGATATAGTGAGAGAGGTGGTCAACAGGTGAATCCCTTACCTTGCCAGAGCGAGAGGAGGAGAGAAGCCTGGAAGAAAAAGGGAGGAAAGAGAAAGAATGCAGAGGAAACTATGGTGAGTATGATAGAGTTCAATGAAATGTTTCAAATCCATATAAGGTTGTGTAATGTGCCTCCATTTGGAAGCCAGCGTGAACAATGCTCAGGGCGGGCAAGTGGCCAGTAATCCATCACCGATTTCAACGATGAGTCCAACACCTTACTGTGTTCGATTTTCCCTTGTAGTGGCCAAGACCTAAGAACAGTGTGTGATCAGAGAGGAATCCTATTTTCTCCAGAGTGATAGTAGTGACGCTCCATTTGTTGGGAAACTTAAATCCCCCATAGTACACAAATTCCATAGCAGGGGGGAGAGAGAGAGAGAGAGAGAGAGATATGGTGGGTACAGTACCGCCCAGCAACACAATGTTGCCCAATAGCAAACATTATAGCAAAATATACAAGTGTTAAGCAATGCATGGCTGTTTTAACTTATATTGTGGTTTCAAGACATCAGAATGAAAATGCTGACACTGACAAATTGGACTCCAGAGAGAGAAGAAAGCTAGAGTCCAATGACACATAAGATATACAAAAAAAATACATTTTTTCAACTAAAACATTGGGGATTGACTAACTCATTAGAACATGCACGTTTTCAGACTTAGATCATAAACAGTACCAACTACTGCTACAGCCTAAGATAAATGCCATTATATTTTTTAAATTCCCTAAGCCTCCTTAAACATATAAACCGACAGTCAACTTAACTCTAAACAGCTTCTCAATTTTCTGTGCCTTAAAATGCCTACATAATTCAAATTTCCTAAATATTACACATCATATACACCGTATTTGTTTGAATATAGCTCCTGCACGATTATAAGCTGATAAGAAGATTTTGAAGTCAAGATTTCTGCGTATCAGCTGAATAAAACCATATGTATCTCTATTACTGATAAGCCATGGAGAATATACACTGAAAAATATATAAGATTTCCGTTATAAGTTTCATATTAGGTGATACCACTGATAAATACACTTGGAACTTCCGCTTTGCATTACTTCAATGTATTCCGCAAGGCAAATTGTAATACATACACAAATATTGCAAAACCAACCAGGAACAATAGGATATATGCTGATTAGCTACAAGTGATGCTGTGGCTGTGAATGTCCGTAACTATACTGATCGATATGATGCAAATTTTTTAAATGCTGTCGGTGAAAATAGATTTGAGATAAATTACATAAAATATTCTGAATATTGTACTCAACAATGAGATGAAACAAAAGCATGTCGACTTCTCATGAAATCAGGAATCGCCCAGCTTCTATGCTTCCTGATTCACCACACACTCAAGATGGCCAACTGAGTCAGTTAAGACTCACCACTAGCTTCATGGATCCCGTTTGTATCTTTCTTTCTTTGTCCAGAATATTTGTAAATACCCTTCAATTCCAGAAAAAAATCCAATTCCCAAAACCATCTTGATGGTGGATCTTCATCAAAATCAAACAGGCAGCTCATTGGAGTCCGAGTTGCAAGAAAAATCTGAAGAATCACAAGTATCCTCTCCCCCTCATCTAACTTTGCTTTCATCATACTCTTTGGCAGATTTTATATCTGATCATAATCACTCTCCAGAGTTAATACTTCATTTCATAGCAATATTTTTTACCACAAGGGTACATTACATCTCTCATCATCGACCAATCGTTTTTCCTCTAGCGCTACCAACAGTCATGCTGTAAACACTACGGGTGCAATTGGCATGGTGGATTGTGCAGAAGATGATGCCCTCAACCAAGACAACAATGATGATATAACTGCCTCATCACGAATGCTGATGGTCACTTATAGACATTTACAAGGCCAATTTTGTGGTAGGTAAAATAGGTATTATTGATAAATGTATTTCAAGTTTGTGTTACTTTTTTCAATGTTTGTCACTCTAGGCTTCAATATTCATCCATGATCCTTGAATAGTTTACTTTTTAAACGTGAAACAAGGAGATCTAACAATTTTTTTCACCTCAAATGAAACTCGAGTCACGGATTTTAGTCAATATTTTGGGCCCAAAAATAAGAATTCGATTTATACTGGAAGATATATAGTATTTTTCTCCCAGCCCCCAAAGTAAAAAAAATGCCTAACATAATTAGTTTCAGTCACTGACTTCTTCAGCAAAAATGAGATTCTATATCATTAAGCTACACAAAGAACACACACAAATTTTATCTCAGGGGAAGTTTTCCATTGGAAACTTGATTCATGAAGCACAACATTACCATTAGTCCAATCCATAACAACATCTGTCCAGGTGACTTCCATCTCTTCAGTGGTATTATATGGATCTAGCGAGGCATGAAGAAAGACAGTAAGTTGCTGAACACTCATGGTAAGTCTCCCATGTAGGATAAGTCTAGCTTTGTCCCAAAATGGAAGGGGTCGACTGGGATCTCTGGATGGGCTTAATATCTTCTCAAAACCTGCAAATTAAGTTAATTCATAACTAGAGCTGCTAAAAAAACAGTGGCTAAATATATGTAAATTTCTTATTTAAATGATAGATTTTAGAACAAAAAGGAGGTGAATAAATGACATTGTACTGAAAAATTTTACATTGGGTTTCTTCAATATGCATAAAAATAACAATGTAAGAGACAAATGTGTTTTTGTGGTCACTTTCAAAGTTTTTTTTTTAAATAAGGATTGTAAAATTTTCATTATGGCATCTAAAGTACCCCAGAGTACCATAGCCACTGAGAAGTCCAGGGTAACAGTGTATATTCTAGGAAAATGGTGTGGAGTATCAGAATGTGGTCTGATTCACAACAGATACAAACTCAAATAACACAAAATGGACAGACACTAAAAGTTCTGATTTCAGATGAACTCATCCATGTTCAATGCTGGGAATACATATCAACTTAATTTACCTCGAAAATTGTGGGCAATCAGCCTTTCAGATTTTAATCAGCCCGATGAGAAAGATAGAATGGCTTTTATTAACTCAAGGAAAAAGAAACATAATGGTTTTCTGTTAGCAGGAGATCACCAGTTTGGGCCTGAAACTGCTGACCTCCTGTTACAGTTGTCTCCTTGCTGTAAAAATAATTGTAAAGATGTAAAAATAATTACAAGCAAACATACAAATTCATGAACAACCTATGAAGTGGTGTGAATTGTAACTTATTGAACGTTATAGCAACAAAAGAACATCTCAATAGTTTTCTTCCAAGAATTTCTATATAAACTCCACACATTCAGAGACATGGCTTCTTCCTCCAGCAATAATCATGGGCAATTGGCAGTAATCCCTTCCCGGAAGAAATATTAAGACTGAAAAATTGCAATTTCTCCTTTCTGAACGCAGAAACTGCTTAAAATACAAACTGTGTAGAGAGGTACTCTGGGTCACAGCATGTAATACATATACGATCATTTCTGAAAACTTTTCCATCCAAAGTTTATTATGTCATTATGTTATTATGGGGAATAAAATAGAAACTATGATTTGCGGGGTATTAAGGAATTCTAAGGAAATAAGATTTCCTGATCTTGATTCCTGAAGGTTCCAAAATTTCAGAAACAGTAAACCTCAGTTATAAGTGTGAGCTTGATGGCCCCAGAAATTGGATTGCTGGATTTCCATGGCATTTTACAGGCTGGTCAGGCTATGTTCACTCTTTTTTCTCAATCTTTCATGATAGAATCAAGGAGTGAAGTACATATTCTGGTCACTAAAATTCATAGCAACTTTTTAACTATTCCAGCACATTTCAAAGTGTAAATATATAACTAATATTATTCAATCATAAATACATACTCAAGTTGCATTGGGCAATGACAGGCTCCCAACATGGACCAAAAGCATAGCGAAACTGCTCCACATCACAGCTAAAGTCATGGTAGAATTTGAGTGAAGTCATTCCACGTTCAATAGTAGCTGTTTTATCTCCACCAAGATCAACAGTGCATGTTCTCCTGGCTGCAATTTTAATGATAAAAACATAAATTAATATAATTGTCCACATATTGCCTCTCCTCTGAAAATACATCCTCCTTGAACCTTTCACTCCCATTAATTTCTTGGATAAGCTATCCTTTTCATGCAAAACACACCTTAATGCATTTATTACTGTAAAGTGATGAATATCAAAAATGAAATATCGTTTTGAAACACAGGTTGATCTATTTTCCTCTTCACCTAATGTGAATCTCATTAAAAAAATATAATTTATATTATTCATACGTTCATGCACCACATGGTGTCCGTGGTAAAGCTGTTTCTGAAGAATGTAAACATTGCTCGTCAATGGCGGCCTGAATATTAATTGACTGTACCTAAAGCTCCTCATAGTAGCGGAGACAGGATTTACTATTAAAAACTAAAATCCAAGCCATTATTTTCTCAACCAGATTCAGAATTACCATAAGAACTATACTGCCATGTAAAATTGATTGATCCATAAATTACACCCCTAGTTCAGAAAAGCAGTCATGAAACTTTAAAATTTAATGCTTTTACAAAATACAGTAAGAAGTCCATAAAAAATTCTGTAAACACACCACCGATGATAAATATTAGAAATAATTTTATAAAAAAGTGTATCTGTGGGTAGGAATTTTTAGAGAATGTTGCCAACATGTTAACATTGAGATCATTAGGCAAGGAATGGCCATACTTTTTAACTCATCACTAAGACAAACCTCTAGGAGGAGCTTCCTGCTCGGCCCCAACCAACTTCCCCCATATGTGCATCTCCTGGATGAGCATCAGGGGTTGTGGGAAGTCCCTCAGCTGAAAGCGCCAAGTCCTGCAACTGGCTCGCACCCATCGGCACCAGAGAGTGGTGAAATCAAGTCCTTCTTCCGGCCATGGACTGTCCAGGCAAACACACAAGTGAAACAACAGTCCTCAAGAATGCAAAACATGTATTAAGAATAAGAAACTTTTAATTGATATTTGCATGTACAAAAAAGCATATTCATAAGAATTGGAAGCTTTGTCACACCATAGTGCATGGCACTCATAGCAAATAAAATTTGCACAAAAACATTTCATATGCTAGTATTTGAAGAAAGATATGGAGTATTTAAGATCGGACACATAAGTAAAAGAATTTTTGGTCCTGTAGTGCAAACTGAGTACAGCTATGACTTTCTAAACTTTTTAACCATAAATGAAGACCTTTTCAATCCTTCCTTTATGAAAAGATTTGGAGAACATAGACACTTTTTTCTTTTAGAATTCTGCATTAACCTTTCTGAAACACTAAATTGAAATTAGTATTTACTACACATAGTTATTGACTTGGCAACTCTACATGTAGGGAAATGTTTAGAGGAAATGTTATCTCACATTCTGCTGAAATACTTTGATGCAAGCATAAGGGAAAAAATGAAAATAAGGTTTAATAAGAGATACACAGGTTCAAAGCACATGTAGTTAAATGTTGGTCTTTATGATTTGAAGTGAAAACAGTATGACGTCCTCAAAAACTTTATATGAGATCCAGTAGTGATTTTTCAAAATAATCATGGTGCTATCCAGGATATACATAATAATAATAGTTTATTTGCCATGTTAGATCAGATACAGTAAAAACTATCGAAAACCGATATATGGCACATCAAAAAAGATAAACAGGTGCATACTACATGGTTTTAAAAAAATTGTCTACATACATATGTAGTAGGAATAGTCAATGCAGTAACAAACAGTATTATTTTCCATCAATTTTTACATATAAAGGGTTGATTAAACAAACTAAGTGGAATCAGCCTTGAAATAGTATTCTGAGTAGTATGGGTAAGGGGCAAGGGCCTAGCCATGTTGAAACACCGGTTCCCATCAGAACACCGAAGTTAAGCAACGTTGGGCCCGGACGGTGGTTTGATGGGTGACCCTCCTCCATACCTCGACCAGGCATGGATGGAGAGATGATACTCCCTCCATAGCTATACTGGGAGGCCGGAGGGAGACCCAGACCGGGCCGGTTGGAGGGAGGACATCCTCTATACCTGGTACTGGGGTGAGGCAGGGGGAGGCCAATCCTCCATACCTCTACTGAGGTGCTCTTGTCCCCTGTCTGCAAGTGGCAGACAGGCATGGGGTTGGCACAATGGACCAAGAAAGGTCTAAGTGCCCGGGCTCCTGACGAAGGCCCCCCCAACAACAATCTAATCAAGAATCTAATCTAGTGTGGGTAAGAGCAGGGATTTGAAAATTGGGTGAATCAACTATATATTTTGGACAAAGTTTTTGTTTTAACAGCTTATTTCATTTTGTTTGTTCAGTGAACCCCTGGAAATAATGTAACATTATTGAAATCATGATTGGATTGAAAAGAAATAAGTTTCTTTCAGATATCTGTCATGATGAGTTTGGGGTTGACTGTCTGTTAAAACGGCAGGTGTTTCGATGGCACAAAGTGTTTTTAGAAGGCCGTGAAGAGGTTGATGACGAAACCTGCTCTAGACATCCATCAACGTGGACAAGTGACAACAACGTAACTCGTGTGAGTGAACTTTAGAACACATATGTACCATCAAATGAGATATCTCAGATTCTGGATATACCCAAAACCATTGTCCATGAGATTGTAACCAAATAATAGCAGATGAAGAATTGTGTGCAAAACTGGTCCCGAAAATTTTGACCGACGACCACAAATCCCACAGAGTGCTTGCTGGTGAAAAAATTGTGGAACTTAGAGAAAATGATCCTAGTTTTTTGGACAATGCTGTAACCGGTGATGAGTCGTGGGCTTTCTAGTATGAACCCAAGACAAAGAGGCAAAGCTCAGAGTCGCCCACCTCGCGGAGTCTCTTCACCCCAAGAAGGCACAAATGAGCCGATCCATAGAGAAAGCCTTTCTCATTGAGTTTTCCGATACCAATTGTACCGTCCATCATGAGTTTGTACCTGCCAGGCAAACTGTCAATGCTAAGTTTGACATGAAAGTACTCAAAGACTGAAAAAAAGGGTCACACACGTCATATCAGACATCGCTGCTTCCTGGAAGCTCCACCACGACAATGCACCCAGCCACACCTCCTTTCTGGTGGGAGATTACCTGAATCGGAAAAACGTGGCAATGCTGCCCTAGTCCCACCCTGGCTCCAGCAGACTTCTTTTTGTTTCCTCAACTGAAAACGTTCCTGAAAGGGTATCATTTTGAGACCATGGACAGCGTGAAAGCCACTGTTACATGCACACTACATGACACTCCAACCCAGGCTTTCCAGGATGCCTACAACTCAAGGAAATATAGCTGGCGAAAGTGTATTGATGTAGGAAGGTCGTACTTAGATTCATTGAACCTTTCTGATATATGAGTTGGCTTTTATGAACTTTGTGACATTACTTTCCAGACAAAACTTGTATATGTCTTGGCCTTTTCTCTATTGGCCTGACTTGGAGAGAAAAAAGTAAAAGAATATGAGACGGATGAGATGGGATATGATCATTAAAATTTTTAATGGGCAGCATGTCCCCGGGGTAGAGAGGGCAAGGGAACTCGAGCCAAAAAGGTGAAGTTTACTGGTTCAAGGCCAGCTACGGGTGGATTTCTTTTCTTCATTTGCATTATTAGAATTGACAAGGAATGCTTGGGTGCTATCTTAATTATTAATATTAAGAGCTTTTAACAATGCAAGCTATTTTAATTGATGATGAAACTATTTCTAATTACTTTCGCAAAGCTTTGCCGTTAGCTTATTTAGGAATGAATACATTCTACATAAAATACATTCACCAAGAGTTAATCCAAAATGCCTGTGAACAAGCGATGACCTTGAAATTGACAGATAACAAAGCTTCTCAAAACACTTGCTGGATCTCCAGGGCAAGGTAGAGCGACTGGGAACTGTCCTAGGGCACTCACAAAAGCTTCCAACCGAAAGTGCAAGAGATGCGAGTTCAGTCATAGAAAATAAGTTTAAAGAAGTTTAATATCTATCTTTTGTCCTTAAGGACTGTGCACCTATGTAGCCATGCAATAAAATGTTTTACTTCAATAAAAAGATAAACTTTGCATGGTTGGCATAAAGTTGTGTGTCTTGGTGGTATTAAAACGTGAACATAACAAAAGTATTTTGATGGTAAACCTGAGACAGCAGACTGAAATCATCTCTACCTGTCATGGTCCATCTCCCTCATTGCACTTGTTGCATTCTCTGTGCCGTGCATGGAAGGATCGGCAAGAGCGAGTATCTCCACCTTCTCCAGGAGCCAGCCAAAGAGTCTTCTTGAAGGGGGAGCCTGCTCCTCCTCCTCTTCTTCCTCTTCACCCTTCGACCCACCAGAGTCATCCTGACCCCCTTCCTCCTGCCCCATCGCCTTGGCAGCCATCAGCTTTGACCGCTGAATGTATATCTCTGCATTTTTCTTGATGAGGGAGGCATACAAACCCTCTAATCGGCCTGCTGGCAGAATAAGGTGAGACTTAAACAATTCTTGTACTTTCGAGTCCAACATTCTTTGGCGTCTTTGGCTCTCCTGGTACTCATCCTCCAAAAGCTCATAGTTATCCCTCAGTCGAACTTCAAAAGGATCATCACTCATCTCAAATAGGAAGTCATCAACCTGCAAGAGAGTCAGTTTCTGAAATTTGTACATTTACAAAAGCATCTACATATTACCCTGTGAGCTACCAATTGTGAGCCAAATGAGATATCAGATAAATTTCAAATTGTTGATAAAAAAAAGATGCTCAGAAAAGATGGAAATGATGCACGAAAATTTTTGTTGATGCATAACACCGACTACCTGTAAGTCAAAATATAGACTGAGCTATAATTCAATTATGAAGGAAATCAATCATGAAATTAGGTGGTGCAACTTGAGCGTCACATCAATAAAAGATGCATTGGTGCTTAGTACTGATCTAGAGGAGAACTTGCTTTGTGACGTGAAACACTAGCGAGATACTATCACTATTTTAAGACTAAGGTATTCAAAACTAAGGTTCGGACTGAGAAGGGTTCCCCAAGTTGATTCCTCATGTCATTTACTCCACTAATACTTCGCCCTTTATCCCATTCTAGACTATTCTCCTTTACTCTATCCCTTTGCCATTGGATCTCCCTTATTACAAAACAAAATTTACTCTAACAATAAGTATATTGGAGATAGGTAGGCTACTTGGGGAGGCGATGGGCAGCTGAAGTCGCTTGCTCCATTAAGGATGGACGTTTTTAAAGAATGAATATCGAGAAATGGAGGAGAACCCTGGCATTAGTTTTCCCATTAGGTATATGATAGATATTAATGTTTCCTTAATAAATATAAGTGACTATCTACCCAACTATGTACATATTTAAAATTAAATTTCCTACAAAAAAGCCATCTTGGTTATGACACAAGTCCAAGCCACCAGCATCATAAACTGTTGGTTGTGGTTAAATGTCACACCTCATTACTCTTTCATGAACCCCAATCATCCACTAGCACTACTCATAAAAGTTACTTTTGCAAGTTCACAAGTCTAAAATCTAAGATTAGTAATGTGTAAAATTTCTTTATTGTCTTCCTTAGCACATATGTAGTAATTAATTGAGCCTCTTGCACATTCATAGAGTGATATTTTGACAAAGACAATGGGACAAATTTCTTAAACATGAAATTGCTGAAAATGTAAATGAAAACAATAAACACCATAAAAGATGGGTTTTCTGTAAAAAAATTATTGTTGAAGTCATAAAAAGGAAAGCCATATTCTCCTTTTCATTTCAGATGTGTCCCTGAAATAATACTAAGAAAAAATCATATAATAATACAAAACGGTGGCTCAGAGACAGAAGAAATAAATACCTTAATTAACAAATCACAGGGCAATGGGCTGGAAGCAGTGAATGGTGGTCTCTTAACTTTTGGGCCACCTCTATGAAGCTGCTTCACCCATTTGAACATGTTAACAAACTCATTCTGAACAGCCTCAGCATAGTTGTGATCATGTGGAAAGCACATCTTCAAAGATTTTATGTTGACTCCCCTAAAGATGGGTGGAAGAAATAAGCTTCTGTCTCACAAAATAGGAATGTAAGCACAAATATTTCCAAGAACAAAGCTGTTAATAGCCTCTTAATTCAGTTCACATAAACAAGAAATATGAAAAATAAAATCACCAAGTTTTATTCCAAGGTAAGACAAATCCTTCCACATTTGCCCTCTCAAGCATGATTTCAGCATTGTGAGAAATTTTTGATACATTCAGTCCTTCAACTGAAAATATATTCTTCTTATCAACTGCTATTCTCCCAATATTTGCCAAGATACCAAATGATTCTTTGGCAGAATTAATGGTCAAGTCATCTACAATGCAGATAAAAACAAAAAGTTATTAATGAATAGAAGAATCAATAGGCTGGAATCCATTGTGAAGTACACAGTATGCACAAGTATTCTGCAATATTTAACCAGTACAAATACCCTAATGTCACTCTGGTGAGCTCACATTTCCATAACTTAAAATTGGGAAACATGTCTATGGAACATACATGAAAACAGATATGGCGGATTCCCACTTTGATGGATAGGCGATGAGCAACTGAGGTCATTTGTGAAATTATGATACGGTAATTGATGTGGGGAATGGGGTGTAGCAGAGAGAAATTCACTCTAAGCCTTAGCCTTCTCTTAATGAATCATACCAAGGAGAGCACAATTGTAAATTCTAGCCAACAGATGGAGTAGGTACTCCACAATACAAGGGCTCTCCACATGGGACTTGAGAAGGGATCGGGATTCCACAGGAAAATTTTCACTACTGCGGGAAGCCAAATCCAGGCCCTCAGGTTGGGAAGTCAGTGATCTAGCCACGACACCAACCTGATCCCCAAATAATAGCATATTTTTGGCAAATAGAGTATGTATTTATAAACTAGATAGATACTGCATACAGGAGTCTAAAAATAATCCCAAAATCTGCTTAGGTATTTTAGAGATTTTAATTTATTAATTTTGAATTAAAGTTAATAATAATTACAGGTCACTCATGAGCTCCCTTGCAGATCTATCTATCTACAAAATAATATATGTAACAGTTAAAGGTAGGTTATAATGAAAGTGAGAGACAATCCTCCAGATTATTTATTCGTGCAGGACCCTATCCACCTCTACTATTTCTTTCTTCATCTCAGCATAAATCCTACCCGTAACTACTATGGGCTTACCCTGAAAAAATAATTTAGGGATAAAAAGAGCCTTAGATTTTTAAAAGTTGTTTATTCTCGAAAAAATAGCTTTTCTGATTTTATTACACATTTATGTGATTCTTTTCTGATTGTTGTTCTTATTGATTGCCGATTCCACCATGGCTTCTAACTTTAATGTGGAAGTTGAACTGCGATTCCAAATGGCTCACAAGCTCAAATTTTTTTCACGTAGGGAGGGCAAGGGTAACTTCATTTTTTTGTGGCGGAATTAAGTGGTCACTTTCATCTTGTTCACTACTATTGTAACTGGTCTCTGCCACTGGTTCCTCCAATGCAAGTTCTGGTGTAGCATCATCACAAGCCTGAAGATTCACTGTCCATTGCAATATACGCTAGGATTCAATGTTACTCGAATACCATCACCATTAAACCCAATTCACTTGGTCATTTATCTCATGCTTTTCCAATTGTTTTCATTTTCATGTTTTCCAATTTGAAAAAAATCCATTTCCAAGGTCAAATAACATAAATCAGGATTTTTTTCTTCAAATTTGAAAACAACGGAGCCAATCATGACAGCGACTCGACATTAGAATACAAAAGATCAGTAAAAAGCCACTCAAACACTTTGAACTGAAAAATCAGACTGCAATGCCGGCAAAATATTGTCCCATGAAGTATGGATAAACATGGGAGTAAACCCAAAATATTGAATTCTTTATATCTTCCTCAGGGATAGTGGCTACAACAGGTATCCCTGTCCTATTTCCCATTATTTTACCATGTCATTCTTCCCTCCCTGAGCATGCATAAGAATTTGAACTGCTGCCAATGCTGCTGGCAGCATGTCTGGGTGTATGGCACCACCAACAAATTTAATCAAAATAGAATTGTTTACACTATGGAAATGACAACAGATAAAACAAAAATAACCCCCGATAGGAAAAATGATGGCAAACTACTATTTTCCCCATCACTCAAGGTCTAAATGATACCAGGACTTAAATGTGGAAAATGCCTGGGCGACTCAGGTAA
Organism: Pyrrhosoma nymphula; assembly: GCA_963573305.1. Taxonomy (NCBI): domain Eukaryota; kingdom Metazoa; phylum Arthropoda; class Insecta; order Odonata; family Coenagrionidae; genus Pyrrhosoma; species Pyrrhosoma nymphula. The sequence continues at coordinate 139,279,782 of OY754329.1, read as the reverse complement.
ATAAGAGAGAAGAATACACTACCATTCACACATTTTATGCATCATATACAATGCAGATTTGTTAGGTGTCTAAGTCTGAAAAAGGAGAGTTTGGCTGATGCAGTTTTTGGCCATGGTTCGTAATAATAAATTCCATTTTTTACTGGGAACTGGACCAGAGGTTTGTAACTTTGAAAATTTCATCTTTTCGAAACTTCATAATTTCGAATAGCACTATCTATTTAATATGGGCTTTTGATTGGGACCGACAGTTTTGGTTTGTATGATCGAAACTTTGTACTTTCGTGCTTCATATTATCGAGTTTCTACAGTACATCCCTTTGAAAAGTTTTTTCCCTGTTTTAATCTGGCAACAAAATTCTTGTCATATGAAAATATTGGGGTATCATTCAATGTAAAATAATTGTAAAATATAATACACAGATTGTTTTGTTACTTATTTATATGCTGTAAATTATTTCACTCCTTTGGACAGTTTAAGATTAGGATTTAATTGTACTTAGTTGATGCAGCAAAAAAAAAGGTTAAGGACTCTGATAGCACTTACCAAAAGAAAACAATAACTGATGTTTCTTGGATAACATAACTACCAATCCCACATCACCTTTAGCTCTTATAGTAACATTTATTGATGACACTTGAACCTCTGGTTTCTCCTGTTTATGCTGCTCAGGTGATGTCCACAATGCTGAGAATGTAAAGAAACACACAGCTGTTACCCAAAATCAGCAATTATTAATTTAAACTTAATTTCAGAGATGACTAAATTATTAAAAGATATACTTTACTATATCCAGAGATAAACTTTAATTTTTACAAAGTTTCTATTCAATACATTATCTTCAGATTATGATATGGTACATTGAAACCTGGGTTGGAATAAAAATTTTCAACAGTTATTTTCCAACTCCACCACATAACACCTGATTCATCACTTTTCCTTTGTAAAATTCAAGGTTCTTTTCGGCTATATTTAAAAAATTCCCAATATTAAATCAAAATCTATTAAAGCTACAGATTCAAAGATCTGTGAATCTTTTTTTTGTCTGATACCAATATCAGATCCAAAATCACACAGTATAAATGAATGAATAAAAGAGAGAAGGATAGGAAAAATCAAGTCCTTAATGCAAGTCACATAGTTTGATCTACATTTCAAAGATTTAGCAGCAAGCTAAGCAAGAAATAAGGATGAAGGGAAGAGGACTTTTGAGGCAAGTCATGGAAGAGGAAGGATTTTGATGTGTGTAGCCCTATTTAATAGTATAATATGCTTAGATTCTTAAAATGTGTATACAGTAGGACCCCCAAATCCACGGTAGTAGATATGTTCCGAAACCTTCAGCAGAAACTGGGTAGTCAATGTATTATGTAGTCCTTTTTCCATTCCCTAAATACATTCAGGTTACCATACAAGGGAAATATAGTCCCAAAATTCTTTATTTTTGAAACTATGAGCTACATATTTCTTTCCACTCATAATGAGAAATGGTACAACAGTTACTGTCTCAAAATTCTAAGCCACACGCTGACTTTTTCTTACACTAAACTACATTGTAGGGGCAAGAAATTCCATTTTCTTTTTTTGTCCTGCCCTTCTCATTCTTCTCGAAGACTGGAAGAACAGAGGAGGAGGATTGAAAGTACTATTCTTTTCTTGAACTAATGCAATGCCCTTGGGTGCGAAAGCAATAGCAATTGACTAAATCATTTTAACGTCTCATCTTCAACTCAAACAAGCATAGGGACTATGCAACTCCTCCAGTTTTTGTTCTTACTCACCATCCCAAAAGGTTTGCCCCAATGTACTAACATCGGTTGCTCAAAAGCAAAAAAAAAATAACCCACAGCACCCCTCTTTTCCGGATATAACCGACCTTAAAGTCTCATAACCAAAGGTCCATGGAGTTGAGGGAAGCAGAGGTTATTGAAAGGGCTGTTTACTTGCTCCGCAACCCCCCCAAACCACATTCCACTCAGGTGGAGGAATGAACGTGTTAAAATCGTTGTAGTCTGTTCTCCACGTTTTAAGAAATACCGTTCAGCAATGTCGGATGCCGCCACTAGTACTCAACTAGTTTGTTGACATAACTGACAGATTGAAGGCATTAACAAGATTTTATGTTTAGAGTTAATCAACTAGCATGGGCAGCTAGAGTAAAAACTTAGTATATCAAAGAAGAAATCCCAGAAGACAGTGGAGTCATTACATATGAAATTTTAAAATAATAAAATAAAGTGGTAAGTCCTGTATGTACTTTAAACTACATATGTACAAATAAATGAAAAACATGTGCAAACTAAGTATAGATATTCAGTATTTTTAATTCACTCACTCAGTGATTCAACCCAAAGGTTGGTTTGGATAGTTGAGGGTAGAGCTCACCCCAGACTAAGCCACAGGCGTGTGAATTTCACACATTCAGGGTAGGAGGGCCAGTTCCTTTCCCTGGGCCACCTTGGACTCCGAGGATTTTTTTTGTTCAGGGTCGTCCAAAGGCTTCACCCGGATTTGAACCCGGGACCCTTCGATCAGTAGCCAAGTGCTCTACCCACTAGACCACCACGCTCCCCTATTTTTAATTGAGAACTACTTAATAACTGCTAGCGCCATCCAACGCTGCTGAATGGTACTTCTTCAAGCCAGTGAAAGAGGCTACCACGATCTCCCATTACACATTCCATTGCCTGATCCCACTACTCCCTTCATTTGGACATACGAGGGCAGATCGGAAAGTAACGCACAATCATTTTTTTCTCCCCTGGTATTGCAGCTGGAATGTTGAAATTTCACGACGATATAGTTTGAAGCTTACGCTATAGAGGGTATTTTGTTTTCATTTGCAGCTCTAGCGAGAGAAGCCTGAACTATGAAACAAACATGGCGCGCATGTTACTGTCGTCCAGGTGTGAAGAACAGCGAAGTGTAGTTCGATATTTGTGGGCCAAAGAGCATTCACCGTGTGAAATTCACAGGGACATGCGTGGCGTATATGGGGACGACTGTCTGGACCGTAGCAATGTCTCCAGGTGGTGTGCATTCTTCCAAGAGGACCGCGTGAACCTTAGTGATTCGCCACGCTCAGGGCGGCCGGTAACAGTTTCAACTCCGCAGAATATCTGCGCCATTGTGGCAGCAATCTTGAAGGACCGGCGTGTGCACCTGCAAACCTTATCGCAGATGTTCAAAATTTCCTATGGTGCAGTGTACGACATTGTTAATGACACGCTGAAATTCTGTAAAGTTAGTGCTCGCTGGGTGCCTAAGAACCTGACAGAGCCAGCGAATGATGACAAGTTTGAATCACTTAACGCGTTACGCCGCAGAAGGGCATGACTTTCTGAAAGGAATTGTCACTGATGATGAGTCGTGGGCGTACCACTACACGCCATCTGACTTTCATCTGTTTGGTCCCATGAAGAAATTCCTGGCCGGCCAACACTTTGCAAAAGATGCGGAAGTGAAATCAGCAGTCCGCAGATGGCTTTACTCCCAACAAACGGACTTCTATGAACAGGGCATATTGAAACTGGTACCACGATGGGAGAAATGTGTTGAAAAAATTGGTGACTATGTAGAAAAGTAGGTCAAAGATGTAACTTAATATGTGATTTGTTTGGTTTTGGTATATATTAAACTTTTTGGGAAAAAAATTACTGTGCGTTACTTTCCGATCTGCCCTCGTATTTGTGCCAAGAAGGGCTGAGAGCCCCCAAGCATTGCACCAGGCACTGCCAGGCACATCTTCTCTGTCGAAAGGCAAGATATTTTCTTTTGTATCAAGTGCTGTCATGAGTACAAGGGACTACTTTAACACTGTGGTTGGAGCGAAGATTTCCACAGCAGCTTAATGAGTTAGATCCCATCATCTAATACAGCTGCGTGAGTCAGTGACAACAGTTCCTCCTCCATTAATCCAGAGAAGAAACTGTTGTCGCTGAAATGGTGACAGATGCAGCTGTACCGGAAGATGGGATCTAACACTATCACAGTTTTATATTTGTATCCCATAGATAAAAAAATGAATTAAACTTTAGAAAACCCATTACCTTGAGAGTAAACAAGTAGACCACACCCTTATTGATACATTTGATACTTTCATTTTTATAATTAAGGTACTTGGTAGTTCAACTGAGTAGATAAGTATTGATACTCACTTGAAAAAAATTTAAAGAAAGACTTTATCTCAGCAGCCAGACCTCGGAGCCTCAGATACAATTCTGTGCTCCATGTCCCTTTAACGTCCTCTAGCATATGTATATTAATTTCACCAGATGGACGTCTGGATACAACCTTCACCTGCTTCAAGTATGCCCAAAATCCCTGAAAGAAAGTAGATTTTTTGTAAACTGGCAAAGAACATAGAAAGAAAAACAGTGGAACCTCATTTTTTGCATAGTGTTTTTTTTAGAAACATGATAACATTTTATGGTGTTCTGCCTGATTCATGCTAAACAAAGTACTTTTGTACCAAAGAAGCCTATTTAATGCATGCATGAAGGGACTTTCAATCATCATTGAAAACCTGTCTCAACAATCTAACCTTCCACAAATTAGATGTATAAGAGAGCTTATTCACACATTTCAATCAGAAAAATATCATGAACAATGAGTTGTGTATAATAAAAAGCAAACTCTTCAAAACTGTAGCGAAGAACATACACTAAAATTCCAGAACATGACCAGAAATCCATCGAGAACATTTCATGCCTTGGGGCATGATGACTCATCACCAGAGCCACTTCCAGTTGAACTGAACAATATGACACAGAACGCATCACTGTACCAACAACGGTAAACCCCCACCCCACACACTTGGACTTTTGGCCTCGGGCAAGACACACATGTTCACGAGAGTAAAAACCTCTCCCTGCCGATGTCACCTGGATGGCCAAAATGCAAGGTAATGTAAGCTTCCAATTTGCCCAGCATCTGATAGAAGAAGGCCGCCGAAGTGACTTCATTCCAGAAGTCCTTCACACTCGGTGCAAGGGACACAAGCTGGACTGTAGGGCATGAATCTTTTGGAACATCTGCTTTCCTCGGTTATCTCAAAGTGGCTTGGCCTTCAATATAATAACTTTGGCTTAACTTACTTTGTTATTCACAGTCTAAATGTTAAATTTTATGGGCATAAATTAGGCTTTTCTCCCACTAAGTGTTTCACCGGTACAATGAGCTTAGGTGAAGCAGAGGGTATGAGGTCAAGCGGTTTTAAGCCAACGAGAAGTATGTAGTTTGATTTGTCATGCTCTAGTTTTATTCCCTTTCCTCTCATTTTGCCTTTCACTGTACTAGCAAATTGTAATTTGCCCTAATCCTAAAATGTCAAGTATATTCTAAACTTTTGCAGTGACACTCTGATTCCCCACTATGTACTGCAGGTAATGTGCTAGGGTGAGTAATTGTGCTGTCATCTGTAGTAGAAACCTTTGTAATGCAACATTAATGGCAACACCATCTAGCACACCCAGTATATGGCAGTTGCCATGAGCTGCTCTACAGCCATGACGGACTTTCTTAATGTTACTTTTCATTTAAAAGAAAACTCACTGATCACCATATTATTGATCATCTATCCAAAAGAATTCTTGCATACAAGCAGTTATACTCTGTCAATGAGTTTTTATGAAATAAACGCAGAGCGTTTAATGTGTCAGTGCAGTATTTCATTGATGCCTAAAGTTGTTTATTTCTCAGGCACAAAACATGAAAAGTTTTGGCAAAGTTCATAAATTTTTCAAAAACCTCCTTTTCCACTTACATTAGTGGTAGACATTAGGACTTGGGATAAAATATTCATATTGTAACGGCAGCTTTTCCCCTGTCGCGTTTAGTCCTATCGTTTTCTTTTTTCCCCCGCATCAGAAACTCCATATTTTTCTGCTCATGTTTCCCCTTAGCATTAGTTGTTATGTTAGTATTAGTAGTGATTACAGGGCATTTCATGTAGTGTATAACTTTGTTATTATTGTAAATAGTACTAAAAGTCATGTGTGAGTGAGATTCCCCATGAGTTCCTCTGCCCCCCTGCACGCAATATGTGCCATCACTATTAGAATGCGTAATAGACTTGGTGTGCTGTACCATATGACCCTGTGGAGCGAGGAAAACGGAGCGAACATGAGACTCAACAGCTCTCTATGCCTCAGACGACGACACCAAGACGATGTGTCAGCCCGCTCTCTGACTCCAGCACTCTGACCTGAAACACGACGTTAGGACCAGCTCGCAGTCAGCAAATATAAATTGCCTGATCAAGCCGCGAGGCAGCCACCTCTGCTTACCAGTTGCGTGGCATAACAAGACGGTTGCAGTTTCATCATCGATGGATGCATGGAATCAGCTGTGCTTCCCGATCCACCTGCCCGGCTAGCCACGTGTCAGACATCATACGCCTCCAGCAGAATCCACATCCAGAGCCAACGCCTGCATCATTCACCATCACCACGGCACATATGACGGAGTTTTCCACCATCGACACACCCTAATTCCCTGACCACGTGTCGATTCCCCGTTGGTGACCCCTTGTGCGCAAATTCCAACCCCCCAGTGATAATTGTTACCAGCCCAAGAGAAGAAGTAACTTTGGTATCACATTCAAGATACCCGTTTTCATTGCTGACACATATTTCCTTCACCTGTCTGTGATCTCCTCCCAATCCCTTCGATCGCTCGCATCCTAATCCTGCCTGTTTTTGCACATTGCTCCACCCCGAGATTCCCACATTCCACTTTCCCTCCCTTTGTCTCAGGACCTTATCACGAGTGGATCCATCACTGGCCATCAAAGGTAGGTTTCCCACGAACGTGAAAAGATGTCCGTCACAATATAGAAACATAATGTATCACAACTAGAAAACAATTGAAAGTTACCCATAAAATTAAGGAAAATTACTGATGGTTTGGATGAGAAATTGCCTGTATGGGCTACATGTATCCTCAGGGGTATGAGCTTGGTGGTTTAAAGATAGGTGAACAAAAGCTGTACAATGCAGAGAGTGAGGTAAGGAAAGTAGTTCTAAACTGAAAGAGGTCCAACTGGCCAGCCTACAATCCTGGATAATGGGGTATCTAGTGGGTATACAATGTGTAAAAGGTTAGGAACCACTAGAAATGAATACATATTGATAAGTATAAGTTGGAATTCCCTCAGCCAAACTCATAGGATAATGGGCAGCCATCTCCTTTACCAACCTACCCACCCATTCTTAACAGAGCAAATAACCTCAGTTGTTGGTCACCTTCTCAAATAACTAACCAACATACCACTAGAATTGAACTTTAGTGATTAAAACAAACCTTTAATTCTTGAGATTTGGAGCATGGGTGATGCTTTCCTAGTGAGCAGGAAACAGTGACTGCTTTCGCACCCTCAATGTTCACACAAGCCTCCGCGGGGGAGCCCTCAAGAGATGCTGAGTCCACACGCAGCATTAGACAGGATGAGTTGTGCTCGACAGGTGATGATGAGCGCTGGCCATCAAATAGGAACAGGTTGAAACCAGATAGTGTGGCACTCATGCCACAGCCCTCAAGAAAACTACTTATCATACCTCTTTTCTCCTTTTCCACACTCAAAACATTGGGGGATTGCCCATGACTGAGCTGCATCTTGTGATAATCCTCCATGCACCTGAGGATGAAAAGATTAACAAAAAGCTGCAACTATCATAATGGTGAAAAATCACCTGAAGTGAACTTTAATAGTTATGCTGAGAGAAAGATTTTATTTCATGTTATTCTATACCTTCTGTTAATGAAATTGGGTTTGGAGTAGGATGGAGAGGATAAGCTGGATAGGGAGGAAGGGGAACAAAAGAGAGGTGCTACTTCGCACTCGTCTGGCCACACCTTGAATATGCAGCGAGCATATGGGATCCGATGCAGAAAGACTTAATAAAATACAAAGGAAAGCTGCGCGATTCGTCAAAAACTACTACGGGCGTACAGACAGCGTTACACAGATGTTAAACGAATTAGGCTGGGAGCCGCTAGAGACTCGGAGGCTGAACGCTAGGCTTAGATTACTTGAGCAAATAAGAATAGATATCTTTAAGAGCGACACGGAAAACATTATATTAAAACCCCACTATATTTCCAGGTCTGACAGAAACGATAAATTAAGAGAGATATTTTGCCGAACGGATAGGTATGGGAATTCCCGTTTTTCCCCAGAACAATAAGGGGCTTTAATAAATGCTAGGCGTAATTTCATTAGAGCGTTTCCTTTTTATATGTAAACGGCTGGTGTCCTAAGACCCCCTGCCACACGCCTATTGAGGCCGCTTGCGGGGTAGTATGTAGATGTAGATGAAATGAGGTGGTGTTAAATACTGTGTATGAGGTAAGGAGGTTAAAAGAGGAATTTGAAAAAGGGAACAGAAGAAATGGTCGTAGACCATAATGAAGTGGAGTGGGCTGAATAAGAGAGTGGCGGAGGGGAGAATGAAAGAAAAGAGGGGGAAAGTTAGAAGAAGAATGGAGATTGTGGACACTGTGAGAAAGGGTAGGACACATGAAGATTTTAGGATGAGGATAATGTGGGACACATGCCTTGATTAATGACACAATTTGATTTAAAAGGACCAATGAATCTGAAGGTAGGAAAATAGGTGGAAAAATTGCATACTCTGTTAACGAGTGCTACCAGGGGCGGCTCCAGACCAGGCACAAGCGGCTCTCGGGGTATGGAATACCCCCCAGGAAAAGGGGAGTTTGTAGATCTCTTCCCGGAAATTCGTAACAAACTACGTATGTGCAAATTGATTTGGGGGGGGGGCAATTGCCCCTACTGCTCCCCCCTTGGGGCCCCCAATGAGTGCTACATGCACTCTTCATCGATCCAACAGAAAAGCATATTAAACTCAGGACTATTTTCTAATTATGCTCGGTTTTACTTAACTTGTAAATGGACCACACATGATAGAGTAAAACTGCAGTATTATTGGCAAGGGATTCCCAAATCTATTTTGCTCCCCTGGACATTATCCACCCAAGAAAAAAAGGTTACCTCAAAATAAGACACAGTAAACTCTCAATTATCCATGCTAATGGAAGAATAATGATACACAGATAATAAAAAATACAGATAACAAAAAAAACACGGAAAATGAGGTGTACAAATAGATTACGCAACTGAATTCATGTTTTAAATAAGTATTTTAAACAAGTGACAGCAGCTAGTTTGGAAAGGAAACAAATGAATTACAAAATAGGGTGCTGTTAAGATAATATGTAAGCTTTCCATTCAGTATAATGAATTTTGTACAAATAGAAACATATTAGTGGACTACAGGGCATACCAACGACAATGATTGAAGCAATGTGAACAGGCAAAATGTTAGTTAAACACAAGTGAGTAGCATTATTTAGTTTCAAAATAGTCATGGCTGAATATTTTTTGGGTAGCGATGTAATAAATTCAAAAGATATGTTTAAAAACGCAAGCTTTTTACCACCAAGTAATTAAAAAATTAACAAGACTTATGTGTGACGCCTTTACTGAAAATCAACACAAAAACAAACGGGGGTGTGATTATTGACGTTCTTTTATCATGTAGTGCACATCACTCCTGCTTCCAATCTGTTTTGAAGTGCACCGGGTCTGAAGTGAATGGAAAGCAAGTACGCTGCTGTATTGTGAGTAGCGCATTAGAGCAAATGGATAACTCCCTTCACTGAATTCTCTATCTCCTTCTTCATCTTCAATGTTTTGTAAGATTCCATCAACAGCATCCTCAACATTGGAATACAGATTCAAATTTGTTGCACTCATGGCATTCACGTAGGTTCTCAAAACCTGCATCTTCAAAATCTTTCCTAGTCTGCAATAGTAGAGAATTATTAACTATGTCAATTTGATATATCTGACAATTTTATTGTTTGAGTGTGAAGGATAGCTATCTGGCAGAACTGCCTTTTCACACTGTATAACGATTTCCAGAAACCTCAGAAAGGTTATTTTATGATTCATCATGATAAGCAAAATCAAATCTAATGTTGGAGGGACTTGGTTTTCATGTCTTCCTCCGCGTCTATCCATATTCTACTGGACAATATTTCACCAGCGTTCCAGCTGGCTTCTCCAAGTCCGCTGAAGTGCTGATGCAGTCATTCGTCCATCTATTTATGCTCCTCTGTTTTGGCACCTTTGGACAGAGATATGTTCTGATTGGTCCCTTCTGTTGACGACTCGTTTCCATGAGTAAGTGAGAGTGTAGCAGTCTTCTTGGATGAAATTATTGGGCGTTTTTGCCATTTCAATCGCTTCTCGTATCGCTACAGAAGTAGCGGCCTTCTTTTGTCAATAATTTGGCCTTGTTGACGTCAATGCTGTGTGTGGACTCCTTCCACTGATGCTCCGCGACCGCTGACTGGCAGAGTTGTCCATTTTTCACTGCCCTCCTTGGAGCCGGAATTTCAGAGCTCTGGAGGTCTATCTGATGTAAGAATGGTAGCAGCTGCACTCAATTTGGTAAATTCCTCCGAAAATTTCTTCCGGGAGGCGATCCTTGAGGTTCAGGAGGATGTCTGCGGTTTTGGTGACACACTTGAATCTTCTCTTCATGTTGTGCTTGCGGAGGGTCCTTGCAACTTTTTAGGTTGTTCCGGCAACGTATGGCAGGAAGGCGTAAGCTCCAGGTTTTTCAATAAGGTCATCTTCGGCTGATCTCTCGGCGGTCCTTTTCAGGGTCAACAGTTTCTTCTTTTCTTCCTTCCTTTTTTACCGTTTTTTTTTTAGAAAACCAAATCTCTCCAAGGTAAAGACTCAGCGGAAGCCTTCACGGAAACAAATCTAATGTTACTCAATACGTAATTATCATTTGTCATCATAAAATTAATTAATTCATGGAATAATGCCTTCATTCAATATGAAGGACACCTTATGCAAAGATGATGATTTCCATTGAAATCTCTTGAGTAGCAATATCTCGATATGTATATCCATAAAAATTTATGACGGAAGTAAACAATGAACATGGCAAATTGATAATTGCGATGTCCATTGTTTACGTAAAGGGGTGGAGCAATCTCCTTGGGTTACTCCCATATCATTCTCCCTAAATGTGTCCTGCGCTCATAAATTTCATCTAGTTCAGGAATTAGCGGTGAAGTTTTTTTGGTCTTGAGCGAGAGGGCCCATCTTCCAAATGATACGTCAATCATCATAACTAAGGCTGACATACACTTCAGAAATTAGTATCAATTCAATTCTATATATTCACAGAAATATGCTGAAGGTAAAATTTCTATGTAATTGAATGAAAGTATTCAGTATATTGCAATCTGCAAGAGATTAAAAGCAAAATTACAGCATCAATCACATGACCTTGCTCAAAAGGAAACGAATATGCTCGCCGATTGGAGAAACACTACCTCGGCTCTTCATGGGTTCCTCCGCCGAGACAAGACCTTCTAAGGTGCATCTTTGTGCGCACTGAGCAGTAAACAACAGACTACTTCTTGAGCTTCATGGCTTAGGGTGGTGTGAGAGCCATGAGGTGAAGACAAAGTAGTCAGCTGAATTGGAGGCCCAGGTTGGTGTGGCACTCCCATTGCATCAGAGTGCAGATAAAGAAGCTTGATATGGTTTACTCTTTACACAATTGCTTCAGTTGTATTAAAAATATTCTAATGAGAAAGGTCTGAATTCAAAATGAAAGGATCATTCCAGGTAATGGACTTTTTTGGTCCATATAGTCCATCTCATGGCCAAGTACTGCACTGGCAAAAACTATTGATTTAGGCCTAATATAGGAATTTATCTCTTCAATATGCTAGGCATCACGTATACTTGAAATAACTTGCAACATGGCTGTATCAATAAATATTCAAGATTACAGCTTTGGGCATTTTATTCTTTATTTACACTTCCAACAGTAGATACATTCTCTTTATCAATAGCTGTATCTTTACTACTCTGTTGTTTTTTATCTGCCAGCAATCCATCGTCACAGTGAAAATGCCAATGTCTGCAAACATTTTTTAGCGAGGTAGCCTGTCCCCGTAACATATTTGAAAAAGATATAAGTTAAACCAAGGATAATATACGCCCAAGTATTTTCATAAAATTTATAAATGTACAGCTTTGAGCAAAATTCTGGTATGATTCCCATATACAGCAAAACCTTGTATTTGCGTTATCGGAAATTACATTTTCCCGCAATTTACACCACTTTTACAAAGTCCCATTCAATTTCTTATGTTTCCAACGTATGCAAAACCCCAAATTTAGACAATACATTTTTCAGTTTTCCCGCAATTTGCACCACAAATTGCTCTTTCAAAAAATAAAATTCACTTCCTGAGTCCATTACTCATGCATATCATCCTTTGTAAAACACTTTTTGACTTTGTCTTGTACATATATGCGGAAAAAATATGAAAGAGAGCAGTATTAGGACCTGTTTTAAGGAAGAATTTAAATGTGGCGGGGATAGTATACAGTGCCACTAGTAACAGAAATTATAATACATAATAATAATATTTATTGGCACCACAGACCTACTAAAATAGATTTAGGGGAAGTCAGGTACCTACATACATTGGTATAATACTGTTAGCTTACAATATTAAACAATAAAATTACAATGCAAGATAGTTTAAATCCAAAATATTTTAAACTTTCACTCCTGAAATTCTATCTTCTGTTCCATAGTAAAAACATCAATCTTAAAAAACACATTTTTACACCAACTACCGCTGCCATATTCATACTCATTTCTATATTCTTTAACACTAACAATAACAAAGTTGTTGTTAAGAATTCATGCACCTCGTAGTAGCACTCCTTCATCAACAATGAATGCACTTTATTCTTAAATTGGTTTATTTTATCTAGGTATTTTATATTCTCCAGAAGTTTGTTATAGCATTTCAAGGCCATTTTGTATGGGCCCTCAAGGTGTACATTGATGCGACTCTGTGGCATATGTATATTGGTTTTACACTTTGTATCATAATTGTGCACATTACAGTTTCTACAAAATAGATGCATATGTTTTTTGGCAAACATTACAAGTTGTTCTATATACAAGCAAGGCAGTGGAAAAATACCTAATTTATTGAATAGAGGTCTGCAGTGATATCCGCTCTTGGCATTTGCCAAAAATCTAACAGCTCTTTTCTGTAAGAGAAGAACATCTTTACTATGGCTGCTATTGCCCCAGAAAATTAAGCCATATGTTATTCTTGATTGGAATAAGGTGCAGTAGGCAGTTTTCAAAATTTGCATACTTAATTTACATCTAAGTTGTCTAAGGAGATAGCAAATGGAAGTCAGTTTTCCTATCAAAATACTAATGTGATTATTCCAAGTTATCTGACTGTCAATATGAAGACCTAAAAATCTAATTGAATTTACTTGTTGCATTGATTTGTCATTTGTTCTTACTAGCATACTTTCTGTTGGAGGCCTTTTGGTGGTTGAGTAATTAATCATAACAGATTTATCTACATTTCTCTTCAGAGGATTATTTTCACACCATTTGGTGGCATCCTGTACAACCAGCTTAGCTAGATCAAGAGAGCTATTTTTTGAAATACCTGACACGATAAAGTTTGTGTCATCAGCAAAGATTGATGATTGTAGCTGCTCAATTTGCTTATTGGCAAGGTCATTTATGAATATAATGAAAAGGATAGGGCCAAGAATTGAGCCCTGAGGAACTCCTATGTTAATTTATTGAATGCTAGATTTTGCTTGGCCTATTGAAACATATTGCTTCCGGTTTGACAAATATGATTTGATCCAGTCTAAGGGAATCCCACAAAATTCCCAGTGATTCTAATTTTCTGATCAATAAACAGTTATATACCATCTCAAATGCATGTGTTAAATCAAAATGTAGGCCAAGGGTAACATAATTTTTGTTTAGGGAATCCAGGATGTTATTTATTACGTTGAAAATGGCTAAATCAGTGGACATTCCTTAGCGAAAACCATATTGATACGGAGATAAGAGAGAGTGATTTTCTAGAAAGGATGTTAATCTTTTACAGTATAATGATTCGAATACCTTTGAAAAAGAACTCTGAATGGCGATAGGTCTGTAATTTTCAATCCTATCTTTTTTGTCTTTTTTATGAATTGGCAATATTCTGGAGGTCTTTAACAATCGTGGAAATATACCCTTGGATAGAGAGTCATTGCATAGGAAAATTAAGGGTTCTTTGACTAGGTCAAAACATTTTAATATGAGCCAGCTGGGAATCTCATCAAAACCATACGATTTCTTCTGCCCTATTTCTTTAACTATGTCACTTACTTCATTTTCATTTGTTGGGGACGAGTAAAAAGAACGTGGAGCTCTAGGCAGATGTTTTGGATGTTGGCATTGTGGTTTGATGGTTTGGGAATTGAGTTGATGAAGTGGGAGTTAAAAACATTTGCTATTTGTAAAGGATTGGTTATATGGTGACCTAGTATATTTGTGATTTTTGATATACCCAGTTCTTGTTGGAAGTTTTCGTTGTCCCTTATTAATTTCCATGAATCTTTTGAATTTGAACTACATCATCTCGTAGTCTGCCAGATATGATTCAAGCTATGAAATTAATACATTGTAAGGCTAGGAGCTAACTATGTAATTAATGCAATGTACAGTCAAGTATCTTTAATCTGGCACCTATTGTCCATTAAAAAGGTTGATTCCCTCGAGTTTAGGAAGCTGTATCTTCAAGTAGGGTTAACAGATTTTTACGAAATAAAAACCATGTGATAGAATGATCATTCCTACATTTATCGATGCTTGTTGAAAAATTTTCCTTATCTGCCCTTTTACTATATTTTATTTGAAAAAAGTCACTATTTTCGGCGCTCAAAATCCGATTTCCCAACTTGATGTTATCACTGTTCTCTTAACATCAGACATAGAAACTGGAAATTCTGATATAAGTTAGCTAAACATGTTATTAACGTAATAAAATAAATAAATTGTTTATAAGTGGATTTTTACACGAGCTGATGTAAAAGGTGTAAATCTCCTCTTATTTCGAAACTAATGATGCGATTGAAATTTGAGGTGTACTGTTGTGACATGCGGTAACCCCAGCATTACAAATATGTACATAACAAATAGTAAAAATTACTGGTATTCTCAACAACGATTTTTATTTATATCTATTTTCACGCGCCAAGAAAGCATGACCCGCTACAGAAGGAGCGCTGATGGATCGTAAGGGGAAGGTAGGGGAAATCGTCCATACATCCGCTGTTGCCGCTCAGTATTGAGATATCGCTTACTTACAAATTCGTTACTTTTAAACTCTTGGGGTTCATTCAAGTATGACGTATGACGATTCTATCTATTTTTCGACCCCCCTCCCCCTATAGAAGACATTGTTAGATTCCGGCAACCTCTTTCCTTCCTCTTTCAATCTTACCTAACAGGATAGTTAGAAAGAAATATGTATCTACTCTTCATTAAATGCTCGTTTCCTGCAGTTTCGGCTCTCGATAGAAACCATCTTATAGCTTTGAACACTTGATTTCGGATAATTGTGCGTTGTTGGAGTACAACATTTTTCAACATTAACATCTACAAAATACCCTGTAAGCCACTTAAAGGGTGTGTGGCAGGGAGTGAGTAGTCACCAACATGCATTACACTATGCCCTAGAGTAAGAGCATCTACGGCTAATTATGCTTTAGCATAAATCGCTAATGCATGTCACGAGGCGAATCCTCACAAGTATGCACTCAGGACTCATCAGTGTAAAATATTTTAATATCCACTGTCCCTCAGCTTTTTAATTCTACAGAGAAAGTTATGACGAGTGGCAGCAATTTTTACAGAATCCATCATCATTGGCTTTTTACATAATTTCTGATACCTAAACCCCAAACTCTGCATCACAGACCGGAGCTTAGGCAAGGAGAAATCCGGGCATTCGGACACAGACTCAACCTCTCTCCATTGGTAGCATGTCTGTAGAGTATACAGACATGCTACCAATGGAGAGGGACTGATAATGTATATTGCAACCACACAAATAGACAGAGACTCAAGAGCCATGAATTTGATTGTAAGAGGCATGCATTAAGATTGAAACAACACCACAGATAATGGAGTGGTGAACTATTACAGGCAATTTGGCAAATTAAAAAAATCTCATATTCGAAAACGCACTTTAATTACTCCTGTGATACAAAGCAATGATGGACCATAAAAAATTCAAACAACACTATCCAACTCTTTAAATTATGAAGGACAAGTCGGTTGAGTCTGTGTCCGAATGCCCGGATTTCTCCTTGCCTAAGCTCCGGTCTGTGATACAGAGTTTGGGGTTTAGGTATCAGAAATTATGTAAAAAGCCAATGATGATGGAGTCTGTAAAAATTGCTGCCACTCGTCACAATTTTCTCCGTAGAATTAAAAAGCTGAGGGACAGTGGATATAAAATATTTTACACTGATGAGTCCTGGTGCTCTAAGCATCATACTTTGAAATATAGAAAACGTTGTGGACTCTTCCCAGCTTGGGTATAACATCTTCCGGGGGTGCATACATAGGAGATGAATGGCTGGCACGGTGGTTTTAAGACACCCTCAAGAGAAGGGAAACGAATCATCATTTTGCACATTGGTAGTGAGGATGGCTTCCTAGAAGGTGGTGAACTATGTTTTGTGGGAAAAAGGGATGGTGATGACCACCATTCTGAGATGAATGCCAGACACTTCGAAGAGTGGTTTCGTAAAGTTTTGTCGTTGCTTCCTCCCAAATCCGCTGTAGTTTTAGACCAGGCAACGTATCACACGATGATGGATCCAGAGACAAAAAATCCTTTGATGTCGTGGAAGAAGGCCAATATCATCACGTTGATAGTAAGGAAAAAATCCATTTACCGGAGAATGCACCTAATTTTGAGTGCTTAATAAAAGTGACACTGATTAATCACGGTATGCAATATTTTGTTCCGACAGAGGAGAAGCTGGAAAAGGTTGTGAAAGAATTCAGGAGTGACGTAAGTTTAATTTGGACACCAGGGG
This sequence comes from Pyrrhosoma nymphula, assembly GCA_963573305.1. Taxonomy (NCBI): domain Eukaryota; kingdom Metazoa; phylum Arthropoda; class Insecta; order Odonata; family Coenagrionidae; genus Pyrrhosoma; species Pyrrhosoma nymphula. The sequence continues at coordinate 139,262,788 of OY754329.1, read as the reverse complement.
CTCACTGCGAGCTGAATTCCATCGAACTAATTTGGGCTAACATTAAAAATGCAATAACTAAGGTGAACTTTGCAACTGCCGTGGAAAAGGGGAACAGTGTCAACGTAACCCACCAATTGTGCCTGGAGGCTCTACAATCTGTGACGTCAAACTTATGGAGGAAATGTATACAACACGTCAAAAAGATAGAAGATGATTATAGGAAAAAAGATCACCTCCTTGATGAATTAAAAGATGAACAGATGGTCATAGTTCATTTACTCTGACTTCTTAGACTCTGACTCCGATTCAGACTTGAGCGACAATTGCGATTCACAGTCGAATTGCGATTCCGATTAAAAGAACTTGAGAGGATATTTCGGGACTGGTCCAAGTTTTTGCAAACGCACAAACACAATTTGTAATTAGTGTGTGTTGTGTAAATGTGTGTACTTGTTGTAAATTGATTTATACTGAGCTGGTGGTATTAACCACTAAAACAATTTTTAAATCAGCCTACGGTGGTCCAAAGCCCTCATGAAAAATGATGGGAAATAATTATACTTTATCATTTAACTGCCTTCCGAATTCTGATGAAAGAGAGTCATCAAAATTCATCCTATCATTAAATTGTTGTCCGAACTCTGAACAGACACATACATCTGTTATGCTTTCAACTTTGCCCTCGCCGGCAGAGTAGTGCTACGCGTATCAAATGGCAACGTCGCTTGTCCCTTTCCCTCTTCTCCTCCTCCGATGAAGTCGTTCTCTACCGATCAACAACCGCTGTTTGGCGCATGCAAATAGATATAAATAAACGTTGTTGAGAATACCAGTGATTTTTACAATTTGTTAAGTAGATATTTGCAATGCTGGGATTACCGCACGTCACAACAGTACACCTCAAATTTCAATCGCATCATTAGTTTCGAAATAAGAGGAGATGTACACCTTTTACACCAGCTCATGTAAAACTCCACTTATAAACAATTTATTTATTTTATTACGTTAATAACATGTTTAGCTAACTTATATCAGAATTTCCAGTTTCTATGTCTGATGTTAAAAGAACAGTGATAACATAAATTTGGGAAATCAGATTTTGAGCGCCGAAAATAGTGACTTTTTTCAAATAAAATATCGTAAAAGGGCAGATAAGTAAAGGAAAATTTTTCAACAAGCATCGATAAATTTAGGAATAATCATTCTATCACATGGTTTTTATTTCGTAAAAATCCGTTAACCCTAATTGAAGATACAGCTTCCTAAACTCGAGGGATTCGACTTTTTTAATGGAAAATAGGTGATACCGGATTACAGATTTTCCAGATCACAGGTGTTTCGCATTGTCTTTTTTTAAGCAAGGCATTTTTAATCCGCTTAGCAATACTTCTATAATATCGTTCTTTTACCATTTTGATGAATACAAATGTGCATAAAAATGATAATAAATATCTGGTTTTAACTTAGTAAATCGCTGGAAGATAGTACTTTTCCGGCGAATCTGTTGACGCCTCTGACGATGAGTGCTGAGTCGGACATCAAAATGCCAGAAAAAAGGAACCTTTCACCCGTTTGGGCACCCCAAATTCTTTAATTCACAAATATTTATTTTTTAGAAAAAATATAGTTGTTAATATAATGAGAAAAATTTGAGCATACCGAAATAAAAATGAAAACTACGAAAAATGTTCATGACGCAACACTCCTAATTGCCGCTGCCGATTGATTAATGTGATTTATGATCAGTTGTTTCATCGTTTTTGAATCTATCGTCACATCGGGAGTTAAGAAATTAAGGTTTATTTCGATCGGTCATAATATCTGTGCATACATAGCAAAGAATTTTAATGAAATTTCTTGCACCTAACAGCCAGAGAATAAGCAACAAAGCATTATATTTTAGCATGGCTAAATGTGAACGCCATGAAGTAGCATAGCCACTCCAAGTCACTAAACTAAAAGTAGCGGTTTCTCAGCCAACAATGAGGACATAAAACTACAATGTGCATAACTTAATCGTATAATTTATTCAGATTGCGTGTACAATTATTTTTAATGAAATTACCATGAAATAATTACAATTTATATTATATTCCAGCAATTAAAGGAAATATTTTAATTAAGTGCAGAGTCAAATTCTCTTAGTTGTTAAAAATATGTTTAAATTCTTTTTAAAACGTATTTCTTTACAATGAACACGTAGAAAAAAACAGTAACTTGTAAACTTAATTACAGTCAAATAAAAGTCAAAATATGGTGTCAAATTGAAATTGACACATCAAACAAAAAGTATTTACAATGAACAAATAAAAAACAATAACTTTGTAAACTTAATTACAGTCAAAAATAGGAACTTTTAAACTTAATTACAATCAAATGAAAGTCAAATATGGTGAAGAAGGAATACAGGGACTTTTATGAGCCATTGTAGTTTTATACAAACATCCTCATGATGGAAAATTAATGAGATAATAAAAATAGTTAGAAAATTCTTAGAATTATAGAAGTACATATATACGAGCAAAGTTGCTTGTCTATTTTCGACGGGTACCTTCCTCTGTTCAAGCAGAAATATATTTATGATATTGATGCATTGCGGTTGCATAAGGTCTTCACAGTGTTGCCATATGATGTAGCACCATAACAAAATCGACATTAAGAAAGATTAATTAGATAATAAAAAACTGCTGTTAGTTTTTGAAAATACAGTTTGTATTTACTGATATGCACACTACATTTTAATATTACTACAGTAAAACCTCTCTTTTACACTTTTGATGGGGAAGAAGGAAAAAAGTGTTAATCGCGGGAAAATTTAAAACAAGGGAAATCTTAATTTGTAGGAAATAGAAGCAAAATCATAGCCTAATGTTAAATAATTTTAATTTATTTTTCAGGTGATGTTTAATATTTGATGAGTCACTAAATAGACTCAGCTGGCACAATGTAAGTCATTGAGGTAAGTTTTAAATAAGAAATAGGTAAGTAGCTTACAATTTAAGTTGCTTACTTATTTCTTACACACGTATTGCATGACTCCTTGCGGGCGAAACAGGTACTTAAGGATAATTGAGGAATGTACTGATGGTCCCAAACCATTCCCTTTTCTGGAGGAAACGGAAACCACGAGAACGATAATTTGGTGTTTATCTGTGAAAGCGAACTGCTGTTTAAAGCGAATTATCCCAGTGGAACATTTAATTTCAAGTTTAAATAAATTTGGCATCACTAAGTTTCAATGTGCAAGAAATAACCGAGTCATTTTTTGTGACAATAGGTAAACTAAGGTTTATCGTGTATTTTGAATGTTTACGGTGTTCATTGTAACATGCCAGTGATTACAAGTGTTATTTATTTGCTGAGCTGGATTGCATGCGTCTAAGTGGTGATATCTTTACGTACATTAGCTAGGATTTATCTCTTTAAATACCGTGTCATGACAGGAGTTATATTTAAAGTGTTACAAATATGTTTTGTTTCAAGGCTTTCGCAGCTTTCCTTATCTATGTAGTTTGATATGTTGGAGAAGACTTCACAGCAATAATTTCATTGTTTCTAGTATTGACTACATTAAGATGTGGAATCTATGTGAATTGAAGTGAAGTTTGGTGACTATGTGGATTGCTCTTGTCTTGTAAGTGAGGTAGTTTACGTTCCAGTGAAAGGATAAATAGTGTAGTGTTTTATTATTCTTCATTCAGTGACTTTTGCCACCCCAAATGTCATCCTTTTATTTCATTGCACTGTTGTGTTCAATGTGAATTTGTTGAAATAATTAGTCCGTCTACGTTTAAGGCAGGTAATGATTAATTAGCAATTAGCTGTAGGATGTCGTTGGCAGGGATTATTGTGTTATTTGAGAGTTTAAAATTGTGTGGTTGTTTACGCCCAATTGAAAGAGTGATGATTATTTTCTACTTTTGCAATGTATGTTGTTTCATTATGCTTCATTCAGTAAATTTTACCTCCTTAAAAGTTAATTTTTCATTTTCTCGACTTGATGTCATTAGCAATAATGTTCCTTTATTTGAGTGCCGCTGTGTGTGCCTGGAGAAATAGTGGAAATAATTTAAAGCTGCCCAATATATCTCACGGTAGGTGATCGAGAAATAGTGGAAATGATTTAATAATATATCTCACGGTAGGTAATCATATATGCTGGTTTAGGAGGTAGTACAGCATTCTGACGTGCGCTGCACTACTGTAGGTAAGTAACTTACCCATTGTGAGGCTATTTGACGGCATTCCTTACCCTTGTCTTACCTGGGTATGAGCAATTTCTTACGGAAGTGCCTTACCTCATGGTAAGCTACTTACCTGTTTCTTACGTAAGTATCTCGTAAGAAAATAGTAAGGAGCATACTCTGTGCCAGATGGGGAGGCATAAATAAATGAATAAACAAAAGTTAACAAAAAATAAAAGTAATCTCATATTTTAACTTAACTTGATTTGAGGTGGTGTCTACCTACATATATTTATCTTTGCATCAAGAGCATGCATTTGTTCTTCAAAAATAGTCTATGTCATCCATGCCTTTGTGTTGGCTGCATAGGTTGTAGGCAAAGTCTTACTGTTTTTAAAACAATGTAGATTTTTGGACTTTTCAAAAACAAAGGGCTTCAGTCTCTCTCTGCCATCTGCATTAGCTCCTAATAAAACAGTAAGACGACCTTTGCTGTGCTTGGCCCCATGACAAGGGTCCCCTTTGAAGTCTTTAGGGTCTTGTGTGGCATTATTTAAAATAAAGACCTGTCTTGTTCACATTCAAAATGTCTTTAAGCACATAGCCATTAACATGATTATGCAAAGTTGTGCATTTCCAGTGAGAAACTGTTTCGGGATCAATGTAGTGTACACTTTCAGAATCACCACAAAATGTTTTATGATCAATATTTATATTGACTTTTGAAACTGTCTATTCAGCCATTTGATGCTTTGAAGTCATCAATGCCTAGTCTTGCTACTGCATGTAGTGCCATTTCTTTTAACAAAACTCCACTAATCGGTATAGGCAGTGGCGTACGCAGGATTGACTTCTGGGGGGGGGGGGGTTTGACTTCTGCGGGGGGGGAGTTTCATTAATATGTATGTGCATCATCATAAAATGATATTTAGATTATAATTCATTAAAACAATAATTAAATTAACATTCTCTTTTCGTTAAGACAATTCAACCATATTTTTCAGCCTGATAAGCAAAATTCTAAACACTAGTTCAAGTAAACAAACGAAAACGAATTCAGGTAAACATGTTTTGGGGGGGGTTTAAACTCTAAACCCCCCGTCGGTACGCCACTGGGTATAGGTACCTGCTGCCGGTGTCGAATATAGGATATAACTTTGGGGGGGGCAACTGAGGAAATAGTTGTGGAGGTAGGACCACCAAATAAGAGAAGACAAACTAACTACAGAAGAGTCTACTGCAAGATATTTGACAATATAGATGGACATTTCAAGTCACGCTTTGAAGACTATTCAAAGCTGGACTTCTTGCAACTTCTTGCTACTGACAAGTTCTCCAAGTACAAAAACGATTTCCCAGAAATTGCTTTGAAAAGCTTGTTGGACACATACGGAAAATTTGTTGACCCTATACGCTTAAAAAATGAACTTTTAGTGTTTTACACTAGTGCAGGGTTCAAAGGGAAGGTGCTAATAGAACTTTCTAAACTTTTTGACTCAAACCTCATGCTAAAGTCAACTTTCCCCCAAATAAATTTATTGGTTGAACTGATATACATGATTCCAGTGACTACGGCATCAGTAGAAAGGTCATTTTCAGCACTCAAAATAATAAAAACATATTCAAGGAATACCAAAGGACAAAAAAAGCTGTTGAAGCAGACAACAGTTCAGATTCAATAGATAAAACCTATCAATTGAATCTGAACTGTTGGCAGAAGAGAAAATGAAGGAAAGTTTTTTTTACGAAGTCGTTATCGAATTTACTACTAAGGATAGGAGAATGGACTTCCAGTTTCGTTAGGTCTAATCCTATATAGTTACATTGATCTGTCAGTTTTGTATTTAATTTTTGTATGTGATTATGGTTTTGCCAATTGGTGTAGGTCTACTTTATAAAGTTACTCTTGCCCGTTATACTCCTGTAATATTTAATTGTTCGATACAGATTTTTATGCACAAATGTCTCCCATTATTTTCCAGTTTTTATCATAGAGTGTAACAAAGAATAAATTACTAGAAATATGTGTAGGCTATTCAAGTTACATGTGAGTAAATACAAATCAATTAAATTGCGTACTGCTTAAAATGTTTATTTTATGATTCTACAGAATATATAGTAGCAAATCCTGTTTTTATCAAATATATATAATATCAAGGCATATATTGGTGGAACAAAAGTAACCTTGTTGTCTTAATATTTCATATACCAACACGGTTATTATATTCTTGTATTTTGATATGTTTTTGAGTGTTACAAGGCGTTTAACAGTTTTTTTTAATGTTACATGTTGCTTTGACCAATTTCATAAAATATTAATAAATTGGAGTGATTTTCTTTTCTATATGCTACTAATGGTTAAAACTTCATTATATATTCAGTTAGTTTTGCTTCACAACACAAATTCAGAGACTTTAAAAATCAATACTTCTCTAATTAGTTCATAGTTTCTTTATGTGCACAACTCAGATGCTAAAATTTCAAATAATTTTCCAAATGACATGATGATTTGGCATAATAATGCATTATTTGAACTAAAATTACAAACATTTTTCAGGGAGGGGTGAATCCCTTCCTCTGGATGGGGTTGGCCCCCCTCCCCAGATCCCCTCCCAGTTTATATCTACTGCTTCAATGAATATTTATTCCACCGCATGCCACTGCATGTTTGGGTCGGCTGTCATATTTGATAGCTTAGCTCATAATTACTAAGAAGGATTAAAAATGTCCTGAAAAACTATTCAAAATTACGTAAATTTGACTGTAGGGACTGAAGTATAAGTGCATTAAAAAAAACTACGTAAAATCAAGAAACTACATAAAATAGTTTACTACTGGAGTTTACCATTTAAATACACTATGCTTCCTGGCCGGATCTTAACGTCACCACGTAAAATCGAGAGTAATGTAAAATCAAGGTGCATAAAATTGAGTTATTTCTGCATATGTAATAGTCCTCGACTCTTAAAAGTGAAACTAACTATTGTGTGTTCTCAACTGGTCCATCTAAATAAGCTCACTAAGTAACAGTTCTAAATACAAGTCCTGCCTATTTGGAGGGAGGGGGACTCTTACTGAATCTGACGGTACACCCCAGGACTAAAGCCAGCAGTGATATTAGCAAGCTAGCCAACTACAAACTTCATCTATTCTTACCATCATCATCACAATCGAGTCGAATAAATAAATATGCCAAATGCCAACGCAATGAGAACGCATGTAAATTTCCTCCCCTCACTCTGAGAAAGCCTTGACTGAGCCTAAATGACATATTGCATTGCCCCATAAAATTGCAGACTCAAAAGGAGAAGTCCACCACTCATACATACCCAAAGGCAACAAGGAGGGTCCCCAGCAATGCGGAGCTCCACTCCAGTCGGACGTTGTCTAGCAGAGCTTGGAGTTTGGGAGATGGAGAGGAGGGAGCGAGGGGAGAGCCAGTCGTGCGTATTTTGGCAAGCAGCACACCTATCGAGAATGGGGAGCCCCACGAGTGCTGCTTCTTGTGGTGAGATGTGGTGGGGAATGGGAGGTTGCCAAGCCGACACCACCCCGTTTCCATCAGCAACTCGCACATCCAAGAGCGTGACACAGAGCCCACTGATGGGGACAGAAGGGGATCTGTGGAAGGGAAAAGCAAAATTTTACATGTCAATAGATTCATTGCCTTTCTTTACACCACAAGGTTTCAGAAAACTCGGTTAAATATTTGTCTGTATGTTTAGCACAGAGAGAACAACTAACACTCTTTATATCATCTATTTCCAATGGAACTATGTATTGATGCCTTAATTGAAGTATAAATCGGCATTTTATCTTCGCCCAATTAATTTTGAGAAATTGTTAATTGTAATCTCGGTTTTTCTTAGAGGAACAGAAAAAAACTATCATTGATAACAGAGATTTTAAGTGAATTTAAGGTGATGAAAATTGAGAAATTTATGTTGGTAAGTGTAAAAATACCAGCTGATATATAGGCTGGAGGTCACATCTGCAGAGGCACTAAAGGCCAAGAGATTGTCCCACTGACAGTAAAACAGTTGAATAATCATCTAAATGAGTCTTGAGCATCATACATAAAGGACGTAATTATGAAGTATGTCAACAGATCACAGGAATTCAATGCAGGCAACCTAAAAAAAATACTAGTTTTGTTTACACCATGCAAGTCATAATCACACCTGTTCTTAAACCATGTTGCTGATCTAGGCTCACTTTCGTGTGGCTAAATCCTAGTGATACTGTTTCCTGGACTGACACTGGAGATAAAATGAATCTTCCAGATACATTCCATAATTCCACACAGCCTTTGACATGAAATCTCTGAAAAAAGCCAGCTAGCCAGCTCGGTTTATCATCTTCAAAACTCTTTTCCACTGGCACCACCGACTTCTGTGGACTTGGTGTTTCCACATCAGCCTTAAAAAAAAAGATAAAAGCAAATGAGTTACTATAACTCTATGAACTATACAAAATATGAGCTCTATTGGACGCTATACTATGAGCTCTATTGGATGCTTCACAAGTGCTCATTTTCGGGCCTTTACAACCGATATAATCTAACACTTAGAAATAAGATAACTCCTTCCGCAGATCACTCAATATTAAACAGAACGCCCAGGAAAGAAGGGTAGATTGTCAGAAACCCAGGGAAACACTCATAAGATCATGACATAAGGAAGCTTGACGTCACGTGGTAGCACAGAAATACTCAGAAGTTAGCCAAGAACACTGTGGATCACTAAAAATTGGTTGTTATCACAAGAGCACACGACGCCAAAAACCACATTGCGGGTGTGAAGTAACCAGTGGGTCACGGAAACCCCAATTTTTGTTGAATTTTAGAAAATTCAGTACAGAGGGAAACAAGAGCACTTCATACACACAAAATTATCAATTTAATTTAGAACTTGGCACTTTTTAACAGTGATGTTGGCATTTAGGTGGGAGCACTCTTCTGACACGTCAACCCACTGTTCTCTCTCCGCGTATTTATCGTATATGTTTTGAAAAAGGAATAACTCCTCACTCGAGTGACACAGAGTTCACAGAAATCAACAGTAGTTGGCCAAGAACACTGTGAATCATTAAAAATAGGTTGCTGTCAGAAGAGCACAGGATGCCAAAAACAACGTAGCGGGTATGAAGTACCCAGTGGGTCACAGCAACCCCAATTCTCGTCGAATTTCAGAGAAATCAGGACCATTGGATTACATTTAAAAATTAAGCTAGGATATTCCATGTACAATTAGGTCATTTACAGTGTGCACATTTGGATATAAATCTTAGTGTGGATATTTCAAAATTGGAAATGGAGAGAGAAGTTACCAGATCTACTCAGTGGTGTGATAATGCACCATCTAATTCAGAACCTGAAGAATTTGTGATATTTATAAAACTCTCATTCATTCTCAAAACATGGAAAAACTAATGAAGGATGCTTCTTTCATGTACAGAGAACCCCTAATTTATGATATCAATCCATACCAGAGGACCGTTTGTAGGGTGAATTTCATTGTAAGGTTAACCAATGCATTACCAGCCGTCTTTAAGGGCTTTTTATCGACAAAAATGTATTACTTTGGGTATATGTGCATACACAATAGTAATTAGAGCACAAAATACTCAGGATTGAGAATGATAAATTTTACAATTACATGCTTATTTCAATAACATTATGGCAGAAAAGAATGGCAGACTTCTCATGATCAAATGAATATTATCTCCTTGCCACCCAATTCCTATGTTTGACACCAAACTTTGATTGAACTAATTGACAGTCATTGAAATGGTCAAGAAGCCCCAGACCTATAGCAGGTTGACCTTCGAATGTAATAGCTACTCCACCTCTGTAAGATATCCTATACACAGGATATCATCCTCCTTGAGATGCTTACAGACTAAGTCACCTACATTAACACAAAGAAATTCTAGCATCAACTGTTGATGATTTCCAAAGAGGATCCATTATTAGTCATGATCATAAGCCGAAAAGAGAAATACCTACATGCTACGTAAGTTTTTAATAAGTCTGGGGACTGAAGTAAAGCTTATTGTCCCACCCCTGCACTATGAGGTAGTGCACAGTTATGAGGTGGGTTGGAAAAGGAGAAGGGATAGACTTACTGTTCGCAGCAAAATCTTGAATGAGCAAGGTTAATTACTAAATTTACTTCATAAAGCATTTGTGTTCACACATCAAAATACAAAAAATGGGTTAATTGATCATTTAACGCTATTCTACCCTTCCAGATCTAGAATAAACAAATGATTCAAGGTAGGAAATTTCCCATGCCTGTAGGTCTGCCATTGATTGAGCTGAGTTTAAAGTTCATCTAGGTCTCCATTCACATTATACTTATGAAGTAATTACATTCATGGGCATACCCAGTAAGGGTCAGCTGCACCCTACCCCTTCGAAACTCAAGAATAAAACCTTGAAATGTAAAGAGAATAAAGCAATTTTAAAATATACAATTTTATATTACCTGAGTATGGAGTGCTGGCTGAAAATTCATGGACACCCAATTGAAAATATCAGCATGGTTGTACATTACAGCAAGTGTATCCAGCAAAACGTACAAATTCAGAGCACTATCTTCAACCTAATAATATTTTCATAAAAAATGTCACAGTAGACCATATATGTATTACGGGGACAGTAAATGAAAAATAAGCCAAAGCCCAAATTTTATACCACATAACTCACCTTCCCATCAGCAGATAATTTTTTTAGTAATATCACCTTTTCATGGTTACACTCCATGTCAAGTTCTTCAACTTGCAGTGCTAAGAAAATCTGAGGAAGTGAGGTGACATTTCCTGTAGGACACCAAACAGAAGGTAATAGGTAAATGCATAACATAGGTGGACAATGTCAACTTATTATCTTAAGCTGATGAATTACATTGTTACCTGCTGCATCTGTAAGTTTGGCTGGATTGAATGTGGTATTTACTTGAAAGCATTGCAAAGATGATGTATAATGAGTCTGAGTGTGTTCCTTCATTCCCGTTACATTAGCATTTTCCATTTTGAGGGCAAAGGTCTTCCATGACATATAAAATATAAAAATTCAGATGAGGATGGGGTAACTTCACAGAAAAAAAGTACTATGCATAATATTATAACTCCAGCAAACCTTTGGAATGATCGGAGAGAGGCAATGCAATATTTCTTCTTCAGACTGAGAAGCTAAGGAAGATGATCGCATGGATTCACGGAGAGTGGTATCGGGGCCTTCACGTTGGGCAAAGCTGTAGAAACCTTCATTAATTAGCATCTGAGTGTGCTCCATTCCTATGTACAGCCGCTGCATGGAATGAAAGTTAAAAAAATTGAGGTCAGTAACAACAGCCGAGTCAAAAATTCTTGTGAAATTCAAAGAGATACCAATCTTTTTGGTGCTATAAACAAAAAACTATGGCTAATAAAAAGGGGAATATAGCAAGGTAGCAGAGATAAAGTATACCATCACATAATGTCTTACAACTGTACCAGAAGGGATGATTGCACTATATGCTTCCAATTTATTTAAACCATAACGAACCTACAAAGGAAAGGGAGGATAAACTGGGTAGTGAGGAAGAGAGGTCAAGGGGGGTTGAATATGATTGAGGGGGAGAGGAGGTTGGTGAGGGACAATTGCTTTGCCACGATTTGCATATCTAAAAGAAGCATTTATCGGCAATGATTGCTTCTTTTATAGAAGGACACAGAAGAAGTAGTAGGTAGGAGGGTAGACATCATGAAGGGTAGAGGGCTTCTGAAGAGAGCGATGGAGGGAAGGACGTTGTTTGGGAGGGAAAGAGGTAGATGAAGAGTGGAGATATTAGATGTGAAGCAGGGTTGAAGGTACGAAAGGTTAAAGATGAGGATGATGTACAACACATTCACTGATCTGTGATGCAATTGGATTTGAAGGGACCAATAAATCTGAAGGGATCAAGAAATCTGAAGGGGAAAGTTAAGCAAGAAGAGTCCTTGAGTCTACCAATATTCACTGACAGGATACCTCAAATGAACATATGCATATTTCCAGGAATTAATTAACATTTAAGATTTGCAAGACATGTAAGAGACGCACGGCAGAGAGCTTACAGCAACAATACATTAAGGCTGTGAAAACATTGCCAACGTTGCCAATGCTGTGACAGCATTGAAAAACAAGGTTGAATTCACAAGGTTAATTATGGTTTCAGCAAGGTTGATTCAACAAGCTTCCTCCTGCTCATTCTTGGGGTGAACCGTTAGAATTTATGGTGCATGCGAAAATATTCAACCTTGTTTCGTCAACGCGATATTAGAAGACATTTAACAATATTGGGAACAAGATAAAATTGTGTAGTTTCCAGCAGTCCATTTGTAATTATTCACCAAAGAGTCATGTCTTGCTAAGTGTGGCTTGATTCAGTGATTCAGACAAGTCTGTGGTTTTTTTATATTTTATTTCTGTCGCCTAATGGCATTCAGTGGATGTGTGGTGGTGTTTTCGGGAAGCTACATTTGGAGTGTAATGGCTTAACTGGTCTTTTAATCATAATAAATGCAATTCAGTTTCATTCTCAGTTTTTTACTCTTCATGAGAACTCTCGGAGGCCAATGAGAATATTTCTTGTTGTTATCAGTTGTTATCCAATCTCTAAGTTACTGTTGGATTCAACAGTAGCCATAGGATTCAACAGATGTCCAAGTTATTGCTGATTTTTTAAACTATTATCATAGCTATGATTATAATAATATTGCATCCGGTTCAGTGTTCATCATTGAAAATCATTTGTGTACAGCAGCCATAATGAAAACAGCTGAATAGTGTGTACAGCAGTCCAACTGTAAACAGTAAATGGCAGTAGGTGTGCAATATAATATAGTTTTAATACACAAAAAGCAAAACTGTAGAAATAATGTTGAACAACATTAAAATTTTAACCTTTCAATGACATTGAAGAATTAACCTTGCAATCACATTCCAGTATAAACCTTGCAACAAGGTTGTGATTTTAACCTTACGACAAAATTGTGATGTTAACCTTGCAGCAATCTTACAAAACGTGTATTAGCAACCTTGCGTCAATGCTACCTCAAGGTTCCACCTTAAAAATGTAAAGCCCATTTCACACCATACTTGATCCAGCACAAGCTCGAGGATACTCGCTGGAATAATAGCTTTCCAGTATCTTGTGATATAGAACCAGCATGCTGGCTAGCCAGCATAATCGCTATCATACTGGCTGAGCTACTTGATTTCATAATTGATGCGGTACTAGTTTGTTACTAAGTCCCAGTAGTACCTAGTAGCCATCGACCAATCACTTTAGCTTTTACAAGCGCAGTGCAGTCTTCACTTTTTTCAATCAGTGCCTCACTTATTTGCGGGTGTTACGCACTCCTTGGTGGTGAAATCAATGTGCCGTGAATGTCTCGACAATCCCTGCTATTACTGCAGCAGCCGAAAGTCGCCTTCTTTCATGGAAATCTTCCATTTTCTTTTAACAGTTCGCAACAGTGGATGACAGTACCGCTTCATCGCAAGCACAAGTTCAATGATCGTGTGAAACCTTCTATCACGGTTTCTATCATACTGGGTTCCGTCCTCAATATCAAGTACCAGCTAGCATGCTAGGTCATGTGCTGGATCAAGCATAGTGTGAAACGGGCTTCATTGCTGCAAGGTTACAACCTTGTGGCTGCAACATGACTGCAAGGTTAATGTGCTGTCTAGGGGATAAAAACTACTTACTTCAACAGAAAGAGCACCTCTTGCAACAAGGGCTGCTTCCAGAGTCACACCAAATGATAATTGCCCCAAGCATGTTTGCGTCTCATCTTTAGCTCCATCAGTCTGGGCTTTGTAATGCTTGTGGCCTTGCTTTCGAGCACTCATTGTACTACCATGAGCATGTTTCAATACTTTGGCAGTAGCTGAAGATATGCAAACATTGACTAAAAGGTGAGAGTTATGTACAATACTGCCATCTACGTGAATACTGTCCGCAGAGGCATGCAGAAGCCATTCTGGAGATGAAACTCGAAGTAGCATGACACTGACATTGTAGACTCGCACAGCCATAAACTGAGGGAAAAATTTTCAGATCAATCACAGAACAATGGAAATTTTACACAATTCTCAAATTAAGGCAGTTGAGCAATTCTGTACGTAGATACTTTACTTAGTCATTTTCCTGACTTTTATATTAAAATACATTTCCCCTCTTAGCAAATATTATCATCACTTTTACCCAAATATTAGCCATTGAGTCCATATCAACATAACTGTATACAGTTCTATAGAACTTGATAAAAAGTAGTCACACTCATTTCAGTAGGAGCGATAAGTGGGTGTGGCTAGGACTGTTTGACAGGTTCAATCCACCAAGAGAATGATATTAAGCATGGAGATGTGGCTACAACTCATGTAGAACCCCAGAAAAATACGACTGACTAGGAGAAAACGCCTTGAAATCACAGTATATATAGATTTCCAGTAGGTACCTATATGCTCAGATTTATGAAAAACCAGTGTGCATCACACTCGTGCGGTCAGAACACGTGAATATAGAATTCAATCACAATTATAGCCTATAACTACTTACTTGGGCAAATGTAATTATCATTGGAGGTATTTTCTTATTATGGAAGCTAGGAATTCCCCCAACGCTGTTAGCCTCCTTAATCAAAGGAGAAGAATTTTCCACATTTTGAAACTCATTCCCTCCAACATCTTTGTTGATTCTCACATCTTTGATGATCACAGACACAAGCTTCGTAACTTCACTGTTGAAAAAACTACTCTGAAAGCCAACCTCTTCAATGTGCTATTTGTGAGGAAAGAGAGAATTAACATTAAGCACATACTCCAGCCAACAGCAACGAAGTTCATAAAATAGACAGCAGTTCACTCGTTCATCCACTTTCTTACCACAGTAAACCCATGACAAACAATATGTACATCTTTCAAACGAATGTAGGGGAGTCTTATCCCTCCGATGCGTACATCCACGTGAAAACGACGTTTAAAATGCCAAGAAAGCAGCTTAGGCAATAGCCTGAAACATTAAAAACGCATAATTATTAGCGTGGTAACATGACAGAGACAAAAAATAAACATAACGACTAAAATACGAAAACCGACCAGGAAGTGCCAGCCACTATGACTGCACAAACTACAAAAAATATCTCAAATCCGTTCATTTTGACTGGTAAAAACTATTCCATAACTTAAAAAAAAGTACTTTCATCGCCAAAGTACTGTATTAAATACTCTATGAGAATTAAACCTGCTATAATTAGCAGGTAATCAGTGGAACCGTCATTTCATCTTGTCTAATTTTGAACATAAATATTGGTGAACTTCCGAGCCCTAGCGGCTGAGAGCCGAAACTCGCACGCTTCCATTATTTCATTTTTTAAAGCGCTAATTACAAACATGAAAATGGTATTCAAGTGATAGGAATCGTGATTTCTATTGGCCATGGCAAGGCCAAAGTCCCAATTTTCTTATTAATCACACCATTTTTATAAATTCTTCCTTGGCCAATGTAATCCCTTGCTTTTACTACTTAACACATTTGGCTTTGGAACTTTACAGTATCCTCTTTTCTTCAACTAGGGTTGCCATAAGGGCGAGATAAAAATTCAGGACATCACCAAATTGTAATTCCATAAAAGCGACAAAGATGTATTTTTTATTTATAATTTGCACGCCTTTGTTAAGAGGCAAAATTTAGGATAATCTTGCCTTTTGAGGGCGTATGGCAACCATATTATAGGTATGCGTAAATATTTAAAGGGTGCACGTCTATTGTCATTCTTCACCCCTAGTGAGTACCTATGTGTTTACTCATTCTAATTCAAAAAATTAACCAAAAATATAAACTGCCTCCACCTGAACAAATTCATCGCCTTCAACCTAAATTCCCAGCATTAAATTTTGTATAGAACCCATATACAGAGAGGCCACCTTTTCATAATGTGAAAAAATGACACCTGACCGGGGTACGGAGCCCCCCAGAAAAGCCCGCAAATTTTTGGAAAAAGGGGCGTGGCAAAGCGATTTTTAATGCATTTTTATTTCCATACAATAAAGAAAGAGAACTATTATAGCTATGCGTAAATATTTAAAGGTGCACATCTATTGTCATTCTTCACCCCTAGTGAGTACCTATGTGTTTACTCATTCTAATTCAAAAAATTAACCAAAAATATAAACTGCCTCCACCTGAACAAATTCATCGCCTTCAACCTAAATTCCCAGCATTAAATTTTGTATAGAACCCATATACAGAGAGGCCACCTTTTCATAATGTGAAAAAATGACACCTGACCGGGGGACGGAGCCTCCCAGAAAAGCCCGCAAATTTTTGGAAAAAGGGGCGTGGCAAAGCGATTTTTAATGCATTTTTATTTCCATACAATAAAGAAAGAGAACTATTATAGCTATGCGTAAATATTTAAAGGTGCACGTCTGTTGTCATTCTTCACCCCTAGTTAGTACCTATGTGTTTACTCATTCTCATTAAAAAAATTAACCAAAAATATAAACTGCCTCCACCTGAACAAGTTCATCGCCTTCAACCTATATTCCCAGCATGAAATTTTGTATAGAACCCATATACAGGGAGGCCACCTTTTCAAAATGTAAAAATGACACCTGATCGGGGGACAGAGCCCAGAAAAGCCCGCAAATTTTTGGAAAAAGGGGCTTGGCAAAGCGATTTTTAATGCATTTTTATTTCCATACAATAAAAAAAGACAACTCGTCAATCTTAATAGGGGTGCATGACCATGATCTATAATATATTCTGAGCGGGGGGGAGGGGGCGGGGGGAGGCGGCAACGTTTTTTTTTGTACTGCTGGGGGTGCGGGGTTGACACCTGCGCCCGCTCCCAACAAAAACACATACAATCGTAAATTCGATTACAATTACACATTTTGATGGATATTATTGCCCATTTTTACAGAATTATTTAGTTTTTTATTTGTTACTACTGGTTGCTGGTCTTCATATCTCGAATTCTCACCAATAAAAAAATGAACATCTGAATATTTTCTGATTACTAAATACCAATAACAAAATGAGAGGTTGAATTTTTAATTAAAAAGAACATATTTTCAATTGGATTTTTTTTTAATTATCCATTTTTACCAAATTTCTTGTGTCCTCTATATTAAAGTGGTAAACAGAGGACTGTCCTTGCCCTTTTTGAGGACAACAGAGCAGAAAGGACAAGCACTGAAAGAGAGGATTTCCTCTCTAAAAGAGTACAGGTGGCAACCCTGCCCATATATGTAAGGTTAAAAAAGGTTATTTACAGGCTGGATAAAAACCCAGGTAAAAATATTTGGTCTGTTAACTCTACTGAAACTGGACTGGAACTTGGGTGGATCTATAGGTCTGCAACTGGGAGGAAATCAAGACCTTGCTCCAGATCCAGTCCGGAACATTTATGGGGAAACTGGTCTCTGGAAGTGGTAAGGATGGAAATAGACTAACTGCAGTTTCCCTATTTCCATCCTATGTCTAACCATAGATAAATTGTTTGTAGGGGGGCCTTCGACAGGAGCCTGGGCACTTACACATTCTTGGTCTATTGTACAACCCCATGCAGACAGGGGACAAGAACGCCACAGTGAAGGTATGGTCACCTATCCAACCTCTGTCCAGGCCCAACATTGCTTAACTTTAGCGATCTTGCGGGAACCAGTGTGTCAATTTGGCTGGCCCCTTGCCCTATGTCTAACCATGGTCTAGAAATGGTCTGAAATAGTGGCTGTAAAACTTTTGGAACAGGTCTGTATAAGATTCTTAAACTGAATCGGCAGGGCCATCCCTAGGAATTGAGGGGCCCTGTGCAAATGAAAATTGGGGCCCCCCTAACTTTGTATTCTTACTTACTTACTTACGTCCTCGGCACTACAGCCCGGTATGGGCTTTGGCCTCCCTCAAGACACCTGTCCATTCTCTCCTGTTCTGCACTTTCTCCCACCATCTGACAATCCTCATAGCCTTTATGTTTTCTTCCACGTCCTGCATCCATCTTTTCCTTCGTCTTCCTCTTTTTCTCTTTCCAACCATATTTCCATGTAGAAGCTTCTTAGGCATCCTTTCTTCACTCATTCTTTCTACATGACCTAGCCAAGCTAACCGTTGGGTCTTCACAAATCTCACTGTCTTCGCCTCGGATAATATTTTCTATTTCCCTGTTTGTTCTTATCCACCAAGTTACCCCATCTGTCACGGGGCCATATATCCTTTGCAAAACCTTCCGTTCAAATATCCGCAGAGCTTGCTCATTTCCAGCGGAGATGGTCCAAGTTTCTGCTCTGTATGTCACTACCGGTCTGATAAGTGTCTTATAGATGTTGACTTTCATCTCCTTAGATAGAAGAGTTGACTTCAGGAGCTTAATATTAGCAAAGTAAGCCCTATTTCCAGCCATTATTCTCTTGTTGATCTCTTCTGTCATTGAGTTCTTATAACTTTGTATTCCCTTCTTGATATTGTAAAATATTTCATGGAAAGAAGGAAACTAACCTACAAAATGGCTAATGATTTCAAGAAATTTACACATGTACAAAGTAGTAAGTAATTTCGGGTAATAGGTGGGTTTCCCCACACCATCTGAAGAAGGCAAGCCCGGGTGGGGCCCCCCCATAAGTGCGGGGCCCAGTGCAGCGGCATCTGTCACTCTACCCTAGGGATGGCACTGTGAATCGGGTAATAGGTCAGTGAAAGGGAATCTTTGTTTCATGGATGCTCATTAACATGTATTTATCACACAGATGATGCATATGCATCCTGTATGAGTGGGATAAAAGGTTATAATTCCTTAGTTAAGCTATATCTATCCTACCAATAACACATACCTTCTGTGGTTGCTTAGGACAATTGTGTGTGAGGTCAATCATCATGTGAGGCCTTATGTATAGGGGGGACTGCAGCCCCCCCCGTATGGCCCAGATGGCAAGCAAGCTGGATTCCGGCTGGAATATTTCAAATGTATGTGGCAAGCTTGAATATAGCCTGATTCCGGCTTCAATATGAAGCTTCAATCCAGCTGGTCATGGCAAGCCTAAATGTTTCCTTAAAAACCCTGCTTCATTCAAGTCTGAAATCCAACTTGTAAATCTGGGTCCTGATGAGTTACACTTTCTAATTAACTGCATGCTTTTCCCTTCTTTCAAAATTTTTCCATACCCTCTATCCATTCCCTATTACAAGCTTCCCTTGCAATCTTGGTTTCCCATTTCAATTGTTATTCATCTCTTCACACATTCTTTCCTATCTGTATCAACAATCTTTCATTTTCTAATGATCTATTCTTGCTAATCCACTCATTACTATTCTCATCATAAAATTTAATTCCACTGCATACCAATCTACATAGTTTTTTCATTTTCAGATTCCCCTTAGGCTGTTACCATTTCCTAGAATTTCATCAGTCATTGACACCTTCCTTTCTAAGGTTACATACTACTTAACACATTCAATGCGGAGCACGTCAATAGACATGCTCCTGGCTACACCGACTGACGGAGCATGTCAATTGACGTGGTCGGTCCATTCCGAAGCCCTTTAAATTTTTTAAAGCCGATTTTGATGACTTTCATGAAAATCGGGCCCGCATTGAATGTGTTAATACCTTCAAGTTTAAGTCAAAGTGTTCTTTTTGGGCTGAAAGTATCGACTAAAATCCTTGAATCACGTATAAGTCGAGGTGAATAAATGGCGGAATTTCTTGCTTCGCCTTGGTTATGAAATACATATTTGCATAATACCATTGGCCTTGTGGAATACAGTAATAACACAAACCAGAAGTACCAAGAGTAGCTGTCAATAGTAGGTCTTAACACAAAACTTAGAACGTAAATCAAATTTATTTATCGGGAAATATTGTTACTTGCACACATTAATTATAATTATTGGGTAACTGTCTGCCTTGATTTCTAGCACTAGTATATGTATCACTCACCTACTGGATATTGACTACCCTTCTTCCTATTTATTTTGCTCACTATTAACTCCTAATATAAAACAATTTCCTTTCACCTTACCTCTCACAGGTCTATCTCATTAACATTACTCCTTTCCATGTCTATTTGCTATTGTTCTCTCCTGGTACTCTGGTCCTTCTCCTCGTCTGCTGCTGGGCAAGGTTTTTGCAAGATCATGATGGCTGGGTCATTGCTCCCCTCCACTGGTAGCATAAATCCTGCCTTAAAGGGCAGTCTCGTTAACACTTTTGAGTTCTGGGCTTTAAACTGGAGGCACTCACAGTAAAAACTGAAGATTTTTAAGCACTTACCGGATTTTTAAAAAGAAGACTCTATTCTATCTAGGTTTAAGAAAACTCTCATAAATTTTGGACTTTCTATGCCATCTAGCGGATTATTTTGGCACGGCATAGTCATAAGTACATCTACCAGGAAGACTGCAGCCGTATCCTTACGTCCAGCTGCCGATCAATAAAAGATAATCCATGGACGTCTGAGTATGTCCATCGTCCTTCTTGGAAAACATTAAGAGGACGTACCATTACGTACATAGCACTCAAAGTGTTAAGGCCGAGATTAATTTTCTTCACTAACCTGTAAACATTATTCATGGGATATAAAACTAGGGTGGTTTCCCGTTGTCTCCCAAAACTGTGACACTATCTCTGAGAAGTCTTCCCCACTGGGGTCAGACATTCTCATGAAATATCAGACTGAAAAAAAATTCTGCACATACAACCTTTTATTTAGTTACTGTACTCTTTGGAATCTCAGAAAGAAATACAGTGGCAAGTATATACATACTGTGCACTTACCGGATTTTTATAATAATACATAATTTCTAAAATGCACAACACTTATGCATGGTATCATCCACAGAATCCTGAGGGAAATCAAGAAAGACGATGGGGATCAATGGAAAACTTTATTTATATGGTCATCTTACAATATAAATATGCACTTCGATAACAAGATACCAACGTGCACATGTATTACTGTGTACAAAAGTAATATATAGTTTATGAAAATAAGAGAACATCAGCCGAGTAAAAAACTTTTCTAATGCTCATTTTATTTACAAAGGAATTTCTAAAAACTATGTTAAATGCTTTCATTAGAAGGTATAATAATACCAAATCGGTGATACTGATGATGTATTGGCACTTAATTTATTTTTTCTTCTTTTTGAATTGAATCTGCTACTTCTTGACAAAAATTAAGTCTTGCTTAAATCGTCTCTCCAAATGTTCTATAACATTAACAAAGAATAGTCATAATTAGTTTCAGTTGAAATATTACAATGCAGAAACATTTTCATACCATACTGAAATGTTACACTTGAGTGGTCAAGTCAAAAAAGTGTGTTATAATTATGCATCGGAATACATATGTACTATGCCCAGTGGCAGATTATTTTTTGGGGAGGTGGGTGGGGGGATGGGAACCACCCCACCCTTAAAATGTCAATGGCAATGCCATACATTTAGAGATTGTTTGTGAGAAGAACCAGAGCTCCAAGAACTGGTCATAATGATAATACCGGATATAATAATAACAAAACATTTTGGAAAATGACTGTGTAGTAGGTACTGCCTATGTATCTGGGGTCAAATTTGACCACAATAGTGAGCAATGGGGACAACTTAAGCCTGTGTAAGGCCTCACCTTCACAAATAAGAGCTTGGGGTTAGCCGTTATTTTTTTAAAAAAAGGTGAATCTTATATGCCATCAAATACTGCGCATTAGTTGTCGTTGCCATTAAAATGCTAAATACATAAAAGCCAGATTCATTCATGGAAAAGAGTAAAAATTGGGTAAGAAGTAAGATGTGTAAGTATCATTATGATACAATAATAATAAATTTATTTCATCGTTGGCAAGAATATAATTGCATGGTTACATCAGTGGAGAAGTTGCGACATGAAAATTCAATACATACATCTGATGCACTGGCATTTAAATTAACAATTTTTCAAGAAAGTACAATAAAAAAAGTGCAGCACTGAAAAGTTTCACACGAGTAAAATGGAACCCTAAAGAGATAGGGTTCATGTTACATGGTTTACAATATTCTCTGACCAAATATTCACATTCACTGTAATAGCATTTTATAGAAAGAAGAAGTTTGACCCACATTTTGAATACTTAAAGTGAGGTGGTCCAGGATTTCGTCAGGAATTTTGTCATACAAAACAGAGGCAGAGTGGTAGGAACCCTTTAGGCACAGAGAAAGGGAGTATTGATTCGAGTGGATATTATTTCTAGAACCGGTGGATCATATATCATAGTCTACAGTAAATATTGCACCAATTTTTGAAGATAGCACGGTAAACCTACCTCCCAAAAAGTTGCTTGTCCCAAATTAATAACAGCTAAAATAATGCCCACACAAATATCTAAGAAAATGTGAGACAATAAAACAGTATCAAGGATTAGTCAAGCAAAAAAATAAATTCTCCCCAATTTAATTTAAGAACTTGTTTATTAGTTATTCCATATTATAATCTGCTGAATTTTGATCCCATTCTCTCTGTAATAATTTTGAGTTTCTATAGTATATCCAATTTTGGGGCTGTTGCCAATGCAGGGTATCTCAAAATACAACATTTGGAGAAACACAGGGTAATCACAATCCAATTTATAAGCCAAAGCAAACAGGAGAAATATTTGGCAGTAATTTTTCTGTTTAAAAAATGACAGCAGGGCATCTGCAACCCCAGAATTAGGTCACACATATACATTTACTGTATTTTCAGGCTTATAAAGCACATGGAAGACACCTTAGTTTCGGCCACAAAATTCAGGAAAAATAAATAACTTTTCTATTGCACTTAGACATTTTCCACAGTGCAACTGAGGAAGCAATTATTAGACAAGTCGTGCTAACAAATACATATGTCAATATGCTGTGATTTGGGATGACATGAGTTTTTTTGCTAAAATTCTCCCCAGGGAGGGGGGACAGGGAGGGTCACTTGAGGGGGAAATATGACCAGTATAATAATAATAAATATAAATTTATTGTTCTAGGACGTTTGTCCTATGGAACATGTATTCCATACATACATTCAATGGTCTCTGTGGTTTTACAATGGAGAACTTACTTAACCCCTTCCCTGACGGGTTTTTTTTACAAAAATGGTCAAAAAAAGTCATATTTTTTTATTTCAGATTCAGAAGCATTGAAGGGAGGCATATCCGAAAATGTTTTCATTAATTTTTTATTCCAAATAACTAATGATTTATTCAATAGTTTCTGATTGTTGCCCCTTAACTAAAGAAAATTAGGCCACCCGCATTACGTTATAACTTTCCTTCCCGTAATCCCTTGTTAAACATTTAAGGAGGAATGCATTTAGTTTATATGACAAATGAATATACTTTTCCGACAACGTTAATGTAAGCTATTAATTTTAGCCCTTAGTACATCAAGAAAAAACGTACAAACATTCATGGGAGTTAGGCAACCCGCATGACGACGACTTTCGCTCTGAAAATGTTTTTGAAAAAATGAAAATTCATTTTATGGCAAAAATCAAGAAACTTTAATTATTTTACTTGATTCTCATTGAAGAGAGCTGGAATCCCTTTCCTCAGTGTTCCCTGCGAGTCAGAGGAGTGTTAAGCGAGCAAGTCGGCTAGATCTGGAGATGTATAAAAATTATCCGTCGTCAGACAATATCATAGGCCAAATCATCACACTTCATCATCACTTTTGAGGACATGGGTAAATGGGCAAAGTCTTTATCCTACACAGTCCCCATTCCCGTGTTAATCGTCGTTGACCACACGTATCCAGTTCTCGATTCACTAAGGACAAATATTTGCCAAATGAAGCTCTTTTCATAGGGATGAACTGCCACCACCCCAATCTTCCCTTGTACAAGAGCAGGCTCTCGTCAATGGTAACGTCCATCTCTGGTGTATGGATTGCCTTGAAATTTTTCTCCAGCTTCTGGCAAATCGACCATATTTTATTTAGTTCGGCGTTGGGGCGTTTGGGCGTTATTATTGGCAAAATGTAAATATTGCCTTATTTTTACGAATCATCGGTAAGACATTGTTTGTCCAAAAAAGGGAGATGAGAGTTTAGGTCTCATCGACCAATAAAACTCAGTATCTGGCTTCCTCACCATGCTTTGTAGCATTACAAGGGCAAAAAACACGAATTTCTAAGCTTGTCACAACTCGCCACTGATTTACGCTAGCACTGCTTGGCCCCGCTTTTTCACGCAAAGTGTTCCTGACGCAGCGATTAGTTTCCCAAATTATAAAGTCAACAATTTGATCGTTGAAAAAATTATTTTAGGGAGCCTCATTCGGGAACCAGGTCAAAGCTCATCGAAGAATTACCTTCAAAAAGAAACCTAGGTGGCGCCGGAGGAGGAATCGTTGAAAGTATTTCCTCCCACTCCGCTTCCTGCGAATGTTCCGCTGTGCCTTCCGATTCGGAGCTTGTTTCTCCGGAGAGAGTCGAATCACTGCTGGTCTAACACTGATTCCTTTCCGGAATATATAGCTGATTACCTAATGTTACCAAGCGAAAACAAAGAATTTGCCGTGGAATTCACTCATACTACACCGCTTGTATTATAACCTAAATGTTCGAACTAAAAATAGAATATTAGCATCGGTGGAATTTCAGCGAAAAAGTGAGTGCGCATGAAACCGGTCGCCAGGCCATCGGTCCTCGAGCGGGTGTTTGTTTTCTGACCTCAGGAAAGCGTCAAACATGACAATAGAAGGCATTACACGTTTGGGATTTATCTCTATCTCTCCTTTTTTCTTGTACTCATGTGGGCTAGGGTAGAACATATACAGGGCACTTGTGTTGGTTTGCATTGAGAACATACGCCTTTTAGATGCCTTCATCGTATAGCTGTTTTCGTAAATATGTATCACTACTTCCACCAGTATTCGAAATAGAAAAATGAAAGGGGCTGATGAAATAACATTCGCAACATATCTAAACATTTCGCTGTCGTCGCGTTGCATCACATTTTCATCCTCACTAACATCCGAATCAATGTTCTTATGCTCAGAGAGGCTTCACTCAGAGCCAGAGAGTTCAACATC
Organism: Pyrrhosoma nymphula; assembly: GCA_963573305.1. Taxonomy (NCBI): domain Eukaryota; kingdom Metazoa; phylum Arthropoda; class Insecta; order Odonata; family Coenagrionidae; genus Pyrrhosoma; species Pyrrhosoma nymphula. The sequence continues at coordinate 139,237,551 of OY754329.1, read as the reverse complement.
CTCCAATTCCTCATCAGAAACATCAATGGTCGAAACACTTTCGGATCCACTCTACATAACGGTAAGATTCGTATACCAAAGAGAAACAAACTTCTGAAGCAACGAAATTATATCACCAGTTCAAGGGAAACTTCGAGATGTGCAAACTACAGCGTACATACGATGAATAACTAACGCATCCTAAAATTTTGCGACAGCTAGAAAGAGGCCGATGGCAGGAGAAACAAAACATATTCGCCGAAAGCGAAGTATCAGTAAATGAAAGAAAAATCTTCACCCCTTTTCCCTACTGTAATCCGTTTTCCTAGAGGTAGCGTCATAAAATCCAATTTTCACAAGTGAAGAGAATAGTATGGGGGAAAAGGGCATGAGGGGTCTGAAAGGAGAATAACCCGGGGAAAGAGGACAAATAGACTTGAGTAACAGAAGATTAGCAGAAAATTGTAGAGGTTGTTCAATGAGAGACCTGCAGACGGTCGGAAAATCCAAAAGACTTCCGACCGCCTGTTTATTGCCCTTGCGCGTGATCTTTCTCGTCCGTGCCCGACCGTGTCTTGCTGGCTGACCACCCAGTACGGTGACACACGCCAGACGTCAGGGTTGGGGAGGGGAATTTTGGGAAATACCAAAGGACCCCTCGGAGAACCAAAGACAAGGAGCATCAGAAAGGGTACGTGAATGAAGCCGCGGCGAACGTCCGGCAGGGGTCGGTCGGTGAAGCATATACGGATACCAAAACTACAGCGTAAATACGTAAATAATACACAACTTATAGGTAAATATGTATTACAAAATGAACAATAAAAAAATCGGGAATGCATTGTTTTTCATATTATAACAGATAAGGATTTACTGAGTAACAATTGTTATTTGAGTCTTCTTGATCGAATGCAATTTAGCGATAATGCAGAAAAGAACTTATGATCCCATATGAAGATTTCGCTTCCAGGGAGCGTAGTTCCACTAGTATTCCGGTAGGATAGACAAATAAAATAGATGAGTTTTGTGAGAACTGATAAAATATAATTCTCATAAGTAGATAGGAAATAGTAAGTAATCGTGAATAATAATAATTCAAATCTAAAATCAATCCTTCAATCATTATATAAATTACGTTAACAATTGCATAAGCAAGATTCCAACTGTTGTACTTCGGGATATCAAGTAGCTAAACTTACAATAATCCTAGTAGTAGGCAGAGCGCTTGATAAAATTGAATTTTCATGACCATAAAACGTTTCCTAACATTTATATTGGATGAAAAAATAGTGCGTAAATTTTGATATACGGAGAGTAATTTTGGTGCGTGAAGTTTTTTTTTGAAACCATAATACAAGTAAAAAGTCTTCAAAAAAGCGAGAATACAGAGATAGGCGTCCATACATGACATCTAGCGGCGAAGCATCGAGTTACTACGAAGGGGGCGAAATATCTCGTCCAAAACAGCTAAAGAAGGGAAAAAGTAGAGTAGGACGAGATATCTCGTTCACGTCAGAATTTGCTAGACCATTCAGGACGAGATATCTCGCCCGCGTCAGGGAAGGGGTTAACCGAACTGAATAGGTACAGCGGAGAATGAATAGCCAAAACAATTTGATAAATATAAAACAATTATATGCAAGAGACGTTATTCCAAATGATATAAAAAGAAAATTCAGCAGGAATTCTAAGTTTAACATGTGCAACATCTAACATAACAATGTCTATCATATATTTATGAATAATTAGATGAGTATAATAGTTTGACAGAATTTTGTATTGGACACTAAGACATGACACTGTAGTATTGGTCGCTAAGACATGACACAATTAATTGAAATAACAACAAAGAAATGAAAATATAACAAAATATTGAAAAGTTGCAATAGTAGTTAACAGAGATAATTGAGGAACGGAGGTAACCAAAAATAAGTATTGGAATTTATTAATATAAGTATTCAAGAATAGTACTGTAGTACAATATTTACAACAAAAAATATGAATAGTATAATGATTGACAAGCATACATACAGAAACAGGAACAAGGTAATGCATATCCAAGTGGTTTATAATGAGATACTATAATATTTTTCATAAATAAATGATAGCATTTTAAATTTAAATTGGTGTATATTGATGGAGTTAACTACATTATCAGGAATACTGTTCTATATTCTTAGGCCAGAATTTATAGTTGACAAGTGATATACATTTGTCCTACACTTTGGAATTTTGAATCGTCTTCTGGCTCTAACAGGCCTGCCCGAAACAGTCAGGTTTCTAATGATGTAGTCATATAGATATTCCGGGGTTTTAGATGATAATATTTGATAGATGAAAATAGACAGTTGGAATATTTTTCTATGTTCCAGTTTCATCCACTTTAACTTAATATAATAGGAAGTTACATGTTCGTAGATATTGGCTTTGAAAATATATCTTACTCCGGCATTGAACAATGTTTGTAATTTTTTATGTGACTCCTTTGTTAAATCAGCAAATACGAGTGAACAATAATCAATATGAGGAATTAATAGGTGATTAACGAGTTTTTTGCGCAGCTCAAATGGAATTAGATTCTTAAATTATTTCATCTACGCCAATGTCTTATAAACTTTGTTGGAAATAGAAGCCACATGTTCTGTCCAAGTTAGAGTGTTATTAATATTAACTCCTAAGTTCATAATTGAAGTTGCATATTCGATTTCGGAGCCATTCATTATGATTTTAGGCAGCATATCGTAGTTTAATTTATTCACCAATTTTGCTGTGCCAATAATAATACATTTTGTCTTGATGGGATTAATTTTCAAGAAATTGTCATTCGCCCATTTGCATATGCTATTAACATCTTCATTAATCTTTTCAATGGCGCTATGAATTTGTAATGGATGGCAATCCAGGTAAACTTGCAAATCGTCAGCATAAAATTGATAGTTCGAATAATTGATCGAAACTGGTAAATCGCGAATAAATATTGAAAAAAGGAGAGGTCCAAGGATAGAACCCTGAGGCACACCGCATGGCATTGATAGAAAACTGGATAGTTGATCCTCATTTCCCTTAACTGCTTGGGTTCTCTGAATTAAATAAGACCGAAACCACTGAATTGCTGGTAGAGAGAAACCAAGTTTTTGCATTTTATAAAGTAATAGGCCATGATTAACACAGTCAAATGCTTTATTAAAATCAAAGAGGATTAGGATGGTTACTTTCTTATTGTCTATGGAGTGCCGGATATCTTCGGTGACTCTCACAAGGGCAGTTTGGGTACTATGTCCTTTCCGAAATCCAGACTGATATTTATCTAGTATGTTGTTTGATGAAAGGATGTCTGCTACTAAGTCATGTACAAATCTTTCTAGTGGTTTCGACAAAGTACATAGCAATGAAATTGGACGATAATGCGATGGCTCAGCTGGATTCCGGATTTTCTTTATTGGTTTGATTATTGCAGTCTTCCAGGTAACAGGAAAGACCGAATAGTTCAACGAGAAGTTATAAATGTCAAGCAGCACAGGAAATATTGCTGGCATAATTATATTTCATATTTTTTTATTTATCCCATCAATTCCACTAGCATTAGACTTTATGCTACGAAAATACTGTGACATCAATTCCGGAGTAAAATGGGGAAAATAAAATACATTATTACCAAAATCACTTACATTTAACATGTCTACTTCATTTACGGCTTCAAAATATGGTTGTAGTTCCTGAATTAAACTGGCATTTACATTAATAGCTGAATTGATAAAGTATCGTTTGGTTCGTCAGTCGAAATATTAAGTTTAAAATTGTCATTACGAGAGTTGATAAGTCCTAGTCTCTGAACCTCATTCCATATGGTTTTAGAGTTCCATTTGTCAGAAAAACAGATATCATAGTAATTTTCTTTGGCCTTTTTCATTAACCTTTGTGCTTCATTCATTAATCTTTTATATTCATGGAACAGATTTTGAGATCTACTCCTTTTAAATTTTTGACGTGTTGCATCTCTTTTTTGAACTATTTGTTTTATTTCATAGGTGATCCATGGGTTTGGGTTTCCCTTTGGCTTTACCTTTTTCAAGGGAGCATGAACATCTAGTAGTTAATTAAAATTTGACATAAAAATAGACACTTTGGTGTCAACAGAATTTGCGGAGGTAAAATCTGTCCATTGCAGATAATCAAAGTCTTCCTCAAAACTTAAGAGATCGAATTTACTCAAGTCTCGATAACAAATGCTTTCTGGTTTACAATTTGGAGTTTTCAGGTTAAATTTTATTTTTATTAGGTCGTGGTCAGATAGAAATGGAACAGGATGTTGACCATGTTCTCTAACTTTTAATATATCGTCACCAGTATGGGAGAAAAGGGAAGTGTTTGATAGGTTCGTCCTGTTCGTCTGAAGTGAGAAAGAAGTTGATAGAGGAGAAAAGTAAGACGAGGTTTTGGAACAACGGAAATTGAATGCTGGGTAAATTTTCCTGGTGGGGATTGCCGGGCGGGGGAAAGAAATATGGGAATGCGCGGGCATTTCCATTTTGAATTTTCTAAATTTCCGATCCATTCGGGCAGATTCTTTATCAATCTGCAGGAATGCAGCTGAGTTCTCTTTTAGGATATTTTTTCAATCACTGGGTTGGAGCGAAAGGGGGGAAAGGTACACCATTTTCCGATACAAATATATGGGTGCTTCAATATTTTTTCCCTTTGATTATGCATGCGCCCAGCGCTAGTCATACTTTAGAATTAATGTGCTTCAAAGTAATTGGTCGAATGAACCAAGCAAACTCGTATTTTCTCTAGTTTTCTTGGCTGTTGGCGACGGAAGAAGGGAAGGGCAATACCTTGCTCGGTGTATACATCAAAACGTTCAATTAGGGCGGGGAATATTAAACCTGATTCCTTCAATGATATCTATTTCCAGCTGGAATAATTATGCCGTTGAGCAAGGTTAAGTGTAATCAGTCTGAAATAGTAAGAAAAAAGCTTCATCAGGTTATATTCACGACTGAATCTATCGCTCAAACAACCTAGCACTATCTCCGATACATGTCATAGTTTTTTAGAACATGCACGCAGCAAACGATTTCGGTACCAGGAATACTCATCATGGATTTATGTTTGGGAAAACCGGTAGCAAAAATGCCAGGGATCATGAGAGGAAAATGCTGGTTGTAGCAATTATTCTATCGTAGGCAAGTATATCTGTACATGACTATTTTAAGTTAATTTACTCGTAGGCAACTCTGTGGACTCATGGCAACAAAGCAAAGCTGGTTGTAGCAATTATTCTCTCGCGGGCGAGTATATCCGTACATGACTAATTTAAGTTTTTTTACTCGTTGGAAACTCTATGGACTTGTGGTAACAAAGCCGAATGCATTTTTTGCCCGATTGGTTTCATATTGCATGTAATACAATGCCTACAATTCAAAGTTGTCCAAGGTCTGGTTTCACTGGGGCATCCAGCGGCCATGTCCAACCACGTCTGGACATCGCAGCTGGACGACGCGGCCGGGTGGTTTCATTCAGGTGTCTACGTCCCGATTCCGCAGCTGGGCGATGTGGGAGAATGTGTATTTAGTTTAATTATGAATTTATTATCAGTTTGTGTTTCCTGAGAGTGAGTTGATTTTGAGCTGAAAGGGATGGTGACGATTCAGTTTTGTTGCTTTTATTGGAAAACGAAGAAGAGGACGATCAAATGTTGCAAATAGTTTTACAGAAAGAGCTGGAAAGGACTCTTTATATAAAACACGAAGAGAGGAGAGCAGAAAAATCACCGAAAATTGGAACTGCCTGACTAGGCATCCACGTCTAGCCTGCTCTTGAAGCAGTAGAGAGGCAGAGATCGGGCGTCAGCAGTCGAACGTGCTGGCCGAGACGTCTCAGTGAAATCGAGTGCATTTGATATATATTGGATGACTACACAGTGACTTCCAACTGATGGACGTGAACGCGACACTCCACAGCGAAACCACGCCTTTACTATTGTAGCATTGAAAAATGAGTTATCGTTCAGGTAATTCACATTGGGTGCATAATGTATTTGGCAACAATGATTAATTTGTTGTTTAACTCAAACAAGGAGTGCCTAAAAACATTGAAGTGATCCGTCACTATTTGTATAAATGAGTAACTTTTTCACGTCGGGACCAAGACCCAAGATTTGTAATTTCAAAACTTCGTTATTTCGTAATATCGTGTACTGTTACACACACTTAGTTTAAATTGATTTTAAGCCACAATGCCAAAATGCAAGGAATTCATCTAAGAAGAGAGCTAACATACCTTTAGGGAACCTGATCCCTTTTGGTCAGGACCGAAGATTTTGCTTCATAAAATCAAAATTTCGTTATTTCGAGTTTCTACTGTATATACATATCTCTTGGACAATTTTTTTGCAGAGAGAGATTATAGTATGAGTAGTTACCATTGGGTGTAAATACTGATAATTGTATTTATAAAAGATAGCAATCAATAGATAAATCTAAATTAAATATTGGTGTGGATTTCAACAGTAAGTTTTCTGAATTCTTTGTTAAGCCAAATCTGACTTTGAAATTCACCATGTGAGATTCAGGTTAATTTTCCGTGGACTAATTTGAAGAACAAAAGCTTGTCTTAAAAGCTGGAAAACATGTAGTAAGTTTATCACTGATTATAATTAAAACTTACCTTTTTTCAATGGAAAATTAAGATCATTTAAACTCAATTATCCTCCTAAAGAAGTAGGCTCACACGATCCATCAACTTCCATCCATTTACTTTCTTCTTAGCACCTTCAGTATCTGTTTAGCACCATCATTATCTCAGTCATTACTTAATTTTCCAATTATAATCAAGCCAACTATCTGTTAGTTGTACTTGACTGTGAGATTGTTCACTGTAATCTAAAGACACAGATACTTATAATCATCATTGAAGTTCAGGCTGCCCCAAAAACCTTGCTTTTTTTTAATGGTTTAGAGTCCTTTTTTTCCTCATCTATCATGCAACCCACAGATCACGAAGTGTAATTTGATTTTAAGTGACAATGCCAACATGCAAGGAATTCATCTAAGAAGAGAGCTAACATACCTTTAGGGAACCTGATCAAGGCCTCCATGCCAAGAATGAGAGACATTGCAGCTGCCTGGGCTGATATCAGCTTTTAGATGAGCTTAACTTGGTTCTCAAAGTCATTGTAGTTTCAGAGATATTTAACAGGGCTCACTTACTTCCAAAATGAGTTTTTTCAGGCAGAAATACCTTCATGCATAACAAATTATGAAATCTATGCAATGACATTAAACTGTTTTCTTTCAAGTACATATAATGTTTCTTGGCTGTAGTATCCATGTTGTGGCAGCAGTAATAACAAAGAAGTGAAGTTGTGCACATGAAAACATGGCTGTAAGAATGTGTAAAGTAAGGTGATAGTACAATAAAGCTATTCAAGCTAAATGTGATTATGCCCAAACATAACATTGGCCATCCACACATCCTGATATCCAGTAATAATAGATAATGGATTTCAAATATAAATGCAATCCTGGATCAGCATCATAGATAATCTCATGGCATTTATGCAATTAATCAAAACAATCACTAAAGCATGCCTCATGATATAAGAGAGCGCTGATGCAGAACAGGAAGAACACAAGAGATGGTATCCTATGAAAATACAAGTTAAGATTAAAAATTGTCAAATCAATGACTAACATGAAAGTGAGCTTTCTATGCTGATCTACCATATTTCTCCGAATATAGTCCCCCTACCCCCCAATTTTTGAAGGTTCAGTTTTGAAAGAATCAAATAGCAAGGAGGCCTTACATATTTTATTCTCAGGCTAACAACTTGTGTGGTAGCTTGTCTCGCCTAAGTCGCACGGACTTTCTTTCCACCTCAAATTATTCAGCTGCTGCATGATTCCCTCCATGTGGCAGCATAAATCCACCCCATGCTATTATGCAATAACACTCACTATACAGTGTTCTTGGAAAGAATCATGAGCCATTGGAAGTGAAACCCATGACCTCCCTTGAAAGATGAAAGCAATCCTAAAATTAATGTTAAAATGATTCCTTTCTGTACGTATAAAGGTTTAATAAAAAACGCAGTACTTCTCCCACATCAACTACTTTTGTTTTCATTTATGTCCTTCTGGAGTCGAGCCATAGAGCTGAAGCCCAAGTTTTAAAGTACCTATAGGTTTGCCATTGGATAGCGTAAATTTCAATGTACCTCTTCAGAGGAGGCAACAATCGTGTTCTATGTACCTATGCAGGAGGTACGCTTTCATAAGACGTTTAGAGCAGGATTGGATTTTTTTCTGGAGTTGAACTGCCGACTCTAAACTTAAAAGTCCAACTACATTACCAAGTATTATTGTATTGCCTATGAGTTCCTCATATTTCATAGCTCCACCGAGCTAAATAAGATTGAAAATCGTGGTTCTTTTTACTTATGCATGCAGGGCGATCAAGTAAGAGGGTTTGAGCCACAGCTGGATTGGAATTTTTACTGAGTCGAATCAACAACCGTAGACTTGAAGTCCAACCATTCCATCATTAACCATTGTATTGCCTATGAATATCTAAAATTCCATAACTCTACGTCACTAAATAAGAAAGTAAATCGTGGTTCTTTGTGTCTATGTGCTCAAGTACGAAGTTTTGAGCTGGATTGACAATTTTTCCACAGTCAAACTGAGGACCGTAGAGTTAAAGTACAACTATGATATCAATTACCATTGTATTGTCTATGAATGTGTTAAATTTCATAGCTCCACATCGCTAAATAAGAAAGTAAATTGTGGTTCATTGTACCTATGTTCTCAGTTTATTTGCATGCAAAATTTGGATTCCCGCTGTGACGGAGACAAGATGGCAGATCATTAGACAAGTGCATGTCATGACCTGTCCTTTACGAACCTTGGGTTTGTATTTGCTGCCATGGGCACTGATTGGTTGCAGCTGGATGTCATGTACGTGTTCAGGGAAGAAAAATTGGACGTTTGCGAATGATGGAAAAATGAATATGGATCCCTATCATTGCCGCTATTCCTGAAAATGATGACTTCATAGAGCCTTGAGCTATAATTGCTGCTATCCCTGAAAAATGATCGTGTGAATCATGCTTTAGTCACTTGAGCTCGAATATAGTCTTCCCCATTACTTTTCCCACGAAGCTTCGGAGCAAAAAGGGGGGGGACTACATTCGGAGATATACGGTATATGTTAAGTCAATAATAACACCAGTCCTTTGGGAAATTTTTTCTCAACGATTGCTTTTCCTAATTCTACCTATAACAACCTCTTCATGAGAAAGAAAGATTAAAATACAGAAATAGTTATGGGCTTGTAGCGATGAACAAGCTATATAAAATCTCATAGCATTATGAGGCTAATAGGAAACAAAAGTAACTTCAAATGACAAATGGGACTGGTCTGGAATATCATTTGATTTGTCAAAAGGCTTGGAACCGTGAAACAGAAAATGAGGGGAGAAGGAGAATTAAATGCCTGAAATCTGGGATTTTGAAGCCAATTGAGAAAGACAATTTGTAAGCTTCAGAACAAACTAAGGTTACTAAGGGTTATCTCAAAGCACATTAATTAAATTAAATATGATAGTTTGTTAATGATCAGAAGGAAAAGGTACAAAAACACAGCAAATTCCACAATGAACTTTAGTATAAGACCATGTTTTCACAGCGGTGCAGCATCATCAGGAGAGAAAAAACCAAAATTTTTTATCTCTATGCATGCACACATTTTTTTTGCAAAAAAGCAAACTTTTTATTCTTTACACAAAATGGAGCCATGTGCCATATCAAAACCATTGTGGTATAATTAATTTTACTGTGGTATTGCAGTGTTTTTGCTCCTCTCTGTTCCTTCAAGGTAAAAAAATATCAGTCTATTCACGACTGAAAAGGTTTTTTAAACAATAAGTTAGTTCCAAATTAAGTACATTTCTAAAAAAAGGTGGATCTAACACAGGTCTTTTGATTCCTTGCTCAGGATGAAGAAAACTAAGCTCACCTTAGTTTAATTTTCATTTGCAGAAAATTGTCTCCCTTCCGGAGTATGAACAGGCAATGAATAGGTTATGAAATAGAAGAGGATGCAGACAGCTGTAAGAGAAGTGTCACGCCTTCACAATGCCAACATTATAAGAAACAGAAACTCGCAGATAAGAGTTGCCTGGATGTTCTGTTGTACTTTTGGGTCAAGGGATATATACAGAGAAGTGTTTGATTGCTGGTGGTGAATATAGCCCTTTGAGAATTGATTGTAAAAAGCAAAAAACGAAGCCGAGTTTAAACCTAAGAGGGCCCCCTTCAGAAAGTGGACATTACTTATGAACGCCTTGATACATCTCCCCTGATCTGTTGACATGTATGTTGCTTCACCTAAAAAAGAAGCAAAACATGAGTTAGATAAAGAGTACTACATGAACGCACAACAAATTTGAAGTTCATGGTTTCACATACTTCAGAACAACTGGATGTGCAAACAAAGGCTGGTCACTGAATTTCCATTTAAAAAATCAGGGAGTATTCTAGATTTTCTGGGGGGGGGGGGGGACAATAATAACAATTTCACAATATTTTTGCTATGAGGTTACTATTTATTACTTTGGTTCTGCCAATAATAGAATATGGGTCAGTGATATGGAGTCCTTAGTACCACTGTCATAGGAAAAGAATTGAAAAATGCTTGAAATATTTTGTAAGATTATGTGCAAAAAAAGTGTGGAGTTGATATGACAATGACTTCCTACAGTGATATGTATAATGCACTAGGTCTTAATACTTTAAGTAATAGGCGGATGCATGCTGATATTCTCTTTTTACATAAAATACTAAATAATTGAATTTATTCAATATAGCTATTGCAAATATTCATTACATAAAAGTTTTGTACATTTCTACACTTTTTATTTTTTAAACACACTACGCGTTTCACCAATTTTATGGCATCGTCAGGTGTAATTTTAATGGCTAACGTGCCATAACATGGAGAATGGGTAATTATGAAGTAGACGGACTCATCGTATTTTTTCAATTTTTTTTCTAATGGCTTCCAATACCTTCTACAACTATGAAAAATATTTTTTTTGATGCGCTGATGCTAAATAACTCAGATATTTACGATTTTCGAAGGGTGTAGAAAATGAGAGAAAGTAACATTTTTTCAAGTTTTTTATTACGACCAATTACGTACCAAATTAACAAATTAATACGTGGGTGGGCACAGCACAGCGGCAGCCTGAAAAACACGGTGGATACGCTCATGGTGGTCCCGGTAGAGCATTTTAAATTGCATTTCTGCCAGATACTTGACAAAGTTCTCCTTTCCCCGACCATATCGTGTCACCTTGTCCCGCACTTCCCGCCAGACGCATTCAATAGTATTCGTGTTAGCGCCGGTGCTCGGGCCCACGAAGTTAACCGAGTAATTCACCGTAAGGTGCTGGATACCACCCGGAGGCGGCCTCGGTTATACTTCCTCCTCCCGAACTTGGCTTCGTCGATTTCGACGAAGGTGTCGAGACCGCCGATCTTCTTTGACGATTCTATGATATGCTCAACGAATACTTCCGGACAGCGGGAATACCAATCCACAACAAAGTGTACACTGACGTCAAGCTCCCTTGTGATGAGTTCTTGACGAGGGGGCTGCAGCTACAATAGGATGTTCACGAGCTTCACGTATTTCTCCAGCCTTGACCCGTCGTAGAAGGTACCTGCCCTCGCAGATACCTTATAATTACTGCGGCGAGGACACTGCTTCCTGACAGCAAAGCTGCACTGGCATCTAAACTGGAGAGACTCCCGGTGAAGATGGCAGACTGAACCACACTTTTCGCATCGGGTGGACGTTTTTAACACCCCTCGAGTGTTTAACACCCCACAAACTTTCTCGAGTGACTCAGACCATTGTCTCGACGTAATCTACGCCTCGCGGGGCTCTCACAGATCGCAAAACTTGTTCTTGAATGCAAAAGTAGTACTTTCGAAAATCGTAAATATCTGGGTTATTCTGCATCAGCGCGCCAAAAAAAATATTTTTCATAGTTGCAGAACGTATTGGAAGCCAATAGAAAAAAATTTTGAAAAAATATGATTAGTCCGTCTACTTCATAATTACCGGAGAATGTACTGTATGTTCCCACAGCCTGTAGAAATTTGTTTTCCGTTGTTTCCGCCCTTTAAAGGACTGTCATTTAATTCATCAAAATGCAAACGTGCATTTCGTAAAGACAACGTAGTAAAAGCTTGTGATGTGGGGTATGGGAAGTTGTTCAGAATGCTAATCCGTGTGCAGAAACCTGAAGTGCTAGATGCCAAAGAGATGAATGTAGCATCGAAAGATACACTACAAATTTGGCACGAGCGGCTAGGTCATCAAAATAGTCAACATGTTCAAAAGTTTCACAAACAACGAGGTATTGATGTTGCTGTAGATGACGACTTTTGTGGGGCATGAGCCAGGTGACTACACCTGACGATGACATAAAATTGGTGAAACGCATAGTGTTTAAAAAATAAAAAGCGTAGAAAAGTACAAAACTTTATTGTAATGAATATTAAAAGTTTCTACAAAGTAGAGTCAGAAGCTGTGCTATTGCAAATGATATCTTTTTGTGTTCCTATTGCTAATACACACTGTAAGAGAACCTTTTCTCGAGAATTTTTTGGGACAAATTATTTATATAACAGCCCAATGGCATGAATTATGGGGGTGGAAAATTCCCTGCCATTTGAAATTGATTTTTTCAAAATGAGATTATATAGAATTAAATGTTTATTAAGAAATCACTTATAAAAATTTGTAAAATTATTTAAATCGTTTTTATACTGTATGTAACCTGATATGTAATTTTTTTTTAAAATCACAATGTTTTTATGCTTTCTTTATTTTTATATTTGAAAAGGGTAACTGCCCGTACTATGTATGTACTTGATTTTTCAAAATCCTGTGCAATATATAAATAATGTTTTTCAAGGAGGTTGTATTGAATTTTGGGGTCTGTTACTGGCGCATTTACATTGCTTCCTTAATTATTATTTCTTAATTTCACTGCCCCCCTCGCCCACCTGTTACCTTAAGTTACATCATGAGCTTACCTTTTCAATAAAAGCACACTTCATTAAATTTAGGAAAGAGTAATTCATCACAATTCCTCCCAAATTTCTGAATACATGGACTAAATACTGAAAAATCCAGTATTCACTGTTTGTCTCTTTTCCAGGTTTACCTTGGTAATTCTCGTAAGCACAAAAATATTTACGGCACAAATGCATTCTGCGTTATATGAGTTCTTTATGAATGTAATACTTGACTAATGAACTTGAAACCGAAATTGCTATTTTATTTATGAAATTGTGAAATTGAAACAAAAATTTTATTTCAGTGAAAAAGGTCCAATCTTCTAACCGTAGCCATTCACTCATAAATTGAGAATACAAATACACAAAAGGTGACGCCCATCGAATGAGCTGCGCTGAGACTTCTACGTCATCCACCTCCCCTCGTTGGCTGTTTTGGGGAGTATAGTGGGGGTGGAGTTGGGGAGGGGATGGAGGGGAGGATTTTGATTCGGCTAAGGAGCTGTGGACGAAGGGATGACGTAAGAAGTCCCACCATGCCCATTCCAGCAAAAGGGTTAAGAACATCAGTTTTTCATCGCTCGTAACTCGAGAACTAGGTGACGGATCGAAAAATGGAAAAATACAGGTCTTTTTATTTTACTAACTCTATCAGATTTGTCAATAAAAAAAAAGGTAAATGCCCCCATTAAATCATCATAAAGAAAAACTAATAACATAATAAAAATACACATATTTCACATAAGCTTAAGTAATTAAACTTGATTTACTGATGTGAGTTATACTAGCAAATTATAAACTATTTTCTCAGCTATTACAGCAAGATATTAGGCCTGACTTGGCCACACACATTTGCTTTTGTACTAAAGGCTAAAATACACAATACCAATTTCTTGATCCCACATTTCACAGTCGCTATTAATACTGATATGAGATGGAAGAATATTTGAGAGAAGAACAATTTAGTAGTAGAAAAATAGGGGGGATGAGAGGAGCAATTCTAATGGAGAAGAGGATGCTAAAAGACAAGCCGAGGTATATTGTTTTCATTGATCTGGATAAATCATCTGATGGACATGAACTGAGACAATGCTGGTAACACAAAGAGCATAAGAGTGCTGTTTAATGACAGAAAAATAATATGCAAGCTGTATGAAGAACATACAGCCAGATGAAATATTAATAGAGTTAAAAAGAACATTTTTTACAAGTCATACTTACTGAAGAAAAGGTATAGCTGTGTCTTTGATTGAAAGAGATCAACAACAACTTTTGCTTGACAATCTATTCCAATTGTTAAACTCATGGAACATTCCGCATTTCTCTGACTGTGCGGCTTCCTAGGAAATACCTCTGAAATATCAAAAAAGTCATAAGCAATGCAAGTGTATTCGTCTTTACCATCTTTGCCAATCACATAATTACAGACAAAGCCTATTTTTGTTATTTATTTTGTCAGCATGCATAACATTGACTGAGCATAAGTGTCTTCCAATTGTCAAGATCTGTGAATGATGCATTAGGGATAATTCTGTACATATTTTCCTACAACCTTGGTTTTACTCTGGAGTACAATACTCATGGGCACATGATCAGGAAAAATATATAGAGCGACAAAAAAACTAAAACAATACTACAATTTTAAGCCAAAGGAACCCAATTGGACCAGAGCCTTTCATCCAAATCGCACCCTTTTCAGGGATTTCAAAGGTCAAAGAGTGGAGCCTTGCTCAACACTCTAAGATCTGGCAGAATGCACAGGGGCTTACATCTCCTGAGAATTACAGACTCAGCAAGATGTAGATGGTGCAAGGATGAGGACGAAACAACATCGCACATAGTCTTCAAGTGTCCCGCTTTGATGAGGAACAGAGTCAGGCATCTGGGATCACCATTTTTGGAACTAGATGAAGTCAGGTGTATCCCTTACAGGACATGCTAGCCTTTAGCAGGGCGACTGGACTCTATGGGTGATTACAGACATGGTGGTTGGCACAATGGACCATTAGGTCTAAGTGCCTCAGGTCCTCCTTGGAGGAACTCCACCAACAACCAATATAATCTAATAACGTTAAGCTGTACATAATACAGTTCTCAAATAGTTATGCAGATTTAAAGAAATCATTGATTTTTTGTTGCTAACTCTCTCTTAAAATGTAACTGCAAATCAATAAAACGGCATATTTGTCATCATTTCCTTTACCAATGCAACGTATCTTTCATTGTTTCATTTGACACAAAGATTCAGCATATGTTGTCAAAATTGATTGTTCAGCTGAGAATGCAGGTCCACTGTGAACATAATCTCTTAGTTACAGCAAAACCCCCATACAACGAATTTGTTGGGACCGGAAAAATCATGACTTCGATGTAGGGGGTTTTCGATGTATGGAGGTGGTGTGCGGGTTGCGTCTCCAAAGGGGCATCCAAGTATTCCGCGTACTTTACGATGCAAGTCGAGTAAATATCTCAATCTTGCTTTATTCACCATTAAAACCTTTCCTAGAGTGATGATAAACAATTTTTATTATTTACCATCAAATACCGTGGCTATCACCACGTTATTTTCAATCTGCGTATTTCTAATTGAAATTATTGTTTTTTTCGTCGATTCTGCTCTACGCCTCATTGCTTACTTTAGTTACGGTCTGAAAGTAAAGGAGCGCCAACATTAATGCCTAAGGATAAGGTATTTTTTAAAGTGCTCCATAATTTTTCTGAGTATCTAGTCGATGTTATTCTTCGAGTGCATTAATTTAAGTCAATATCAATTGCCAGTTTTATGCAGCAATTTTGCTTGAAAGAGCACATATTCCCATTTAGACTTAAGAAATAAAACGCACTGTTGGAATCCCATTAAAATACCGGTAAATATCTATGTTCGTGACCAGAATATACTAGATATCGATAAACGACGATGGAAGTTAGGGGGGGCGAGTTAGTTACCACGAGTAAAAACTTGGCAGTCGGCAATGCACTGAGGTCACAATGGCAATCTCAGATGATAATGCATTGACGATGCCGTTAACGCGTGTAAGAGTTGCACCCCTCTTTTTATGCGTCGAAGTTAAAGAAAAAATTTTGGGGCTTTTTTTCCTCCTATTGCGAGGTGTTGCGGGACTAACTTCGAATTTTCGGCCATTATCAAAGCCACTTGCGATATTCTCTTATAATTTACGCGGCATTTTTCATAGGCATGTATGGACCTCGGAGGCAAGTATTCACTTGTAGCCTAGGCCCTACAATACTTGCATTGTTTATTGTCCTTTGGAATGTATGGAGTAATTGATATTCATTAAAACAAAACAAATCCGACCTCGCTACAATTCGTGTTTAGTTGGTAAGTGCGGACAGTCGCACCGAGCTCTGATTTATAAATCCGAATCCCCCCACCGTTTTCCTAATGCACAAGTCATAGTCGCTGTAAGTCGCCTTTTAAAACGTAGTTAACTTTTAGAAATTATATTTTTCTGTAAACGATGACGAGTGGGAATGCAAACACATTAAATGCAAATACCCAAGCGTCAGCCGCGTAAAAAACGAACAATAAGGCGTAGATACGACATCAAAACTTGAAAAAAGTCAAACTTTGAAAGAAATCATAACTGTCTATGGAATTTAAAGCAGTTAATATTTCAATATGGTCCAACAAAAATCTCCAATGAATGACAAAATAAAAAAAATTCATGATTTAGGTACATAAAAACGGCTGACTTACTAGTGAGACGGGCGTTGCAGTACGGTGGCACGCGCGCGCATGTCCTGTCACAGCTCGTAGATTTTCCCCGAAAAGACCTTCTGTCCCTATTGCTATGGAATAGTGCAACCTTATCCTTTCTCCATCTTCTAATGCACGATTCCGGCACATCATGCCTTAGTCCGGCAGCGCGGTTTCCTACATCCTCAGCGTCTTTGATGACTTAAAGCACTTCAATTTTTTCAACTACCGTGAAAGACCACAACTTTTTGCCCTTGTTCATTTTGGAACAACACTGACCTATGTTGACGCATGCACAAATGTTAATATTCACAGAATTCTCTCAGTTATGCTTAAGGCAGGTGCATACAGTTGAGTCACTTAAAGTTGTCCGGTGACAGAAAATGAGAAAGTTAGGGGGGGTGGAAAATTCCAGTGCTTGCACTTGTCGCGCGGCCAATCGCTGTCCCCCAATTGCACCCCACACCCTTGCCTTGTCAAACAACAAGTTTTTAAAGTTATTTGGCAACTGCGTCCCCCGTAAACAAGTGAGCGAATGATACCCTCCCCTTGATGACTCACGCTAAGCACCAAGGTCACTCAGCTCTCCAGGGACTTGCTTCGGCCACGATACGAGAGGCGCGGCGGTAGGCGAGTGAAAGAGTGGCAACGCTGTTTTATGTTCCTAATGTTTGGCATGGAACACACTCGAACCCAGCCATGATAGACGTGAGCAGCATAGGTGCCGCTCGCCGCCAATCCCAGATATTAAATTTTTCTTGTGCCGTTCTACTCATTCTGTGGCAAAATGTTGGCCGAGAACGATCTGTCTTCTGACAGTATGTACTGCCATTTCTGATTCTGAACTTATCTTAGGTCGAATCACTGCTCGTTTCGTGGCCACTACCGCCCTGCCGCGATACTACTCTGCAGCCCGCCGCTCATATCGTGACCGAGGCTCGAAGGCTGGCAGATAAAAAAATCGTGTAAGAGGCGCACCCTCATTTTCGGCTGCGATTTCTGGGAAAAAAGGTATCCTCAAGCAATCGAGCAAATATTAGGGCGATCTCGAGCAAACGCACCACTTGCCGGTTAACAGACCACATCCATCAAGGTTAAGACGGCAATAGCAATACTTGGATAGAGTAGAGAGGTTACTCCAGATTTTCCTTTGGGATGGGGACAGAGTGATTAAAATTGGCTCTCATTGGTTGATCACCAACCAATGAAGTTTTGAATACTTCGCCCTCCTAACATGGGGAGTGTCTGATAAACGGGTCGCGGATCTCGATGAAAATACGTATGCATATAGAACTCCGAATGCTTATCACGAATCACTCCACATATGGGTGTATAAATCCAATAGTTTAAACAAAAAAGGCGTTTAAACATTTATAGATGTCATAAAATTCCTATTTATCAGCCTCCGGCATCAAGGGCGTGGTCCATTGATAAGCGTACGGGGCTGCGGTGCAGAGGAACCATGTTCGATTCCCGTCGGCGAAAAATTTTTCATGCTTACTTTCTTTGTTTTTCCTATGTGGAATTCTATGTTAAAATCTAATTTTTACATTTCTATTCAAAGTTTTTTTTTTAATGAGTGGAAATATTTTTTTTGCGAATACCATAGGGCTTATTTTTTTTCTTTCCCGCGAAATTTCTTTGTTTCCCCATTCTTTCACCACGCAAACTTG
Organism: Pyrrhosoma nymphula; assembly: GCA_963573305.1. Classification (NCBI taxonomy): domain Eukaryota; kingdom Metazoa; phylum Arthropoda; class Insecta; order Odonata; family Coenagrionidae; genus Pyrrhosoma; species Pyrrhosoma nymphula. The sequence continues at coordinate 139,219,087 of OY754329.1, read as the reverse complement.
ATTTGATGAAAATTTTCTGAAAGTGGTCACTCTCGCCATTTAAAACTCGAGCCTTTCTCGACGAGCCTTATTACAATGTATTTATTTGTACGTTTTTAGATCGTGAAATGGTGATTCGATTACAGAAATTAGTAGATAAGCCGATCGCATTTTCCCCTCCTTTTTTCAATGCACAACAAGACAGGAAAACGGGGATCTTTGATCGTGGGTCTTATAAATAATGATGTAACAATTATTTAGACTATTGTATGATTATAATATCAACAGGAGGTCTTGCAAATGAAGGAACAAATGAAGTTTGCGTGGTGAAAGAATGGGGAAACAAAGAAATTACGTTGACTTCGCGGGAAAGAAAAAAAAATAAGCCCAGTGGTATTCGCGAAAAAAATTATTTCCACTCATTAAAAAAAAACTTTGAATAGAAAAGTAAAAATTAGATTTTAACATAGAATTCCAGGAAGGAAAAACAAAGAAAATAAGCATGAAAAAATTTATCGCCGACGGGAATGAACACGGTCCTTACAGGCAGGTGGACAGTCTTATGATAACAGTCCACCTGCCTCTCCCTAAATAAAATCCGATACCGAAAGGTAATTTGAAACCATTTTAGAGGAAAACATGGAGCTCCTCCCATTCACGGGGTCCCCGGAATGTAACCCAATACGGGAAAGTAATCTGATACGATTTAAAAAGGGAAAATTGAGCTCCAACCTCACCACCTGCACCTTCGCAAATGAGGTGGGGTGGATGAGTGAGAGTGGAGAATAGCCCTCCTGATCTGATCTTTTCAGAGTATCTTTCTGTATTGGGTTACGACTGGGACTGACTGGTATTCCCCCCTACCCTCTTGGTGCATTACTCATCCACCCAACTATCACCCGGCTCAGCTAACGCGGAGCGGAGCTTTGGCTTCCCTTACACGTTTCTTATTGTGGGAACCATCAGAGTTGTTGGTTACCACCATAAGATACGTGTAAACGAGCCTTCACGGAGCCAGAGCGTCAAGTTTCCTTCATGCCTTCTGCTCTGTAGGTCTCGGATGTAAACATTTTCGAAGCCCGGAGCGGAAGGGTTAAGACGCGGTACTCTCCGCTGCGGTTCTACTTCCTGCTCAATTCGTAAATGTCTATGGAAAAATTACCTGTAAATGAAGAATGCTACGTTTTTTTTCTCAATAATTCGTTCTAGAGGGGCACTTTTCATGTTTTGGGCCCAAGCGCAGACTTCGATACACGGAGTTTTCGTAGTTAGAGAGGTTCGTTACGGGAGGTTTTTTTGCGTGCATTGTCCATTGGAAGGGTCCGGGACCTGGCCAATGACTTCGAAATAGGGAGTTTTCCTTAAAATTTCGCTGCATGGGTGTTCGTTGTATGGGGATTTTACTGTACCTGCCTTCTTGGTCACCAACACTATTTGCCATTTCTGCATTGTCTACTCCGTTACTTGCTGTCACCAAATTTGAGTCCATCAACACTTAATCAACATTTTCACTGGCATTGGCCAATAAATTTGTCAACACCTCATTATTATCATATCCCTTAGACATCAGCTCCATACTGCAAATACAAACTACCTATAGTTTCTTTTGAAGGTCCTTATGACTCCCTGGTCCAGAGGTTGCTTGACATTCGCTGAGTTCGGAGGGAAACAATCGACTTACATTTTGTTACTTCAGTACAGGGTGACAAGGGGCATTTTCAACAAACAAAAAATCTTTCTTTTTTCCTCTCCTATCTTTTTATCAAATATCATGATCAGTTCTGACATGACTGCTGATGTAATACATGCTTTTCTATTGTGTTTCCAAGCCACGGGAAAATGTCCCTGACCCATGCCTTAAAAACATCATGGATATGTGCTTTTCCGATCACTTAAGGCCTTAGAAACTCTCTCCAATCAAGCTTGAGCACTGCAGTACTGTTACTTTCTCCTTTAATGCCTTCCTTCCTAAGCATCGATCAGATTTCAGGGCAAAAGTTTTATTAGGTAAAGCCCTAAACAATAATACCCTTTAATTGGGGTAGAAGACATTCTTGGGGTCATAATTTTCCGACAATCTACAAAATCTGTCAGCCCAGGCAGAAACATCTTCTGACAGCACATTAGCTGCCTCCCCACACATTGCTTTGAACACTATGTTACGTCTTATTCTAAATTTTTCTATTCACCTGTTTGAGTCCTTTAAGTCCTCAATTTTGAGTTCTGCAGCAAATCCCAGGGCTTTTTGTTGCAATAACAGGCCTGATATAGGCAAATTGCTGCTCTCACTTTTTTAAACTATTCCATGGATGAGTCCAGCAAATACGTCACACGGTCAAATGACAACAACAAGTGAGCCGTGTAGTGGGATACATTGGCCGAGTTCCTCATTGCCGTGCGTTGTGATCCACAGAAATTTTACATGAATGGGAATGGTGCAATACTGTGATGTCCCTTATTGCATAAGTCCATAAAAAACACCATTCCACAAATTTCCAGCGGAAGGAAGCATGTTAAAACTGCGGGCTGCGGGCAGTAAAAATACGACAGGATGAAAGAAAATAAAAAATTTGGTCTTCCTTGTGTGCCTGCGCTCCCGACATTTTTTACCCTGGGATTACAAAGAAGTCTTGTCTGGAAGAATGTTTTTGATTTTTAAGAGATTTTTAAGATATTTAAGTTCAATTTCCAATGTTTGCACCTTTGCTGGTGAAGGAATCGCATTAGGATCAACGCAATACTGGAATGCTAGAGGCTCCCTTTTTTTCAGACTTGGCTTGGCATACAGCATTCATTACTGCCTCAGGTTCAATTTTCTTTCCCCTGGGCTTATGCCATGTCTGTTCCACGTATGTACATGACACGTCTACCGGAATATCTCCTTCAGCCCCGTCGAAATTAAATGGTGGAGGACGTAAAAGAGCCCAAAAGTGTGCACGCATTTACCGAATCTAAAATGGGAAAGAACAAATTAGCAGAGCTTGTACTTCACATTATAAAGATATCAAACAACACATTATGCTCTGTGAGCTAAAAGGATCACAGCCACAACAGTGTACCTATAAGAAATAAATAGGGACACAACGTTCACAAGAACAAGATGCAAGCACGGCAATTGGAAAATATTGTTATCCAGTCAATGGTATTTCATTTTCTATATCCGTCAGTTTTGGTTCACTTTTTGACTCATGTCTTGATTACCTATGTATCTTTCACGAACTTTGCGACCGTGCTCTCGGGTACCACTTGTCAGTGAGAAAAACTGTTATGGTGTCATTTAAATAGACTTTTATCAGGGTAGGTAATCAATTAAAGTAAAGGTGTACATAATTAAGTGGTATATGATGATTGCATCAAGTTCATGATGATGCAAGTATATGATGTAATTTAAGTATTAGTTAGTTCGTAGGTGATACTATCATTTTCGCTGTGACGATGTACAACATTAGAACACGATGTATTTACCAGAAAATGATGTTGTCATATAGATACATCGTCATTTAAAATATTGCATGACTAATTCCTGTATCATTATTTGAATTATTACCTACACTGCTTTGCATGCACATTTCGAGGATCTGATCTCAAAGCTTTAATCTTTATTGTGTCCTTCAAAATAGAGTAATCGAGCAGGCTCATTCTTTCTTTGCCTGGGAAAGCAATATGCTTTCACAAAAGCCATATCATCCTTCGGTATTCCTGCCCATACCGCCTTGTAGTAGTACGAAATAAAAAGATATCATTCCATTCCATATCACTTCCCACAAACTTGAAGCCGCAACCAGCCGCAACTTACGACGAAATGCTTCAAGATTTCCAGTGACTTCGTCCAAGAGACTCCAATAATTTTCCCTTTCTCCATTCTAATTAATATAAAATAATTTTCATGCAACAAGGAACTTGTATCATCAAGTAATAATCAAATATCACACGGTATACAGATTTTCCCCACACATTAACATAGGACAGTAACCAGGTTTATCCCACATCCGGAGGGAGTACCCTAGTGGTAAAAACTGCAACTACCGAAGCTCTGCCCATTCTAGACTCGTCCATTAGAATTGAATCAATTTTACTGCCCGAAGAAAGCACTTTTTTCTGAGACTAACAATGAAAGACTGAAATTCCCTTTAAATTACAGCTTAAGCATTTCTCCATTCATATAGCATACTAAGAGACAATCATGAAGTCACAAGGACAAATGTTCAATAAAGTTGGAGTGTACCTATGTGCCAGACCTTGTTTTTACCCATGACCATTGTACACTGCATTCAAATTGAAGTCTTTTTAAAGGTACAGATTCATATGGGATACTAAAAAGGGAAAATATTTGTTGATAATAAGATAAATGCAGCAAACTGCATCCATTTCTTATAAGCAGAAACAAAAACAAGGCATGAGTGCCTACTCATATGCTATGTGAATTGGTAGATAAAATCTAAGTTAATCATCAGTTAAGTTATGGATAGTTATAGAGGAGCATATTTTTGACAACCATAAGAGTGTAAAAAATATATCTTCACCCGTATCTTATAGATGTTGAAGAAGTACTTAAACATGTTTAGCACTACATTTGCAAAGTCAATCTACTCACCAGTTAGAGATTGGCAAAAATCTTGCACACTTGAAGTCATGCCAAAAAATCTAGAGTGAAGATCTTGGCTCCAGAAAAGCTCTACTCTCTCTTTTAGCCTAATGGTCATTTCTCCAAACGGTTGGTGAGAGAATCCGTGCAAACTCTTCACATTCAGCCAATACCCCTACAAAATATTGCAATATTTAAAAGACAAAGAAGATGCCAAATGTTATTATATTATGGGGTCATTTAAATTAGGGATTTGGCCATGATTTGATATGATCTTATTGTATCCATGGATTGGAGATTCAATTGAATCTTGCTGAAAAATATTCAAACCCTGGTTGTGGTTGAATATGCACCACGTTGCTCTAAACCAGCTGTAGTCAAACTGTGTTCTTAATTAAATTTTTTTGCAATGAATAAAATACTCCAATGCTTGTTAAGGTTCCATGAACTGTAAACCTTTGAAGATCATTGCTGTAAACTATTGCTCAAAATATTGTTACGGAATAATAAACTCCAGCCCCAATGTCATTTTACTTAAAAAGTGTTGATAATTTGCATGAAAATTTATCACATCACATGTACATACACATGACCAGACTAGAAGGTAATAAGCCACATAGGTAACATATGGCACTCAGAAATTTGGCTTTCAGCACATGTGCACACTACCCTCATAACCTCCCAATTTTGCCATATTTTTTTGACCAAATGTACCAATTTACAATGTAAAAGGAAGCGAGGATGTATTGGTACATGTGTTATGTCACTTGTTAAACTTGTCTTTAAAATCTGGTATTTTCCCCTCTACATGGAAATTGCATAAGTTGGCCCAATTATTAAGATAGGAGAAATAACGAAAATTAGTGACCAGTGAGTGCAATATCTCTATTTTCCAAAATCTTCGGGTCTATAATTTAGATACACGTCTGTCAAATTAATAAATGTTATCTGCGAGTTACAAAATGGCTAAAGAAAAGGAGTCCTGGGTAAAGGTGAGCTTTCGTCTCGCACTTGTTTTCGCGATTTTCACCCACTTTAAACAGAGATATCAGAACCAATTTCACCTCACTTATTATGCAAGCTTTGCAAATTTGTTTAATACTTTCAACACAACAATGCATCAACTACTTTAGAAATGAGAAACTTTCAAACCTGAGAAGTGCGTTTTTTCCTCTCCGCCATATTGTGAAAAAATGCCATTTTCTCTTTTCCACTGTACGTAGCGCTGTGATCGAGCAGTTGGTTCTCTAGCATATACACACCTTTTCTACACAGTTTCTTCCCTCCTTCCACTCAAACTCGCCCCGCAACAGCCATTTACTACAATGCAATTCCATTCATTCCACCGCAGTAAACATTGCACGTTTCACTTCAAATGAAGGATTTACACTTCCTTTTCACTCACATTCATTCCACTGTACTAATAACATTTCACGTATCACTTTAAATGGAGGATTTACACTTCCTAATTGAGCGTACACGATTGGCAAATCATGGCGACCATACACCACACACGCAAGTCAGAAAATGATTAATGCCAACTACTCTCAACAATTAACTTCCAACTGTTGACAGTTAATTTCCCCCTTCCACACTACCCGAGAGAACTCCGTCAACAATACTATTTCATTAGCCTCTAACAAAAGCCCACTTATATTAACGTTGTGACCTGAGGGATTCTATTCTTAAAATAATACGCGGAATAACATTTTAGCCTTCTACCAATGCTCACCAATAATAAACAATAAGCGTGAGGGATTCTATTCTTAAAATAATACGCGAAATATCATTTTAGCCTTCTACCAATTCCCACCAATAATCACCAATGAGCGTGAGGGATTCTATTCTTAAAATAATACGCGAAATAACATTTTAGCCTTCTACCAATTCCCACCTACAATCACTAATGAGCATGAGGGATTCTATTCTTAAAATAATACGCAGAATAACATTTTAGCCTTCAACCAATGCCCACCAATAATCGCCAATAAGCGTGAGGGATTCTATTCTTAAAATAATACACAGAATAACATTTTGAAACTTCAACCATTCCCAGAAATGCCCATTTCCTCGTTATCGATCGCGCTAAAAATGCGTTTTCCGCTATTCAAACTCACGAAAATGAGTTTTTCACTTTTGATTATAACCAATTCGTGTTTAACTCCATTGGCCCGCAAACCTCTTTGTGGGGTGGGTTCAGGGCAAGTTACAGAAGGGGAAATCGTTTTCCGCTTTTCCAAATCACGGAAACGCAGTGAAAATCATCATTTTGAAACGTCCTCGACTCCCAGAAATGCCCATTTCCACTTTACCATTTCCACAAGAAATGCGTTTTTCACTTTTGAAAATGGCCAAATCGGGAATTACTGTCAGAAACTAAACATGTTGCTCTTACGACAGACATGTGGACGCCAACAGCCACAGATGACTACTTGAGTTTGAAAGCTCATTTTTTAGATTCAAGTGATGCTTATCATCATGTTTGCTTGGAATATGTGCCATTTCTGGAGTCTTTGCACTTGGGTGAGAATATTTGCAATTTCATGCATGCTTCTCGTTATATGCCCTACACGTTATATGGGGCTCCTACTGTACTACTATTCATCCAATCTCTACTTAATACCTCAAGAACTAATTACTACAGAGGCGAGATATTAAAACCATACTATCTTACGAATAACGGATCTTTTTACAAGGAAAAAAGAAAAATTTAAAGGAAATTTTCTTTAACTTGCCATTGAAAAAAGGCATTAGAAAGAGGCATATTCTTCTTACTTGGCGCTACAGCTTTTTGTCAGCTTTGGCCTTCATTACAATCTTCCTCCATCCCTCTCTCTTAATGGCCTTCTTTCTCCATCCTCTTATCCCCAAATTAGCCAGGTCTGCTTCCACTCCGTCTTGCCATTTTAGGCGCGGTTGTCCTCTTCTTTTTACACTGAATAATTTTCCCTCCCAAACTCTTTTGGCCACTCTCTCCTCTGACATTCTTATCAAATGTCCCATCCATCTGAGTCTCTGTGACTTGACAAATCTCACAATGTCTTGGCCATCTATGAGGTCGTCAAGTTCTTCATTCCATCTTCTTCGAAAAACTCCATTTTCTTGTATGGGTCCAAATATTTTCCTTAGGATCCTTCTCTCAAAACATCTAAGTGCGTGCGCCTCTGCTGTTGATAGTGTCCAGCATTAACTTCCATAAGTGACAACAGGTCTTATTAAAGTTTTATATATTTTATATTTGGTATTTCTTCTTACCAGTCTACTTTTCAACAATTTATGATTTGCGAAGTACGCTCTGTTGCCAGCAGTGATTCTGTCTTTTATGCAAGCACTTATTGAGTTATCCGAAGTCACCAATGCTCCAAGATATTTAAAGGATGAGACACCCTCAACTTTATCTCCGTTGATATCTAATGTCTGAGGTCGTCTGCGAGCTTCAGATGTGGACATACACATATATTTTGTTTTGTCACAGTTAACTTCCAGTCCAATTCTTCCTGCGCTTTCCTTTAGTGAGCCAAATATTTCTTTCAATTTCCTTACAGATCTGGCTACAATGACTACATCATCTGCATACGCCAGTATTTGATTGCTCCGATAGAATATTGTTCCACCAGGATCAACTCCCCTCACTACCCAGTGCAAGGCTAATATGAACAATGTTGCAGACAAACCATCTCCTTGCTTTACTCCCATGTTAAATGGAAAAGCACTACCCATTTTATTGCCGACTTTAACCTTAGCTATGGTTTCCTGCATTGTCATTCTTACCAGTCTGATTAACTTCTTAGGCAAGCCTAATTCATTTAATGCTGCATACAGTGTGCTTCTCTTCACACTATCAAACGATTGCTTAAAATCTACAAACAGTAAGTGTAAACCTTGGTTGTGCTCGATGTGCTTCTCCATTATTTGACGCAAAGTAAATATTTGGTCTGTTGTGCCCCTATCTGGTCGAAATCCACCCTGGTATTCGGTAATGATGCTTTCCGCTCTTTTGCTAACTCTCATTTGTATAATTCCTGAGAGCACTTTATATGCAATGTTCAACAGTGTAATTCCTCTGTAATTGTTGCAGAGCGTTTTGTCGCCTTTCTTGTATATGGAACATATAATGCCAGTTCTCCATTTTACAGGCATTATTTCCTGTCTCCAAATGTCACTGATTAATTCGTGTATGCATCTCATGAGTGTATTTCCGCCTATCTTAATAAGTTCTGGGGCTATTTCATCTTCACCAGGTGACCGATTATTTTTTAATTTCCCGACAATCACTTCCACTTCCTTCATCGTAGGCTCTTCGATAGCCTCCTCGCCCATTTCCTCCTGATATTCATGCACCTCGCTCTCTTCCTCAAACACTTCGTCATTCAACAGGTCGCAGAAATGCTCTGTCCATCTCTCTACTATTTTGTCATCATCTCCCAGCAGAAAGAGGCATATATTTTCTGCAATTCTAAGCTTCATCTTTCAAAAACAAAAAGGAAATTTTTGAGCCTGTCTTACACTTAATAAAAAAATGCGAGCATTATTGTCTAAACTGCACGAGCCAACTCTGAAAATGGTATGTCAGGAGTGTGTTTATAAGGGCAGTCTGCACATGCTTCAAATGCCGAACTTTTAAGTAAAATGATATGTAACCAATGCCAATATAATCTCCTCTTATTCCACCATACCTTAACAATCTCTAAGCTGTGATGAGATTCACACAAATGGTTAGCAATTATGATGTATTGGGGTTTGAATATTTCTTGGAAGTATTCTATCGAATCCTTAAATACTAACCACATCACTAATGTTCATTAAAGTGATGGAATCAGGTACCAAGCAGTGGAACTCAATAGCATTCATCACGATGAAAAGTAACTCTTAGCACAATTCCACACTGACTGAAAGTTAACCAATCGATTTAGACATCTATTGCATCATTATCAGGGTATTTGTGACATTAACAACAGTTTTGAGAGTTTCCTATGCAGAATGAACGGTGAGTCTTAGAGGAAGGTAAGGGCTTGTTGTTAGGGGAAAGGTTTTATTTGGAATAATAAGTTGAGCAGGATAGGTGGAGGAATGTCAAGAATGAACAATTCCAGGGTCAAATGCTTAAGTCTGCGGGAGGCAATTTTGTTATTTGGTTCAGAGGATTTGGGAGTCAGTTTTGAAGGAAGGTGCCACGGAAATTGATCTGTCAATTAAAACAAGTGTAGAACTGTACCTAGTCTTTCTTTTCATCATGATGCCCACACAGTTAACATCAATTAAAATAAGACGTCATCCGTCATTCCAGAATTGTTAAATTACTTAAAATAATTGTTTGGAATTTAGTCATTTTACCGAAATATGTACATAATTCCTAGTTTTTGGGATCTTAAGGTGATTTCCAAATTCCCTCACCTATAAGCCAATCTGGTACTATCAAAGAATGTACACATACACGGACCTAATGACTTGCCTTCAATGCTTCACACAGAGCACATGCATGCTGCCCAGTTCTATCCTGAAGAATGGTAATGGCCTTGAAACCTTCCACATCAAAATGAATCTTCTCCCGTGATGACTGATACATTATAGTATCAAACCTCAGCATGTAGCATAAGTCCACCTTTTTCCGGTCTTTAGCCACAAGATCATCCAAGAGATAGACATTGCAGTCTAACATGGTGAGATTCATGGAGCTGGATTGGTGATATGAAGATAACTTCAGCCCATTTGGCTTCTTTTCCACCACTTTTTGCATAAAGAGATCAGATACGGCCTTTTGAAAATCTACCATGCACCTATAGACACAAAGAATCAAAATAAGGAGCATGCAATCTCAAAAACAAAATTAAAATAGTTGAAAACAAGCTAATAAATAATCTGACAAATAGGGCTTTCAAACTATAGTCAGATGCATGAAAGATAAATTAATAAATCATAACACATGTTGGCAGGACATAAGCAAACTCAACTCTTTCACAGGCAGCAAAATCTAAGGTAGGGTGTGCTAAGACTACCACAGCCATTTCCACGTAACTTTAAAATAAAAACAAATTTTGAGTTTAAGCCTTAATTACTCTCTATTGTAACCCATGTCCTCAGATTGGTTTTTAATTACGCTGGTCAATAGATGCAGCCTCCAGCAGACAAATAAACTATCTCTGGTTCAGTTTGAATGCATTTGAAAATGGAAGATACGATTTTTTTACCAAGTTTTAACAATTTTGTATGGATAACTTTATTCATTTATAAGTTACATTCTGCGCTAACACATATAAAAAATGGTAAACCAAAAGTCTAAACATGCCTGTTCCGGGGCAGTAAATTTAAAAACTTGGGGCTGAGTCTCTTGAACGATTAATGCGTGCTTTAGCATCAACATTCATTTAGGTCAGCACTCTTTAGCAGTTCATGTATTCTGAACCATTACCAAATTCTGCTAAAAATTTAAACAACTGAGAATAAAGCCTATAAATTCTGCAGAGTAAGGTGATTCCTGCCACTGAAAAATATGTATCTTGGGGACGTCATATCCTTCTCGATAGAAATATGTCTATAATTCCCAGCAAAATGTTTATATAGGTATTTGTGCTTCACTGTACTAGAAAGGTTTTCAGAGTTAAAGTATTTTGGAGTTAAAGTATTTCAGAGTTAAAGTCCTTTCTTATTTTCTTCAATAGGGCCATCTACGCACCACAAGCCAATTTTTATTCCTTCTCCTTTGTTTCCTTTTCCTTCGATATTCTTTCATCTTTTCGCATTAACACATTTCTTTCTTCAGACCACTCTGCACCAGTTTTTTTCTCTCTACTACCTTGGAATCCCACCAGTTTTAAAAATCTATCTCTAATTGGTCTTCCATTTAATGATTTTTTTTATTACTAGAAAATATATTGAATAATGAAATTCTAAATATGTATAGTTTTCATTCAAATTGTTTTAATAGATAACTAATTCAATACCAGTTTTGAGCAAAGTAGCTTTCATCACAATATTTTTCAAAGCTTTTGAATCTGATGAGAAATTTGAAACTGATGGCTACAAAAAAAGATGATCCCTCATCTTCTCCACTGTAGAATAAAGATTTCTCCCAAGAAGCTCTACAGTTTGCTCATAATCCTCCAGACAGATAATTTTGGTCTTAGTGGACACTTAATACTGACAACAAGTGCAAATCCTTTCATTTCTTATTTTAAATTACTTTAACTATGTGGGGAAACTTTTAATTCCCTCACAATCTCTTGAACTGACGTATTTGTCATTAGTATTCCTGCCGCACCATTTCTCTTCCCGGTGTCAATTGTGGGATAATTTTAAGAGACTGCTCTGGCTCTCTTGCTCTTCTTGAGCTGAAAGCCACATAGATGACCGACTTGGGAAATTAGTATCAAACTCCTCCCTACTTTCTTGTTTACATCGCCTCGACCTTTCTTAAATAATAGCTCCCCAGATTGCTCACTTGAAAACAATGCAAGTAAGTCCAGTTCCATTCCAGGTAATCATATCTTCAATGGTTGAATGCCACTGTGCAGGGTTGTCAAGCTGAAAAGGAGGTTGATATGTTAAGCAGGCTGCATCAGGGAATGGTACGATTTTCTTCTGTAAGTAGCTGTACTATAGCACAGATCTTCATTGCAACAATGATGAAATTGCTTAGAGGATTGTCGGCCCGCTCATACGAACAATTTTCACGGACACTCAACGTGGTTTAATCTCAATCTGAGTCATGATAAGGCAGAATTTCCCACATTTACTTTTGCTGTTGACAGTATATAACTCCAATGAATGTGTAGTTACTCTAGGGCATACAAAATTTAAAACTTTCGAGTGATGAATATAGAAGGAAAAAAGTCTCATCAAAGTTTATTTTTAGGTTGCATTGGCTGACTTCATGGAAAAAAAACAATTTTGGTTGAGAGAAAACCACCCCATATGTAAAACATCACCAACCTAAGGGCTCCCAAGGCCACTTGGGGAAGACCAGGAGTCCACTCTATTTCAACGTAACTGAGCAGAACATCCACTGGACCAGGATGATATGGTTTGGGTTTTTCCACCCTCAGCAGCTGAATGAACATTGGTGAACCCCATGTGTGGTGTTTATCCCTTCGATAAATTAGATCAAAAGGCATCCTCCCCAGGTGACACCATAAATTTTTCATAATGATCTCATTCAACGCCAATTCATCTGTAAAAAGAGTCATCAAAAGTGGTTTCCTATTCAAAGACATTAAATTAACAGTTACAAAAACCTTTTTACGACAAAGACGTTTTATTTATTTATTATACCAATCTAAAAATAGAATGTTCTGCATCTTATAAAAATTTCAATGAAACATTATATGTACACATTATCTCGCTGAGTAGAAAGTATGTAAATCAATCAATCAGCCATCAAATCATAAACATATTCCGATAACATGCATATCACCCAGAATTGTGTCACAAAGGTTATAAAAAAAACTTTATAATTGAAAAATAAAAATTATTCCATTGTTGGGAGATCAAAAATATTAGATTTTTAAAAAGTAATACGAATTCATTCTTTTTTTGATGATGAAAAATCAAAGAGCAAGAAAAGTAAAAAAAAACAAAAGCTCATTTGAGAATTACACAGTCTAACAGGTCTACTGAGAAAACAAATAGAATTATTTAAACTTTAAAATATTCAAAGTTAACTTGATCAATATGATTTATCCGATAAATGTGGAATTGCTCTTGTTTTCCATGCTACGATAACATAACATTTTATTTCTTATAATTAGGGACCCAGAAATTTCGCGAATGGGTTTTTTCGCAAATTTTTTTAAAGAGCATAAAAGTTGTTATTTTGAAGTTTAAAGCCCTAATAAGTTAAAATTTGCCATTTTAACGAAAACGAAATTCACCGAAATTTCGCGAATAACTTTTTATTCGCGAAATTTAACGGTTTTGGCTGTTAGTGCGATATTTTGCGCGAAATTTCATTTTTTTTAAACCTATCGTACGATATTTTGCGAAAATAAAACATGAAAGTCTTTAAGTTTTATTTTGATATGTATGTAAAACGCGTAATGAAAGTTGCCGTCCAATATGGTGAAAAAATATTTGCAAACTCATGGTGAGAAATAAATACATAATTATTATTAACGTGACCACGCCGCTATAGTCAGTCTGATGATGCACGTGACCATGATATCTGCGTATATCTCCCTAGATCGCATTCATGGTGGCGGGGTCGGGCGCATCGTTTTCGTCGCGCCGCCGAAATATGACCTGCGTAGTATTTATCCCGAAAGATTCTTTGGAAAAATTGCTATTCAAGGAATTGCGCTTATCAAAGATGATTTCAGAAAGTCTGCGCATAGCATTAATTGGGCCAATAACTACGCTAGACTAGTGTGTCTTAAATGTGTTAGCGGTTGGGCGAAGAGACAAATAAAGTTGTTAATTGGACGTAATAATCTTATTCAAAGAGCGCTCTACCTAAGCAATGACTGACGAGTCGTAATTACTCCTCCGGTAGACAAAATGAGTTATTTAAGGATAAACTATCGAATTTACTGACTGATATTGAGTATATTATGTTGCCGACTTTATGAAATGACTCCGGCGCGACGGCAATCACGCCGCAGCGAACTGATTCGGCGCCCGTGGCGGAGAGTCGCCGGCATGGCAGGGCGGTAAAAAGTACGAGATAGGGAGACACTAATATTTCCGTATGATACGACGCATTATTTGTCCTGAAAGAAATTTAAAAAAAATTAAGTCAGGCAAGCCGGCATTAATTGTCATTTCGAATAAGTTGCGGCGTCGCCGGCGCGGCGGGGAAAAGACAAGTCTGCTCAGGCAGATATTTCCGATTCTCAGTATCTCTGCATGAACTAGTGTCACCACACGTTTATACATAGTTCGATCGGAGCTACTGTTGATCTTAAAAAGTATCTCTGTAGACTATAATGCCGAAAACTGTCAGCATATTTGATTGCCAAAAGGAGCTTGAAAGCGATGGTTTATATATATTTGACGCAAGAAGCAAAATCATGATGTGCGAATTTTGTAACATCCGAATCGACTGGAGCAGAAAAGATTCCATCGTAAAGCTAATAAGGGGCAGCAGCAAGCACATCAATTATGTCCAAAGATAGAAAAATGTTGAAGGACGACGACAGACGTTGAATAAGCGACAATTGTCCATATCAGACACAATCAGCAATGCAAAAAAAGTAAAGCAAGAAAAAGAGGAATTGATTTGTGACTCAGTCAGTAATCTGACTTTTATGTTTATGCGTTTTATGTATATTAATTTTCCGAGGGATATCCTCCAGCACCCCTGATTCATTGAGAGGCATTGCATACTTTAGTAACTGAACTTTGCAAGCAGCAAGACTTTATTGTGTTGAAAATTTTGGAATGACTGCAGGAGCAGGAAACATTCCAGGTGCTGATACCTGCAGCGTGAAATTTTCTCCACAAGTTGCCAAGAAGAGAAAGGAGCAGATAAAGGCATTAGAGTAAAGGCCAACAAGTTGCAATTATGTGCGATGAGACCACTGACAGGAAGGGTCTGTGTGTATTCATTGTCTTGCTAAGGATACTGTCCTGCACCGTGGAGCAGAAGTTCTTTGTAGGGGCAGTAAAAATGCTACAACAGGCAAATACAACTGAATGCTCCAGAGCTGTAATGGCTGTAATACAAGAATTTGAAATTTCTTACCACAATTCCATAGCTTTGGTAACAGATTCAGTTAGATACATGACTTTGTGTGCCCAAATGTGTACATAACATTCTCTACCTTGCAATGACATACGTTTAGTGTTGGGCCCATTAGCTGAATCTTGTAGCCAATTTGTTTTCTACAGAGCTTCATGACTTGAATTTATGAGTGTCCAATTGAAAAATGTTCTTTCTCAACACTAGAAAGAGAAAACATAGATATAGTTCTTTCGTAAAAGAGCACTATCCAGAAGATGAATCAAAGACAACTGCTTTTCCATCACCAGTCATGACAAGATGGAATTCTTGGTTCAAGTAAGCAATTTATATTCGGAATATGGCAGACTTTAGCAAGACTGTGGATGAGGGAGATGCTGCAGTGAAATACTTAGCTAAATTAGAAGAGCAAAACATTCAAATAATCAAAGCCAGTGGCACTTTTCTCAAATAACATGGGCAACAGATAATTGACTTCTTCGTCACCTTAGAGGGATCATCATTTCCTTTCACACATAATTTGCAAAGTAGAATTGATGGCCTACTTCACAATTTTATGATAGTTAGTAAAGGTTTATTAGGCAGTCAGACAACTTCTGCCATTAATATCCTTAAGTCAGTGGTAAGGAAGGGAGAGTTAATACAACTGTTCACAAATCTAGGGAGTTTGTGTGAGGTTAAGTTCACTAGGCTTTTAACACCAGATAAGCCTGGAAATTGACTTGAAGTGTGGGGAAATTATTTGATGTGAAGAGCATTACCCAAAACACTGAAGCATCCCTTGAGCAGACAGCAGAATCCATTAATCTTATGAATAAACTTGACAAAACAGTGCTACTTACTGGCTATTTGTGCATGCTGTAAAAGCGCAAAAAGGTGAGAAAGTTGATGTGCTCCATACATTTCAGAGCATCAAGGGAGACATCAGTGAGTTTGTGGAACCTTGTGAAGTTGTTGTGGGTTCCATGTTCAAATTTGGACTGTGAGCGGCTGATTTCTTCATATGGAAATATACTAAGTGATTTGAGAACCAATGCTTCCCCAGAAACTTTGGAAATACAACTTAACATAATCTTTGGCTCTTCATGTGACTGAGTTATGCCACGATATGTGATTCCTGTACATATTTATTTCTTATTTTATATATTTATAAATGGTTATATCTTTCTACATGAGTCAACAATGAAGTCCACAGTATGTTTCAGTTGATAAATAAACAACTTTTTCTTTTTACCCGTTTCATGAAATTCAAGATTGTTAACCTGCTGTCACTATGATAATCGATTTTTTTACAGCTTATCCTTGACCTTTTTTACCACTTTTCAGGATCCCTACACATTACGCTTTGAATACGCAAAGAAGCAGTGCCAAGGAAATTGGTGATAGGCAACCCCCACAACACAGTCCTCACAGGCTGGGTGGCCATTGAGTCACCTTTGTAATGGCGTGTATTTTGTTGACTATTAATGAAGATTAGATAGAATAAGTTAGATATATCAATTTGTGTCTCTAATACAATTCTTTGTTTGTTTAAATTAAGAAATACGTATATATTTTTTTCACCGCCTCAGCATGAAATTTGCGATTTTTGCACCGCTGGGGCTATGATTTTTACACCGCTTTCCCTCGAGTTTATTTACCACTTTTCAGGATCCCTACTTATAATGCATGCATTGGAAATTAAATCTTTAGATTTAAGCCACTTCAAGAATAAAAGTAGCACATGGAAGGCAATTCTTACATTTGTAGTTCTCCCAGAGAAATAAAATAGACCAACTGGCCTACTTTTTTTCGTAGAAACTTTAAAAAACATGGAGGGAACATCATCTTACATAAAGGCGACAGATGAAGTGAGGTATCTGGGAGTTACGATAACCTCGAACCTATTGTGGGGAATACATAAAAGAAATATTTGTGGCAGAGCTCTGAAGAAGCTAGGATTCGTCAAGCGTATTGTGGGAAGATTTTCAGATGAAAAAGTAAAAGAGATGTGCTATTTTGCACTCGTCCGGCAACACCTTGAATATGCAGCGAGCATATGGGATCCGGTGCAGAAAGACTTAATTCGGGAACTTAATAAAATACAGAGGAAAGCTGCGGGATTCGTCAAAAACTGCTACGGGCATACAGACAGCGTTACACAGATGTTAAACGAATTAGGCTGGGAGCCACTACACACTCGGAGGCTGTGCGCTAGGCTTAGATTACTTGAGCAATTAAGAATAGATATCTTTAAGAGCGACACAGAGAACATCATATTAGAACCCCACTATATTTCCAGGTCCGACAGCAACGATAAATTAAGAGAGATATTTTGCCGAACGGATAGGTATGGGAATTCGTTTTTCCCCCGAACAATAAGGGACTTCAATAAATGCTAGGCGCAATTTCATTGGAGCATTCCTTTTTTATATGTAAATGGCTGGTGTTCTAACACCCCCCGCCACACGCCTACTGAGGTGGCTTGTGGGGTAGTATGTAGATGCAGATGAAGAATGAAATTGTGATAAATTAAAATGACATAGAATTGAAATTTCCTCTACGTAGAGAGCAGAATCCCAATGAGAAGTACAAAAGGAGCAAGTCAATAAGATAGAAGAACACAAAAAGAAGAGTGCTGATACAATTAGGAAGAATAACATTGCTCTAAAATTCTTGCGTAGGTTTTCGTGGTGTTGTCCATTAGTGAGTGGTCTGCATTTTCGGGTTCTCCATCTGCGTTCGTTGACTTTGGCTGACAACAGTTTTGATAGCCAACCTGCTATGTAAACCGTTGCCAGCCAAAGTCAATGAACACGGTACAGAACCCGAAAATATTGCTCTAGAAATTGCTCTAGTTTGCAAATAACATGGGCTTCCTCACAGGAGACGAAGATGAATTCAGGGGTGGATTTAAGCACAGGCACCTAGGGGCCACCACAAAAAATCTAACAAATAGCACATTATAAAACTATTCCAAATTTATAAGACACGATATTGGTAGTGCAGACGACAGAAGAAAAAATTTCCTCTCGGACCCCCGTTGACCTAGGCGGTATTCCATACCCCCCCACCCATGGGACCCGCACCACAGTTTGAGCCTAAGACCCTACAGATCCTAAATCCGGCTCTGGATGAATTGATACTGACCCTAATATGTGTGGAATGGGAAAGGGAAAATATTACACCTAAAAAAAGAGAGGAAAAGAAAAATAAAAAAAATCAAGAAGAATAAACATGAGCAAGAGGATGAATTCTGATATTTAAGCAGTAAAATCACTTCGACAGAAGAAGGAAAAATAATATGACAATAATAATAGCCTCAGTGAAGAGGTCTTTCTATTTCTATGGCCAAGTGAACAGGACACAGGACAAGGCACTATGTGGATGCTTTTTTAACCACGATTTGGTTCTTTCCTGGCATATGATTCGGATGAAGGTTTCTCGGGTTTCCCACCAGGTCTGGTACTTGTTGGCCGACGTTTCGATGGCTGCCTCTGACATCATCCTCATGGCATGCCAGTGCGAAAAAATCTGCCTCCTTATCTACATGGACGGATTTCCGCCAAGAAGTCAAGTCGGATGTGATTTGCGGGTGCTCGTATTCTCTCTTTCCCACTTGATTTTTCGGAGCGCTGGTTTCCAGGTTTCGCTTAGCGTGTATCCATTGTCGCGGTTGAAGTTTTTCAACTCCATCCGGATTTCTATTGCCTCCTTTGTTAACCGTTCCCAATATCCATTGGATCTGCTAAGTAATTTTGCAACTAAGTAATTACTTAGCAGATCTAACGGCTATTGGGACCAATTAACAAAGGAGGCAATAGAAATCTGGATGGAGATGAAAAACTTCAACTGCAAAAATGGATACATGCTAAGCGAAACCTGGAAATCAGCGATCCGAAAAATCAAGTGGGAAAGAGAGAATACGAGCACCCGCAAATCACATCCGACTTGACCTTTTGGCGGGAATCCGTCCATGTACATACATAAGAAGGCAGATTTATTCGCACTGATATGCCCTGAGGACGATGGCAGAGGCAGCCATCGAAACGTTGTCTTACAAGTACCTGACCTGGTGGGAAACCCGAGAAACCTTCATCAGCTTTTTTAACTACCTTTAACTTCTATAAGAAAAGCATTGGATTTGGTGCACTGGTTTTGTTTTTTGCTTTTTTAAATTACCTGCACAAATGAAATAGGCTTCGAATGTAAGATGTAGGTCAAAATGGCCCCGAGCAGTCAATGTCAGTGCAATCGACCCAGCTTGATTTCAACAAGAAATGGAGGTAGCTGAAATAATTGTGCATACCAACTTTTAAAAGTGATTGAACCTTACAATTATTTACTCCAGAGGATATCAATGCACAAGTTATGTCACAATGCGAGATTGAAATTGAGATAATTATAGAAAGGTGATATTGAAATTTTTTTCCTTACCTGTACTCATACCTTGAGGTTTCTCATATTTTAGTTTCAAGAAATCTAAATTAAGTGAAGCAGCTTCTGAAACTTCTCTAGGTGATAGAAAATATTTTGCAGTGAACCGTGACATTTGAACAGTAACATCTGCCTCAGGCAACAATATACCATATCCATAATTTGCACAAGAATTATTTCCCAAAGCAGAAATGTTGCTGTTATGCTGAAATGAAGAAATTTATATTAGTCATTTTCAATAAGTAAATAGCACATTAAATATCAATTGAAAAAGCTAAGAATTTTATTTAAGAATACATCAATATATGCACTACCATGAAAGGCACAAAAGAGGTGAAGCAAGGGGGTGTTTAGACACCAGGAATGAAAAACGAAGTAATCTTAGAAGAGATTTGTAGCCTCTGAGTTCAATGGGATTCCAACAAGAAGCCTGTGAGTTACACTTGAATTCCAGATGTACTCCATGAGTAATCAGAAGTTATACGGAATTTGCATTCAGTGGAACTTTTTCAACCATCTCCACATTTTTAAGAATCTATTGATCTGGTGAAGCTTTCTCAGGTTTCCAACCGGGTGATGGTCTCCATGTAGGCCGACGTTTCAATGTCTGACTCAGTCATCGTCATCAGGGCTGATGGAAGGATGTCAATTCTGCTTGTTGGTCGACTTATATATCCTAGAGTTGCGAGTTTTGCGGCGCTTGATTGTCCGTAGTGGCGGGAAAGGTGTTGGAGCCTCATGATTGGTCGCTTTGATGTTTCTTCTTTCTGGTTTCTTTCACGTTTTTTAGCATAGGTTTCCAGGCATTACTGAGTGAGTACCCTTGGTCCCTGTTGAAGTTTCGGTTCTCCATCCAAATTTCGACGGCATCTTTGACTACTCATTCCCAGTAGCCACCGGAGCGGGCGAGTAATCTTGCATCTTCGAATTTGATGGTGTGGTCCATGGAGATGCTGTGTTCTGCGATGGCTGATTTCTCTATTTGTCCTAGACGAAGGTGCCACCGGTGTTCTTTCAGCCTGGTTTCGATGGTCCGTCCAGTCTCCCCAATGTAGACTTCTCCACAGTCACACGGAACCTGGTAGATGCCTGAGTCTTTAGGTCAAGTTGGTCTTTGGCTGTAACGAGTAGTTCTCTGAGTTTTCCAGGTGGTTTGTGGATCACTTCAATCTTGTACCTTGCCAGTATACTGGATATTTTCCCTGAGACTGAGGACACATACGGTAAGCAGGCTCTTGCTAATGGTTTTTCCTTCTCCTCCTCTGTGGTGTGCTCCCGTGGATTGAAGGCCCTTTTCAGGGCCAGTGAAATGTCACGTCCATTGTATCCGTTTTGGCGGAAGGTTGATCTCAGGTGACTCAGTTCGCTTGGTAAACTATTCTTGTCGGAAATGGCCCTGGCTCGGTGGAATAGTGTATTAAGCACTGCTCGTCGCTGGGCGGGATGGTGATGGCTATTTCCGTTCAGATACAGGTACGTGTGTGTGGGCTTGCGGTACACACTGTGTCCGATTGTGCCGTTACTCTTCGGCTGGATTAAGATGTCGAGAAAAGGTAGTTGGCCGTCTTTTTCCAGTTCCATCGTGAAGGAGATGTTCGGATGTTGCCCGTTCATATGTCTTAGGAATTGATCGAGGGCGTCCCTTCCGTGTGGCCAAACCACAAAGGTGTGCTTCGGGCGTAGTGGGGCTGAGTTGAGCGCCTTTTCCTCAAAATCTTCCATGAAGAAGTTCGCAATGGCAGGGGAGAGTGGAGATCCCATGGCTATCTCATCCGATCTTGGTAAACTATTCTTGTCGGATGGGATCCGACAAGAATAGTTTACCAAGCGAAGCAAGTTTTGAATTTGTATACGAACCAGACGGCGTAGATTAGGGTAGCCAATGGTGAAGTGGGATGGGCCACGATAGTACAGGGAGTGCGGCAGGGGTGCCCACTATTGCCGCTGCTTTTTAATGTGTATTCAGAAGAAATGGTAATGGAGGCATGGGGGAGGAGGAGGTAGGAATAAAGGTAGGAGGGGAGCTGATAAAATCAGTGAGATTTGCAGATGATCAAGCATTGGTCAGCTAGTCTGCCGAGGAGTTACAGTCAATGGTGAATGCATTAGAGGTGCAGTGCAAAAGGTATGGGATGAAGATCAACTACAAGAAAACGAAAGTAATGAGATTTTCTAGAAGTAAGAAGGCGGGGCTGAATATAAGGGTAGGAGGGCAGAAGATAGAGCAGGTCGAGCAGTTTACGTATCTGGGTAGTATTTTGGAGGAGAATGATTTTGTGGTAAGGACATCAAATGCAGAATTGCACTCGCTAAAGAAGCATTTTCAAAGAGAAGGGAATTGATGAGGGGGGGTCTGAGAAGAGATGTAAAGAAGAGGCTGGTGAAAACTTTAATACGGAGCGTGGTGCTATATGGGTCTGAAACTTGGTCATTGCGAAGGGAGGATGTGTGTAGACCTGAGGCATTTGATATGTGGGTTTGGAGAAGGATGGAGAAGGCAAGCTGGATGGCGAGGAAGACGAACAAAGAGGTATTGGATATGGTCGGAGAGGAGAGAAGGCAGAAGAGATGGACGGAGGAAGTTTTGAGAGGAGAGGGCATGTTGAAGAGAGTGATAGAGGGGAGATCACTGGGGAAGCATGGAAGAGGAAGGAAGAGGATAGGAATTCTGGATGAAATAAGAGGAGGTAGAAGATATGAAGAATTGAAGAGGGATCTAATAGTGCACCATCCTTAGGAGGGAAATCGAGACAATGTCTATGAGGTTGGGATGCAGAATGGGGACTGTCCAAGAACCTACCAATCAGCTGGTAGAATACTCAAATGAAATAAATTGATTAAATTTTTGGAAAATTGCTATAGTGGAAAGATATTGGATTGACATCAGCCATTCACTGTTTGCTGTATTACTGTGTTATTTATCATATCGGTGTCTTACTTGTATTTTTATTGTGACCTATTTGTGATATTCTTTATTTTTGTATTTTTATATAATGGTGTTTATCGTAAAATAAATTTCTTGATTCTTGATTCTTAAAGAAGTTGAAGCAAATGAAACCACAGGAGAGAAATTTCAGAAATGAACAATTAACCATAACATACATATGCAAAACAACAAATGTGTCAAAAATCATACTAAAACAATTATTTGACTGGACTGGAATATAAACTGAGATCCCCTCATTCTGCTCAGAGTGGTTTCATTTATGAATGCATTCATTGCAACAGCAGGGGATATGGGTTCAAATTTCAACACCAACAAAAGATTTTTTTCACTTTGAATTTCCTATTGTCTCTCCTCGGCAGATGAAAACTGCTTAAGTTTCTCTGCTTTGAATTACAAATAAAATAACTATTAATCCTGCATAGCGCCAGTCCTCTTCGTATTGCATTCAGCTGCTCATAAATTAACCCTTCAGCTACAGGCAATGTATATCTAGGTAACTGCCAGGATCTGTTCTTCTATGTCCAACCGTCACCTCCCTCCTCAGTCCAGTCCCTCTCCAAATTTTATCCTTCCAAACAAAGGTTTGAATGGTCTCTCATTCTAATTGTGTTGGAACCCAGTCTTCCACTCACAGGAAATCAGAGAAGGGGTGTCTTCCTTGTGGCATTTTTAATGCCCCCCTTTTTTATTCTAAAGTCCCCTCATTGGACATGTTTCCCCTCTGCGGACTGTATATCCAGCGGACTTAGCCGGAGGACTTGCCTGGGTCACGTCCCATCATGTGCGCTAGCGTCATGTGCACAGATGATGGCCAAAATGCCTGACTACAAAATGCAGCAACCAATTCTTGCCAGCGACTTCTGCCACACTGTGCCTTTCCCTTGTCACGTTCTCCATTGTTTATATAGCCCCTGGAGGAGGAAGGATTCCAGAAATCCGGTCACTCTGACCAAGGCACAAAGCTGTGATCCTGCACCCTGCGGCCAGAGTCAGAAAACTGTTCCTGTTGATCCAATTGAAAACTTCCACCCCATCTATTATCCATCCTATTATTTCCTCCCCTCCAAGGCTACTAAATGAATATATCCTAAGCTCACCCATTCCACCTCGACCTTGCCAACAAACCCCCTCCTCAGCTGATTCACCACAGAGAACACCCTCTGTTCGAGTCGAGACTGCAAGCAATCATTGTTGAACCTGCGGCATTCAATCTATTTACTTAGATAGAGCTCAACATCTTGCACTTATATAATACAGTGGACCCCCGCTTTATGATGGTTTCACTTTACAATGGATTCACTTTACGATCTGCATGCTAGGAATTTCAAAGCATGCTGATTTTGCACTTGCCCTTTAAAATTTCCCATTTCGACGATTTTTTGCACCCATAATTTGTTATTCATTCAGTATTCTAAGCCTTACTTGTCAACGGACTGCATTTTATATCATAGCAACATTTACATATTTAATGATACATGTTGTTTATTATGAGCTGTTCGCATGATTTGAGCAAATCGAGCAAATGTTGAGGTGATTATCGCTGCCACCAATCAGCGCCATTGAGATAAAGCAACATTCCTTACGTAGCCAGGATCACATCTATGATAATTCAGATTTAGGCTTTCATTAGCCATTATAGAGACCTCGTTATGTTTACCAACTTGTAAAAATATGAGAACTTCGCCAAAGAGTAACTTATCGCAAGAGCGCATTACCTATACCAATGAAGTGACATGATTCCTTAATGGATACAGCTGGCGTGAGATAATAAATCACATCAATGAAACAAGCTAAATTATATCGTAACATTTCTTGGTGAATGATAGCGACAAACTGTATGCACATAAATTATTATTCATGGAAAGGTTGATGGCTGATACATCTGTCGTCTACGTATGACTATATGCTACTTCTCACTAATAATTGGCCTATTTCTGTCATAACTAAATGCCTAATTTTGTGTACATAACTTTAGTAAGCTCACAACCTCACTTTGTACAGACGCATTTCCATAAAATATCATTAATGTAACTGTAGAGATTATATATCACAAATATCATTAATGTAGAGATGATAGCGTGAGACCAAAAGAAAGATGCCTAATTTCCGGCACAGAGTAGTAGGCAGAGTTATAATGAGAGTTGAACAATTTTAATTCCATATTTTCTTCCCATTGCTTGAAAATGCGGTTAAATATTAAAAGTCACTGAGATTGGCTCACAGTTAGATGGCGAGTATGAAGGCGAGGTGCATCTTGCATATTCATGCAATGATAATTGATGTGTACACATTTTACAACACCTTATTTAAGTTTAAATATTGGTTAAATAACATTTTAAATCATTTCATTCCAGCATATTTTGTACCTATGCTGTTTTGTGTATCACTGAATGCACTGGCAACGATGTAGTTAAACCGATCCATTGTCTGGTAAGATATTGATTCACTTTACGATGGAATTCACATTATGATTGATCCTATGGAAAGGATTACCATCGTAAAGTGGGGGTCTACTGTATTGTCACTCCTGAGTGGAAGCTCGCATAACGGTCGCCTGGCCTTCGACCTGTTGGTAAATTGTTTGTAATTAGGTAATAATTATGTGTTAAATACATCTGCTGGTTCATTATTGATTGATAATACTTGTTTTACATTGCATTTCCTCTTTGTTCTCACCCAAGGTTGGAAAGAGTTTGTTCTGAAAGAGACGGGCATTATCGGCGGAAAAATTAACTCCTCCCATTTGCGCCGCATCCTCCAATAAGGTTTGCAACGACGTTCCTTAATGAATCAAACATTAGATATTATTCAAATGGTATTTATTCTCGAACCTCTTTTTTTATATGGTGCAAATTTCATGAGTATAGGTCAAATAATTTTTTATTTTTAAACTTTTGCCGACGTTTCGGATGTTTATTCATCTATCTTCTGGGCTATAAACAATGATGGATGATGATAAATGATTTACAGTTCTGTTTTGGTTACATAATTGCAAATTTACAGACATTAAATATAAAAATACATAATGAAAAAATTTTGATAAAAATTTTTTTCCAAAATGTCTATGTCTATGTATTTTTATATTTAATGTCTGTAAATTTACAATAATGTAACCAAAACAGAACTGAAAATCAATTATCATAATACATCATTGTTTATAGCCCAGAAGATGGATGAATAAACATCAGAAACGTCGGCAAAAGTTTAAAAATAAAAAATTATTTGACCTATACTCATGAAATTTGCACCATATTAGATTTTATGGAAAAAAAACAAGGAAAATATGAAATTCTAATAATCAAATTAATCAGAAAACAGCTACGAAAGAAAAAGTGGAGGGTATATTCAATTAATTTTCCACATTAAGTAATTCAACATAGAAAATGCATCTCTACTAGTGTCCAACAATGACTGCTTCCCTCAGCCTAAGGGAAAAGTTCAATCCGAATTATAACGGTCCACTACCGGCTACTCTCTTGCCAGCACTAGACTACTAAAGTACACTATGTACTTTTCTCCCACGCTCAGTGGTAGCAAAAAAATGAAGCTGCCATAGCTGAAGGGTCAAATGGTATGCAAAAATAGCACTGAAATTCTGCATTTCTAGTTTAATATTCATTACTTAAGGGACCTTTACCACATTTAAGTATTGGAGTGGGGAAAAGTAGGTATATTTCCAAGCCCAGTTACCTTATTCAACATTGGTTTTTTGAAATTCACTTGTAACCACTTCATCAGCTCTTCATGATGGTACACAACAGCAACTGATTTCAGAATAACATCTGAATTTAATACCTTATTTTGCACCTATGGAAAAAAGTCGAAAGAATATGATTAATAATAATTCAATGGCAATTATAAGAACAATTTTACCATATTCAATTTTTTTTCTGACTCACCTTGCAAACCACAGAAAACTCCTCAATTTTTATAGCCTCCAGCAAGTTTATTTCCATTTCTACATCGCTAATGCAAAAACCAATGGACACGTTAGGATTCAGCCTAGTGACATCTAGATTTCCTGGAAATTACATAAAATGTCGCAAATTAGAAAACATTCTATTTCATTTAAATTTTGCTCTATCTCTCAAAACATGTTGGATCCAAAACAGCTTTCTTAAGAAATTGTGATATCATTGAGGGAATGTTTCATTTTGGGCTTCATCTCCACAGCTACCACAGTTTTTTATATCTCAGAAACACAATGTAGTATCACGTTCACCTTGGGTAAATGTATCCCAGTAGACCATGTTACATATATATGTACAACATAAAATTTAAAACACTGCCAGGTGTTGTTATTTAACATTATGGCATTATCTGTAAAACAAAATAGGTATCTATCCAAGAGAACTTTTGATATTACACCCCTGTAACAAAACATATGTATAATATTCTTATTAATGCCCATATACTTCATTTGTAAAAAGAGAGCCCACAATATTGCTCAAATATTTTGTTTTAGTGCACTTACATCATCCATTGAATACATGTTAGTATTGATGAATTTAAACAATAATTAAAGAAGTACTCAATAAATCATGCATTAATTTGTGCAAAATTTACACTTTGTAGTTTGACGAGTTCTAGGTTTGTACCTAGCAAACTTTTATAAACAATAAAGAATTTCTTTTACAAATTCTAAAAGTAGTTCTGGTAAATGCTGATCTTTACAATTTTAGTAAGTAGGTCATTAATTAGGTAGCTTTTTTTATAAACATTAATTGCATTCTAAGACTCAAGGAAATTTTAAGGGCTGAAAGAGGCTTTATGTCTCTACATTCAGGGACACAAGTCAGACAGCTCCACTTATTAATTTGTACCTACCAGCCTGGCAGAGTGACCACCTTAACTAAATGACATGGGTTACCATACGTCCTCATTTATGCGGACATGTCCGTATTTTCGACTTTTAATGTAGTGTCCACATACATTTTTACGATTTCTGCTAATGTCCGCATTTTTTATTTTTGGAAAGTAAGATCTTTTGATTTTTGTTTTCATCTCATATCATCAACTAGTTTCATAGATTTTTATATCGATTATTGAACTACACCATTAGCGATCTGTTAGGGTGCTTTCGATTGAGGGCTATAGCTGGCGATAGATGGCAATCGCCACGCCTCGCTGCTTTCGATTTAGCTGAATCCTGAATAGGTGCTGGCATCATTTATGGCGCTTTGTAGTATGCTATTTTCTCTGTACAAAAACTTCAACGAACTGTTGATAGATGGCACTACTGCAGTAGACCATGTAGACATTGTAGACCATGGTCTACAATGGGTTGGTACAGTGTTGATCAATAATAATAATGAAAGCTGATGCTTGCCGGGGACTCAGAGGGGCATGTTACGGCTGTAACAAATAATAATAGTTTATTTGCCATGTTAGATCAGTTACAGTAAAACTTTCTATAACCAATATATGGCAAGTCAAAAAAGATAATCAGGTACAATACTGCATGTTTAACAAAATTTCCCGGCATAGTAGGAATAGTCAATGCAGTAACAAACAGTATTAATTTCCGTCAATTTTTACATTAGTAAAGCATTAGCATTTACGGTTTTTTTTAAATAATTAATAAAATCCATACCGAGTCACATAAAAATTTACACACGTGAAAAAAAATATGCACGAAAAAAATACACCCTTTAAGATTCAGGAGAGTCATCTCTCATGTCACTGAGTAATACAGTTAAAAAAAATAAAATAAAATGCCTTGAGGAGGCTAGCACATTGTAAATTTTTTAAATTCTGCAGGCAATTTATTGTAAACTCTAATTCCCATCTCCTGTGG
Source organism: Pyrrhosoma nymphula (assembly GCA_963573305.1). Lineage (NCBI taxonomy): Eukaryota > Metazoa > Arthropoda > Insecta > Odonata > Coenagrionidae > Pyrrhosoma > Pyrrhosoma nymphula. The sequence goes on along the minus strand of OY754329.1, from coordinate 139,190,691 downwards.
TCCAAATTTTAACCTTTCTGTTCCAAAAAGAGTAACAGTGAAGGTCGTTTTTCCTCCTAGTATGGTGATCATGAAGATCAGAATTAGTGGAGAACTGAGTCAAGTTTTTTTTCACATGTAAAATAAGTTGGAATAAATATATGCAGGGGAGTGGAAGAACTTTTAGGGAATGGAAAATAGGCTTGGAGGGAGAGTTTATGCGATGGAAGGTGATGATTCTAATTATTGGTTTATGCAAGATGAATATTTCGTCAAGGAAATGAGATGCCCCCCAGAACAACATGCTTTGTAACACCCTAGCATGGAATTCAGCATAATATAATTTTAATAGCACATCAATGCCTGTAGTGTGTATCTGTTGTCTAAATAAATAGCAGCTTGAATGTAGCTTGCTTTTTAATTCCTCAACCTGCTTTTCCCATGTCATATTAGCAGTCAGGTGTACCCCAAGGAATTTGACCGTAGAGGTTTGAACAATAGACCGATTACTTATTATTACTAGACAGCTCTCTTTAACACCATTACAATAGGAAAATTTAGACAATTGGGTTTTATTTTCATTTATATGTAGTCCGTTTTCTTGACATAATTTCCTAATATTCCCCATAACTCTGTTTGCTTTTTTAATAAGGTTGGGATATGATGAGTCAGATAGAATGACATTTGTGTCATCGGCATAAAGGATTGGGATTAGGCCATTCATGTTACTGACGGCCTGAGGAAGGCCATTAATGTAGAGCAAGAAGAGAAGTGGTCCTAACATAGATTCTTGTGGCACCCCCAGGGCAATTTTTTGAGGAGAGGAGGCATATTTCACTCCATTGACCGTGAGTGACAAAACCTGTAAGCGATCTCTGAGGAAATAGCCAATCCATTTGTTGGGTTCCCCTCTGATTCCCAGTCTTTCAAGTTTCCTCAGGAGTATATGGTGATTTACTCGATCGCTTTGGATAAATCAAAAAATAACCCTCTGGTCTCACTTTTATGGTCTAGGGACTTCAAAGCAGAGTTGACTGCTCCATAGGTAGCGGATAGGGTGGATCTTCCTTGGTGGAAGCCATGTTGGAATGGAGAAAGTATATTATGTCTTTCCAGGAAGGAGGTTAGTCTATTATGTAGAACTTTTTCAAATATTTTTGATAACGTGTTTTGAATAGCAATTGGCCTGTAGTTGTTGAAATCTTAGCACGAACCTTTGTTTTTATAAATTGGTATAATTTTAGAAATTTTTAGCTGAGTTGGGAAGATGCCTTGAGCCAACGACTCATTGATGAGGAATAGCATTGGTTCCTTAGTTAGGTCAAAGCCATGAAAAATCAATTTTCTGGGTATTTCATCTTAACTCATCTCACTGCTTAATTTGCCCTGAAGAAGTTTAATAATATTGATTAGTTCAGTTTCCAAACAGGGATTGATGAAAAAGGATGATCCTATAAGAGGTTGGGGAAAATTAATTGTTTCATGAGAGGATGCTTTAAGGGAAGTGAAGTGATTATTAAACTGATCAGCCAGTGACAAATAGTTTGGAGCATTATTAAAAGTTGGTAAGACTATTTTTTATCTTATCTTTAGTATTATTAATTGTTTCCCAGGCAGCTTTCGACTTATTGTCACAATTTAATAGTATTTCATTATTGTATGTTCTTTTTGCTGTTTGTAGGATTTTGCGGTATTTTTTAGTTCACGATATTCCTCATTTTGTTCCCTATCTTCAGTGAATCGCACTAATGATGCCCTGTTTTTGAGCTGTCTAGATAAGACACGGATTTCATCAGTAATCCAAGGTTTCTCAGTAATACATGGCCACAGTTTCAAGTCTATGGATTGGACATCTCAACCTAATAGTCGATTGATTAACATTTTAAATTACTATTTGATTCAGAAGAAACATTAAACCATCTAAAAAATTGAAAAATTCATGAGTTCACGTGATTTTACATAAGGCTAACTCTCAATTTACAGATCTCTCTCAGAAAAAAATCATTTCTATGACACTCAAAGTGATGTAAATATGGATTTTAATAGTGTTTAATCATCATCATAGAACTGAAAAAATGCTTTTGTCATAGAACTGAAAAAAATGTCTTTTGAGAAGTATTCACATATTATATGATTATTTTTTTATGTTAAATTGGGTTTGATGAGAGCTTCCTGTATGAGATTTTGAGTTCGATATGATAGCACTCGCTATTGCATTTGGCATATTTTCAGTATGTATTTGCATACTATTTCAACAGGAATTTTTCCTGCAGAGGTGTTTAATTTTCTTTGCAATGAATCCAAGTTCACTAGGATGAGTTTTTTTTGTGCATCTAATTCATGGTTCTTAGAGTTCTTAGAATTTGTACGGAAAGTGAATTGGAATAAAATTTACACACTCGGAGACTAGAATGAATACGCCGCCATTTTTATGTGTAGAACGGCAAAAGGCGTCTACCACGAAATATCCAGCAAGTTGAAAGGAGGAAAGTTCACTAGAAGTTAACCAATGTTCATTTACACATATTACGTCAGGTTTACAGTCACACACCAGTACCTCAAGGTCCAGTACTTTATTACGTAGGCACTGAATGTTTATGTGCAAAATCTTAATTTGGCACGCTACCCTTCTGGCTTTAGCCGGCGTGGTTTCCAAAAATGGTAATTCCCAACATGTATATATTTTGGCCAGAAAGTAGGCTTAACGAGAATCTCACGAAAATCACTATTAACCGACAGCCGAAAAAACGCATAATCACCACGGGACACTTTGAGTTTTTCTACCCCTATGTCCGTAGCTGTGTCAATCTCCGGAATTTCTTGTTTTACATACCCTTTCAAATCTTCAACGCAAATGTCAGGTTTAAACTTCCACACGTGAAAATGGGAACGGGTTGGGATTCCTGTGAGGGTAGCTTATTTATCTGATGTTTCTATAATTGGAGGATTACGACGTTTGCGTTTCACCTCTGACCGTCCAACTTTAGGGCTTGATTGAGGCTTCCCTTCCTCGCTGGTATTATTCAACGAGTCACTATCACGAATAGGCGAAACATCATCAGTGTGATCAGTTTCATTAATCAGGTCATTATTACGTGCACTGTCAGGATCAGAAGTAATATTATCAATATTATTAACCAGAACAGCACCAGATTGGTCCACGGCCGTGATGATTATTCCTGAATCACTCTTTATACAAATGGACTTAGCATGAATTGACTGGCACGTAACAGGCTTCTCATAAGTTGGAGTGAAGCCTGAGTGTTGATTTGTTTTAATGGGAGTCACTCTCGAAGTGTTGGTGAGCGATACACTTTTCTTGGGTTTATCTTGGTCGCGAACACGTTCACTTTTTAGAATGGCTAAATCTTGCTTTACAAATTCAAGGTCAGCCGCCATCTTGGCGAGTGAATACTTCTTGGTGCGACAATAAAAACACCTCCAAAATATATCGCGGCATCCCAAAAGGGCTTTACACGATATCTCATCAAGTGCTGAACACTTACAATGAAAAACAAGCAAACAAATTTCACAAGAGATGGACTTTTCACCTGATTTTAGCGAATCTTTGCAAACACCACAATCTCGCAAATTACCAACGGACGCCATCTTGGAATCCCCCAAGATAAACTGGTAGTCACCACCAAGACAAGCCCAGGGGAAGGTTGTGCTTACTTCATGTTTCTCAAATGATAGCTGGTCATAACATGACATAACTAGCTAGGTCTTGATCATTCAGGATTCATTTCGTCGATTACAGATTCAGCTTCGATAACGTTGGTTGTAACGAAGGTGCAAATGATGGTTGTATCCATTGATGATGAAGATGAATTACATACTATATAAAGTATTTAGCACCTTTCCATACATGAATATTATTCAGCATATTACAAATTGAGTTTCAAAATGAGTGAAAGAGATAAATCTTATCATTGCAGTACATACATGCATCATTTTCCATAGACAAAAAGTCTCCCTTTGCTGAATTCTCTGAACATAGGTGAAAAACTTAAAATAGATGGAGTGAGTTAAGGTTTATTTAACCTGGACTGGATAGATGAGTGGAAAAGTGTGGATAAATTAATCATAAAAATGACCAAATGAAAATTACGGCCTTCCTATTCAAAGGAAAAATATGTCACAAGGTTGCTACAGACTAGAGATTATGGAATTCCAGGACTTTTACAGGTCAAAATTTTCATTTTTCCAGACAAAACTCCATTCTATGGAGTGAATTTTAAAGAAGGCACAACAATAGGAGCACAACACATTAACTAATCCACTACAGGGGAACAACTTTTCCCACAAACGGAGCACCACCACTATCACTCCAGGGGAATATTGCCTTCCTTTCCGATAGCATATTATTATTAAGTCTTGGCCAAGACAAGGGCCATGAATTACCTGTCTACAACCAGAGGAGAAAAAAATATTCCATCTTCATCAGAATGAGTATAAAGAATATGACCTGAAAGTTCATTTTCAGGGCATAATTAATTTCTAAGCAACAAATTACACCTTCACTGCTTCATTTAGGCAAGGCACTATAAAACCCTAAGTCCACACACCAACGAACAGTGCCTCAAATGGTATTCCTAACTTATTGAAAACCGATATGACTTGGAAAGACAAATCTGCCGGCTAATACCTCATTTCCCATGACTTTTCCAGGCCCTTTTTCAATCTCCAACTCTTTTCCTGGTATTCCAGGGCAATAGCAAGGCCTTGAGTCATTCATACTGAACAAATATTTAGCTAAATTTTTTTATTTGATGGCTTTACCTCTTTTAGTTCATAAAATGCAATAGTTTTTTCAAAGAGTGTAGGAGAGTAAAGAGATATAATAAATCCAAAACAGCTTAGTACATAAATTTAAATGCCCAATGCTGGTGAGCACTGAATGAGTCCCTGGAAGATGAAATGCTTAGCATACAAAATGGTTAAACAGAAAATCACATACGTACCTTGTTTATCCACAATGTTAGATATTTCTAAGGAGCAGCTGAAGATTGACATAGTATATGGTGATGGTGAGCCCTTCATTCCTGACACTTCAACACCATGAATTCCAAAGTGAAAATCCTAGAATGTCAATTGATTCCATAAAAAACATATACAGCCATGCCTTTTAAGCAAATGCTAGCTTACTGCAATTTTCCAAATCGGGTTGCTGACAAAAGCTGCCCTCATTACCTCTCCCACCATTCCCTTCTTGAAAATCAAATAAATATATGTAGTCTCATTGCATCTAACTTCTCTTCTGTTGTAACCTGTATGAATTCGGCAGATGCAGAGATGGGTATATTGCACAATGGTGAAGCTGAGTATTGCCAAGTTTACCAATATTTTCCTACTAAGATTCAAATTGTCATTAAGTACTACTCTCGTATATGTAGTCGGACCTCAATTTTTTTGCCGAAAAATTTGGTCTCAAAAAGTAGGACTATGCGCAAGAGCATACGTTAGGTAGCTGAATGACATGAAAGAAAAGGTGGAAAGAATATGTTGAAGTGCTTAAGACCAGGGAGAGAAGGCCAATTACCTTAACTATGGATCAGGTAATTGAAATTAATAGAGATTATATGGGTCCAGAAAACAAAATATGACTAAGTTAAAATAAATAAGGCTTGTAGGTATGTAGGTAATATAAGTGCAGAATATCTCAAGTGGCATCAGGCATTTTGGAATCCTTTTTAGAGGGATTTAGGAGGCAGAAATGTGGAATGAGGATTTTGTGAAGTCAGTTCTGATTCCTAAACAGCCTTTCCTCACAGGGCACTTGTTTCTTTCATGCGATTTCACTCTGGCGCAAATCAGGTTGCTTCCAAAACTGCCCTATCATTCCCAGCTCAGCTCTGCATTTTTAAGCTATCATAATACATAAAGCTTTGTAATTGGTTTAATATCACAATTGCATACTGAAGAAAGTTAACCAGTCGCTGAGCATATTGCCAAGATGATGCGGGTACACTGGACGCATTTAATACATGGGTGTGTGGAAGAATGGAGAGAGTGCATAAAAACCTTGAAACGCTGGATATGGTGGAGAATGAAATGCAAATTGTTGATTTGAAGAGGTAATGGAGGGAAGGTTGCTTGAAAAGCACAGAATAGGAAAGAATAGGATAGAAATATTTAGACAACAAAAGGAGGGGCAAAGGGAATGAAGATCTCAATAGAGACTTGATGGTACGCAAGTAATGCATACCCATAAAAAAAAATGACCTCCAAAAAAAGAAGGTTATGGTATGGACTGCCCAAAAACCTACCAACCAGCTGGTAGAATACACAATGATGATGCACACACCTTGGGCTTAAGTTTCCTCCGTTTGCACTGATTTTAAGGACCAATCATGGACCTCTCCCTTTTCTTTGGAATTTTAACTACAATAATTTTCCGACCAGATAATTGACATGTTCTCAAAGCTTAGATAAAATGGGATGTGAACTTGTCACCTTGATGGATGTTATGTGTTGACATTGTTGATGAAATTAAATTAGCAATCTTCTTCTTCTCAGGGTGATCTACCGGTTAAAAATATCTAAAATATAAACTATTTGCCTTTTAGACAAATTACCCTTATTTTCTACGGCGTTCACAAGAGGATTTTCATTATGAATGGAGTGCATTTCACTTTTCTCTCTCTAAAATTTAATTTTAAATTTTAAGACCAAAATAACATTGAGATTGTTGGGTACACAAGAGAACGCAACCAGAAAAACATCCACAACCAGTAAATATCATGATTATATAATTATTTTCAAAAACATAATGAGAAAAGTATAACTACATAAAGAAAGAATAATAAGCCATAAAAAATAATTATGGACTCGCAGTCTAGGGCTTTGAAGACTAACTTCAGGTAAGGCTGTAGGAAAAAGCGCAATTCAAAGGAAAATCATTTGCATTTCACAAAGGGAAGCATTTCCGGCAATACATATCAGGGTATGCACCAAGACCTTAGAAAAAAGGTACTTGCCATTCCCCTACCTTAGGAATGAATGTTGAGAACTGGTGAATGGTGTCTTTGAGAGACTGCTTTGCCACTGGTGGTAAATCACTCATAATCTCCTGATGATAGTTTCCATACATAAGAGCACTCAAATTTTCCTTAATTTCAACATCAAGCCGATCCACTTCAACAGCGAGTTTCTGAAAATTAGAACAAATGTTAGCCACCAAAACATCTAAAGAATCATATAAATATTCAAACTACGCCAATGAATACTCAGCAAAATTATAAAAAATATAAACATGAAGAAAAACCCTTTCCCTTAGCGAATTCCCTTTAAAAATTCATGGTTTGATTCGCTCCCTTGAGGATTGTAAAAAATTACAAACTTGTCTCCACAAATTTAAAAATTAGTGTAATGATAATCTCATGGTATTTAACAGATAAAAATAATTTAATAGTTTAGCTTTTCATAAAATTAGGTCTCCAATTGTGTTTGACTATCCTTTAGATGATACTGCAATCTGTAGGGTCAGTACAATACATGACTTGGGAGTTACATTTGATTCTTCACTGACATTTCAAATCCACATACAGTCATTAATCATAAAAGCAACAAAAACTATGGGTTTAGTTCACAGAATCCCCAGAGATTATTACACAAAAGTGGAAAAAGACATACTTTATTGCCTTTAATTACCTGCAATGAAAAGGTGTCATCAGCAAGTGACGCAGTTGCCTCAATTGAAGTATTCCATGATAAAATCAACCTGTGTTCAGCAGGAAGTATATCCCTCACTGATGATTCAACAATCAGAGGGGTGGCACACACAGCTACTGTCGTAGTGTAAAGATTAACTTTAGCTATCACACATTGACTTGTATCATGTTCAAGGAAATAAAGTTCAACTTTTGGGGTCGATGAGCGTAGAAGGCACTGCCCAGCCAGTTCTGAATGTATGCTCAGGTCACGAATTTCCACTTCAATCCACTGAAAGCAAGATGGTACAGGTAGTAAAGACCCACAGCTATATACTTCATTCAAAAAAAGTGTTATCCAGCACCTTTTTTATAATGCAAGATCAAAAAGTCAACAAGAATTAACTTTGATAATACCCAATGGAAGGGCCTCAAAATCTACTATGTAGTGATCGCAAATACAGGTATTTGCATTCGCTATATGGTGCAATTATGTGGCTGAGCGGTGGAGAGGGTGGCTGGCCGCAATCCGTACAAACTCTCACCTTTAAGGGAATTTTCATGGGAAAAACTACGTGTTTGTAAAGACGTCACAATACGGATACTCAACTTTCCATTGTTTTCCGATTTTACATAAGAGTATCCGTAGGCTCCTCTGGTCAACAGGAGGGGGGGGATGGGACTTTTGCGGGGGAAGATGCTTTATATAAACCAGGTGTGATCAGTATGTTTTTGTTCTTGTCTGTGCCGTATTGTGTTCTGGGAACATTATTACTCTGTCCGTAAGTAGAGTAATACGAGACTTAAAGCAACCTTGAAAAAGCCTACGGTTCCATCTCCGTGAGGGCGATCTCTTGCCTAGGTTCCATCCTGTCTGAATTTGTTTCTTTTCCCCAACGAAGAGATTACAAGGTAATGGCCCCTCAGGCCATTTCTAGAAACCGTGGTTACATTAATTGCTTGAAAACCAACGTGTCCCTCAGATGTATTGTTTCAGTTGTTGATAGCATACGGTGAGAGAATCTTCGCTTCCGCAACCACCAGCACGCCAACACCGTTTCCCTCAGCATCTAAGAGGGCCGATTCCTCACCGAAAGTTACAATGCCATTTTCTCCTTTCTAACCAAAATGCAGCTTGTGTTCCATTATTGATCCTCGACCCCAAGGGCAAGGACCCAGATCTAATGACGTGGTTCGAGACCGGTCGTCGAACCTGTCCCTCCTAAAGGGGTGCGCATGACAACTACAAATTGTGCTACTTTCAGGGTTAATTAGACAATAGTCAACATATATAGTATATGCCGGCCTCGGTGGCGGCGGGGTAACGTCCTCGCCTGCTAACCCAAAGGTCGCGGGTTCGAATCCCACCTGGGGAGGATTTTTCACTTTCCAGGGCATGGTTGTGTGTGATCGTCCATTGTTAATACCCCGATGTAAAGGCCAATGAGTGCTGTTTTCGGTGGTTATTGAAAATAGATAAATAAATAAAATAAATAAATATGATTTAATTTTGTGGCTATTAAGGGATTTATGTATATTGCATTGGCTACGAAACATCATCGGCAAGATACACAGACGCAGCTTTACCCGAAAAACATGAAGGTACCAGCACAACAGTGCTGCAAAAGCCTCAAACAGAAATTTATGTATATAAGTTGCAGTTGGCAGTGAAGCACAAATGAAAAAAAACATCAAAACTGAACATTGGGAGCAATGGAAATGAGGGGCTATCAAAGAATGACACAGATGAAATGAAGAAGTAATGGTAAAATCACTTGGGAAGAACTCAAACATAAAGATGGGCATATTTTACTTTATTTTGTTCCTAATTAATTACTCATTTTCTTACAATTGTTTTTTTTAAGTTTACAACACCGTTGGTGAGTGTAAATGTTAGTACTGCATGTGATGATAGTACTACCGAAGAATCAATGACTTCCTGTTCTCGTTGTGGTCTTCGAGTGCATAAAACCTCGGCTTGCTCTGGATTAACACAGAGCAAAATACAGTCTCTGGAAAATAAGCTGAAGCTGAGCTATATATTTGATTAGATTGAACAAAGATTGACCTATCTTCCACCAATAATCTGACTGGACTGAATGAACTAAAATCCTTTAAGTTTTCTTATGTGGCCTATTTATATGACAACCATTGGTTTTTTGGATCAGTAATGTCCAAACAGGTAGATGAATGTGGTGTAAAAATAAAATTTATGCATCCTAATGGGACTGCAACACCATTTTACTGGCCTTAGCAAAAAGACGTTTGCTGTTCCTATAAATAACATTATTTGTAATGTGGATGCTCCAACTACAAAAGACTCAGGAAGAGTGTCTTATTTCTCAGAAAAAGACAAAATGAGTGAACCATCGGATGTCAAATTTTCAAGGAATAAAGAATTTTTTCCCTCTTTCCTAACCTCCCAGCCACTCACCTTCCCCCCCCCCCCCCGGGGGGAAGGTGAGTGGCCCCCCCCTCACAAACATATTCTGTGACCGTTAAAATACTAAATCTCCCCCCTATCCATCCCCTTTCCCACCCCCCACCTCGGGTTGTTAAGGTACATAAGGCAAACGTGAACCTATTTCTGTACCTGAAGATGACACAAGTTTGTCGAAACCATTGTCGTATTGTAATAAAAAGTGTGGAAAAGAAAGAAGTATTTTATTATGTGTGACATAAGGAATTTCCACCTACTTAGTGGTACCTACTTAAATAGGATTAGGTGTGAAAATGATTGCAAATAACCTAAGAATGTCTAGATTTACCTTTGATGTCCGTGAAAAAGGAGTATCATTAGTAACAATAATAATAAATTTGGTTACTGAAGTGCAATGCATGTATTTTATAGTAAATTTCATTACTGATTGTGAGAGAAAAATTAATAGAACCAGACTAAAATATTTATATATGTATACATAAAAGGTCATGCATATTAATAATAAAAATGGTCATATATACATATATCAACGCAAATCAGGAAATGTCATATAAATGAGTACCTACTTTAGTTATGGCCACCAGTTCTGGTGAAATTTGAAAATGTACTTCATCTCTTTGGTGCCCATGACCTGGCGAATCATTAACCAAGGCGCGTTTATCTCCCACAACACTGATACCATCAACAAAAATACATATCTTTTCCCTTCCAGCGTTGGAAAAGCGGAGAGAAATCCTTTGAATATCCTACAGAGAAAAGAAAATATTGTGCAAAATTGATTCCTAGACACTTAACCGAGGGTATTTCACATATTATAATACTAGCCATAATTTACCAGAGTAATTTTCGGTAGGGTAATTTTAATTCCATAAACAGAGATAAATCCTAGTCCTTGTATTTCCACATCAACGTTTAGGGCTCTCTTCAATGACCACCGAAATAAGATCAAAAGAAGCCTGCAGTGTAACCAAATAGGATAAGGTAGCTGAAGAAATTATTTTCAGATTAATATTAATCATATTTAATCAGTACAGAGCACTCACCTGTAACATGTTAATATGCAGAAAAAGGCAGCCAGTAAAACGTCAACTCCAAGTGTATCCATATTGCAGTTTCAACTTTTAAAATCGAAGCTATTATTGAATGATTTTCAGATAAAACATACGATAAATCACAGAATAAAAGTTTTATCTCTTTGTGACAGATCGTTAGCACGGTGTAGGTATATTATGATATCTTTGCGAAGGACGAAAGCAGCGGTAAATCGCTCACAAATGCTAACTATTAGCCGGAACCAAAAGATCACGATATTCACGACTAAACTGCACCATACTATAGAGATTGTGTCATATCCGCGAATAATGAAGAGATAAGGGAAGCTACTGTGACATCATAGGATGCTGCATTGACCATAACCTTTGTCAGATTCACACACACAATCCACTCCATGAATCCTCACAATTGATGATAATAAAAACGACATTGACATAACCAACATAACATACGGAAGAAACTCGCTGCTCACGGCGAAGCACGGATTCTAGAATATTCTTTTCCAAGTTCACTGCTCTGTTCTTCCCCCCTCTCATCTGAAGTAAACACGAATATGGACCAATGGGCGCCTTCCGTTCCGGATTGGTGGTGCAGGTGGAGGGGTGGAACTACCAGTGCTACGGTGGGACTTTTGAATCGTCGCATTTTCGTGCAGACGACGACAACTAGCAGAAATGAAGTGTTTTGAACTGACGTACGAATATTGGTGAACTAAAGCTGGATTACGCTCCCGTGGAAGAAATAATATTATTCGTGTCTCATTTATTGATATCAGAATTTAAATTATGTCAAACGAAACCCATGGTTCAGGAACGTTTCAGATAAAGTTTCGGTTCGCGAAACCGAACCTAAAGAGGAACGAAAGCACAGACCTTACTCTGTGACGAAAGTGTCGGAAAAAAGTGGTTACGGAGCAAAATTGGAACGATAATATTTTGAACGAAAGCTCCAAGGAACGAAAAGGAACCGTTCCGAATTCGGTTCGGACATCCGTTTCGTTCTCGCTATTGCCTAATGGTTCCGAATTTCGTTCCGAGGAAAGTCAAAAGCTCTCATATGCAGTTTTTTTTAGTGTTTCAACCATATATACCACTTTGGAATATAGTTGGTCATGCCCATTAGTACGGATATGCAATACTGTGAAGGTATCGATACTCGGAAAAGGAAAAAGAATTTTAAAAAGTAGGTATTGGCACTATAGTATCGTATTGAAAGAGGTTTTGATGCTACCGATACTGACAATGAGTTGAATCTTATCTTGGATAAGGAAAGAGTCAAAGAATAAGTATCTACACGATCTACACTATGGGGTGCGGTCCAGTTGACGCTACTAATCGGAGCTCCAAACTCCAGCGTCTGTAGCGAGCTTCACGAGGTCCACTTGGGGCTCGAAGGGCAGCGCGGGCCGTGGTTATGGCGGAATTTAAAAGTGGACAGTTCGGAAGGAACGTTGTTTGTGGATGTGTACAAGAGTTAGGTCCAATCAGTGTGCTTAGTGTTTTGACTATTTTATATTGTGATCTGCCTACCAGAATGTTAGGCATTTCTGAATTCATAGGGCAATCCTGTTTATTGGGCTAAATTTCACATTAATATGAGGTTGACGTGATCTACGTACGTATCTTCAAATCTAAGAACACGGGCAATGCTGTTCTCCGTGTCGTATTTAGAAGAAGTATCGAAATTACCGAATATCGGATTGAATATCTAGATTAAGAACCCCAAACAGAAAATGTATAACTTTGTCTCCCAATTTCATAATTTCTGAGAGACAACGGAAAACAACGGAAAAGGCGATTTTATAGTTCGCCAATGTAGACCTGTTGTATATAACTAGTAGAGCTAACTGAAGCGTAAATACTTTCATAAATATGGAGAAGAATATTATAACCTATGTGTTATTAATTGCTCTTACCTAGTTATATCGATGGAGCGAAATTGTGAACATAAAACATTAAATTTTAAATGCTTCCACAGGTTTATGGTCTTGAGAATTGAAGAAAACCGATTTTTGTAGGAAAAATGTTAAGTTCAAGTTCAATTTCCACAGTAAAGAAATGTAGAAGGAAAAAATAAAAATTAAATGAAATGTTTTCCATAAAGTGTATAATGGTATGGTTTCAGTATACCTCCTCTGTCATAATGCCATAATGTTCTTGAGGTAGGATAGGGAAAAAGCTCAAAAATGGCTGCCGCGAGAAAACGAGGATGGATACAATTTTTAAAATCATTGCATTTTACTGCCAATGAATATGTAGTATTTGCGTACTAAAATTGATTTTTTCAAAAATGGTCACACAATCAATCAATTTTTGTCGGATCATTTAACAAGGAATGACCCATAAATTAAATTAAACATGATGAGGTTGATGAAAGATATGTCATTTTCCCTGTGTATAATGAACATAAATTCTTCACGGGACTCGGCGTCTCGGGACTGATTCTGGCTGCTGCCAGAAACCTGACCCGGTGGAATCCCTTTATTTACTTTCATGATATGTTCGTAAACGGTCGGTGGAATTCCTTTATTTACTTTCATGATATGTTCGTAAACGGTCAGAAGGAACAGTAAGGAATTGAAATTTATCACATGACCATGATTTCACTACGGTTCAGCATCATTACTTAAGAAACACCGAAATTTTTTATCTCTATAGATGCATACATTTTTTTTGGCAAAAACCAAAAAGTTTTATCTTTTCACCAAATGATGCCATGTACCATAGCAAAACCATGGTGGTATAATTCAGATTACTTTGGAATAGCAGTGCTTTTGTTCGTCTCGGTTCCTTCAAGGCAAAAAAATCCATCTAGTCAGGCATTAAAAGATTTTTTTAACGATATGTTAGTACCAGATTATAAGTACACCAAAGAAGAAACACATAATATTTGAGTTTGCTCTAACTACTATTAGCCAAATTTGAAAAATACAGGATCGAATAGAAGGGACTTGTCTTGATGCGCTTCCCCCACATAGCAGAGAATGTCTCTGAGACGTCTCTCACAAGTCTCAGATGCCGCATTCGTCTCAGAGACGTCTCGGAGAGATCACTATGATACGATAAAATTTTTATTTACCCTCAGATTCCTGCAATCACCCTTATTCATCAATACTGTGCATATGTAAATACTTTTTAAATGAAAAAGAGGACGATTTATTATAAAATAAAAATTGACAGAGTGATGTCTCAGAAACGTCTCTGAGAGGTCTCATGCAAAATATCACGCAAAATGTAATTTTAAAAATAAAAAAATATACCCTGATCACCCAGATTAATCTTTATGTCTAATTCTGACGATAGACTAGTTGAAATTAATAATTAATTAATTAATTTCTATTTAGATTGCACTTCAGAATATCCGGATACAATGGTATGTACATAGAAGGAACTATTTTATATCCATAGCGCGGACGTTTACTGCGGAGCTGTCGTGTGTCGGGGCCTTCAGTGCTCCAACCTTAGTTTGCCCTTCTCTTTCAGGCAATTTCGTTTTTTTTACTCAAATTCCATCTATCGCCTTAATTTAATCACCTTTATTTAATCTTGTCTAGAACACTGCCAAAAACGTTGTTTCGTGTCCGAGTCCTTCGTCCGCTGGTCAGCGAGTCCAACCATCCTAACACGGGAGTTTCTTGCAAGGTGAGTGAATTTCTTAATGTTATAGTTATGATTTAACCTTAACTATATGTGCCTTCTGTAGAGCCTTAAGAATGCAAATCATATTTCCAGAAGGGTCACATGGCGATTTCCAAGCCATTATTTTTTAATGTTCGGCATGGTTGGAATAGTAGATACCAAGATGGCTATCATGAAATCTTTGTGGGGACACCAGCCTCAAGTTAGGTACGTATTTAATTGTGGTAAATAATTTAGTTTAATGTAATACATAAGGTCAAAGCCCATTTTCAAGTACGTAAATACGCAACTGTTTGTATTATAAAATTTTAAACTATTAGTGCAAATTACAAGTTAAAAACGAAAAAAAATAAAGCAAATAACCTATCCAATTGCTGGGTGGGCAGTTTGGTATGTGCCAGATGTCATTGTTAAAGCTTTCTGACGAGATCCCAACATACCTATGTTACGCGAAAATGTGGGGCGCCGTGTTACGCGCAGTATGGCCCGGCGGAGTGCGAAAGGGAGAGCCACGGAGGGGAAGCGGTGGACATGGCATGGCGGGAGAGGGGCGAGAATGTGGACTTGAGGGGAAGGACGGTGGCGGGGAGGGAACGGATGAAGAGGGGAGTGAGTGTGGACTTGAGGGGAAAGAGGGGGACGGAGAGGGGACTTGAGGGGAGGACAGTGTGAGACGGCATGTGGTGGAAAAAGGTTGTAGCAAGTGTTGGTGAATAAAAGATAGAAGATATAGTGTTATTTTTGTGTTTCGTTACACCTATATGTTATATTATATTTCTAGATATTTCTGAGTAAAGTTTTAATATTTCTTCTTATGAGTGTATTTCTTCGGAGTTTCCATTTGTACCTCTCAAAAGCCTGAAAAAAATCTCAGCAAAATTTTTACTTGGTAATATTACAATTTTCCTTATCTTTCCAGGGCAGTAGTGGATAAAGACGCAAGGGAGGCTGCTAAGAAAGTATGGCAATTATATGTTAATCTCCATGTTAGTGTTATTAAGAAAATAAATTTATTGGAAGTCATTCATCATCTTGATTGAATGATCTCATAGACATCACACGTGATGTCTCTGAGATCCATTTGAGTCCTCTCAGAGACCTCTCAGTGATGTCTCCGAGACATCTAAGAGACATTGCATGAGATGTCTCTGAGACTAAGACAAAAGCGGACATTGAGCTGTCTCAGAGACATCTCAGAGTAGTCTCTGAGAGGTCACGGAATGTCTTTGAGAGATTCAATGAGACCTTTGAGACATCTCGGAGACATCTCAGAGCATGCCTTTGGGTGAAGGGATATATAAATATCAGTGTTTGATTGATGAATGTGAGCATAGTCATTTGTGCATAGATGCCAAAGAGCACAAATTGATCCCATGCTTAAATGCTTGATGGCCTCCTTTAAACCTAAGATGGCCCCCTTCACAATTTGCACTTTCCTTATGCATGCATGGATTTCTCTCCCGTGATCTGATGAAATGAAAGTAGCTTTTCCTAAAAAAGAGGGAAAAAATCAGTTAGATAAAGGGAACTACGTGAATGCACAACAGATTTGAAGTTAGTTAACGATTTCATGTACTTCTGAAAAACTGGACGTGCAAATACAGGTTGGGCACTGGATTTACATTTAAAAAATCAAGGAGAATTATAAATTTTCACATATAGTACATAAGTAAAATCACATTACATATCCTTTTTTAATGGATACTTAGTTTATAGTAAATAGCGGATACAACTTTACTAAACAGCTGTATTGTAATGACTGGGAGTCTGTTACTGACATATCTAAATTACTTCCTTAATTATTATTTATTAATTTAACTGAAACCCTCGCCCACATGTTCCCTTAATTTACATCGCAAGTTAACATTTTCATTCAAAGCAAACTTCATAAAATTTAGAAAAAAGTAATTCTCCATCATTCAACCCAAATTTATGAACACATGAAAAAATAACTGAAAAATCCAGCATTCACTCAGCATATGCTACCTTCAACTTGTCCGGGTATGACTCGCTACTTTATAAATCAATGGCCTGAGCAGGCTTGTCATTCTTCTAGAGATTACAACCAAATCAATACCTGCTTTGGTATCGTGTTTCACACCATAAGAACCCTTTAAGAAAATACCCTTGAAAGGCCTTGTTAAATATGTCCTTCACTGGCTCAAAAATATATGGTATTTAACAATGTAAGATGATGAATGCCAAAGCGACAACATTTTGTTTTACATATACTAATTATTTTGCTTTACTCATTACTATTTACGCCAGTTCATTCATTTGCGTGGCTTCAAGCACATGCATTAAGCATGCCTAAAAAGAACTTTAACTTTTGAATTAATGATACCAAAAGTATTGTCAGTTATTAGGGTTTCTTCTTGAATCACTAATTTCCTTACATAAATCATGTTTAACATACATAAGACTTAAAGAATAAATAACGTTGCTCTTCCTTTTAAAACGGATACTTTGATTATATGGTAAATACGCGAATAAAACTATACTAAACAGCTGTATTGTAGGTTGTATGATGCCTTCACATTATCAGCCTAACATAACAGTGTCATGAAGAAAACTCAATGAGGCAATAAAAATATTTCACAAATTCCTAGTACTCTTGTAATGTAATATGGGTAAAGTTACTTGTCTTTCATCAAGGTGCATCTTGGTTATTCTCAAGAGCAGAAAATTTTTTACAGCAGCAGTGCATTGCAGGTTGTAGGCGTTCTTTAACAATGTGCTATGCGCCTTTTAAATTACCATGAAGAAAAAGAAAGAGATCATGAAAAAATCAGAGCTCGGAATATTTTAAAAGGGTAATGCGATCATAAAACAAAATTTCTAAAGATATAAGTGAAAATAGCTATGAAAAAAATAATTAAAACTATTTCCCCAGCAGAGGATCGAACACCATACCTTCCGCACCACAGTCCACCACCTGACCCATGGACTACCATATCGTATATCAATGGCAGATGATAAGCGTTAAATGCTATTTTATTTTCATAAATTTAGACCGGGGGATTGTTATGAGGTTATCGTGGGGGCTAGGAAGAAGCGAAATATCTCTTTAAGCAATTTTAATGGCTACAACATGAAATAGTCAAAATATACTATCTATAGATAAATATAAACATCATAACACAATGAATGATAAGGAAAGGAAAACGACACTGTTTTTTGGAAGAAAACGTGGTTAAAAATTAAACTTATACCTAATAAAGATAAATTTCCATAAAAATTTTAAGGACTTATAAAATATATAAAGAAATATATTGGGAGTAAATGTAAAAAAAAATTAACCTCTAAGACATACAAAATTAGGTATATATTTTCAACAGGAACGAATAACCTGTGGAATATTTCGTTTCGGGTATCATTCGTTGTGTTATCATGTTTACCAGGGATACTACATATATAGACTCCTTGATGTTTACATTTCCGTAATATCGCCGACCTGCCATCTTTGATGCCGTAGGTATGCCGGGAAGGTTTATCTGGGCGGAACCTTCGATTCGAGTGAAGTCTCACTCGAACGCTGGTAGGTTTGAGTAGTTCACTCGTGCCATTTGAGTGAAATGTTCACTCAAAAGGCTAGAGTGAAAATGTTTCACTCGAACGGAGTGATAGGAAGGCATATTTCACTCGAGTACGAGTGAAAGAGGCGTTCACTCGAAGCTCGAGTGACAGCTTTCACTTAAAGACTTTTAGAGAGAAGGCAAGCAAGACTTTAGGCCCGACTTGGCAGTACGTATTTGTTTTTCTTCTAAAGGGTTTAAATGCACAATACCAACTTTTTGATCCCATACCTCACTGGGGTAATTGATACTGATGTGAGCTGGAAGATTGTTTGGGAGAAGAATGATTTAGCTGTAGGAAAGGAAGGGAACGAAATACGCAATTCAAGTATAGAAGAGGATGCTAAAAGAGCAGCCTCAATATTTTGTGTTAATTGACCTGGAGAAAGAGTTTGATGACATGAATTGAGTCAATGCTAACTACACAAAGAGCATAGGAGTGTTGTTAAATGACAGAAAAATAACAAACCAGCTGCATGAAAAACATACAGCCATAATTAAATATAAATAAACATTGAAAAAACACTGTTTTACAAATTCATACTTACCTAAGGTAATTTGTAGCAATGTAGCAGAATGACAGAGATGAAGCAAAATTTGTGCTTGACAATACATTTTAATAACTAAACTGATGGAACATTCAGCACTTCTCTGACCATTCGGTTCACTAGGATAATATTCCTCTGAAATATCAAAAATAAATGATAAGCAATTCAAATCCCGTAATCCGGAGCAACATTGCGCCGTTTTTGAGAATTTGGTGAACAAAACTCAATGTAAGGCATATCAAATTTGTAAAACAACTTTTGAAAATGATATTTGTGTATTCAAAGACAATGTGAAAACATTTATGCTACAATAAGGTGCTATCAAAAATATTATTTGTAATTTGCTGGAGCTCATTATTCCGGAGCAGCTGCGTGTGTCAATGTTCATTTAATGACAGTTTTTGCTCCGTTACAGGAGGCGTCTTCCGGTCGAAGTGATGTTGGTTCGAATCTTGCCGGAAAGTATAGGCAGGATGTTGAAGCCAAAATTCCTAACTGAGTTGGGCCTACGTTTCCTTGGCTGAGGGGCTGAAGAGAATGGGCGTAGCCAGGGAATTTGGCTGGGGACCACCCACCCTCCGGGGGGTCTGGGGGTACCCCCAATTCAAGAGGGGGTGTTGTGCCAATTGTTGGGTGTTGTGCCCCCCCCCCCCGCGAAACCTCGAGACTCGAAAATCCTCGGAGACTCTGCGAGACGCGAAGTCTCCTGCGGTTTAAAGTGCCAGAGAGCGATGAGACAAGTGCCGCGATCTGCTCCGGTCAACGCGAACGCTCAGGTCATCGCGATTCCAGCAGGAACACTCCTTTCATTCGGTCCGCGCTGGTGCTGACATCATTTTCAATTTGCAAGCCGACTTGTGAACATTCCTACCAATCCAAAGTGTGATAGCACCTCCCCTCCTCTCCCCACTCCTCCACTGACCAGCTGTTTCCCCTCCTGCGCTGACAAAGTGCACCGCACCAAAGTGCATAGCAGCCCTCTTTGAAACTGACCGCGTCTGGAGAAGGACGTATCGGCTTGGTTCCACTTGTGATCGTCTTGCAAAGACAAGGTTAACGGTATTAAGCCTAAGGGCTTGTTTTATACTGTAATTATTGTAATTATATAAATGCTGTCATTGAAGTTATTCAAACTAGCTAAGGTTGTTTTCATTTTTTTCTCTCGTTACGCCCACCATTTCGCAGTCAATTCACTCGCGACGTTAAGTTTCACGGGCTTGCGTTGCAGTGTTTCTCCCCCGGAAATATTTTTTAAATTTAACCTTCTCAGAACTGAAATTAAGCCTAATTTATGATGAAATTTTTGTAAAATACTGAAAGGGATTGTTTTAGGCTATAAAATAATCACATCGAGTTGGAAAATAAAATAGCTTTTATTTTCAACGAGGATTCACACATTTTCAGAGGGATCATAGTAAACTTTGGGATGGTTATCTGCTAATAAATTAAATACTCACAACTTCAATATTAATTTCAAGTGAACACAAAGAAAAGTAAAAAAAAATTGGTTTAAAGGAATTTTATGTTTTTTTGGCAAAAATGTTCAATGATGGTAGTGCCGGGAACCCTTTCCTAAACAAGTTCTTTTTCGATGTGAAGAATGGATAGATTTGAAAATCTTGATTGGCCGATTGTGGACCGAACCCACGACTTGATTCTTCCAATGACTGAAAAAACTTCTTTCACATCCGCCCGAGCTGACGGGCAGACCGATTGCTACTTGGAGAAGTCTGTAAACATTCGGCATGATATCTTCATTTATTTCTGCTCTGAAATTTTTATGTTTGACCTCTAGTTCCTTGTTTTTTAATATATTTCTCAATACTGTTGCCTCGGCATATAAGGAATGGGTATTCCTTATATGCCGAGGTATGGAATATTCAAAATTTCTTTGTAATTATTTATGAAATCTTCAGCTTCAGTCAAGTTCAACTGTGCAAAGGCATCCGCTGCCTTTGCCAGGGGAACGGACTCAAACATGTACTGAAAATGTGAAATAACGTTGTCCAAAACCCTGTTGTACACATTGAGAGTAATCTCGAGTGTTGGGGTTGGTGTCAGACGGTAGGTCGGTCAGCTGGCTTTTTCCTACGGTAGTTGTTCTACTTAAGCTCCCCATTTCTTTCCCACCCTTAATGCCTAGCTTCTTTTGAATCTCTGCTAAGATGACATGATTACCAGGTTGTGAATAGTGTATATGGAGGGCTTCAAGAATATTGAAGAAAATGTAAGCTGACTGGATATCGTTGCAGGAATGGACAACGGCCAAATTTACTTTGTGAGCTAAGCAGTGGATATAAATTGCCTGTGGGTGTAACTCTTTCATTTTCACCTGGAGACCTGCGTTCTTTCCTGACACTATGATTGTATCGTATGATTGTCCAATCATTGGTATATCGTCCAAGCTATATTTAGCTAAAAAATCTTGAATCATTTGGCTTAGCGACTCGGAATCTATTGCTGTGGAACAATTTAAGAAACCCAGAAACCTTTCAATGGGCTCCAATCCTCTTACGTACCTCAAAACTGCTGACAAATGTTCTTCTTTGTAATATTTGGCTTCATCAACCATCAATGAATAAAACCCACACTCCCGCACTTCCTTAACAATTTCTTGAAGAGTTAGACCGGCTGCAACTTCTATTATTTCGTTCTGAACCGATGGGCTGCAGTAGTTAAGGCATTGCTCAAAACGTTTAGCAAAAAAGTCATCATACTTTGCAAAAAGCTTACAAAATTCAACAAAGTTTCCCCTATTCTGAGATTCAGAGCTCTCATCATGTCCTCTCATTGGCATGCCTTGACAACTGAGATAGGAAATGATGCCAGCTACTTCTGTCAAGTAACGTTTTTTCTCTCAATCTCTTCTTTACTCTGAATTACGACTCTCCCGTGTACAGTACCAGATGCGTTAGCCATTTGGTACCCCAGATACTTTTGATGACAATCCGAATGAGATCCTGATTTTTCGTGTTTTTCGATCGCAACTTTTAATTTTTTCCATTTGCAAAACCCCGTTTTAATAAACTTTTCGTTTTGGTCTCGCACAACCCCGGTAAAGAAAAGTCTACACACAAAACAGTATGCTCGATCTTTTTCCACACTGTACTCCAACCACTGGTGTTTTTCATAGTAAGTGTCGGAAAATGATCGGTTTCTGTCACTAAATAGTGTTTTCGGGAAATTAATTTTTAGTTATTTCGGTCCAGTTTCCAAAGTACCAAGATCTGTCGGTTCAGAGGCTCTTTCCTCGGTTACCTACATTTTTTCATCTGAGGGTTTCGTTGAAGTTTCAAACGTTGACGGTGCAGAGGAGGGGAATGTGCGGTCGTCTCTGGGAGGATCATCATCTTCACGTTGATCATTTCTTGGAGGGGGAGAGAGAGATTTCATGAAAAATGATCGATTATCTGAAACTTTAAAATTTTTGCCACCTCAATTGTTTCTTAAAGAGGAACAATTGATGTGGCAAAAAGACTTTCGTCGCCTACCCCTGCTTCCGACCACATTTGCTTATACAGGGAGTGTCCTGAGCTCCCATCAAAATCCCATTTACAAATTAGCGTGTAATTCTGATCTTCGCCATTTCCCGCTTCCAGCATTAAAAGCTGAGGAAGTCTTTTGCATAAGTGGTCTAGCAGCAACTGCGGCTTAATTTCGCTTTTCTTTTCCGTTATTGAAATTCCTTCAGGATATGCTTTTTTCTTTGTTTGATGTACCGAAAAGTAGGAGGGGTAAAGATCGGGGCCGTATTCCTTCGTCCCTTTGAGTATATAAATATACCTACTGGATTTTCGTTAAATTATTATTTATTATCAAGAACAGGGCTTCTTCTGTTGCATACTTTCTTTGCTGAATGGTCTTAGATCTTTTCCATGTTCGTAGTTTCTACTAGCTCTGCCTGGGGAATTTTTGCAATTTCCAACAGTAATTTTGCAGCGGCTTCGTTACCACAAGATTTTATATCCGTTTTTGTCACCAATGTGATCTCATCCCCTTTAAATTAAGTAATAATTTTTTTAGCCTTTCTTCGTTTGGAGCAGTCACTACTCTCTCCAAATAATTTCCTTAGCCATCCGCGCGTAAGGTTACGATCTAATTAGAAAATAATTAAAAATAAAGACGATTCACCACACATTCGTGTGTCCCACAGAGAGTAACACTTAATATAGTTTGACTGCTTCCTAGAACAAATAATAATTTATAAAACATTTACCTTGTGAAATGGATGGGATGATTGCATCAGGAAGTGAGATTGTTATGGTGCTGTTCAACTATTCTTCGTATTTTTTAAAGAATACTTCTTCCTTTCTTTGGCACTTCCCATTTTCTTCTCACGTAGCCAAAATATCTACTAACAGACTTTATTAGCCTTTGATTCTCCTCTTCAGGTAAATCTCAAGTTTCTTCTACGTGATAGCTCGCTTGTTGATATCTTAAGGACCAACTGTTTATGGGATTAAACATTAACGATCGGAAAAGTTCCATATCCTTGAGAGTGAACATTGTAGCACGGGGGGGGGGGGGGGGGGGGGGCGGGAACCCCCTAGCTACGCCCATGCTGAAGAGTCTTTTCCAAGTCGTGACCACCCATCCTCCCTGTTGAAATTTTCAGGGTTTTTCATTATTTCAATTACCTCGCGTATTACTCTAGGGAAGTATCTGCTTTCCTCAGCGATCACTTTGGTGTTATTTAAGTGAACGCCATGTCCCGGCTCCGACCAAGCATGCTCGGTGATGGTTGAAGTCGGAAGTACTTCTTCTTCAGTGCTCTCTCGTGCTATTAAATTCTCACTTGCACCGCCCAACCATTTATTTACCACCTGCCAATTATTATTTCTAGTTTTTCTCAATTTTTAATAGTGGTGCAAAGTATACCATTGGAGCAGGTTGCTTTGCACTATCTAATACTCTTATTATTATAAAGCATGGCAATGCCTTAGAGCAATGAAGCTCCACTTAGTGTTTACTGGGCTACCATACAGCACCACGAGAAACTGACAGGAAGTGGATTTTTTTAGTTTGAAGGGAAATATTATGAAAATTCACAAATTGCAACTCATTGTATTTAACGTGTAATAATAATTTAAATATTTTTTTTTTATTTTCCACGTTTTTCATATGGACTAAAAAGTATAAAATAATTTTTCCTGGGCCCTTCTAAATTTTTGAGGGTGAATTTTTAGTGGCTCTGGAGATATTTATAGGATTTGAAGAGAAAAACGTGGGGCGCAGGCAACCCATGATTATTAAGGAGGAGTAAAGGGACCAGGTGTCGTTGAGCAAACTCCCACAGTTAATAACATTTGCAATGCTCGGAAATTGGTTGTGAATTCATTCGTATTATCTACTTCTATTATCTACAGCCTGCGCCCCACATTTTTCTCTTCAAGTCTAACAAATATCTCCATAGCCACTAAAAATTCACCCTCAAAAATTTAGAAGGGCCCAGGAAAAATTATTTTATAATTTTTAGCCCGTTTTAAAAACGTGGTATATAAAATTTTTTTAAATTTAAATAATTATTTTCTTTTTTAGTCTTATGCCCGGGTGAAAGTTTCCCATCGATTTTATAAATCTTGATGAGACTCTGACAGGGACACATAGGAAATTACCGATGTATTTCAGATTCTGTTCAGTTGTCAGTGTTTGGAATTGAAATAATTAATTAATCGTTAATTAATTAATTAATTGTTATAACATGTAGCTAACATTGCATTGTCATCCACTTCTGAGCTATGGATGAAATTACAAGCCTCTACTAGCACATCAGGAAATCATTTTCATTCAAGTATTCTACCAGCTGATTGGTAGGTTCTTGGACAGTCCCCATTTTGTATCCCAACCTAATAGAAATTGTCTCGCATTCCCTCCTAAGGATGGCCCGTTATTAGATCCCTCTTCAATTCTTCATATCTTCTACCTCCTCTTATTTCGTCCAGAATTCCTATCCTCTTCCTTCCTCTCCCACACTTCCCCAGTGTTCTCCCCTCTATCACTCTCTTCAACATGCCCTCTCCTCTCAAAACCTCCTCCATCCATCTCTTCTGCCTTCTCCGAACCTCTGCCACAAGCTTCCTCTCCTCTCCGACCATATCCAATACCTCCTCGTTCGTCTTTCTCGCCATCCAGCTAACCTTCTCCATCCTTCTCCAAACCCACATCTCAAACGCCTCAAGCCTACGCACATCCTCCCTTCGCAATGACCAAGTTTCCGACCCATATAGCGCCACGCTCCATATTAAACTTTTTACCAGCCTCTTCTTTACGTCTCTTCTCAGACCCCCCCTCATCAATTCCCTTCTCTTCTAAAATGCTTCTTTAGCGACATTCTGTATCTGATGTCCTTACCACTAAACCCATTCGCCTCCAAAATACTACCCAGATACGTAAACTGCTCGACCTGCTCTATCTTCTGCCCTCCCACCCTTATATTCAGCCCCGCCTTCTTACTTCTAGAAAATCTCATTACTTTCGTTTTCTTGTGATTGATCTTCATCCCATACTTTTCGCACTGCACCTCTAATGCATTCACCATTGACTGTAACCCCTTGGCTGACTGACTAACCAATGCTTGATCATCTGCAAATCTCACTGATTTTATCAGCTCCCCTCCTACCTTTATTCCTACCTCCTCCTCCCCCCAAGCCTCCCTTACCATTTCTTCTGAATACACATTAAAAAGCAACGGCGATAGTGGGCACCCTTGCCTCACTCCCCGTCCTATCGTGGCCCATCCCGATTCTCCATTGGCTACCCTAACCTGTGCAGTCTGATTCATATACAGATTTCGAATCAGACACCTGTCCCTCCAATCGACCCCTAATTTCTTCAACACTCCCATTAATTTCGTCCATTCCACCCGATCAAACGCCTTCTCGAAATCTACGAAGCATGCAAAAACATCCTGCCCATACTCTAGGTTTCTTTCTACTAGCGTCCTCATCACCGCTATAGCGTCTCGCGTTCCCGTCCCTCTCCTAAACCCGAACTGGTCGTCACCCAGGTATTCATTTGCCTTCTTCTCTAGCCTTCTGTTTAGAATCCTCAGAACTACTTTGGCCGCGTGGGATATTAAGCTTATTGTCCTATAGTCTTCGCAAGTTTTTGCCTTACTCTTCTTCGGTATAGGAATTAGTACAGTCTTCGCGAAGTCTTCCGGCCACACTCCATCCTCATAAATCCTACGAATTAGCGCAAAAAGTTTTCCTCTTCCGTTCTTCCCCATGCTCCTTAAAAACTCTGCAGGTATGTTATCTATTCCCACCGCCTTATTCCTTTTCATGTCTCGTAGAGCTCTTTCGATTTCGCTATCTAGGATACTTGGTCCGATGCCATCTCTGTCGATATCGTCTTCCCTTTCTATATCTAACCTATTGGGCCTTGTTTCTTTACCATAGAGCTCTTCAACATACTCCTTCCACCTCTCCTGGATCTCTCTCGGTTCTATGATTACCTTTCCCGTCTTGTCTGTTATCGTTGTAATTCCCCTTCCCTTATTACCACCCGTCAGTTCCTTTACTTTCCTATATAATGCATCTGCTCTTCCCTCTTTTTGGTATTTCTCTAACTCGTCGATCTGTTCTCTCCACCACGCCTCTCTTGCTTTCTTTGTTTCTCTTCTAAGCCTGTTATTAAATTCTCGGTATTTTCTCTTACCTAGCTCTGAGTTTACGCTCTACCATTTCCTTCTCTCCTCCATCTCCCTGATCATCTCCTTCGTGATCCACGGTTTTCTAATTTTAGTTGCACTCACTACGCCTACCGTTGCTTTCGCCGCTTCTATAATTCCATTTTTCAAACTTCTCCATTCATCTTCCACTGATCTAACTCCATGATCCTCACCCATTATCTCATCCACCTTCTCCCGATACTTCTTCTTCATTGCCCCAGTTAATGCCTCCGTATTCCACTTACGTACCCTCCTTCCCATTCTTATCTTTTTCAGTTTTACCCGACATTTCATGACTAATAAGTTGTGGTCTGTGTCTGCATCAGCTCCTGGATAAGTATGCGAGTTTTTAACACTATTCCTGTATCTGTGACGTACCATTATATAATCTATCTGGAACCTGTCTGTGTCTCCCGGCTTCTTCCAAGTGTACCTACGTCGAGGATGATGTCTGAACCATGTATTTGTAATTACTAGGTTATTTCTGCGGCAAAACTCCACAGCTTTCTCGCCCCGGTCATTTCTTCTTCCTAGCCCGTAATCGCCCACCTCCCGCCCATATCTTCCTTCACCCACCACCGCGTTCCAATCCCCCATTACTACCAGGTGCTTACTTCCTGGTATCCTACCAATTATTTCCTCTAGCTGATCGTACACCCCATCTACCTCCTCCTCTTTATGATTAGAGGTAGGCATATAAACCTGGATTATAACTAAATTCGTTGGTTCTGCTTTTAGTTCCACGACTATTATCCTATCACTAACTTGTTCTGCATACACTACTTTTCTTGCTTTTTGCTTTTTTAAATTACTTGAACTCAAGATATAAGGCTTAAACTTTCAAGGTCGGATGGCTAAAAAATGGGGGTTTTAATTGCTGTATTTAATGTTCCTATACGCTCAACTTTTGTCTGAAGTTGGTGCTTTTGGCTCTGAAATAACCCACTTTTAGAGCTATATCAATTTTCTAATTTCATTGGCAACCGCAGCATGGGGTTTTAATGGGTAGGTACTTATACCCGTGGCTTTTACGTTATGTGAGCAATATAAGAATTGGAGTGAGATTTTATTGAGTGTATGTTTCACCTCATCCTCTCCATGGGCGGTTAATGAATCTTTTATGGTATATTTAATGGTATTTGCAATTTACACGTCCTATCAGGGGGATTCTTTATGTCTTATAATACAGTTATAATTATTTCTTATTCCCGTTGAATTTCAACGGGCACCCTATACTAGTTGAGTTACATAATGCTATCCCCGTGTAAAAAAGTGATATCTGTGATGAGAACTTCTATCTCACCGGAAGGTGGAAATCACTATTGATTCTAGTTTCATAACTGTGAAATATATTGTTGGAAACTGGTATCTCATCGAAGTATTTTGGCATCAAACCCAATTTAATTTCACGTACAATTTTTAAAACATTGTATTATAACTACCTCATGCCTCTATTCAGCAGTACTTGAAGTCTATTTATGTGAGTTATACTGCCAACAAAAACTAAGTTTTAAAACAATTTCCCCTGTGTTTTTCCACCTCGATTCGCGAGGCTTTAAAGACATTCCTAGAAGTCGCGAGATCTCCACCGCTCCTCGATTCCTTCCTCGAAATTAGAAGGCCATATTGAATTTCATGCGGGCAGTAGGCACCTTCCGACCATACCGAAATTACATGCTACTGAAGTTGCGGCAGTACTCCTTCACGTTCCGTTTTACGGCAGCACAGGCAGTACTGGCAGTGAATTTTGGAACACGCCCCAAGACATGGCTGCCGATCCTAAAAGAAGTAAAACTTACGAGGGAAAATTGGCGCAAAAATTCTAAAAAATCACAGGACACTTGAATGAGGACCGGAGCTGTATATTACGGATAATCCCTGGCATCCATATCAGCATACCTGATGACGAGGTTGGACCTCAAAACGTCGGAAATGGAACCTCTCACCCGGTTGGAAACCCGAGAAACCATATTTCAACAGTTTCGCCGGGAAATCACCAGATCGTTCTGTATGGGCAGTTGTTTTTCACAGCTCCTCTCATTACTGGAACCAGCCCTACCTTTTACATGTAGCTTACCACTACTCACACCTCTAAAACTCCCATTTGGTTTCCCGACCCGTAAAAACTCACAACATTTTAAATTAGTTTACCTCTGCTCCTTTCCTATTTTGATGAAACCCATCGCGTGCCAGACCACTTTGTTTTACCCAACAATTTGGGTCAACGAAGTAAATGCTATACATTTCACAAACCCATTCAACGCCATCGTTTACGTAATCAACAACACAATTTCGGATATCCCTTCGTCTTAACACTCCGTTCACAATTATTTTAGCTGATTTAAATTTTCTTTTAGCAACTAAACATATATCCCAGATCCACCCCAACACATGGTCACTTGATCTGGCCCTCTTAATGCCATTAGTTCCCACATGAATGAATACCACTTCTTAATTTCTCCCTCCTTCCATTCCCTCTATTCTCCTCTCCAGCTCCTCAGTTCTAATTCCTGGAAGGTATTCCACTATATGTGCCTGAACTTCTTTAAAGTGATCCTCCCCCACATTCCGCAGTAACGAGCCCCCAATTATTCGCACACGAAACAGTCCCACCTCTCTCCTGCCCTTACTCCTCGTCCTCGTTCTTAATCCTCCTCCCACCTTTCCCCCTATTGCCCCATTGCTGGCCGATCTCTACCCTCGTGGCTCATGCTCAACAGGGGTTGGAGAAGGGTCATCTGCAAATCCTCTCCACTTCTCGACCGACAACATTCCTGTTTACCTGAATGTTGTCTCCCTTAGTTACAAGGCGTTTTCAGCCTGCTTCCATGAATCCGTTTTAGAATCAACGGCCGGGTTTTTCCGACCTAACGACGATTTTTCTTTGGATTCAAGGAATTATCAGAAGAAAAGAGAATTATCGTTCAAGCGATTTATTAGTATGTTGTGATTCACAGAATCGAAAGCTTTAGTAAAGTCTAATAGGACCAACAAGGTATAGGTATTTTTTTGCCCAATTGAGAGTGTAATATCGTCTGTAACTTTTAAAATGGCAGACTGAGTACTATGCCCCTTTCTGAATCCTGACTGATATTGATCTAATAGACCGTTTCTAGAGAGGTGTTCCAAGGTGGCATCATGTACAAATCGCTCAAGTGGTTTTGACAGTGTACTTAGAAGCGCGATTGGCGAAAATCTGACATTAGTTTAGGGTGAGAAATTTTAGGAATTGGCTGTATTTGTGCAGACTTCCAGAGAGCCGGTAAAGTTGAGTAATTTAACGAGCAGTTGAATATGTCTAGTATCACGGGCATAGGGACAGGGAGTAGAGTTTTAAAAATTTTATTATCGATCCCGTCGACACCAGTGGCATTAGTTTTAATCATTTTTAAGTTCCGAAGTAATACTTCCGGCGTATAATGTGGTAGGTAGAGTCTATTAAAACCATTTTTTGGTGTCAATTCTAGCTCATCATGCAAACTTGCCTCTGTATGCATCCTTGAGTTTACTACAGCCTGGTCTTCGTCAGTAAATGTATTTAGGAAAAACGTGTTGAGCTAATCCAGATTAAAATTTAAATCACAAGAGTTATTCCGACTTTTCGCAAGACCTAGCCATCTTATTGTTAGTTCTTGCCAGGTTGACCGAACGTCCCATTTATTTTTAAAACATTCGTGATAATATTTCTGTTTTGCATTCCGTAGCGTCTGTTTCACACGATTTCTAAGTAATTTGTACTGTTCGTGAAGAACTGCAAGACGGGTTCTTTGGAAATTTCGCCGCATGCGATCCCTTTGCGTCATTGTATATCTAATATTTTCAATTATCCAGGGGACCGAGGGTCGTCTATAAGTCCGTTTGCGCAGTGGGGCATGAACATCAAGTATCTTTTTAACATTTTAGTTAAAAATCTCAACTTTGGAATCAACACAATAAGAATAAAAAAACTCAGTCCAGTTCAGCATTAAGAAATCTTCTTGGAGTTTACAGTGATCAATGTGAATAATATCTCGTGAACTCAACTCTATAGGAATATTAACATTCAACGTAAACTGGTACTTGATGTATATCAAATCATGTGCAGAAAGAAAGGAGATTGGATGTGGGTCATATTCTAGGACTTGATCAATATCATCCATAATAAACAGATCAATAAAAGTACTACTTTTTGCTAAATAATGAGTAGGTTTGAATGGTGCCAGCGAAAAGTTACAGGAAAAAATTAGATCATTCATATAAGCACTATCGTATGATTTTTTTAGCATATCACAGTTGAAATCTCCACACAATATGACATTTATGTATATCGGTAAAAAGGTCAGCAAATAGTTTTCAAACCCCTCACTCAGATAACCAGATTTCGGTGGGCGATAAACAACACCAAGTAGCACTTTTCCCTACTCGCTCACCAGTTCAGCAAACATGTATTCCGGTTTGAATGGAACACTTTCGGGGGCATTTAAGATTCGATATGTGAGGGAGTTCAGGGCGTACACACAAACACCACCACCAACTCTTCCAATCCGGTCATTACGAATCAATGCATATCCATCGAATTCAACTGCAATTGAGGGTATTTTAGTATTCAACCATGTCTCAGAGACGACAATTAAGTGGTATTGCTTGTTTGAAAAATGCTCTCTAAATTCGTCAATATGGAAGAACAGTGACTGAGCATTCACGTGGCAAACCTTCAACAGTTCACTTTGATCACAGCTCATTTCGAGAATATCGAGAGCTCCTCAGGGCAAGCAATCGTTAAGCGTTCTTCCCCCTCGCCTTTGCGAACGTAAATTCTGCCATTTCTTATCCATAGGAATTTAAATTTACCTGCCCTCTTTAGCTCCCTGGCTTGTGCATACAGTTTTCTGTAGAATGGGGTGAGAGACTCGTTAGCATAAATAGGGTGACAATTTTCTTTAGATAACTCCAGATCCCTTGTTTCAAAGTTCCGCTTTACTCTCCTACCATTCACCATGTCTAATGCAACACATTGTCTTACAAAGCGTACAATTATCGTGGGAGGCTGCGAGGTGTCATTACGCGATGTAATAGCATTAACATAATCAATATCTATTCAGTTCAATGTGACGCCAAGTGCCTCCCCGATTTGACAGACAAGGGCTGTAAGTGATTCACTGTTTGTTCGAGGAGTGCCATGGATCTCCACCACGTTTCTTAGTTAGTCTTGTTCAAGCTGGTGTAGATAGGATTCAAGCTGACTCACCCGCGAGTTAGCGTGAACAACATCACACGTAAAATTATCGATACGCTCATTTATAGTTTGTATGGCAGCATGCAGTTCAGTTACTGCCTTAGTATTTTCCTTTTTGACTCCTTGCACCACAACAGAGTTTTCTTTACCTCGCCTTGTTCGTCCTGGATAGCCTTCACCGTTGCCAACAGCTCCCTCAGCAGAGACTTGGTGTCCTCACTTTGGGCCTCTGGTTTCTAGGAAGCTGCCCTCACAGGGGTGTCATCCGCTCGGGAAGAACTCGCATCGGCAACACAGGAAATGCAGTACCAGGATCGTTGTTGATATTCAAGAACATTTAACTCCACCTCCGTAACTTCGGCGCAGGTTAGGTGATACACCTCTTGACATTCACCGCAAGATATAAGCTATAAGTGCCGTTTGATGGCAACACCACATTTAACACAGGTATTCGGCATTCCGTGACGAGAGCGACTAACAGATACGTGCTTTTACGACGCGAGCTGACTCTAGACTACTACTAATATAGGTTATTAACAAGGGAAAAAGTTTTTACCGGACAGTGAGATAAATGCAACAAATTGCATCCATTTCTTAAGCAGAAACAAACCCAAGGTATTAGTACCTCCTCACTTGTTAGGTGAATGGGTTGATAAAAGCAAAGTTAATTCATCAATGAAGTTGTAAATAATTATAGAAAAGGATATTTTTCACAACCATAAGAGTTGTAAAAAAATATATCTTCACCTGCATCTTGTAGATGTTAAAGTAGTCCTTACACACTACAGTCACAAAGGCATTTTACTCACCACAAAGAGATTGGCAGAAATCTTTCACACTTGAAGTAATACCAGATAATCTAGAGTGATGGTCTTGGTTCCAGGAAGCCTCTATTTTCTCTTTCAATTCAATAATCACTTTTCCGGACTGTGGGTCATAAAGTCCATGCAAACTTTTTACGCGAAGCCAATTATCCTACAAAATAATGCAGTATTTCAAATACAAAGAAGTTGCAAAATGTTATATGATGGGATTATTTACATTAGGGATTTGGTCAGGATTTGATATGATTTTATTGAGTCCATACATTTGAGTTTCGATAGAAGCGTTCTGAAAATCAGTTGAACCTTGGTTGTGCTGGCTGAATATGTACTACGTTGCTGTAAACCATACTTCAGTATTTAATCTGTGCTACCCCGCAAAAATCCTCGCAACTTTTCCAAAGACTCTATTAACTGTTACATATATTACTTTGTGTTATTCACTATTTACATGTTTTACAAAAACTCTGGAAGGAAAATATTCTTTCATTGAATTTTTTTGAACATTTAATTTTTTTACGATGAAGAGTTCTATGATATACTTTAACACCTGAAAAGGTTCCATATACCGAAAAAGTTAGAAGAACTCTGCTGTAAACAAAAGCTTGAAATATTCCTACGGAATAATTATCCCCACCAACGACATCGTTTTACTTCAAAAGTGACTTATAGTAGAGTGAAAAGTAAAGTAATGATAATTTAAATGAAAATGTATCACATCAGGTTTTTATACATAACCTAATATTGGATGGTAATTAGTCAAATAACATGTCACTCAATAATTTCGTTTGTAGAAAATGTGCACACCACCCTCATAACCTCATACATATAAAACTTGCTGAAGGATCACTTGAGCGATAATGAAAACAGGATATTCCAAGAGGGTGGCCGATAAAATATATATATACACACAAAAAAAACTAACAAGTAAAGAATTCTTGTATTTCGAGGAAGAGTCGATCCATCTCTCTCAAAGAGGAGAGGGCGAATGAGATGAGGGACAGAGATTGAGTTGCGTTAGGCGAAAAGGAAGAGGGGAAGGAGGGGAAAGAGGAAGAACTGGGCGAGGGGAAGCGGGGGGAGGAGGGGGAAAAAGAAAGAAAGGGGAGCACAGGAAGTGGAGGGTGGGGAAACAGGGAGAGAGGAGGAGAAGGGGAGGGAGAAGCTAGTGCGATTTGTTAAGCCCAGGAGGCGAAGGCCTGGTAGATTAAAATACAAGAAGATTCCAGATCCTTGAGTTGGAGGGATGAGGAAGAAGGGGAAGGGAGGCGAGTAAACCAACCTTAAAAGTTTTATTGGAAGTGGAGTGGTGGGAGGAAACGTGAACGGCGACAGAAAGAGAAACAGAGAGGGAAGGCGGATCATTACAGGAGGAACGGTGGCCGTTCATTCGTAAGCTAAGAAGAGTGGTGAATAATCCAATGTAGAAACATTGTGAACAGTATTTTGTCTGGTACATGAGGGTGAGGATACAGAAGGGAGAGAAAAGGTGAGAAACTTGTCAGACAGGGGTTGGGTAATGAGAATAGCGCAAGTTTTGCATCGCGGGAGATAGCACGGGGTAAAAAGGGATTTGAATGATTTGGACAGTGGTCTGGTGGTTTTAAAGAAAGAGGAGGATAGATTAGGGAGCGTATGGAAGTGAGAGAGGGGCATTGAGAAAAAAAATTGCCGTGGTGAGGTTGCCAGAAAAGTTGGGGTAGAGGTTTTTGATGATACACCTTTGGGAATCAACACCAGGGGGTTATTACGTAACTCACATGGACGGCGTTAGGGGGTGAAAGTCTTTATCATAAGGACCCCCAGTGAGCATACCGACTTGAGCTATTACAGAACTCATAAGGCCGTATTTATGGAGTGAAAGGTCTTTATCATAACGACCCAAAATAAAACCAGCTCAAGAGGGGTCCTGATGAAGATAAAGACCAAGATGGCGTGTTTGCGCAGGGGCTAATTCTGCGAACTCGCGAGATATATAATAATTATCAAAGCCTATGTGAAGAACAACATTAAAAGTAACAGGTGTTTAACCTTAGGAGAGTTGCGAAATGTTTTTTAAGCATTTCCGAGTTTCAAATCAAATGCATTGTCGAGACTCAGGAGAATTCTGAAGACGGTTCACTTCCGAGGAATCACGAAGTATATTAAATTAATAATCAAAAGCTATGCGAAGAATATATGACAAGAAGTACGAGTTTACAATTAAGTGAGTTGCGAACTGTTTTAAAAATATTTCCGAGTTTCAAAGCTATTGAATTGCTGAGTCCGGGAGCATTTCTGACGGTACAGCATACGGCTGAGCTTTGGCATACAAGTTAGTGTAGATTTGATTGACACTACTCGTATTTCATGCAATAGAAGGTTATACGAAGAGGAAAATACAGATATGTCATCGTATTCTACACTGTAATTATC
The DNA here is from genome assembly GCA_963573305.1 of Pyrrhosoma nymphula. NCBI lineage: Eukaryota > Metazoa > Arthropoda > Insecta > Odonata > Coenagrionidae > Pyrrhosoma > Pyrrhosoma nymphula. The sequence continues at coordinate 139,155,683 of OY754329.1, read as the reverse complement.
CCTGCCGCTCATGTCACCCCGGAAAGATGTGCGTTTATAGTTTCTCATTTTAAATACGCGTCACTGTCACTTTTTCAGAGCCACATTCCTCAAATGTAAACTCTCTGGGGTGGTAACTACACGTTCAAGAAATATAAAAACTGTTGATGCTTACTTCCTTGATATGCTCTTTTCACAATTTTCTGTACGGTGACAATCAAAAGACACGTTAGAAGGCAGCAGCATTAAGTCACTCTTAGATCGTTTTCGCGCACGATTCTCACAGAAACGCACATTGATTCATCAGTCTCATACACACTTTGTTCTGTTTTAAAAACAAACAAAATATTTCCTAGTTTTAAAGCTATTGAATTGCTGAGACCGGGAGCATTTTTGACGGGGCAGCAAACAGCTGAGCTTTGGCTCAGCTGTATGCTGCGTAGCTAGTATAGATTTGTTTGGTACTACTCGTATTTCATTGAATAAAAGGTCATACGAAGAGGCAAACACAGATATGTCATCGTATTCTAGTGTAATTATCCCTGCCGCTCATGTCACCCCGGAAAGATGTGCGTTTATAGTCTCTCATTTCAAATACGCGTCAATGTCACTTTTCAGACCCACATTCCTCAAATGTAAACTCTCTGGGGAAATAATTACACGTTCAAGAAATATAAAAACTGTCAGTGCTTACTTCGTGAACACTTGATACGCTCTTTCCACTATTTTCTGTACGGTGACAATCAAAAGACACTTTTGCAGGCAGCACCTAATGAACTTTTAGACACTCTTCGATCGTTTTCGCGCACGATTCTCGCAAAAATTCACATTAATTAATAAGTCTCATACACACTTTGTTCTGTTTAAAAAAAACCCAAATATTTCCGAGTTTTAAAGCTATTGAATTGTTGAGACCGAGAGCATTTCCGACGGGGCGGGATACGGCTGAGCTTTGGCATACAAGTTAGTGTAGATTTGATTGATACTACTCGTATTTCATGCAATAGAAGGTTATACGAAGAGGAAAATACAGATATGTCATCGTATTCTAGTGTAATTATCCCTGCCACTCATGTCACCCCTGAAAGATGTGCGTTTATAGTTTCTCATTTCAAAAATACGTGTCACTGTCACTTTTTTTAAACCCAAATTCCTCAAATGTAAACTATCCAGACAGATAATTATCTACACGTTCAAGAAATATAAAAACTGTTGGTGCTTACTCCTTAAACGCTTAATATGCTCTTTACACTATTTTCTGTACGGTGACAATCAAAAGACACTTTTGCAGGCAGTACGTCTAATAACCTTTAGATACTCTTCGATCGTTTTCGCGCAGGATTATCACGTAAATACACATTAATTTATCAGTCTCATACACACTTTGCACCGTTTTCAAAACAAACTCTATGCACATTGTGTAAACTCATTTTTCTGCTCATTAGTCGAAAGAATTCTCTTTATTTTTCGACTGCGCGAAGCATACACCCGAAACAGTTTTCTCACTCTTTATTTCCATCATTGTAACTCACTAAAGTAGCAATTACGTAATAATAAAGATAATTTAAAACTTCTTTCAGGAAATAATGACTGAAAAACATACTCAACCTGCATCATTAAAATCAAGAATTGTTTATTTGCATTCATGGCGAGGACCGTCGCTAAACGATACTCATTTTTTTCATGTTTACTTTTCGCTGGATATGACGTCTCATGCATTTGGTCCACTGTTCCACTCAGGAAAGTCAAGCATTTCATTGGTCGATACATATTCCTAGCGAGTTGCACAGACTTGAACGAAGAATTTTTCAAAACAATGTCTTTATGGGGATAACGACCCTGTTCAACACTTCTACCTTGAGTTCCGTAATCGCTAGGGTAGATATATTCAGGCCAGGACAGTCGGTATTTAACGCATTCCTTATTTAACGCCCAGAGTTTCGTAATAACCCCCCAGGTAAGTAGGTGGTAGGTGGTGGTAGGGGGGAGATTTTGTGGTGGAAACTGCTATTGGTGAGAGGCAGTTTGGGGGAGTGCGGTTTTTTGAGGATTTTTTAAAGGATATGATGCTCTGGATATCCTCTGCGAAGAAGAGATTGGTGGAGGTTTGAGAGGAATTTATCAAGTGAGTCAGGGTTATTGCAGATTCGGTGGCCGCAAATAGAAATGGAGTAGGAGAGGGACCGTTAAGTGTGGGAAGGGTGGCAACAATTGAACTGGAGATATTTATGTTGGTTAGTGGGCTTGGTATGGACGGAGGTGCTATGTTAGTGGTCTGAGAAGGGAACGTTAACGGCTAGAAAAGTGACGTTAGAGGCAGATATGTTAGAAGTATAAGAGAGGGAAGAGCCCTGGCGAAAATGGAGCTCAGAAATACGCATCCGAGAGGGTGAGGAGATTATTGCACTCTTTTCACACCCTATACTCTATTTACACACTCTTTGCGCTCTCTCTTTGTACTCTCCGTCGTCTTAACTATTTTCTCACTTCTGCGTTGTACCATCTTGGTTCGCTGCCCTCTTTTTTACTTTACTTGGGATGTATTTTCTGATCCCCGAATGTACGATCGAAAGAAAAGCTTTCCAACTACCCTCCGTGTCTAATTTAACGCTTTATTCTCTGAAGTCGGGTAGAGAATTTTTAGATGACTCTTGAACACATTGAAATCGGCTTTTTTTAAGGTATAACTTTTTCTTTGTTTAAATATTTTAATGATGTTCAAAGAGAACTTAGGGGTAACTACTCTGTAACCCAACGCCCATCAAATAATAGCGATATAAGTAGTGTTTTCGGGGGGTACAATGCAAAATTGGGGATGTGTAAGTAAATAACGTTTAAGATGGGGAAACTAAAGGACGAGAGAAAAGAATAAACAAAGTAACAAAAAGAGAAGAAGGTGAGAGAAGAATCGCGGAAGTAAACACGGAAATATGGACGAAAAAAAAGATAAAAAAAGACGACGTAGAGGGAGAAGAAAAATCCGACGCATCGGGTTACATAATTGGCGGCCAACGTGGGGCTAGATGACTCAAGGGTATTGAGACCAGGGAGAAACCTGAGCTAAAATAATTGTAAGGACGATTAATAAAATGGCAAAGATAGCTAAGGGATTTACTGAACTTAAGAAATGAGAGTTACAGGATATATTAAGGGATCGAGGAGAAGCAGTACATGGTTCGAAATTTGAATTGCAAGAACGTTTAAAAGGGCTATTAGAAAAGGAAGGTATAGACACCTATACTCATGGATTTGACGTTGAGACGGGAGGACCGGTAGGAGGTGGTGTTGAGACCATACTGAAAGAACTGAGAAAGAGAGTCGAGGAAATGGAGACAAAACGGAGGAAGGAACTTGAGGAAATGGAGAAGAAAAGTGAGGAGAAGAGAAGAAGAGAGAAAGAAGAAGAGAAAAGGGAACGAGAGGAGAGTAGACGGAGAGAACCACGCAAGCTGACAGAAATGCTGAGTGAGGGAGAAGAATGCATGAGGTTGAAGTGGAACGAGGTTTTCATGACTCACAAAACGGTAATTGAGGAGGAACAGGGGAAGGTGCGTGGATAAGTGCAAGGGCTAAAGGAAAGGGTAGAAGCGAGCGATCAGAAGGTGGAGCAAATTATGGAAAACCAGAGGAACGTAAAACGCCATATAAAAACGGCTGAAGAGTAGATGGAGAATTTAAAAAAACAGGTTAGAAGAAAATGAAGTACGGATTGAAAAATTGTCCACGGCAGTAACGACTGCAAAATCGAAGGGCAGGAATGGATAAAAGCACACCGAAGAAATACCAAAAAGAGTGAAGGAGGGCTATATAGGGATGACACAGCCAAGGAGCGGCCGTGAGCATGATACAATTGAGGATACCAACCTTCGATGGGAGGAGTAGAGCGAGACCGATGAAATTTATCTCCTAATTAGAGGAATACCAAGAGATGTATAAGTTGACAGGGGAAGAGAGTTTGCGGATCGTAAGGCAAGGGATGATTGATAAGGCGGGGGAGTGGTTTACTACAACGTCCCTCCTGTACCAAGACCTGGGCACGTTTAAAAGAACTTTTCAAGAGCAGTATTGGAGTGACGAACAGCAAATGGAAGTTAGGAGAGCGCTAACTAAGAGAAGTTACCGGGAGACGGGCAATCAAACGCGGGTCGAGTACGCCGCGAGCAAAATAATTTCGGCCAAAGAGTTAAGACCGCCCACGGGAAATGACAACCTCATATACTGTCTCCGACAGCATTTCGGAAACGAGATAAGCTTAGGGATGATATCACATAATGTTAGAACGCTTTCCCAATTCCTTGTATTTCTCGGGCGGCACGATAGGGTGACAAAGGAGGGGCAGAAAGACGACCAACAGAGAGGAAATCGGAGATGGGAAGGTGATGGCCGGACACGGGACGACCGACTCCCATGGACGAGGGGGCGAGAAGAGACGGATGGATGGGAGCCACCGGACAGACGCACAGTGGTCCCAAATGCTATTCTGGCTGCACTAAATTCATTTTTTAAAGTGAATGAAATCGTTCAAATTCACTTTTATAGTTTGAGAAGAAGGTCCACTTGATGAGAAAATGCAGTCATTAAACCTATTACAAAAATGGTTTGATTTCAATGGGTTAGAGTTAAGTGAAAAAACGAAGTCTATGTGTTATGACATCTGTAATACAAGTATTTTTAATTGTAAGTTTATATTTCATACTACAAATTGTTTAAATTGTGCTTGTAACTGTCCAGATATTGAGAGAGTGAATGAAATGAAATATTTGGGAGTAACTTTGGACAGTAATCTACGTTGGGATAAACATTTACTTTCTGTAAACAAATGCCTTAGAAGTGCCTTGTCCAAATTTTACTTCTTAAGAAACAAATGTCCACTTCCGGTCAAAAAAACCATTTATCATGCTCTTGTACATTCCAAAATCTCTTATGGTATAATCTGCTGGGGCAGTGCATACATGAACACATTTAAGTGTGCACTCGTCTTGCAAAAAAAAATAATTCGTGTAATATCGTCCAAACATTCTTATGAACACTCATTTCCGTTGTTCGTGGCCCTCAAATTGTTACCACTAAGGCATTTGTATTTATTCAAAGTCTTAAAATTGTTTTATGCCAGAAGTGGCAATATGCCGAGTGTATCTGATAAATGTAAATATAATTTAAGGAATGAGTCAAACATTGTATCAAACAGACCAAGATTAACTTTATATAAACGTTGCTTTCTGTATATGGGGCCAAAGATATTTAATTTACTGCCTCCTGAAATTAAAAAAATTAAATTCTCAAAGAAAATGTTAAAACTTGCTAAAGACTGGCTTTTTTCTCAAGAAAATGTTGAACATTTATTCTGATAGTATTTTCATTGTAACTATATTTATGTAACAATTACTGCATTTATCTGTATGGCATACATTTATGTAATTTGCTGGTGGCTCAATTCTGGTCTTATGACCTTGGAGACCACCTAAAGCTCCCGCTCCTTTGCTGTTATCAATTGCTGTAACAAAAATGTTTGGGAGTAAATAAATTATTATTATTATTTGTGCAGTACTTTAGAATGTATAGCCCCTTGAAATCGAGCTTATTCTTCAAGTTATTAGTTCTCGGTTTTGACACTTATCATTGCAGAGTTGCTGTTGGCAAACTCGCGTAGTTTTATGCACGCTAATATGCCATTTTGCTTCTGAAAGAACAGTCCTACTCATGCACAATCATATTTCTTGCCTTATTTAACTAAATTCATGAAAATTTACGTGATTTTTCACGAGTACTTAGAATCTCCAAAGTCTAAATGTCGTTCGACCTACAAAAAAAGCCCCACCTACCCCCACCTAGTTTCTTCCAACACTTGGTAGAATGGAATGTATATAATGATAATTTGAAGCGCTTGGCTGCACATACCTGCACATTTTAATTTTATCGCGTATCGTTTGTAACATTGCTGCCAATGCACAGTGGCGCCACACGCGAATCCGTGAGTACCAAATCTAAGTTATTCCTACCATTGAACTATGTTCCTTTTACACCATAATAATGATTTCTATAAGTTATTTTCACGAGTAGACATCTTTTTGAGAAATACCTACATGGCAAGTAGCGAATGTTAAGTCCCAACCTATGAGCATCGTGAAGGTGTCCCCCGCAGTCTTATCCCTCGTCAGTCGGCCGTAAAACACGAGGTGCAACATTCAATGGGAGTGGGATTTTTATAATTCCTCTAGTTCCGCTACAACTGTACACTCGCAGGAGAACAATCCTCATAATCCAATACCCATTATGAAATCCTCAGAAAAAAGCTATTGACAAAGTACAGTTTTGGCTGGACTAAAATTATTTTGAAAGACAAAGAAATTGTTTCATATCCCTTTCAAAGCTTGAGAAAAGATCAATTTGTTGAGGAAACACACGGAAATGTAGGATATACTGTTGCTACGAGGGCGTATTATTATCCGCATTGATTGATTACTTTGCTTGTTCGACTCATGCTAAATCTAATTTCACGTCTTTTTCTGTACATTCTTGCAAAGATTTGTGCTATGAAATATTGACGCACCTTTACTGTACTTAGAAACGTTACGTAAAACAATTTATGCCATTTTTCATCCTCCTCTCCCCCTATGTAACACAATTTAAGATTTTCTCAACGGTAGGAAATGTACATTTCCCAAATGTAGCGGTGAGATTACGGAAAATACGCATTTAACGAGCGGACGCTCCATGTCACTGCTAAATTTCCTTAAGCAGGTGTTACCCTTCCAAAGAAGAAATTTCAATTTCAGACTCCTTCGCGGAGGTTCAGATTCAGGCTTTGCTTGATCACACAGCCGCCTTATCTATAGTTTGGGGACTGAAATATTTGATTCATCCCTCTTGATAAAAAATGTAGTGCTGGTCTTAAAATGGGGCTTCGATGGTAGTAGTGGGCAGTCAAGATATAAGTATAAAAAATCTGATGGAACATTAGATGGAAATAATCTTTTTGTTGTCTCTCTGGTTCCATTACAACTTTATGCTCCATGGGGAAATGATCATCAAGAAAAACATTTTTTTTGGCAAAATCCGCGTCCTTCATCAGGCAGGTATTGCAGGCCTATTAAAATAAAATATATTAAAGAGACATCAGATCTCCTTGTAGGAGAAAAATATATCATTGACTCACAGATCGAGAATCTTAAGATTTTTACTCCAACAACAGCTCCAGGCATCTTCATCTCTTATAGTCTTTTGCCCACGATGATAGACGGAAAGGCCATCAATGCTCTCAGCCGTTGTTCCAGCCAAAAATGAAATGTATGTGGTGCAACTCCTACCATAATGAATTCCATTGATCTGGTATTACAGAGGCAAGTGAATAAGAAAGTATTTACATTCGGCTTGTCTACTCTTCACGCCTGGATAAGAATTTTTGTGGGCCTTCTTCACGTCTCCTACCGCTTAGAGATTAAAAAATGGCAGAGAAAAACTGAAAGTGAGAAGAGAAGTGTAGAAGAGAGGAAGAAATTAATAAAAAAAGCATTTTGGTTGAAGATTGGCCTCATCATTGACGAACCCAAGCAAGGGAGTGGCACGACAAATGATGGGAATACCGCTCGTCGATTTTTCCAGGACCCTAATTTGTCATCTTCGATCACAGGCATTGATGAGGTACTAATATGGAGATTTTCAGCGATCCTGCAAGTTTTGTCTAGTGGGCGACCAATTAACGTCACCTGTTTTCGTGACTATGCACTACAGACTGCAAAGGAGTTTGTACGGCTCTACGGCTGGTATCATATACCTGCATCTATGCACAAGATTCTTATTCATGGGGCAGATATTATAGCAGCCGCTCCTTTACCAATTGGATTACTTTCCGAGGAGTCCCAGGAATCGCGGAATAAAGACTGCAGGAACTATCGTGAAAACAACACGAGAAAGATATCCGAATCCGCAACGAATGAGGATCTATTCCACATGCTGTTGGTTTCGTCAGATACCTTGATCACGTCATTAAGAGAGCTGCCGAAGAAAAAGACTAGAAGTCTATGTAGCGATGCTCTGAAGCTCATTCTCCCCTCAGATGACTCAGGAAAATTCGACGCAGAGGGATGCAGTGAAACAGACTCTGAAAGTGCCAATGATTAATGCACTTTTCCTCCACTAAATATAATATCGAATATCTATTAAATATTATTTATATACAGGGTGGGGCTGAATGGGCTCCCTGATTGAGTGGAAGAAATCACTGAAAGAAGAGCTAGCTTTCCATGCCAGATACCCTTAATTCAGCTTTTTGACCCCGCCTACATCGAAAGTCAATCGCGATTTGGCATGTATGTATGTAAACGTTATTGGAATGCAAAAGAGGGCTATTTAGATGAGGCCCGATGGTAGGCCATTCTGCCCCACCCTGTATTTAGAATATGTCATTGGTTATCCAAATTTCAATTGCATTAAAACTTTATATTTTTACTGGTAACTATTCGTATTTTAATTCAAGACAATACTTTCTTCCTACAATGTAAGGTTCTTTTCATTTGATCGACAAAGCACGCAAGTGACCGTAAGACTCGACTGACGAGAGAGGCGAGGCGGTGAAGCGACCCATTCATGCGGCACACAGGCAATGGCGCCAATTCCACTATTTGCCATTTAATTTTTCAAAAGGTTAACAATTCCTATAAATGACTGAAGACGGCGATAAATATAGCAGTATAGTGGAGAAGTGTCATACAGTAGTTATTGTCATTTAAAAATCATTTATTTTCACAGTAAGAAAAAATAATAATTTAGTACCGCCAGATTCGCATTTGGGACCACTGTGAGACGTGCGGGGCCCAGACGGAGAGAAGACAGTCGGACCACAGAATAGAGACCTACGGAATCAGAATGGACACTCCGCATATTTCGCGTGGCTATTTTTTTCTGCGCATGAGTGAAGTCGGCATTGTTGTTGAAGAGTATAAATGTGTGGATGGTGTTGTTTTGGTTTTTAATTTGAATGATATTTGAAGAAGTATCGCAGTGTGATACATTTTGTGATCAACAAATCATTTATAGCATACTATTCTTGGACTTCAAATGTTAATAGTGGTCTAGAATGCAGCGCAACGTTATATTGGAAGATAGTTTCGATCGCACGTCTTGTTACGTTTACGTCCAAGTGAAAGGGTAATATTTTTTGTCTTATTATGCAATGCATGTTGTTTCATTATGCTTCATTCAGTAAATTACAGCAATCTTTTCATTTACTCGACTTGATGTCATTAGAGAGTATTGCTCCTTTATTTGAGTGCCTCTGTGTGTGCCTGGAGAAATAGTGAAATGATTAAAAGCTGCCCTATATATCTCACGGTAAGTAATCATATATTACAGATAATTGTATCAATTATATCAAGTTTGTAGCGAGTTTACCGTGCTATCTGGGTACGCACGGAACCCAGCGTAGTAAATAACTTTCCAATTTCATCTTCGAATTACGCATCGCTTGCCAGTCAGTAGAATGTTTGCCTCAACTCATTGTTAATGAAATAATGTTTTAAGGATAAACAAGGACTAAGATGCCTCCTGAAGTATAGCGAATTCATGACCAAAGATATTAAAACTTAAGATATTAAAACTGTGTAATTAGCTATAAGTTGTCTGCTATACTCTCCTGTTATTAGCAAATTTCAATTAGTTGAAGCAAATTATCCTCGTCTGTTAAACGAGGATAATTTGCATCAAAATGGGTTTGCGGAGTTTTTTGTGCCGGGGTGCTCTACAGGACACAAGAATACAAATAGGAGGAACAAGGTTCTCAGCATAAAGAACAAAAGCTTGTTTTAGTATATGCATTCCTTAATTTGTTGCAGAGAGAGACTGCATTCAGTTTTTATATTTCCTTGTGCCTCCAAGATTGCGTACATTAAAGTGTACCTCCCGTCCTTTGGCATTCCCAGTGTGAGCATTCCTTCATTTGCTGCGGAGAGAGACTGCATTCAGTGTTTATATTTCCGTGTGCCTCCAACATTGCGTTCATGAAAGTGTGTCTCCATTGCTTTGGCATTCTCAGTGTATGCATTCCTTCATTTGCTACAGAGAGATACTGCATTCAGTGTTTATATTTCCTTGTGCCTCCAACATTGTGTACATGAAAGTGTGCCTCTATTGCTTTGGCATTCCCAGTGTATGAATTTCTTCATTTTTGCAGAGAGAGAGACCGCATTCAGTGTTTATATTTCCGTGTGCCTCCAACATTGCGTACATGAAAGCGTGCCTCCAGTGCTTTGGCATTCCCAGGGTATGCACTCCTTCATTTCTACATCTACATCTACAAAATACCCTGCAAGCCACCTCAGGGGTATGTGGTAGGGGGTGAGTATTCACCAACATGCATTACACTATACCCTAAAGTTAGTGTAACTACGACTAATTATGCATTAGCATAAATCGCTAATGCTTGTCACGAGGCGAAGCCTCACAAGCATGCACTACCACACTACATATATTATCAAAATGGAGAGGGACCATTATATATATATATATATATATATATATATATATATATATATATATATATATATATATATATATATATATATATATATATATATTAATTAATATACGAGTTCGTGGAAAATCACACACGCGATAATATAAATAAACTATGCCACAGGTGGGGCGGAATTAAATATAAACACATAAAAAAGGAAAACACACTATACGTTGACATTTCGGTTGCTCTAGAACCTTTCTCAAAGATAGAAGGATACAAAATGATGGACAGGCAGGGAACAAGAGGTAGGGTGAGATGGGAGGAGAGAGGGGTAGGGAGGGAGAAGAGGGGAGGGGCGGGAGTGGGTCAGAGGAAGAGGGAAGGGCAAGGAGGGGAAGAGGCGGGAGGGGGTCAGAGGAGGAGAAAGGGATGTGGAAAGGAGAAAAGGGGAGGGGCGGGAGGGGATTGAAGGAGGGGAAAGGGGAGAAGGGGCGGGAGAGGTCAGTGAGCGCGATTTAATCCGGGCGGATTATGTGCGGAATAAAGCCAGATGCAGGCACCTTCTAGCGTACGCAATTGAAGGGGAGAGGCAGAGGGAGGGAGGGAAGCCAATACGCCTATGTATGCTACGTATGCAAAACGTGCCCTATCCTTATCACCGACCCCCTCCCCGCTAAATTCCTCTCCCACCCTCTTCCTTCCGTCCCCTCTCGGTCATGCACTTCCCACAACGTTGTTTACATCCTCCTGTGCAACCTGTGCGATTCATATTACATTGGTCTCACCACTAACGCCCTCAGTGTTAGAATGACCGGCCACCGAGCCAGCTGCAAGCCGTCCTCGCCCAATGCCTCCTTCCCCGTCCCGATCCATGCTTCCTCCCACAATCTCATTTTTGATAATTGTTCCGTGTAGGCGTATTGGCTTCCCTCCCACCCTCTGCCTCTCCCCTTCAATTGCGTACGCTAGAAAGTGCCTGCATCTGGCTTTATTCCGCACATAATCCGCCCGGATTAAAGCGCGCTCACTGACCTCTCCCGCCCCTTCTCCCCTTTCCCCTCCTTCAATCCCCTCCCGCCCCTCCCCTTTTCTCCTTTCCACATCCCCTTCTCCTCCTCTGACCCCCTCCCGCCTCTTCCCCTCCTTGCCCTTCCCTCTTCCTCTGACCCCCTCCCGCCCCTCCCCTCTTCTCCCTCCCTACCCCTCTCTCCTCCCATCTCACCCTCCCTCTTGTTCCCTGCCTGTCCAGCATTTTGTATCTTTCTATCTTTGATAAAGGTTCTAGAGCAACCGAAATATCAACGTATATATATATATATATATATATATATATATATATATATATATATATATATATATATATATATATATATATAACAGTGATACACTAAACAAACACAGAAACACGCAAAAAGGACACTCACAAAAGAAAACTTGTACGTTTCGGCGTCAGGACGCCATCGTCAGCGGTAGAGGAATCGAGGATTCCTCTACCGCTGACGATGGCGTCCTGACGCCGAAACGTACAAGTTTTCTTTTGTGAGTGTCCTTTTTGCGTGTTTCTGTGTTTGTTTAGTGTATCACTGTTTTATTTATGCATGTGCATCGTCGCCGAGAGCGATTTTCTACCAAGACATTATATATATATATATATATATATATATATGTATATATATATATATATATGTATATATATATATATGTATATATATATATATATTGTGATGGCTCGGGTCCGTCACAGATTTACGCCCCAACCACACCCTATTTACCCAGTCACCGCCCCCCACCCCACTCCTTGGCTCTGGAGTGTAGCACTTCACCGCGCAGTTAAGTGCATCGGCTATGAGTGGTTTGGAGGGATTCATTTGACCATGTATCGGGATATGGCGTGCCTTACGCCATACCCCCCCCCCTTTTCATCATGTGACCCCGGCGCCGAAAAGTATATAAAGACCGCGCAGGTGTCGCGGAAGCTCTTCGTTTTTTTTTCCTCAATGAGGAGTGTTCGCCAGAGTGGTGACCAGTGGGCCGATGAGGTGACGTTCTTCGTGCTTCGGGGCCAGGATCAGGCACGGTACATGGGTCCGATATAGATATCGGTCAATCCGTACAAGTATTTCCCAATCTACGAGGAAGCAAACCTATTGAAGCGCCGGAAAGTGCACTTCTTTGCAGTTCCTCTTCAGGTCTACGCAGTCACGAATGCCGCACACCAGTCGATGAAAGAAGAAGGCCGGGACCAGTGCATCCTAGTTTCGGGTGAGTGCTACCCGGGAGCCAAATAATTCCGAACTCCCCCCCCCATGACCTTTACTTTTTCCCCCTCATGTGTTAATACCCAATCATCCAGCCCACCAACCCCGTTTTTTTTCGCGAGACCTTATTATTTTAAAACTAAATTTCATATGTGGACGTTTGTTCCGGCTTTTAATTGGCCACAGCTTGCGGGTAAGAGTCTGGAACCGTCACATTTTGGCGCTGCGGACAGGATCGCGAAGGGGTAATCTTGGGTTGGTACGAGTTAACTTATTCCATTATTGGTTCGAGTTTAATTTTGATTCGTATTCGTTCATTTCTTTCGTTTTTACTATTTGCCGGGATGGTGATTTTTTTTGTGTCGCCCGGTAGACAGTGCCTTTTTTCGCCTATTTAGCTCTGTACGTAGAGGGTCTAGTGCTGTGCTTAATGGTTGAACTTTGTGTTTTTTGGTGTCTGTTGGCAAAAGCCGGCGGTACATGTGGGGCGGTCGCATTGCGCGCGCGAGTCACTGCTTGAAGCCTAGTTGGGAGATTACCTTTTGTTTTTTTTCCGAAGGCATTCGGGTAACCACGTACAGCCATGCCTAAGGGAGAGGGGAAGTCAGACCCGTACATGGAGTATCGGGAGTCAACGGGGGCCATCACCCTTGACGACTCGTCGAGTGAGGGAATTGAGGATATAGAACCGTCCCGGCCAGAGATTAGGCGGCTCGAGTCAAATATTCCCCAGTCAGACCCGATGAATGTAATGTTGGCGTGGATGAAGGAGTGGGAGAAAAAAGAGGAGGAAAGAAGACGTAAAGAGGAGAAGGAGAAGAAAGAGGAGGAAAGACGACATAGGGAGAAGGAGAAGAAAGAGGAGGAAAGACGACGTAGGGAGGAGGAGAAGGAGAGAAGGGATAAAGAATGGACGGCGGCTTTAATGCTTAGGTTAGAAGCCTTAAACGGTCGTGTGGGACCATGTGAGGAGCGCATAACCACGCTCGAGGTGTCTACACGAGAGAAATTCGAGGGGGTGGAAGGTCGGATTTCGGAAATCCAGCGTTCGCTAGCGCAGGAGAAGCAGGAGACGCGTGTCGCGGTGGAAAGACTAGGTGGTGAAATGGGTAGATTAGAGGGACTTGCCGGTCAAGTGGATCGGAGGAACTCGTGGGAAGCCGGGTATATTTCGCCCGCTCCAATCAGCCCGCCTACCTTTTCCGGGAACGGGACTTTCAATCCCCTCGCATTTTTAAGGGAGGTCGAGAGATATTTTAGAATAAATGCTATCCCGGAGAGTTATAAAGTGGTTTCTTTCAGGCAAATGTTAAAAGGCAAAGCCAACATTTGGGCAGAAGCTTGCGGGAAATATTTTGAATCTCTTGATTTTGAAACTTTGAAGGGAAAGTTCCTGAGTATATTTTGGGACGCGGGCACTAGAGATGTGTATAGGGAGAGAGTATGCACGGGAACATATTCCGAGGAAAGCGCCGGTAGCATGCTTGACTATGCCTTAAAAAAGGTAGCAGCTGCGGAGAATTGTGATCCGCCCATTGAAGGGGGGCATCTAGTGCGAATGATCGTACGACAATTACCTATTTCCACGCAAACCCATCTTTTCTCAGCTGGGGAGTTGACGTTGGATAGGTTGTACGAGTTGTTGAAGATATATGATCAGATAAACGAACAGAGCCGAAGACGGGAGAAAGACAGTAGGAGTTTTTTCTCTCGCGGTATTGTCAACTCCGTAGACGCCAAATGGGGCAGATTCCCGCCGCAAGTCGACAGGCCGGCGAAGGCGCAAGACAAGGGTGCGGTTCCAAAACAAGGTCCGCCACAAGTGGGATGCGCGAGGATTGAGAGGGGAGGCATACGCGAGAGGGAAGTGGAAGCTACCCAAAGACGATCGGGAAAGCCCTATAATTATTCGCAGCAACCAGTGGATGCTTCTCGTCCGCCTTGGTTGAACGAAGGGCAGGCTTGTCACGGCGAGGTCAAATCTCCGGCGGGTATCCCAGGGGACGAGTGGGTACAGGGCGCCCAGGGAAACTTCACGCTTCCGAGTCGCACGATTCCCGCGCCTCGGGAGTGGGAGAGTTAATGTGCGTGCCAATTATGGCGGCATATTACCTAGAGGGGAATCCAATAAAAGATTTAATGCACGAACAGGAGGGTGTTACGCTGATGAAGTATCGACAAGTATTCTCCGCGAAACCCCGTAAACACAAAGGTAATCGGAAAGGAAAAATAATTACGTTTCGGGTTGGTGACCGCGTGCTTGTGGGAACGCTTCGCGTGTCCGATGCGCGCCTAAATTTGTGTCGCAAGTTATTCCATTTGGACACCGGACCCTTTGTGATTTCAAAATTATCTGGCCCTAATGCTTGCTATCTGGAGGATGCCAGCAACAAGGAGCTCGGGATATATAATTTTGGCAATTTAAAACTTTACCACGAACCAATATTGGAATAGGTTTCGCGGTATTGGTTTTTTTTAAATTTGTTTCGTTTTTTTTTATTTTGGGTGTACGCGGGTCGCGCATATTTCATTTTGGTGCACCCGTTTTCTCAAGGCGGGCTTTATTTTTTTTATTTTGTAAACTGTGGAGCCCTCTTTTCAGGCAAAGATCGCCTCCACAGTTTAGGGAGGGGCTATGTGACGGCTCGGGTCCGTCACAGATTTACGCCCCAACCACACCCTATTTACCCAGTCACCGCCCCCCACCCCACTCCTTGGCTCTGGAGTGTAGCACTTCGCCGCGCAGTTAAGTGCATCGGCTATGAGTGGTTTGGAGGGATTCATTTGACCATGTATCGGGATATGGCGTGCCTTACGCCATACCCCCCCCCTTTTCATCATGTGACCCCGGCGCCGAAAAGTATATAAAGACCGCGCAGGTGTCGCGGAAGCTCTTCGTTTTTTTTCCTCAATGAGGAGTGTTCACCAGAGTGGTGACCAGTGGGCCGAAGAGGTGACGTTATTCGTGCTTCGGGGCCAGGATCAGGCACGGTACATGGGTCCGATATAGATATCGGTCAATCCGTACAAGTATTTCCCGATCTACGAGGAAGCAAACCTATTGAAGCGCCGGAAAGTGCACTTCTTTGCAGTTCCTCTTCAGGTCTACGCAGTCACGAATGCCGCACACCAGTCGATGAAAGAAGAAGGCCGGGACCAGTGCATCCTAGTTTCGGGTGAGTGCTACCCGGGAGCCAAATAATTCCGAACTCCCCCCCCCCCATGACCTTTACTTTTTCCCCCTCATGTGTTAATACCCAATCATCCAGCCCACCAACCCCGTTTTTTTTCGCGAGACCTTATTATTTTAAAACTAAATTTCATATGTGGACGTTTGTTCCGGATTTTAATTGGCCACAGCTTGCGGGTAAGAGTCTGGAACCGTCACAATATATATATATAATCTTTGGAAGTTTTCGCCAATTGGCCACAAATATATAAATTCAAACTTACAGGAGGTAGGAGAAATAGGAAAAGATAAAGGATTCGTTCTTACGGAACGTTTCGAACCAGTTGGTCCTTCGTCAGCTTTAGAAGTGAGCAGTTAGTACTAACTGCTCACTTCTAGAGCTGACGAAGGACCAACTGGTTCGAAACGTTCCGTAAGAACGAATCCTTTATCTTTTCCTATTTCTCCTACCTCCTGTAAGTTTGAATTTATATATATATATATATATATATATATATATATACACAAATATAAATATACTTTTAAAACACAGGCACACGAAAATTAAAAGGACACTCACAGAATAATTTGCGGACGTTTCGACGGGCAAGCCGCCATCGTCAACGACAAGAGACTAACTAGTGGTCTGTTACCTCGGGTGGGGGGGGGGAAGCGGAACAGGAGAAGGGAAGGGGGCTGGTGGGGAGCGGGAGCAAGGGGTTGCTATTGGTCAGTGGGCCAAGTTAAGCCCGGGCGATTCAAATGCTCTTAAGAACCAGATGAAAGCCATCTCGCGAGTCCTCAGTTCAATATTAGTTGCTGATTCGGGGAGGGCTTCTAATATAGAGAGAGAGAAACATTTATTGAAGGTCTGACGATGGGAAGCGGTATGTTTAGGAATGGGATCAATGAAGGGAGGACATGTGGTGGAGTGGCGGTGCCCATTCATTCGTATTGAAAGCGGGGTAGTACATTCGCCAACATAAAATGCCGGGCAGAAATTGCACGAGAGACGGTAAACGATATTTGTGGAAGTACAGTTGGCTGCTGAGGAAGATTTATTGGAAGAGGGCGTAGCAGAAGAGCGTAGGAGGGAGCAACATTTACACCGAGGACGGTTGCAAGTTGTGGAGAGTGGTGGAGAGGGGGCGGTCGGTTGAAGGGTGGGTTTCGTCGATTTTAAGATATCTCGCAGGTTTGCGGGACGCTTAAAAAATACTGTGGGACATGAAGGTAATAGGAGGGCAGTGGAATTATTATTCTTTAAAATTGGGTATAGATCGCGGAGGATGTTTCTGATTTTATGGGAGCCAGGGAAGAATGTGGTGATGAGGCTGAGTCTGTCAGGATGGTGGGTTTTTGCCCGAGGGGTGTAATTGGCAGAGGGGGGCAGGATTTGATTGGTAAGAAGCTTTTTAGGGTACTCACGTTCTCTGAGGGAGTGATACAGGTTATCGGTGTATTGTTGAAGGGAGTGGGCGTCGTTGCAAATTCTGTGGCCGCGGACAGAGAGGGAATATGGAATGGAGCGTTTGGTATGTGGTGGATGGCAGCTATTGAAATGAAGGTAAAGGTTATGGTTAGTGGGTTTTTTTATGGACGGAGGTGATGAATTTGTTGTTTTTTAGTAGGATATTAACATCCAGAAATGTGATGGAAGAGTCAGAGACGGAAGAGGTGAAAGAAACCGAAAAGGAAGAGTTTAGCGCAGAAACGAAGGAAGATAGAGATTCACGGCCATGAGGCCAAAGGACAAAGATATCATCAATATAGCGGGCCCAGAAGAGAGGTTTGAGGGGTTGGTTTTTGAGGAAAGTGCTTTCAAGATGGCCCATGAATAGATTTGCATAAGAAGGTGCCATGCGAGTACCCATGGCGGTCCCTTTGATCTGAAGGAAAACTTGATTGTTGAAGGAAAAGGCGTTTTTAGTTAATACTAATTCTGTTAATTTAACAATAAAGTTGGTGGAGGGAAGATGTGGTTTAGGGCGTTGGGAGAGATAAAAACGGAGAGCTTCAATTCCTTCATGATGGGGTATACTCGTATAGAGGGAAGTGACATCTATTGTGGCCATAAGAAGGTCAGTGTTAGTAGGGATAGGGATGGCGTGCAGGAGGTCGAGGAAGTGGTAGGTATCTTTGATGAAGGAGGGGAGAGACATAACTAAAGGTTGCAGGTAATGATCAATCAGTGCTGAGATCCGTTCAGTGGGGGAGTTGATGCTAGAGACAATAGGGCGACCGGGATTGTTGGTTTTGTGAATTTTAGGAAGCATATAGAAATGGGGCGTTTTGAAGTTAGAGGGTGAGAGGATGGAGATTTCGGAGGGAGTGAGGCCTTCGGCTGGTCCGAATTCCTCCAGATCCCAAATACTGGTAGCATATTCTCAGTGGGGTCTCTCAAGTAGCTGATTTCCCTAACTTTATCGTCGCACTTGCCAAGTACTCTTTTAACAAATCCCAATTTACGATTAGCTTGACCGGTAATTTGTCGAATATGTTTACTCCACGAGTGATCATTAGTCAGTTTAACTCCGAGGTATTTAACCGACTCCACGGTCTCTAATTTGCTGTTGTTTATGCAATAGCTGTTACAAGGAGCGTTTTTCCATTTCCAAAAATTCCCAACAACGCATTTTTTTTCAGGTTTAATTCTAGCTGCCACGCATCGCACCACTCCTATATTGCCTCGAGGTCGTTAGTTAGCGCTTCCTTATCATTAAGGCTACGAATTTCTCTATACACCACTGCGTCGTCTGCAAATAATCTAAGCTTACTGTCAACTGCTTCACCGATGTCGTTTATGTACAAAAGGAACAGAAGTGGGCCTACGACACTTCCCTGTGGGACACCCGATGCGACTTTTACTTCATTAGAGATAGCGCCCTCTCATACAACCCTTTGCACGCGATTGCTTAAGATTTCTTTAATCCAGGAAATTACGTCGTCGTTTAAACAGTAGGATTTTAAATTCATGAGTAGCTTACTGTGGGAAACTTTATCAAATGCCTTTTTAAAGTCAAGAAAAATTGCATCAACTGGAACGTTATGTTCACCCGAGACTAAAATATCGTGGGCAAAAAGTGATAAATGAGTTTCGCAAGATCTTCCCTTTCTGAATCCGTGTTGCCTTTTTGTTAACAAGTTCTGCACATCGAGGTGTCTCATAACTGAACTTACAATTATATGTTCAAGGACTTTGCAAGAGATAGATGTGAGAGATATCGGTCTGTAGTTCGATGGTTGTTCCTTATCACCGCTTTTGAACATGGGAGTGACGTTTGCAATTTTTCAGTCCATGGGTACTTTGTGTTCGTTGATTGATTTAATAAATATATTCTGCAAGTAGGGTGCTATTTCACAAGCTAATGAGTTTTATGTAAGCTCTATGCATTACGGCAACAATCGATTGTCTTTGTCTCTTTGTGCGTGTTTAAAATGCCACCGCCGATTGAGAATCCCGCCGACTGTGAAATACGATCAGTTATTCGTTTTCCTAGTGCCAAAGGTGTGAAAGCTGCAGAAATTTACCGTCAAATTTATGAAGTTTACGGACAAAACATTATGAGTGATAGCATGGTACGGAAATGGGTAAAAGCTTTCAAAGGTGGCCGTGCGAACGTTCATGATGAGGAACGGAGTGGGCGACCCTCAGTGATCACTGATGATTTGGTGCAGAAAGTGGACGAAGAAATGAAAAAGAACAAACGATTCACGATTTCCTCGTTCTCAGATTTTTTTCCTAAAGTTTCAAGAAGTCTTCTCTATGAAATTGTTTCTGGGTGTTTGAATTATCGAAAATTGTGCGCACGATGGGTACCAAAAATGTTAACCGAGGCGCACAAAATCAAACGTTTAAGCAGCGCCTTGACTTTTCTTGAACGTTATCATGCTGAAGGTGACGATTTTTTAAGCCAAATTGTCACAGGCGATAAAACATGGGTGGCCTACGTTACACCGGAATCCAAACAACAATCCATGCAATAGCGGCATTCAATATCGCCCAAGAAGTTAAAGTTTAAGCAGACGATCTCAGCACGGAAAATCATGTGTACCGTGTTTTGGGACGGGAAGGGGGTGTTGCTTGTTGATTTTTTGCCTCGTGATGACACGATAAATTCTGAAACATACTGTGAGACCCTTAAAAAATTGCGCCGTGCAATTCAAAACAAAAGGCATGGCATGCTGAGTAAAGGGATCGTTGTGCTGAATGACAATGCCCGTCCACATGCGGCCAATCGAACTCAAAATCTCATCGCATCATTTGGCTGGGAACAGCTTGATCATCCTCCAAACATCCCCGATCTTGCGCCCAGTGACCACCATGTGTTTCTGAAACTAAATAAGCATCTCGGGGGCCAGCATCACGATGACGACGACAGTGTCCAAACGGCCGTGTTGCAGTGTCTGTCTTGTCAGACGGCAAGCTTCTATGACGAGGGAATACAAAAGCTAGTTGTTCGATACGATAAATGTCTTTTTATTGGTGAAAATTATGTAGAAAAGTAGATAAAAATGTGGGCTTTCATGTAAAAATATTTTTTTTTACAAAAAGTTAACTTATTTTTTTTTTGTGTATCAAAACGGTACTTACTTAAAAAAACATGCCTCGTAGATAAGATAATCTCATAAGATACTTAGTATTTTTTATTACTGTTGGTTACATTCAGTGACATAGTAATCGTCAATTTGAATATACAGACAACAATCAAGTACAAATATAATAAAAAACAAAGAACGCAATATAAAGAAATTGAGGTGAGAAGGAAATGTAATCACCTAGGCCTCCTCACAGCAGGTGCATTGATTGTTAAAGAAATCACAGGCACTGTAAAATGTTCTGCTTAAGAGGTACTTTTTAAGTTCTAATTTAAACTTAGGCATAGAGCATATTGCCTTTGTGTTTGAAGGTAAATTGTTAAAAATTATAGATGCTGCATGGTGAGGTCCTTTTAGGGACAGTGAGAGATGATGGCTATAAATATGGATATCATGTGCACTGCGAGTATGGTATGAGTGGAAACTACGATTATCAGGAAAGAGATGTGGATTTTGTTTAACGAAAATAGCACAATGTAGGATATATAGTGAAGGTAGGGTTAAGTTATTGTGCTTCTGAAAAAGGGGGCGACCGGGGGTGCGATATGGTAGCTGTAGCATTGCCTTCAAAGCTTGCTTTTGAAGGGAGAAGACAGTTTTACTAAAGCTGTCATGAGCCCAGAATATTATTCCGTAAGTCAGGAAGGATTGAATTTTTGCATGGAATAGCAACATCAAGATATTAAGAGAAATAATGGGAGCCAGTCTTCTAATCATGAAGATCCCTATTGTTAGGTTACTTGCGATTCACTTTACATGAGTGTGCCAGCTCTGGTCTCCACTAACGGAAAGACCTAGAGATCTAGTATTTGATGACCGCACAATATGGCTATCATTAATCTTTAGTAGAAGGCTCGTGCTTAGAGGAGCACTTTTTAAGTGAGGTACTATTTTTTAAGGTACTTTTGGTACAACTGGATATTATGATGCCGTAACACGAAAATGAGCTTCATTACTCTTCTGTGTGTATACTTGTTCTTTCAATATACATTTTAATTTTCTATTACACCCTACAAATGGGAAGTGGTTTGGAATCATTGTGATTGTCATGGCATCAATCACATCAGCTGATTTCGCTAGCGGCGTAATCGAAATACGTAAATTGACAATTGAACTAGCTTTCAAATTATTTGCATTAATTATTATTTTAATGCACTGTTTGTGAATGTCTTGCATCATAAATTAGAAATTTTCGGGCGAAATATGGAATAAGAACCCACCGATCACATCACCTAATGCCGTAGGCCCTTGGTGTAAATGATTTCTGTTTCGCGATGTTCTGGAGAGTTTTCTATTCGATGGCTCTTTACCTTAAGTACATAAAACTACTATAAAATGCCTTTAAGTATTACTTGCAATGTAACTCATCATACTTCCGTACAGGAGAAGAAATTGGAAACTCAAAAACACGTATAGTTGGACATGTATCCGTCTCTTACATTCCTTACCTTAGAGTATAACTCTATGTTCCTTACCACCGATTACAGCGCAGAATGTGGCCAAAAGTGGAACTTCAATTCTTTCGCGGCCATTGGCAACACGATCGAGATAGAAGATAGCCGTACTTATACAGTGTTCTTGGTGACCATTCTGATTCCGTAGGTCTCTATTCTGTGGTCGGACATACGATGGACGAGGGTATTACCCATGGCCGAAGAGGCAAATCTTAGGTGGACGGAATAACAGCAACCATAAATAAACAGGATTCAGCGGAGGTCAAGGAAGAATCAGACCGGAGCAAAATGTCCGAGTGAACTCTCTGCTCGCGGAGAATCAGGCGGAAGATACGGAGAAGCAGGCGGAAAACTGAAGGCGGCGCGGCACGTTCATCGTCCCAGGGTGACGAACGCCGCAAGATACTACGCAAGGGACACACAGAAAAGCGAAGGCAAGACTGAATAATAGTGTTATTTAATTAGAATAAAATGTTAATTTTAATCATGAATATGCAGTACAATCATAGGAATTTTCGTCGTAAAAGGTTACTGTCTTTATCCCCTACATGGTAGTGGTGGTAAGCCCATGTGGCACTCCCAGCAAGAAATTGTGAAACATTGGAAATTCAAATCGACCAAGATGAGGAATGGTACTTGGGAATGGACAGGGTTACAATTCATAAGTCGCAATTCAGCCTTCTTTCGAAATTTAAGTATAAAATCGGACACATGCTGGGCATCTCAAATTCCAATGATAAAAACACTCTCATGTACGCGTTACACGATCACTATCTTTAAAGACTTAGCTCACATGAGAAGGATATTTAAGTAATTAAAACACCTCTATGGCCCGCCTGCTGAAAAAAAGTTGAGAGGGAAGAGAATGATACTTCGGATGAGGAAGATGAAGACGATGGAAACGCACTCACCGGAGTTAGGCGAATTGGAAAAAGTAGATAATATCATCATCAATGACTTGAAGTATTCCATGTTACCATCAACTTGAGTTCTGCCGGAAGTATATCCCTCACTGCTGATTCTAAAGTGAAAGGGGTAGCCCACACAGCTAATGTCGTAGAGCAAAGATTAGCTTTAGCATTTACATATTGGCTTATTTCACCTACATTGAAATAGAGTTCAACTTTCGGGGTTGATACGTGTAGATGAACCTGCCCAGGAAGTTCTGAACGTATGCTCAGGTCGAACGGGTAATAAGTACTCACAGCTATACAATTCTTTCAAAGGTAATGTTATTCAAAACCTTTTCTGTAATGCAAGATCAACAAGCCCCCAAGAATTAACTTTGATAAGACCCGATGATTGGGCCACAAAATCTACTACAAATTGTGCTATTTTCATTAGAACATACTGAACATATAATTTTGTGGCTATTCAGGGGTTAATATTTGTTGCAGTTGGTAGTGAAGAACCAAAGATAAAAAAGCTGAGCTGAACATTAGGAGCAATGTAAATGAGGGGCTATCAATGAATGATGCAAATGAAATGAACAGGTATGGTAATACCACTTGGTAATAGTAAATACCTATTCTTAATGTTTCAACTTCATGAATTCCAAGGTGAAAATCCTAGAATGTCATTTGATTCCGTAAAAAAACATATGAAGTCATGCGTGTTAAGCAAATACTTGCTTTTAGTGCAATTCTCCTATGGTGGAAATCGGGTTGCCGATAAAATCTGCCCTCATTACCTTTACAACCACTCCCTATTTGAAAATTAAATAAATCATAATCAAATTGCATCTTAATTCTCATCTGATGTAACCTGTGTGAATACGGCAGAATCAAAGATGGGTGTATTGCACAATGATGAAGCTGAGTATCGTGAAATTTACCAAAATTTTACTACTACGATTCAAACTGTCATTAAGTATTGCTCTCGTCTTGTCAACCCCTAATTTGTTGCTGAAAAATTTTATCTCAAAAACTCGGATTATGCGCAAGTAAATACTGAATAATAGTAATAACTGAATGGCATGTAAGAAAGGTGGAAAAAATATGTTGAAGTGCTTAAGACCAGGGAGTGTAGGCCAATGACCGTAACTAAGGATCAGGTAATTGAAGTTAATAGAGAGACTGCATGGGCCCAGAAATACAAAATATGACTGAGTGAAAATAAATAAGGTTGTAGGTAAATAAGATATTAGCAGTATCTCTCCAGCGGCAATATTATTTTTCAAATCCTTTTTTGAGATTTTTATGAAGGAGAAATGTGGAATGAGGATTTCGCGAATTAAGTCCTGATTTCTAAAGAGCCTTGCCTCACATAGCACTTGTTTCTTTCATGCGATTTCACTCTGGTGCAAATCAGCTTGCCTCCAAAACTGCCCCAACATTCTCAGTTCAGCTCAGCATTTTTAAGTAATCATAATGCATAAAGCTTTGTAATTGGTTATATATCTCAATTGTATACTGAAGAAAGTTAACCAGGCTCTGAGGATATTTCCGAGATTATGCGGGTACACTGAAGGCATTTGATACTTGGGTGTGGGGAAGAATGGAGAGGGTGCATAAAATTCCTAGGAACCCCTGCATATGATGGAGAATGAAAAGCAAATTTTTGATTTGAAGAGGTAATGGAGGGAAGGTTGCTTGAAAAGGACGGAGGAGGAATGAATTATATTGAAATATTTAGACAACAAAAAAAAGAGCGTAGAGTAAGGAGAACTCAATAGAGACTTGACGGTAGGCAAGCCATGCATACCCATATGAAAAAATGACCCCCAAAAAGAGATGATTATGGTATGGACTGTCCGAAAACCTGCCAATCAGGTGGTAAAATAGACAATGATGATACACACATCTGTGGCTTAGGTTTCCTCCATTTGCACCGATATTAATGACCATTCATCGACCTCTTCCTTCTCCTTGCAGTTTTAACTGCAATGGATTGCCAACCAGTGAATTGTCATGTTCTCAAAACTTAGATATAATGGGATGATTCACAAGAGGATTTATATTATGCATGGAGTGCATTACTATTTTATCTTCCTAAAATTCTCCTTTTCATGTAAATTTGAATAGCACAACAACTTCTGTAAACGCATTACTTTCACTTAACGACTGACAAGGTGAAGTACTATGTACAGCGCTTTTAAAACCAATATTTTGACCAAAATAAAGTTGAAAAATTGGGTACCGAAGAAAAATAACCAGAAAAACATTAATGAATGCATGCTTAGTTTACAGGTTTGACAGGCAATTCATATCCCAATAAGGAAAATACCTCTTTTCAACTATTTATATTACCAAAAGCCCTAAAACTGTTGACCTTAGTTATTTAAAAAGTTATTGGCAAAACACACAAACCTCAACTTGTAAATGTCATGATTACAAATTTTGTTTTTAAACACAGTGGGAAAAGTATAATTACACAAAGAAATAATAATAAGTGATAAAAAACAATTATGGACTCGCAGTCTAGGGTTTTGAAGGCTAACTTCAGGTAAGGCTGTAGGAAAATGCGCAATTCAAAGGAAAATCATTTGTATTTCACAAAGGGAAGTATATCCGGCAATACATATCAGGGTATGCATCAAGACCCTAGAAAAAAGGATCTTGCCAATATCCTACCTTAAAAATGAATGGTGAGAAATGGTGAATGGTGTCTTTGAGAGACGGCTTTTCTACTGGTGGTAATTCAATCATAATCTCCTGATGATTTATTCTATACATAGGAGCACCCAAATTTTCCTTAATTTTCACATTAAGGCGATCCACTTCAACACAGAGTTTCTGAAAATTAAAACAAATGCTAGTCACCAAAGCATCTAAAGAATCATATAAATATTCAAACTAAACCAATGAATACTCAGCAAAATTATAAAAAATATAACCATGAAGGGAAGTCCTTTCCTTTAGCGAATTCTCTTTAAAAATACATGGTTTGATTCCCTCCCTTGAGGTTAGTAACAAATTGCAAACTTGTCTCCACAAATTTAAAACTGGTGTAAGGATAATCTCATGATATTAAACTAATAAAAAAATGTAATATAATGTTCTAAAATTAGGACTGCAATTGTGTTTGATTATCGTTTAGATGATACTGCAATCTGTAGGGTCGGTAAAATACGTGACTTGGGAGTTACATTTGATTCTTCACTGACATTTCAAAACCACATCCAATCATCAATCATAAAATCAACAAAAACAATGGGTTTTGTTCACAAAATCTCCAGAGATTATCAAACAAAAGTGGAAGAGGATGTTGAAGTTTATCACATTTAATTCCGCAGTGTAATTTCATTTGTTTTGTTTTGGTATCGTGATTCTTTTTTTTTGTATATCGATGCATGGTATGATTAAATGAATAAATCTGCCAGTCTTTCTTCTGCGCGCCAAGTGAACGGACGTGTTATCATTTCTCCCTGCGACCTCCACTTTTTTATCAGGTTATGGTGTCCAGCACAGCACGAGTTTAAAGTCGCGAGTCAAAGATGAAACATTATTCGCAGCATTTAACTTATCCAGTTAGGAATGGCGAGCACGTTTTTGACTTAGGGCGCGCGAGAGTACGTGAGTTACGTTAAACTTTAAAATTAAGTTACGCAACGTGTTACGTGTGTGCGAACTAGACATGTCCGATCAGGGGACAACTGTGGTGGCCGTGGCTTCCAATCACCTGCCTCCGATAGATAAACTTGAGGGGGAGAAAAACTGGGAAAATTGGAAGTATCTAATGGAATTATACCTGGGTTTGGACGATTTGTTTGAGTGCGTGTCGCAGGAACCACCTGAATCTGTCCGAAGCAATCCCTCGTCTCCTGAAATGAAGAAAGACAAAAGAGCCCGCTCGAAAATCTCGCTCATGGTGCAACCTCACCTCGTAATTCATGTGAGATCGGCCAAAACTGCCTGCGAAGCCTGGAAAAACCTATGTGGCGTGTTCGAGGATAAAGGGGCATTCAGGCGCATTTGTCTGTTTGATGAACTGCTGGACACTAAACACGAAAATTTTAGCTCACTCTTAGATTACGCTATGGCCATGAAGAATGTCATTCATAAAATTGCCGAAACCGGGAAACCTGTTGATGACGAGTTTGCAGCATTCGTTATGTTAAAAAATTTGAGGCCTGAATACAAATGGCTTCGTCAGCTGATTGAGAAGAGTGTTCGGAAAGAAGAAGACTTGACGCCGGAAACAGTGTGCAATGAGCTCGTGCGAGAAGGACAGAAGGAAGCGGCGGAGACAGGGGGTGCAACCAATCAGGCGCTCCTAGCCGGCACCAGCAGGAACCAGCACCGCGGTTCTACATCTAGAGGAAAGTCCAGTGGAAGAGGTGCAGTAGCATGCGGAAGTGCAATGGCAACTTCACCAGGAGCAGCCCAGCAGACGACAAAACGGCATCATAACCAGTATCATCGTGGCAGCCAGCACGGTGTGACCTGTTATCGTTGTAAGAAACCGGGCCACATAGCTGCCAAGTGCTGGTTTAAAGGGGAAATTAAGAGAGGATACAGTAATGATGGTGGTGGAGAAGGCAGCTCAGGCACAACACCCTGGAGCCTTATAGCCGCTATGAGTGCTGTGAGTAACAACAATTGCTGGTACATTGATTCTGGTGCTTCATCACATATATGTGGCAATAAAAATTGGTTTAATTGGTATAGTGAAATAGATAGTAAAGTTGTGAGTTGCGCTGGCAATGAAACACTGAAAACAGCTGGTATTGGTAGTGTTTCTGTTAATGGTATCAATGGCTTAGGTGCCATAAAGAATGTTGTTCATGTCCCCAAACTTTCTACTAACTTACTGTCTGTTAGTGCAATGGTTAAGAATGGCTTGATTCCTGTTTTCTCCCAAGATGGTTGTAGTGTATTTAATAAGCATGATGTTTATATAAAGGGTGTCCCCCTGCTTAAAGTTCCTGAATCTGGTGGCACTTATAAAATAGAGTTAGATGTAAGGCCAGTAGCCATGTTAGTAGAGAATACAAATAATTGTGATTTTAACCTGTGGCATCGAAGGCTAGCTCATTTAAGTAGGAGTAACATGATCCGCATCTCAAGGGGTCTAGTAAATGGTCTTGTCCTGAATCCAGAGTGCATAGACATTGAGTGTGATAGCTGCATAAGAGCCAAACAAATAAGGGCACCATTTCCGAGGGGAAGTGCTCAAAGAGCAAAAGACACTTTAGGCCTCATTCACTCAGATGCTTGTGGCCCACTAGACCAAACATCATTTGGAGGGCATAGATATTTTGCTACCTTCATAGACGATAAGACACGGTTCACATTTGTAGCCTTGCTTAAAACTAAAGGTGAGGTATTTGATAAATTTAAGTTGTACAAAAAGCTGGTGGAGAAGCAAACAGGAAAAGCTATTAAATGTTTAAGGTCAGATAATGGAGAGGAATACTTTTCCAAAGTGTTTTCTGAGTTTCTTAAAAATGAGGGCATCCAACGGCAGTCAACCGTCCCTGGAACACCAGAGCAAAATGGAGTAGCGGAGAGGGCTAATCGAACAATTTTAGAAAAAAGTAGGGCTATGCTAAAACAAGCTGGTCTTGATAATAGGTACTGGGGGGAAGCAGTCAATACTGCAGTTTATCTGAAAAATCTGTCTCCTACAGTGGCATTAAAAGAAAAGGTTCCATTTGAAGCATGGACGGGAAAGAGAGTCAATGTTGGCCATTTTATAGTTTTTGGATGCAGCGCTTATGCCCATGTTCCAAAAGAAAAATGGAAGAAACTTGGTGATAGAGGTATAGAGTGTATATTTGTGGGGTACGATAGTGAGAAGAAGGGATATCGTTTAATTGATCCCAAAAATCCTTATCAAATATTGTTGGAAAGAAGTGTATTGTTTCATGAAAATAGATTTCCAATGAAAAATGTACTAGTTGGTAATGAGGATGTTGTCGGGTCTTCTGATACCTCAGAGATATTGATTCATTTTCCTGCTAAACCTAAAGAGGTAGATGTAGAAATTCAGAGAGACTCCGAAGAAGACAATTTGGGGGAATCGCAGACCTCTAATAACAGTTCTGTAAATTCTTTAGAATTAGGAGAACGAAAATACCCTGAAAGAGTCAGAAAACCCCGTGATTATCCAGACTTTGTGTTGTACAAAGCTGAGCTTGAGAGCTTAAATGACGAACCTGAAACGCGAAAACAAGCTCTAGCTAGAGGGGATAAAGCCCAGTGGAAAAATGCAATGGATGAGGAAATGTTATCTTTAAGAAAAAATAAGGTGTTTACTTTAGTTCCTAGACCTGCAAATGTAAATGTTGTACAAAATAGGTGGGTATTCAAATTAAAGACTGGTCCTGATGGTACAATTGATAGATATAAGGCTCGTTTGGTGGCAAAAGGCTACACCCAGTCGCAGGGCCTAGATTATATTGATACATTCTCTTCTGTTGTTAGAGCTGAAAACTTGAGGTTAATTCTGTCTTTGGCTGTAAATATGAGTTTATTTATAAACCATATTGATGTTTGTACGGCATTTCTAAATGGTGAATTGGAAGAAAAAGTGTATATGGAACAGCCTGAGGGTAATATTGATCTTGACAATCAAGAAAAGGTATGTTTATTAGAAAAGGCTATCTATGGATTGAAACAATCATCTAGATGTTGGAATGCCAAGTTACATGAGATATTTATGTCTTTGAATTATGTCAGATCAAAGGGTGACCCCTGTGTTTATGTTAAGTATAAGGCTCACCATGTTATAACTATTATTGCTGTGCATGTAGATGATGTATTTATTGTCTCTAATGATCAGGATGAAGTGAAAACTGTGAAATCAACCTTTCAAAATAATTTTGATTGTAGAGATTTAGGAAAACTTTCCAATTTTCTAGGTATTGAAGTAGAGTATTGTAAAGATGGGAAAGTCAAGCTTTCTCAAAGGTCCTATTTGAATAAGGTCCTTGCAAGGTTTAACATGACAGATTGTAATCCTGTTAGAACACCAATGGAAAAGGGCATATGTCTGGTAAGAAATACAGGTATTAAACCTGATGTACCCTATCAATCTCTAATAGGTTCTTTAATGTACTTAAGTGTATGGACTAGGCCAGATATTGTACAAGCAGTGAATTACCTAAGTCAGTTTTATGCTTATTATGGACCTCAACATTGGAATTGTGCTAAAAGACTACTTCGATATCTGAAAGGAACCAAAGAATTGTGTTTAATATTTAAAAAGGGTAACAATGAACTTTGTGGTTACAGTGATGCTGATTGGGGAGGTGACACTGTGGATAGGAAATCCTACTCAGGATACTTTTTTGCATTTTCTGGTGGACCTATTTCTTGGCAGTGCAAGAAGCAGTCTGTGGTAGCGCAGTCAACAACTGAAGCTGAATACATCGCTCTCAGCCAGGCCTCCAATGAGGCAATATATTTGCAAAACTTATTAAAAGAACTTGTTAAAAAGGATTTCATTGTGACTTTGTTTTGTGATAATAAATCGGCTGTGTTTTTGTCTAAGAATGCCGCCTACAAAAGGTGGACGAAACAAATAGATTTAAGTTACCATGTTGTGAGAGACTTGGTGGAAAGAAAAAGGGTGCTAATTGAGCATGTTCCAGGTGAGAACATGATTGCAGACATTTTTACCAAGCCACTTGTTGGTCCACGTTTTGAGTTTTTGATTGAATTGTTGGGGATCCAATGACTACGGAATTAAAGGGGGTGTGTTGAAGTTTATCACATTTAATTCCGCAGTGTAATTTCATGTGTTTTGTTTTGGTATCGTGATTCTTTATTTTTTGTATATCGATGCATGGTATGATTGAATGAATAAATCTGCCAGTCTTTCTTCTGCTCGTCAAGTGAACGGACGCGTTATCATTTCTCCCTGCAACCTCCACTTTTTTATCAGAAGATTTACTTAAATGATTTTAATTACCTGCAATGAAAAGGTGTCATCAGCAAGTGACGCAGTTGCCTCAATTGAAGTATTCCATGATAACATCAACTTGTGTTCTGCCGGAAGTATATCCATCACTGATGATTCTACAGTGACAGGGGGAGCACAAACAGCTACTTTCGTAGTGCAAATATTAGCTTTAGCATTAACATATTGGCTTATTTCACTTACAATGAAAAAGAGTTCAACTTTCGGGGTTGATAAGTGTAGATAGCACTCCCCAGCCAGTTCTGAATGTATGCGCAGGTCATTAACTTCCACTTCAACCAACTGAAAGTAAGATGGTACAGGTTACAATAACCCATAGCTATATACCTCATTCAGAACAAAGTGTTATCCAGTACCTTTTCTATAATGCAACATCAAAAAGCCCCCAAGAATTAACTTTGATAAGGAGAGATGAATGGGTCTAAAATCTACTACAAATTGTGCTGAATTCATTAGACTATAGTCAACATACAATTTTGTGGCAATTCAGGTATTAATATTTATTGTAATTGGCAGTGAATCACCAATAATAAAAAAAGCTACCCTGAAAATTAGAAACAATGTAAATGAGGAGCTATCAATGAATGACACAGATGAAATGAACAGGTATATATAAAATCACTTGGTTATGGTCAATCATTCATTCTTAATGTTTCAACTTCATGAATTCCAAGGTGAAAATCCTATAATGTCAATTGACTCCATAAAAAAAACATATGCAGTCATGCGTAATCACTTGGTAATGGTGAATCCTTCATTCTTAACATTTCAACATCATGAGTTTCAAGGTGATAACCCTAGAATATCATTTGATTCCATAAAAAACATATGTAGTCATGCGTTTTTAGCAAAGACTTGCTTTTAGTGCAATTTTCCTATGGTGGAAATCGGGTGCCGAAAAAATCTGACCTCATTTTCTTTCCCACAACTCCCTACTTGAAAATTAATTGAATATCAATCACATTGATCTAACTTCTCTTCTGTTGTAACCTGTATGAATTCGGCAGACTCCTAGATGGGTGTATTGCACAATGGTGAAGCTGAGTACCGTGAAATTTACCAATATTTTACTACTACGATTCAAACTGTCATTAAGTATTGCTCTCGTCTTGTCTGACCAATAATTTTTTGAAGAAAAATTTAGTCTCTATAAGTTGGACTAAGAGCAAGTGCATACGGTAGGTAGCTGAATGGCATGTAAGAAAGGTGGAAAGAAAATATTGAAGTGCTTAAGACAAGGGAGAGTAGGCCAATGGCCATAACTAAGGATCAGGTAATTAAAATTAATAGAGATATTGCATGGGTCCAGAAATACAAAATATGACTGAGAGAAAATAAATAAGGCTGTAGGTAAATAAGATAATAGCAGAATTTCTCCAGCGGAAATATTATTTTTTATATCCTTTTTTGAGATTTTTATGAAGATACTTTTTTGAGAAGGAGAAATGTGGAATGAGGTTTTCGCGAATTAAGTCTGATTTATAAACAGCCTTGCCTCACAGAGCACTTGTTTCTTTCATGCGATTTCACTCTGGTGCAAATCAGGTTGCCTCCAAAACTGCCCCAACATTCTCAGTTCAGCTCAGCATTTTTAAGTAATCATAATGCATAAAGCTTTGTAAATGGTTAAATATCTCAATTGCATACTGAAGAAAGTTAACCAGTCTCTGAGGATATTTCCGAGATTATGCGGGTACACTGGAGGCATTTGATACATGGGTATGGGGAAGAATGGAGAGGGTGCATAAAATACCTAGGAACCACTGCATATGATGGAGAATGAAAAGCAAATTTTTTATTTGAAGAGGTAATGGAGGGAAGGTTGCTTGAAAAGGACGGAGGAGGAATGAATTATATTGAAATATTTATACAACAAAAGGAGGAGCGAAGGGTAAGGAGAACTCAATAGAGACTTGACGGTAGGCAGGTCATGCATACCCATAGGTAAAAATTACCTCCAAAATGAGATGATTATGGTATGGACTGTCCGAAAACCTACCAATCAGGTGGTAGAATAGACAATGATGATACACACATCTGTGGCTTAGGTTTCTTCCATTTGCACCGATTTTAAGAACCAATCATGGATCTCTTCCTTCTCTTTGCAGTTTTAACTGCAATGGATTTCCAGCCAGTGACTATTCATGATCTCAATGCTTATATATAATGGGATGATTCACAAGGGTTTTTATATAATGCATGGAGTGTATTTCCATTTTCTCTCCCTAATCCTCCTTTTCAAGTAAATTTGAATTGCTCAACAACTTATGGAAACGCAATACTTGCACTTAATGAAATACAAGCTGAAGTACAATGTGCGAGGCTTTTCAAACCAATTTTCGACCGAACTAAAGTTGATTAATTGGGTACAGAAGAGAAAATAACCAGGAAAACATTAAATTATGCATGCTTATTTTGCAGGTTTGACAGGCAATTCATACCCCAATAAGAAAAATACCCCTTTTCTACTCTTTATATTACCAAAAGCCCAAAAACTGTTGACCTTAGTTATTTAAAAAGTTATTGGCAAAACACACAAACCTCAACTTGTAAATGTCATGATTACAAAATTATGTTTTTAAACATAATGAGAAATGTATAACTATACAAAGAAATAATAATAAGTAATAAAAAATAACTGTGGACTTGAAGTCTAGGACTTCTGAGACTAACTTCGCATAAGGCTGAAGGAAAACGCCCAATTTAAAATAAAATCATTTGTATTTCAAAGGGCAGCATTTCAGGCAATACATACCAGGGTTTGCTCCAAGACCGTAGGAAAATATACTTGCCAATATCCTACCTTAGGAATGAATGGTGAGAAATGGCGAATGGTGTCTTCGAGAGACTGCTTTGCCGCTGGTCGTAAAAAAGACATAATCTCCTGATAATATTTTCCATACAAAAGAGCACTGAAAGTTTCTTTAATTTCCACATCAAGGCCATCTACTTTCACATCGAGTACCTGAAAAATAGAATAGATGTTAGTCATCAATTCATCAAAAGAATCAAATAATTATTCAAACCGCCCTAATGAATACTCAGCAAAATTATCGAAAAACCCATTTCCCTTTGGGAATTTCATTAATTTTTGCTTAATGAGATTATTTATGACAGCATACAATTTTCAGAGGCAAATCTATGGAGACAATTTCTGTATTCAAAGAGAACAGTTTGATACTTATTACACAAAAGAGGAAAAAGATATACTTAAATCACTTTTATTACCTGCAATGAAAAGGTGTCATCAGAAAGTGACGCTGTAGCCTCAATTGAAGTTTTCAAATTTATCATCAACCTTTGTTCTGCAGGAGGTACATCCACCACTGATGATTCCACAATCAGAGGGGTGGCGCACACAGATACTGTCGTAGTATCAAGGCTTACGTTAGCTATCACACATTGGCTTATATTATGTTCAAGGAAATGAAGTTTAACTTTTGGGGTCGATGAGTGTAGAAAGCACTGCCCAGCCAGGTCTGAACGTATGCTCAGATCAGTAACTTTCACTTCAATCCACTGAAAGTAAAATGATACAGGTAATAATTACCCACAGCTATTAATTTCATTCAAAAGATGTGTAATCAAGCACCTTTTTAATAATGCAACATCAAACAAACCCCCACGAATTAACTTTGATAAGACACGATGAATGGCCTCAAAATCTACTACAAATTGTGCTAATTTCATTACACCATAGTCCAAATGTAATTTTGTGGCATTTCAGGGGTTTAAATTTATTGCAGTTAGCAGTGAAGCACCAATGATAAAAACGCTACGCTAAACATTATTCTGTAATGTAATGTCTTTCAATGTAAATGAGGGGCAATCAATGAATGATACAGAGTAAAATAACAGGTATGGTAAAATAACTTGGAAATAGAGAGTCATTCATTCCTAATCTTTCAAATTCATCTACATCTACATATTACCCCGCAAGCCGCCTCAATAGGCGTGTGGCGGGGGGTGTTAGGACACCAGCCGCTTAAAGATAAAAAGGAAACGCTCTAATGAAATTACGCCTAGCATTTATTGAAGTCTCTTATTGTTCGGGGGAAAAACGAATTCCCATACCTATAAATTAATGATATCCAATGTGATAATTCTAAATGGTCAATTTATTTCCATAAAAAACATATGCAGTCATGCATAATAACTTGGCAATGGTGAACCCTTCATTCTTTACGTTTCAAGTTATGAATTCCAAGGTGATAATCGTAGAATATCATTTGAACCTATAAAAAAAAACATATGCAGTCATACGTTTTTAGTAAATACTTGCTTTTAGTGCAATTTCCCTAAGGTGAAAATCGAGTAACCGAAAAAATCTGCCCACATTACATTTTCCATCACTCCCTATTTGAAAATTAAATATATCATAAACTCATTGCGTCTAACTTCTCATCTGTTGTAACCTGTATGAATTCGGCAGACTCCTAGATGGGTGTATTGCACAATGGTGAAGCTGAGTATCGTGAAATTTACCAATATTTTACTACTACGATTCAAACTGTCATTAAGTATTGCTCTCGTCTTGTCCGACCCCTAATTTTTTGAAGAAAAATTTAGTCTCTATAAGTTGGACTATGAGCAAGTGCATACGGTAGGTAGCTGAATGGCATGTAAGAAAGGTGGAAAGAATATATTGAAGTGCTTAAGACCAGGGAGAGTAGACCAATGACCATAACTAAGGATCAGGTAATTAAAATAATTGAGAGATTGCATAGGTCCAGAAATACAAAATATGACTGAGTGAAAATAAATAAGGCTGAAGGAAAATAAGATAATAGCAGAATCTTTCCAACTGCAATATTATTTTTCAAATCCTTTTTTGAGATTTTTATGAACGAGAAATGTGGAATGACGATTTCGTGACGTAAGTCCTGATTTCTAAACAGCCTTGCCTCACATAGCACTTGTTTATTTCATGCGATTTCACTCTGGTACAAATCAGCTTGCCACCAAAACTACCCAACATTCTCAGTTCAGCTCAGCATTTTTAAGTAATCATAATGCATAAAGCTTTGTAATTGGTTAAATATCTCAATTGCATACTGAAGAAAGTTAACCAGTCTCTGAGGATATTTCCGAGATAATGCGGGTACACTGAAGGCATTTGATACATGGGTGTGGGGAAGAATGGAGAGGGTGCATAAAATACCTAGGAACCCCTGCATATGATGGAGAATGAAAAGCAAATTTTTGATTTGAAGAGGTAATGGAGGGAAGGTTGCTTGAAAAGGACGGAGGAGGAATTAATTAAATTGAAATAATTAAACAACAAAAGGAGGAGCGAAGGGTAAGGAGAACTCAATAGAGACTTGACGGTAGGCAGGTCATGCATAACCATAGGAAAAAATGACCCCCTAAAAGAGAAGATTATGGTATGGACTGTCGGAAAACCTATCAATCAGCTGGTAGAATACACAATGATGATGCACACATCTGTGGCTTAAGTTTCCTCCATTTGCACCGATATTAATGACCAATCATCGACCTCTTCCTTCTTTTTGCAGTTTTAACTACAACGGATTGCCAACCAGTGAATTGTCATGCTCTCAAATCTTAGATATAATGGGATGATTCACAAGAGGATTTATATTATGCATGGAGTGCATTTCTATTTTATCTTCCTAAAATTATCCGTTTCAAGTAAATTTGAGTAGCACATCAAATTCTGTAAACGCATTACTTGCACTTAATGACTGACAAGGTGAAGTACAATGTACAGCGCATTTAAAACCAGTTTTTTGACCAAAATATCGTTGAAATTGATGGGTATGAGAAAATAACCAGAAAAATGTTAATTTATGTAAGCTTAGTTTACGGGTTTGACAGGCAATTCATACCCCAATAAGAAAAATACCCCTTTTCAACTCTTTATTTTACCAAAAGCCCTAAAACTGTTGACCTTAGTTATTTAAAAATTTATTGGCCAAATACACAAACCACAACCTGTAGCTAAATATCGTGATTACAAAATTATGTTTTTAATCATAATGAGAAAGGTAAAACTACACAAAGAAATAATAATAAATAATAAAAAATAACAATGGACTTGCAGTCTAGGACCTCTGAGACTAACTTCACGTAAGGCTGAAGGAAAAAGCCCAATTAAAAATAAAATCATTAGTATTTCACAAAGGGCAGCATTTCAGGCAA
Organism: Pyrrhosoma nymphula; assembly: GCA_963573305.1. Lineage (NCBI taxonomy): Eukaryota > Metazoa > Arthropoda > Insecta > Odonata > Coenagrionidae > Pyrrhosoma > Pyrrhosoma nymphula. Next base: position 139,118,744 of record OY754329.1, on the reverse strand, counting down.
TACATATCAGGGTTTGCTCCAAGACCGAAGGAAAAATGTACTTGCCAATATCCTACCTTAGGAATGAATGGTGAAAACTGGTGAATGGTGTCTTCGACAGACTGCTTTTCCACTGGTTGTAAATAAGCCATAATCTCCTGATGATATTTTCCATACATAAGAGCTCTCAAATTTTCTTTAATTTCCACATCAAGGCCATCTACTTTCACATCGAGTACCTGAAAAATAGAATAGATGTTAGCCATCAATTCATCAAAAGAATCAAATAATTATTCAAACCGCCCTAATGAATACTCAGCAAAATTATCGAAAAACCCATTTCCCTTTGGGAATTTCATTAATTTTTGCTTAATGAGATTATTTATGACAGCATACAATTTTCAGAGGCAAATCTATGGAGACAATTTCTGTATTCAAAGAGAACAGTTTGATACTTATTACACAAAAGAGGAAAAAGATATACTTAAATCACTTTTATTACCTGCAATGAAAAGGTGTCATCAGAAAGTGACGCTGTAGCCTCAATTGAAGTTTTCAAATTTATCATCAACCTTTGTTCTGCAGGAGGTACATCCACCACTGATGATTCCACAATCAGAGGGGTGGCGCACACAGATACTGTCGTAGTATCAAGGCTTACGTTAGCTATCACACATTGGCTTATATTATGTTCAAGGAAATGAAGTTTAACTTTTGGGGTCGATGAGTGTAGAAAGCACTGCCCAGCCAGGTCTGAACGTATGCTCAGATCAGTAACTTTCACTTCAATCCACTGAAAGTAAAATGATACAGGTAATAATTACCCACAGCTATTAATTTCATTCAAAAGATGTGTAATCAAGCACCTTTTTAATAATGCAACATCAAACAAACCCCCACGAATTAACTTTGATAAGACACGATGAATGGCCTCAAAATCTACTACAAATTGTGCTAATTTCATTACACCATAGTCCAAATGTAATTTTGTGGCAATTCAGGGGTTTAAATTTATTGCAGTTAGCAGTGAAGCACCAATGATAAAAACGCTACGCTAAACATTATTCTGTAATGTAATGTCTTTCAATGTAAATGAGGGGCAATCAATGAATGATACAGAGTAAAATAACAGGTATGGTAAAATAACTTGGAAATAGAGAGTCATTCATTCCTAATCTTTCAAATTCATCTACATCTACATATTACCCCGCAAGCCGCCTCAATAGGCGTGTGGCGGGGGGTGTTAGGACACCAGCCGCTTAAAGATAAAAAGGAAACGCTCTAATGAAATTACGCCTAGCATTTATTGAAGTCTCTTATTGTTCGGGGGAAAAACGAATTCCCATACCTATAAATTAATGATATCCAATGTGATAATTCTAAATGGTCAATTTATTTCCATAAAAAACATATGCAGTCATGCATAATAACTTGGCAATGGTGAACCCTTCATTCTTTACGTTTCAAGTTATGAATTCCAAGGTGATAATCGTAGAATATCATTTGAACCTATAAAAAAAAACATATGCAGTCATACGTTTTTAGTAAATACTTGCTTTTAGTGCAATTTCCCTAAGGTGAAAATCGAGTAACCGAAAAAATCTGCCCACATTACATTTTCCATCACTCCCTATTTGAAAATTAAATATATCATAAACTCATTGCGTCTAACTTCTCATCTGTTGTAACCTGTATGAATTCGGCAGACTCCTAGATGGGTGTATTGCACAATGGTGAAGCTGAGTATCGTGAAATTTACCAATATTTTACTACTACGATTCAAACTGTCATTAAGTATTGCTCTCGTCTTGTCCGACCCCTAATTTTTTGAAGAAAAATTTAGTCTCTATAAGTTGGACTATGAGCAAGTGCATACGGTAGGTAGCTGAATGGCATGTAAGAAAGGTGGAAAGAATATATTGAAGTGCTTAAGACCAGGGAGAGTAGACCAATGACCATAACTAAGGATCAGGTAATTAAAATAATTGAGAGATTGCATAGGTCCAGAAATACAAAATATGACTGAGTGAAAATAAATAAGGCTGAAGGAAAATAAGATAATAGCAGAATCTTTCCAACTGCAATATTATTTTTCAAATCCTTTTTTGAGATTTTTATGAACGAGAAATGTGGAATGACGATTTCGTGACGTAAGTCCTGATTTCTAAACAGCCTTGCCTCACATAGCACTTGTTTATTTCATGCGATTTCACTCTGGTACAAATCAGCTTGCCACCAAAACTACCCAACATTCTCAGTTCAGCTCAGCATTTTTAAGTAATCATAATGCATAAAGCTTTGTAATTGGTTAAATATCTCAATTGCATACTGAAGAAAGTTAACCAGTCTCTGAGGATATTTCCGAGATAATGCGGGTACACTGAAGGCATTTGATACATGGGTGTGGGGAAGAATGGAGAGGGTGCATAAAATACCTAGGAACCCCTGCATATGATGGAGAATGAAAAGCAAATTTTTGATTTGAAGAGGTAATGGAGGGAAGGTTGCTTGAAAAGGACGGAGGAGGAATTAATTAAATTGAAATAATTAAACAACAAAAGGAGGAGCGAAGGGTAAGGAGAACTCAATAGAGACTTGACGGTAGGCAGGTCATGCATAACCATAGGAAAAAATGACCCCCTAAAAGAGAAGATTATGGTATGGACTGTCGGAAAACCTATCAATCAGCTGGTAGAATACACAATGATGATGCACACATCTGTGGCTTAAGTTTCCTCCATTTGCACCGATATTAATGACCAATCATCGACCTCTTCCTTCTTTTTGCAGTTTTAACTACAACGGATTGCCAACCAGTGAATTGTCATGCTCTCAAATCTTAGATATAATGGGATGATTCACAAGAGGATTTATATTATGCATGGAGTGCATTTCTATTTTATCTTCCTAAAATTATCCGTTTCAAGTAAATTTGAGTAGCACATCAAATTCTGTAAACGCATTACTTGCACTTAATGACTGACAAGGTGAAGTACAATGTACAGCGCATTTAAAACCAGTTTTTTGACCAAAATATCGTTGAAATTGATGGGTATGAGAAAATAACCAGAAAAATGTTAATTTATGTAAGCTTAGTTTACGGGTTTGACAGGCAATTCATACCCCAATAAGAAAAATACCCCTTTTCAACTCTTTATTTTACCAAAAGCCCTAAAACTGTTGACCTTAGTTATTTAAAAATTTATTGGCCAAATACACAAACCACAACCTGTACCTAAATATCGTGATTACAAAATTATGTTTTTAATCATAATGAGAAAGGTAAAACTACACAAAGAAATAATAATAAATAATAAAAAATAACAATGGACTTGCAGTCTAGGACCTCTGAGACTAACTTCACGTAAGGCTGAAGGAAAAAGCCCAATTAAAAATAAAATCATTAGTATTTCACAAAGGGCAGCATTTCAGGCAATACATATCAGGGTTTGCTCCAAGACCGAAGGAAAAATGTACTTGCCAATATCCTACCTTAGGAATGAATGGTGAAAACTGGTGAATGGTGTCTTCGACAGACTGCTTTTCCACTGGTTGTAAATAAGCCATAATCTCCTGATGATATTTTCCATACATAAGAGCTCTCAAATTTTCTTTAATTTCCACATCAAGGCCATCTACTTTCACATCGAGTACCTGAAAAATAGAATAGATGTTAGCCATCAATTCATCAAAAGAATCAAATAATTATTCAAACCGCCCTAATGAATACTCAGCAAAATTATCGAAAAACCCATTTCCCTTTGGGAATTTCATTAATTTTTGCTTAATGAGATTATTTATGACAGCATACAATTTTCAGAGGCAAATCTATGGAGACAATTTCTGTATTCAAAGAGAACAGTTTGATACTTATTACACAAAAGAGGAAAAAGATATACTTAAATCACTTTTATTACCTGCAATGAAAAGGTGTCATCAGAAAGTGACGCTGTAGCCTCAATTGAAGTTTTCAAATTTATCATCAACCTTTGTTCTGCAGGAGGTACATCCACCACTGATGATTCCACAATCAGAGGGGTGGCGCACACAGATACTGTCGTAGTATCAAGGCTTACGTTAGCTATCACACATTGGCTTATATTATGTTCAAGGAAATGAAGTTTAACTTTTGGGGTCGATGAGTGTAGAAAGCACTGCCCAGCCAGGTCTGAACGTATGCTCAGATCAGTAACTTTCACTTCAATCCACTGAAAGTAAAATGATACAGGTAATAATTACCCACAGCTATTAATTTCATTCAAAAGATGTGTAATCAAGCACCTTTTTAATAATGCAACATCAAACAAACCCCCACGAATTAACTTTGATAAGACACGATGAATGGCCTCAAAATCTACTACAAATTGTGCTAATTTCATTACACCATAGTCCAAATGTAATTTTGTGGCAATTCAGGGGTTTAAATTTATTGCAGTTAGCAGTGAAGCACCAATGATAAAAACGCTACGCTAAACATTATTCTGTAATGTAATGTCTTTCAATGTAAATGAGGGGCAATCAATGAATGATACAGAGTAAAATAACAGGTATGGTAAAATAACTTGGAAATAGAGAGTCATTCATTCCTAATCTTTCAAATTCATCTACATCTACATATTACCCCGCAAGCCGCCTCAATAGGCGTGTGGCGGGGGGTGTTAGGACACCAGCCGCTTAAAGATAAAAAGGAAACGCTCTAATGAAATTACGCCTAGCATTTATTGAAGTCTCTTATTGTTCGGGGGAAAAACGAATTCCCATACCTATAAATTAATGATATCCAATGTGATAATTCTAAATGGTCAATTTATTTCCATAAAAAACATATGCAGTCATGCATAATAACTTGGCAATGGTGAACCCTTCATTCTTTACGTTTCAAGTTATGAATTCCAAGGTGATAATCGTAGAATATCATTTGAACCTATAAAAAAAAACATATGCAGTCATACGTTTTTAGTAAATACTTGCTTTTAGTGCAATTTCCCTAAGGTGAAAATCGAGTAACCGAAAAAATCTGCCCACATTACATTTTCCATCACTCCCTATTTGAAAATTAAATATATCATAAACTCATTGCGTCTAACTTCTCATCTGTTGTAACCTGTATGAATTCGGCAGACTCCTAGATGGGTGTATTGCACAATGGTGAAGCTGAGTATCGTGAAATTTACCAATATTTTACTACTACGATTCAAACTGTCATTAAGTATTGCTCTCGTCTTGTCCGACCCCTAATTTTTTGAAGAAAAATTTAGTCTCTATAAGTTGGACTATGAGCAAGTGCATACGGTAGGTAGCTGAATGGCATGTAAGAAAGGTGGAAAGAATATATTGAAGTGCTTAAGACCAGGGAGAGTAGACCAATGACCATAACTAAGGATCAGGTAATTAAAATAATTGAGAGATTGCATAGGTCCAGAAATACAAAATATGACTGAGTGAAAATAAATAAGGCTGAAGGAAAATAAGATAATAGCAGAATCTTTCCAACTGCAATATTATTTTTCAAATCCTTTTTTGAGATTTTTATGAACGAGAAATGTGGAATGACGATTTCGTGACGTAAGTCCTGATTTCTAAACAGCCTTGCCTCACATAGCACTTGTTTATTTCATGCGATTTCACTCTGGTACAAATCAGCTTGCCACCAAAACTACCCAACATTCTCAGTTCAGCTCAGCATTTTTAAGTAATCATAATGCATAAAGCTTTGTAATTGGTTAAATATCTCAATTGCATACTGAAGAAAGTTAACCAGTCTCTGAGGATATTTCCGAGATAATGCGGGTACACTGAAGGCATTTGATACATGGGTGTGGGGAAGAATGGAGAGGGTGCATAAAATACCTAGGAACCCCTGCATATGATGGAGAATGAAAAGCAAATTTTTGATTTGAAGAGGTAATGGAGGGAAGGTTGCTTGAAAAGGACGGAGGAGGAATTAATTAAATTGAAATAATTAAACAACAAAAGGAGGAGCGAAGGGTAAGGAGAACTCAATAGAGACTTGACGGTAGGCAGGTCATGCATAACCATAGGAAAAAATGACCCCCTAAAAGAGAAGATTATGGTATGGACTGTCGGAAAACCTATCAATCAGCTGGTAGAATACACAATGATGATGCACACATCTGTGGCTTAAGTTTCCTCCATTTGCACCGATATTAATGACCAATCATCGACCTCTTCCTTCTTTTTGCAGTTTTAACTACAACGGATTGCCAACCAGTGAATTGTCATGCTCTCAAATCTTAGATATAATGGGATGATTCACAAGAGGATTTATATTATGCATGGAGTGCATTTCTATTTTATCTTCCTAAAATTATCCGTTTCAAGTAAATTTGAGTAGCACATCAAATTCTGTAAACGCATTACTTGCACTTAATGACTGACAAGGTGAAGTACAATGTACAGCGCATTTAAAACCAGTTTTTTGACCAAAATATCGTTGAAATTGATGGGTATGAGAAAATAACCAGAAAAATGTTAATTTATGTAAGCTTAGTTTACGGGTTTGACAGGCAATTCATACCCCAATAAGAAAAATACCCCTTTTCAACTCTTTATTTTACCAAAAGCCCTAAAACTGTTGACCTTAGTTATTTAAAAATTTATTGGCCAAATACACAAACCACAACCTGTACCTAAATATCGTGATTACAAAATTATGTTTTTAATCATAATGAGAAAGGTAAAACTACACAAAGAAATAATAATAAATAATAAAAAATAACAATGGACTTGCAGTCTAGGACCTCTGAGACTAACTTCACGTAAGGCTGAAGGAAAAAGCCCAATTAAAAATAAAATCATTAGTATTTCACAAAGGGCAGCATTTCAGGCAATACATATCAGGGTTTGCTCCAAGACCGAAGGAAAAATGTACTTGCCAATATCCTACCTTAGGAATGAATGGTGAAAACTGGTGAATGGTGTCTTCGACAGACTGCTTTTCCACTGGTTGTAAATAAGCCATAATCTCCTGATGATATTTTCCATACATAAGAGCTCTCAAATTTTCTTTAATTTCCACATCAAGGCCATCTACTTTCACATCGAGTACCTGAAAAATAGAATAGATGTTAGCCATCAATTCATCAAAAGAATCAAATAATTATTCAAACCGCCCTAATGAATACTCAGCAAAATTATCGAAAAACCCATTTCCCTTTGGGAATTTCATTAATTTTTGCTTAATGAGATTATTTATGACAGCATACAATTTTCAGAGGCAAATCTATGGAGACAATTTCTGTATTCAAAGAGAACAGTTTGATACTTATTACACAAAAGAGGAAAAAGATATACTTAAATCACTTTTATTACCTGCAATGAAAAGGTGTCATCAGAAAGTGACGCTGTAGCCTCAATTGAAGTTTTCAAATTTATCATCAACCTTTGTTCTGCAGGAGGTACATCCACCACTGATGATTCCACAATCAGAGGGGTGGCGCACACAGATACTGTCGTAGTATCAAGGCTTACGTTAGCTATCACACATTGGCTTATATTATGTTCAAGGAAATGAAGTTTAACTTTTGGGGTCGATGAGTGTAGAAAGCACTGCCCAGCCAGGTCTGAACGTATGCTCAGATCAGTAACTTTCACTTCAATCCACTGAAAGTAAAATGATACAGGTAATAATTACCCACAGCTATTAATTTCATTCAAAAGATGTGTAATCAAGCACCTTTTTAATAATGCAACATCAAACAAACCCCCACGAATTAACTTTGATAAGACACGATGAATGGCCTCAAAATCTACTACAAATTGTGCTAATTTCATTACACCATAGTCCAAATGTAATTTTGTGGCAATTCAGGGGTTTAAATTTATTGCAGTTAGCAGTGAAGCACCAATGATAAAAACGCTACGCTAAACATTATTCTGTAATGTAATGTCTTTCAATGTAAATGAGGGGCAATCAATGAATGATACAGAGTAAAATAACAGGTATGGTAAAATAACTTGGAAATAGAGAGTCATTCATTCCTAATCTTTCAAATTCATCTACATCTACATATTACCCCGCAAGCCGCCTCAATAGGCGTGTGGCGGGGGGTGTTAGGACACCAGCCGCTTAAAGATAAAAAGGAAACGCTCTAATGAAATTACGCCTAGCATTTATTGAAGTCTCTTATTGTTCGGGGGAAAAACGAATTCCCATACCTATAAATTAATGATATCCAATGTGATAATTCTAAATGGTCAATTTATTTCCATAAAAAACATATGCAGTCATGCATAATAACTTGGCAATGGTGAACCCTTCATTCTTTACGTTTCAAGTTATGAATTCCAAGGTGATAATCGTAGAATATCATTTGAACCTATAAAAAAAAACATATGCAGTCATACGTTTTTAGTAAATACTTGCTTTTAGTGCAATTTCCCTAAGGTGAAAATCGAGTAACCGAAAAAATCTGCCCACATTACATTTTCCATCACTCCCTATTTGAAAATTAAATATATCATAAACTCATTGCGTCTAACTTCTCATCTGTTGTAACCTGTATGAATTCGGCAGACTCCTAGATGGGTGTATTGCACAATGGTGAAGCTGAGTATCGTGAAATTTACCAATATTTTACTACTACGATTCAAACTGTCATTAAGTATTGCTCTCGTCTTGTCCGACCCCTAATTTTTTGAAGAAAAATTTAGTCTCTATAAGTTGGACTATGAGCAAGTGCATACGGTAGGTAGCTGAATGGCATGTAAGAAAGGTGGAAAGAATATATTGAAGTGCTTAAGACCAGGGAGAGTAGACCAATGACCATAACTAAGGATCAGGTAATTAAAATAATTGAGAGATTGCATAGGTCCAGAAATACAAAATATGACTGAGTGAAAATAAATAAGGCTGAAGGAAAATAAGATAATAGCAGAATCTTTCCAACTGCAATATTATTTTTCAAATCCTTTTTTGAGATTTTTATGAACGAGAAATGTGGAATGACGATTTCGTGACGTAAGTCCTGATTTCTAAACAGCCTTGCCTCACATAGCACTTGTTTATTTCATGCGATTTCACTCTGGTACAAATCAGCTTGCCACCAAAACTACCCAACATTCTCAGTTCAGCTCAGCATTTTTAAGTAATCATAATGCATAAAGCTTTGTAATTGGTTAAATATCTCAATTGCATACTGAAGAAAGTTAACCAGTCTCTGAGGATATTTCCGAGATAATGCGGGTACACTGAAGGCATTTGATACATGGGTGTGGGGAAGAATGGAGAGGGTGCATAAAATACCTAGGAACCCCTGCATATGATGGAGAATGAAAAGCAAATTTTTGATTTGAAGAGGTAATGGAGGGAAGGTTGCTTGAAAAGGACGGAGGAGGAATTAATTAAATTGAAATAATTAAACAACAAAAGGAGGAGCGAAGGGTAAGGAGAACTCAATAGAGACTTGACGGTAGGCAGGTCATGCATAACCATAGGAAAAAATGACCCCCTAAAAGAGAAGATTATGGTATGGACTGTCGGAAAACCTATCAATCAGCTGGTAGAATACACAATGATGATGCACACATCTGTGGCTTAAGTTTCCTCCATTTGCACCGATATTAATGACCAATCATCGACCTCTTCCTTCTTTTTGCAGTTTTAACTACAACGGATTGCCAACCAGTGAATTGTCATGCTCTCAAATCTTAGATATAATGGGATGATTCACAAGAGGATTTATATTATGCATGGAGTGCATTTCTATTTTATCTTCCTAAAATTATCCGTTTCAAGTAAATTTGAGTAGCACATCAAATTCTGTAAACGCATTACTTGCACTTAATGACTGACAAGGTGAAGTACAATGTACAGCGCATTTAAAACCAGTTTTTTGACCAAAATATCGTTGAAATTGATGGGTATGAGAAAATAACCAGAAAAATGTTAATTTATGTAAGCTTAGTTTACGGGTTTGACAGGCAATTCATACCCCAATAAGAAAAATACCCCTTTTCAACTCTTTATTTTACCAAAAGCCCTAAAACTGTTGACCTTAGTTATTTAAAAATTTATTGGCCAAATACACAAACCACAACCTGTACCTAAATATCGTGATTACAAAATTATGTTTTTAATCATAATGAGAAAGGTAAAACTACACAAAGAAATAATAATAAATAATAAAAAATAACAATGGACTTGCAGTCTAGGACCTCTGAGACTAACTTCACGTAAGGCTGAAGGAAAAAGCCCAATTAAAAATAAAATCATTAGTATTTCACAAAGGGCAGCATTTCAGGCAATACATATCAGGGTTTGCTCCAAGACCGAAGGAAAAATGTACTTGCCAATATCCTACCTTAGGAATGAATGGTGAAAACTGGTGAATGGTGTCTTCGACAGACTGCTTTTCCACTGGTTGTAAATAAGCCATAATCTCCTGATGATATTTTCCATACATAAGAGCTCTCAAATTTTCTTTAATTTCCACATCAAGGCCATCTACTTTCACATCGAGTACCTGAAAAATAGAATAGATGTTAGCCATCAATTCATCAAAAGAATCAAATAATTATTCAAACCGCCCTAATGAATACTCAGCAAAATTATCGAAAAACCCATTTCCCTTTGGGAATTTCATTAATTTTTGCTTAATGAGATTATTTATGACAGCATACAATTTTCAGAGGCAAATCTATGGAGACAATTTCTGTATTCAAAGAGAACAGTTTGATACTTATTACACAAAAGAGGAAAAAGATATACTTAAATCACTTTTATTACCTGCAATGAAAAGGTGTCATCAGAAAGTGACGCTGTAGCCTCAATTGAAGTTTTCAAATTTATCATCAACCTTTGTTCTGCAGGAGGTACATCCACCACTGATGATTCCACAATCAGAGGGGTGGCGCACACAGATACTGTCGTAGTATCAAGGCTTACGTTAGCTATCACACATTGGCTTATATTATGTTCAAGGAAATGAAGTTTAACTTTTGGGGTCGATGAGTGTAGAAAGCACTGCCCAGCCAGGTCTGAACGTATGCTCAGATCAGTAACTTTCACTTCAATCCACTGAAAGTAAAATGATACAGGTAATAATTACCCACAGCTATTAATTTCATTCAAAAGATGTGTAATCAAGCACCTTTTTAATAATGCAACATCAAACAAACCCCCACGAATTAACTTTGATAAGACACGATGAATGGCCTCAAAATCTACTACAAATTGTGCTAATTTCATTACACCATAGTCCAAATGTAATTTTGTGGCAATTCAGGGGTTTAAATTTATTGCAGTTAGCAGTGAAGCACCAATGATAAAAACGCTACGCTAAACATTATTCTGTAATGTAATGTCTTTCAATGTAAATGAGGGGCAATCAATGAATGATACAGAGTAAAATAACAGGTATGGTAAAATAACTTGGAAATAGAGAGTCATTCATTCCTAATCTTTCAAATTCATCTACATCTACATATTACCCCGCAAGCCGCCTCAATAGGCGTGTGGCGGGGGGTGTTAGGACACCAGCCGCTTAAAGATAAAAAGGAAACGCTCTAATGAAATTACGCCTAGCATTTATTGAAGTCTCTTATTGTTCGGGGGAAAAACGAATTCCCATACCTATAAATTAATGATATCCAATGTGATAATTCTAAATGGTCAATTTATTTCCATAAAAAACATATGCAGTCATGCATAATAACTTGGCAATGGTGAACCCTTCATTCTTTACGTTTCAAGTTATGAATTCCAAGGTGATAATCGTAGAATATCATTTGAACCTATAAAAAAAAACATATGCAGTCATACGTTTTTAGTAAATACTTGCTTTTAGTGCAATTTCCCTAAGGTGAAAATCGAGTAACCGAAAAAATCTGCCCACATTACATTTTCCATCACTCCCTATTTGAAAATTAAATATATCATAAACTCATTGCGTCTAACTTCTCATCTGTTGTAACCTGTATGAATTCGGCAGACTCCTAGATGGGTGTATTGCACAATGGTGAAGCTGAGTATCGTGAAATTTACCAATATTTTACTACTACGATTCAAACTGTCATTAAGTATTGCTCTCGTCTTGTCCGACCCCTAATTTTTTGAAGAAAAATTTAGTCTCTATAAGTTGGACTATGAGCAAGTGCATACGGTAGGTAGCTGAATGGCATGTAAGAAAGGTGGAAAGAATATATTGAAGTGCTTAAGACCAGGGAGAGTAGACCAATGACCATAACTAAGGATCAGGTAATTAAAATAATTGAGAGATTGCATAGGTCCAGAAATACAAAATATGACTGAGTGAAAATAAATAAGGCTGAAGGAAAATAAGATAATAGCAGAATCTTTCCAACTGCAATATTATTTTTCAAATCCTTTTTTGAGATTTTTATGAACGAGAAATGTGGAATGACGATTTCGTGACGTAAGTCCTGATTTCTAAACAGCCTTGCCTCACATAGCACTTGTTTATTTCATGCGATTTCACTCTGGTACAAATCAGCTTGCCACCAAAACTACCCAACATTCTCAGTTCAGCTCAGCATTTTTAAGTAATCATAATGCATAAAGCTTTGTAATTGGTTAAATATCTCAATTGCATACTGAAGAAAGTTAACCAGTCTCTGAGGATATTTCCGAGATAATGCGGGTACACTGAAGGCATTTGATACATGGGTGTGGGGAAGAATGGAGAGGGTGCATAAAATACCTAGGAACCCCTGCATATGATGGAGAATGAAAAGCAAATTTTTGATTTGAAGAGGTAATGGAGGGAAGGTTGCTTGAAAAGGACGGAGGAGGAATTAATTAAATTGAAATAATTAAACAACAAAAGGAGGAGCGAAGGGTAAGGAGAACTCAATAGAGACTTGACGGTAGGCAGGTCATGCATAACCATAGGAAAAAATGACCCCCTAAAAGAGAAGATTATGGTATGGACTGTCGGAAAACCTATCAATCAGCTGGTAGAATACACAATGATGATGCACACATCTGTGGCTTAAGTTTCCTCCATTTGCACCGATATTAATGACCAATCATCGACCTCTTCCTTCTTTTTGCAGTTTTAACTACAACGGATTGCCAACCAGTGAATTGTCATGCTCTCAAATCTTAGATATAATGGGATGATTCACAAGAGGATTTATATTATGCATGGAGTGCATTTCTATTTTATCTTCCTAAAATTATCCGTTTCAAGTAAATTTGAGTAGCACATCAAATTCTGTAAACGCATTACTTGCACTTAATGACTGACAAGGTGAAGTACAATGTACAGCGCATTTAAAACCAGTTTTTTGACCAAAATATCGTTGAAATTGATGGGTATGAGAAAATAACCAGAAAAATGTTAATTTATGTAAGCTTAGTTTACGGGTTTGACAGGCAATTCATACCCCAATAAGAAAAATACCCCTTTTCAACTCTTTATTTTACCAAAAGCCCTAAAACTGTTGACCTTAGTTATTTAAAAATTTATTGGCCAAATACACAAACCACAACCTGTACCTAAATATCGTGATTACAAAATTATGTTTTTAATCATAATGAGAAAGGTAAAACTACACAAAGAAATAATAATAAATAATAAAAAATAACAATGGACTTGCAGTCTAGGACCTCTGAGACTAACTTCACGTAAGGCTGAAGGAAAAAGCCCAATTAAAAATAAAATCATTAGTATTTCACAAAGGGCAGCATTTCAGGCAATACATATCAGGGTTTGCTCCAAGACCGAAGGAAAAATGTACTTGCCAATATCCTACCTTAGGAATGAATGGTGAAAACTGGTGAATGGTGTCTTCGACAGACTGCTTTTCCACTGGTTGTAAATAAGCCATAATCTCCTGATGATATTTTCCATACATAAGAGCTCTCAAATTTTCTTTAATTTCCACATCAAGGCCATCTACTTTCACATCGAGTACCTGAAAAATAGAATAGATGTTAGCCATCAATACATCAAAAGAATCAAATAATTATTCAAACCGCCCTAATGAATACTCAGCAAAATTATCGAAAAACCCATTTCCCTTTGGGAATTTCATTAATTTTTGCTTAATGAGATTATTTATGATAGCATAAAATTTTCAGAGGCAAATCTATGGAGACAATTTCTGTATTCAAAGAGAACAGTCTGATACTTATTACACATAAGTGGAGTAAGATATACTTAAATGACTTTTATTACCTGAAATAAATAGGTGTCATCAGCAAGTGACGCAGTTGCCTCAATTGAAGTCTTCAACTTTAACATCAACCTGTGTTCTGCAGGAGGTACATCCACCACTGATGATTCCACAATCAGAGGGGTGGCACACACAGCTACTGTCGTAGTGTCAAGGCTAACGTTAGCTATCACATATTGGCTTATATCATGTTCAAGGAAATGAAGTTTAACTTTTGGGGTCGATGAGTGTAGAAGGCACTGCGCAGTCAGTTCTGAACGTATGCTTAGGTCAGTAACTTTCACTTCAATCCACTGAAAGTAAGGTGGTACCGGTAATAATTACCCACAGCTATATACTTCATTCAAAAGATGTGTAATCAAGCACCTTTTCAATAATGCAATATCAAAAAGCCCCCAAGAATTAACTTTGATTAGACCCGACGAAAAAGCCTCAAAATTTACTACAAATTTAGCTAATTTCATCAGATCATAGTCAAACCTAATTTTGTGGCAATTCAGGTGTTAATATTTATTGTAGTTGGCAGTGAAGCACTTATGATAAAAAAAAGCCACGCTGAACATTAGGAGCAATGGAAATGAGGGGCAGTCAATAATGATACAGATTGAATGAACAGGTATGGTAAAATCACTTGGAAATAGAGAGTCATTCATTCCTAATTTTTCAAGTTCATGAATTCCAAGGCTATAATCCTAGAATGTCAATTGATTCCATATAAAAACATATGCAGTCATGCGTTATCACTTGATAATGGTGAATCCTTCATTCTTAATGTTTCAACTTCATGAATTCCAAGTTGATAATCCTAGAATATCAATTGATTCCATAAAAGACATATGAAGTCATGCGTTTTTAGCAAATACTTGTTTTTAGTGAAATTTTTCTTTGGTGGAAATCAGGTTGCCGACAATATCTGCCCTCATTTCCTTTCCCATTAATCCCTACTTGAAAATTTAATGAATCACAATTACATTGCATCTATCTTCTCATCTGTTGTAACCTGTATGAATATGGCGGACTCAAAGAGGGGTGTATTGCACAATGGAGAAGCTGAGTACCGTGAAATTTACCAATATTTTACTACTACGATTCAAACTGTCATTAAGTGGTGCTCTCGCCTTGTCAGACCCCTAATTTGTTGCCGAAATATTTGGTCTCAAAAACTCGGAATATGCGCAAATACACACGGTAAATAACTGAATGGCATGTAAGAAAGGTGGAAAGAATATGTTTGAAGTGCTTAAGACCAGGAAAAGTAGGCCAATGGCCGTAACTATGGATCAGGTAATTGAAATTAATTGAGAGATTGCATGGGTTCAGAAATACAAAATATGACTGAGTGAAAATAAATAAGGCTTTAAGTAAATAATATAGGAGCAGAATCTCTCAATCGGCAATATTAATTTTTTTCACTTTTTAGAGATTTTTATGAACGAGAAATGAGGAATGACGATTTCGTGACGTAAGTCCTGATTTCTAAACAGCCTTGCCTCACATAGCACTTGTTTCTTTCATGCGATTTCACTCTGGTGCAAATCAGGTTGCCTCCAAAACTGCCCCAGCGTTCTCAGTTCAGCTCAGCATTTTTAAGTAATCATAATGCATAAAGCTTTGTAGTTGGTTAAATATCTCAAATTCATACTGAAGAAAGTTAACCAGTCTCTGAGGATATTTCCGAGATTATGCCTAGCCTAGGAATACCTAGGAACCCCTGCATATGATGGAGAATTAAAAGCAAATTTTTGATTTGAAGAGGTAATGGAGGGAAGGTTGCTTGAAAAGGACGGAGGAGGAATGAATTATATTGAAATATTTAGACAACAAAAAAAAAGAGCGTAGAGTAAGGAGAACTCAATAGAGACTTGACGGTAGGCAAGCCATGCATACCCATATGAAAAAATGACCCCCAAAAAGAGATGATTATGGTATGGACTGTCCGAAAACCTGCCAATCAGGTGGTAAAATAGACAATGATGATACACACATCTGTGGCTTAGGTTTCCTCCATTTGCACCGATATTAATGACCATTCATCGACCTCTTCCTTCTCCTTGCAGTTTTAACTGCAATGGATTGCCAACCAGTGAATTGTCATGTTCTCAAAACTTAGATATAATGGGATGATTCACAAGAGGATTTATATTATGCATGGAGTGCATTACTATTTTATCTTCCTAAAATTCTCCTTTTCATGTAAATTTGAATAGCACAACAACTTCTGTAAACGCATTACTTTCACTTAACGACTGACAAGGTGAAGTACTATGTACAGCGCTTTTAAAACCAATATTTTGACCAAAATAAAGTTGAGATATTAGGTACAGAAGTGAACAGAAGTGTACAGAAGAGAACATAACCAGAAAAAACATTAAAATATGCTTGCTTAGTTTACAGGTTTGACAGCCAATTCATATCCCAAAAAGACATAAACCCCTTATCCAGTCATATGATTACCAAAAACCCTAAAACTGTTGACTTTAGTTTTTAATAAAGTTATTGGCCAAACACACAAACCACAATCTGTAAATATCATGGTTACAATATATCATGATATTGGAGAAATACGATTAATCAACATTGATGGAAGAATCAAAAAATGTATAGTCGGCAAAAAATCACCAACAATGAAGGTATTGATGGCTTTCCAATTGTGCATCTGCGCTGATCTTTTGCAAAATGCTTAGGTTTTGGGGCTTTCCAATTGTTGCCATGACGTCATTAGCGCAGCGCAGATGGAAACACATCGGGACCTGAGTTACATATGCGCTAACAGACGAAACTTGAGATGGCGGGGGAATGAATGTTGCCGTAGAAACAGGAGTATCTTAAGATACCATGATTACTTGAAACAGTAATTAATAACTTTGTGTTCCATCTTTCAAGAGGTTATTTTAACCACTTTAATAAAAGAGAAGAACACCGTATTTCTATTACTATGGAAAAGGTGCACGGAAGTATGGAGTAATGCGATATATGAAAGTCCTAAAATCCCCATCTAAAATTAAGTATAAACTGCAATAATTACCACATTATTTTTGGATCGGAGACTATTGTCGGAATAAGCCAACGTCAATCTCTTTCATTTGTAACAACTTAATATTAACTTCGTCGATTTAATGTATCGAATAACGTCTTGGCGGTACCTATCAGGTAGGTACGTTTAGAAGAAGACAACGCAGTGAGGCTGCAATTATCCGTAGAAGTGATGTATCTCATAATCGGAAATGGAAAATGTGAGCATTACTTTATTCTAAGAAACGAAATCATAAGGTTATGGTACAGATTCAAAATGGAATTATTTAATTACGTAAACGTATATATTCTTTGTGATACCTATAATTCACTTGGTTTATCTGAAATTTTACGTTGTATCTACCTTTACACGCAGATGTGCGAAATCAAATATAAGCGCCGTCGGTGCGGAATGGAAGGAGAAATCGGTGTACTTGTTGGACACCCATGCTTCTTCGGGAAAAGGGAAATATTTCTTGAAGAACACACGTATGTATTGTACGCAGCTGAAGATGTGAGGAATGCAGGTGCGGAAAATTCAGGGGTTAGTACTGCCGTGTCTCAGGAACCCCAAAATATTGCTGACAGTGAGTGTTCATGGTGTTATAGTTGTTGTGTATACTTCATTATTTCGGTTACGCTCTTATAAGAACTATATAATCTGTGCATTGTAGTATAAAATGTTCTGCCAGCCATTTAAACATTGTTCACATGTTTTCATTCATCAGTAATACCTTTCATTTCATCTAATTGTAATTTTAAGCCCACTTACTATAATCAATTCAAATTTACCGCGATTGTTCCGCTATATTGGAAACACTTCAGCGCAGATGCATTCCAATTGTCCGTTTCAACGTGCGCTCGTGTGTTTCCATCTGTTGCGATGTGCTCTAATCTGCGCAAGGCAATTGGAAAGCCCCCATTATATCGGAATAATAATCAAGTAACAGTCGACAACACGAGGCTGGTGGCAAGAAAGCAATTTATTAAAACATAATTAGAGGGCATACTTGGCGAAAGAAGAACACTTTGTAATTTTCCACGGATAAATGTTAATAATGCGACCGACTTCGATGTTTTACATCATTGACCCCAATATTTACCAAGGAAAATCGCAAAGAGTTCTTCTATCATTATGTATGAGTTCCATCACATCATTCCTGAGACAAAATAAGTTGCAGCTGGAAGTGAAGCTCAAATGAAAAAAAACAACCACATTGAACATTGGAAGCAATGGAAATAAGGGTCTATCAAAGAATGATACAGATGAAATGGACAGGTGCGGTAAAAACACTTGGGAAGAACTCAAACATAAAGATGGGGAGGAGAGAGACTTGATGAAAATTCTGGAAAGCAGAAGAGACAAATTTATGGAATGCACCTTTATGTATAACAGCATTCTTTAAACAATACTGAAACAAGCAACGGGTGGTCAGCTGAAAATAAATCAATCTTTGCAGTAATGACTGCTGATGACAGAGGCTACAACATGAAGAAGGCTTCTCTCACTAGTTTAACTCCTTTGTATATGCTTTGAAATATGTCCCTAATAATCGTTCTCGAGCTCTCGCGGTGAACGGACGTGTTTCCACGGCCTTGGTCGTTCCTCTAAGTCCTGACTATTTGCTCGAGTGTAAGGTGGTGTTAGCTGACGAGTTTAAGGTGGTATTGGTGGCGTTAGCCTTTTGTGATTTTCATCATGCCTACCTGTTCGCAATGCAGCCAGGTCCTTAAGCGCACGCAAAAAAACTGTAACCTGCAGCACTTGTGAAAAAGTGTTCCACCCTGCTTGCACCTCGCTCAGCGAAGCTGATTTGCAGCTACTGAAGGACACAAATCGTGCCTGGGACTACACCACCTGCATAGCAAAGATTCGCTTTACCCGCGGTTATGACACCCCGATCAAAGCCCTGGACCCTGGATCTCTCCCCGACAAGAGTCAACATGAGGTTTCCAATCCCATCCTAAAGGAGTTATTGGATCGCATCAAGGTGATCCAGGAAAACCAAAGTGAGTTAGTGAATTCCATAAAAAATGAAATAAGTGAACTAAAGAAAGCTATATCAACCTGGGAATGCTTAATCAACGAACAAAGCAAAACTATTTCTCTCATTAACGAGTCACTATCAAATATCAGAGGTAAATTTGACGGCATGGTGGCCGAAAATGAAATTTTGTTAAAGCGAGTCAGTAACCTTGAAGCTCAGTTGAACACATGGGAGCAGGACTCTCTACGGAATGTCGTAGAAATTCACGGGATTCCGTTTAAGTCTGGTGAGGTATTGGAGGTCCTTGTGTGTCAAGTTGGGCTGGGCCTTGGGGTCAAACCTGAAGCTAGTGATGTCGATTATGTATACAGACTTAAGGCCCGTTCAAACTCAGCCAACAGTAGACCCCCTTCCATCCGGGTTCGATTCATGTGATCGAATTCAGTACGAGAAATACTGGAAGCTCGACAAGTAAAAAGGAGTTTCTCAACAAAAGACATTGGTTTGAGTGATTCCCCTGACGATCTTATTTATGTTAATGAATCACTCAGTGCTATAAATCGCAAAGTGTATGCAAAGGCGAGAGAGCTGAAAAAGAATGGTAAGCTCAAATATTTGTGGATCAGAGGGGGGAAATATTTGCAAGGGAGTATGATGGTAGTGAGAGACTCCTTTTACGTACTGTAGACTATCTCCATGCCCATGAATGACATGAACTTGAAGGTTCAAGAGGTAGAGAGCCCGCATATAATGATGCTGACAATTCAAACTCGACACGTGTATTCTCAAATATTCAAAGTAGTATTTTAAATCAAACCCTGAATATATGTCATGTAAACGCTCAGTCGTTACCAGCTCATATTGATGAATTTCGTAAGCAATTTGTTCGTGGTGATTATCATGTGATAGCAATTTCCGAGTCGTGGTTGAAACCATCTGTGCCCACGGAATATGTAAACTTGGAAAATTATACATTGATACGTAACGACAGGTTGGAACGAAGTGATGGAGGAGTGTGTGTGTATATTAAAGAGAATTTAAATTCAAAGATACTGTCCTGCGTCAATGAAAACTTTAATCCTGAATTTATGTTTGTTGAAATATTATTCCCTTTTGGAAAGATTCTATTCGGAGTTGTGTACAGACCTCCTAAGGTTGGCTACTTGAGTGAATGTTTTGAATGTACACTCGCAGGCTTCCTTCCGTCCTTTAATAACATAGTAATATGTGGTGACTTTAACTCGGATATTTGAAAGATTACGCACGACAGTAATTACATAAAGAAGCTATGTTTCAGGTTTAATCTGTCTTTAGTACCTACCATCTCAACGGCTCATCATCGGCCCACATCTAGTACCTTATTAGATTTATTAATTATAGATGATCTTTCTAAAATAAAGGAACATGGCCAATATCCACTTCCCTTCCTATCTGACCATGATTTAATATATTTAAAATTTAATCTCAAGGTACCAACAATCAAAGAGAAGTTAATTTGCTACCGCGATTTCAGTAAATTCGATCTCCATAATTTTCAAGAAGATTTTGATAATTTGCCATGGATAGACTTCATGACTACAAATTCTGTTGATACCAAGGTATCAATCCTAATGCTTAATTTAAATCAATTATTAGATGTTCATGCCCCTTTAAAAAGGTTTACTCCGAAGCGAAATCAATTTCCATGGATTACTCCGGAAATAAAACATATTATAAACAAAAGGGACATAATTCGCCGCAGATATAAGAGAAGTAAATCTAAAGAACTATTTCAGGAGTACAAAAACTTGAGAAATGAGGCCCAAAGTATTATGAAAAAGGCTAAGGAAGATTATTATAATCATTGTTTTATGGACAAGTGGGATTCTAAAACTATATGGAATGAAATTCGAAGACTTGGACTGATTAAGTCCCGGAATGATGATAGTAAACTCGGTGTCCCCATCGACAAATTAAATGAATATTTTATCAGCTTATCAGCCAACACCACCCCTGGATCAACACAAGGTCCAGCTGTTTGTCGCTATAGTGATGCAGGAGTCAACTTGTCCAAAGTTAATGAATTTGGAAATAATACGTTTTACTTTCCTAATCTAACTCCCGAGATAATGCTAAAATGCTTCCATTGTATCAAGTCTAATGCTGCTGGAAATGATGGAATTAATAATAAAACGCTGGAAATAGCTATGAGTGTGATATTTTCGGCACTACTTGATATTTACAATTGCTCACTAAATTACTGCGTTTTTCCTATTTCTTGGAAGAGAGCAATTATAAAGCCTATTAAGAAAATTCGAAACCCTACCCAATTATCTCATTACCACCCTATTTCATTGCTGCCTATCGCCTCTAAACCACTTGAGAGATTCGTCTACAACTCTGTGTTAGATTTCCTATCATTTAATAATTTACTGGATAAGTACCAGTCAGGTTTTCGCAAGGGACATAGCACACAAACGACTCTCATAAGAGTTACTGAAAACATTCGTCTCTCAATAGACCAAAAGAAAGTTACTAGTCTTGTACTTTTTGATTTTTCAAAGGCTTTTGATTGTGTTAATCACGTTTTGTTGCTGAATAAAATGTACCAACTAGGATTTTCTATCCCAATGATTAAATGGTTCCGTTCCTACTTGTTCCAGAGATCTCAAGCAGTAAAAGGAGATGACGCCAAACTTTCTAGCTTCTCGGTAGTATCATGTGGTGTGCCTCAGGGTTCAATACTTGGTCCCCTTTTATTTTCAATTTACATAAGATATTTAACACGTTCAATCTCCCACTCGAACTATCATCTCTGCAAAGATGATTTACAAATCTACCTTGACTGTCATCCAACAAAGATCGATGATGCCATTGAAAAATTAAATGAAGATGTTAACCATATCTGTGATTGGGCCAGGACGAATTTACTAAAACTTAACCCTCATAAAATTAAGGTATAATTATTGGTACTGCTAAGTATGTCAAGAAACTCAATTATGATAGAATACAGAAAATAAAAGTTGAAGGCAGATATTAGCTATTCGGACATGATAAAAAACTTAGGGGTTAATATCAGCAATACACTAACTTGGAATTAATCATGTATCCACTATTTCTAACAAATTACTTAAAACATTAGCACAGGTCAAACAATTCAAACGCCTAATGCCAATAGAAATTGGTTAATACTTTGTTGGTTCCACATATGGATTATTGTTCTCGAGTGTTTTCTGACTTAACAGGTGAATTATATAAGACGTTGCAAACACTGTTAAATTCTGCGATTAGATACATATATGATATAAATATCCAGGAGCATGCCACCCCTTATTACACTAAGTTGCAGTGGTTGAAATCTCAACAGAAAACAAAGCTCCAGTTATCTGTGTTTGTATACAAAGTTTTGTCATGTAAAACACCTAATTATCTCTATGATATGATTATACATAGCCAAAGTGAAGCTTGTAGAACAGTAAGAGCTAGAAGACGATTTAAAATTCCAAATTGCAGAACTACGGCGTTCCAATTATCAACCCTAAACTCTGCTATAAGAATATGGAATGATATACCGGACGACATTATTAACTGTTGTACTATAAATCAATTCAAATTTAAAATGTACTCATATTTGCTTGAAAAATACAATTTTAATTAACATTTATTGTAATATACCATTGTGTAATACTATATAATAGTAATACAACATTGTAATCTATAAATGTTATATAATACGTAAGATTATCATTCAAATCCAGGTTTTCCTCTTCTCTTTATTATTGCCAAATTTATTGTAAAATTTAATATAAATTAATATTTAATTCTGTAAAATTATACCATAACATCAATGAATTATTTTATTGAGTTACTTTATCAATTTATCTTTTTATTTAGTTACTTCATCTTTCCGCAGTTGATAATTTCTGAAAGGGTAAATGAATCTGTTTTTTTTAAGAGTAATGTCATTTCTTTTTCTGTATTATTCTCTTTTGATTGTATACATTTAGTTAGGCAAGTACCTATTTCTATTTTCACTGCAGAGTATAATTGTATAAAATGATTTATGTTCTATAGGGCAAGCAATAAAATTTATTATTATTATTAATTTCTGCACCAAGTACCTTAAATTCATGGGAGCACATCAATTTACAATGATTTGAATTTGAGTGGAACTCAAATAGGATAAGGTGCGGAAATAATACCTGTAACCTATAAAGGTCTAGAGACGTATCTTTTCAAGAGAGCACGAAAAAACAAGTTAAATCAGAAACAAAAATAATTTAGTCACTGAAGTGCATGTATTTTGCAGTAAATTTTATTACTGTGAAAAAAATTAATAGAACCAGGCTGCTGAAGTATTTTAATATATATTCCAAGGCATGCCAAATTATTGATGTAAGAGATATCTATAATAGGTATGCACATCAAAATATTTAAAATAAATGAGTACCTACTTTAGTAATGGCCACCATTATTGGCGGATTTCGGCGAATCAGCGAATCATTAACCACGGTGCACCAAATGACTTGAAGTAAACACCTAATGATTTGCAGTACAGCAATGAAACAATTTATTTTTTCTCTTCTGTCGCTGGAAAAGCTTAGAGAAATACTTTTAATATCCTGGAGAGAAAAGAAGATACGGGTAAAATGCTGATTCCGAGATATTTAACCGAGGGTTTTTCACATTTTATAATAACAGCCATCATTTACCAGAGTAATTTGAGGTCGGGTAATTTTAATTCCATGGACAGAGATAAATCCCAACCCTTGTATTTCCACGTCAGCGTTCAGGGCTCTCTTACAAAACCAACGAAGTAAGATCAAAAGAAACCTGGAATGTAACAAAAAAGGAAAAGGTAGTTGACGAAGTTATTTTCAGATTAATATTCATCATATTTAATCAATCCAGAGCACTCACCTGTGGTATATTAATAATATGCAGCAAAAAGCATGAAGTAAAACTTCAACTGTAAGTATATCCATATTACAGTTTAAACTCAGTAAATGTAAGCTAATATTGAATGATTTGCAGATAAAACGAACAGAAGCACGAATAGAAAGGTTTCTCACTTTAATATTTACTACAGTGCACTTCTGTTTGTGTTTTAATCGGAGCGCGAAACGCAATGGGAATGAGGTGATGTAAATCCTCCCTTCCGACTGGCGACTGCCTAGACTCGCTCGATGTCTCGATTCTTACGACTGTTTCTGACAGGGGCAGCTGAAGGCCCGGCGACCCGGTCAACTGCCCGGGACCGCCTAAAAGGTCTCCACACACCGGCGCGGGAAACGACAAAGGAACGCGGGAGAGAAATTCGGGAAAGAAAAAATTTGTCAATTGTAACAGTTCCAAGTATTTTACGCTATGGACTTCATCTAGTAATTGGCATCACCGTTCACTTTCCGGCAATCTGCAACATGGTATAATAATTTAAAATCAATTGCATAACAATTGCTGGGATCAAAATGCATAAAATTTGTTTTTTTCGCTAACAATAAGTTCTAAGGCATTATAACCAAGCCACATACGCAAAAAGCACGAGTCATTTTGGGCGTCATTTACAATAAATTTTAGATTATAACCATAGTAACTTAGAGCTATTTTATTATATTTATATTTAGAGCTATTTTATTATATTTATATTTAGAGCTATTTTATTATATTTATATTTAGAGCTATTTTATTATATTTATATTTAGAGCTATATTATTGAATAATTTGCAGATAAAATGAACAGAAGCACGAATTAAAAGGTTTCTTACTCTGTGCGGGATCTTTAGCACCCCAGGAACTTCACCAAGGGCATGCGTAGAAATATTATCTTTGCTAAGCACGAACGCCACGCTAAATCGCTCAATGCTCTGTAGGTAGAAACCCAAATGCCGGTACAAGAAGAGCACGTTATTCACGACTGAACTGCCCCACATTATCTAGTGTTGACATTGCGTCATTTCTGCGAAAAAATAAGGGGTAAAGGAAGCTACTGTGATATGATGTAGATAGCTCAGTTACCAAAATCATTCCGTCCCAATTTTGACGTCAATTTCGTCCCAATTCCGTCATTCCGTCAAAATCATTCCGTCTCAATTTGAGCTACGATTTATGTATATCTATACTTATCATGTACATACAAGCTATGTATATATTAACGACTTCCAATCTGAAAATTTCTTATCACTTAACAAATTGGAAGTGATCGGATGTGTTGACACTGTTATGAATTGTATGTGGGAAGGAATGGACTTTTGGAATGGACTATTTGTCTTCTTTATTTCAACTAACGTCAATTCCACCACCTTTTCAAGCACTTAGATGGTATGACAACAGGCCCAACAGGTAATTCAGGGCCAATTGGAAAAATTTATGATTGGAACTCTATTTCATTCAGCTGCGCGGCCAAAAAGAATTAAAATAATAGTGTTACTGAAGTAGGATTATGCTCGTATTCAAATATAACACTTTTATCTTATTTTAAAATCATATAGAAAGTTCGCACGAAAGAACGCGACAATAACTAAGGCCAATGCAGCATTAGTCATTTTTAATGCGGCTGCCCGACCAGTTAGTATTAAAATGAGGATTATTTTACTGTACTTTTTTTCTAAAGACCTCTAGGTACAGGAATGTAACTATAGCGTCTCAATTACATTTGTTATAAAATCGTTATAAAATGTAAAACTTGGAAATTTTAATAAAATCGCCATTTTATCACATATTCCATAGCGATGCGCGACCAAAATATATGATATAAATATAATTTATATAATTTTGTCATTTTTAAATACTTGTAAAATCGTTTACGCGATATAGGACTGTAGTTATACCACCCTTACATACTTACAAAAAATATTGTAAGTTTATGGTTTTTAACGATTTTTATCGAACTTTAACGGCAATGCGCGACCGGAAGATATATAAATAAAAAAAATTAATATTATTTTTTCTTGTCTATACCAATGGCAACTTTTGCGCGCTATAGCATTCCGAAATAAAATAATTTATTTTTTCCGAACCACCCTACTCTCCATCTTCTCAAGATCCACATCTCAAACGCCTTAAGTCTACGAGTAGGTACGTACATCATCCCTTCGCAATGGCCGAGTTTCCGAGCCATACAGTGCCATGCTCCATATTAGAGTTTTCACAAGTTTTATCTTTACGTCTCTTATCAGACCCCCTCATCAATTCCATTCTCTTTGAAAATGCCTCTTTAGCCAGTGAAATTCGACATCTGATGTCCCTATCACTATACCCTCTCTCCTCCAAAATACTATCTAGTCATGTAAACTGCCCGATAATTCACATGCCAATTGAATAAAAAATGCTGGAAATCTCATCTCCCATCATCCCCAGTAGCTCCGTATATTCTTCCTGAAGCACCCTGTATTCCCTTCCTGAAACACCATTAAAATGTCTTTTATTGTTAGTTTTTTTGTTATTTTGAGATATGAATATGCATAATAATTTTTTTATTTATCTTTGTATTGATATGTTTCAAATATGTTTGAATTCATTGTTCATGTTTAATACTATGTTGGTTTTTTAAGCTCACCACAATTGTAATTGTAATATTGGTTCTATTAGGGGTATTGGATTTAGAGCAAATACATATTTATTCATTCATATTATTCTCCATGGCAGTGAAAATCGTATCTCCTACCGGGCTGGGCTCCGATATGGGGTCTCCACCTCCAAGTGAGTGTCACGTCCGATGTGTGGCGTCCACCCGGTGCCCTTGTGGGCGAGGCTTATATAGATACGTCTTCTTAGCACACATGCTCAAAAACTTTCAAGATATCAGCGCCCGCGAATTCCTTCCAACTCCTTCTCCAAAGTATTGGAGAATGGATATCTAAACAAAGAAAGGAGTGAAAATAAACTTATCTGCGATAAGAAATGTTTGGCCCTTTTCATCCCTTACTACCGGTTTATATTTTTCGCTTACCTTTACTTTCATCCATAGCACCCCGCCGAAATTCAGCAGACTACAATTTATCAGTTTTAAGTCCATGATCTTCTGTACATCCGTGTTGATAGGTTGTTTATTAGGGGAGGCTACCGACCACTGAGGTCGTTTGCACTATTGAGGACAGGAGAGAGGAAAGGTGAAGAAAAACTGTGCTTCGTTATTAGCCGACTCATGACGAGAGGTGCCAAGGGGGGCACAGTTTATCGTCACATCCGACGGACACTTCACCTAAGGTACACACCATAAAGAACCAAATCAAAGTAGGGATCGGGATTAGGACCAGAGCCATTGGGATGGGAACGTTTTACTATTTTCATTCAAAAATAAACCGAATGCACGACTTTCCATTATAATGATATGCTCTACTAACTCCTCCTGTTGCTGAGGTGAAAATACAAGTTTGTACCATTCTAACCCCTTTTATGCACATTTTTCCAAAGAAAGCGACCCTTTCCGCGAAAACGAAACTTTTGACACTCTTGCTTCTAACGTGCTTCGCGGAACTCCACACCTTTTTTGACGCCTTGAGATACCCCATATAGCCTTCTAATACATCTTCAACGGCGTGCTCCATACTTTCCTCACTCCACGATTGTCGTTGAGAATTTCTTGGTACTTTTCCATTACTTAACGGACCACTATAAATAAAAAATAAGAAACAAAACTACTAAATTCTCGGTTTGTGTGAACAACAGAATGGAGTTGGTCAAAATGGGAAACTAACCAGTTTTTCCCAGCTACGCAGTATCCCATTTTGGCTAACTCTGCTTTGTAAAGAAAAATTCCTGCCAATAACGGTGAATGTAACATTTTGAAATTTTTATTTCGCGTCATTAATGTCAGATAATAATACATCCCTAATACAGGCTTACCTTTTACAGTTCTTTGTTATAAGTGGATTCAAATGTAACTTAAATTTGAGCTAAATGTTATAGTAGAAAGAACTTATGATTTTCAACTTTCTTGCGTAACTATCACTAAACATCGTTCCGCGAACAGCTGCTTGCTGGAGACTGGGTACCTTCATAGGTCGGCGGAGGAGACTGGCGGCGATGCCGATCGCCGCCGACGGAATATGTACCCCTTCACAGCTCGGCGGGCTTACAATAAAATTGGCACTGCAATACTTGCATGTCATCGGAAAAAGCAAAATTATTTGATTTTTGAGTTCAATTCCGTGATCTAATGAATGAATATGTAATAAAATAAGTTGTTAATTATTTATTTAATCTAATTTGATGGCAATAGTTGCGTTTCAATCATATATGTTAAGCAAACGTGCAACGTCTCCATCGTCTTCGTAAGGTAATTGAAATAAGATGAAATAAAAGTCTCGAGACTGGATTCCAGCATTATATAGTGCTGCAAGCGTAATATTTGTGCTCATTAAATAATTCTGTTTTTATTAAACTTGACAGACAAGGTTATATTGGCATTAACACATGAGTAGTTCCACTTGTTGAACATGCAGTAAAAAATAGCCACGACATGAAAATTTCCACACCCTAATTGTGGCATCAAGACTAGATAACTATGGTTAAAATAAATATTTGCCCAATGGTCGATTGACGCCATTCTCAAGTTAACGCAAGTAAAATAGCGTTGCTATAACCTTAGGGAAGGCTATTTTCGTTTAATACAAGAGCAGTTTTTTTCACATATTCATAATATTTTGTCACATAATCATAAATTAAACCCCAAACAACTAAGATATATTGTAGAAATAATAAGTATCGATAAAAAGAAGCCTTAACGGAAACAAAAGGTCTCACTAACCACCGAAGGGGGTTTCACTTTTGAAAGGCAGCGGGCTTTCCCGCGACCGCCGCCGGATTTTTCAGTCGGGGTGAAAATTTCTCGGCGAGTCAGTGCTACAGGCACTGTAGTCAGAGGCACTGAGTGGCCTGACGTCATGATTTCTAAAGACGTGTATTCATTGGCTGAGTTCCGCCGCTATGCCGACGCCGTCGACCTATAAAGGCCCCAAAAAGCTATCGATGTGAGGAAGTAGTTCGATACAAATATCGACAGATGGCAGCAATAATTTGAAATAAACGTAAGGTAACTACCTATCCTGTTTTACCGAATCATCCCGTTTGGGCAGACTCTCATCTTAGTACCCTAGCCACCACACTGACCCGATCCCCTTCGTCCAGTCCGTCCGTCACGTGGTAGGTATCCTCTGTTCTTGTGTCAGAAGGATTTCATTCAAGTATTCTACCAGCTGATTGGTAGGTTCTTGGACAGTCCCCATTCTGCATCCCAACCTCATACACATTATCTCGGTTTCCCTCCTAAGGATGTCCCGCCATTAGATCCCTCTTCAATTCTTCATGTCTTCTACCTTCTCTTACTTCGTCCAGAATTCCTATCCTCTTTCTTCCTCTTCCACGCTTCCCCAGTGTTCTCCCCTCTATCACTCTCTTCAACATACCCTCTCCTCTCAAAACCTCCTCCATCCATCACTTCTGCCTTCTCCGAACCTCTGCCACAAGCTTCCTCTCCTCTCCGACTATATCCAATACCTCCTCGTTCGTCTTCATCGCCATCCAGGCCACCTTCTCCATCCTTCTCCAAACCCACATCTCAAACGCCTCAAGTCTACGCACATCCTCCATTCGCAATGACCAAGTTTCCGAACCATATAGCGCCACGCACCATATTAAAGTTTTCACCAGCCTCTTCTTTACGTCTCTTCTCAGACCCCCACTCATCAATTTCCTTCTTTTCGAAAATTCTTCTTTAGCGAGCGAAATTCTGCATCTAATGTCCTCACCACTAAACCCATTCTCCACCAAAATACTACCCAGATACGTAAACTGCTCGACCTGCTCTATCTTCTGCCCTCCCACCCTTATATTCAACCCCGCCTTCTTTCTTCTAGAAAATGTCACTATCACTTTCGTTTTCTTGTGGTAGATCGTCATCCCATGCCTTTCGCACTGCACCTCTAACGCATTCACCATTGACTGTAACCTCTTGGCAGACTGACTAACCAATGCTTGATCATCTGCAAATCTCACTGATTTTATCAGCTTCCCTCCTACCTTTATTCCTACCTCCTCCCCTCCATATGCTTCCCTTGCCATTTCTTCTGAATATACGTTAAAAAGCAACGGCGATAGTGGCCACCCCTGCCGCACCCCCCGTGGGCCCGTACTATCTTGGCCCATCCCGATTCTCCATCGGCTACCCTAACCTGCGCCGTCTGGTTCATATACAAATTCCGAATCAGACGCCTGTCCTTCCAATCGACCCCTAATTTATTCAAAACTCCCATTAATTTCCTCCAATCCACCCGATCAAACGCCTTCTTGAAATCTACGACGCATGCAAAAACAGCCTGCCCATACTCTACCAGCGTCCTCATCACCGATATAGCGTCTCGCGTTCCCGTCCCTCTCCTAAACCCGAAATAGTCGTCACCCGGTATTCATTTGCCTTCTTCTCTAGCCTTCTGATTATAATTCTCAGAACTACTTTGGCCACGTGGATTATAAGCTTACTGTCCTAAAGTCTTCGCACGTTTTTGCCTTGCTCTTCTTTGGTATAAATATTAGTACAGTCTTCGCGATGTCTTCCGGCCACACTCTATCCTCATAAATCCTACGAATAAGCGCAATACGTTTTCCTCTTCCGTTCTTCTCCATGCTCTTTAAAAACTCTGCAGATATGTCATCTATTCCCACCGCCTTATTCCTTCTCATGTCTCGTAGAGCTCTTTCGATTTCTCTATCTAGGTCCAATGCCATCTCTCTCGATAACATCTTCCCTTTCTATATATAACATATTGGGCCTTATTTATTTACCATACAGCTCTTCAAAATACTCCTTCCATCTCTTCAGGATATCTTTTGGTTCTACGATTACCTTTCCCGTCTTGTCTGTTATCGTTGTAATTCCCCTTCCCTTATTACCACCCGACAGTTCCTTTACTTTCCTATGTAATGCATCTGTCCTTCCCTCTTTTTGGTATTTCTCTAACGAGTCGATCTATTCTCTCCACCACACCTCTCTTGCTTTCTTTGTTTCTCTTCTAAGCCTGTTATTTAATTCTCGGTATTTTCTCTTACCTAGCTCTGAGTTTACGCTCTTCCATTTCCTTCTCTCCTGCATCTCCATTATCATCTCCTTCGTGATACACGGTTTTCTAATTTTAGTTGCACTCACTACGCCGACCGTTGCTTTCGCCGCTTCTACAATTCCATTTTTCATACTTCCCCATTCATCTTCCACTGATCTAACTCCATGATCCTCACCCATTATCTCATCCACCTTCTCTCGATACTTCTTCTTCATTGCCCCAGTTAATGTCTCCGTATTCCACTTTCGTACCCTCCTTCCCGTTCTTATCATTTTCAGTTTTACCCGACATTTCATGACTAATAAGTTGTAGTTTGTATCTGCATCCGCTCCTGGGTAGGTATGCGAGTTTTTAACACTACTCCTGTATCTGTTAACGGACCATAATTTAATCTATCTGGAACCTATCTGTGTCTCCCGGCTTCTTCCAAGTGCACCTACGTCGAGGATGATGCCTGAACTATATATTTGTAATTACTAGGCTATTTCTACGGAAAAACTCCACAGCTTTCTCGCCGCGGTCGTTTCTCCTTCCTAGCCCGAAATCGTTCACCGCCTGGCCTTCTCATCCTTCACCCACCACCGCGTTCCAATCCCCCATTACTACCAAGTGCTTACTCCCAGGTATCCTACTAATTATTTCCTCTAGCTGATCGTACACCCCGTCAACCTCCTCCTCTCTATGATTGTAGGTAGGCATATAAACCTAGATTATAATTAAATTCGTTGGTTCTACCTTTGGTTCCAAGATTATTATCCTATCCCTCACCTGTTCTGCATGCATTACTTTTCTACCTATTTTCCTATTCATTACGAATGCAACCCCTCGCTGACTTTCATTCCCTCCACTATAAATTACTCTATAGCCATCGCTCCAGTGATCCCCGTCATCCTTCCATCTTACTTCACCCAGACCCATGATATCTACACCCACGCTCTCCATTTCTTGCTTTATATTCTTTAGCTTCCCCGCCCTCAGCATAGTCCTAACTCCACGTGCCTATTCTGATTTCTTCATTCCTCTTCTGTATCTTCTTTTGCTCTGCTGCTAATACATCTGAGCAAGGATTTCGTGTGATGACGACCGCAGGGGCCTTGCTCCCACCGTTCCCGGGCACGACACCCAGCCCACTGGGCCGAGTCCCGTAGTTGCCAGGATTCTTTATCATTTGAGAACTGTCCATAATTTCAAGGTTTTTTTTTAAATTGAGATGTTATTCCGTGGCGTTACTCAATAGTGTTTTTTACGTGACACTATCACTTCAGAGGCCGCCCCAATAGGGTCAGACGCCTTTTTCAGCCGCCTCACTGAGTGACAGACGCTGCGCGGACTACCATTCGCCTGTCTCCTAACCTTCGACCACGCCTTCGACCAATCTGGCATGGGTGACCCTACCAGGAGAATCGCTCCCGCCAGTGCAGCTCTAGGGGCCATCGGAGCACACAAGCCCTTCCACCACGACAATGTTGTTATCCAAGGGAAGAGAGTCAGAAGGAGTACAAAAAAGTCGAATCAACGAGGGGAGTCGATTCTCGAAATTACGAAATAATTACCGCACGCGAAAATAGTAAATAGTCATATGACTTAATAGTAGTTTCGCTTTCTACAAAACCACTCGATACTTTCAATTAATAGTTATCGAATACGGACATGATACAACGACTCGAGGGTTCTGTATCGAAGGAACCATTAGATAAAATTCTTATGTTCACGGATAATTATCACGGTGTTTCTAGAACAGAGCCCTTGGAAGCGGAGGATCCTTCGACATTAGCCCTATGCTCTGCCAACGGAGTTCACATGGAGTAGGACCTTGTTCTTTCCCATTGAATGACGGAGGTGATCTCTTCTCGGGTTACAAACCGAGTCTAGTCTTCCATCTCCGTCGACGTTTCGATGCGCGACTCACTCATCGCTTATCCGTTAGGAGCCCTATAGAGCTATAATCTAACACGTTAGCAACTTCTGTCGTCTATGAACAAATCGCCATTTTCCGTGGTTTTTTAAATGCTAATCTCGTAAACGGCTGTCTCACGACGGTCAAGTTCCCACCAAGTTCACCAACTACGAATAACATTGAGTATAACTTGAACAGAATTGCGATCGCAAGTTGGTAGAAAAAAACGGAACCTATGGGTTTTAGAATTTGCTTTGATGAATCCTTATATTTTATGACCGCTTTTGAATATAGTTTATCGCCGCTTTATTTTAGGAGCAAGCCTTGTATTTTGCTCCAGCTTCCGTATTTCTGCAGTCAGCCTGGATATTAGTCACTCACCCAAGAAATTGTGGAAATTGTCTTTACGTGATAAATAATGGGTTACCGCGGGACACTCAAGCTCAAAGCAATTTTGCTCATTATTAGAGTGCGGAAAAAAAGTCCTCAATTTTGCAAAAAAAGTCGCCTAAAAAGTCGCAAATATTTTTGAAAAAAGTTTCTCAAGAGTGCGAGGTATTTTCGTGAGAAAGTTGCTAAATTTAACTTAATTATTGGAAGTAAGAGCCCAGAGATGCGGGTTCACGGGTTTTTGAGTTGTTGTATAGACTTTCAAAGAGAAAAAACAACAATTTACAAATTATTTTTTTTAATTCTGAATAACACTTCGTTTGATGACCAGGAAGTGCGGAATAAAAATGTTAATCCCTGTTATTTTTATAGCTGATATATATCTAGCTTTATTTTTGGAAGGAAAAATTAAAGTCCAAATATAAGTTTTAGATAACAAATTTTATTTTTATCGCATCATATGAAATATAGGAAAAATACTTACCTACTTTCTTTCACTTTCTGTTTCATTGCTTCGACGACGCGTCATAAAGTAGTTGCAGACAAGATATTTTTCCAAGTTTTCCATAGTGAACGTTGTGCGACGGTCGCTCAAAATATGCCTGTACATCGAAAATGATCAGCATAGCCACTTCACTTACAGAGATTTTTTTGAAAAGTTAGATGTCTGCCCCTTGAACTCTGTATTGAGAATCTGAGCAACATCAATCATCAACTCGAACCCTTCGTCCTTGCTCAAAACTTTACACAATTTCGTATAAACATTTACGGCTTGTTCACCCTTTGCATATGCAAGTTTCTCCTTGACATCCGTAATTAACGACACTGAATTACTTAGGCTCAGGATGGAAGATTCAAGGTGTTTGATTTTTTCAACCAACAACCAAAAGGATGCTGAAATGCTTATCTGGTCAGTGGAAGTGTGCTATTTTCTAGGAGTTCTCGAGCATAAATGGAGAGGGTGGGTGTAGATATCATGGGTCTGGTTGAAGTAACATGGAAGGATGACGGGGACTACTGGAGCGATGGCTATAGAGTAATTTATAGTGGGGGGAATTAAAGTAAGCGCGGGGTTGCATTCGTAATGAATAGGAAACTAGGTAGAAAAGTAATGCATGCAGAACAGGTGAGTGATAGGATAATAGTCGTGGAACTAAAGGCAGATCCAACGAATTTAGTTATAATCCAGGTTTATATGCCTACCTCTAATCATAGAGAGGAGGTAGATGGGGTATTTGATCATCTAGAGGAAATAATTAGTAGGATACCTAGGAGTAAGCACTTGGTAGTAATGGGGGATTGGAACGCGGTGGTGGGTGAAGGAAGAGATGGGCGGGCGGTGGTCGATTACGGGCTAGGAAGGAGAAAGGACCGCGGCGAGAAAGATAATATTTAGGTATAATAATTGATGATGGCTTCAAATTTAAGAAGTATGTCACTGCATTAAATACAAGATTAAGAAGAATATTATATCAAATATATTACATTAATGAATTAATTCCATTTTCTGCTCTGAAATTAATATACTATGGATTAGTTAAGAACTTAATAAGCTATTATCTCACTATATGGGGAAATGTAAATAGTATGTACCATAAATTATTAATTAAAAACAAAATAAATTCATTTAAGTTTTGTATGGTAAAAGAGATAAAACAAACACAAATATTGAAGACATGTTCTAATATTTAGGCATTCTGAGGTTAGACAAATTATATAGATATATCATAATCCAGGACAACTACGTCTGTAATAATTATAAAAAAAATACGTTCATTCAAAAATATTGAAAATTTCCGTTCTGTAAGAAATTTTATTGTGCCTCTGCAATACACAAGGTATGGTAATAATACATTTTGAGTGGTTGTACCAAAAGAATTTAATCAAATACCATATAGTATAAGTACATTAACTACAAGAAATGAAGTTAAGGTTATAATTAAAAAATGGTTGTAAGAAGATCAAAATTATGGGTAAAAGAAACCGTGTAATCGTGTATTATATCGTTTATTAAAAGCTTCATAAATATACTGGATATTTGAATAAATATAGATACATATGTGCATGTGTGTATATGTGCATATAAATGAATATGAATATGCATGTGTACATGTATATAAATGTAAATAGTTGAAAAATGTATATATGTATCAGGTAAAAGTGTGGTTGCTATATTTTTATGATGTCGAGGAACCCGCTAACAAGTCCTTGGGACTTAGCGGAGCCTAAATTGTTATGTAAATAGCATTAATATGTATTAAAATGTAAACGTATTAATAAAAAAATTCAGGTTAAGGGTAAGTACCTTTTTAATAGTAGACACCCACTTATTTGCAGTGGGAAATCTTTTGCGAATTTCTTCACACACCCTGTGAAGAGCGTGCACTTTGCAAGTGATGTGAATCATTTTAAGGTTGAAAACCACCAAAGTCTTGGTGGCTTTAACCATGTACGCCGCTCCAACGGTTAAGAGAAGAAGTAAATTTGCTCTCGCACTATTATATAAAAAAAGAGGCTGTAAAAAAAATTGGTGAGGACATTACGATAAATACGGTAAAGATGTGGCATAGAAATCATCAGCATAAGTTTTACCGTTAATTAACTTCAGTTCTACTTTGAAAATGCTCGCATTTTCAGCAGCAATTTCACTATATACCAATTTAGGTATATATATTTACTTAAGGATTTGTCAATGCAGCGCGCGACCGTTTCATTTTTTACTCTTTTAAGTTGCATGAATCCCAGGAGGTAGGGCTTATTGGGCCAATCTGGTGTCAATTTTCCAACCAATATGTTGCACACATTTCGTTCCTTAACATCAGTCGTAGTTACACTAACTCTAGGGTACAGTGTAATGCATGTTGGTGATTACTCACCCCCTGCCACACACCCCTGAGGTGGCTTGCAGGGTATTTTGTAGATGTAGATCAGTTGTCTCATCAGCAATGGCATATAATTTGCTTTCTTTCAGGTCATCCTTGATACTTTTTGTGTTTTAAAACACAAGGACATTTAAAAAAATAATAAGAATGGCAAACACTCAGAAGAGTAGTAAAAACTTGATATAGGAAAATAATTACTTTCTTCGTACGAGTGAATGCTTTTTCGTTGTTAATCTAATTGCAATCGGCTTACCACCAGGAAATAGTGAAAAGTATTTCGATAGATAATATTACTTTCGAAGCAAACTATGCATGTTGAATTTCATGTATTCATGGTATAAGTTACATTTTAAAATTACAACTACTTCTTTTGAAGTGACCCTTAATATACATTTTCGAAAATATATAGCATAAATGATTAGAAAATTGATACCTCTGGATCTAATAAAGTGTGAATAAGTGGCAGTTTCCCGTAGGACCGCACTCTGCCCCAGGCCCCATATTCAAAGAGCCTCGAAGGAGCCCTCAAACAAAATATTTTTCTGGGAGGGAGGGTAGAATGTTGCCCCAGATCCCCCAAATGCCTCAGGGCTGCCCTTGTTTCATGACTTTAAAAAATCTTCACAAACTTTTCCTATTTCTAATACCGAATGAAAGGGGCAGTTATGGCGTGGATCGCAACGCGGTTTTCTAATAGTTGGCAAACACATGATTTGTGATGTACGACGAATAAAAGACAGATATACACCATGATAACGACTATGATTTTTGACTTATGACAGCGATACAACTCATTGAAGGCCGGGATTCATTGCATTCATGGTGAGTTCGTCCTCAACTTCGCGGTAACAGAGCACACCAACGGGAGACAAAAAAAAGTACGAGAGAACATTTGGAAATACTTTACTTACATCAAAGTTAAAAAAAAATAAATATATAATTTTCGTTTTACAAAACACAACGCACATATTTTCGAGAAAGGGGGAAGAGAAAAAAAGGTTAAGGATCTGCTTTTATTGTAAATGCAAGATGGAGCTCCGACTTTCGATGTCCGTTCCGGAGATGAAACTGCAGGAGGGGACAGGTCACTGGACTCATTGACAAGAGGACCTGGGAGGAGTGTCGTATCGGAAGACCTGGGACTTCCTCCTTCAGTTCCCCTGGGAAGAGATGCGTTCCTCTTGCGGCAACCATGGTCACGTCTTCCCACGATCCACCTCGCACAGTACGTCCCCACTGTTGCAGTAACTGCGTCGACAAAAGAAAAAGGCAGAGTGAGCAGTTAAGGCCGGTTACCACTAAGCATAAGAACACAATTTCAGCCCGTTTCATTTCACGATACTTGAACAAGCATAAGACATAGTATGCCAGCCGGTACTTGATGCTGCTGACGTGATCCCGTATGATTTGAGCCGTTATAGAGGGTTGCACACGATTATTAACTTTTTTTAGACAAGGAGGCGGTATGTTCATTCATTTCTTAGG
The DNA here is from genome assembly GCA_963573305.1 of Pyrrhosoma nymphula. NCBI lineage: Eukaryota > Metazoa > Arthropoda > Insecta > Odonata > Coenagrionidae > Pyrrhosoma > Pyrrhosoma nymphula. Next base: position 139,080,916 of record OY754329.1, on the reverse strand, counting down.
GCTTTTTTGCTATAAATTTAAATTGACCAATATATGGCAGAAGGTAAACAAAGCAAGTATCGGGATATTTTTATTTATTGTTTATTTCACGGCCAGAAAAATACTTATAGCCATAGAAGGTACAGATGGCGATGATTTCAGAAAGTGAAAACCGCACAGCGACTGTTAAAGCTAGCGTGATTGGTGGACGGCCACTATGCCCCACAGGGAGCGAGTGCCGAACTAGAAGATACCACATCAATTATGAAATCAAGTAGCTCTGCGAGTATTGTATAATTCATGCATGTTAGCCAGATTGTAATGCATCACACGATAGTGAAAAACTATCATACCAGCAAGCATCCTCGAACTTGAGCAGAATCAACTATCTTGAGAAACGGGCTTTAAGAATGTAACTAAGGAGCCTGTCTGCTTACAGGACACTTGATCGCAAAAAACACGGTTGAATTTCAGCATGCCAGTCGCATATAGAGTGTTCACAGTGCGCCTAGAAGGCATAAGGCAGCAAATGACTCTCATCTCTCTCTACTGCGAAGAGGAGTGGTTTCTTATACTTATCTATACCCGCCTAAGTACTCTATGCGACAAGGTCGCGTGGCGGGGCTGTCAGGACACCAGCCATGACAAAGCGAGAGCAGGGGGAATAGACGAAAAGTAAGATGTCACTTATTTAACTATACGTCTTTAAAAAGTATTTTCAATAAAATGCTTTTTATCGTCTTCATAGAATGACAATCATCCATGAATGCCGAAGGTGAAACGAAGTAACTTTTCGTGACAGTTATTTCCTGGCCATTGTTATTCCCTTCACATATAAATGAAAAAATTAAAGAAGACAACAATCATCATTATATTTAAGGGTAAATGCCGGTTAATGTACGTTTCGAGGTAACCAGTGTCGATTACTACAACATAAATGCAACACTCTGGGAAATTTTCCATAAAAATCGGTCCATTCCTCACAATTCATTTGAGTATTCTACTACCTGATAGGCAGATTTTTTGAACAATCCTAATCCTAGTATCCCAAATTCTGGTACATCGTCTCACTTTCCCTCCTATATGTGCCCCCCATTAGCTCCCTCTTAAATCCCTCATATCGTCTACCTCTCCTTATTTTGTCCAGAATCCCTATCCTTTTCCTTCCTCTTCCACGCTTCCCCTGAGTTCGTTCGTCCCTCAATCACCCTCTTCAACATGCCCTCTCCTCTCAAAACTTCCTCCATCCATCCCTTTTGCCTTCTCCGAACCTCCTCAGCTCACCCTCTCCATCCTTCTCCAAACCCACATTTCAAACGCATTAGCCTACGTACATCCTCCCTTTGCAATGACCAAGTTTCCAACCCATATAGCGCCACTCCCCATATTAGTATTTTGTGACTTCCCACCCTTATATTTAGCCCCGCCTTTTAACTTCTAGAAAATCACAATACTTTCGTCGCTTCGATTTATCTTCATCCCATACCTTTAGCAATCCACCTCTAACGCATTCATCATTCACTGTAACCCCTTGACTGACTGACTAACAAATGCTTCAAAAATTATATGCAAATCTCACTGATTTTACCAGATCCCCTCGTGCATTCATTCCAACGTCCAACTCTCCCTTACCTTTTCTTCTAAATACACGTTAAAAAGCAACTGCGATAGTGGGCACCCCTGACAAACTCTCCGCCATATCACAGCCTATCCAGATTCTCCATCGGCTACCGTAACCAGTGCTGTCTGGTTCATATACTGATTTCGAATGAGACGTCTGTCCCTCCAGTTGACCCCTAATTTCTTCAGCACTTTCATTAATTTCGTCCAGAGTACCCTATCAAGCGCATTTTCAAAATATACATAGCAAGCACAAACATCCTGGCCAAATTCTAGGTTTCTTTCTACTAGGGTCTCGCGTTCCCGTCTCTCTCCTAAACCCAAACTGTTTATCACACAGGTATTCGTTAGCCTTCCTCTCTAGCCATCTATTTATAATTCTTAGAACTGCTTTGGCCGCGTGGGATATTAAGCTAATTGTCTTATCGTGTTCGCACGTTTTTGCCTTGCTCTTCTTCGGTATATGAATTAGTAATATCTTCGCCAAGTCCTACGGCCACACTCCACCCTCATAAATCCTACGAATAAGCGAAAATCGTTTACCTCTTCCGTTCTTCCCCATACTCATTAGAAACTCTGTAGTCAAGTCAACTATTCCCACCGCCTTAATCCTTTTCATGTCTCTTTCGATTTCACTATCAAGGATCTCTGGTCCGATAGCATTTCTATTACCGTCGTCCTCCCTTTCTACACCGAATGTACTGGGCCTTATTTCCTTACCATTAACATCTTCCACATGTTCCTTCCACCTCTCCGGGATCACTTTTGGCTCTACGATCAACTTTCCTATCTTGCCTGTTATCGTTGCTATTACCCTTCTTTTATTACCGTCTTTGACAGTACTTGAACTTGAAGACAACATAATACTAGGCGGTCTGCGCGTGGTATTGCTGGTTTCCCCCACGCCTAGGGCGAATGACAGACCATAGCCACTATGGATGAAACGAAAAAAATGAAATGACGCATCAATCACAACTTTTTTGTGTTGTTTTTTGTATCAGTTACGGCTTCACCGGCCTCGGTGGCGGCGGGGTAACGTCCTGACGCGCTAACCCAAAGGTCGCGGGTTCGAGTCCCGCCTGGGGAGGATTTTTCCCCTCCCAAGGCATGGTTGTGTGTGCTGTCTTATATTTACGAGCTAATTGTAGCTCAGAATTAAAGGTCATTATTATTATTGTAAATAACGCTCAAGCAGGCCCTGAAGAGGAAATAATCCTAAAACTGGGATCTCATGACAATGCACAAAATATGAATGTAATTATTGAAAGTATAAATTTACTAATACCATGAGGAAATAAGCATATTTGACTTGAAATTACACTTTTTGAAAGATCTCTAAGGATTCGATCTGTCCTCTCAACCTTACTCTCTTTATTTCTCATCTAAGTCCGTTGTTATACTTCCGGAATTTGCTCTTACCTAGCTCTGAGTTTACGTTATTCCATTTCCTTCTCTCCTGCATCTCCATTACCATCTCCGTCATGATCCATGGTTTTCTAATTTTAGTAGTACGCTTACTGCGCTTTACTACACTTACCGTTGCATTAACCACTTTCACCATTCCTTTTTTTAAACTTCCACAATCATATTCCGCTGATCTCACTCCATGATCCGCACCAAGGATTTTCTTAACCTGCTCTCGATACTTCTTCATCGCCCCAGTTAATGCCTCGGTATTCCACTTTTGTACCCTCCTTCCCCTTCTCCCTTATCAGTTGAGTTTCACGAAGCATTTCATGACTATTAAGTTGTGATCTGAGTCTGTATCAGCCCTGTGATCTGAGTCTGTATCAACCCCTGGATTGGTATGCGAGTTTTTAACACTACTTCTGAATCTGTGTCTAACCATAATACAATGTATCAGGAAACTATCTGTATCTAAATCGAGGATGATGCGTACCACATATATTTTTGATCATTAGGTTATTTCTTCGGTCAACTCTACAACTTTCTCACCGGTGTCATTCCTCCTTATTTGCCCATAATCGCCCACCTCTAGCCCATCTCTTCCTTCACCCACCACTGCCTTCCAATCCCCCATTTCAACCTAGTGCTTACTCCCAGGTATGATACAAATTATTTACTCTAACTGATCATATACACAAAATACCTCTTCCTCTCTATGATTAAACATAGGAATATCATGGTGTCTAATAATATATGAAAAATAAATTCAAGACTTTTCAAGACAAAAATTTTAAAATCCAGACCAAAAAGGCTAATGTTTAACGCGTTACTTTGAAGGTAAGTTGTTCGATTCGTAGACCTATCTAATTTTTCACTTGGTGTTGGCCATCTTATTATCTCCACACCACCGTTGTGATCGTCCAATACTATGCGATACCTATCCTTTTCTTTAACCTTCTGCATATAAGAAATATTATATAAATATGTATCTATTTATTTATTTGTCCAATGTTAGTCAAATTGCTTAACAACATTCAACATAAAATTTAAAAAATTGTCGATATTAAAAAAAACTAACTCATTCATAAGTTTACAGCAAACTGTCTGTGTTGTACACAAACAATTGACTCACTTCAAAAACATTACTTATAAAAATGATTCACTGACAAAATAAATGTATTAAACATACCAACAAAACTAGAAGAAAAGAATAATAACTAGTTAACAAAAAATTCAGATAAAATAATTAGGTATATAAATTCCTATCTCATCCAATGAATTTGGCAGAACTTATTTTTAAGATGAAAACATAGTAAATACATTTCGAGCAAAAAGTAAAAATACTTATTTGGCCAGATAATTAAAAGTGCTTAGCCAAGACTTAGAAACACTAATCTGCTCAAACAAATGCCAAAGAACTGTCTGAATAAAAAAAATGATAAGTTCAGTTTACTTATTTTGAAACCCTTCATTCTTACCACTATCTACTATTTCACCCTCGTTTTTAGACTTTTTTGAAAAAATTGTTATTTATTTAATTAGAATAACCTATTACTCTATGGCCATTACTCCAGTAATCCCCGCTATCTTTCCATCTTACTTCGCGGTGTCCGATGATGTTTTCACCCACCTGCATTTCTTGCATTATATTATCTACCTTTCCCACCCTTAGCACAGTCCTAACAATACCCGTGCCTATTCTGATTGTTGCGTTCCTCTTCTGTATCTTCTTTTCCTCTGCTTCAGCTGCATTTGCCTCTACTTAGAAGCAAGGATTTCATGTGATGACGACCGCAGGGGCCTTGCTCCCACCGCTCCCCGGCACGACTCCTTGCGTAGGGGATCGAGTCCCGTAGTTGCCAGAATTCATTTCCATGTAAAAACTGTCCATAATTTCAAGGTTTTTAACTGAGACGGTATTCCGTGGCCTACCTCAATAGTGCTTTTTTCGTGACACCATCACATGAGATGCCGTCACACAGGGGTCAGACACCTTTTGCAACCGCCTCACTGAGGTACAGACGCTACGCGGACTGCCATTCGTCTGTCTCCCAACCTTCGACCTACCTGAAATGAGTTACCCTACCAGGAGCATGTCGTGCCCTAGGGGTAATCAGATCACGCAATACCATCCTCCATGACATGATTGTAGTCATTGGGTGATATTCCTTCCCTAACAATAATGAATGTTAACTCAAAAGACGAAAGTTATCTGAAGTCCAGAATTTCCTCGAAGGTAAAGAACGCAGTGTTTACATATGTTGCTGCTGACTATACATATCGATGGCGGTTTTGTATGTAAACTAAGGCCACCATCAAAGTTGTTTATTGGACGGCTGCATCTTCAACCGCCGAAGGCGCTATTTCGACGGACCGACTAAAGGCGCTCAAACCGCTAAAGTTACATACAGCCCCGCCAAGTTCATTGCACTTTCATTGTTTATTGATTACATTTTTTGAAACCGTTCAATAGGTGGCAATAGTAATGTTTCTGATTGAGTTCGTTTACGTTTTATCCTTCATCCTTATGTCCTCTTAAGGGAATATTTTGTCGCCCAAGAAATATCAGTTTTATGATGGGTTTTAGTCTTTCTCCTTTTTCTTTTACTTGCATCAATCCATGAGAACTGATTTGGTTCATGACTTCTTTTTCTGGGTTATGATATGATCGTGAAAACGGTATTGCTGTCTCCATAGCATGACGATGGTATGTGCTATAATTATGAACTTCAAGAGCGCCATCGTCAATGGCTCCGGACTTCAGGAGTTTAGGAGGTGCCGGGCGAAAAAATGAATACTTCGTTGCGGAAGGGGACTTTTTTTATCTCTGGAAGACTTACTGACCTGCAAAAACACGATTTCAAAAAAATACTTTCACACGAGTTCCGTAAAATATTTTTCAACAATGCGTGCAGGAAGAGCGATTATAATCATCTACATGCTTCCGTGCGGGAAAGACGCACTTCCCGCACGCAGTGTCGAAAGTAATATATTAATGTATACATGTCGAAAGAAATCGTACAGGATTTTCTACAGAATTATCTTCAAGATTTCCTGCAGGATTTTTTGCAGAAAGTTTTCGTAAGGGTCCTAGGCACATTAGAATTAAGTAGTGCCATCATCATTCATCGTTTATTAATAATATGTGTTTCGCTTTTATGCACCTTTGAGTTCAAAATTTTTATAGCATAACAATTCAGTTCCCCAAGGCTTTGGGGGGGGGGGGGCTACCGCCCCCACCGCCCACCCCCTGGATCTGCTCCTGGCTTGCGCGGCGCCAACTCAACTCATGTTCGCATAGCATTAACACTCACCGAATGGAACCACATTTATTACAATCGTGTTATTATTGATCACGAAGTATAATGACAGAATCGATCACCCTTGAAGCTGGTCACACAGTTGTTTACGTCCTGTTTCCCCCTTTCGTCACTCTGATTATTAAAACGCTATTACGTAAAAAAACAGGGACTTCCGACAAAGAAAAATCACGACGTAAAATATGCTATTGTTCTATTTTTCTATGAAACCGTTGTCAAACGGTCAAGATTTTCGTTCTAATGAATCGAATAAAACCGTCAATTTTGTCAAAAAATACGTTCCAACGTAAAATGAATTAAATCTACATAAATGCACATTCTGGCTAACTACAGAAAAACGCGTCTTCTTTTTCCAATGCATAACAAAAGCCTACTCCACGTTTCTATTTTCGTAAATTGAACCTGAAGTTACATGAAAATCAACACGCGAATGGGTGAAAAATGAGTAAAAGTAATACATATATCTACTTATTATAATTGCCGTTTTCGCTAAAAACTGATAATAAGAAGCGAATACTCCTAGTAAATTGAATGGCAATGAAATAAAGGCTTCAGTCCATCTCATTTTTATATTATGTGTAGGTGAATAATTACATGAACTGAAGTCAAAATGCACCAGTTCAATAGAACTGGTGCTGCAGTCGACTCTTATAGCCGGAAAAAAGTATGCATTAAAATTATTTAAACTAGTTATGTTATCTAAAAATATATGGCTTTGATCTAATACACCTAATACCACTGTGTTAAAAATTAATACGTCATGGGCAACGGCCTGCCACGATGGAAACACCGGCTCCCGATTAATCACCGAAGTTAAGCATCGAATTTGGAGGGGTGATCCTCCGATTCGCCTAAGTGCTGTTGCCCCTGTCCGCACGTGGCAGACAGCATGTGCGAAATGACCTTAGCCGTCGAAGCACGCTAAACAAATATACTACTACTACTTATACGTCGTGTGGTATGAAAACTCGTTCGGTCAGATATTTGATGAAAAATACGATCAAATATCGATTCCTGACTGAGTGTTACAGATCTTGCAAGTTTGGTGTGCCAGCACAGTGAGAATAAAGTGTCATTTTGTGCCTTGCAGCGATGGTTACGCGAAATATTCACCATTTTTTAATGTGTTCGCTCTGACGGAATTTCTCCAGATTCTTATATTCTTCCGTGGACAGCATGCAGCCGCCGGCCAAGACGATAGTCTCAGGGGGCGTGCGAGATTGCACCTTGGTCACATGATCTTCCTCCGTCTGATGGCTCGCGTTTCCTGAAAATAAAAAATAATAAGGTTAAACTCGATTTTCTGGGGCCAAGTTTCAGGTAGTCACAAGTTGGGTGGGGTCCTATTCCGCAACCCTTTCCCTAGCTCGGAGACCCAACGCCGGCCTCTCTCCTCGACCCACACAGCGGGAGGCTCCCTCGCCAAAACTAACCGTGCTCACTACAATTTAAACGTTAACAACTACGTCATATAACAACAAATGAATAATTTCATCGTAATCCCTATAATTGTACAAGTACATCTTTTAATCGTCGTTCTACGATTAAAATTAACAAGTTTGCGAGCAATGATAAAAACCTGGTCATGAACAGCGGGAAATATGGCAACAACGCAGCGGTCCCCCTCAAATTTTCCCTTTCTTTTAAGTAGAGTGAGCTTGCATAGGTTTTAAACGGATGTAGCTTTTACAATTAACGTTATTGACATCAGTGAGTGATGCGATTCGTAGTATTAATCTAGTTTTAAGACACTGTGCTGTGAAGGTGCTCAGAAAGGAAAGAAACTGACTATTTGCGTCCGCCTGTGTCGCTTTCTAATTCAGATAGAACGCGAGCCACAAAGATGTGTAAAAGGCTGTACTGTAAATCGATTGAATTCACATCACAAGTCGAGGCTCAACTATTGAAACACCAAGCGATAAACTATTGCAGAGTCATGGAGAAGTTTAAGTGAGAATCGTGCAAAAATCTTAACAAAACCTGTTAAAATATTTTTCATGATTTCTGAGCATCTTCAGGCCTCACTCGGCTGAAGATGGTCATATACTTCCGCATCAAGTACGAAGAAATGATATTGGCTGGATATCATTAACTAGATTTTCATATGTGGATGTATATGTGCCCACAGTTTCGTAAAAATAGTGATAGAAACAGCATTATAAATACAACTGGGCAGTTTTTTCGCATAAGACATGAACCTAGTCCTTCATCACATGCATCAAAATATTTTTAATGTTACTGCTGAACTTATCTTATCTTTTAACTTTCCGTATGCCAGTATCAAGCCGAAACCGCTAGGTGCTAAGTGGTTTTTCTTTCCGAAGTTCCCACTAGTATTACATAGATTTATATGAAATTTATTACTTTGTGCGCTAATGAAGGGGCCTGGGATCTCATGTCCCATATGTTCAAGTGGAACAATACAAAAAAGTGAAAAAATTACTAAATAACATTGCATTAGTTAATTCATTGATTTAGCCTTGATATAAAATATATGATATCACCAACAAGATAAAAAACAAAAATACATAGCTGGATTAAATGAACAATGCCTTTCTCTAAAATTAAATTTCATATCAATCAACAAAATATGACAAAAATATAACACATGTAACAATATCAGAGCTATCAATTTGAAGCATGAGTAGAGATATTGAAATAATTTTGACCGGAATGAATTTTTTGGACGATGCTTGACGAATATGCTGAGGCAGCGAATTCCATAGTATTACAGCTTCAACCGAGAAGGATTTATGGAGTATAGTATTTCGGAGACTGGGAATGTAAAGTATGTCCGGGAGGGTGCGCAGAGTTCTTTGCCGGACGTCTGTGGTGAATAAAGAGAACTTCGTCAAGTATTCAGGTTTTTTGAACTAGAGGATTTTAAATAGGAAGCATCCTAAGAAGTATTCGGTTATGCACGGCGAGAAAATATGCTAGCTTGCGTGCATGTGATATGTGATCAAATTTTGGGATCACGTTAATGATGCGAATGCATACATTCAATGTCCTTTGAAGTTTTAGGTTTAGTTCTTCCCGAATAGCGCTAAGTAACACAGCAGTAATCAAATATTGGTAATATTAGTGAGGTCACAAGTTTATGTCGAATTTGGGTAGGTATCTCATTTTTGTTTCGCTTGATTCAATGGAGAGTCTTAAAAACCTTGCGGGAGACCAGGGATACTTGTTCCGTCCATGACAGAGCTTGATTGATAATAACACCCAGGTTAGTCACTGTAGAGGACCATACAATATCCCAAGTATACAAATTATAACTAGAAAATATAGCAGAAAAAAATGACATTGAAATTTGAGCCGCACTAGCCCAAGAGGGGTAGTCTACCTACCCCAGAAGTATAACACAAAATATTGTTAAATTTTGGATTTTGGCGGAAGTAAGAAAATGATTCGTAAAATTGTATTCCAGAAGCTATTGTAAGTCTATATTCCAATAGCATACCTGTTTTTGTATTACTCTATCAAAACACTTTGCCTACATGACCCAATAATAACCAACATTGTTAAAGGTATGCATATGTTCCCCAAGTATGGGTTTCAACAATAATGAAGTAAATATAAGTAATAAATGAAAGAAATAAATACACATTATTTTTTGTTTCACCTTTATATATTTATGAATCGTTTATTGGATGTTTTGACAATTTTGTTCTCTTTCGGGCGATCATACTGCGCTGCATAAAAAATCCAATGACCGTTCCAAACAATGACGAACATCCATTATCATTAAAAAATATTTGCATGCATTGTTCGTGTTTTTAAAAATACAGGGCGAAACGAAACGGGGATGTTTCATGGCAATATTTCTTGATAAATATTTCTGCCGTGCTCAGCGGCGTCAAAACTTTACGTCACCAAGAATTCGGCGGATGACGTCACGGGACGGTATCGCTGCTTTCAATACTAAATGTTTCCATACGAATTTCAGTTGGTTAATCCCAAATTGACGAAAATGTCGTTTTAATCCTTCGTGGAGACAATTGATTAAGTATGATGTTATCCATCCCGTTGAAACACACGCTAAGCAGAGAAGCGATTCCGTGCGGTAAAGTCGCAATTTGGAGATACTGTTATGGATCAAGTGGCCTTCTGAAATGTGTATGCACTTAGAAAAGGCAATCATCAACGTCTGAAGGTGACGCTTATTTAATGGATTTCATATACGAGCTCGTTAAAAAACTTGCTGTTATATGCACAAATAAAATGTGCGGAAGAAAATTTATACAGTCCACATATTACAACCAATATAGATTTTTACTCATTATTATTGTTAATTAATACCCCCATAGAGCATTTACAGACTATAGAGATGGCGCGTTGTCACAGTAAGAATTCCCCCGGGGCTGGAATAACCTAGTAGTTGTGACGTCAGACACGACGTGAATTTCGGTTTTACATGGTGGATCTTGGAGACCTCGTGGAATATCCGAAAAAACTCATTTCAGGGTGAATCGTAGTAGTGAAGCTATTTAGAAATTCCGCTCCACCCAATAGAAAGTTTTTTTAACCGAATAAAATTTTCTGTGAGAATTCACGATGAATTTTTACATAGTTGAAGACAATTCCACCAATGTCTTCAACAGAAAGATAGTAAATACACATTAGTTTTTGTTTCACATTTATATATTTATGAATCGTTTATTGGATGTTTTGGCAATTTTGTTCTCTTTCGGGCGATCATAAAATCCAATGGCACAAATAATTTGAGAAATACAGATGAATATGTAACTTGGTCTTGAAAGTCTATATCGTCAGCTTTACCGTGCCCTACGCCTCGCGACTTGCAGTTACTTTGGGGACAACTTCCTCCACCGCGGGTCTCTCTAGTCAGTATATGCTCGAATGATGTCCCGAAATTGCCCATCAGTGAGCAACTGAGTTTAATTGATATCTAATGTTATCTTATGCTTGATGCATTAATATAAACGGTTAGCTATAAACAATCACCGACGAAAACTCCTAAAAAACTGGGAGTATTTGATTTTATATTTTGAACATACATGTATTATTCTTGAATAATAATAATAATAATATACTTCAAAACATGATAATAAATTTTCTGGCTAGAGTAAAACCCTCGTCTGCCAAACGTGGAACATACAAACTCACCAGGGAAAAGCTTTTCACAGCCTAGGGTGAATAGTTCATGATTTGGGATCACTCAGACACTGTATATATTGCTAATAAAAAAACATTTGAGTGTACGTGACTCGAGACAATGGCCGCAAGTGTTCGACGTTTCAAGAGACCATCTGATAGTTCTACTCTGAGAGGAAAGGGCAAGCAAATATTTAAGGCATCAAAAATGATATGATAAAAATCGTACGACCCTCGTACTTAAGAAAAGTTAATTATTAAATTGATCAACTGTTGTAATTCATGATTTTTTCTTGAGGCATACAGTGACAACCGGGAGAGCATTTTGCTGTGAGAGAGTCTCCTGATTGGGACTCGGTAGGCAACTTCTCCCCAGGGATGCCTCGTCCACTAGCCGGGATCGCTTCCGTCACTGCAGACATTCACCACATGAGAACTCTTCACCCAATTACACTTACCCGAGAGGGAAAGTGGAGTCTCCTCGACCCAATCGAAGGCTGGAACATGCAAAGAGACAAATAGAGAGGGAAAATTAGTTAGTTGAATTGCAAAATCATTTGGAGCCAACCTCCCCCCACAATACAGATATCAACAAGAGGAAAATAGGTACAAGAAGATTAACACAGGAGAAATTTACATGGGATAGTTAACATTTCAAACACCATCACGATTTGCAAGTTTTCAAAGATAAAAATATGTGATTCTTCGAGTAAATAAAGGTGAATGCATCAGGCTTACCTCGGTAATCTTTTAAGATAAGGGTAAGGGATACTTTAAAATTCAATTAGATTATTCATCATCACACGACCGTGATTTCTATGCTAAGGCATTATCATAATCGTAATCAGTTAATATCCAGCATCCGAAGGAGATGACCAGAATCGAACCGAGTTCATGGGTAAATGAAAAATTGCTGCATACTAAGGGTATACTCCTTATGATTAGGTTAAATGACAATAAGCAACGTAAACAAATACGGAGACTGGAATACACTCATACATAATAAATCTCTTACAATCTATAAACGGTCATTCCTGACTTTTTGACTGCCTGACTTACCCATTCACCTGTCCAACGCCCAGTCCAAACGACTTAAGTTATAACGCAAAATTTGAAGAGCATGTTTCTTTCATATGTAGGTGTTCACTAAGAAGGTAATTTGTTTACTTTCTCAATGGATTTCATTTCATCTTGACATAATCGGAATCATGTTTAAATAAATTGAGAGACCTACTCGTTTTGCAAGATGAAGCGCCGAATTATAGAACGTCTCTCAATCCGAGCGGGCATTCATACTCACTGGAGTGAGCACTCATACTCAAGTTGAGTATGAGTGTTGATTCTCACCATAGATACTTACTCACAATCGGCTCATTGGAGGGTCAGTAACGATATTAGTAATCGATATCTAGTCCAGTTACTCCAGTTCCAGTGGCGTATTTACGTGAAACATATGACGAATGATTTCATTTAGCCGCGCAACATAATGATTTTTCGAAGTAAATATTAATTTGTTTTACACTTTTAACTCGTTTAATTGGAAGAAGTTCCAGATTTTCTAAGTAACCAATTGAAAAATATGATAATTGATAAAATGATAAATAGCTTACAAAGTTTAAGCTAAAAATAAACTAGACTCGCAAGTGCAAATATATGAATTGCTGCAAAAAGAGATGCTTATCCGACGAGGGTATCGAACCACATTCTTTTTGACAATTTTCAAACAAGTGTTCGGTTAATATAAAACTCGAATGAATTTAAAATGTTTGCTATACGATATTAGTTAGCATATGTGCTCCGTGGTTTAGCCAAATTCCGGATATTCAGAATAATAATGTCAGTTGAAACCCACCATGTATGAAAATATTTTCAATGAATGTATTCACATTTTTCTAAAATTATGACTGTTGAGTGGAAGGAAGCTTCATTTCATTATTAAGTAATTCTACCAAGTTACTGCCAATACCATTATTTTTATTGAGTGGACAACATATTTTATGCATTCCAAACAATACCTTGACAATCAATTTCCTCATTTTACTTTGTTTTTTTTATAGATATAGTGAACATCCACTTCTTTCATGAAAGAAAAATTCTTTGGTTCATTTTTAAGATGTTGTAGTTTTGAGGCAGTTATTTTTCAGCATATGCAAATATTTTTCTCCAAGATTAGCTTGTCTATGAACTAATATCATCGCCTAAGGCCACTATCCAAAACAATTAGTGTAAATGAGACCACATACACTATTATGTGGACTTGTTACTATGATAAAACTTTTCTTACATACCATTGTAAAGGACGTGATACCTGTTTTATTCAGGAATTTAGTTTTGAAGGACCTCAAGCAGCAAGGCAAATTTTTAGAGGAGCTGGTATTACTGGAGGGTTAATCCCACGTCAGTGAACCTGCACCTTAAGTAACATTAACAGCGTGACAGTAGCATAAGACACATCTTTCACATATAATTCACCTCTATACTCTCCCCCTCCTTTTCCCTATTCCCTCCTCTGACAGAGCTGGTGTCCTAGCACCCCCTGCCACAAGCCACTGCGGTGGCTCTTAGGGTAGTATGTAGATGTACATGCAGAAATGAAGTACTCGCGAGTCTTCCATGTATTCAGTCGCAGACAAAGTTTCGATATTTACCTCCGCCATCGTCCTCATGGGGTTTAATTCTCACTCTACGTCAATCGTAGCTTTGAGAGGAAAAGTCTTCAGCAGCTGTATACGATAACTAATATCGATTATTATTTCATTATGTGCATTCGACTTTGACCCCTTCATGAATAAAAACTCCTGGACCGATTTCTATTCAATTTGCACTGACATTTAGTTAGTACAGTCAACAGCAAAATTCATTGTGGGATGGATGCTCTACTTGAGCCACAACTCGGACCGTGCCCGAAAGACGTTAGTGTTGAATATGTTGGCAGAAAATTTGGAAATAGACGCGGTATGAAGAATCGGAAATGGAAGGGAAGAGAGAATGAGGGAGGTGGTGGTGCGGAAGTGAACGAACACACGAAGGGACGTAAATATGTACTCTGTCATACCTATGACAGAGTACATATTTACGGTAAGTGTTCGCGAAGTGGGATCCACCTTCTTCCGTTAATTAACCAACAAGAATACAGCCATCATTGATAACTTATTTTAAACGTTAAACTGCGAATTGTATTTTAACAATAAATTTAACTCACTTTTCCTGTTCTTTTTATGTTTTTTTTTCCAATTGAAAATGACCGATCTTCACACTTCTTCACTGAATTTCGGTGCCATATTGACGCGTTACCCGACTCTCCACCAGAGGGATCCCTAATAATTTCACATCAAATCCTTATACCCGTCCCACCACAGCCAACAAGGTTGATGCAGTGAAATAGGGGTGCTAGGGTTGGGACGGAACGCGCCTTCAACATGGCCCTTTTCGCGTCTCTTTCCGATTACTCCCGCGACATTGTTTTAGAGTGCTACTGACTTTTCGCAACTTTTTCGGAATCTCTCGAAATTTCGATACATTTTCCCACTATTTCCTGTTAAAAAATGTCCCGGCCACAACATTTACCTTCACAATCACCATATTTTTACAGGGATTTTTATTCCTTAATAGTATAATAGTACCACAATATTCCGGCTACAACATTAACCCTTACAATCACCAACTTTCTCGAGGGATTTTATTCTTTAAAAAAAACCCATCAGAACTGCAATTTCCCGGCTACAGCAGTTACCCTAATTATCTCCTATCTATAAAGAAGCCGCCGGACAAAATTTTAAATCTTTTAAAACTGCCGCGCGATAAAAGTTCGCTTTACTTCCGCTCACATGTGAAATTATTCCTCCCCAGCGTCATCTGTTGCCTTCCCACTTCAAATACCTCAGATTTGGGAACGGCAGCGTCTTACAGCGTCGCCTCCAGTATTATATTTTGTTCTAGCGTTACTTTTTAAAGTCATGGAAAATTTCTTTCATGTAAAACTTTTCCACAATCCGCAGATCATATTTTAAAATTTTAATGGAAATGCTGCTTTTAGTGTTTGAAAAAAAATTAACGGTGGATACCACATTGCGAAGATTTACCCATATCATTGTTGTGATTAACGATTTAAAATATTAACGATAAAATTAATCGTTAAAATGTAGGTAAATATTTAAATTAATCGTTAATTGTTAGAAAATATAACTTTTAATCGTTAAAATTGTACATTAACTGACACAGAACTAACTTCAGCTAATTTTTTTTGTGAATTTTTGGCGAATGTCGACCTGTTCGAATTTGGGCGCAAAGCTTGCCCAACAGACAAAGGGAAAAATAAAACGGTATCGAAGAATGCAATATAGCTGGGTAGTTGTGATAGAGTTCAATGAATAGGCGCAGACGAATACCTCCAAACAAAAGTGGGGTTGAGTGGAGTGACCGTCAAAGTTTAGGAACGCACCCTCAGACGAGAAAACACGAGACCACTCGAAGACCATGTCAGCGAGGGCACGAATGCCATCGGCAACATCGTGCCATCAATACTACAATGTTGAACACGGGAAAGGGGTCACCAAAAAATCTATGACAGGTAACGAAGGGGACGGGTTCATTCAAAATAACGTATCTATAAAATGCGCCAGTTTACGCATGACTTACTCGGTGACATCTCGTCGTCAGCGGGGTTGAGTGGAGTGACCACAAACATTTCGGAACGCACTCCAAGACGAGAAAACACGAAACCACGCTAAAGTAAAAGGAAATAAATTTTTCTCGAATTTCAAGTTTGTACTTATTTTATCCCAATTACGAAAAATAGCTTTTAAAAGTTACTTTTTAAAAGTTACTTTTTAAAAGTTACTTTTTAAAAGTTTCTTATAAGTAAATGATAAAGTAACTTTTAACGTAAAAGTTACTTTTTTTAACTTTTACTTTAATCTGTTACTTTTTCAGAAAAGTAATTTTTAACTTTAACTAGTTACTTTTTACGGATATTAAATTTAATCAGTAAATTATTTGGTATCTTTCCCAACTATGACCATATATACTTATGCTACTTACATCAAGCAGCAAAAGTCATAGTTAAAGCTCTTGATAGGAAAGTACGGTTAACGTTTGATCTCGACATATGCCGACAATCGAGGCTTCTGATAAGTTCCCTACATTTTTGGCCTATGCGAATGTTTTGTTGGCGTCAGTTGCCTGTTAGAAAGCATTGGAGAGGTTGTTTTTCCTGAAGCAGTAGAGCGTTTATTTGCTATTTGGTTGTCAATATGCCTCAGTGTTGTGCAGTTGTTTGTTCAACGCAGGCGATGAAAGGGACGAAGTTACATCTTATCCCTTCGGGAGCAGGGAATGAAATAAGAAAAAGAAAATGGCTGCAAATATATCCAGAGCTGACTGGATTCCAGGGAAGGATGCCCGTCTTTGTGAGGTAAGTTCCGAATTGTCAACGATGTTATTGTGAAGGAAAGCGCTAGAATTTAATGCCTTTGTATATCTTATGTGTTTTTCGTACAGTGATTTGGATTTATTGATAAACATCATTTCTCCAGAAACGTGCAATCGTAAACCACTTGCGCAATTAGTAGGTATTGTTTTATTTTTGCATAGTTGGTGATAGAATTGTGTGCCTTTTTTTATCTCACGCGTAAATCATACAGTGGGTGAATGTTACTATTATTAATACACACCATTTGTGGATAAAAGTGAATTTACAAACCGCGTGCTTAATTATGAGGTGTCGTCTATGTGGTGAGTGTAATCAATCTATTCAAAATTGATTTGGTTATCATTCTCCGTAGAAATACGCCGTTGTGAAGCTATAGCTGACGTTACAACGAATGATTGATTGATCTCGAGTGTTTGTGCTTCATACTTACAATGCTGTAAATTTATCTAGAATGCTTCTGTCATTAAACTATATCTCCTTTTTGTTAGCGATTTGACCGTGGTGAGGATAGCAGGGAAGCTATTAGTTGAAGCATTAATTCTAATTTAAAACGTTTAGTGGCTGCCTCCGTGAATTATTCGTTTTGTTGGTTAATTTATTGCTGAATATAATTACCTAATAAATACCAATTTCTCTTGGACACGGATACAAACCGGCAAATCTCATAGCTATGTGCAAAAATGGGGACTTATTGCGGTATAACAACTCTTAAGCATTTCCCTGCTAAAAATGTCTACTGGTTTCAGTAGGATTTTCTACTGAGTCCTACTGAACTCTACTGCACTCTATTGGACTCTACTGGATCCCAACTGTTTTCTACTGTTATGGGTACAGTAGCCTACTGAATTGTACTGGTTTCTATAAACCAACTGAACTCTACTGTTTTCTACTGTTCAAATAGGTAGGGACAGATAGGTACAGGCAGATATATATATAGGTAGTTGATAAATGGCACTACAAAATTTAATCAATAGAAGGGCATTGTATTTTGGTGCATAAACAATCAATTAGGTATACATGATTAAAATTTCAAAAAGACGTACAAATTTACATATTTATACAAAAGTGTTTAAATGGAACTGAGCTTACATACTCATAATTATCAACCTGAATGTGAACTGCGACACATTTAATAGTGGAAAATTGTGCACAAAACTTCCCTCCTCTACCAACTACAATTTTCAGGTTATCTAGGCCACAGACATTAAATGTGCGAAGCGGCTTGAGAACAACATAAAGTTCCACATGTGCATCCCCCACAGCAACTAAATGAACAATTTTACTGAATGATCCCTCAACAAGTTCAACATAGGAGTCATTCTTCAAGTCTCTCCCTGGCGAAAATGTTCCGCTTCCTCGACCGGTCATGAAGGGTACACGAAGCGGTGATTCGCTTGAGGAAGTGAATCTTGGTTTGGTGTAGGTACGGTTCTTTGACGGTTTTGGTGTTCCAAAAAGCCTATAGGCTACTGTAAACAGTAGGTGAAATTTCCAGCAGGGTTACATCGTTCGAAAGTCATCTCAACCGTTAGACGAGGTTATAAGTATCTACGTGTAAATGTGGTTGTTCTTGCAGATTTGATTCAGACCCTGAGCGAAAATTTGCCTCCTTATTACACACGAATCCCAACATAAACGGCTCTTTAGTGCGAACCAGGAGTTGAACATTTCCAGAGCAATGTCATTTTTATTGTCTTACACCTTGACACTTTTCCTCGTGAGCCGTAGTTCTGTAACGCCAACTAATCTTAGCAATATCACAAAGAGAAACGATTGTCTATGAACGCATGTTACGACGCCTATCCGACGCCGACGATGTATCTAATTAACAACCATCTGTGCTGTAAGATGCCTACGTTAACAGCAAATTTATTGCTAAATTTTTGACCAGTATTCGTAGTTTATCAGAGTCACGTGACTTCTATCCCCAAGTTATCAACGACATTTCGTGGAAAAACTTTGGGCTAAAATCTAATCTCTTTGCTATGTTGACTCACAGGATGTTTTTTCTGATATTGTAAGAGTATGAATATTATAAATCACTAAGCTGCTGCTGTTTTCAACCAGTTGTTGTGTACCCGTTGGGCCCTTACTCATCCAGCCAAGAGCCTGGAACATTATGTCATATTCACTCAAATTAATATCTCTGAGGACTTGTATATACATTGTGTGGACTTTATTTAATTGTGGAATGTGGAATTAATTTGAACATTTTATTGAGGCAAGTATGAATGGATACACTTAAATGAGTTCACTGATGAATAAAATTTGGGCTAAAATCTAATCTCTTTGCTATGTTGGCTTACAGCATATATTTTTTTCTGATATAGTAAGAGGCTTATAATATGAATAATATAAATCACTGAGATGCTGCTGTTTTCAACCAGTTGATGTGCACCCGTTTGGCACTTCCTCACCGAGCCAAGAGCCTGGAACAATATGTCATATTCACTCAAATTAATATTTCTGAGGACTTGTATATACATTGTGTGAACTTTATTTAGTTGTGGAATGTGGTGGCATGTTTGCTCTACTGACATAATTAGCTGCCTCACGCTCAGGACTACTTTGCTAAATTTATTTTTCGTGTGACATTGTGTGCCCCTCACTACATTGCCTCACATAACATTGTGTGCTTCACTCTGAAGGATTGTGTGCCATATATTCCGTGCTGATGACATTGTGTGTGTGTGTGACATATCACTATGACATGACATGTGCCAATTACCATTAGGGCTTATTTGCTATCTGAACTGTGGACAGTAACATATTGAACCAAGTCAATTTGGGTTGCCTGCCTTTAATTATCTCCAAATGAGATTGACATTGAATTTCCTCCTTGGGGCAACCAGAAGTTGGCTCACTGAAAAGGCAATATGAAGTGCTATTGAAAACAAGCTCAAACACAATGAAATTCTGACAATGTTGACTGATACGTCCAGATGCTGTGATAATGTTCATCGATACCAATCATGCTCTCAAATTAATGCCAAGGCTATTAGAACTAGCTAATGACCATCTTCAAAGAAAGACCATCCGATAAGTGATAACCGATCCTTAAGTGTGCAAACTATTAACTGAGCACTAAACCTTCTTCACCTACATTCATTTTTGTTGTGTTTACTGATTAGTGATATATTTACCTTTCTATTCCAGATTTAGTTTGACTTTGTCTTTTTCAATGCAACTATATCACACTGAGTGGGATTACTGTCAAAGAGAAACTTCGCAAAGAAGGAACTTCAATGTTTTTGTAACTGTTCAACCTTTATTTGAAGTAAAACTCGACTTATGATCACCTCCACAGGAGCACCAGCCATAAGCTTTTATCACTAAGGAAGTTAGTAAGTGAACATTAAGCATTCTTCGCCTGTGATTAGATCCGTTGTGTTTATTGATTGGTAATATATTTCCCTTTCTATTCCAGAACTACGTCGAAAAATTAGTAGGCTGTAAATTTGCTACCTTTTGGGTTGGTCAACATCTCTTATAACTACGAGATTCCCATGTCCTGGCAGACATTTTTTTACTTATGTTATGATGAAAAGTTCAATGTGTAGCAATCTACAACATCAGGGTTTGTAGCTATTAACTACAGAAAGGTGGCCTTTGTATGACTTAATATTAGAAGCAGTGATATGACAGATTTTAAGTTTTTTATATATTTTTTCATATTTCAGGAGTAATCACTGTCATCCAGCGATTTCATTATTGGAACCAGAACACTGATTTTTCCGAATGTTGTGATAGTTAATTAATCATTCAATACAGTTGTACATAGTAATTGGGTAACTTACATTGGAGAATATTTTGTGCCTAACCTTTTACAATCAATGGAAGATAAAAGTTTGTTTGCTGGAAATTTAAAATATGATGGATGAGTTATTTTTAATGGTTTGAACTCCAAAATATTTACAATTTTCCTGTTAATCTTTTCAAGATACTGCCTGACTAAGTATATAAATGAATGTTATGTTTTTAAAACTTTTTTTGTTTCCTATGATCATAATTGTGATAAGCATTTTATAAATTTTCCTTGTTTGTGAAAGTGTTTTATATTGGCATTACTTTCAATTGTATTCCTTTCTCTTTTAGAAGCTATGAATTACTGTCATTGTTTTTATATTGCTAGGTAATTGAAGAGGGCTAGTTAACTAAATTCAAATTCTGTTCCTACTTGCTTATTGCATATTTAATTAGAAGTTATTGAATCGGGAGTGATATATTAACCACAGAGAAATTAAGTCCTTGAAGTATGTGTACTGCAGCCCCAGTGTTTGGTTATTTTGCATCATGTTGGACAGCAGCTGAGAAATCATGAAAGGGAAAGTCTTCCCCCTCGAACATAAGTCAGAAGGATATGGAATACCATATTTCGATGGTTGCACCATGCCAGCAAGTTAAATGACCCTGGAGTTCTATTTTGCCTTCTGATGGTGAAATTATTAATTAAATACTGTTCTATACAAATGAAATTTTAAAAACCTGGAAATTATGCATTACATGCCATTTTTAATTCTAATTTTTTTAAAGGATGATTTTCATCTATTTTGATACCGAGATCAGGGCTACCCATTCTAAAGGAAGTGATCTGTTCTAATCCTGGGAAAACACCTGGTGCCACAGGAGTTCTCTATTTTGTGCGATTGATTAAAATTCCTTAAAAATGTATCATGGATAAAGTTATGCTAAAGGTAATGTATAAAGTAATGTAGATAGCAGCAATAAATAAACCATTGCACTCTGCGATTCATATTTTATAAACTTCACCAGCTAATGTTATGATTGATGCCGAAACTTACTGTTTGCTGAAGTGAATGACAAAGGTAAGGGAAAAATGTGATTATCTACGAGTAACCCAATTGACGTTAAGCGCAAAAAGGAAATAACTTCATTTACTGAGGTTGCATCTAGGAAGTATAACGCTTTATTTATCTGACTGTACATTCATCATTTTTTTTACTATGAAATCTGTGAACATTGTTTTCGCTGTTAAACTTCAATGGTAGTAAATTAATCGTTTGATGTCCGCTCTTTCACGTAGAAGTGGAAAATTGTAAGTTACATAGTTACCAAGTAACCTAGTCAAAAACTTTACCAATAATAACCTGACTTTTTAAAAACCTCTTGAATTAAATCTCAGTTAAATAAACATGGTGCTGATCGTGTAGTTCCTGTCAAAATGCTCACTTGACTATTTGCCCTGCGTGTCTTTCCACCGAGTGAGGCCATGCGCAGAACGTAAATTAGATAGTAACATGTTAAATTTAGCCGCCGTTAACAGTATCGTTCCGGTGCGGAGTTCGATTCGTAACGAAGCCAAGGTATCTCAAAATTTATTTCTCTCACAATTATTGTCGCCCGTGTAATGTGTCCACTCGCAGTAGCTGAAGTGCCTGGGAATATAAGGGAGTTGTGGACGTGAAATTAACCTTAATTGAGAATGATTAAGATTCCAGTGACAATACAAGGTTTGTCACCGTCTGTTCTCTATGAGGATTCACTTCATGGTCGAGGAAGACTTGACGTTTTACTCCTATTGCAGAGAAATATTCTATACCTAGTCGATTTTGATACCTAATTGACAAGTAACCTAATATTTCTGTAGTGATATGACATTTTAAAATACCTTTCCGTCAGTTATCAACGAGAAGTCACTTTACGAGCGGGGAAAATATCGCGACGTTCCACTCATATTGCAGACAACGTCGTCTGCTGCCGTTTGAGGCGTCTGCTGGGCTCGTATTATATAGGCAGACTCCCGCATTTTGGAGGATATACTTGATATGAAAATTATGTAGTATTATAGGCAATTTAATCATTGACAAGTTATCATGGCTCTAATTCGATTAAATATAGTTAATTAATTTTTATCTCGTGAAAACTTGTATTGTCCCTATCTCTCCCATGTAAAAATCGGCCAATCATAGCCGCGCGAGAAAGGATGACCGTACTTTCCTATCAAGAGCAGTGGGATGACTGCGCCACGATTCGGACTGATCTCGAACCACGTCAAGGTTACGTGAAAATTTTTCGCATGTTGATAGCGCATTTCAAAAAAGACGCGGCGAGAGGAGTTGGGAGGCGAGAGAGCGGGGGAGTATGTAAACGGGAACGCCGACTCAGCGCTATCATTATTTGACAGCGGGCAGTAGTTTCCGCCTCACAGAGGGGAGGCGCTGGCATCACAGAAATGCTAAATGATACGTGCATGAATAATAGAATTATATATACTATAGAATATAGACTCCTTGGATACGTGCCTCGTCCAGTAGATAGCATTAAAGCAGTCGAGACATCATAAAGCTCACTCTTTTCAGTTACATGTATACCAGTTTCGTACTTAAAAATAAAAGACAACGTTGCATAAAAACATTTACAAAAAAATCTGCCAATTTCACGATTGATCACCTCACTCTACAAGATGCACCATGAGAACTTCATCCTTCTGGGTACACATCGCTTAATGACTAGCCTGTCTTTACAATTTGATATGTTCACGGAACCCTATTTTCATCCGTGAAATCTGTTAGATCACTCAACCAGGAGATTCATCAAAAGAGTTGACATAACATCACCGATAAGTCATTATATTAAAACCCATTTCATTGTTCCCATGAATGCCGATGTCATCATTGACTAAATTTAATGGAATAAGTCTACCATAGAAGTTAGTCTATCAGAAACTACTCAAAAGTCAACATATACAATAACACACAACAAAAAATATTAGTCAACCAATGTGGACTTAACTTCACCTTATGCTGTTTCGAGGAAATTTAAAAACTTGCATCCGTTGGATTTATGTCCCTGAGCCGCACAAGAATCGCGCATTTTAAGGATGACAATCACATGTAACAAGAACGAACCTTGAGTGGAAGTGCAGTATTCTCAATTACGCTCCTCGCAGTCAGTCGCAGTGTCAAACGTTAAACGTGAAACGAAACCTTTGTTTGTTGATGTTGGTCACGCTGCTCACCGCTGTTGTCATAGTTGTTCTCGGTACGTCAGTTACGGATATGGCGTTACAATGTTATCACTATGGAATGGAAATACGACATGCCGAACGCTTCGAACTTTTTTAACCGCCAATGGCAATTCTTTGTAGATCGGTTGTAGAGTGGAAGACTAAATCCGCTCTTTCGGGATTGCAGCTATTCCTTACCATTAATATTTCAGCTAATACTTAGTCAGGAGGTAGAAGTAAGCAGAGAAAAGAATTACGTAGTTTTCAGCTGCCTAACTTGATGAAGCATCATTATGAGTGAAAATCAGTTTACTTATGTTAATTTAATGGCTTGAGGAGGGAAATCAATGAATTCTTCCACTCATTCTCAATGGCAATTTCGGCACATTAGAAATATTGAGGAATTTGGATGAGAAAATCATCTCAGTATTTTTAATACTGATTTTTTTTAAACTCGTTACATTCACACTAAAATTTCAAAATTTTCACTGAACCCGAGGAAATCGCAAAAAAACATTTGAACTTTTCGAAAGAGAGTCATGAATACACGCTACGGGTTGCTTTATAACAAACATCATACAAATTGTTTGCTTAAAATTCAGATAATCAGTCATGCATCACATTGATTCACACGTTTTGCATCAAATTTATGCATATTTTTCAGAACCATGTCTACGAAGATTCTTTGCATACTTTCATCATTGAATTCTCCTTCATTATAAGTGAAAAGTTCACTCCAGTCCAAGCTCCAGTTGCGGTAGCCACATATTTCCCAGTCGGCCTGCAGTAATCCGAAGTCCTCGATTTCGAATACCGCCTGGGGTACGAATTATTTTCGTCTTATTATCTTAGGTGAGAATTTACCTAGACGTAAATTTATGTTCTATAGTGTGATTTTTTCGATATTGCATTGATGTTATTGGATTGTAACCATAGAGTTAAACCTTACGTAAATAGAGCAACAAATGGGGCCTGAAAAGTCAACAACTATTATAAAATATTTTTCTTTTAACCCTGCGCTGCGGATTTCCGTTTAGCTCTGGGAGAAATACCAATCTTTTATCCCCTGCAGACATCATATAGCTCGAAAAAGTAGAGTATTTCAAATTCTAATCCATGCCTCACTTTTTTACCTCACTGAGAACGAATCGCATCCTTCAATAGTTTATTCTGTTAATACGCCAAATGGAAATATACGCGAATCATAGGTCTCTTAAAGGGTGCAAGCAGTCTATCGCTCATCAGTGGCTGTGGTAGTCAATTTGGGAGTTCATCCAATTACTGTAGGTACTCATAAGTGAACGACTGTTCAAAAAGAACGAAATGAGAACACCAGTCGTGAAGATGTGGCTGATCTTTTTGAATGAACCGGGAGGAAGGCAATGAAATGCAATTCAATGCTCTTCCGGATGAGCTATTGGACAGACCCAGCAGTTTGGTTATAACTGCTTAGAGGATATAACACAGATGACACTGGCTGGCTTTGAACGCGTGAAAAGGTTGTTTTTCCGACCGCTACCCACCCAGAAAACAAAATTTTACCCAGGGGAATGGATTTCATGCCCATTTAATTTTAAATCATGCGTCTTTGAGCGAGTAATTTTTTTAAAATTATACATTTTCACAACAGGTTAGTGATTTAAACAAGAATACAACAATGGGGCGCTTTATCTAACCAGATGCCTCAATTTCTTTTGAAGACACTTCGAGATGCAGTTTTCATTATTCAGGGAAGCGACCTAAAACCTGAAATGAGGACAGGTTAGAAGGGATAGTATTTTTAACAGCGATAGATAGGAGAAAATCCCGAAGTTGGAATTTACTTATTCTAGAAAAATACGACACGGGTTCACAATTTAACATCCCATCCGACGGACGAATTATTTCACTCAAGGTTATCTCCACTGCAACCAAACTACCATAAACAAAATCCGGAATTAAATCGCATTTCAAATAAATAGTAGAAAAATCATAATAAAATACCATAAAACAATAGATAACCAAGGACACCTAAATAAATCAATATTTACATCGGGGGGGTTATTTTGTAATCTCACCTTTTTAGTGACTCTTAGTGGAAAGGCGGGAGATCCGTTACCCTCTCTTAATGATCGGCTCACGAACGGTTCGTGAATTGTCGAAGCTTCAATTACCTTATATCAAATAAAAGATGCCGAGACTAGCGAATACCCAGATTGCTCAACATCTTACGGAAGATATCTTACACTGTACATACCACGAAAATCTAAATACAGTCAAAACTACAAGCGACATGTAAGCGAGCACACAATATTTAAAAAAAAATAAGTGCATCTAATTAGTGTTCGATTCACAAGCACGGGAAATATCTACCAAGAACGTAGATTTTGAGGCAATATTTGTTAAAATTATGAAATTATGGCATAAATAACTGAATTCCATTCTCCATACACTGGCGGATAGGCACACGATAACAAAGGTATCAGCAACATTGTTTGGGAAATATTGATACGAAGTATATACACAGATAAATCAAGCTAATAATAACATAAGCATTTCAAACATAGCATACCTTCAAGTGCCCAATATATTGGAGATGAAAATGCTGAAGATCTTCACGTTTAGCAAATTACAGCAATACGATTTAAAATCGTTTGTATCTTTCGCGCTCTTGTTTATTTTCCAACTCAAGCTTCAAGTGGAAACGATTGTGGCTCCATGTCACGTTCTTTAAGACCGGTGAGATGGAACTAATGGCAGGCGGAGATAATGAAACGGATCAAGAGTCGAAAGATACGGATCAGAGCGAATGAATCGTCTAAAAGACCAGAACTGACGGTCAGGCAGTTCACCGCTTGAGATCCGAAGATGGTCAGTCAGATGGTCTGAATAATTATCATTGTGGGTGAAATTAGTTCGGTTAGGAATTAAGCCTTTGTGTGCAGGATACCAAAATATAGCAACATACTCGAGATGTGGACAGATTATAGAGCGAAGTGACACATATCTTTCAATTTGTCATCTGAGGACATTTCTTGATAAACCCTAATCGATTTAATGTTTTGACGCAAATATTTCCTTCGCGCTTCCCTCATTATGCGATGTATTTTGATTCAATGCAACGCGAAATGCGAAGTAATACGATGAAATGCGCTGCTACGCGATACACTGTGTCTTTTACGTGGCAAAATTTATATCGCGTTGGGATATTGTGATGTTTGGAACGTGGCACGGCCCTACTTAAAGAATAGGGAAGACCAGAGAGTTATCCTGGAGACAACTTCACCACCAAAATAATATTTTTTTGTTTTTATTATTTTTACACAAGATTATAAGTGAAATTGATGGTCATGAGTTTAGCAGCCTATGTACGACCAACAAAGCATACAGTCCTCTGCTTGGAAGATGTCAAGAACTAAGGGACTAATCAATAAGAATAAAATTAATGGTTGACGAGCCAACTTTGTGGAAATTATCCATCATAAAAAGAAATTTTCACTTTGTTTTGTTCAACACAATTTTTTAGCCTCTTAAAAATGATGGGAAACGTAGAAACCGGTAAAGGAAAAATAAAGTGCGTGGGAAATTACATAGTGAATATTTCTTTTTACTATTAATAAGAAGCTTTAACAGAGTCCCAGAAAGTATCAATCCAAGGATACCTCATATACGTTGCATTAGTTAGATGAGTGACCCACCTGGAGGCGAGGGCATCCTCCTCATACACGTGTAGACGCAGCCGTTGTAGCAACAAGCGCTGCCCTCCGCGCCTTCCCCCGCTCCTTCCCCCGCAGTCTCCGGCGCCGCCGGCGGACAGCGGTCGTGCGCCAGGCACGGCTTGGCATCGCAGAGGGCCTTTTTGGGCCGCGGGTGGGGCTTGAGGGAGGGGCACAGCGGGTCTCCGGCGCCGCCTTCGCCCAGGGCCCACGGCAACGGGCCCTCATCCTCCTCCTCTCCTCCATCGACGTCGTCTTCGTCATCGACGGAAACCTGCGAATTGAAATTCTGCGATTAGTTCTTCTCTCGAGCACTCTGTACACACGGCGACATTACTGGTGCCGAAGCTGGCGCGGGAAGTGGCTAGCAGTAAATTTCTCCATGCGAACAACCAAATCGCATGCCATCTGCTCGCATGGGATACACTTTCTCTGGTAAGGATTAGAACACGTTTAATTTTTCCAACGATCTGGCGGCAAAGTTGGGCGCGATACCACCTTATTTGTTAGTGAATATAGAAATAAAACTGCACGAGGAGGAAGATTTTTAAATGGAAGTGTCGAATATTGATCCAACAAATCAGTAAGAATTAAAATAGTTTTTTTTTTTATTTTCAAAGTGCGCTATCATTTATTCTTCTAAGTAATTATGCACAAATACATGATCAACAAGTATGTTTCCTGTTTTAAGTACGATGATTTATTAACTCTGGTCACATAAATATTGCCTAGCTTTACTATTACCGCTAATTATCACCAATACAATCTGAAGGTCGTCCATTTCATACCCAAAGCAGTAGTCCACGCTTAACTTTTTCCACGACTTGATTACTGCCTGCGGCTTCGTGTGGACACAGCGGTGAAATGTTGTTCGCCAACGGTTACCGCCATTCCATCCAACATGGCCTGGCGTAGGAATTCATGCCAATTCTGGCCCAATAAATGTGAAAAAATACTTAGTCGATTCCACAATTTATTTTGACTCTACCGGTTTCAAACTTTACAGGTCATCATCAGGAGCCGACCATCGATTTTATTCCTGCGTGTACAGGGCTTTAGGTGGTGAAAATAAAAATTCTCCGAAGTACAACGGCCACCACAATGAACATAAACAACCAAGTGAGGTCCCATGAGAAATGGTAAATGCGAGTTATCAAGGTAAGTAGCACTTTTAGTGAGGAAAAGTAGAGAGGGAATGGAATCAGGCTTAGGGCATCACTAGCCTTTTATTTACCTGATGATACCTGCGCTTAACTGTTACATCACTGACTAACATAGAGATGCAACTGTGAGTAGGGAACGTTGCATATAACTTGGGTATGAAAAAAGACGGAACTCAGCATGCACTTTCACATTTTACTTTCGTCAGCCAAGCGCAAGTCAAAACAGTGGTAATAATAGCATGGCGTGGCGTAATAGCAATTTGTGTGGCGTAATAGCAATTTGTAGGCCCCATTGGTCAGAGACACATGGCAAGCCAGCCACTCAAGGGAACATGCATTAAAAAGTTTCCCTCCCTCATTTTTCACAATAAATTTTCTATCGAACTCAAGTGTGATTCAGTAGCAAACACATCAATGCAGACATTAACAATTGTCTTTCGAAAATGTTCACATTTTATAAAATCACGTGACCCAAAGCGGCATCTCGATGAATTGTCTTCACTGCATTGAATCGGTGCGAAAGTTACACATAGACCCTCAAGGGTGACTGGCCCACCCGCTCGAATGTAATATTTGATTTTACTCGCCGTGCTTGTTTTAATTTGTTTGCACCTGTGACACGAACTCACGCATATGAAGGAACAACGGTGAAAATATAAAAATTTATATATCATATTTAAGTAGTGAACGCACGAGAAAATTTTCAAAAGAACGCAAATTTATACTTCATTTGAACAAATATCCATACTCCGCAGACATTGATGATTGCCTCAAAATATTGCATCACCATAAGCGGTCATCAACCCGAAGTTTGTTTTACTGCAGCTCTCCACTCCTCTTCTCCCAGCCAACCGCTTCAATCCTGTATAATTATTCTCTTTGACATCCTTCATTATTTGCCTCACGTACTCCATTCATGGCATTTCTTTTGACTCTTCCCATTTATTTCTCCTTCCACTATTGTGTGGCTGTTGAGTCACAAAGCGTGTCCAGTAAGTTTGTCTCTTCTTCATATCAGAGTTTTCGTGATACTTCTTTTGTCTCTATCTCTCCGTAGCACTTCGACGTCGGTGGTTCTCTGCCTCCATTAGACCTTCAAATGTCTTCAGCAATACCACATCTCCATTGAGTCTCCATCTCTACTGCTCAGCCTGTGTTACCATCCAGGATCCTCGAGTACATAAGTGAACAAAAAACCATGAAAATTTAAAAACTTGCGTGACCCAAAACGGCTTCACAATGGTTTGGATACCGATCCAAAAAGTTTGGGTAAAATATTTTCAAGTCATTGTCTTCCACAAAGGAAATAAAAATGATTTTTTCATAGAATAAGATTTGTATAAAGCCAAGCATTACATGGAAACGAGCCGTGTAACTGCGAGCATTACTGTTCTGTGATACCAACTGCCAGATTCTCGATGGTGTTGTATTTTGACGCCACCAAACGCGCGTAATTTTGAACAAGAAATATTTTCATGAAACAACTTTGTTTGTCGGTTAAAATAGCGCTCCGTTTACTTCAGAGTATGAACTTCAGATGCAAATAGTTTAAAAAAATAATACACGCTCCATATTGATGAGATTTCATCGCTTCTCCAAGAGACAAAATAAATGATAAAGCATACATTTTTGTTAGTTTCTTTTAAAAAATACAGCTTTCACCGATGATACGCCTTAGCATTTAGAGAGCGAAGATGAAATACCAAGCACGGATATTAGTCGACGATTACATTTTGAAATGGATAATTTTTCCCGAGAAGCCGCCAACACCATTTCTACTTAACGGACGCTATTTGACTAAAATAAGATCGGTAATTTGTGATGATTCATAATTTAGTATACCTTTACTAATTGGTGTTTTAATTTTATAGCAATATAATTTCTCCGGGGTACTTGCTTCTCACGTGACCTTCACGAAAAAAATGACAATAATAATTGGTCTAAAATACAATTATTCTCAAGCATCACCGATTTTTGTCATTTAGCTCATGGACTTTCATGTTCCTCCAAAATGCCTAAATACCTATAACGGCAGATTCGCAACAAGAGCACTTCTACCTGAAGACACACCTCCTACATGAGAGGTAAAACGATGTATATGACGCAGCCAAATGCAATTGAACCAGCTAGTAAAATGAAGCAAGCGTCTTAATAGCTCAAGCGTCCCTTATGCGGGAAATCACGGTTTTTAAATCAAAGTCGGCGATCACTTTGACACCATACCATTCACGGGTATTGTTTTTTCTTTTACTTTGGTGAGAAGACCCAGGTGGTAGAATAAACAATCCCTTGGCAGCTGTCGTAAAATTACGGTTGAAAAGAGTGAGGAGCTCCACGTAAGGGGTATTAAAAGCCAACATTTCCTCTTTTCTTCCCAAAATGCTTCATTGCTTTGGGTGAGAGGGGAGACATGAGATGGACTGGTTCTACGATAGGCAAAACATCAAAGAGATGGCTGGAAGGGATGGCTGAATTTTTTTTTACATTCCTCATATTTTATTTCGGTTTTTACGGGGGCACCTGGACTGCATCTTCCTTCAACTCTCTCCGCTACCCCGACGGGAAATTCTTCAGAAAGAGGGCGCCCTGGGTAGGGAAAGAAGTGGTGGGGGAGAGAGAGTGGAGTACATGCATTTAAGGAAACCGTAGCAATAATATTTGTAAGAAATGATGTGCCGACGGCTTGGTAATTTCCCTCAGTCATACAGTACAAAAACTACTCGTAGAAGGGTTTAAAAAGATCGCTAGATATTTTGCCTTCTTTTACACCGAATCAATCTTATTGAAAATGTAGACTGAGTGGGCCATGGAAGGAATTACCTATTATTAGGAAAGGGTAGTGGGTCAGGAAAGAATGTGGGTTGGATTCTTCAGTAATGGATAAGAGTGTGCTTCGTTGGTTCGGCTATGTCGGGAAAATGAAAGGGAGTCGAATAACGAAACGGATATATATGAGAGGAGAGCGAATGGTCTAAAAGGAAGGGGTAGACCGCGAAAGTTATGAGCGAATTTGGCGGAAGAGACTCTTAAGGTGGAGGAATATTGGAAGTCTAAAGAATAGAAGCTTGTATGAACCAATGCATGAGTGTTAAATAAGCGAAAGAGTAATGAAAGCATAGAGCATAACGGAGGAAATTATTAAAAGATTGCTAGTATTCTAGGGCTGACAGAATTAACTAAATTCTTTGACTTTGCCTGCCCTTGGGAAAGGGAATGGCGTTATTGGTAGGTGTATGTATGGAATATTGAAAATTGTCACCCTACTACCACAGAGTAATACCTTACTCTATGCTACTACTTACCTACCCTCTAAGCTGGTTGGCAGGTTACTCCCTTGATACAGTAGCACCATGCGTAAGTTTTTTAAAGTATAAAAAGTTGTTAGGTACAGGCATAAATGAAGTGACCGCTTCATTGGACTGTGAGCCCAGATTTTTTCTTTTAATCTTAATTATCCCAACTTCCATATGCCTCTGTCGACGATGATTTTACTTCCTCGAGCAGATGCGAGAGCCAAATTCATCATATACTGCGAAATCTATCTCAAAATGTAACTGATGATTAAAGAGCGGCAGCGATATGTTAACAAGATAGCATGTTCCTTGGGCAAACTCCGAGGTAGAGTGTTTTTCAGCCAAGGTTTGAAGTAAGACAATTTGCAGCCGAACTAGAGGAAAATTTTATTTACTTCCACAGCCTAGGATAGGATGATTTTCAGTGAAACTTAGGAATAAGTTGTTTTCTGAGTAACTCCACAAAACGTTCCTCTAAAATACCGCGTAAACACGTCCAATGGCGTGAATTCGCGAACACACTTCCATAAAATGGCCTTCGTCTTTATTCTGAGTATGTGATCTCTCAAGTGATCACGGATTTATTCATGGGAGCACATTAATCGGAATATATCGTTTGAAAAGACATTTGCTTCCCGCAATAACCCCGATTTGAGGGGTCTGGGAGGCATGTGATACTCAATGATTAGCATTTTATCCATTTACCCAGGAGTTACGGGGGACGATGCTATTTTACCTTGGAGAATTTCTTCTAGCTGCCCGTATCGGCCAATCACTCCCTAGCTCTACAAATGGCGATTCGCAAAAGGTGAACGACTCAACAACAGCGACTAAAAATCAGTCCAATTTCCTATTGCAAAACCTTGTGCTATCACCCCAAATGTCTTTCAGCCGGTACCCTAAGCACCCCCTAGGCTCAGCAGCAGACTGAACTAACAAGTCGAAGAGGAAGGCTCAACGCATGGTTCATCTGCACGCTCCGAGAGAACTGGAACCCATGAGTGTGGCAAACCAAGCTGATATGAAGCGTTCCATGTAATTGAGAGAAGGGAATTGATTGAGGGAAGGGAATTGTCATTATATACACTCCGACGTTTCATTAACTTTTCTAGAAAATAATGTAGTGTATGATGGCGAAAAGTCACCCCCTGCCACTCACCCTAGAGGTGACTTGCAGGGTTTTATGCGGATGTAGAATAAATATGACTCTTTAGCATAGTTTTTCAAGGCATTATCGGCAGCCTAACCGCGTCTGACGTCAAACGCCTGGTGGTTGATCTGAGGAGAAAACTTTCCCCGCAGACAGCGTCTCTATTGAATGACATCCTCGAAGGGAGGGGAGGGTGGGAACAGAAACAATCGCGAATCAGACGACAAGCATCCCTCCCACGTGCCTTCTGTTAACAATCGCCCGTCCTCCCGCTCGCACCACACCCCTTCACTAAATCACTCATGTACCCACTCAAGACGTGACTCGCAGGTTGATTAGGGATCGCTATCCACCCGAAGGGGGCTGTCTCGCGGCTGCTTGTTTCAGGAATGATGGTAAATCCTGGTCTTCGCGTCGCTTAAAATATACTGCTTTCACCAATGGCATTTAAAACCACCGAAAAGCAAAAGTAAGACCTTAAATATGGAGATTAGTCGACATCTATATATTTTTTCACGTTTAAATATCTAGATGATTCCTCTTCATGACCTCATTTTTATTAGGTATGTATTTTTTTTCTTTCAGGAGATATAGCTCTTTACTTTGAAAAATATTTATTCTCGTTGCCGACGTTTCGCATTTGTGTACCTATATGCTTCTTCAGGGCTCAGAGAGAGTATCTTTTGAAATCAATATAATCACAAAGAGTATCCTACTATATTAATTCTATATCCAGGGACCGTCCCGCCAATAATTTCCCCACCGCGGGCAGTCATTTTTAACGCTCACTTGTCCAAACTATCTACCAGCTCCTTTAAGTATCGATTTACTATTTAAAACCATCTTTTTCCCCAGGTTTAATCCCTTCAAAAGGAACTCTCTCTGAGCCCTGAAGAAGCATATATACAAATGCGCAACGACGGCAAAGAGAATAAATACTTTTCAGATTAATTGACCTATATCTCCCGAAAGAAGAAAAAAAAATATTTTTTCATTAATACTTTTAGGGATGTATCTAAGTATTCATTCATTCATAAGTAATTCAGTTTTTTCCATTGCCTTAAAGATCTTTTGCTATGAGTCATCAAAAATGAATGCAGAGCTCCAAATTTACCTAAAACACCATCACATTAAATTTTTCAAGCTTGCTAGACAGAATTATGGGAAATCAAGGATGAAGTATGTTTATATCGGTCACATTGGCGACGGGCAAGACGCATTTTTTTTAGACTTTCAACAAAGATCATTCGCCCAATTCGAAGAAAAACTAAAACTTTAAATTAACCACGGTTTAAATTATTATGAGCGAAAAACTAACACCATGAAATTATAAGTGCCAGAATAAATATGATGCGAACTGTAAACACGACAGCATTGCATTAGTCTATCGTTTATTTATCTCCTCTCTACCCCGAGGGTGAAAGGTTTCAAGTAATTTCCAAATTCGATGCGCGAGACAATCTTCGTGCATGTACACGCAAACGGTTACACGCAGCGGTTAACCTAAGAGTTACCAGAGATAATTTTTACTAAAATGCATTATAATATTATGTACTTTCTAGTTATTCATGTTCAAAATAATGTTTTAAGAATTTATATTGATGAACTAATGTATTTCATATATTTCATTTTGTATTATGCTTGCTTTTGACGATAGGCACTCATGTCATGATGGTCGCTTCCCACAGGAAGCGACCATCCTGACAAGAGAATATCCTTGAAGCACCTAAAGCTCATATGCTTCAATTCATGTTTGGTGTATTCTCTATCTGTACAGGAGCAATAAATATATCTATATCTATATAATTGATCCCAGAGTTATTCCGCCTCTACAAATACAACATTTGTTTAGTTCTTCATTTTTTCACATTTTCATTATTTACAGTCAAAAATTGGTTAATGTAAATAAAAAAATTAAACATTGTAGGACCACAAAGTTTAAGTTTTTCATTTGTACAATGAATAAGTTCCACCAAGTAACGCCTGAAACTACCCGTCAAAAATTGGGTATGGATAGCCGAAAGTAACGGTTTTGGTTCATTTTTACATACAAAATTAGAAAGTGCACTAAATATCCAGACTTACAATTAGTCTACAAGTCACCGAGAATAATCCCATACAGTTTTCCCGCTTATAGTCCTCCACTAAAGTGTTTAGAAGGATAAACTGTGTACAGTGGTGCAAATCCCCCTACACACAATATATTTTTTAATCCCCCCGTCACCAATTTTCTGAAATTCCTCTCCTCTTCCCCCCCTCTACCCCACAAATCACTTTTATGACCAACTTTGCGTCATGGCCCCCTTTGGTTGACACAACTGGGAAGGCGGAGTATCAGGGTGGGCAGTCGTAGCACGAGGAGTTCAATATGGTTGCCAGCTGTCACCCTTGCTTTACAGCATTTATGCTGAAGATATGCTCATATAATGGGAAAAGCTAGACGTAAGAATGAAATCCCTAATCCTCGGGTCTAATCCTTTAGCCATGTATCGCACTGCCGTCGACAGTAAGTTTTCTGGGTGGCAGAGATGTAAATGAAATTGAAAAATCGATTGGAAAGAGGCCATTTCTTAATTAATATGTATGAAATAAAGAATTAAGAGAGAATCTGTGTTTAAGTTTACGAAGTTGAGCATCCCATCACTGTTTCAACATCAAGATATTGGGAAATTTTTTAGACTTCTCCGAGGGGTATATTTTTGCTCATCCGGTAAAAGAAGGGAATAAAGCCGCACCCTAGTTACCGCCAGTGATATAGTAAAGTGGAGTATGCCAGAACAAGGACCTCGGGCCTGTCACACGGCCTTACAGTGCCTTGAAAGGTACTATGGAGATATCAAAGATAAAGCCCTACTCCACTTCAGTTCAGTTAGCCTAAAAACGTAACTTCTGTCTTATTAAAAAAAAACCGACATACCTCAGTTTAAGATGCTGTTTCTCGATAAACTTTAGGTACAGGTATTTCAATAAAAACACTGAAAATTGAAGTTAATTTATATGCGTGTTAGATCATTGGCACACATAATTTTTAAATATATAAAGGTACTTATTGGCCTTCGTTTGGAAAAAAGTATGGTTCTGTCTACCACAGAACAATAGGTAACTCCAATTTGAGCTTTTGAGAGATAAAAATATATATTCTATCAGCGAATCAAGAAAATAAAGTAAAATTGTATTGCAGTTTATTTTCAATTAATGAATGGCTTTCCGTGATGCAATATCTGAAACTCAAGTATCTCGACCGTTTGCATGAACAAAGTCGGATTGTAAACCGGATCATGACATGGGGTAGGTGAAACACCTCACCAAAAATCACACCAAAAGGAATGATTTATGAATGTATTTTCACTCCTTGAGGTGCCATTAAGAAGCGGTGGCTGAGAGATCCGATTACGATGGAGATCATTATGCGCGGAAAGATGAACATCCATCCATCAAGCGAGAAAACTACGTGGAAGCTAGAGGTGGCGCGGAAGACACCATTAGCGGCGCCTAATTAGGTGGAAACCCGAGCGAATATTACACATTGGAGATCTCGCAGGCAGGCAATTAGGATAATTTTATTCTTTTTTCACCATGTGTTATTTTAAATATTTTCCCTTTGCCAATAATGATCCCTGAACGGAAGCACACGACTGGAGGCTCGAAATTTTACGGTGCAGAAGCTGGTCGGGGCCAGCTCGTCAATTTGCATCCAGCGAGACAATGAGGAATATTCTCAAAACAATTAGCATGCAAACACTTAAGTATTCGGTCTAGGTTTCATAGTAAGTAACTATTCGCATCTACATAATGAAATGCAAAGCGTATGCCCTCCTTCTTCCCTTCTAATGTAAAACTAATTAGATGCTGCATGCTCATACGCCCATTAAGCCACCTGGCCACTTGTGAATGCTTTTATTAATTCTTAGCGTGGGTTATGGATTACGCTAATTGCACATGCCTCACATGTTGTATTGACAGAAGAAGCCATGGAAAGTATTCAGGATTTTGTGCAACAGCAAGCAACATGTTTGAGTTGCTAAATATTGTTCCATAAACAATTTTCTAAAAAGTAAATTATATCTCACGGAAAAATGTTCTTTATTCATACTAAAAAATCGAAGCATTTTTGTAAAATAAACTGATGAATATTACGCGCAGATAAAACGGCAGTATAGGAACTCAATTGACTGCATCAGATTAGAGTTTAACAGAAATGGGACCTACTTAAATGTCAGCGGAAGCAATTGCTTTAGCGTTCGGAAGCGTTTAAACGCTATGGAAAGCAAGTCTTCCGAGGCACTGAAAACAAAGCCAACATTCTGGTATTTGTCGCATTTCATTTTCACCTCAAAATGCGACATACCCGTCTCAAAACATCAACAAATGGTTGGTGTGTTGGCTAGAGCTCAGGCTTCCATCCCGAAGGCCCAGGATTGGATCCGGGCTGTGGCGGAGATGTTTCAGTGGACTACCCATCTCTTCTTGGGCGCTAATTGTAGAGCACATCAAATGCAATACTCCATCCGTCGTGTTGGAAATAAACCGCAGATATCTTGGCGATTTGGTCGTTAAGAGTAGTGTATTGCCGCTGCTTGAATAACTCTTTATCATCCTCCATTTCCCTCATAACCATTCCCTTACCAACTAACCCACCTTTTCTCAATGGCACGAAGGCCATTAGCTGTCGTTACCTCCCACAAAATAACACGCCTAAATGAACTTATTTTTTATTTTTATTTTAAAGTTTGATAACCACATACAGCAGGGTGCCATTTTATAGTGGCCAGGTCTACATACATTTGAGGACATATACAAGAAAATTTAACAAGAAGAAACGAGAATCAAATTTACAAAAAAATAATTTAAAAAAATTAAAAACAACGAAAAATGGCGGGAACATCTAGTTAGGTGACAGATACGAAAGATAACGGCTTATAAAGGATTTAATTGGAAGTGCAAATGGATCAATGTGTGGAGGGAGGGAGTTCATTAGATAGGAGAGGCGGAAGAAAATAGAACGTTTAGTAAACGAAAGTCTAGGAATGGGTATATGGAGTAAAGGGTGAGATCGGGTGGGGTGGGATGGAACTTTAAAATTGATAAAGGAGAGCAATTCAGGGCAGTCGATGGTGGAATTTAGAATATTATAAATAAGTTTTAAGTCTGCTGTGAGTCTATGGGTGGTGAGATTAGGGATAGAGAGGGAGGAGAGAATAGCATCGGTGGACATGTTACGTATATATGTGGATATGTTATGAGCGTATTATCGTATTTTCCGGCGTGAGGGACTCATCTGCGTCAAGGACATAACTCAGTTTTGAGGATCAACATTATGGACAGAAGTAAGACTAATCACCAAACTTCGTTAAGTAGACTAATCACCAAACTTCGTTAATTTAGTCTCTTATGCCCCGCTTCCATTACTGACACTCTACCATGGTTACCTTACGTCTCATAACCTACCTACGTTCCAATTTGCTAAGTTTTACCCTAGTAATTCACTAGTTTCGTTAGGTAATTTGAGAGACTGTTTTGAAATAAAAAAACAGTGTCTTCGACGCCGGCAAATACGGCAGTGCCTTTAACTCAGAGGTTTTCTTTTATGTATTCACCGAGCGCATGCCGCGCAACAGGATCTCTCTTCTCACAAATGGGCGCGGTCAGAAAGCGGTCGCGTTCTCCGATGGACTCGGCGAGCTCTTCAAAATAAACATCTCCGATGACGGCGACCGCAAGCCCTCAACTGGAGAGGTATCATCTCCATAAAGAGAAGGAGTTTTTACCGTCGCTTCAGGGTAAATCACCCCGCTAAGACCTCAACAATCGCAATGAGACTTCGGAGCCACTCATGGACATTTAAGAGTCTGGCATTTATGAAGCAAAGAGTAGTAAGATGAAAAAAGTGAGAGAGAAAGAGATGTCACTTATAGAGGTAGTGAATCATGGTGGCGATAGCCTGTGCGAAGCGTGACGTCAAGAAATGGAATACTCTTATGAAAGGGGTCGGCTACGGAACGGAGGGGAGAGAAGTGCTCATGGTAGGCAACGCTGCCAACATATTATGTGCATTGTGCATTTAACTTTCGACGGCGGGCTAGTGTCAGCAGGGCATTGAATGGCAAACGAAGCTGCATGGAAATGCGCTGCATATCGGAGAAGCCCATCCAAAATTTGGATCATGCGACACAGAGAGCTATCAAGTTGATGTGAATAACAGATTGAGTATTTTGAAGTTGGTCATGAAGGTTTGCGGTCTTGGGAACCCTGGTGGTGAAACTCGGAGACTTATCTTACTCTCCAGTGTGAAGTCAGTTTGTAGGGGATGAACTATTCCACTGAAAAGGGCCATCTGCGTAACTGCCACCATGTTTCCCTACCACAAAAGATCTAGTTAGGTTATTTACTTGTCTCGTCTTGAGTACGCCGCGAGAGTTTGTGACTCCGCACAGGAAGCATGAATACACAAAGTAAACAAAATAACAAGGAAAATCTTAAGTTTTGCTATGAAGGAATAGATTTGTAGCCACTAGGGTCTCGGAGGTTGCACTCACGGCTAAGATTAATAGAAAACTTCTGATCAAACAAGTTTCTGATATAAGGGGAAGATATCACTTTAAACCAACACTATGTCTGCAGAAGAGGCAAAATTGATAAAATAAGTAAGATATACTCGATGAAAGAATCAATTAAGATTAAGTGAGGAAAATGACACGACCTAATAATGTGTTCTATGAAAGAGCAGTCTCCATCTACGAAGTACCATGCAAGCCACTTCCAGGGTGTGTGGCATGGGGTGATTCCGATCCCTGCATGCAATACTCACTCTAGTCAAGGACGAACCCCGCACGCTCCCTTGCCCACAAAACGTGGACCAAAAAGCAGTCAGGAGAACAATACACGTCTAAGCTAGAGATTCGGAGCGTGCTATGTTGGTGACATTCGGTACACAGGTTTAGATACAACCACTGATTACCATTAAAATACTATTTATTCATGAATACAACGAAATACTAATTCACGCAGAAAACGAAATCATGCTGTAATTTCAAGCGGGGTGAGGTTAGTAATGATCGTATGTTACTAACACAAATAGAAAACTCCACCAAGCGAAGGTGGGAATATATATCGCAACAATTATGATCCCTTATTGCTCACGGAAAAATGTACAATTAAAATGATAGTCTTCGTGGGATAGTCAAAATAGGAAAGGGGAGGTTTGAGGTTTGGAAAATAAGAGATTTACTTATGATAAGATTTCCTAGAAGGGTTGGAGGAAGCAAGTAAGGTATAGTGAGCAGAATGCCAATGGCAAAGAAAGCATTCTATTAGAAGAAGAGTCTACTAAACAGTGATATAGCCGGGAGAGGTTCATGGGGTCCAAACCCCCCGAAATTTCTAATTTATTTAAATAAAGGAAACTAAAGGATTTTTTTTAAAACAATAATAGTAGATTTCATTTTATATTTATTTTAAACAAATTTTTAAATATGCTTGTTATTTTCAAAAACAAAAACCGTGGGTATTGTATTCTTTCTGAAACTTGCACAGCAAAAATCTTAAATAATTCGGCTTCTGCACTGCTGTCGCAATTGCACTCTTCATTGCTTAAACAAACAGTTTTGGTCCTGATTTTCAAAATGTTCACCCCCGCTACTGACACTCAACATGGAGCCCCTGAAACAAAATCCTAGCTATTTCACTGCTACTGACAGCTAACAACGCAAGCTTGGAGCAAGGAAGCGATCAGTGAAAATAATTGTACAGAGTTTGCTCTTGCATAGAAGTGAAGCTTAAACGGCAACAGCGAAGGAACATGGGGAATTGAAAGCAATGGAAAAGAGGCGTTATCGAAGAAATATAGAGATATATTGACGGAATGAGCCACCATTGAAACCCTGAGAAGAGATCGGGAGAAAAGATGCTTGATGAATACTCTGCGAAGTAGATGAGGCAGATGTGTTGGGCACATTCTGATCAAAGGTGGTATCCAATAGCCAGGTCTCCGATTTTTATGAAAGTTGGCCGAAAGTAGTCTTAAGATACCGATTTGGGATTCTTCTCCCCATTTGGTGTTATACAACCAATAGTTTTAACAAGAAACGAGGTTAAATATTTATATTCAGCCAGGCAGACATGAGTAGGCGATAAAGTGGTAAAGTAGTCGAATATTAATGCAATGGTTATAAATACCAGTCCAAAATCTGGCAGATACTTTTTGCACTACGTTAATAAAAGGGATGATGAAAATAATACTTGCGGGATCTTGAATCCAGAATTATATTACTATTCGACTTCACCATCCCTAGGTTACCTTCTCATGTCTACAAAGGCTCATTTCTATGGCTTGTTATAAATACATTAAAATATTTAACCTCGTTTTTTGTTTAACTCTCGTGATTATAATCAATTCGAATTTCGAAAACTACTATTCTATGACTATCTGACTGACAACTTTCGTCAAAATCATAGAACCGGCTACTGGATGCATCTCTGGTGAAAAATAGCAGCCTCCTCAAAAAATAATGGGAGGAATCACTTATGAGAAGAATTACCGTGGGTTACCAATGGTGGAATAAATCGCGAAAATTATGAGGGATATTCAAATGCAAATATATGGCGGAATATGCGGTTAGTTGAAAGGAAAAGACGAGATGAGAGTGCAATGGAGAGCTGCAGCAAACCAATATACAGATTGACCACTACTGATGATGAGTGTCGAACAGATTGATACGAACGTTCTTTCTCTCCGAGCACCACTAATGACCAAAGAAAAAAGAGCAAGACACTAATATTTCATGAAACTTCTCACTTCCCGTGCTGTCTTTCTCTCCCGAGTCCTTTTCCCTAATTTCTCCACTATTCTTAATTACCCTGCCAGATTTCCGAGTAGACAGATTGAAATGTCATTTGATTTCGGCGAACGATGAGGCACTGTAAAGACTACGAATAAGTTGTCATTAAGACTTGATAAATTGGTTGTTCGACAGGTAGCCTTCTTAGTTAATTCTTGAATAAAGCTTTTTATCAATACATAACGAATACTAGCACCACGTATCTAATGCTTGCTTTTCTTCGAAACTATGATTTCTATATCAAGTACATATATAAAAAATATTGAAATCCTACTTTAATATCATAATGGGGAAAACTTCTGTCGGAAAAAAATAACTTTTTTAACGCCAAGAAAAGGGTTGCACCCCTTTGAAAGCTTCTAACTTGAAAACTACGTATGGTAATTGGACGATCTTTAAGTATTTACGAGTTAACACATACCTATACAAATAAATATATTTATATATGCATATATGTAATACATGAGACGTACCAATAAAAATACATATATGTATGTATTTTTAATTATACAAATATATATGTTAACAATAAATATATAAAAATACATATAATATATAGGCACTTTTTAAATTTAATATAACGTATACTAATATACGTAGACCAATATATATATGGCAGCAGAATTTTGCGACAGCGAAATGAAGACCTTACATTGCTAAAATTTAGAAATTCTACTATTTACATAATTTAATGATTGCTGATGAAAGTTAATTCCCTAGGCACCGGATGATATCCTTCATAACCAATATGCAGACGATATCGTAGTTCATCAGCATATAGGTTCAATAGAGATATTTTTAGTGGATGTAGATATGCGGGGGACAGAGAAAACCTTGTCAGCCAGAGTATTCCCTTACTCGTCTCCAATCGCTTGGCATACAACCTTGGTGAGTGTCTCGCCGCACGATAGCGCGTCAAACGGAGATTGTAAATCATACTGTTACCTTCTCTTATACGGGGGCGGCGTTACTTGTATTCCTCGGAAAAGGAGAGAGGATACATTGCCAGGAGAATACGAGAACGGCGAAAGGGGATACTTTTATGAACAGAGCGTTAAGAATTTTCAGCATATGACGCACACTCATGTATCTCCATATATTTTGCTAGTTCAAGGCAACGAGTTGAAAAAAAGCCAGAAGAAACAGAATGGAGAGAGGGCAGTGTCTTCAGAAACAATGCCATTCGTCTTGCTCCATACTTTTGCATACACCAAGAAGGCGCATTACAAAGCTTAAGGTTTTCCTCATGATAATCTTGCCAATTCCTATTTACTGACACAATTGCGTGACACGAATGACATCATTTATTCTCACGATGGCGAACAGATAAAAGAATGTAGGTACCATCAAAAGGCATTCAAAGAACTACTGACCAATATTAACAAACTCAACGTGAATCTCACTGCAAGTAATCTCTGAAATTGACCAGATTATTCCATAAATAATAGAAAACAAATGTTATGGTTTGTGGAAGAGTTAAAAAAGACAGAGGCACCGTCAAACTTGGACAGCAAAAAGAAGAATGTCGCCCTTTGGAA
This sequence comes from Pyrrhosoma nymphula, assembly GCA_963573305.1. Classification (NCBI taxonomy): domain Eukaryota; kingdom Metazoa; phylum Arthropoda; class Insecta; order Odonata; family Coenagrionidae; genus Pyrrhosoma; species Pyrrhosoma nymphula. Next base: position 139,037,401 of record OY754329.1, on the reverse strand, counting down.
AGTAGGATCACCACTGATGCACTAATAGATGAAGCAAGGAAGACATTTTTAGCGATGTAACTCAAGCAAAGGAGGCTTTACACCAGATCTCTAATCTCAGGCAGCAACACAAGCCTGAAAGTGTGGAAGCTCTTCATTAAAACATATATTAGGAGTATGCTCTCCTTGTATGGAAATGAAGCCTCCAGCGTCGAAACGTTGGCCATCATGGACCTAAATATCCGGTGTAAACCCCGAAAGATCGCTGACACACTATTTTATTTCTCTCCACATAACATATAAGGAATATACAATGGCTTCCGGCCTGTTTAAATTGATTTTATCAATGAATGTCATTCATATCTCGCTGTTGGAGAGTAATTTAGCGATTAAGCGGCTCGCAGAACTTGTATTGCGTGAAATATGACCCACAGGCAAAACAGTTTGTGTAACTCTGTATATGAATTACTCAACTTAAAAAAAAGCAAGAGATTATTTATTCCAAGCCATTGAAATGGATGTCATATTAAGCAATCAGTGTCAGTACACTGACTAATACGAAGCCCACATCTCACAGAGCATAATTAAATGATCCATGACATATGTAAATGAGCAATTATATTAATTAAGAAACACATCACTGAATAAGATAGCACTGAGAAAAACAGACACAATTAAAAAGTTACCATTAAGGAGTTCATAAAGTACTTCAATAGAGATACGAAATTGCCATGAATGTTAGCAATGATAACGTTTCGCGTTCCACGGCGAAGGCAGGGAGATTGAATAGATACGATGGTCTGCAATGCTCACGGCGGATAAGCAACTCCTTTCATCAAATGAATCCAGGAAATTCTTTGAATTTTGCCCGGTCAACAACCCATGTTCAGGTCAGGCGTCCATATGGTCCCAATTTAAATTGACGGGTACACCCATTGGGCAGAAGTTTACAATTTCCTTTCCGAGGGAGTAAACTAAAATTCTAAGAGAGGTTTTGAGAGTAATAATGTTATTTATTGTAGGGTTTCTTAGTAGAATCACCAGTGATTGGAGAATGGGCAAGCAAGAGAGGTACAGCCAGCCGAGTCGCACAAGAGAAGCAGGCTTTCCATCTCACAGCAGCTAACGACACAAGCTTCGAAGTATTAAAGCTCTTAATTAAAACTTATATTACTTGTGGAGAATAGCGGTGAATCTTGGACGATGGCATCATCAGAATAGAAAAGCATGGAAGTGGTGGACATTTAAAATTACGGAAGAAAGATAAAGACGAAATGGACGGAGAAAGTCAATAACGAAGTCCTACAAAGAGCTGGGGAGAAAAGATGCGTAGTGAAAACTGCGAAAGAGCCGAACTTACTGGGCACATTTCAAAGATAAAACATTCCCTTTGAAAACTATAGTAGGAGGATGAAAATCATGATTCTGTTGGGGCAGTCAAACAGAATAACTAAGGCGATATAGCGCATAATTTGACGGAGAGGAATAAATTCATCAGATTTTTCCCCTGAGCACGGAGTCCGCATCATCATTAGTCATGAATCCGAAGATTGGTTTGCACCAGCTCTCCATTCCACTATCCTCTCTGGCCTCCGCTTAATTCGTGCATAAATTTGCCGTCCCTCATGATTTGCTTAATGCATTTCATTCTTAGTATTCCTCCATAAATCTTCCCATTTATTTCTCCTTCTAATATTGTTTTCATTAATTAAACAAATAGTTTTAGGCTTGAATTTGTGGAACTCTTTCATTATTAAAGAAAGAAAATAATTCAAATTCCTCTCCTCTCCTCGCAGAAACAGGCTATCAAAGCAATTGCTGGAATATCTATGAGAGAACACAGTAAACCCTATTTCAGATAATTGAAAATATTAACACTCCCTTGTATTTATATTTTGCAGTGTTCATCCTTTGTGAAAGAAAATCCAGATGTATTCCCACTGAATAGTTCCCTCCACTCACAAACTACGCGTGAAAACAATAATGTCCACCTAAAAACTTTCAATTCAAGTCTCACTAAAAATTGCCCACACTTTGCTTGTGCAAAAATTTATACACCTACCCCACAAATTAAAAGAGGTTACTACAATTAGTAAGTTTAAGAGACTAGTCAAGGCTTTCCTACTTGAACAGGCATTTTATAGAACAGCAGAATACTTTGAATACAGTGGGAACTAACTTCTCATTCATTAAAAAAATATAATATGTATTTTATTTTTTTTTGTAATAAGTACTTCTTGTAATTTGTATTTTTTTGTAATATGTATTTTGTTTTTGTGTTGACACATTCCAATGTCCACACGACCTCTACGGAATAAAGAATATTATTATTATTAAATAGTATTTATCCACAATTTTATTCACACTACCGACCCAGGTTTCAAATGATAACCGTCATTTTCAGGGAAAAGGATTCCTTGAAAATGACGGTTATCCGTTGAAACCTTGGTCGGTAGTGTAAATAAAAGTGAGGATAAATACTAGTTGAAGTTTCTTTTTTCTTTAATAGTTGTTTTAATTAGGCTACTGTGTCGCAAAATGTGTCCAATAAGGTTATCTCTTCTTATTCGCAGAGTATTTATTATGCTTCTGTTCTCTCCAGGTCTTCCTAGAACTTCTTCGTCAGTAATTCTCTCCGTCCATTTACTCTTCGGTAACATCACATCTCCATTGCTTACAATCTCCTTTGCTCTGTTACTGTTATTGTCTAGGCTTCACTGCCATATAAGAGCATACTTCAAATATATGCTCTCCTAAAGTGCTTCCTAACTTCCAGGCTTGTGTTGCCAGCTGTCAGCAGAATCCTCTTCTGGTAGAATGTATTCTTTGCTTGGGCTGTTCTGCTCACAATGCCTTTCTTGCATCTTCCATTGCTGGTGATCCTGCTTCCCAGATAACTAAATTCTTCCTCTTGCGCGAGTTTTTTCTGCCCAAGTTTAACGGTGATTCAGTCTTCTTGATTTATTCCACAGACCATAACCTTGGTTTTCTTAACGTTCATCTTCAGAATAAACTTGACAGTGGCAGGCTTAACTGTTTAGAAGTTTATTATATTAGTACTCATGATTAAAGATAGTATTAAAGATCTATATTCATGATGATAACCATCCGCCATTTAATCACCAACGCCTTGTTGCAATTGTACCACGGACTGGGGTTGTCACTTGTTTTCATACCATATGCGAAGAGGTAACATCTGTTTGTACCCACCTAACGGATCTTCCCAAAACCTCCAAATGTAGCGTCGAAACCTGCCTAAATATGACCAAAATCGTTGCTTTTCCTACGTCTATTTATCTAAAAATACAAGACGCATCCGTGACATTTTTACATTTCTTAAATGCGCAAATCTTCTTCTCTCATCTTCTGCTACTTTTATTACTTCATGGTACCTTTTTTTCTCGCAAAACCTTTTTGGGCTGGCGGGACGAAAGCGCTCTAATACCAACCTTTGTAACGAATTATTATTTCCGCATCCCTCCCCACTCCTTTCCGATAAAATTAACCTTTCCAGCCTCACCAGCCCTTAATCAACGTGGTTTTTTCCTTCCTTTTTTTCACCTCCTCCCCCGCAGCTACAACAACAATGAAAAAAATAACAAACTTCTGCACCTGACGATGCCGTAAATCGTAGAAACGCGTTGTACAATATAAATTATGTAGAAAAGTACTAAGTATTATCTTTAAACATGGGTACTAACGTTCATCTTCAGTTTTTTTTTCTTTAGAGTATTTTTCCACACATTTCAGCAGTCTCGTTGGGTCTTCTTTCTTCTCTGCAAGAATTGCAATGTCATCAGCAAAGCGTGGCATCCTGGCTTTTTCTCCATGCACTTGTATTCCTGTTTTTAGTTTGTCCTTTATTTAATTTATGGCTTTTTTAATTTATACACTGAGGATCATTTGTGAAAACGCGCATCCTTGTCGTAATCTTTTCCTCACTTCTGCTTCCTCTGCATTTCCGCCACATGTAATCACTGCCAGCTGTTCCTCATGCAGCATACATAATACTCTTGTCATTTAATTACATTCCTATGGTTTTAGGGGAGTGAGAACTCTGTTCCAGTCCACATTGTAAAGTGATTTCTCTAGGTCGATGAAGTAAATATATGTTGGGTGGTCCTTTTGAATCCTCTTCTCTAAAACAAGTGACAGGGCTAAAATAGCTACCCTCATTTTTCTACTTTTCCTAAATCCGAAATGGTCTTCATTCAGGAATTCTTCCATCTTCTGTTTCATCATCTTTTAGATGATATTGGTCGGAAATTTCGATGCATGTGCAGTAAGGCTAATTGTTCTGCAATTTTAGTATTTCTCGGCTCTTTTCTTCTTCGGAAGATATGAAAAGAGACTTGATGAGCGTGAAAAGAATGCAGAGGCAAAGTCCGATCAGAAGAATGACCTTTCCGTCACATCTTTTTATTCTAACATAAGATCAGTAATATCACTGGAACGTACCGTAAAAATATGGCATTTAACGAAAATATTTCCACACTTGAAAAAAAGGTAGTCCTATTGCAGAGACAAAACAGTATGTTGGTTGACCGCATGACATTATTTCATTTAAAAATTGTGAATGCATGAAAGGATTATTTGTACGGAAATTAATGAACTGCCACTACTCCAAATTTCAATGAATAGTACAATTCATAACATAAGTAACAAAATATTTTATAATTAAAATAACAGCACCACTTCGTCTGGTATTATTGGTATTTTTAAAAGTTCGAATCATCAACTTAAGTCGTATCCTTTGCTCCATTCGCAAGTTGCCATTCTCATGACATATTTGACGGTTTCTGCAAGGGGGACTGGGTAGGGAAAAACCCAAATACAAAATACAATTAAATGCAAGGCCATGCGGCATTTGCCTGAAAGGAAGTTTGGATTACTAAAAATATACGCTATACCTGGTTTTGACAGCGGTTAAGAGGGCAGCTTCTGGTTGAAGGAAATTGTGTCTCTTTTTCTGGAACAGATGACTAATATTTTGCCATGTTCCGACTTCACTCACCTGAAATAATAAAAATAAAATTTGTTCTTAGACATATGCCACTACGCGAGCAAAGATAGATATAGCAAAGCTCTCTCATGTGCCATATGTATAACTGTCACACATATTAAAATACTTGTACTCAACAAGGGTTGAGAAATGTGCACCACATACAGTGAAGCTTATTCAATAGTCTCATGGAGAAACTATATTGCTATATTACATACTATATAAATGCTGGATAAACTAAATATTATATATTTATGAATACGAGTAATGCTTGCTTAACACGCTTCCCACCTCTAAAAAAATGACGTCTAGGAAATAATAAACGTCCTTCTGAAATATAAGCAGATACATTCATTGCCGGTATGATCCAATGACATACGAGTTGTATCCATTTAATTAGGAGAACTTCCATAAATAGTAGCAAGTATAAAGAAAGGATAGGTAGGAATTCAAGGTTAAAACTTGAACGCTACCAAAAAGGATATTTGGTAGTCTTCCTCTTGTGGATGAGATGCCAATATAGGTGAGTATATCCTTAAATCGTAATGATATGATATTAAAGAACTAAAGGAGTAACGGGGGAAATTATTTTTAATATACCACATTTCTAAATACATGATACTTAAAAAGAGCTGAAAAGCCATAGGATTTAAAATGACAGAAATATAATTTACGCAACGAGCACCATGCGAATAAAATTTCCGCAACCATTATTTGGTCGATTGAATAAAATTTGTTCATGAGAAGGAACTGCTATGTGAGGCGGGGAGAGGACAATACAGTGAGCCTTGACTCCTGCCAGCTCCACTCTGAAGTGATTTATAGACCCGCATGCGTAATTTAAAGTGAGGTGCACTTCTGTAGCGAAGGAACGAGAAATTTGAATAGAGTCCAGAGGAGGGAGAAACGACACGGCCAGTGGATGACGGGAATGGGAGACGGCCTTGCCGTTTCAAAATACGAAAACTGGGGCGGCGCGCGCGAGAGCGGCAACTTCCGAATCCTCGGGAAGCGCTCAATTGGCACCGAACAATCAGAATGACCTTTAAAACAAGGGACCGTGGCCTCAGTCAAAGGATTTAATTAGACCGAAAATATGGTCTTCAGGTCTCAGCGGAAAGGATATATTTGTAACATTCTGCAAGGAACATTTACTGCTGTCGCGATGCTTTTGATGATGTTGGATCGTGGATTGAAAGTTTTTTTCATTTTTTTAATGCTCTTTGTACTCATGGAAAAGATGGTCCTCTTTCCATCAAGAAAATATCATTTTTATTCTCCTAAGTATTGCAATAGAAGTTTCATGGCGTCAAGAGGATTAATGAACAGTTTCGTCAACATCAGACGTATTCTAACAATTAAATGGTAGGCCCCTTGGGCTGTCCTGCTTATGAATTCTCCGACCGAGGCAACTCTACTCAAACGCTTCATACACGAACTTTAAATTTTCAGCCAATGCATCCCTTTTAAAGTGGTTTGAACGAGATATTTTCCTAATCATAATGGAGCCCATATTCGAATTTAATTTTTTAATTTGTGTCTGTAAGAAGTGCGAGGTAAATATTGTAATATTCATGGCACAAAAATATAGTTATATATGACACAAATTCCCAGTAATGAAATAAATGCATCTACACAAGTCTCTATCTTGACTAATTTTTTCACGCCGTACGATGAAAACGCCTTCACAACACTTTTTTTTTGCGATTCTGTAAAAATTACTGCGGTGAGTAATTAATCTATACATTAATACGTGAAGAGAAAACTTTGCAAGCATAAACCTCTTTTTAAGCATAATGCGCGCGCAGAGGAGTGTGAGATTTGGCATAGTTAAAGTTTTGGAGAAGGAGTGTAGAAAGCTAAAATATACAAAAAATATAAATATATATATATATATATGTGTGTTAACTTATTTATGTATATATATTTTTTTTTCAGTGACTCTCATTGGAAAAACACGTAAAGCTGATGTTTGGTTTCCTTCAAACCTTTTTTCAATTATGATCATTAGTTAAACAAACCCAAAAACACTTTTTTCATTTGCAAAATTTAATTACAAATAAAAGTCGTGCGAAATCGGGTGAAGTACCAATAGAAAGAAAATTGATTAGAGATTCTTATTTTTATAACCGAATGTTGTTTTACAGTCGAAATTGTGAAAAATATAATAAAATGTATCGATATTTATCAGACTTTTTGCGTTTTTGAGTCATCGTCCCTATAGCGACCATGCTAATTGTTGAAGCCGAGCTTCCGTTCATTTATTTATCACTCTGAACTAATTAAGGATTAAATAAATGACTAAGGACACATACTAAATACTGTTGTAGCAATCTAATGTTAACAACTTTAAAAAAATATACTTGTCTATATTTCTCACGCATTATTTTTTAAGGAATTTGTGATGACCATATAAAAAATACACTAAACTTAACTTCCTACGACTAAACTACAAGAACGAGAGGAAACAGGTGATATCACAGACGAATGAAAATTGTTGTAGCCGTGAACAATAATTTAAAGGGATAGTTTTTACACAATAACATTTACTCTCTTAAGAAAAGATTTGATTCGGTGCAAGGGCTTCTTATTTTACCTTTATTAAGGTGTATATATTCACCTCATCCTCTCCATTGGTGGATAATGAATTGTTTATGGCATACTTAATGGTATTTACAATTTGCACGTTATATCATGGGGATTCTTTTTACCTAATGAAACAGTTATAATTTTTTTCCTTCCCGTTGAATTGCAACGGGCACCCTATACTAGCTTTTATAAATAGTTGAAAAAACATACAAACTACACACCATTAGTATTTCGGCGAAATTTTGTTGTTAGAAATCCCTACTTATTTCAATATTCTCCCTCTGGAGCGCACAGCCGTAATCTATCCCATGTAAAACAGCTTATATTTTTAAGCAAATTACTCGAAAATAAGCTTGGCAAGGGGTTAATATTTTGGTATCATTGGATATATGAGTTTTTTTCTTTAAAATGAGGTCAAATTCATCAAATTCCCTGTGCAGTGATATCTCGCTCAAACTACCTTAAACTCCTCGTATCTTTTGCCTACCTTTGCCCAGCAAAAATACCCATCCATCTTCTCCTCCAACTCCATCGAAGAGCCAGCCGACTGGGATAAGACAGCGTTAAACGAAAGCATAAGGTAAAACTTGCCATTGTCTAGTAAGAAATTAATGTATCAGAACTAGAGCAAATATAACATTAGCAATGAAGGTTTATTTCAAAGATGGTGCATTTTAAGGTATAGAAGTTTTAAAATTATAATTCCTCCATTTCGTCAGGCGGTTGAAGAATTTCAATGACATAAAATACAGATGATGAGATACTAAAAGTAAAATGAAATCCGTAAGAGCTTAAGATTAATCAAAATGTTTACGGAAATAAGAATGGGGGAGACAGGTTGCATAAGGAGGTGATTCATACATTCATTGCAGGTTATCAATTAATTCGCTGGAAACTTCGAGATAGCGTAAGCCCTAGGAAAAAGCGGAACTTCGCCATGGAATCCGAAAGCTAAGCTTCGGAGACTAATCAAATCAAGCTATTTTAACAATAATCCAACAGATACGCCACTAGGCTATTCAAGGCGAATTTCGGGAGGTTTAACGGAAACTTGATATTTCGGGGGGATTGTGCGAACTATGTTGTTGTTCCCGCATACACTCTATAGCTATAGGACATGAGATTGGGATTGATAAGCTACAGGCGAGAGAGAATGAATACAACTTTGTCTATTCAGAGAGACCATCTTCTTAAGGTAGTTTGGGCGGGATATTATTACATATTGAATGCAATTAACTTGATCTCGCTGTAAATAAAAAGGTCTCTTCTTTTTGATAGTAACAAAAATATAAGCCCATCAATTGCACACCTTTTTGAGATACCTATAAGCTACAAAAAATATAAGTCGTTTTCCATGGGATTTGGTACGGCTATGCACTCCAGAGAAACATTTTAAAAATAAAGATGAAGTTCTGCCACTCATATCGTGCCAAAAATAACACGAGGGATAGTTTTTAAGCATTCTAGATTATTCTTAGGAATAAATTTACTATTCACCAAGATGACTTTTATAAAATCGCATAAAAAGCATCGGATGTGAAGACCATTTCAGCATATGGCGATAAAGGATCAAGTCAAAGCCTGAAATGAGTATATGCAGTTAATTACTGAGAATTTCCTTAAGATAAACAATATTTTTACGTAATTATTATTATTATCATCCTAGTTACTTAATGCAAAAATATAACTTCCATACTAACTTATGTACAACTGCAGAATAAAATTGGAGTATGGCCTATGATTTACTTGTGACAAGAAAAAATAACGCTCTAACTACCGTATGCACATTCTTTGCGAATTTTCGAAATGATCATTGTTTAAGAAAAAGGATATTTGCAACGGGAGAGCGTTCCACGTTTAGGTGACAGGATGGACAATGCTACTATTAATTAAAGCAAATTTAAAAAAATCGATTTTTTTAAACCCCTAAATGAGGTTCCACCCTTAAGGGGAATGCTGTTGCCAAATTTGGGCTCCTCATACTCATCTCTGGGCCCCAGGAGGACGACGGACTCATGAGGAGTCCGGAGGCTTTCGTAAAACATGATTCGGGGAGGAACGAGGGACGTGCGTTGTATTGGAAGGAGGAAAAAGGCAAGAGTGCTGAATTGAGTGAAAATCCTGGCAGGTTGGGAATATAACAGATCCCAAGAATCTAAATTAAATAGGGAAAACTTGCGGAGAACGGAGCGAGGGAACGAAGAAGGAGATTTATGCTTAGGGATGGTTATGGAGATAGAGAGAGAGACGCAGCAGACAAAAAGGATTAAAATAGAGATCAATCGAAATGAAATAAGTTCAAGACGATTAAATTATGAAAAGTGCCGGGAAAAGCTATTCCTCATTTTATATCCACATAGGTTGAATTGCTAAAAAATACTTGTTCTTGCATTCCGTGTTTGCTACATTTTCAGTTGACCTAGGTTTAGCGTTGGATATGTATGTATTAGAATGGCTAAAAAAATACGAGTCTGTCAGCAAGCTACAAATGAAATAATTTAATTGATTATTAATCAAAAGGCAGAATATTCAACAGATGGCGCATCCTCGCAATTCACTAAAAACCTTCATCAATTAAGACTGAAGTAATTTGCAAAAAAACGCTGACTGTATGAAAAATGCCTGATTTAGATACATCGTATTCGCAACCTTCCAATGCATTAATATTTTAGAATAGGCATTGCTATCCTAGATTGTTGGATTCTAGTTTCACTGCCGTGTTTATGAGAATTATTTTACATTTTTATATTGCCCAAGTATTTATCTTTTTTATGATTGCATTGCTTTATCGCTTTCTCCCCTTGCTTCTTTTCAGGCTCTCTCTTCACAGCATTGCCTGGTTATTACATTCTTCCATTTTATTTCCACCATTATCGTTAATATTACTTCCTTTTAAATATTCTCCACAGTCTCAGATATCACCCATGTTTCACATCCAACTAAACATCACTCTTTTGTGACATATTTATGTACATTAAAACTGACGAGGAATTACTCCCATCCAAATATGATAAAAAAACTGAATACCTATCGAGCGCTGAACGGTTAGAAAATAGCTATCCAGCGCATTGACAATCTCCGCCTCTGATTTGAATCAAGATTTCATCTTAACCAAAACCGCTTCTATTCGCGCATAAATCAGTTATTCGGCAAAGTCCACGAGCAGAGAGAATCCACAAAAGTAGAAAATCCTCGACATATTTATGTTTGCATGACTCCGAAATGTTTATATAAGAAGTTCTGGGAGAAATAGAGCGGAAATAGTTCAAATAAACCCTTTAACTGATCCCTTCACAAAAAGTTCTCTCAGTCATCTGTTTACGGGAAAATTCTCTAAACACTTACAAATCAGGGGCCGGATGGTAGGAAAGATACACTTGAGTAATGAAGGAGGCTTTCTGATTTTTTTTAACCAACCTTTAAGATTAGACAAGTAGACGATAGCAGATGGAGGGAAGATGGAAGGATGAATAGGTGAAGGGAGTGAGACACACAGGATGACAAAGATAGTGGGATAAGCTACAGCGGAGTGTACATTAGTGACAATGGTAGAATGAAGCAAGTTGAGAGCAAGGATAGGAGAAGGGAGCAATATACACCGGTGGTGGTAAGCTAGAGGAAGAATCCACGCCGAGGCGGAGTGTATATTAGCGAAGAAACAAATACGCGCTTGCAATGCAAATATACTTATATAAATCTGCTCCATAGTACGCGAAGGTCAATTTTTAATGAAGTACCAACCGTTCGTCCAACAAAAATTAGTTGGGTAAATTTGTACCAGTCCTCTCATGGTTCTGAGCTTGTAAATTCAGATCTCCACCTTTTCAAAAAGCCGAGGAAACGTTTTAGGAGGTAAAAAATCAAATAATGTTGAAGTAAACAATATAAAATAAAACTAAACATTAATAAAAAATTAATAAGTTGACTGAAGATACAATAGCGATTTATAATTAAGGGGTCAACAAACTTGTTTGACGTACTAATAATGTATTAACGAAGTGTATGTTGATTTATTCAGAATTTTGTCGAGTAAATAGTAATTTGTGAGTAATTAGGTTCAGAAATGTAGATTTCCTTTACCTCAATGGAAAATATCCTAGGCTTATAAAAATGCTTTAGCACAGTACGCCTTTTTTAGATATAGATGAAGTGGGTCAGTCTAGGCATGCCCATTTCAATTCCCCAGAAGATCCCTACAAATGTTGCAGCTCTTAGATAATCTGGAAAACAATGAAATCGTAAGAAGCACGATATAAAGGGAAAATAGAAGGGTAAGTTCCCCAAAGAAGACAGAGAAATTGACGCGATAGCTTAATAAAATGGAAAATGAAAGCATACAGCAATGAAAATAAATGACTTAAACTGACTAAAGACAGGAAGAGGAATCTGGGCATAAAGGATTTAGCAGGGGACAGAATAGAGTAAGTTGCCGTCAACTAATCTAGGGATTAAATGGCATCCGTTGACGAGATTATTAATTGAAGAATGTGGGAAAAATATACTCACTGTAACACTTCATGAAGTGAGGCGGAAACATGGCAATGAAAAATTCGTACAAGCAAGGAATATCTTTTCATCATACACCGATTAAATGTTTTGCTTAATTATGGGGCAGAAGTGCTAATAAGAATCTGAAGAGTGTAGTGACGTTCCGTCGATTCGAAACTAATAAAAGGGTAAAATCAGGACAAGGGATAATAAGTATAGTAGGCACTAGGAACGTATAATTTGGTAATTCAATGTTTGAAATTAATCGTATACGAGGTGTGATAAAAAAATAACGGGAATTTTTAAATTTAGCGGGCTTTATAATTCCGATTTTCAATAATTCCGAGTTCCAGCCACATGGTCGTACGGTGAATGAGGAATACTACCTGGAAGTTATGCGCCGTTTGCGTGAAGCAATCCAACGAAAACGCCCAGAATTGTGGCAAAACAACTCTTGGAAATTGCACTACGATAATGCTCCCGCTCACACCTCACTGCGTATTCGTGATTATTTGGTAACAAAACAAACCGCTTTTTGCCTCAGCCACCGCATTCGCTGGACATGGCCCTCTGTGACTTATTTCTATTCCCGAGGCTGATGAGAACCATTAAAAAACGACGCTTTGTCACCATTGATGAGATAAAATCAGAATCGCTGATGGAAATGAACTCTATACCAAAAAGTGAGTTCCAGAAGTGCTTCCAAGATTGGAAAAACCGCTGGCACAGTATGTTTTATCTAAGGAGAATTACTATGAAGTGGACAAAATTGAAATTGATTAATACAAAAATATTTTTTAAGAAAAACGAAAATTACCGTTATTTTTTTATCACACCTCGTATGCATGCATTGTTTCTCTACATAAATTTATTATACTTCGTGCATTTCATGTATACACGCCACAAGCCTTAAGCGCCAACTCGGCTGCAGAGCTGAAGTAATGACCATGGGTGATATGCTTCATAAAACACCGAAGCTAGCGTCTCAGGGGTGGCATTGATATTTCCTGTTAAATTTTGCGTCCATAGAACAGTTTCTCTTTCGGCAAAAAATTTCACCAAAAAATAATATAAATTCAATATCAAGATCACTCTCAAACATTTTGCCGAGCGACATAATTTCTCGATGTTAAAAAATATGAAACCATCCAAACAGTAAAACATTAATGGCTTTTGACTAAATTTTAAGTTTTTAAGTAAATATCACTAAAAGCAGTAATAAAGGAGTTCGCAGCCCATTTTATATAAATTTGAAAGGCTAAAGTCATTCAGGCATTAGGTTTCAGTCGCTTGAATTCTATTTATCACCACGGGAAGTCTCACACATAGACCCAGGCGAAAGAACGAATGATATATGGACTTTTCTCTTAGATTAATTCTTTTAGGCTAATGGTATCGGGTTTCCCGTTATAGGCGCGGGCCTTCCGGTTTCACACTTTTATCATTTAAATAGAGATTATATTTCACTGCAAAATGACTCCAGCGTCACATATTACTTAGGAAAATAATCTCCAACTATACCGCAATAGGCCGCAAACCATTTAAGGAAGTTTAAAGCGTGGTTTGGATTCTGGTCCCACAGTGACTCTGGTCCCTTTCCTTCGAGGACCAAATTATTCAAGACGAGAACTTCCTGATTATAGAAAAAAAGACACGCATAATTGCAGCTGGGTGGGAATTTAGAACTATGTTAAAGTTATAATCATATGAAAACAACGTTTTTACTAAAAACTAAAATAATTTATGAATGTTTTTCCACGTGCTGAAAAGTTGGTTCAGTTTAAAAAAAAATAATCGTTGAACCCATCATACAAAATCTTTCTTCAAAGCTAAAGCTGGAATATTTAAGGCCTTCGACCTTTTACGAAAGCGAAGTCTTTGAAACCCTCACAGCTGTTCTTACGTCGTTCCTATGTGGTTTAGGTATTCACATTTGGATCTGCGTAGTAAGATATAGAACTTGTCATAACTTGCAATTGTTACTTTCGTCAGTATTATATTCAATGGTTTCGTTCGATGTTTTCAATTCACTTGCTCTCAATATGGCCCCAGTTCTCTCTATCTATCTATGCTCTCAATCTATTTAATTAATTAGGAGTTGAATTTGAAATCAAATTCACGTTATCTATTCCTAATTTTTCCTGTAACACGGACATCATTTTTTTCGTAACGCCGTCAAAGACATTCCCAATGTCCAAAAGACCACAAAAATGAAAATATACAAAATTAAATGTAATTAATTAGTTTTCCATCAATTATCACACGAAATAATGTTCCAGTAAAGTAATTATGAGCCTATAAATTTATACGGTACCTCTCTTGAAAATGGCAGTAATATATTGCACCGTTTATCAGAATCTTTTTAGAATTAAATGGTGTGGAAAGTGTTAATTAAGCAGCATATCCACAAAATGAGGCTTTTGTCAGTGCAATGTGTGTTTATGAATACATAAACTGTGATTAAATCAGAAGTAGACGATTGATTTGCTCAGGAAGGTCCATTCAGCCGGTAAATCGGCGGTGAATGGTTAAATTTAGGCAAAAATATTATTTAGCATCATTTTCAATTGTTCTTAGGAGTGGCTATGAAAAGGGTGAAGAATGTAAGATGCGTGGAGAGGAAGACGAACGAAGAGGTGCAAGAAATGGCGACGGAGGAAAGAAAGTTGGTTTATATTCTGTCGTCAGCTAACAAATACCATTAACTGATGCGTGTTCAAACTTTACATGCTGGTAATCGTAAAACCTACCTTAAAAATAAAAAACAATAAAATTGCACCACACATTTATGAATTTAATTAATAATGATCACGAAGATCAAATGGATGGAGAGAATCGCCAATAAAGAAGTCAAAGGAAGATTTGAAGAGAGAAGATGCACGAAGTAAACTCTTAGAATAAGAAGAGATAAATTGATTGGACACATTTTGCAGCACAACAGCTTCTAGAAAACAATAATGAAAGAAGAAATGAATGCGATGGATCACTGAGGAAGACCAATGATGAAATACATCACGCAAGTTAAGAAGGATATCGAAGTGAATAGGTGAATAGGTATCGAAGTGAGAAGCAATGATACGTGCTGATATGGGAGTGGAGAGGACAGCTGCAGCAAAACAATCTTCGGACTGATGACAGCTGATCATAATGGGGAATGAGCATTCTATAGGATGCTATGGAATAAAACTATACGTGGATCGAAAACGTCAGCGAAAAAGCATCGATGGCAAAAGAAAAATTGACCAGAGGACCTAAACAAACGATGTTTTTTTCACTACCGATGATCACTATTAAAGAACAATGCTGCGGCCAATAGCGGGCAGCTTGGCTATTTTTACCGGTGACGGTCATCGCTTCTTACACACTCGGCCATTTGTACGCCTATTGTTTCGACAATAAGACAATGAGAAAGAGCGGGGAGGGGGACAGTGATTTTAGCGCGGCGGTGACCATGGGAACCAACCCCAAACCCCTCCAACAACAGAATCGTCGATCATCGACCCTCTCATCCCCCTTCCCCAATCTTGGACGCGAATCAAGTCGCTCCTCGTCCCGGGTGGAAGGAGTCCATCGCACATGATGTCGAGACCAGTAGCGTAGGAAAAATTTCTCTTCTCACCTATACTCTCGCCAAACCACAAAAGCCAAGGTTTATGGGCGACGGGCCAGCGGCCCATTAAATACTATATTAAAGAATTCGCGAGCAACAGTACAAGGACGACAATACGCTGAAATATTCGTCATTTTGATGGATGCAGCGAAAGTTTCAGCCAATTGGCAACTCCGACTTATATAAACTTTACACCTGTCGCGACAGCTTAAGGCAGCTGGGGAAGGGACGATTTTGGGACAGGAAGGGTATATTGTGCAGTGCGTCCATTATGAATATGTATAAGGCAAATCAGACTTCCATCAGAAAAGATTTTTGTAATCCAAATTCTCACCTCATCAACCGCCCTTTTATTTTTTTCTTCCACTAACTAGGCTAACTCCATCCATGACGTTACGCTTAATTACGTTCTGCGCAGTTGCGTGCCGTAAGCTTTTGCGAGAGCTGTAATAGTTATGATAGGTTACTTAGGTACTTAAGTTCTCACGGACTCGTTATGCCGCGTCTACACCGACCACTAAAGTATACATTTAAGTGCACCTTTCGCTTAATAACACCGTGTAGACACCCTCTCACCATTTAAGCACGGGTCCATTTAAGTGGACCCGGGGACCCCTATTTAAGTGGACTTCGATGATATCGATAGTGTACCGTCGACGCTTGGTCAAGGTGGTCGAAGTTTCGTCATCGATAGGTCGAAGAGATTATGCACATGATTATGTCACAGTGTGGTGAAACGCGTCGTGTCTTAGAAATAAATCTGTGGAAGATTACCAAGTGTTTTTTTATTCATTACGAAGAGATTCTATAATCATACAAATCATACATGTGTTTACAAAATTTATATGAGGACCTAAATAGTTGCGCAAGTGTTATTCTTCTTTTACATTTGTTTATGGGATTATACGACTCTAGAAGTGTTACTTCACGGGCACATGATTTTTGCATGATGCAAATTTCTTTCTATTAACACTAGCTAGCGCTGAGGTAGATATTATATCTGTGTGTAGACGCTCGCTTGAGTTTAAATGCTGCACTTAAGTACACCTGCAGTGTAGACGAGGCATTAGAGGAGAACAGGGATTTGTAGCCAATCAGACGAATGGAATCCTACGCGTCAATTCGCGTATTTTCGCGTCGCCAGAGTTAAGATCTGATCGACTTCGGCTGTTTGTTGCTGGAATGTGTTGTGCTATATTATACCGTCCAACCTAAGAAAGCACCTCATTCATGCCCAAAGAAAACCTGGGTTTATAGGAAGCTTACGTTACGTTACCAGCCCGGCCACTCGTACTACGAGTAACGTTTATATCAATGCAAGTATGACAAATTGAACTAAAAAATGCGCAAACAATTTAGATGAGACACTTGTGTGTTTTAGGTTTGAGAAATCAACTGGAATATGTCTGATCTTCCGCCAAACTCCTAATGAGTAGGGTATTGCCGTCGCCGGGTTTCTCTCAATCCTGAAAGGGTTTATACTTTCCCAACAAATAATTGATGTAAATTCTTCTCAGGCTTCCGACCAGGTTAGGTTCTCCATCTCCGCCGACGTTTCGATGGAAGACTTTTCCATCGCCGCACAGCCTGGAGCACGATGGAATAGTCTTCCATCGAAACGTAGAAAGGGAGACGTAGAACGTAGAAAGGGGATATGTATAAAGGATGGATAGACAATTCTTCTCGGGCTTCTAAACGGGTTAATAGGTTCTCCATCTCTGACGAAGTTTCGATGGAAGACTATTCCATCGTGCTCAAGATTATGTGGCGATGGAAAATTCTTCCATCGAAACGTCGCCTAACCCGGTTGGAAGCCCGAGAAGAATTTTCTATCCATCCTTTCTACGTTTCCCCGTACAGTCCTTCCCAACCATGAGTCTAACCACCTAACCTCGATGGCGCAACCACATCCACGAAGACCAGCGATCAATCCAGAATACCTGTGATAATTACAAATTTAAACACCGACGTTAAGGGAAAAAGGTAAGAAAATTAGATGGAGTTAGTTACTGAAAAGTTTGTTTGAGAGAAACCCATAGATAGAGCGTACCTGCGGGCGCCTGGCGGCCGTAGGTTGTCAAGCGGCGCAGAGGATGATGGGAATAGATGGGAGAGAGAAAGGGGGAGACAGGCATGTTGCCTCCTGGCTGTCGCGCGAATCGAAGTGTGGCGGGATCCGGGTATAAATTGACCGGCGTCGAATAAAGTCGTAAACAGCTTCGTTCGTTTTTTTCCTTATCCTCCTCTCCTCTCTCTCCAGCTCATTTCACGTCTCTCTCGTCTCCACCCGAGGCACTTGGAAATGGACCACCGGACATTTTTCCTACTTTTTACGACCGGGGCAGCGGGTCGGGCCCGGGTGCCTCGCCCCAAAAGCTCATTTACAATTTGGGGATACACGGGCCGTTTCTCGACATTTAGGAGAATTTAAACGAGGAAAAAAATGAAAAGTCAAAATTGTCTGGATTATTTACCTTAATTGGGGTAAAGATTGATAGTTTCTCGACGTCTATGTGAAGGGATCTTCATAAATATGTCATTTTTGAAAATATTAAGCCTTAACAATTTCGACAGTCATGTTCAATATCCGACCTCAATACCACTATAACTTTAAGTCGATCAAATTAACTGTTATATTTATGGGTCGTAATTATTTAAAAACAAATATATGAGAATAAAACAGGGACAACATTTTAAGAAGATTCATTAATATTGTGGTGTCCTAACCCAGCCGTCAGTAACTGATATGTGTACGCTTACCAAATTTTACATAACATTTTATTGCAAGGATGGCGCGCGCTACCCTAAAATTTTGACTTTCTTGAGGAAATAAATAAGGTTTCATAAATGAGAAGGGCATGATCTATCGAAACTTTGATTGAATCGTCACGTTCTTGGCGTGCCATTTTCTAGGCGTAACTTTAGGTTGCCGATTGTAGCTCTAACCCCTCCCGGATCCCGCCTCGCTTCTCCCAGCAGCCTTCATATACGCACCACCACATTCAAACCTCCACATTCACAAACATTTCGTGACTACATTCTAGAGTAAAGGCTAGTTGACATTTGGCGTCAACTTTGAACATTAAAAGTTAATTATATTCTCGAAGACGACTTCCGTTTACGCCATCTGTCTTAGGTTGCATTCGGATGTTTACATGACAGACAGCCTTCAGCCATAAAGTTTGTTACTTCGGCTGATATAATTTTTGAATTAATAATACTTTGGTAAATACTGAATGCGGGAAAGTATATGGAGGAGCACGATTATAATTATCACCTTGTTGGATTGAGCAGCGGAAGAAGCACCCAACAATGGGAGGGATCTGATGACGGGGGCCTTATGCGAGGGCGTAAAGAAAAGGTTGGCAAAGTATGGAGTGAAGCGTTGTACGGTGTGGAAAAGTGGACTCAGGGGAAAAAGGATGCAAGTAGGCTGCGGGCGTCTGAGATGCGGGTGGGGAGGAGCATGGAGAAAGCGCGGTAAACAGAAACGAAGACGAACGAGGAAATGCTCCGCATGGTGGGTGAATAGAGGAGAATGCTTGAGAGCATTGGAAAAGGTAATGAAAGACAAGGGTATGCTGAAGACCGTGAAAGAGGGGAGGACATTGGGTTCGCGGGGGAGAGAAAGAAACAGAATAAGCTTTATGGGTGGGATAACCCCTAATAATTATAATAGTTGGATGGAGTACTGGCACTCCATTCCGAGGGCCCGGGTTCGAAATCGTGTCTGTATCATTGGCGGAGGTCATTCAGCGGACATAATTCCAGTCCCGACTTGGGTGCCATTGGAAGAGCACCTCAAGCACCTCCGTCAGTCGGACGCGACGTTGAACTGGGGATTCCTTGGTGCCTTTCTATGGTATAATTATTGCCGTCGAGTTCCTCTTCATTCTTTCTCTATTCCACACACAGCACTTCAATTACGACTCCAGTAACTATCAATAATGGCGCAATGGACCGAAATTGTCGCTTATCTTTCCAAAGAATCAACGCATGAAAGCTTTATTGAGAGCAGGCCTAAAGAGTGAAGAGTTTCTCAGTTTCGGCGTCGTCTTTATTCCCAAATTATTAAGCCCGATGGTCGTATACTTTAACGCTCCATTTGAGTGACAGGGCACTAGACTCGCACGACATCCAAGTAGGGCTGGAATTAATATCACTACTGTTGGCGAGGGTTCCATCAGCTGTCCCGTGCATAATTCATTCGAGGTATTTCCATGTTTCTTCGTCCAGAATTACATGGAGCTAACTTGGATCGGCCGTTCTACAATTCAGCATTCAAGGAATGTTTCAGTCACCGGAATATTGCAAACAGATAAACCCTTGATAAAGAAGACCTGATGATGTCGTCCAGCGACGAAACCTTGGTGGTAATAAAAATCAATTTATGTAGAACTCACGAAGTTTTTCTTTTTAATCAAGATGGACTCCCTTTGCCACTTTCCATTCTTTATTTTCGAAAAATTATTGCATCGAAATATTTTCTCCTAGCACTAAAATTTATTGAGAGTAACAAATCCAGGTTATTACGCAGAACACTGCAAATATTAAATTTATAAATTTTTTATTCATAAACTTTTCTAATTTTCTAATTTTTGGCGATGTTTTTTTATTATTTATACGCTTATGTAGACTGATACAGGTAAGAGAGAATACCTGTTTAATCGAAAACGTTAGAAATAGATAATTGATAGAAAACAATGATTGTGTAGTGTCTTAACAGCTTTTTGAGTCGCGAGGCATGAAAGCAATATTTAAGTACATAAACATTTTGCTCGCCCTAATTTCTTCTTCAGCGCTCAAAACTCAATAGCATCCTCTAACCAATTTACAACGACTCGACTAATCGCCAACCTGGTTACCGTGTAGGCTAAAGTCTTGTATTCGCATTCAGAGAGCAGGGTTCGCATCCCTGAGGTGGAGGAAATTGGCAGTACTCCATCCGACGGATAAAAAGAAAACGGTGAACCTCTAGGCGTATTTCGCTAACAGCAGGCTAACATGTAACGAAAGTGACACAGATGACATTTAACGTAGTCATACGCACAGGAGAAAGATATACTTGACGCTGCAGCGAGAAATTCTGGATGAAAAATCATTTGACTAGATAGATTCATACCCGTAACCCACTAATACTGGCCGGTTGGATTAGTCGATTACACCACCAAGCAGATTAATACTCCGGACAGGCTACTGCGAGCTATTGGTTCAAATTTGGTTCAAATGGCGTTTTCTATTTAAAACTTTCATCGTTACCTACGAAACCACTGGCGCCAATGACCTCAACTGCCAGTGACCTCCCTCAATTATTACTACTGCCAACTTGGCTACTTCTTCCTCAATTCCTGCCCTTGGATAATATTCTCCCGGCGAGTCTTATATATTTCATCCTTTAACACGCAAATGTTGCCCAATTAAGCCACTTCAAACTTGTCGTTTTTCTCCGTAGAATGTCACCCGTCAACTTTTCATCTCCTACACATTAATATTTATCTTCTCCTCAATACACGGTAGACTTTTTTCTCCCAAACGTTCCTTCAAACCCACGTATTCTACACCGAATATGGTTGCTTAGCCATCGCCTCCCTTGGCTTAACGAGAAGTGCTCTGAAGTGCCTAGAAGGAGAGATGTACTAAAGCTGATTTCTCACAGTCCCCAACAGCCGCCGAAGTTTCAAGAGAAGAAGACAATATGCGTATGTCAGGAATTATTCTTGGAGCTGTTTTTATGAGAGGAATTTCTTTGCGCGATTTTATGCATGGGTAGATGTGCATCCGAAATAGCATCGCGTAAGGCAAAGAGTTTATAGGATGCTGCTCAAATGCCCAAGTGGCTGCGCAAGAAATACGGTGGATTGATTCCCGTGTTTTTACGCAACTATTCTACGGATTCCACGCTTAAAAAGGGAGTTTTTCACAGGAACCGAGCTAAGCATTCTTTATCGCAGTTAATCATTTAATTATTGGCCACGCAATCTAAATCCAATGATTCATGGTCAAAGCTTTGCTGAAATACATTTTGTAAGCGGTTTACATAGTATGTACATAAGCGGATTCGCTAAAACTTTCTGAAATCATGTCACACGCGGAAAACTTGCGTTTAATATTTGATGAAATTTAACGCAGTTGCGAATTCTTCTACCGGATGTAGCTGCAACGCGTATTTAATTGTTACTGTGAGGATTATCGCACTTCAAATAGAACATATATTGTATCGGAAAGCAAGTAGTTGGCCAAGGATTTACCAATTGAATTTATCACCCATTTCCAAGGAAAAAAGCGAAAGAAGCGACGTTATTGGACGAAAAATAATAATGATATTTCGGAGACTCGGTATCATATTGCCATGCCATCATCTTGCCTTGGTCCACCACTTCAATTGAAATAACCACCTTGTCTTATCTCCAGTCTTCTGCGATATTTATTTTGAGTTATTCTTGAACTTTTAACGTGAATTGCCGAAACCGGCACAAAATATGCTCCGACCTACTAACTAAAATCGCTACGTTTACAAGCAAGGGCAGAGAGCGTCATTATGATCCTATATTTTCAGTGAATTATACTTGGTGAAATTATAAAAACCCCTCTAATCAGTTCGATCAAAATATGATTGCTTAAATTTTTGAGGGAATGTTATTCCAATTTCGTTCACTTCAAACTCAGTCTATCATATATTTTCGTTCACATAAATTGTCAAATATTTGGATAGTGGAATACCGAATTAAGGCTAGCATTTCCTTACAAAAATGACTAATATGCCATCGCTCACATCGTCATTATACCTACACTACAAGCTCCCAAAGGAGCAAGGGACAGGACACGGAAGGAACATCGAAATGCTATGTGGGACCTTCCAGTTGGTGAACCCAGGTGTCATCATGGCTGAGCATAGTGCTATTGTCACTAGGCACCATTTTGTATCGCTAGTGCTGATTTTAAATGGGAACCTAATATTTTCAAATATCCACGATGCCATTGATAAATTTGTCTTGATTACAACTTTCTAGAAGTCATAACTTTTCATACTCTCTTTTTAATGGCTCAGATGAACAATAAGAATAATATTATTAATTCTACAAAGCATCATACATCATTAATATTCTTTTCATTAAAATGCAGAATAATATAAATGAAAATGACTGGCAATTTTCCACAAGAATATATTTAAAAAACGACCGGTTTCAGTGTACAACACCATCATCAGGGACCTGATGATGGTGTTGTACACTGAAACCGGTCGTTTTTTAAATATATTCTTGTGGAAAATTGCCAGTCATTTTCATTTATGATGTTATTCCATAAAATTAAGCCTGAAACTACAACTTTTAAAATGCAGAATATTCAGGTTATATCATTGGCTATTACCTTTGTCGGAGTAATCGTATACCAGTATATTATTGTGCACCATGCAACCTAACTTAATACATTTTTGCTGTTTCAATGATGGAATCACGATGGTATATCAAGAAACTATCACTAATATTTACTAACATAAAATAAGCTCCTGCCTTAAATGAGAACATAAAGCCCGTATCACACGGTACTTCATCTTTCGTTAATACACAGTATGCTAGCAGGCGTTCGAAGCCGAGGACGGATGAATGAACCAATGAATAGCCATATCAATGTTATTTACTCAGTTGTTTTTGTTACCTTCATTTTTTATTATGCATAATTTACTTGCATTAATTTATTTATTTTAATATGCCCAATGCAAAAGACCGAGTGGCTATTTTTGTGGTGAACTTAAATAAATAAATAAAATAAATAAAAATACGATTCGCCTCAGTCGTCCGGAGGAACTAGATTTTTTCAGGACCCCCTCTCCTTCTCCCTGTATTCTTAACACCTGTTTTCCCGAGGAACAAGGTGTGGGGGAGAAAGTGAGTGGGATGGTGTTAGGTTTGGGAGGAGCAGGGGGCAGAGCGGAGATTGGGAGTGGAGGGGATAATTGGCTGGAAAAGAGTGAGCGAGCGAGGGTGTGTCACATGACTGGATTGGCAGAGCTGTGGGGATTGGGGGACTGAGGATTTCGACTCATCCCGAAGATTCGACTACCGCGAGTCGTTACGGCCCAGTGACCGAGACCCTACTTTTTAAATTTGTCAATGACGAGCCAAATGATAGAATAATATACGTCATGCGTCTAAAGACTGTGGCGAACTTCTGAACTTCTGCCTAGGCAAACCAGGCAAATGCCTAGGGCCCCAATCTCCTTTGAGGTTGGGGCCGTAGCCCGTATGGAGGACGAATTAGAACACATTTAGGACTAAGGATAAGGAGAAAATGTCAATTTTGTCAAAAAAAAGGAAAGTCGGCACTTCTTCATTCAATTTATAAGTCTTCTTGTCTATTTTATAAATTCAACGCACGTTAAATGAGAAAAAAAATACAATTTGTTTTTTGTTTAAATACCACAGATTCTGTTAAATGCCAAGGGGCTCAAGGCCTTTGGACCGGGAGCGTATTAAGGCAATACGAATTATGGTAGAAACCGGCATAAATGGGGTAAGCTATTGGTGACGACAATGCCAAAAATTATGCATTGTATTAATCATTTCTTTATAAAACGGAAATCATACGAGTATGCAAACGGGCTGTGTGCCATTCAAAAGAGGAAGGTTGAAAGCATAGAATATATATACCCATTTTGGGTTAAATAACGTCTTCACTCAAAAAAATATGGCTGCCAATTATGGGTATAAAATCAAGTGTCGCCTCTAATGTAATATTAGTGTATCTGGACGTAAAATCGTTGGCAGGTGGCTACATTCGAAAGCATTTAAAACATTATAAGACGTTACAACCACGTGGGAAACTGGATTTATAATGGGTAAGAAATTTAAAAAATATAAATTGTGAAATGTTGAAAACTGTGCATTTGAAAAAAAATGTCAAAGTATTTCCAAAATAAGAAAGTGAACGCCTACGGAAAGAAGTTACAGAATGAAAAAGCATTGGACTCTGATTCTAAGTAGCCCACATTGTCAACCAAAAAGCTCTCGTAACCAACAAGAAGACGTTTCATGTAATTAACAACATTGGTATTGTTACGGACAATGTCAATTATATTTTGTCCCTTTGAATCGAATCGATTTGAGTAATTTTTTTATACCTAATCCGAATGGAATCGGTAATTCGAAATTTCGAGTATGAATCTATCAGAGTAACTATCAAAAATGAATCAGTAAACATTGAGTTTTGAACATTTAAGATGGGATTATTAAGGACATTGGATAAATGTAACAAATGGACTTGAATGGAATGATGTTTCTGTTGGTGGGGAGCTATGTTGGTACAGTCCTTGACTATGAACCAATGCCAGTAGAACAACTGTGATAAATAGAAACACTATATTTTTTTGTTTATCCATTGAGATCTCTCCGTGCCATGCATGAGAAATAGTGGCAAAGATCGCATCACGTATTTTTTTTCATATTAAAAATTAAGAACACTGATATCGTGGAACCTTCAAATATTTCGGATTTGAACTTTGCTGATGGGAATTTGAGTAAAACTTAATACTTTCAAATTCGAATTTTCGCAATTTTTATACATGAATAGATAAAACAAAAGCCTCGAAAGTGCCAATGCTAGGAAAACGACGAAACAGCAGCTAGGGAACATTGTAGGCTCTTCCTCGCTGGCATCGGCAAAATGTGAAAGGTCATGGTATGAATATCTAATGCAAAAAATAAATATAATTCCCTTAAAAAACCCCATGCTTTGAATAATGAGTAGTGACATGAGAAAGGAATAAGTCATAGTGAATGAGTACCGATGCTTAAAATCAAACGATCGCACACGGTTAATTTTACAGATCATCCATATTCTATAGATCATTTTTCGTCAATTTTTATGAACTTCCGAAGTTGATTGAATTCAGCGAGAAAAAGTGTTCACGGTGACGCCTAATTTATGTTCTTCATCGCCAAATCACTTCTTTAAATCGTCGAATCAATTATGTCGTTTCTTTTTAACTATCTGTTTCATACCCTTTCGAGCTGTCAGCCATGGGTGAGGAAGTACCTGACTTCGTAGTCAAATTACCCCTTTACCAACCTTTGACTCAATTGCCGAGAGTCAAAAATGTATATGAGAATAATTGGCGCCATTCCTTCGCTAGGGTTTAAAATTAATGCTACAGAGACTTAACGTCTTGACTTTTTTGACTTTCCCGTTTTAAGAGAAAAATGCCGCTACGCTGTCAAATTTAACATATTACTTCCTCCACTGGCAATCGGTCTTCAGCGCAGAGTGATGCGTATGACAACAATGAACCCCATTACACTCCATTACTTACTAGCGCATAGTTACACCAGTTACACGATCAACTTCCATTGCCAATGGATCTCTTTTACCTGCAGAGTATGTCACTAACGTAATGCGGTGACGTTGAGTCTACTGTTCTAAAAATTACA
The DNA here is from genome assembly GCA_963573305.1 of Pyrrhosoma nymphula. Classification (NCBI taxonomy): domain Eukaryota; kingdom Metazoa; phylum Arthropoda; class Insecta; order Odonata; family Coenagrionidae; genus Pyrrhosoma; species Pyrrhosoma nymphula. Next base: position 139,011,309 of record OY754329.1, on the reverse strand, counting down.
CGGCACTTAAATTAGGATACAGTATACGCCCTGGATACGAATTGCATGCGCCCTGTCTTTCTCAATCCCCAACGTAAAGCTAGACGACAGAATACTCTGTAGTTGGAGGCATTAGTATCTTTCCGCTTGTATAGCATGTAATAATTGAAAGAAAGTAAAAATTAACTTTGTAAAATTCCACAGCGTTTTACTCACTACGGTGCAACCGGTTTCACCCGTTAGGGCATCATCTGGTACAATTAATGAAATGGCCTAATGAGTGAAGCCGGTTGTACCGTTGTGAATAAACCGTTATTTTACTTGTATTTTACAATGATAATTTTTAATTCCAATAAGAGAATGATCCATCAAATTACGCCAATTAACATCCATTTTATTGATTTAAGCATTATTCATAACGAAATACTCTTCAAGTAAATGACCTAGCCTTCGCTCTCCTTCCGATTTCCGGTCTATACTGAGCAGTCGGAAGAACATTGCGGGACCCTACTTTGAATTAAGACGAATAATGCATGCCTGCTTTGGATTTATCCAGTGGCACACCATAGTAGTGGCTTACGCGGTACTTCGTAGGCGATGATAAGATCCTGATCCCCAAGGTTGTGAGGAGCGAACTTTTGCAAGAGAATTGTTATTTTTTTATCGAAAGGAATTGATCAAAAAGTTGTGGAATCGAGGCTGTAGTAGTCAAACAATCAATATAGAACGCACCTTTGAATCGTTCATCGTGAGGGATCGGCTCACGGACGAAGCAGCCCCAGGTGAACACGAGTGTGGTACCTTCCTGTGGGGAAATGATTTTGGGGACTCTCTTACTTGCTTGAGGGTGTGGCACGGCTGGAGTTGGGGACGACGGGATCCACGTGGGCGGGGAGGGAATTAATTCAAGAGAGGAAGAGGTGGGGGCGTTGATGAAGGGCGTGGTGGGTACGGCAGGAGGAAGGAGAGGGGGTGGCGGGAACATCGTCTGAAGAGCCTGGGCGAGGGGACGAGACGCCCGGATTTTGAGAGACGATGAAGCCTGCATCGCGAAATAAATGAGTTGTGGTACTAGTATTTCAGTTCAACGTGCTTCGACGGTTGAGGCCATTTCACACTACAGTCATTTAAAAGGGCAAGGGGCACTTTTCAAAACACATCAAGAACGACTCATAAACACTTCTCACATTTATTTTCAAATTTCATAAAATACCAGTTATTACCATTTACTACTGCACCTTACACAACGCACACTTTCTCAACAAAACCATCAAACCGTTACACCTGCTTCATTGTTCGCCCAGCCAATTGCATGCATTATTAGTTTTTGATTTCCGCTACCTCGAAAATTGCACTTCTTTCAATTTCATTCGATTCATATTGATTCCATATCTCTTGTGCTCATTTAATAACGTGCCTAGCGAACATTCTTCTTGATCTTTATCTAATCCCTAGCAAATTTTATTCATAATTCAGACTAGCCCGTCGCATCTTGTGCCATTTCGCCCGCGCTTAAGCTAAAGAGTACTAGCGATGATGGGCAATCCTACCTTACTCCCCGACATATATCCGCCCACCAGGATTCATACTTCAATATTCTCCCATACACATTTTGGATCATATAGATAGAACTTTTAAATTAAACGTCTAAACTCTCGATTTTAATGCGTATTAAGTTCCTTCAGCTCCTTCAATAACTCTTCCTAGCCTACTACTGTCCGCGCCAAAATACTGTAGACTCCAGTTTGAACCCTAATAACTCCAAGACGGTTTGTTTATATTGACGTTGTGTATATCATCATTAATATAATTTAGTTTTCCATTTAATCCATGCGCAGGATAATTTTAACAAACAACTTTTGGCCCTGTTTTTGACGTTTAAGTAAGTAAGGTCCCATTTGTTTTTAGCGCTACGGCTCTGTTAAATGATGATGATGCACATAACGTGAAAATCCGTCTCGGAGTTAATAGGATTTAAAGTCACGTCTTCAAGATTTTGGAGCGAACAGCAAGAATAACAGAGAAAATAGAAACCTTTGAAACTTCGCATTGAGGCAGATGACGAAAAGAAAATGCACAATTAAAATGGATAATGATGAACAATCCGGAGAATTATTTTTTTGTTGTACCTTTTTATAATGACTATGTAAATAACAGTTTAATTGTTGTTAGTGTTGTAAAGTACTTATTTTTGAAGAATGTTTAATAATTAAATTAAAAAAGCTATAATGATTAATACATGTTTTCACTGTTCCTTTTATATTAAATTGTATTCTTTTCGCAGTGTTAACTAACACAGAAGTGTAAAAAAATAACTACTGCAGACTACGGCCAAAGGTGTTTATGTTATAAAAAGCTCAAAATTCTCTGTTAGCTCAAACAAGCCTTTAATCGATTGTATCTTAATGCTTTGTTTTTACTTCACATGTCAAACCATGGGTTATTTACTAAATTATCCAGCACCAATGATAGCATCTATGTGATTGTAGTTGCAACACACTTATTCTATGTTTTTGTCTTTGTATTTCATCTGTGATGGTCGAGTCGGTGACCCCAAAACGGAGATATTGTCCAATGGGGCACCTATATTCCAGACAAATCATTGTATAAATAATAATTGTATTTATCTAATCTGGAATAAAAACCATTATTATTATTATTATTATTATAATTGGAGAAAGAAAATCCTATGCGTAGTACCAGATGAAAATATAAAGACGGTGGATTGGGTATCCACTGAAATTTAGCACAGTAATTGTAGGGGAGTTCAACAAGGTGGGGCTGGAGATAATTACCAGGACAGACCAAAAACAGGGATGAAGGGGAGACTAACTATTTAGGGGAAGAGAATTAGCATTGAATAGAGAACAGAAGAGAGAGCAGTGTAGCAACAATGGGACTGAACCACAAACGATGTGATGTGTTGTACTTGCGTGTGACACACAACAGTTCAGTCAAGATGACTATGAAAGCCCAGTGATCTTATGCGAGAAAATTCTTAATATATAGTCTTAAAAGCCTAGGATTCATCAGTTCAACTATAGCAAGCTTGAAAAATAAGATTGAATATGTGAATAGATAGATTATTAATATTTTCTCTGAAGACTCAGAACCCTTTCCCACGCTAAATATTTTGCACACTAAAAATATCGAAGAATAGTAATGTGAACTCCATAGGTCAGTGAGATTTTACTTACGGTTATTTTTTTAGATAATACCTTCAAACACGGGCAAACTTTAGCGTAAAAAATCTTTCTTGCACATCATGGATACTTTCGCCCGCTACTTCCATTGCTCAAAATCCAAGACCTTCGCATATGTGTCATTACAAAGAGGTACAACAAAATTCATCAGGAACGGAGATTTATAATCAAATTTAAAGGGTAAAAGGAAAAAATGCGAAGAAAATATATTATTTGAGGATCGATAACGATGTCATTTTATATTGTGTAAAATTGAAAATAATAATTTTTATTAGCAATTTCATACTAGAGCCACTGTTAGTAAAAATAATCTGGGTTGGCGACCCATAGGTCTCTTTATTGAATATCGCCTCGCTTTTGAAGTTCATGTATTTCTTACGTTTAAGATCTTTGGTTAAGGGTGCGATGTAAACTTAAAGTCGGAGCACCAACTTCCCAAATATTTAACTGCAGATCGAGCGTCAAATCATTTTCAACCGCGCTGTACCGTTCCGTCCCCCCCCCCATCCTTCCTACCACTCACAATGCCACTGCAGAATGAATCGCTGTCATTCACAGCAGAGAATTGGAATATGTACAACGACGAGCCCAATAAAAAAGTCTGCTCGGCTGCGAGACACAGATCGCTCAATCTCCTTCTATAAGCATCCCCGCTGCGGCGTCTGCAAGAGATTTATTTCACTTGGGGATGCGGAAGCGAAGTTTATCACTTCGCCAAAAACCTTCCACGGATAAAAATGGCGGCACTTTGCCGCTTTAAAAAAACGAGCGAGGAGTGTTAGCTACTTAAGAGCCTCGGGCATAAACTGTTAATGCGCCGACTCGAGAGAACATAAGGAGGCCGCAGGCATACGTTATGTCTGTACTACGGTTGTATTTTTAGGACAGGTACCCAAGTGCACAGTAACGCACTACGGAGGAGGGATTCTCACGTATCCATAAAGAATTGCTAGTCAAGGGGACTGTTTCACTTTCATCATTTTCACTGAGGCCGCCTAAACACATAAGTGCTGACATTATATCATGAAATCATAAGGTGTGAGTTTGGTAGAGATATCTGAGACATTTAAATTGGGATCAAATTTAATCTGATTACTTTTAATTCGATTCCAACGATCCGAGTCCCAGAACATTTAGCCCAGAGAATGTTAAGCCATACTGGTAGAACGGTGGGTTTAAAATACGCGTGAGTTATAAACCACCGAACGTCATCGTTTAGTTCCATTTCATTATACACTTAGACCAGGACTTAAGAGCGCCCCAACTCAGATTTAAATTGAAATCAATGCAAACACAATAAAATGTATTTTCTATCTTACTAGAATTTAGAGCAGAGTTTCGAGCAGTATTATGGCGTCAATACCGGCGATACCGATCGGTTACCGGACTACGATGCCAAATTTGACTTCGAACAATTTGTTGTATCCATTTTGAATAACAAATTTCGTACTTTTCCATTATTTCCATTTCATTCAAAATGGATATCTATCACTTCCACGAAGTCAAGCCTGAAACAATCAAATTTATACAATTTGTAATAGTTTTTGATTGATTCTTAGGTCTTATTATCATGCTTATTTCTGCCTTGTTATTAATAATTCGAGAGAATTTTGAATAGCTCAACATTTTATTTTCCTCAGACTCATTGAGCACATAAGAATTACAGCGGATTTAAATAATTTAATACATTCCGAAACTTTACCGTTGGTGTTTCTGCTTCCTCAAATACTCGTACGACTTTCGTTACCAACCACGGGAATAAGCAAACATTTTGCCTTTGGCCTTATACTGGTGTCCAAATTGTATTTAAATATTTTATTCGGACGTTAATATTTTTAATCTGGACTATTTCATAGATACAGGTACATTAACAGATATAGAACGCAGCAAAGTAAGACCATAGCGGCCGCGCTGGGAATCCCTACGGTCGATAAATGAGAAAACAAAGGGCGTACTTTCATAATTACCGTTACCACCTCGCCGGGTACTCTCGTTTCGACGGTGCAGCACTGCTAGAGTTCTCCATAAAACCCTCAGGAGACGTAGAGAAAGGATCTTCCCCCCGAACTCTGAATAGTTGACTCGTACGCCGAAGGGCGAATAAGTATATTTTGAACATTCCATTCCAGCCCTACCCTCACTCGATAAATATGACGCCGGATTGAAGATTACGTTTTGGTTCTTATGCCATCAATATTCATGCCACATGCGTGGCAGGTACAATAAATAGCACACGTCGGAATATGCAAATCACTCTCCTGCTGCGTTCCGACGTTGGAATCCGATCCCAATGAACGATTTGAAGCACCGCTTTGACACGGAAGAGATGGGAGTTAGGCCCACCGCGCCGCAAGTAGAACGTAGCCGAGGCGAATAATGGCTATGGCTCAAAACATTTCAGCTGCTTGGATTTTCGAAGTGTATGGTTTAAAGTCGAGGAATAGCCAAAAGATTTTCCGGAAAACAATTAAATTCAATTGCGGTGACTAAAAGCAACTTCATGTCAGGGAAACAACCAAAAGCAAATTTAACTTCAGTTAAACCTGTGGATTGCTTCATACTCTCCCTACTGATCTTTATTTATTCAGTTGCCTTTTCATCATGAACGCTTTCTCAGAATGAGCTTTTCTACGCTTGATGTCCGTTGCACTTCTTCCGCCCCACGTGATGGTACTTCCGACTTGGGTGAAGGAATCCACTTGCTCTAATTTCTCTCCACCTAAGTGTGACTTCTGCATACAGCTTCTCTCTTCGACTTACTAGGATTTTAGTCTTCTTATTTAGTTTCGTGTAATATACTTGAAGAACTTGGTCCATTGCGTTTAGTGATCTTTGAAGATCATCACGATTTCATGCTATGACTGCGATATCATCTGCGAAGCGGAGCATGCTTATTTCTTCTCCGATAATCTTAAATCCGTTCAGCCTCATTTCTTGTGCTTCTCTTACTGCCTCCACCAAGAATACAGGTATGTTGAACAATGCTGGTGAGAAGTTGCATCCTAGTCTAAACTCCATCCTTAACTCTGTTCTTAAGATTCCTAATATTCTTTCTCTTACGAGAATCTTCTTCCACAACATTCACCCATGACTTTCTCAGTCTATCACTTCCTCTCGCATGTTTAGTTACTCGATCTCATCCATTCTCTGGATGTGGGTAAACCAGAGAAGCACTCTCTTTTAAAACATGTTCAATACACCACACCTCTATTGCTTTCAATCTACCTTACACCATGAGAAGTACCAGGCGAGATATGGTGGAATTTCAGCATAATGAAGCACAGAAATGATGATGATGCAGTGTATCGAAACTATGGTCGTAATAAATTTTATCTAGTGGAAAATTGACATTTCTGTGCTTCATTATGCTTTCAATCTCTTTTGTTCTGCAGCTGCTATTGCCCAGGCTTCATTACCATATGAGAAAATGCTCCAAACATATGTTTTAATAAACTTCTTACTTATTTCCAGATAATTATGATATTACATATTGAATTACATTAGTCATGTACCTAATGATGTCATGTTCATATGATAATGAAAAAAGCTTTTTCTAAATACTTATGTTATGCTCATTCTATGGATGCCTCTATCATTATCTTGCGGAACATAGAAAGCAAGAACATAAAATGCTGCAGGCTCAAATAGATATGGATATTTTTGCCGCGAGTTCCAAAAATAAGGAAAAAAGCATTGCTTTCATTTAATAATCCTATCTCCTCGAGCACCCACCATTTCTCCCAAAAGGCCGTCCCATCCCGACGCACACGCATTCTTCATTAATCTTAGCTTTGCTTAAGCCCTTTTGAACACTTTAATCCCGGTGCCACCACCAACTTAATCCCGTCTCCACCTGCAAGCAGCTTGTGGGGCAGCAACTTAATCCCGTTTCGAGTCTTCACACATTCACGAGACAGCGTGCCTACGTTGACCGATGAGGCCCACATTTCCTTCATCACTCGCTATGGGCACATGTGTACATGCGGTGGAGGCCGGGATGACTTGTAGGGGGGTTTGAACTTCTGACTTAAAAGAAAGCAGCAGAATAAAGACGACAACGTGAGTTAAATACGCAGCGATGCTAAAAGTACCTAAGCTATTATTAGACACCCATGATTTAATGAGGTCTCACTGGAAAGTAATATGCATGATATATTTTTCCCACTCCTGTTACTTGTCAAAGAACGTATTCAATGTCGAGTAAAAATTAAACATAATGCTATCTTTTCCCTTATATTTTCCGCGTATTTTACTTGAAATAACAAGAGCTGAAAGGCTAAAATGGTTGAAATATCGGAAAGAACAATATTTTTATGATGGCGAATAATTTAAAGAAATGAAATCACCAAACTATCATAATTTTAGAGCCAATAGAGCGGAATACTGCAATCAATGATTAGAAGAAGCTTCGATACAAATAGCGCTGCATCGAATTCATCCGGCTGGAAAAATTAAAAATATATTCGACGACTAACCTAAACAAGATGAATATAAACTTTTCTTTCTGGTACCGAAGGAATGCTATCAGCGAAGGGAGTGGGTGCTTCACATTTGTAACGTGACATATCGACCCCATATAGCTTAATATATAAGTAGATGCATACTTAACACAGGTAACGGGGTATGGAAAATGAAAGCGAATCAGCGATCGAGGACAATGAAACCAGCTTATCGCAACACGGCTGGAGTAATAAATAACACCATCGAATGAAAGCTCACTAAAATTAAAGGGAGTCAATCGCGCAGTATAAAATAACAATACCTTATAGCATCGACGGCGAGCATGGGTATTTTCGAGAGAAAATTTCGAGACTCCGCAATGAAACTAACAATAGATGGGACAAGTGGGAGGGGGAATAATGCAAAAGTCAGATACCGTGAACTCCCGCTCGCACGATCATGCACGCTATCTCTCTCACACTCTTTTCACTCGCGTGTGAACATTTCGCAAGAAGTATATTTTATTTTGTGATAAACCTGTGGTTAAGAAGGAAATAATGCTTGGGGAAGGCGGTAGCAGTGGATGACGGGCAGTACTAAAGGATACAGGAGGCCCGGCGTCGGACTTCAGTAGCTGACGCGTACCTAAATGTAGGGCAAGTGCGATCATATAGGTACGTCCAATTGAACAAACTGTATTATTTGTATTATTTATCAGACCAAAAGTGAATATTATATGGTAATTTGAGAGTATTTAGATGCAATTGGTGGAACAATGGTGAAATATTCTAATTCTTGAAACAATAAATGGCGAGACAGGGAGTCATTTTGTTAAGGTTTAGGTTCAATAATTGATATTTTAGGAATTATCCCATGATGCGTTATTTAACTTGAGGCATTATAAAGCAACTTGTTGATTGCCGTGGACCATTACGGTATTTGATCGTACATTATCACCCAGAGATAAATTTTTTCATGCCATCAGCACTGATATTTGTGGTAAATTGTTAAAACTAATAGTTTACTTGTGTTATTTGTTGATTAAATAATTGTATAAAAGAGATATATGTACCTAAGCGTAATTAAAGCATTTCTACCTCTGAACTAGCCAGGGTAAGGCTTGAAGGCAAGGGTCAGGAGTAAATCATAGAACTTCACGTCGTATTTATTACATTTTGGAACCGCAAATCTGGGGAAAGGTTAGTTGAGAAATAAATAAACATTACAAATTCGTGTGCACACTGCACACTATGCACCGCACTTCAAAACAGATCGGTAACAAAGTTGATGCGCGCTAGAGAGCGCTAGAGAATAAAAGAGCTTCAATGATCTCATCTGGCAGTTTAATTTTTGCGTTGAATTTCAGTAAAGGCGTCAAATAGGGACAATAGACAGTTTAATGTATGAGTGTTAATCAGCTTAACTTTTTAAGGATTTTGTTTGAACAGTTTAGTGAACAGCTTTCTGAACATTCTGCCGTGACTTTTTGGTACTAACAGAATGATACCTACCTGATACCTGATAATGATAGTGAACGTTTCGTGTATCGTGCCATTCATCGCCGTTGGTGTGCACTGAAGAGCGCTGATGAGTTCCAATCCTCGCTAACCCCATCACCTCGAATGGAAAGCTCCCAATAATTTTTAAAAGTCACAAACAAAAAGGTGAAAGTTCTTATTTGTTATAAATCGCGCAGCTGCGAAGAAAATTCCCTAAGATTCGAGCACATAATGTAGAATCATAGAAAAAATATCACCAAATTAATTGAGCTATCGTGCGCAAAGTTCAGCAAAGTGCGCAAAGCGCAAAGTATTCCTGTTAACATTTCGCTAGCTGAGGATTTTAAAATGACTTAAAGAGTACTTTTGATTGAGTCCTAATGTTGTCCTCACTATTGTATGAAAAGGCAAAAAGCCAGAACAACCCCTCTAACTTCTTCCTTTGCTTGATATTTTCTCAAGTGACTTCACATAATTATTTTCTTTATCGAGCCCGAAGAATAAACTTCGTCCAAAATCCTTAGATGTGTTTATCTTGCATGGAGTACTACGAGTGCGTGAACTTTGAGGGCAAGCATATGAACTACAGGCTCATAGCGCCAAAGTTAGGGGTGCTTGAAGCCCTGTTTCCAGGTCCGGGCTTTTCTATCAATAAATTATCTCAATTCTCTTGACATCAGCATGATACCATCCTGACCTTCAAACGAATTTTTAAAAATCGAGTCTCTGAATCCCATAGACTTCTATTTCAAGTTTATGTATTCAGTTATTATTTTATTCATGATAAAATTGTCTTATTTTACCAAAATGGCTGCGGCAGCAGTCGTCTCTTGCACTGCGTGATCCACTTATTCATTATAGTATTCGCGATGAATGGACTCTAGAAAAGCTAAGCAAAGGTTTTTTTGAGAAAATAAGAGCTATTGCGAAAAAATGTTGAGTGCCAAGTACGATTTATTTAGCAAAGAAGAAGAACAAAATTGTTCCAATGTTGGATTATAAAACTCGGTGGGACTCAACATTTCACAAGATTGAGTGACTTCTTGCTGGTGCTGCAATAGATCCTGTACATTATTCATCTCTGAAAATATCAGAAAATATTGCGTACCTCTGTGAAATTCTGATACAGCCATATGATGAACCATCAGAATTCAAGGCAGGACATTATATGCTATATAATGAATTTTTAAACGAGTAACAAATTTTAAGACAAAAATTAGAGGAGAAACAAGGAACACTTTGCGGCTTCTATTGCGTCAGGGATGTTATTTTTGAAGTTAAACTTGTATAAATGAAAAACTTAAACTTTGTGGTTCCACAGTGATAATTTTATTTGCACGACCCGGGTTTCGACGTACTATAACGTCATCTTCACTGTGGAACCACAAAGTTTAAGTTTTTCATTTATACAATGAATAAGTTCCACCAAGTAACGCCTGAAACTACAAGTTAAACTTGCTTACTGCAAATCATAACAGATAATTTTATAAATGAATTTACACTTCATCTGGTGCATATAATGTATTGTTTTTTTGTAAAAGATTGAAGTTATTTTTAAATAAATTCAATTGCAGTACATGCTATTTTTTAAGTCGGCACTCTCTTTCGACGGATGTGATACTGTGAGGAAATAACTTCTTCCAAATTTTTTTGGATGCATCTATGTGCCATTTGAAATGGTCATTTATAATGAATTAAACTTATGTGCGATTTGTCGAATGATCGCTTCGAGCGGATAGATAAAAGATGGTGAGGCATAATTTGTGCAACAATACAATCCCACATTAGGCGTAAGAAAAAAATGACAAATGGAAACCAGCGGTGCACGAAGGCAGCAACTATATCTTTCAGCAAAATCATCTGAACAAGATAATTAAAAATATTTATCTAAAAACAATTACTGATGCTCTCAGTTTTTGTAAATAACCTCGACCGAAATCACCGATAATTTTAATAGGTTTTGAGATTCACCCACAATACAATAGACGGGTAAACATTATGGCTTAATGGATGTAGTTCGTCGAATACCTGCAATTGTATAAATGGAAGCAACAATATAGAAGACCTTTTAGCACTGGGCAGAATCTCGATAGTTATAGAAATATACGAAACATGACGGTTAGCGTTAGAGGCAAAAAAGATTTGAGCTCACTGGCACGCGAAATGTTTTTATTTCACCCATAAAATTTTAACAACTAACACTATCATATGATTCAAAGGAAAATTACTTTAACGATACATCTCGACTCAACATGAGCCGTTTCAATGCGGTAAAACGCAATACAGAGCCATGATCCTAGTTCTCAAGCGGGCTCTTCATACGTTTATTCCAGCTCCAAGAAATGCTGTTGGCCGTTGTTTCTCACAAGCACTGTAGACACTTGGTCCATGACGTAGTTGCTCAAATGCTGATCGTGTGCTAGTTTATACTCTAGTTAGAATTGCATAGGACTGATCAATTCTTAATTCGAATTATTTTTGGTTAGTACCTAGCTCTATTAATGCTTATATCACAAACTGGTTCAGTCCTGCTTCAACCTTCGTGCGGTGCGGATCGCTCTCTCTCCTGTGAACCCTCGTTTTTCGCAATGCCCAACTGCAGTGCCTGCGTCAAACCTATCAAACGCGACCAAAAATCGCTCTCCTGCCGCGAGTGTGGTGGCTTCTACCATCCAGTGTGTCTTTCTATTTCCGAAGACGACTACAAAGTGCTCAGCGAGCAGTGCAGAACATGGTACTGTGATGTTTGTCGTACCAAAAGCAGCTGTACTGGTGCCGGCGACAAGCCAAGTAAAGTTACTGAGCATGAATCCACCGATCCTAGCCGGTTTTCAGACAAGATAAGTGAAATACTAAGTGAACTTTCAAAGGGTGTGAGTGAAATCCGTAACGAACAAAAAGAAATCCGTAAATCCATATCTCAATGGGAAAAATTGGTTGAGGGATATGCGCAGTCATTTGAGGCGATTAATGCTTCTCTTACAAAAATCAACGACTCCCTGAACAATCTCTTGAGTGAAAATATTATCCTTAAGAGAAAATTAAGTGAAACAGAAGCCCGCTTAAATCGTGTCGAGCAAGAACAACTGCGGAATGTCATAGAGATACATGGGATTCCGTACTCCGACGGTGAGATTGTGTCGGCTTTGGTATGTAAAGTGGGAGTAGCCTTGGGAATCAAAACTGATCCAAGTGAAATTGATTACGCCTATCGTGGAGGTCCCAACCGTTCCTCCAACCCTCAACGCACAACCAGACCCTCCCCAATCATCGTACGTTTCCTACGATCTAGTGCTGCAGTGGAATTAATTAATGCTAGACGATCAAAAAGAAACCTGAAGCTCAATGATATCCTTAATGATAGCAGCCCAATTAACCAACCTGTTTACATCAATGAATCCTTGACTTGGTTAAACCGAAAACTCTATGCGGTCGTTCGAGATTTAAAAAAGGCAGGGAAAATCAAGTATGCATGGATTCGACATGGCCGTGTGTTTGCTCGTGTCTGTGACGGCAGTGAACGCATCGCAATACACAGTGAAAGCGATCTTGACCCCTTAAAATAAGACGTGTGTTCTCGTTCACCACCGACAGTCAAATCCATAAACAGTGAAATTATCATATGCCTAGTTAACTGTCAATCCTTATTATGCCACATCGATGAATTCCGGTTTCATTTTTCCTCCAGCGCTGCCGATATAATCTGTCTTACCGAAACCTGGTTAAAGCCTAGCATTCCTGATAATATGGTCGAGCTCACCGACTACTGCTTCATCAGACACGACCGGGTCGGGAAAGGCGGAGGTGGGGTCGGCGTCTACATTCATCATCGCCTTCGTTCATCGGTGCTGTTCACCTCTTCGGAGACCTATGAAGCCCGACCAGAGTTCATGATCCTTGAAGTGTATGGCATTAATTTTTCAAAACTTCTTTTATTCGTTATTTATAGACCTCCTAATATTGGATCCTTAGTTGATATTGAGCATGCTTACATGACATTCAGTCCTAATTTTAAAAATATTGTTATAGTTGGTGACCTAAATGCTGATATGTTACGGCAAAGCTATTATTCTTCATTCTTACGGAACTTTATACACAGTTACAATCTTTATCTTGCCTCAACACAACCAACTCATCACACTGAAAATAGTCATACCCTACTTGACCTCTGTATAGTAGATTCTCCAGAAAAAGTCTCAGCGTTTTCTCAATCTCCTGTGCCCTTTCTTTCCGCACATGATAAAATTGAAATTCATTATAAATTTAAAATTACTTGTTCGATTGCACCTAAAATTGTTTACCGCGATGTGAAAAACTTTGATACATTGAAGTTCCAAGCTGACCTACACGCTATTGAATGGCAAACTTTATTTGGTTCCTCCTCTATTGATTCTAAATTAGAATTTTTTAATTTAAAATTCCTGGAAATTTTAAATCGTCATGCCCCCTGGCGTACATGTAAACCCCGCAGATTCTCAGCCCCATGGCTGACGAATGACTTAAAACAAAAAATGATGGAACGAGACAAATTACGTAGAATTTTCATACGCACAAAAAGCTCCTCTGTCTATACTGAATTCATCGCATTACGGAATAGGGTGAAATGTTCCGTGACGGAAGCCAAAAGAAGATATTATTCATCTACCTTTTCCAACTTGACTCAGCCTAACCAGGTTTGGAAGGAACTGAGGAGTCTTGGCCTTGTGCAGCGGCGCAACTATCAACCAACGCTCGATCTTTCCCTGGATGATCTGAACACGCACTTTGCCTCTACAGCTGCCTCTGACGTAAATGACGTCGCGGACGTGTTCAGTCTGTCTAATCTGGATCCACTTGTACCCTTCAATAATGAAGGTTTCTTTTTTCAACACGTAACACCTGATACCTTACGTAAAACACTATCTCTCAGTAAAACAAATTCAGTTGGAGTTGACGGTATTTCAACTAAATTTATTAAGGCTTCGTCTACTACACTATTCCCAATAATACTCGACATCTTTAATTTCTCTCTAATGTCGGCAGAATTTCCAAAGGTTTGGAAATCGTCACTTATTACACCAATTAGAAAGGTAAAAAAACCAACTACTCCTCGCGATTATCGCCCAATCTCAAACTTATGCTCCCTTTCTAAATGTCTAGAACGGATTGTTTTTCAACAAGTCACTTACTACTTAAACCACAATAACCTGAACGATCCTTTCCAATCTGGTTTCAGAAAACAATTTTCTACGCAGTCAGCATTACTCAAAGTTACTGACGATATACGTCGTGCTGTTGATGAACATAAAATCACCATACTTGTCTTATTTGATTTTACCAATGCATTTGGCCTTGTGAATCATGCCTTACTTCTCCAAAAGATGAAAGATCTTAACTTCTCGAGTTCCTCACTTAATTGGTTTTACTCATATCTAAACGAGCGACAGCAGGCTGTAAAGGATAGAAATGGTAATATATCGCACTGGACTAATGTGCCTTGTGGAGTCCCTCAGGGCTCTGTCCTCGGCCCTCTCTTATTTTCTCTGTATGTCCTTGATCTTCCTCGTTGTATTAAAAACTGTAAATACATGATGTACGCTGACGACCTGCAGATTTACTATCATTGCCATTTGAATGACTTGTATGATGCAATCGCCAAAGTAAACCAGGATGTCAACGCTATCAATGTATGGGCTGTAAACAACCATTTCAAACTGAACTGTAGCAAAACCAAGTCAATAATTCTGGGAAATTCCAAGTTACTCAGAAAAGTCGACGCTAATGCTATTCCAAAGATATTAGTTGGTGATACGGAAATATTGTATTCAAATAATGTTAAAAACCTTGGGGTCACCATGGTGTGTAATTTGTCTTGGCAAAATCACGTGTTAACCATCTGTAATAAGGTTAATATGATCCTTCATCAGCTTAAAATTCAGAAAAACCTCATACCCCTTCTCACACGCCAGCAACTTATCTCCTCACTCATTTTCCCCCACTTTGATTATTGCTGTCTTGTGTACCATGATATCACTGAAGAGCTAAATGTTAAGCTAGAACGTTTAATGAATATGTGTGTAAGATTTATCTTTAACCTCAAGAAAGATGATCATATTTCCCCCTATTTTACCAGGCTTACATGGCTGAAGGCCAAAACCAGAAGAAAATACTTCCTTGGTTCTTATATGTATTCCCTCTTTCAAAATCAGCAACCAGGCTATCTGCAGCAATTTTTTCCTCCTAGAGTAAACATGGCTAACGTTACCACCCGAATGACTCCCGATTATTTGATTCCTCCTCTACATAGGACCACTACATACCAAAAATCTTTCTGTGTGGCAGGGGCCAGGTTGTGGAATACTATTCCTATCGACATAAAAAAATCAAGTTCTGTATTTGTTTTTAAAAAAAGATTTTTTTTGTATCTATTCAACCAAGAAGGGTGTTAATTTAATAATTATGCAAAATCTCATTGAATTGTTACCTCTCATGTTATGTCTCATGTTATATCTATCATGTTATATGTTATATGTCTCATGTTATTATTGATCATGATAATGTAACTGTCTTATTAATCAATAATTTATAGAGCTCTTACAAATATGTAACTTTATTGTATGTTCTTAGTGGACGAAAACGTCCAAGAACAATAAACTTATTCTATTCTATTCTATTCTATTCTATTCTATTCTATGTGGCAATGAGTTAGCGGAAGACGAGAGCTCCTGAGCAACATTTGATCATCTGATGTTTAGCTGTGAAAGTCTTTCAATCACGAATAATGGCCACTTTTTTAATTCCTCTTCGCAGAACATGGAATACCCACGGTAGCTACTCAGCATTCTATTTTGGTCGTCAGGCATTTCAATTTTTTTCGTCACCGAGCTCTTACTGCCAACCTCATGAAGGGTTGAAGGAAAAAAATGGTATGGAAAGATCCTACAATTCACCCCGTAAATAAAGTCGTCTGTCCAATTCATATCCTGCCTGTCCTTCTCATGACTTTCCGTGAGGTCCGACGTCTAGTTGAGAGCTTGCTGTCGCGCCGAGATGCTCGGACGCTAACGGAGGACACTGCTGGCGCCGGCAGGCCGTAATAATCCCAGACAAATTGGGGGACAGCGAAGGGTAAGGGAAATAAAATATGAGGGCACGAGTGGATATTACGCGATATAGTGTCATATTTACCGGAGGAAACAAATGGAGAAGCTTGACTCTTCGACCCTCATGGCCATCAATTACTAGTCGTTAAGTTCTTTCCATGAGGCCGTCGTACTCAATTCCAACAGCAAAGCCCTCAAAACTTGTAACCACAGAAATGGTAGCAGTAAAAGAACGGACGATAGGGGTTGTTGGAACACAAAGACATGAGACGTGTTGACAAAATGAAAGAAAAACCACCAGCAATTGACATAAATATTCTCGACGCCGTTTCATTTCAGAGTAGGCACTTATAAATGAAGCTCCAAGTGAAGCTATGAAACTAGCACGTTTTTAAGTTATTTATCCACATTAAGCAAGCGTCGCACATCTCTTCCGCTTTTATTGCATTCTTGCACCGATCTTTCCACACACTCTTTTGCCTAATGCCTTTTTGCGACATTGAGGGAACTTTAAATAACAACTTTCCGATTCCACTGAATATAATTTTTATTGCTTCCACTAGTTTCACTACACTGTAGCATCTTCAGGAAAAAACTATTCATTTCTAAAGATGCTACAGTTCTAGTAGTAATAGTAAAACTAGTTGAAGCGATAAAATATTTTATTCAGAAATTCATTGGAATCGAAAAGTTACTTGAAGTTTTTACGATTTCGAAATGGAATTCCACAAAGTTTCAACCTCAACCATCAGTCTTATAATGCCAATTGCTCAAGATAACATGTTAATGAGTTTACATGAGTTTTATAAAACTTTTCTTGAAACTTTAATCATTACCAGTCATCAATCCCAATATTGGTTTTTCTCTGCCTTCCCCTCCAACCTCATCCGTTTATCCATCTTCCATCCATCCAAGTTAACAGTTTCAATATTTAATAATTACATTTTTTACCTTCATCATAATTTGACTAATGTATTTCATCCTGTCTTCCCAGACCAAGGGTAATTCTTAATAATTAAACTACCCACCAGTAGTGGGTAGTTTAGTATTGTAGAAAAACCAAAGCTGTTTATTTTAAAATGCAGGCAAATGGGAAGGGGTGAACCTAACTGTTTCCAAGTGGCCGGTTTGGGTGAGGATGTGTTTCGTTTATATGTGTATTTTTGGACGGCGGTGGGCCACGGCCGCAGCTCTGCTCCTTCAGTTCTCGTGGGAGAATGGGAGACCCATTAGGAGATGGCTGTTGCGGAAATCCAGCTGCCTTCAATGGATACACAGGTTGAGTGAATGGCGGAAAATCGTAATATTGGTTTTACTCGCGACTATATTTCTCGTAGGTGCGGATGACACGGTACGAGAATCACGGTGGACTTGTAGGACTTGACAGTTTCTGACTATGGACTAACAGTTTCTGAAAAACTTCCCTCTTAATTTGGTTGTTTAAAAAACCAGACCGACTAGAATAAGGGTCATAAAAAGGGGGGAGGACGGTAGACTTATCGGTGCAACAGAAGGAACTGCGCTTGCCGTGATCGCCCCTTCATCCCTTCTTCATTGCATCCTTGGGATTTTCAGGCTACTCATTGATACCCTTCTACCTGAAAGATGCTTGCCGGCTGACGTCTTCAATCATATGCCTGTTGTCCCCGGTTGAGCGGCAACCCTTGGGTTACGAGAAAAGCTATCGCAGTCGGAGGCTTTCCCGGTCATAATGGCGTCATTTAGAACTTAAGAGAAAGAGAGTTTAATCTTTTCCTCGTTTTCTCCTCTATTTTAGGAGATTATGAACCTTTCTACCTAAAACGTTTCTACCGAATTCGGGTTGCATCACTTCGTGAAGGTGTCGAGATAGTGTTAACTTTAAGGTGTACGTATTTCAAAATAACTTAAAAGTGTTCATTTGTGCCCATAAAAGACATCCAATGCTCATGAACTTTCATAAATTGTAATAATTTATGAAAGTTCATGAGCACTGGATTGAATTCTTTCAACATCCCAGGAGAGGTTAAGAAAATTACATTTTGAATGAAGATAAGGTCAAGATTGCGTTAACTTAAAGGTGTACGTAGTTCAAAATAATTTTCAAGTATGATTTTGTGCTCATAAAAAATTTATTATTTATAAAAGTGTATTCGTACTAGATTGAATACTTTGAACATCCCAGGAGAGGATGAGAAATAGATATGATGAATGAAGATGAGGCCAAGATGGCGTTAATTTAAATTTGTACGTAATTCAAAATATTTTCAAGCATGCTTAAGTGTTCATTAGAGATTTATAATTTATATATATTCATGAATAGGAACTAGATTGAATACTTCGAAAATACCAGGGGAGGATGCGAAAATGACATACTAAATGAAGATGAGGTCAAAATATTGTTCACTTAACCCTTTCAGTGCGTTAAAACTCACACGTGTGAGTCATGGATGTATGCTTCCCAAGGGCGAACTCTCAGCCCTACCGCCTACCGGGTTTTGAGCACGTTCTCCCTTGACGGGAAGCCAACATTCTTTCCTCCACAATTCCACACACTCCTGGAGAAACCCAGCTTCCATCGAGGTTTCCGATCATTTCGGTTCTGGTCATTTCGATCACATCATCTCAATTGTGCGTGTGGAATGAACTAAATCAGGGGCGCGATCATGGTTCTCCTAAATGTCTGTGATCGCGTTAAATCGATTTCACCTTTCTCAATGTTAAACAATCATGGCTTTGCTTTTTTAGCTACCCCTTTTCATATTCATCAAGTACAACATTTCGGTTCTTGCTTGAAGGAGATATGTTTTTGGCGGGGAGAGTGAATTTCTTGGGAGAGCTTAATTTCCATGCGCATTTCTTATAACTCATTTTACTCTAAAAATCGAGGCTATAATGAAATAAAAAAGTATCACGGAGGTTTATTACTGGTCTTATTTTCTTATCAAAATCAAAACTGCTATTTTTATATATTTTTTATAAATTCTTGTGATGAATCTTCACAAAAAATTGAATTTCACGATCATGATTCTTTTGAACAAGATAAAAGTCATGATAATGCTGAGAAGTTAACTAAGGGCTTTCCGTGTGGCTCAATTTTTAGAGTAAAATGAGTTATAAGAAATGCGCATGGAAATTAAGCTCTCCCAAGAAATTCACTCTCCCCGCCAAAAACATATCTCCTTCAAGCAAGAACCGAAATGTTGTACTTGATGAATATGAAAAGGGGTAGCTAAAAAAGCAAAGCCATGATTGTTTAACATTGAGAAAGGTGAAATCGATTTAACGCGATCACAGACATTTAGGAGAACCATGATCGCGCCCCTGATTTAGTTCATTCCACACGCACAATTGAGATGATGTGATCGAAATGACCAGAACCGAAATGATCGGAAACCTCGATGGAAGCTGGGTTTCTCCAGGAGTGTGTGGAATTGTGGAGGAAAGAATGTTGGCTTCCCGTCAAGGGAGAACGTGCTCAAAACCCGGTAGGCGGTAGGGCTGTAGATTATTCAGTGAAATCCCTAATTTTTAAAATTTCTAATTTGATTCTGTCATGAGAATTTGATTTTGTCAAGTGGAACTCTGCCCGCCCGATGGGATGTTAAACTTTGGGCTCTTTTAACGCCTTTCGCAAAGACCTGACTAATGCCGACACTGGGTTTCTCTCCACCCATACTCCTCCATTCCACCAAAAATCCTTACTTACCCACCAAGCCATGTATCCGTAACAGAGAAATTGATCTCATTTATCGGTCACCTCCTGAAATAATAACCTAACAAGCCGTAACTATTGTTCCAATGCAAAATCCTGTATACAAGTTAGTGGACGTAATCCTACCCAGTGGGGTCATTTTGTAATCTCACTTTAGTGAGAATACGTCATAAAATCTCACTTTTTCGTAGTTCAACTTCCTCACCCAGGCGGCGTGACCATCTTCGGATCTCAATCGGTGAACTGCCGGTCATGTACTGGTATTTTAGACGATTCATCCGCTCTGATCCGTATCTTTCGACTCTTGATCCGTTTCATTATCTCCGCCTGCCATTAGTTCCATCTCACCTGTCATAAAGAACGTGAGATGGAGCCACCATCGTTTCCACTCGAAGCTTGAGTTGGAAAATAAACAAGGTCGCGAAAGATACAAACAATTTTAAATCGTATTGTTGTAATTTGCTAAACGTGAAGAACTTTTTCATTGCATTTTCAACTCTAATATATTGGGCACTTGAAGGTATGCTTTGTTTGAAATGCTTACGTTATTATTTGCTTGAATTTTCTGTGTATATATTTCGCATCAATATTTCCCAAACAATGTTGCTGATACCTTTGTTTACGTGTGCCTATCTGCCAGTGTATGGAGAATGGAATTCAATTATTTATACCATAATTTTAACAAATATTGCCTTAAAATATACGTTATTGGTAGATATTTCTCGTGCTTGTGAATCGAACACTAATTAGATGCACTTCATTGTTTTTAAACATTGAGTGATCGCTTACATGTCGCTTGTAGTTTTGACTGTATTTAGATTTTCGTGGTATGTACAGTGTAAGATATCTTCCGTAAGATGTTGATAAATCTGGGTATTTGCTAGTCTCGGCATCTTTTATTTGATATAAGGTAATTGAAGCTTCGACAATTCACGAACCGTTCGTGAGCCGATCATTAAGAGAGGGAAACGGATCTCCCGCCTTTCCACTAAGAGTCACTAAAAAGGTGAGATTACAAAATAACCCCCCAGGACGGGAGTCTACAATGATTTACGCTGCCATGAAAGAATTTACGTGGTCATTGAGTTCGTACGAGGCTGGCGCGATACCCTGGAGTAGAAAATTCAAGACCGGATGGCGAGAGTGATACTGAGCAAGGGGGCTCAATGGAAATGGGGGAAAAATGGCCACGCGTGCACATGGGCGAAGCTGAAGCCGAAACACGAGTGCATGGGAATGATTCTGAGCCGAGTAGACGCTACCTGGCGCTAAACATTGCTTTTCCGGTACATGCTAACGGAGATTAGAACAAAATCAAACGCCACAAAGCAAAAAATACCTAGTGCAAGCTTCTAAGGGGTGGGACCTCTTTAAGAGGTTTAACCATAATGACCATGCATTGGCGTTGGGGATCGAGACAACCTCACGCCCACGCAGACATTATATTCGCATTGGAAACTAAGAAAATTACTTTTTTATGAATAGCCACTACTGTCACCTTAATTCTATAGTTAGGATGTGCTTCTAATGGAAAGACTGGCAATCGAATATCGAATGGTGATTTCGGCTATCACGCTTTTCTGTTGTTTATAAGGAAAGCACGGGAAGAGATTTTCATCCTATGTTGTTTCACGCTTAAGGTTCACCCTGCGTCCTTCGACTCAAGGGCTCGACGTACGAATTATATTTCTCTCGCTTTTGGTGTCACTTTAAAAGTGAACGAATGTCTATGCACTCTAGCGCAGAAATTCCCACGAATAAATGTAACGAAAAAGGTTTAACCGAAGGTTAAGTTCCTGAAGATGTATCCTTTACTACATTGCGTATAGTAAGCCTTGGTAACAATAAAAAAATCAACGAACGATATCCGCCGACGTGAATAACCCACGAACTCCCATGCAATATATCTTATAACAGCCATTAAAACGAACAAACAAACTAAGAGTTCCTTGTTAGTTTCCCGTTTTCTCTTTTAAATCGGAATTCACTCACTTTCCCTGCCTTACTTATCAAATTTATTTCCAATCCGTAAATCCAACTTATCCATTTGTTTGTCATTCATGGAGGTTTTAATCACCTAAGTGCGTTTTTATTTTTTTCAAGTGCATAAGAGAGAATTAATTACATCTTATTGATCACATAAAGACACTTAATAATGAATTTGGTCCCAATGGTTGCCTCAATAGAAATACGTAAATCAGTTCTAATTTTAAGATATATGAACGTTAAGGGACCGAAAAAATGTGAGAAACGAAAAAAAATTTAAGTTTGTAGTTGGTTTATCAGTGCCGTATGAGTTGTATTAGTCTGTGTACAAGAACTGAACACTAAGTTTTGCGGGTAGAGAGTAATTGCCAAGACAGGAATGTTAACAATGGAAAAGAAGCATCTAAGGAGGTTAAATCGTTAAATTATTGTGATTTTTTCGCATTAATGGTAATAGGCAGGAAAAGTGCTATGTATAAAATAAATCTGACTCCATATTATCCTTCTGGGATACTTTTATTTCAGATCACTGCTGACATTAATTAGGCTTTCGAGCGAGAACGGGCGTCATACTGGCTTAATACTGGTTCAACTACTTAATGTTTTTGAGGCATTGGCACTATAATGTTCATTTAATATCATTGTGTAGCGTATTTATTTAAAGGTTAAAGTTACACATTTTTCCTGCCAATAAAATAGTCACAATATAAAGCAGCGAATACTTTTTTTTAGTTCTCAAGGATTTCCCGAAACACATACAAGAAGCGAATGACGCTTGGGTCCGCTCCTCGGAGTGACAGTAATGACCATTAAATTTATATTCTTCGACTTATACAGATATATTTTATTTATTTCCTTTACTTATCAATATGTTAAGCACGTTTCTTGTGAAAGCAGTAAGGTATTTTTTCAGTGAGATAAATAAAAAGTCGGATTACTTAAATGTTTTGACGCACATATTCGAAGGTCAACCTTCGATGGCGAGATAAAGGGGGAGGGAGGGTAGACAGGGACCGTGGATTTGTTACGTAAAAAAGCTCGAGCGAATTTGCCGCTTATCTGACACCTTGGTCGCCTTGTCCACCACGCATCCCACGGGCGAAGAGAAGATCCCTCCCGCTTTAATGGTCAAGCAGCTTAAGTCAAAGCCTACACTTTCTCCGCGTGCGCAAAAAGGGGGATAACGTTTCATCCATTTCCCCTATCGCGTAGTCCGACCATTTCCTTAGGGCTTTGACGCTGGCCTTGTCGCGCTCCTCCAAGACTTGGGTGCGCATGTATAACATGAAATTCAGGGCGTTTGATTTGCGGCTTAAAAGCAGAGATAAGGATCCTTCGCAACAACCTTTATTCCGCAAAACTTGGCTTACCGCGGCTGGACCTTTTATAGCTAACACCTTAAGAATATCTACCATTTATGTCGTTTTACACACGAAAGATGTCTTCTATAGAAATTTTCTCATGGAAAGCATTATCTAGACGGAGAATGCTATTTACAATAAATCATTATGCTTGTACATCACTTAAGGCTTTTTAAAAAATATGTATAAAACGAAAACAAGGAATGAAGAGCAAAAATTGCCGCATTTCGGTA
Organism: Pyrrhosoma nymphula; assembly: GCA_963573305.1. Taxonomy (NCBI): domain Eukaryota; kingdom Metazoa; phylum Arthropoda; class Insecta; order Odonata; family Coenagrionidae; genus Pyrrhosoma; species Pyrrhosoma nymphula. The sequence continues at coordinate 138,987,832 of OY754329.1, read as the reverse complement.
ATCAATTCGTTTAAACTCCGCACTCCTCTAGATACACAGGTATTCGTGGAATCCATATGCTCCTATAAAGCATGTGGATACTTCCCCGGCAAATTGATTCCCTTCATGGATTAGTCATCCCTGTTCGTAGTCAAAGTGATCAGGATTTCACCGGTATTAGCGCGGGTCGTAATTCCGCCAGCATAAGCATTTTAGGAGGCAGTTAATTTCCGTGGAAGCATGGTCGACAGTGCATCAATTGCAATATTACAAACCCATTTCCCTACTGCCATCGAATGCCGCGCTTACTCATGGAAATACTTCATTAAAGCAATTTTCAATCTACTATTAATTTCTATGTTAAACCGCATTAACTATTTTCAAACAACTTCGGATGGCATTATCTGTACTACAAGCAAGCTGAATTTAAACTCAACTGAAAACTAAATCAATGCTAACAATTAATAAGATCTTCACCATCAATTGTCGAGAAGGAATTGACTGCCAAATTTGATGCACGCGTGCTCGAGATTAGAGGATCCACATCAAATGATGCTTTGCATCAATAAATGATCTATACTGGAAGACATCCACTGATAAGTGTACATGCATTGTATTTTTCTTTTAAATAGGGCCACGAAGAATGCGTAGAAAAATGGAAGGTGTGACACACTTTTATAGAAGATTCGTTTTAACTCGTTACTTCACAGTTTTGTGAATCGAAACTGCATTCCTACATAACGCTCAAGCCAAAGAGTTGAGACCCAGGGCCACTAGGCATTTACAGAGTCGGCAAGGTAAATATTTTCATCACAATGGTGTTCCACGCGTATGTTCCTGCCCATCAATTTCCTCAGTTTGGCTGGGCTGAATTAGAATTTAATATCGCACTGTGACTGCTAAGCAATAGACAAATTACTCGAATATCATATAACTATGAATCTCGCGTCATAACATCACCATAAGTTCAGAATTAGTATAAATAAAACAAATTCTAAAAATTTGAGGCACTTCGTTAAAGAGATTTTGATTTATCTAGGGAATAATAGTAGGAAGGCCCTCGGACAAGAAAGAGGGATGATACTTCGCTCTGGTTAGGCCACATATCGAAAACGGCGCGAGCATTCGGTACTCAGTTCGGTGAAACTTAAAAATCGTAATAAACGAATAGCAAAGAAAAGTTTTTTTTGCCTGTATTACTTGAAAAAAATCAGATCACACGAGTTATGCGGGTGAAACGGAGGATACTATTTTAAACCATTACTTCATTTCCATAACTGATAGAAGCGACAAAATAAGAGAGACGCGTACCCTACCGACCTATGAGTCACGAACATTCCATCTTTCCACGCGATATTAATCACTAAAACATAAAGCGAAAGATGAAGACATCTCGTAGGCAAACGTGCCACTTTCCGCCCTTGACCGTTACTAATCCCTTTTACCTCCCTTCTTCGTGGCTGGTGTGCTAGCACTCCCTTGCCAATCACTCTTGCTGCTGCTGTGGTATGCTGATGTATATATCAGGCGGCACGTCGCTTCACCTGTGGGATCAGGATAGTATGGTGGATAGAGTACTGGCTTCCAATCCCGAGGGCTTCGGTTCAATTTCCGGAATCGGCGGAGATTTTACGGAGGAATCTCTGTCCCTACTTGAGATCTGTGCGGATAGCACTTCAAGTACGGCACTCAGGCCGTCATGGGGGACGTTAGGCTGTGGATCCCTTGTCGGCGCCCTTTATTAAGGGCAGGGAAATACCGAAACAAGGGTATGAAGGAGAACGAAGAAAATGTGATGGACGAGGAGGTAGACAAACGAAAAAGAGCTTGGCGTCTAGAGTGAGTAAAGGAGGTAACTGAAGTAGGTTAGGAGGGGGCAGAGTGGGTGGTTGGAACGGAAAATGAGGGGCGAGGGGATTCTGTATCCCTCGAAAATTCAATTATTCACTTCTCCACTCTTCTCCATTTCCATTACCTGTGTCCATGTCGTTACTAGAGTGAGTGGCTAAACGGCGGATTTTTTCTCGAGGAAATCGAAGTTCCGCTCTCTCTTTCAATTGTTTCCTCTATCTCATATATTTTGGCCTTCCGAATAGTGAAGTGTGAAGATGTTAAAGGCACTTCACTAACTAATTTTCTCCGCAGGTTAACAGCTGTCGCAAAAGTACTTATTGATCCCCTTGATTGATGCTTGGGGTTATTTCCAGAGACAAGTATACGAATTGCGAAGACTCTAATATGAAGTGCAGCGTTGTATGGTGCAAAACCGTGGATTCTGAGGAAAGAGGATGAGAATAGGCATTAGGCGTTTGAGATGTGGGTATGGAGAATAATGGGGATAATTAAATGGATGGAAAGGAAGGCAAAGGAGGAAGCGCACGGCTTACTGACTGAGGAGAGGAAATTGCTGGAGGAGATTATGGGAGCAGGTCAAGTAGGTGAGTGGAACGGGTAATAAGGGGCGAGAGGATGCTAATGGAGATAGAGGGGAGGATGCTGGGTACAAGGAGAAAGGGAGGATGAAAGAGAAGAGACTTTTTGCATGGGATGATGAGAGGTAGGGCGTATGCCGAGTTGAAGGATCCGATTAAGGTGTTTGCGGCCTGCGCCAGTAGAAATCTAGGAAGTTCTTACTCATTTTCATCTAAATCTACCTTGACTTGAAGATCACCTCCAACAACGATAAAAAAATGCCAACACTAAGTTTCTCTCTTCCCTTGTTACACCACTCTCCGTGTAATTCTTTCCTTGCCAACGAATCCACTTATCCTTAGTGGAGAAAAATGAGTATTCGTTCATCCCTGAAGAGGATGGACGACTCATCCTTCGACACTTCGGCAGCAATACCGAGTTTGACCCGGTGGAGAACCCGAGCTGTCCACTAAAATTACCTCAGTTCTTCGCCGCCTCCCCAAAAGTATTAACCAATCTACCAAGCACTGCCCGGTGACTGAATTTTGCAATGCGATGTCGGAAATATTAAGTAATGTAGTCGATGAACGGCATCACACAGCCCAATTCTCCAGCGCCGGCTATCCTTCCTCCCGGGTCGCCACATCCAACGGGACGATGGCACGCTGGCCACATTGAAAAAAGCCGACGGGCCCCAAAACAATATTTATACCCTTTCTCCGCGTGAGGTGTGGGACGATGGAGTGGACGCCAAATTGAAGCCATTCAGAGAGCGAAAAAAGGGGAATATTTACGAGGCACTTTCATTAGCCATTGTGCGTCGGCTTTCCTCTCCCTTCGTCCATGGACCGCCGTCAAATCAACATCTTTCTTCTCGGACGTTTGGACATTAATATTTTTTTCTCCTCGCGATGAAAAAGCTGCTTTTTCGCGGGGCACCCTTAAGCTCGTCGACATCGACCGCTGACGAAAGTCGTCGACGAACGTATGTAGTGTACGTCCACGAAAATATATCTGCTATGTTCGAAGAATATACGATCACCAATGAGGAAGAAGTATTCAAGAGGAGGGTTGCACTTTAAGCTCTGTTCACACGGTACCATTTTTGGCGCCAGAGCTGGTGCGGGAAGTGGCTAGTGGTAAATTTGTCCGTGAGAACAACCAAATCGCATGCCATCTGCCCGCTATCCTTCAGCACTGATTGCAGTTAAACTGAGAAGAGAACTATTACCGAATTATGAAAATAAATATGGTGGCATAACGCAATCCGGGGTGTCATATTGTGTCTTTCCTCACGACTAAATGTTTGATTCGTATCATGCAGATCTGAACACAAAACGAACTAACACGAAATTAAATTAAAAAGAAACAAGTTACACGACAAGATTAACTAGTAAATATTTCCGACAGATTGTAGCTACTGATAACTATGAGAACTATATTTAAACTTATTACCCAAAGGAAATATTGATTCGAATTTCAACGGAAAGTTTTCGGAGTTTAGTCAACCACCACCGTCTCACCGAAATGTGTAATATGTAGCCTTCAGCCCAAATATGACCTTGTCTTTGACCATATGAGCCACAGGGTTATTTTCAATGTATTGCTTCAAGGGAAGAGGCGAGTTTCATAAGCCGTAAAATACGGCACGTCCTTATGTTCAACGTGAAGCGGCCTTTATTTCACTCCCGTAGAGTTCTCAGCTGACTTAAATGAAATCTCAACGCAAGGCCCCATCGACCATCTCCATCTTCTTTATATCCGTGATAGCGCCTACACCTTCCCATACGGGCCCCCCTTGGGCCATGGAATGGCGGCGGCATCGTCGGGAGAGCCATTCAAACAGGAAGAATAACAGCTCTTCGACCCACGCCGATACCACACGCTGAGAGGAAAAAAATATGCTTAGCAACGATGGCCATCGCCCAATTCCAGTTAGGTTGTGTATGCACCCATATTGAAGAAGTGAAGGAGGATTAAGAGGAGGAGGAAAATGCAAGCAGAATTGATTAGAACATTTTGCAAATCCATCATCTTTAAAAAAAACAAAAGGAACGGACCATTTATGACGAAGGATCCCGTCAGTGAAGTAATGAAAGAGCGAAACTGAACATCGAGCGATATTTAACTTCGTGAAAGGATAGAAAATAAATAGATGTGTGCTCGGCAAAATTAGAAGAGTAGGTATGCGTCAAAACAACACGTACCATGCCATATGTTAAAAGAATGGCAAAAAATAAATGGAAGTATTAAGGCATTAAGGAACAATTTCACGCGCTACCCATGTATAATGAATCATTTTTCGCAAAGAAGCAGACTTCACTTTCGAGTGCCAAGACACCCGAGCTACTCTTTCATCTAACGGATTTTTTCGCATCTATGAGTATATCTGGCTTTCATATCCTAAGTGTCCATTTTAATACACAGTTGGCTAAAGAGATACCTAGATAGGCGAATTCTGCTAAGGATCAGGAAGAGAAAACCCAGTAAATACATATTAGTATAATTTTTCGTGTGTACTCATGAAAACCTACATTACACCTTTTTTGAAAAGAAAAAACTTAGTTGTTTCCAGAGAATGTCTTTTAAGAGCACGACATTGAATCATTTCCCTAGCTGGCCATATTTGATTAAGAAACGCGTGCACCATTTAAATGAAAACTGCGTAAACATACATATTATTGCTCGTAAAATTTTCTAGGGAATTCAAATATTATTTTCAATGAGGATATTCATCGTTTCCACCTATTCAGGCCTGGTTCCATCAGTTTCACTTTCAGTGAAGCTGATAGCTGCTGGGTCATCTCCACTAATCCCCATCAAATCAAATCACATTTAGGAAGTAAAAAAATGTAGCAGAAGGAATCACAGATTATTCCACATTCCAAAGGAATACCTATCAAAACGCAAAAATAGTTTCATTACAAGGCATCACGAGGTGATGGCTATGACGTGCTTCTTTTTCCGTTTATCACGGAGGAATTATAACTTGAAAATCTTGATACAGAACCTTTTGAAATGCTTGTTTTCGGATCCAACACGCGATTAAATTGGCTGGGTAGCCGTGACCAAAACGTAAAGCATAGGAAAAGCTTTGAAAACAACCACCACGAACCTCTATTTTTTTCAGAAACGTAAAAACAAATTGAATATAAACGCAGAGAAATATCGGCAAGTAATGATATTTCTTTGCCAATGCCAAGATTCAAGTCCTGGGGGAAGTCTGTAACTTTACATTAAGTTTTTGACCGTCGAGACAAACATTAACAGTTAGTCTCTATTGTGGGCTATATCAACATAAGTGAGTCTATAAACCTCATATTTCTCGATGGTCCACAGCTTTGGCATTGTCACCTGAATCACTTTGATCGCTTATTTAACGTACAACCGCTTACCCAGATGAAACGCTAAGTAGTCGATGTCGCAAAAACTATCGACCGACGGAACAGATGAGGTATATAAACTAGTCCATGTCTATAAAGGCTACAGGGGAGACCAGGAACGTTTGCTTATAGTCGAAAGAAGTTGCCGACTTATTCCTCTTTATCCCCAGAAAGGGAAGACAATACTCCACCTGCCATCTAACCAATCCCAAATAATCAGTGAGAAAATTCTTACAGAGACTCCCACTAAGTTTTCTCTAAAGTGTTTTCATTTTTAAAGGTGAAAAATAAATGGATCTTCGTTTTTAGTCCCAGCCATTCATTTCAATGAAACTAAGCGATCACCAGAGTAGTCATAGCGGAGGTGATGAACGAGTATGGACACACCTTCACACGGAGAAGCTGACAGAGAAGTTTTACATAGACGTTGGAATAAGCATTCCTTTTTTTAGAGCGAGGAGACGAGCGTGATCACAGAGATAAAACCGACACACGTGCGCCCGGACGATCCTCTTTGGCTCTTTATTACCCTAGAGAGCAGTCCCTATGGGTATAATTCACGAGGCACAACATCCCCTCCATCTGAAGGATCTGAGAGTTAACGAAGACGTTTAACAGCAGGAAGCCTCTTCTGCAACGTGGAGATAAAGCTATCATTTCTTTTGAATTTCATTTTTCATTTCTCATAACAGTTTCCTTCTCATCTTACGTCGTATCGTACCTAAAGCAGTATCTCGACGATCCATGTCGAAATCCCATTTCTCAACGTAGTGCTTACTCCGTCTGGGAGAGGCGCAGAGTAACACAATGATCAGGACTCATACCTTAAAAGATTATTTTGTAATCTCGTACTCTTGGTCCCCGTAAATTATATTATGTTGCTTATGTAATTGTCTTATTCTGTTGCTTTACACAAAACAACGTAATTATACCCATGCTTCCCGCAATCTTTTTCACCATATCGGATCGGATACTCACTGAAAAACCTCTACCACTGCCAACATTGAAACCCGGAAGCTCGGGTTGAAAAGTTAGTGTTCAATCCATTTCACCAAAAAATCCCCCCAAACTTATAAATAATTACACCAATGATAAAAGTAACTCATAAATAAAATAACACAACTAGAGACAAGATAACGGAAAAAGTAATGATGAAACAAAAGTTTATTACGGGTTGGTCGTTTTGTTCCTATATTTTTTATAAAGCTAGAACGTACATGCATGAAAGCGTTCGAATCCTTCTTATAGTTATTGAGTTCGTTCGTATAAACCGCAATTAAAGAAGGGATATCTGGCAATATTATGTATCTATTTCCAAACTTTAACTTTAAAATTTTGGTATTTTTTCCCACATAACTCAATTCCCTCACCTTTGCGCTTTCAGAAGAGATGATTTGTATTGGTTCGGTACACCCCAACGAGTCTTCCAACACGCCTTCTCTTTTTCTACTGCAAAGTCAGAGCTGCTGTTCCTTTTCGTAAAGGATAATTTTTGAGCCTTTAAGTGAATGACATCGACGCTCTTCATTGGTTTGTTGAATCAAGTATCGGAATATACCTTTGAATGTCGGAATTCTTCGAAAAATTTCACACCAAATCACACTCCTGGCTATTACTCCACTTTGGGTACGTTTGTGTATCAGAAGTAACTTTGGCGCAAGTTTTGAGCAACATCAGTAAGTACTGCCAACAAATTGAAGAATGGTTTGCTGCACTACTTTCCAACTATCCTCCATACCCGCGGATGGGCAGGTGACACTCCTCCAGTCCTCTACCGGGAGGATCGGAGAGAAGCTCCAGACCGGGAAGGTTGGAGGGAGGTGACCCTCCTCCATACCTCTACCGTGGTGCTGTTGTCCACTGTCTGCAAGTGGTAGGCAGGTTAAATTTGGGACAGCACAATGGATCCAAAGGGGTCTAAGTGCTAGGAAGGCACTCATACAATCTACATCTACCCGCTTAATTCGTTCATAATTCGTAATTTTAACATCTCTCATTAATTGCCTCCGATATTCTTACCCGGTCCTTTTCTTCCATTATTGTTCCCAGGAGGCCATTATGTATGTATATGAATGTGAAACATCTCCATGAAAGTTTGCCCGTAGTATTTCCTGGAGATCCCACTGAACATATATTCTCCCTTTCGCTTCGCAAGGCTTTTTCAATGGTGGTTGTCTCTGATGTCCACATGATCTTCAGGACACAACATTTTCATCGTCTTCTGTATTCTCTGTTCTGCCCGTGTTTCACAGACATACAGGAGAATGCTCCAAAACTATGCTTAAATAAAGTGCTTTATAAATGGACAATATGAGTTTTAAAATGTCCACAGAATGATTTTCCTTTGTTTTTAATGCCGGTTTATGCTATTCACGTCGATAAGTCAGAGCATGAGACTGTTGATGTGGTTCTTAGGATACAGCCAACAATATATGACAATAATTATTCTTTACGAATGGAGAAATCGAAGTTGGGAAAAAGTATTCACTTATTTAAGCGCGAAGTTGGAAATTTATGAATCCTAATTTCCTTGAAGATATTCATGGCTGTCACAAGTACGGCGATGAAATTCATAGAAATTGTCAGAGGAAAAAATCGACCTGTACCGGGAGTCGAAATACGGACCTTTGGCTTGCCGGGCCAATGCGCAGACCAGTACGCTACACAGGCTTCCTGACTACCATGGCAATTTAGGAGGATACAAGGCAACTGGATGTTAAGCCCTTACAGTCCATCCAAGATGGCAGCGCAAGGAAGCAGAGGACTTCAAAGAAGCCACAACCCATGCGTTTGCATCCTATACCAGCACTTAATGCCGTTCTAGGTCACCAATGATTCGTGGCATAGCACGGTATATGTGCTGGAATCTCCTCACCCTTGAGCACGCGAGTCCTACCCTCCTTCCCCTGGCCAACTCTCCCAGAACCCACTTCTTCAACAAAAACGCCCGTTCCCACCCGATTCCGCACGGGGCAGAGGGCAAACAAATTTGCCACTCGCGTCGAGTAAACCAGGCTAACTCATTGGATGGTTCCGTATTTGCCAACATGGCAAAGCACAGGTTACTGCCAATGCGGTGGTTGTTTCACAACCAACATGAACTAAATGCATTAGGAACAGGAAGGGGAAAACATTGATTGGGTAGCAAAACACCTCTTTATGTATATGATAAACTTTTAATCATTTCCCACAACAGAAATCGGGACCTAGAACAATAAATATCACGGGGGAGACGAAATTATCTGCGGTTTTGAAGTCGTCCGATGCAGCCAAAATAGTAAGGTGAAGACTTCGGAACGCTAAGGGTCGGAGACTCGGACACAACCTCGGGCACGAGTTTCCTCTTCAACTATGGATGGCCTTTGGTTATACGGCGCGATATAACGTAATCAGTAGGAACACCTAAAACCCTAGTCATATGATACTACGGTTTTATTTGCAATAGTGCACTGGAGTGATACATATTTTGAACAGATATGTATACTAGAAATAAGATTAAAAATCACTGGTTCCATGCAGAGTAAGGAAGCTCTTTGGTAGCAAACTCTAGCGTTAAGTGGCCGGATTCAAGTATTCTATGACTTTGAGCCTTGAGTTGACATTTGCATGGCACGAAATTTTGCCAGATCAGCTAGTATAATGGATGAAGGAGAATGATCGATACCATTATTTCTCATAGAAGAGAGAGGCGACCTATTAGATGCTAACGTAATTGCCATTCTTCCAAGGCATCTTATACACTGTTTCCGTAGATATCTGCTGATTCCCACTCTCGCGATGTACTACAATCGGTATTGTTTCCCACGAAATAACCCTCTGATCTTGAAGATTTTATACCACTAAAATTTTAGTTCTACTGCGCTGCTTCCCATGCTCTTCACCCTGTTATCAAACAATGCTAAGCGGTCTTTGCTTGTAATAATTTCTCATGCAATGGTATTGAGGTGAGGAGTTTTCGGTTACAATTAGAGCACAATAGCGCTTGATTTCGGAGCTGAAATGTAGAGCAGTCACTGAAATAGTAAAGCTTTGTAATTCTACTTACAATTAATCAACCGATTCCATCGTTATGGCAACATCATTTCATACATTTTTGGATTATTACATAACATCACATTTCGTTCAGAGAATTTATTTATTTTAAGAGAGAAATTTTCCACCGCGGAAACATACTCAGCATTTATGAAAAAAAACGACTTCCACTGATGCAACAGCAAATTGGATAGGATTCAAGTTTGCTGTGCTTCCATTTTCCGTTTGCGCAAATCCGGCTCAAAAGCAGCCTCCGATACGCAATGTTTTTCACTATTTCGGACCGATTGTATGTGTTACGAACCTTTCGGGTAAGGGAAATGATAGAAGTGGAAGGGATTCAGCAATGGGTTTTTTGTACAACGAGATAGTGTTTAATTCCTAGAGGAGCGTGGAGAAGACTTGAGAACTCAATTGTAACTCGATCACTAACTGTCTATTTAGCGCTTATGATATTGTTTCATGTATTTTTTGCAATTTTCCATTGCCGGAGGCTACGAGGCCAATTAACTGAGTTGATATAAAAAGATATAACGATATAAAAAGACCAGAATGCGCTGTCAACACGAAAATTAAAATAAATTAATATGCTTTTTAGTCCAAATACCGAAGAAACTAATAACACTTGAAACGCAGAGTGTGAACTCTGGGTTTCTGAGTTCTTAAATTTAAATCTGAGTTCTTTTATTAAAAAAAATGGATAGGAAAAACGAAGTATGTACAGAGAAACTGACTACCGTGAATTATTGCATTGTGACGTTCAAGTGGGGCAATTTTTGTCACGAGTTTGGACAGGAGGGAACACATGCTGTGAAGAGTTGATCTATATCTGAACCTGGAAGTTCATGTGATTTAAAGTAGGCGAATGAAACAAGATGAAGTGATGAACATTTCAAGACATCACCTTTAATTTAGTAAAAACCCAACCGTGGGAAAACAGCGGAATCAACGTTCTTGCGATTTTCTCTCAGAAAGAAATCAGATTTCACTCACTGTGCACAGAGTTATCTCCGCTCTTGCCCAAAAACTCTGTATGAAGGCCTTGGCCACTCGGCACACCACTCCGTGCCCGACAATTTCGTCAGGTGAAACCGCTTCAACTGGAAGATGATCAGAACTAATGACGAAGTGCTTAAACGTACCTGAAAATAGAAGCAATGACACAAATTAGACCACAAAAGGGTCATATCACAAGGCATATTCAGCAATCCATACAAAAAATTCCAAAAATATCAACGACATTAACGTAGTTTGAGCGAGATACCCTAAATAGTACCTAGATACCCTAGTCACAACGGTAACCAATTTGAAATTTTATTTTTTAAATTTCAGCTGTTGTAAGAAGCAAAGAGTTAATATTGTAATTTCAATGGCGCAAATATAAAGATGTATATGACACAAATTCTAAGTAATTAAATGCATATATCTACATAATACTCTAATTTGAATAATTTTTCACGCCGTACGGTGAAAACGCCTTCATAACGGTTTTTTTTTCGATTCAGTCAAAATCACTGAATTGAGTAATTGATTAATTTTTATAAATATTTGAGAAAATATACAATCTAAAAGATATAAAATCCTAATTTTTTCGTTATTCTCAATCTGGAGCGCACATTCGTAGTCTATCCCAAGTAAAACAGCTTATATTTTTAGGCAAATAACTCGAAAAGTAGTTCAGATATGAGTTAATATTTTGACATTATTGGAAAGACGTTTTTTTTCTTTAAAATGAGGTCAAATTCATCAAATTCTAGGTGAATTGATATCTCGCTCAAACTGACTTAAATATGCGACGATTCATTAGGTAACTTAAAGTTCCCTTGCGTATTAGAGTGAAGGAAAACTCGTGAGCAATAATGGTCACTTAATATAGTCTATGCGTTTGCACAATATATAGAAGTTAAATACTTTAAGCGACACAATAGATGTTTTCGAAGTTTCCCGTCCGGTGAGATCAAAGTCAACAACATGGTGGCGTACCTTTTTTCATCGCAGCATCAATATATGTAGTTCCAAAGCGTTTAATAACTAACATGCAATTTTAAATGTCACCAGCGATTATCATCAGTAGGTACCTATTTTTTCGATTTTAAATCGGTTCCAAAATAAAATAATTTAGTATCCTACAACCAACGCATAACAGAAATAATAATTTACTATAGAAAAAATTACAAAAATATCCCAATAGCGTTCCATACATACTGAAGTACTCAATATAATAAATTTGAACATCACCACGGCAACAGTCCCTGAGCATTCGCTCCTTTCCTCTGACGTTAGGACTAATATCAGCGCACACAACGTACAAATGGTTGCTGCAAGCGTCAACTTCAACAGCAGTTTGCCAAATGGCATCTAAGGCGAGTGTTTACGATTAACGATGCGCCAAAGAGATTCTTCAAGCGTTCGATTTCTTCGGTCGCCAAATCGAAGTTCACCAAGGCTCATCTTCAAGCATTGGCGTCCGAAGATAGTTGTCCAGTATTATGAGCGTTGCGACGACGACGCGTCGTGCGAAAATACACTTGACGGTAACATCCGCTGCATTGCACGTTGAATTGTTTAAAAAATATATAGAGGCAATTTTTACTGCCAAAATTGAGTCAGAAATCTCAATCAAATGAGACGTAATTAATTTGTTCGAAAATGTAGGGGGAAAATATTTTAATGTTGTCTACTCTGGAAATCTAAAAAATCAAATGAAATCGCCCGAAGAGTCCACTGTCAATCTAATCGAGGATCCCATTTAAGGTTAGCTTGAGGAAACATCTGCTCGACACTAGAAATTGGTGACAAGACGTGGACCAGGCATAACTCTCCTCTCTTATCCCGTGTAAGAAAGTCCACCCAACACCCTTTAAATGACAATTAACAAGCCATAAACCCCGTAGTAGAAGAATAAGGATCGATCAAAGATGAAGAAATTACATCAATGAAAACATAAATTAAGCGCACGTTGTGGCTTGGGAAAACGTCAATAAAAGGTGAATGAAGGTGAATTGAGAAATTACGGGATAGAGTTTCGATTAATATGGAAAATGTACTTGGTATCGACCAAGGCAGACCCAAGAAATAAAACCTTATTTCAAAGAAAATTTTCAGAGAAGAATAATGAAGACGGGATATATGAGGGCCTGAGAGTCAAAGTAATACAAGTGACATAAACACGAAAAACGATATGAGTGCATACGTTCGTAGTTGGTACCGTCGGGTACCGTCAGGTAGCTACGAGAAAAGGAATACAAGTGTACGAACGTATGGTGCTGCGATCTAGCTGCCGAACACTAAGCTACTTTGCTTTTTGTCATTTATTACCGGAGTGAAGTGATACAGGTGACACTGGACGATGTTAGTTACTTGTATTACTTTGACTCTCAGGCCCTCATATAAAAACAGGTAAAAAATACGCCCCGCACCCCAATAAGACTCTCGGGAAAAAGAGGGGTGTTACGGTATGAGCCTACCCTGAGGTAATGTGCTCGTGAATGGAGTTAGCGAAAATAGATCGAGCATTGCATACAATAAACATAACGGAGCAACGACTCACGTTGAAATATTTAAAAATACTGTCCAGCACCTATTTTCAATCACCAAAGTGCGCAATTGTTCAATAGATTATGCGACACTTGCCAAGCAAACACATTTTCTTAGGGTCGACCCATTTGGGTTGACACCTAGATTGTTTTTGCTACAAAATAATGCCGTGAGAGGATTTTTTGCAAGTAACCACTGCGTTCTTCTTCGGATCTATGTGTACTTGACTTTAGGCTTAGGTAATAACTAGAATCAAATACAAAACTTTCACATTTCCACCATTTCGTCGAAATAAATTTGGGTGGCAATATACACAGTGTATTTTAATAATGGTTTTCCACAACATTTAGCCAGAAACCATCAAATACCTAGATGATAACTCTAACATCAAATGTGATATCTTAGTTTTGTAAAGAGTCACTGGAATATAAAAAAATAGAATACGATTAAAGAATAAATTAATGTAAAGTATAAAGAGATTTTCTCGGTGTAGAAAGGCTGAAATAAATGTAAAGAAAGAAGGACATAATCTCCGCCTGCATAATTACTTGCTTGAATGTCGTTCACTTGAGATGGCTTAAATAGTATGGACGTGAAAGCCATGAATGGTGTCGGTCAAGGAAGCTATTAAAAAATAAGGGAATTTATGAGGGAAGGTATAAGATAAAGTAAATTTATACTCAAATACGAAATAGAGCCTTATGTAGCTCAAAAAAGAAACACAACCGACGGAGGAAGGACATAGAGTAGAGACTAAAGAGAACTGAGAGTGTAAAAGGATGGAGATGGTCACCTGTTCAGCGAAAACCGCAAATGAGGAGGCGCCAGATGTTGCAGAGGAAGAAGAACGGATGAATGAGAAATAAATCGCAAGGGGTAGCAAAATAAAAAGACGGTGGACGTATAACTAAGGGGGAGCGAAGTGCTGAAGAGGGTGATAGAGGGGCAGGTGTTTGAAGAGCGTGCAGGAAGGAGATGAAGAGGATTTTTGGAACAATACGAAGGGAGGTATAAAACACTAACTACCGATTTTATAATCTCTGGTTGAATACTTTCTCGGCACGAAATCGAAACTAATACATTCTCCCATTGATAACTCTCACGTTAACTAACCGACAATCTGTTGTAATATACAAAACCCAAACTCTTATTTAACAATAATTTAACGAAAATGCTACACCGTCCCTCGTTAACGTTTACCTGAAATTGTACAACTGGGGGTTTGAAAGGAATATCATAAGGGAAAGGCATATAGTGTCGTAAAGGAAGCGTCGTGGAAAACCCCGTGGGTGGATAAAATATATGCAACACACTGAAACCTAAAGGTTGGGTGAGGCATCTAATTTTATTTGGACAACGAAAATCTTGATCCGCCACTAGCTCTAATTCATACATTTAAGGCGATAGGGTGTACCATCCATTTTAAAGAGGCATTGCCCTATTAGTCCTCCACAGTAATATCTTCGCAATACTCGAGGATAGCTAATAGAGAGAAGGACATGTAAGTTGGGAAGACAGCGAAGTAGTTTGGTATCCGCGGGGAACTTTTCAGCAATAGTGGTCAACGGAAGACTACTTAGTAGTTTGTAAATTTTTTAACGAGCGGAGAATGCATAGAATTTTCACAGACTTAATTTTGTCAAAAGATTGGTATACCATAGCCAAGGAATGAGAAAGAGTTTTTTGTGACAATGGACTGCTTTTGGCTGGTTTATTAACAACTACTGAAGTATTTATCTTTTACAAATTTACCGAATGTTTAACATTTCACTTCCAGTTTTGAGGCTCATATTCCCATCGTAAACAAATCAGAATTTGGTGTAGAGTTCAAAACCGGTAAAAGTTCCCAGAACTGAGGGTCATAGCGGTTAAATATTTTTCCAATATTACCAGCTCAATTTACTTTAATTTCTGCTAAATTCTATCCACTCAAGTTGCGTGTGGCATCCAACTAAAATGTCTGCCTCACTCAATTAATTGGATGACTCCCCAGCATATATGTATACATATATAAACTGGATATAACATCCGATTCTTGGGCGTCATCTTTCAGCCTTTTCTCTCCCAATCAGTGAACTGTCCTTGAGGCAATCGCTAAGTTGGATAGAATACCTACGATCATGCGTATAATTTTCAGTGCTAAGATATTACATACTTTATGTGCAATATACAATTGGTTTTATCTTAGAATTTATTCGTAATAATAAACTAAAGAGTGATAAAAATGGCCATATTCTTCAGTTAATTGGCAAAAGCCAGTTACAATGGAAACACCGGTTACCGTTCGATCACCGCAGATAAGCATCGTTGGATTCGGCTCCAGTTCGAAGGGGTGTTTCTCCTATTCGTCCAAGTGCTGTTGCCCCAGTCTTCAAGTGGGTGACAGTAAGTACGAAATATCTACGCCGTCAATGATAGTAAGGAATCAAGTACAAATTGTGAAAGTATCGTGAAAACCTGGCCCTACTAATCTGTCATACGTTATATCGTTCATTACACAAACACGACTGTACATGGACACTCAAACAACTGCAAAGTGTGGAGCGGCGCCGCTAAAGGTCCAACAAAACAAAAACACCAACGGGAACCATAGAGAGTAAATACCTCGGTAATGGGGGATGCGAATGGACAAAAATAATAGCTTAGCCTCAATGTATTGACCTGAATCCCTAAATTCAGGAAAAGAACAAGCCCTTTACGCAAAAAAAGGAAAACATCATTTCTACGGAGCGATCAAATGCTGAACGAGCACTGAGCTTCTGGCACTCATCACAGACATAAAACGAATGGCGTAGTTGATGACCAGCCGCGTTCCTTCTCAAATATCCGAAACCACGATCGAGGGAATGTAAAAATAAAAGGAAACCAGACTTTAAAACGTTCGTTGTTGGGTGGGCCAACAAATCTCTCTTTGGGCACTCACGTACTGTGGTATTTTTATAGCTCAGTGAGGACGATAAAGATTGCCATTTCGACCAGTGACATTTAACCAAACATTCACTCGCAGCTGGATCTTTGCCGAACGTTCCGTTCAAGGATTTGGGGTGGTCGTGGTAGCGAAGGAGGGCGAAAAATCAAAGGGCAAGCAGCCGAGTTGACACAATGGAATACGGTTCGGTGCCCTTTTATTCTTGCGGAATCAATTCCATCACTGTCTGTTCTTAAAAATGACAATAAATAGGAGCCAAGACAAGCCGTGTTAGTGGTCGATTCCATCACCACCTGAATTGGGATATTTTTTTGGAAGTGTGATAATTTAAATATTTATGACCCCTTTATTCGTAGTTATCCTAAAGAACTCACGGTGGGGGAAGTTATATGTACTGTTAATTTATTTGGTGTAATGATGACAATCTGGACTTTTATAAAGGGACACTCGAGGCCAATACCATCTGTACACTCCAGCATACGATCCTCCCCCCCCCACCCCAGAGGAAATTAATAGCTGCACTTTTGCGTCATGCTAATGAATTTATAGGGAGGGGTTACACTGAGTTTTCCACATTTGGGTTTATTTTTCACGGCCATGTTTTTGTTGTAAATCGGGCATGATGATCTTGATGATTTTAAATGAAATGAATGTAAGTAAAATACACAAATTTTAAATTGTAGCGTTACCCTTTTCCCTAATACCTCTAGCACCACAGTGAACGGTTTTGTCAGTCATTAACATTTAATGGGATATACATTTTTTTAAAGTAGTCCTTGATTTAAAATGGTGAATGTGCTCCCAGGATGGTAAGTGTTTGATGAAAGGACCCCTTAGATCACCAATATCGATAATTTTTGCTGAGTAAGGTGACTACGATGGGACGTGAGAAAATTAGCTTGCTCCAAGAGACAGGGGACGTAAGTGATCAAGCAACAGCCTATAAAGGGTTGATTCAGAGTCCTCCTACATTACTCTCAGGGTGTTGCAAGTACCAACGCGATGGCGACTTTTCCCTTGCCCGGAATTACGAGAGTGCAAGTGAGACGGGGTCGGCGCACTCCTTTTCCCCTTCATTCGCCAACCCGGCGCCGTCGCAGACATGAACCTTTCCGCGAATGCACTCATGCCGAAAGGAAATTGCGATAATTTTCTTAAGGCAGCGCATGACAGAAAGGAGAGACGAATCTCAACGGCGAAATTAGCGAGATTCACTTCGGCAATGGGAGGGGATTAGGGTTGGAGAGAGGGGTTGTGGAGAAGAAATGTGGCAACGCTGTTCGCGGGAATGAACAAATAAGCGCAAGTGGGGATTATATTTTAGCGCGGAAGGCCCTCTTTCGCCACGTTTACGGCGCGGCGGCGGGCGGCCTCTTCTCCACCCGAACACGCGGTCTATTTTCGCGAGTGTCGTTTATCCTTTTTTTGCGCTCTTGCCTCTTTCCTCCCTCCTCCTCCCCGCCAGCGATTCGAGCGGGAAGGAGAATAAAGAACAACACTTCTCCTCTTTGCAATCTCTATTGTTCCAAGCCTCAAAAAAGTCTTCTTCAAATAAGCGACTTACATAAAAGAAGGAGGGATTGAGTGTTTCCCGACCTCGGCCGGAGTTGAAAGGAGTGCAAAAATGATGTGCAAGAAGATTGGGTGGAGGAGAAGGGCGTCTCGTGCCGCATAGTGTTTCTCCTCGCGTTCCCGCTTGTTTTGAAAACAACTCCTGTTATCCGTCGTTTATTTTTCCCTGCCTCGCCACACCTGCTTCTCTTCTACACTTTCCCTTATTCTTAAAGATAATGTAATTATTACTAACGTTAGGTACTGAATCGATCCTTAAGGTAGGTTTATAGAAAGCAAATTGCGCACACTTGAAAATGAAATTAAATTACTACATTCCAGTCACTATTGCTTGATTTTTATATCACTTGATAATTTTCATAATTTTCAAAATTTATCATAATTTCCATGATATTTTAGGGAACTTGACAGTTTACTTTTTAAGTGTTATATCAACATGTAGCTCTACATTTCATTTTCTCTTCCAAGGACTCCTTGTCCTGCTGGTAGGTGGCCTCTAGCCTAATCTCCTATCGTTTATACGATTAATATGGTGGTTCCATTCTCTTCTATTGCTTGTCCATATGCTAATGTTTTCAATTTAACTTATATGATCTCTTTTGTAGTTCTGTCATCCCCGCTATTGATCGCAGTATCTTCACATCTAATGGATTTAGAAGGCTGCTGGTTCTTATTGTGTCCGGTCTCGTCCCTGCTACGTATGTCATTTCAAATTTTAAGGCTGTTTATTTCCTTGTTTTAGCTTTCATTCTTACATGTTTATTACACCAAATCATTTTGATAAATCAATATTTTATCCTTCATATCAAGATTTATTAAAAAACATACCGTTCATATATACCTATGCTATTCAAGGGTATAATGATGGCTTCTTTATCTAGCGCAAACTGGGAACTGTTATGCATTTCCTTCTAAGGCTTCTTTTTACGTAGTAGGTACACTAAAACCCATGACCTGGGTGGTAAAAGAAACCCTCCAAACTGGGACTTGAAACCGCGACTCTAGGGGAAAACCGGCAGGTGAGAGCTTAACCACCCCTACCGACGCCGGCAAGATGTCCGTTTAAAATGGACTTCATTCCATGAAGACTAATAACGATCACAATGAACTACCATTACGGTAATATTCTATTCTGGGCATCTCTCGAACCCCTTTTCATGAAATTAACATTAATAATTTTATTCCTCCTAGTTAATATTTTCTAGTTGAATATATTAATTACATGACTTACTTTGAACCGAATTGATTATTCCCATATGTAGTCTATAAATATAGTAAACTCAAATAAAAATATAATAAAAACTAAAATTTAAATATTCGAAAATTATCCATAAAGCTGCTGCGTAATCATTCAAATTTGTATAGTGATTAGCATAATGAAAATTAAGAGTTAATACATGTATTTCACATTTATAAAATAGCGTGAACGAAAATAGACGACCGCAAAAAATGATACGAATTGCCACGCAAGGAATGCTGCAACATGGGGACATCCATAGCAAGCTGAAAAAATGTCATGTGGAAAAACGCGAGGGGATAAAATGCAGCTGAAGATGAAAAATAAGAGCGAAATATGCACGCGAATTTCTCTTTAAAATACCTGACATCGTATCCCATCTTAAGCTTCCCTTCCCATGTCTCTCTCCCTGTTCTCATTGCGAGTCTGGCCCAGCCTGTCCTCGCCTTAATCCCGAGTTTCCTTTTCCCTTTCAAACCCCCACAACCAGAATGCTGACGCCATAACTAATCCACGGATACTCCCCTATAGCTATCTCGGGAAAAGTGACACATTCTTTCATCTATCCCCTCACGTGGTAGGGGTAGCCTATTATCGTGTAAGGACAAATGACTTAAAAATTGCATATTTTTTCATGTTGAACTTAAATATCCGTTCAAATTTGACATTTGAATACGTTTATGACAAGTTTGGATGGGGCTGCAGATCGTACTGATTTTCCTGGACCTGTCGTTATATTTTTACTCGATATTTTACTCTGCATAGAATTAATTCAAAGTATATTCTACAATTCTGCAATCTATCTGCAATTATGGATTTTAAAATTTGATACCTCCGTATCATAGGTTAATTTGGTTCGCAGGGATCCATTTCATCCACTTTTTCCGCCTTCAACGCGCCTCGTATTATTTACCTTTCTTCATTCCATTAATAATGAATATCCTTTTCCTATCAAGCATACATTCCTATATTAAGGAGGTTCGGTGGTTTCACTCAACTTAAGAGAATTCGACGTAACTTGCTGGAAGCATTACTTATGTTGTCTTAAATCTATCTGATTTTTTTCAGAATTATTTACCGCAGATTACTTAAGATATTTGATCGAGAGGTGGACAAAAAATTACATGGGTTCTTATGGGAACACAGGGTACGAGTGGCTTAATTCATCAAAAAGAACCTTTTTCCAGTTAATAATAAGAAAAACAAAAATAAATTTTTCTAACGATTTTCATTCATTATTCTATTGATGATTTAAATTATTTTTGTTTTTCTTATTCTTAACTAGAAAACGTTCTTTTCGATGAATAAAGCTATTCGCACCTCGCGTCCCCATAAGAACCCATGTAATTTCATGCCCACTTCCACATTAAATATCGTAAGAAATCTGCGGTAAATAATTTTGAAAAAATTCAGGTAGCTTTGGGAAAACATAATTAATGCTTCCAGCAAGTTTCGTCGAATTCCCTTAAGTTGAGTGAAACCACCGACCGTCCTTAAAGCCCTCTGCATCCCCTTCCCTCTGATGGGGGAAAAACACGAGACATTCGTGGCGCTGCATTAAAGTAACTAGGATGTATTAAGCAAATACTAGGATGGCTCACCAGTGAAAATGTGATAGAGAGGTGCTACTTTGCTCTGGTGAGGCCACATCTCGAATACGCCGCGAGCTTTTGGAACCCAGCAGAGAAATTTTTAACTCGCGAAGCATATGCATGAAATACAAAGGAAATCCCTTTAAAAAAACTGACGTTAAAAGCTTTGTTAAAAGCTGTCGCAAGCGAAGAGCTAGTGTCACACAGCTGATAATAGGACAAGATTGGGATTCGTTAGAGACTCAGAGGCTTGAGGCTTGGCTCAAATTACTTGAAAAATTCAGGTCATGCGAGTTTCAGTATGGTGAAAAGGATATTATTTTTATCCCGCAATATATCTATAGAACTGATAGAAGCGACAAAATAAAAGAGATACACTTCGAGATTTTTTAGCGGAAGCCGAATTCTTCTTGTGTGCCACGTGGAGATCACTTAGAGAGTGTTATTCCGTCCGTCGGACGAGTAGTAAAATTGTGGACCCCTTGGCATCTTTCCTCAAATAGAGGTCAAATCTCGTCTCATAATAAACTGGATGGTTTGCGGTACCACAGGGATATTTTAAAAAAGCAGTCAGGTGAGAGATAAAAAGGGAATGAATCGCACTCGATGAGTAAGCATATGTTTTTGCAAGGATTAGGAGAAATGACCGACAGGTTAAGTGATTTGCACCATCACGGACAGGTAAGTTGATCGAGGGATTATATAAGGAGAGCGGAGGGGAAATAGGGAAAATCCCGGCATCTGTAATACTCCAAACGGCGGGCGCCAAAGGTTCCAAAGCTTTACTTTCAACCCAATGGAAGAAATACTGCACTTTAATTACTTATCTAGTTGCCAGTCGATGGTTTGAACGAATATAGCTGATCAAATTCACATTACGCGCCTGGTGTTCGATTTAAGATATTTTTGAGCTGCAAAACTAACTTTAAATAATAGTTTCAAATAATATTTTACAAAGAAAATACTTTGTCTGATACAAATACTCGGAACTATTTTCAGCAGTTTGCAGCAGCAAAATAAAGCAATTTTTGTTTTATTTTCCAATGTTAAAGTCCCTGGTACCTAGCAGTCAAAAACTGCCTGCGACAATAATCTATAGTTAAATGATATTGTTTCAATAATAAATAATGGTCACAAGAAGGAAAAGCGTCCAGCTATCTCAATATCACTTGTAGAGTATTTCTTTCTTAAAATTGAACGGTTAGCATGCTTAGTTAGTATAAGGTAAGTTCATTTATGAAAACTAAAATTAAAAAATTTAAACGCACATTGAAAATCATTTTGAAAATAAATATTAAAAAAGAAATGCCATATTTTCAAATGATACACGATAACTCCCATTCTTAAATTGCCCTTACTATTTCTCGTCATACGATATTATATTCGGCTGCAATAAAAAATCGACTAATACAGATAATGGACTTGAATTGAAATGGTGAAATAAATAGCTAATTACCCTGACGCAGTTTTTTTTAAATTTCTGCGAGCTTGCTCTTCATATTTCAATTTCCTGATACTTTAATCGGTTGAAAAAACGAAATACTCATGAATATGGATAATTCAGACTCGTGAATTGAAAACAATGTTTCGTTTGCATAGCAGCAACTTAAGCTTGATATGAAAAAATAAGGGAAAGAGAAAAATCAGAAATTTCGGTCTACTTCGCCTGAACTGGCCACATTTATTTGGAAGAAAAATTAGATAATTTACAAAGTTTTCCAAGCGTCAAATACAGCCTCATTATTATTCAATGAATTGCTAGAGGAGAAAACCAAGGATGACAAATGATTCAGCTCCGACGCACATTTTTCAAATTTTGACCAACGATTATTGAAACCTGTCTTTAGCCGTTGTGACTGAAGAAAGCCGTAACGGCAGGACTAAAGGAATCTTCCCTCACGATGAAAACGCTGCACGTAGGTCTTTTGATGTTAAAAAGCGACTACGATAAAAAACATTGCGTTAAAATTCACTTTTGAATATCATTCGCAACCACACGCTCAGGTACAAGAAAACAATAATTCGTGGAAATTATCCGCGAGAAAATCTGTTGATAAGACCGAATTTGAGCTTGGGTTTAAAAATTTAAATATATTTCCAAGTGGAAAATTTTATGAAACAAAGAATATCACAAACTACAACACCCGGATTTCAATGCTTAAGCATCACCTTCAGGTGATTTACGAACGTGCAACTGCTCCCTTATATATTTCACAGAAACATGAAGTACATATGATTGCAATTTCGTAATTCGCCTGAAGAGGATGCTTCAACACTGAATCCCGGGTCGCGTATTTCATGATATTCTGTGGCAAGCAAAAGTTTTTACCTGGAAATAAATTTAACGACGGAATGCCACAAAGTCTCACAAGAACGTGTTTTATTCTGCAAATTTACTCTCCCAGCCAAGACTCGTGAACGGCACATGGTAGATCCGGGTTCGAAAAACGGAAAAGTGTAATGATTTTCTTTCATAATGAATTTCCATACATTGATGCCGAAGGAAAAATACTGAGTATCTTTAATGCGACAATTTCACTCTCAGATTCGCAAAAAAGAAACCTCGGGGCTCTTCGCGAAACTCAACTTGTTTGAGAAGGTATCCACAAGGAGGGAGAAAAGGGCCGTCGTCATACGCTGATAAGATAAATAGACTAAGAAGCACGACATACAGGCCGTCGTAAAAATTATATCTCGCCGCCTAACGGCCCATTCATTACCTATTTCCGTCTTAAAGGCGGAGAGCGCCATGTCCTCCCCTCCCTGCCGCACCATCCTCCGTCAACCCAGGCCGCCTTGTTTCGCACGTCCCGGAGAAATTATGGCCCACTCATCTATTAACGAGGTGAGGGCCGTCGGCAAGGAGGGACATCAGAAGAAATGCGAGAAAAAGTATAGCAAAAACGTCGAAGAGTTTGTTTGGAAGACCTGTGCACTGTGGGGCGAAAACAAATCTACTATTAAGTTTATTGTATTTTAATTTTATGAAATGGCTCCAGGATTAGTGTCCTAATTTCGGCGGGCAGTGGAATCGCAAATATAAAACGAGCAGGGAGGTTGCCTCATGACTGCGTAAGTAAAAAAAAGATCCTGATAACTTTCACCATTATATGTAAGCCATTTTAGAGAATAAGTGGGGAGTGAGGCGCTTACCGAGGAACACAATCGAGGAAAAGTAACAGAAATATAGGTAATACATTTTTTGACGATAAACGTCTTATAAAACGGTGCGGGGGTAAAGGTTCTTTAGGCGAGTAGTGACGCAACAGAGTTCTGTATATCAAGTACTTCTCTATAAAATGGTAAGTAAATAAATAAATAAATATGAAATAAAATAATTAGTAATTGATATTTCAATAATGTAACAACTTCTTGAGATGACGCATCTGGGAGTGATAATAACAAGATCGGGACTAACAAAAAAATAAAGGAGAAAATTATCGAAGGTAATAGAATAGCTAATTGCCTCAATTATTCAATATGGAACAGCAAGTATCAGCGAAGGGATTCAAAAGAAGGAACGTGTCAGTCAGTGAATAGACCTATTCTGGAACATGTAGGAGAAACAAAAAAAACACCCTTCCTCTAACAATCGCATCCTTTTGAGATCAGTATTTGTGATACCTGTACGGTAAGTTACGTGGAGAGGTGGAATTAATCCTGAGGTGGAGAAAAATATTGTACAGCTACAAATAGGTATGCGTCGGTAAAAACCTTAAAGATTTTAACTCTATTCCATTAAATCTACGCTAACAGGTAGATTATTGTAGTACGTGACGAAAAAATCTTGCCACGTCGCACAGCCAGTCTTGCCCGCGAGCATATTCTCCACTGAAGGTGGAGGACACTCGGCCGGAAAAGGTGTGAGATGAGGGTGGGAGTCTTGCAGGACCTCCACCGCGTGGGATGAGAGGAGCCATAAAACGTCTTCCGCGGCGAAGCGGCAGAGAGGGTCTTGCCCCCATATCGCCGCTCATGGACGTACTGACTACGTATACATGCATACTTACTCCGTCCGGGGAATGGAGGGGCCTGTATTTATACTGCACCGACAAGCATACGTGGGTGGAAGGCAGGTAGGGGAAAGGAGAGAGAGCATATAACTATATACACAGCGAGAGACGCCGCGTCTGCTCTCTCAGACAGACATTTCCCACGATCCCTTGCGTGGCCGCTGGGAGATGATGTGTTTGTAATACAACGCGGGTGACGGAAGAGTCCACTCCAAGGAAGTCAGGAGTTACTGGAGTCATGGCTCGGGTAGGAGTTTATGGATTCACTTCAACACTCACTTACAATGCATATTACACATTTTTGAACAACATATATGTATGTATGCCAAAATGGGTTGCGACGATTAATTATGATTGAATTTTGATTTGTTTCTAAAGCAATTCACATTGAATGACGATCAATTTCATGCAGTTGCATTCGCTCGTATCCGTACACGTGTATAACAACCTAAAAACTGCAGAACGGTAGCGCGAACTAAATAACCACACCAATGCGCGGGAAAACCATGGAAAAGTCACTTGAATTGATCTGGATATAAACCTGGTTCTCCCACTTGCCGGTCGGATTCATCAACTATGTATACCCCCACTCAGTTGAAAAGACCATAGCCATTTTATATCGGTTACATGACATAAGCTACCCAACTTGATTTTCAATGTAATATTAATGGTGGAGAAGACTCATCCAAAACTTATACATAAGCCAGGGGGCTCAGGTGAGGGTAGCTGACGGTGAATCAGGGTGGGAAGTCATAGGTCGCGGGGTAAGGCAAGGGTGCCCGTTGTCGCCTTTGCTTTTTGGCATCTATTCGGAGGAAATGGTAAGAGAGGCATGTGAAGAGCTAGATGTGGGATTCTAAGTAGGAGGCCAGCTGATAAAGTCGGTTAGATTCGCGGACGACCAGGCATTGGTCAGTCGGTCATCGAAGGGATTGCACTCTTTAGTAGATGCATTCGAAAAGCAGTGCGAGAAATACGGAATGAAGATTCATCATAAGAACACAAAAGTACTGAGATTCTCTAGGACAAAGAAAGCGAGGCTGGTCATAAAAGTTGGAGGGCACAAACACAAACTAAATGTCACAATTAGAAGACTTTTATCATTTTTATTTTTGGTTGATTTTCTTATGGCACTTCATGCAATGAGCCCTTCTATCTACTTTATCTACGAAGCAGAAACTGAACATGAGTGCCTACACGCAACGCTCATTCAACTTAATGGAAGCTGATACGAGTTCATGCGACGTATGCAGGTAGGAACCTTCCTGGCAGAAACGCAAGGCGGTCAGCGGCACGGAGGAAGGGAATACAGCCGTCTTATCTAAATAGAGAAAGAGAGAGAGAGAGAGAGCGTTTGGGAGGGGAGAAAAAAAGGTGAAGGATGTATATGTACATTTTAAGTAAGAAAGAGCTGTGAAACAAGGGATATCAAGTTTGGTCAGCGAGAAAACAGTGTACAAAAAAGAGGTAGCGCGGAGAATATTGAAGTATTGCTCTACAATAACCGATTCCCGTCAACGTACTCCCGATTGTCTAATAGTTTCCAAAAACATTTTTCAGCTAATTTGGTGTCTTCCTTATGCATTGGTAGGTTTTTGGACATGCCCTATTTGATACTCTCCATTACGGGATATTATCATGGATTTCAAAGCCAAATACATAATGTAATTTTCCATAACATCATGTTTCTATTAAGAGCTAATATATTCTTTCTCTTCTTTTGTCATGGACATTCTGATTACCTTACTCCATCTTCCGCTCTCATGGTAAGTACCAGTAAGAGCGGAGGAGTCACAAAGCACAGGCATTAAGCATTAGCGTCTCTATCTACCACGTCAAACATGCCGTACCTAACTCAATCATGGATTTGAACTGCAAGTAAACCTATACAGTACTCTGCTGCACTATATGACTCAGAGACATGGACCATAGGGACACTGGAACAGAAGGGAAATGAGGATTTCGAAACTTCGTGCTGGAGATAAATGCCGAGGGTCAAATGGACAAATATGATCAGAAACGAGGAAGAGTACGGAAGAATAGGAGAACATAAAACCATATGGAGCAGTATCAAGAAGACAAGGTTCAGATGGATAGGCCACCATTTCAGGCACAACGAATTAGAATGAATCATAATAATAATAAGGAAAGTCCCTCGAGGAATACCAAGGGAAAAATACAGAGACCATCAAAAACGGGAAATGAAACAGAAGAGCTACAAGGGTATTAAAGGGAAAGGATAGAATGGAAAACTGTTTTAAAAACAGTTTAAGGATTTCAGGAATAAATAATGATGAGAGTCACTTTGCTCCAAAAGCGATTTTCAGTTTGAGGAGCTGAAACCAGCATAAGGACCCTTTTTCCGGAGAGATTGTTGAATGGGACCCAACAAGAATTCCGGGGAGTAGCTGAACCCAGATCCTTACCGATGTTTTATGGTTCACTCCTAGGTTCTGAAACTGGAGAGTTTTTAAGGAGAGAAACTAAAAAATAGTAAAATTCTAAATATTGTACATGCGCAAAGGCTATATAAACATCACTAACGAGTTTCCTTTACTCCTCAAATCTAATTTTTGGAATGCTAGTAGAATAAGGTAGTTTCCTATTTTTTATTGTCTAGATAGCAGGGAGCGAAGGAGCCACCGGGAGTAGGAGTCGTTCTGTAACGGAAAAATAGGAGGTTAGAGAACTAATTAATAAACGAGAAAAGAGAATTAATACCACTGTTCAACGGATGACACTTTTAGAGCTTTGTGGTGCGAATGACCCTTGCCGTCGAAGCACCCTAAAACCAAATACTACTACTACTTTTAGAGCTTTGAGAATTTTCATAGGTGATTATAATTAGATGTTTACCAGAGATTACGCACTCTGAAATACAACTGTAAGTTGAGGCGATGAAAATACCCTATACCTCGAAATGTAAATTATGTACGTGCGAAGTCATCAAAATGGCTGCGGGAGTCCCGCTTTTTCTAGGCTTTTTCAACATTAACATTTAATTTCCTTGTAAACCGCAATTTCTTTTTATAGAAATTATTTGCGTACAATGAATATTCTTATGGTGGACCACGAATCGCAATTAATGAATTCTGCCTCCTTTTATTCAGTACTTGTTATGACTCGCAGTATAAACCTTAATTTTCAGCAACTTATTAACTAGTTCGCAACCTAATTCAGACGAGGAACTTTTTTTTTTTTTTTAGCAAGAACAGCAGTGGTGAGGGTGGCTCACTGATATACTTATAACGGAGAGCGAAGAGAAATACGTCGCAAGGAGAATGAAGAAAGGGAAGCTGTTTTCCCCCTCTTAATTTTTTTCCATTTTATTTACCGGGTGAAGGCCATCAGCGGCAAGCGCTAAAAAGATTTCGGCCAGCCGGTCGCCAGGGACACACGTCTCCCTCGTTTATTTTTACGGCTACTCCTCACTCCAATATTTACGTGCGTGAGGTCACTCGACGAAAACATCGCCGTGACCATCCACAAGTGCCCTAATTAACCGAAATTCTGGCTGTTACTTCTAATCGAGGAGAGATTTCTCCGCATGCGAAAATTCAACGTGAGTACTCGATATTATACCCACTGTCATGAGGCAGGGCTCATAGCAGTTTTCTGGGACATAGTATGGTGAAAAGTCATTAAGAGGGTTCCAGCTCGTTATGGACCCATAGTAGCAAGGGAGCAAAGTAGCAGGAGTTATCACAGCCACTATTATATACACCTAAAAACCTATTGCCGTGTTCCAATTTACGTTAATGTTTACTGGCCATATTTAAAGTTACTCAAATGCAAATTAAACGTAATAATCTAAGTCTGGACCAACTTAACTACCACGAATGAGATGGTGCGGGCTAGGAAAGGCTGTCTAACCGGCCGTACCAATCGTACTGATTCAACACGTTGTCTGACATGGCAAGGGTAGTGAACATATTGAGTGATTGTGGGGGTGAATTTTAATTCATACGTTAAACTATCGTGCATCATTAACCTCGAATCAATAAAATTTGCACTAAATTGGCGTAGAAAATGTTTTAAATCTCTTCAGCCCCTTGGCGATAGAGCCGTTAAACTGATGTTAAATATTGATTTAGGTAAATGAGTACGAGGCGGTCTGTTGATTTCATCAATTCACACGTCAGCATTTCTTGCAGATACCCAAGAGATTTTACAGCCCTCGAAAACGAGACAAAGCGGTAGAATTCGGAACCCGAAGGGTCGGTCTCTGAAAAACCGGTCACCGCGGTTGAATGGGTTGTAGCTATACGCCTTTGTTTACTTTAGGAAACGCCGAGTGCAGTGCGCTCACCATTCTTTGGCAAATCAGACTTTTAGAGATTTCAATACCTTTCCGCCTCCAACCCTTAAATTTATAAATACATTTGCCCATCCATCTGCCACCTTGGGAGAAAAGTGTACAAATCATTCGAGCCTTGCACAAAAGAGCACGAGCTAAGTTGGAGAGAAGCGGAGGGAGGTTAAGGCTCTCAATTATTTTTAAAGAGTGGCGGATGAGGACCACCCTTTGATTAGATTAATGGGCCGAGATTGTCATACGTGTCTGTTTCGAACGGGGTGCATTCAACCGCTTGCATAAAGTTCCGTGCAATAAAAATACAGAATAGAGCAGGTGACTTGACTCACGAAATAAAACTTTTTTTTTGTAATGTGATCTCACCCTATATTGCTATCGCAAGCAATTTGTCCATAATTTCAATAAGCATGGCAGTGCTTTTTGTACATGATTTCTATTTTGCATTTTTATAGATAAATCATTGCGTTATTGCAATATTTCAAATAGAAATACACGAGTTCTTTATGAGTCATTCTAGGCCTGTGCGATTGTCGAAAAAAATTGATATCGATCAATTATAAGAATAATTGAAAATGTGGTCGATTCAACTGTCGGGAATTTAAGAAATGACTTGAATTAATTGAAGTCATTCAATTAATTGACAAAGGGAAATTAGTTGACATCAACCAATTAATTGACAGGACTCAACGGATCGTGCTTTCCAAGCGCTTTTCTTTGTCAATGAGAAGAATAAAAGAACTAATTAGAAAAACTACAAAATAATTCAATCAGTTAGCTTTTGTTAATTAAATAAAGGAACAGATCGCTTTTTAAAGACAGACGGATGAGATCCTCAGCGTGTTCATCCGACAGACACTGGCATGTGTCGATTACAATGTTCCTGCCAAATTCCACATATCGCTTATTTATTATTGAAATTTCGAGCCGCTTTCTTTAGCGTCGCATCTGGAAATCGATGCTGCTGACCTGAGGACGAAACCTAGGGAGGTGGAGCTTTTTTCTTCGAGTTTTTTTATTGAGAGTGATGCCATGTATTCATTTCTTGGATCCTTCAAATTTCATCTTAATGAATCCGTTACTCCACTAGAGGTGCTTCCAGAATAGTGACAGCTGCTTAATATTCTGCAAGTATTTTAATGACACCGCACTTTAGCATGGTCGTATTGTGATCTATACAGGTGTAGTTGTCATATTCCTGTCGTATCTTTATTTGTTCTCTTTTCCAGATTTTGCATTAATACACTATATATTGCGATTTTACTAATTCGGAATGGATTTCGGATTTTGGAAAGCACTAGGAAGATGAAATTTTATACTTATAAACTATGTATTGATATGATATCACGTTGATTATACTTTTACTTCCTGAAAAATAAAAAGCCAAAATTTTAATTTTTTTCGATCCCCAATTTTTTGGGCCAGTTTTGCCCTGAATTTTCTGAAAGGAGGTCACTCTTACAGTTACTTTTATTATTTTTTTTAATAGAGAAAAAAAATTGTACACGGTAGCCAAGTTTTGTTTCTCTCATCAAAATATCCCTGAGATACTGTGCCTCAAAGTTACCGAAATCTCATAGTCATACTGAAGAAGGCTGCGGCACAGGGTCAAACAAATTACTATATCTCAGCAAGTATACCATCGGCGAACGTAAAACTTTACAAATGTTCATTTAGTATATGTGTGAATATCAATACAAAATTTCATTGAAATCCGTAATGGTCGAGCGGGGCACTTCTCTGAAATCAGACCACTTGGCATGGAATGACCCTTATGCTTTAACAGTGGCTGACAAAAGCTGATCCATTGAATATGGATGAGCGCGTATTTCCATGGTTTCATTCATATTCTCAGGTGCTATCTTATCGTATAGTTTCATCAATTCTCTTTTCTTATCATGGGGTGCAATGGACAAGAACTCACATTAGCCTCACGTGATTCTTGGGATTTAATTGTGCCGGAAAGTGTTAGACAATTATTTAATGTGATGTGTTTAGGGGGAAAAAGTGTCACTTTTTACATTAATATTATGTGTTAGAAATTAGATACATTATTTCTCATTATTTTATAAGTGAGTAGTGGTACGCCCAAGTAGCAACGGAAAATATATTAGAGTAGTTACTACCTGACTACTTAACTGCTATTCACTTTATTAATGAAAGAAGCGACCTACCCTCAGTAAAAATATCCTTTTTTTAAAGTTGGGCTTTCAAAGCGTCATCTGCGAATAAGTTACATTCTTTCCAGTGGCATTGCTTTCGGTGACATTTCCACCTTGTACACACCAGAATATATTCTTGGAAAATAAAAAGTATTTACCGTATAAACTCGTGTAAGAGGCGCACCTTTTTTCCCAGAAATCGCAGCCGAAAATGAGGGTGCGCCTCTTACACGAATCTGTCCGTTGCAAAATTCCGACACCCGAGTTTGAAGGCTAATATCTCAGAGATGGCTCGATCGATTTTAAAATGAAGTGCATCAAATTAAAGCTTGTTTATTTCTGCGTTTATTGATGGTGTACAAAACATTTTAACGTTTATATCGATTTCAGTGTGTGCTTAAAAACAGAATTTTAGCGCATTTTCCCGGGTACCGGACGGATACATCGCATTTACGGCTTCGTAATAACAACACGAATCAAGATATCGAAATTTCCTTTACAAATATTGTAGCAAAGATCTTTCCTAACAGCTATACGAAGTTTCATATTATTTAATGCATTAGTATTTTAGTTATAGATGCAAATGCACGGATCCGTTATTTTCCGTTCCGCGCATCCCTGAAAACCGCCGTTTAGACCTTCTCCAAGCTCTCGAGTTCATCATCATGAATCCACTTATAAAATCTTAAAGGAATTCGTTGGTTAATCAATATCGATTAACATTTATTTTGGAAAAAGAGCGCGTTCAACTGCCAGGAGCATGAACGGAAGAGAAAGGGAGAGGCGCGCGCTGTTGCCCAGTCAGAGGGCTATCCGTAAGGCATTAGAGTATTTGCGTAAGTGAGGTATTTTGTTGAAATTTATTGTAGCGAGTAGTGTTTGGTTTCGAAATGCCATGTACGAAATACCAAGTCATAATTCCTACTAATTAATTTAATATATAGCTTTTAATTTGCATTGTTTTAGCATCGAAATTTCCAAGGTCTAAACGTAGTGTGACGTCATCTCCCATATTAGCAGAAGCGAAATAGCCTAGCTGTGCGATGAGAGTAAAATAGTATTTGCCTTTTCGAAGTTATTTCGATATTTGAAATAAAACTTTTGTGCTCATCATAAAAGTTGGATTCGCAAAGGCAAGTTCCAATAATCTTCCGGGTGTGAACGCGTTAGTGATCGGAGATTTCCTCAGCAACATTGCATTATGGCACGAAACAATACTCTTGGTAGCTCTTCTTTTTTGCAGTAATTTTTAATTGATATCATCAGGCATCTACATGGTAATTTTTGGAACTATTTAGCCTGTAAAAAAGGATATTTACCACACAAGGCTGTAAATACAACTCAGAACGAATGTAAACAAACCCGGCAGCGATTGTGGAGTAAGGGCGATTACGTCACAGCAGATTCAATATGGCCGCGGTCCGTTTGTGCTCAAGGTTCGAAATGTGATTTTAAATCGCTTATTGTTTAAATAGTAGGAAAGTTACGACAGTAAAATTTTGGATTTATGGTTTTTACGCACCAAAGCAAAATTTAACATAGTTTCCAAAAATTGTGCAAATACTCTAATAGAATACCTGCGGGGGAAAACCAGTTGTCGTTTCTCTGTGCATGAGTCATTTGGACTCTGTAAATAGTGGCATAAAGGGTGACGCGGCGTTCGGGCACGCAGGCGTTCCTCCGCGTTGTCTTGTAGAGCCCGCCCGAAAGCCGTTACCAATATGGAGAAATGCCGCGGAAACCTCAGATCCAAGTGAATACTTACCTCCGGGGTCTATATCTGCCTATGAAAAATGCCGCGTAAATTATAAGAGAATATCGCAAGCGGAAGGCTTTTAAAATGGCCGAAAGTTCGAAGTTAGGCCCGCAAAACCTCGCAATAGAAGAAAAAAAAACTCAAAATTTTTTCTTCAACTTCGACGCATAAAAAGAGGGGTGCGCTTCTTACACGGGTGCGCCTCTTACACGCGTTTATACGGTACTTAACGTCAGCTACGCTAACGACGAGTCGCTCAGAAACATGACTTATATGTACGTCGTATGGTGTTTACCTTCAAATCGCCAGTTTTACGTATTCAAGAAACAGCGCTTGGTGTCCACTGTCTCCAATATTTACATTATAATCGACAGCTCCTCTAACCAGATACACGGCAGTTTCAAAGTAGCGCTATTTTAGATCTATTCTGGTAAAACTTTCGCGAATTTAAATAGCCATTACGGCAGAAAGTTTAAATACACGTTCATTTTAGCCTCAAAACCCATTTGGATACGTATTGAAGACATGTCTGAGTGCGCACCGGCAACTCAGTTAAGGAACATTTACATTTTGATGCGTAGTTTTAATCATGATTGTTTATGTAGTGGTGTTAATGGTTGATATCCAAGCGCTAAATAATGCGTGAGTCAGAGAAAGCACTCACCAACTGCGTTGCAAAGACACCAAATGGAAAACCACGATCTAATACCAATTTTGCCAATACCAAACGTAACGTGAGAGGGAAATTATTCTCTCGCCGAAACGCCTGTCTAGAAACAAAACTCTTTTCAAGCTCGGGTGATAAAAATGAGGAAATCAGCGTGAAAGAAATATTTTCGACGAACAACTAGAATGAAAAACTGAAACTTGGTGATTCCACAGTTAAATTTTTAATTCTAATATGAATGAATTCCATAAAATTACACCTGAAACTACCAATTATAGAAGAACAACTAATAATACAGGTATATTTCACAAAATCAACCACTTAAAAACCAATAACTCAAGGCTTAGCCAACATTTTCCTAACTTTTTCCTAAAATGAGGTGGGAGAAATGCATAAAAATGCCACAAAATCCCCCGCAAGCTCTTGCAGAAGTAACTTGCCAGTGTAAACCCTGCCTAAGAAATTGTCTAAGAGAATACGGCCGATGCGTGCAACAATCAATACATAAAATAGCGTATTGAACAACCAATTTGGCCTGTCTCAGTACATAATCTGTGCCTGTATCCCTGGAGTTAATTTTTACCCCGTCTTTATATTAAAATATTGATTATTTTATTCCGTTGTGATGCTCTTATCCAGAAAGGTGGGAGCTACTAAACATCAGATGGCATTCACTAAAAGTATTCTTAATGCACTATACGGAGGAAGATATAGGGAGAACAGCGGAACTGCGGCAAGGAAGTGGGTGGTTGAGAGAGATAGAGCATCTCGAAAGTGCATGCCGTACTGTCCGTCTGTAGTCCCTCCCCAAACGGCCATATTCCTTAGCGGAGCATAATGAGGTGCCGTGGGTGGTAGGGGGCGCCGAGTGGATGCCGAGGGGAACGGCGTCGGACGCCGAACCCACGCCCTTCTATGGGAAGGGGCCACACCCGCAACGTGGCTGGCGGCGGCGGCCAGCACCTTGATCTCTCGAGGAGCGAAGATTCCCACTCCCCGCCTCCTCCCCCTCCACGGGCCCGGTGCCAGAAACACGAGTTTGCGAGCAAGACCATAAACACCTATTATATCTAACACACTGACCCACACTCTTACGTCCATCATCCATTTCGTCATTTAATCCTTCGAGGAATTTCAAGAAAGAATTCAATCCCACGGTGTATGATATATTCACGGAGAACGACAGCTACGGTCACCGCTTGGAGCATGCATTGGCACATTTTTAAAGTGACGGTTAATGTTTAATAATTTTCGTTTCTTTCCATGGCAATCCACAATACCTGAATGCAAGTATACAACATTGCCATTACCGTCGCATTCACTCATCATGTCACCATTTCTAACATGACGGGCACCCAAAATCTTGACATTTGAAACGAGCATTACTGATCGTAGGGATCCAATAATGGTCTTTCGAAATGTTGGCAATTTATTTTGTTCTTCTCCGGTGAATTTAGTTAGATATATGTGAGTTGCATTTACAAAAAGAGCTTGTTTGTAGTATAATCATGTAACGTTAATTACTAAAAGTAGTAAATCGCATTCCCAAATAGAGAGTAACGATATATTTACTCTCCAGCAAAGAATGTTTAAAATACCCAGAAATAAACACTAAAAGAGTTTTCGGTCCTGACTGAAAACTCCTAAGGACAGTTGTAAGGTCAGAGACGCTACCTAATGTTAATATATATTGATGATTGCTATCGTGTCGACAGCAAATATTATAAGTCAAAAAGTTTTATAGCTGCATTTCTGTTGATTATTTTCATTATTATTTTAATAATATTCTCTTTCTCGCCACATCTAACATCAATGGAATAACATATTACGAATAGAGACTAGGCAAACCCGATGTATATGCCTCTTAACACCTTGTGAACTAGGCCTAGTTTTCTGAAACAACAATTGGGATTTGTATAAAATTTGATTACAAAATGTCGCTCTTGGCAGGGTTGGAAAGCTTTGTGGCCTTCCGAATAAGGCCCAAAGGCCTTATTGCCCGAGTATGAGCACGCTTTTTCATGAAGTACTATACCGCCCAACGTTTGATTGGCAGGTTGATTTATTTATTATAAAACGAGGACCTCAGGCATTATATTAACAGCTTGAAACTGCTTAATAATTTATTGTCACTTTGATATTTTTCCTTCCGATGCTAGTAGCCAATAGGATCGACATCAGTACCTAATGTGATAACGCAGTTCCCTCGTATAGCAAGGTTGTGAATTTGGATTCTACCTAGGACATGGGTGTTACATTTGTCTTTGGATTAAGATTTGATGCTTGTTGCCCGAGCTATGCAACATTTTCTATTTAAAAGGGTTTTCTTACATTTTTCCTAACATTATATGAAAAGTTTTGTTGCCAATGGAATGAGCTCATTACCACAACACATTGATACATGTGGTGTGAAGTTAAAAAAATAAAGAATTAAGACTCATTAGTCACATTTTTTACCGAAATTTTTTTACCGCGAGCAACTAGGTTGAGTTTTTACAACTTTTAGATTTGAACAACTTTTAGATTTATGATGAAAAAAGTGATGCAGAGATGCTGATTTATTCCTGTTATGCCGCATCTCGAATACACCGCGAGTGACCTTGAATAGAAATATTCAATTCGCGAAGTATATCAAATGCAAAGGAAAATCGCACGTTTCGTTAAAGACTGCTACGGGCGAATAGAAAGTGTAACACAACTGATGGAAGGACTAGGATGGAAGCCGCTAAGAGACTTGGGAGGATAGACGCTACGCTATGATTATTTGAAAAAATTGCAGCTCAGGTGAGTTTCAATACGGCATGGAGGATATTATTTTGGCCCCGCGATATATCCCTGGAACTAATAGGAGAGATAAAATAAGAGAGATACACTGCCGAAACGATAGGCATAAAAATTCAATCTTTCCACGCATCATTAGTGACTGTAAAAAAACAGTGCATAGCACTAAGACACTAGGATAACTTGCAATTCACCACTGATCTCTCCTCTCTTCTTTTCCCTATTCCCTCCCCATTCCATGGTTGTTACCCTAACACCCCATGCCCCACATAACACAACTGCCGCGACTCGCAGGAATCTTTTGCTCGATCAGCTTTTCCCGGTTTCAACCATAATGCGTCGGAATTACGTGTCTGAAGGAAAAGTGAACTTGTCATCTTCCCCTAGGGTCCTAGTATCTGAAGACGCAGGTATTATCTTCTTCTCCTCACGCGCCCACTCAGTAAGAAGACGGAGCTCCTCCCGATGAGTCGGCTCCCGCCTGCGAGGCCACTCCCTCTCCGACGACACGTCCGACTTCGTATCCGACCTGAGCAAACTTCACGCAGCAAGACACCCAGCTACCTACTCCCGTCTCAAAGCGACCCCATTCCCATTCATATTCACTCATTCATTTATTCTCTCATTCATTATCCGAGGTCTTTCTTTTTAAATAAAAGTTGGCCGCATACTGCCCGTTCGGGATCTGTAAAACGCTCGCGCCACACGGGAGACCACAAAGTCCGCCGTATAATGTCGGTCTGCCCATTCATCCCTTCACGGACGCGTCGGCAATTAACATGTCGGTGATATTCTTTCGCCCACTCCCCACTTCTCTTCACCTTCGAAAAATAAGTTTCTTTTCCCTCTACTTTCCTACTGTGCTATCCTCCTCACGAATGTTACTGTAGCACGTAGGACGGTGAAAATCTTTTGGAAAGCCCGTTCCTTACGACCGACATTTCTCCGAGTTTTCCTTAAGCTACGGAATTCTTTTAATACTCATAACAATGAAAGCCTTAGGGCCGGTTTTATTTTAAAAGTAATGGTAGGCGAAATAAATTAGTGGCATTTCGACATGTTTGAAAGAAGGATCTTTTGGTAATATTTCATGCAATGATTTGATATACTGTCCGGTTTTCTTTTAAATATTTAAACAAAAGGCTTTCCATTCAGGGGCTATTAATAAATATTCACAATGCCGCAAAAATGTAATTTAGTTACACAGTGAAAAGTAACGGTTAATTCGTTTTCCAATCGTTACCACAAACATGCTAGTATGGGTGTGACATGGGTGACGGCGTCAACGGGATTTGCAAGTTTTACGCATGTGATAGCAACAAAAATATATAATTTTCTGCTATCAATTCTGTCTAAATATAAAGTAAATTTTAATTTGCAGTCTACATTTATGTTGTATTTTTGCATTAATAATTTTTGTATGAATGTATTTGCATTAATAATTTTGAGCTGTGAAACCAATCATCTCAGTTTCTATTATTTACATCAATTAATTCGTTTTGATACACGAGTGCTTTCAATTAGAAGCCAGTTTTAGGAAAGAATTATGTGCACATTTTTCTGCTCCAGGCTTTCGTAGCGCTGTAGTGCAGGCAGTTCTATTGTTTCCGGGATCCTCAGCGTTGGGTTATCAGGATGGTGATAACGTTTCGTAGCCAATGCAGGCCACATCTTCAGACCAGGTCCGAAGATGTGGCCAGCATTGGCTACGAAACGTTATCACCATCCAGCTAACCCAACGCTGAGGAACCCGGAAACAATGGAACTGCCTGCAATTATGTTCTAAATCCAAGGTTTTAACGTAGGCAGTCTGATATTCGACATAAATCGTTATTATGCTGAATTAAGCCAAGATTGTCTATTATTGTGGGTTAGCACAAACCGAACTCATTCTCCAGCATACCGTGCGTGAAAATAAGTTTTATACATAATTTGGTAGATGGGATCTCAAGAGTAACTTCGGTCGTAGTAAATGGCCTTAAAGAGGGAGCCACCTTTCTCAAGACGCAATTTGTTTTCACAGCGCGGAACATTGTGTGCACTTTTGCTTAAGTCGTTTCGGTGATATTTTCATCGGATATAGCAAGTTCTTACGGTGGTCGCATGCCTAATGTTTGAACTTATGAATGTTGAGCTAGCAAAGAATGACCATAGTCATCAAAGCGGAGGCTTTTTCGACGAGACACGAGTAGTACCTCACATCCTACGAATTACTACGAGCCATATTCATACATTTCAAGTAGAATTCAGATTCTGGAGATTAACTTTTACCTGGTCTGAGCGGAAGTTTGAGATGGAATAAAAGTTGGTATTCAGCTGCGCTACTAACCTCCTATTTAGACGGTAAACATGCATTCTTATATCTTTATTTTTCTCTGGACTAAATCTTTCTGTTATTGCCGTTCAGGGATAAAACGACAGTACAAATACAGGAACCGAAAGCCCGACAGAGAATAGATGACAAAGAACTGATGTACCAATTCGATTTGATTATTGCATTTTTACTGAATCTATTAAAATTTTTACAGCGGTATTTTAAAAATAACTAAAAGATATGAATAGCAAGTGACTTAATTTTATTACCATTGAGTTCCCCGTGTGAATTTGCATCTTATAACAGTATTATGCAAAAACGGCGTTTATTTTTTCACCCATTCTCGCATTTGTCAAAATGCAATTTCTTGTTCCATTTCCAAAAAACCATAGTGTAAAGGTTATGATTTTGTTGTCCATATCAATCTAAGGTACCTAAGTGAACACATTTTTCTGTGAGTTGCCAGAATATGAACAAAATTGTGTCAAAGTCATTTTACGATGAAATCACCTAATATTTTTCCTCAAAGCACTCAAGTACCTACATCACATTTATCCACATATTACCCTTGGAGCCACTCCAGGGGCGTGTGCAGGGAGTGTCAGAACATTAGCCATGAAAAAAAGAGGAAATATGAAAAAGAGTAGCAGTGAGGAGACGACAACGGTGAATTTAATTGCATTTAGACAGACTGTCTCAGTGCCTCGGTACATCTTTTTTAAAATATTCACCAATGATAAGTCGAAAGAAGGAATCTTTGTACCTATCAGTTCTCTTGTGTCTCTCTCCATTGTTGTCTCTTCTATCAGTTCTAGAGATATAGTTTGGGGTCAAAATAATATCCACAGAGACATAATGAAACTCCACGAGTGATCCGCATTTCTTCAAATAATCTAAGCCTACAGGTAGCCTTGAGTCTCTAATGGCACCCAACGTAGTCCTTTCATCAGCTGTGTTACACTCTGCATTCGTTTGCAGGAGTTTTTAGCGCCGTATTCGGCTTTTCTTAGTTTTTTTTACTGCGGGAATAAAATATTTCCATGCATGGCCTCAAATGCTCGAGGTGTATTCGAGAAGTGGCCTAAGTAGGGATCGCATCGTCACTGAAAATTTTCCACCAATCCGGACCCTCCACTTGAGAAGCCAGTACAATATATTACTATTATTAGGTAATTTACCAGTTAGTTAAAAGTGCAGGGACCAATCTACAAATAATATTTCTTTCTTCATGTCAATAGACACTCAATCCATCTTCACTCCGTCCATTACACCTATTTAGCCACAACTTAAATCCGACCCCGAGTGGCGAGTAATCGTGGTGACATTCAAATTATATATGTATTACAAGCCTCCCCAGGGGTATACAGCTGAATTCAGTCCGTTACTGATCTTCATAATTCTCACGGTAACAACAATACTTTTGTTGTATTTACTAGCCTAATACAAATTTCGAGTTTGTTTCCCTACAAGAATGAGAAAGAGGCATAAATACGAGAAGGAACAAATAAATGAAAAAATAACTGAACATGGTAGTTTATTGCAATGAAGGAAACTAAATTTTAAATATATGGATGCGCCGGACCTAATTAGAGAATTTATTATTTTATCTTATTTCATTTAGCAAATTATTTCCAATCAGAAAGCACCTTAGGCAAAATTGATTGTGAGATTCGCTCCCTCGGAATCAGTGACAAAGCAATGAATGAAATTCATCAGAACAGGTAATTCAGTTGAATCAAATAATCCCTTCAGTGGCTATGAAACTAAAAGTGTCGACGTAATCGACACTTTTATTCCCCAAAGAAGTCCCCTAAGTCCCCAAAAGAATTTACCTGCCAGAAGAATAAAGATAGAATGCAGCATAATGCTGATGCCTCGGCACCGATGACTCATACACATCGACACCGAAGTCATATTTCACATGTAAACGTTCGCTGTGAAAGCCTGATGCGCCTTACAGCCTCTGAAGGTCATTCCAGAAACTCATGAACCTGAAACCTAGTTACATAGGTAGTACTCTCACAATGACGCGCTGCTCGGATCGGTAAAAACTTTTCCTTTCTACTCGAATAAATCAGCGACCTCGTGGTACCAAATACTAACATAACTATCTAACATTCCCCATCTGTCCATAAACAGCACACAAGTGATGACTTGGCGTCTTGTTCATTCGTTAAACATCAATCGATATATAAATCACTTCCTCCATAGTAGGGCATCGGCAGAAGTTTATGCACATGTGAACACTCATTACCATCATAGGTTTTTCCTCCGGTAACATTTTTCCACTTTAAAGATACATTTGTTTTAATCTATGGGTCCTATTCCGGTCCCTTGTGGCCTTCGAACACCTGCCTCAAGCGCTCATTACTTTACCTTTCACCGCGAGATGTTAATTGAATTGGGTGCGACCGAAGGCAATATTCTTTTTACGAGTACCGCTACCATAATTTTCTCCGCCTTCCATTCTTTCAGCACACTTCGATTTCATTATGCGCTCACATATATTTAGCGGCTCCATATTCAAAGGCACCAGCTGTTTCTAAAGGATTAGAACCACGCCTCTACCTTATTTCGGCAACACTTTTATCAGCGGTCGTTATTTAAAAAATAGGTCCTTGACGCATTTAATGGCATAGAGTTAAGCACTCGATTCAAACAGAATTTTATGAAAGAGAAACGGACTTATTGGAAGTGAAAAGAACAAAACATTTTTGAACATAATCCAAGTGTTTTTAAGGTCTTCAATCACACAAAACTGCTAATTTATTATACGATAAGAAGGACCATGCAAAAATGGTAACAGGATTAGGCCAGATGGGACATCTACTACAAGCCCCATTTCAATTCCTTGAGCCAATTACCTTTAGCTTTTGATTAATAAAAGATAGCA
The DNA here is from genome assembly GCA_963573305.1 of Pyrrhosoma nymphula. Classification (NCBI taxonomy): domain Eukaryota; kingdom Metazoa; phylum Arthropoda; class Insecta; order Odonata; family Coenagrionidae; genus Pyrrhosoma; species Pyrrhosoma nymphula. The sequence goes on along the minus strand of OY754329.1, from coordinate 138,946,261 downwards.
TCACGCATAGAAAGACATGATAAATGTAAGTGGCAAATAAATGTAATGTAAGGTGACATGAGAGCGATGCCTTTTTTTAGGAAAAATTATTGATTCAGCATATTCATTACGACATCACATAAATGTGGAACATCAATACCATAAAATACTGATTTTTTAGTTATCAAGTGTTTTAATAAATAGTAACGTCACGAATATTGTTTAAAATGTTCCTAGGTTTTAGTCGTAATGATTGCATTTATAACGAGCTTAAATTGCTGAATGAGTCATAAACGACTCATTCAGCATTTTATTTTTTTCAAAATTTTCCACGCTGAACTGACATATGGTTACACTTATTTTCTTCTTTAATCTATGGCTTAGGCAATGGTACTCCTTTGCCTTCCATGAAATCAGAAAATGCTGACTCCTTGAATATCGTAGACTAACTGGTACATCAGAACACCCCTATGTCCGGCCTATACCGTCACTACGTCAATCAGTGGACAATAGTGAAAACAAAAAAATAATATCATAATGTCTACTCAATGTCATACCTAAATGAGGAGATTAGCAATGAAAAAAAATTATTTTAGTCGTTGGATTTGAACCCATGGCGCCCAGCTTTCGGTCAGATGTGTTAGCAAACTACATAATTTCGAACCTAGTCTACTAGTTTTATAGGAGGCGTTTAGGCGCATAATCCACTGTATTGGAAAGATAAACTCATCTAAGCTTTGTTGTTTGTAGTTTTCCGACGAGTTAAGGTAGTTGCCTCGCTACTACGTGCGTCGAAACATTAGAAATATAACATTTTTCACTTTCCGTCGTTTCAAAAGTTCTAATTTCATGATGGTCTGGCTGAGAATACCGGAAAGCAAAATAAGTATAGTGAATGTTCAGAGTACTACAAATATATGTTTAATAAATACTCATTCCAGCCTGTGGAACCGACCGCCAACCCTTTCTAATGAGATATCATTTTGACATAAACTATTGCAACGTTTTTCTGATAACTCAAACATTTATATGGTTTAGCATCTTCATTTAAATACCCTTTGATAAACAAAGGGATTGAATTCTCACGTAATTTTTACGCAAAATGTCATTTAAACAGGGTAGAAAAATACTTTTTCAGTAAAAAGAGTCGTTTCAGGCGTAATATGTTGGAATGTCATAATTAAAGAAAACTGGTAATTTTCCACAACATGAACTTTAATGCGATCGGTTTAGATGCACTGCATCATTATAAGGTGATGATGAAGTGGATCGAAACCGGTCGAATTTAAGTTTATATTTTGTAAAATTGCCAATTTTCTTTAATAAATACTTTTTCCCTCTGCTCCATCTATTTTCGCCTATAGGCCACGTGCATTCACGTATTCTGAAAACAACAGTACGGAAAGTTAGTAGGATTGTGCTGAAATTATCAGATAAGGTAAAAATCTTTTTCTAAAATTAACACTGGTATGAAAAAGTCATTAATTCCGTGTTAAGATGGTACCTCTTCAAGTCTTATGCACATCTTCCGACATCGAGAGTCTTCCATCGGAGATGAATAATAATCACAAGACGCCGCAGAAGATAAAGTGAAGCGGATACGTGCTCTGGCCAGCACTCTCAAAAACTCTTCCCTTGGCAGAGGAACCAGCTGGCAAGAGAACGAGTGTGTGTGAGAATGACTCACTCTCTCACTGGGGCGCTTCAAGAAGTGGCCGACGCTGTCTGGCCGTTCCCGGGGGAGGCGAGCGGGAAGTGGGCGGATCCAATTTTCATTAGCCAAGCCCATTCCAAACGTTTTGCGCTGGCATTGTCTTTACTGCGCGAAATTCCTTTTTTCATAGACATACGGAGTAACACTTCGAAAATAATATCTTTGTTTTAAACAACGTTCCCATATCAGGGAATTAAATTTTTTCATTTTTATTAAACTCCAAAAGAAATTCTAATTTATAACTATTGTAATAATGGATGTGCTAAGAGATTCTAACTTATACCTTTTGTAATAATGGGAGTGTTAACACAAGGTTGGCTTCAGCCCAAGAAATAGTAGGAATGTGAAAACTTCAGTCAGATATCATGATTAGATAATGCAAAAAGAATGTATGGAGTCAGCAAAAACATGTATGCAGCATAGCTGCGCTTTTACATTAAAATGAACATTTTCTCGTTGCTGGTTGAGCTACGCCCATAAAAACCAATGTTTGGAGCTCAGTATTTCGAAAAACATTTCGCAAATTGGGAAAGATAATAAAATCACTACAACAGATAAAAATACGCCGAAAAAAGATTCTACAACGTAATTTTCAGAAATAATCAAGAAACTACACCCATGGCCAGAGTCATCTTTTAGAAGAGAGGAGAAATGCGTCTTGGCACACGAAAGTGAAGCATAATTCTTGATTGAAAAAAGAAACGATCCACTCAACATGGCTGCCGCGCGAAACTCGCCTAGTAATGCATAAACTGCTATATTTTTTGCAAATTATTTTCAGTTCAACCGAGTTCAGTTGCGTTTTCATGGTATCGGCATGAATCTTCCACCAGTACCTCTTAATGTCGACGAATGAACAACATAAGATGCTTATCCTTATGACCAATTCTACATTTCATTGGCTTAAATATTCTGTCCTACCACGCCTTAAGGCTTCAGAGTCATGAAACAATTTTATTGTTGTTTTATTCTTATTAATGGTAACGCAGAAAATCAACAACTTAGAGAACAATACGAAGCAGGAGGAAAAATTACTTATAATAGGCACTCCCTGTCGCAGCAACCTAAAGGAGAGAATATCACTGAGAAAACGAACTTCTAGAATTGATCATGAGCTCCACAGATTACAGGAACTCACAGTCTTGAGAAAAACACGATGATGAAAAAGTGTCGGAGGATCTTGCACCGTGACTACAATATGGCCGAAGAATGAGGGGAAAAGATAAAACTTGCTCGGTGATAACTTTGTGGTATTGCATAGTATAATTTTTTTTTCAAACTTGAACCTAACCACAAATTTGTGGTTACATAAAAGTTTGAATAAAAACTTACATAAGGCGAAAATCTTTATATTTTAAGGTTCCTGAGCCATTCAATGCGAGAGCAAGGATGAATCACCATCGTGAGGATACTGTTGCTACTAGTGATAAAAGAAGACTCTTGAGTGACACATCGAAAGAACAGAATGAGAATGCCTTGGTTCGGAAGATTCCATCTTCGTGGAACAGAAAGGCATAATGTGATGGGCGGGAGGGCAACAAACCTTTCTACGGGGGCATCCCATTTGTCAACCTGTCCCAAAACCAATAGGAGAAACCAGTTCTGCTCATTTCCCCATTAGTAGTCGTTTCAGAGGCACACACTACAAAAGGTTCTGCTCCATCATGAGATCTTTCATAGGCACCCATAACCACTTATGCGCGATTCAATTCTCTGGAAGTATATCATCCCTTGAGGTTACAGCCTTGAGGAATACATAATTGTTACCCGTTGTATGATGCATGAGAAGTTCTTTCCAGACTTCCAAAGAGAAATTTACATTAAAAAACGAATAATTTTTAGAATATAAAAATGATTAGAAAGATTGATGTAAGCAAGGCATATCCGAAATTCTTCGGTTTTAAGAACGCGTTAACTCAATTTTTTTCTAAAATTAGGGTCAGTACTTAGGGTCCCATGTGGCATGAGCTAAATAAGACCTCGCATACTGATTTACTCGCATAAGATCTATTTTCTCAACCAAAACATAGTTTTCATGGTTGAAGTCTACTTTAATTAAGCATTGGTTAGCAAGAGTAATAACATTGTCCAGAAATTTAAATCTTCAATGTGCGCACATTAAGCAGGGCTTTTACTGGAGAAGTAAGAGCATTTCAGTAACTTCGAAAGTATTCAGGACGAAAACTGGCGCAGTTCAATGGATGAAATGAGTATAATAGCATAGACAGAGCATACAGCATAACAAAATTCAACTCATGGCAGAAACCTAAGGGGAATGAAGAATAGGATATGACGCGTGGAATTTACTATTAGAATACTAAACGAGGACTCTGAGAAGAATGGATGAGGATAGATAACTGGATATTGAGATGCGGGTGTTGAGAGTAATGGAGAAGGGTTGATGGTAGAGCAGCGAGGGGGTGCTGAAGACAATAATAGAATACTGGGAAATTGGGGAATATAGAAGAATAAGATGCATATTTTTGACAGAATAAAGAGATGTCGGAAATAAGTAGAAGAGAGAAATAGAGAGGGGGAAGATGGAAAGATGCTATCTGAAGATGTAAAAAATAAGAGCAAAAATGACCCTTCAAACAAATCTTCCCTAATCGGTGGAGTACTAATAATCATCCATTACAGGTCCACATTGTCAAAAATTATATAGTTATTACCGAATCGGAGGGGTGGCCAGGGGAGATTATCGATCATAGAATCAGTAAGGTCAGTTTTTTAATACCCACAGTGCTCGTAGAAAAAGTTGATCTATGCCTGATAAACTTAGTGCAATTCTGCCTGTCAACACTACGCGCTTTTTTCTGTTGGTAGTATCCAGGTCCTCAAATTCAGACGATTAGATGAGAAAATGTAGGCGTAAATATTTTCAAGTCGTTCCGAGCCAAATGTTTTAGGGGAGTGGATACTATTGAAAATGCAAATAATAATTGACCAAAATGCATTGGATTTTGCAAAATTGCAATGAATGTGGTGGTGCGGAGGCAATTTGGGCGGACTGCGGGGCGATTTGGGGCTCTGACGGAAAAATGGCGTTGCCTGGTAGTTCACAGAGGAAGAAGTATGACATAATCCTCGGTCATCACGATTATAAAAACTATAAGAAGCGTAAATTCTTGAGAAGATACTGAATTCAAAGGTGAAAGGTCATTGCAAGACACTCTTGTGATCAGTGATAAACAAATACTGTAACACTAAACGTGATACGCAGCAGCGGACTTCGTAGATTCGAGCGTTGGCGCAGACAGACCGCGCCCCGCGACTTGGGTGACACGCGCTCACTCTAGAGGCTTTACCTCAGGGTCTACGGGGCCGAAATAGTAAATGTTCGAGATAAATAATATCAAATCTATAATGAATTATTGGTTATAACAGCAAAACAGTTAAACATACCTAATGCCCCATGATTGTCAAGAAATTCCGGGAAACAGCTAGGAACGCTAAAATTTTACAACTACGAGTCTTTTCTTTATCCAATTACAATAACGTTTAACACAACTATTTTCCATCCAAGTGGAATAAATTTCGGAGTTGTGCAAAAATAAATCTTAATTTCAGAAAAATAGGGACGAAACTATCGAATAACGCCCAACTACCAAGTATTTCCCCGTTGAGCATGGTCAATTTTTTAGCGAAGTTTCCGTAATTTGTTTCCGATATGATTACTATTAACTTTGCAAACAAAAGTTAGCCCCATTTCTCCATCTTTTAATTACTGAATGGCGAAAACAAGATCTCTTTATCCTCAAGCAAGCGACCGCGACGATGCGGTCTGATAACGCCATTTTCTGGCGTAGTATCCATCCCCTGTCTAGAGTTCCCATTTTAATGACTTCGACATCACATGTCGGCATGTGCTTGGGCTTTTTAGCCGTCCAGCGCGAAATTTCGCGAACTTTCTCGTCCTGCATTCATTGGTTACCCAGTTAACACCTTTAAATTTTGAACCATGCGATATGTCTTACATATGGAAAAAAGACCAGTGGCACAGCTCTATGGCACCTTGTAAGTGTCGTGTTCCAATTAATCGTAATTAGTGCAATTTCATACGAATATAATCGTAAAAGAACTGCCGGAAAATTTTCCACACACATTTAATTTCCATATTCGAAGATTGTCATGGAAACAGAAGTACACGATGGCAAAATATGAACGAATTCAAGTATAACCAATTTTATTAAGGATTTCCCCAATCATGAGGAAGGAAACTTCTGAATGGAAATCTTCATATAGGTACTCACTCCATGTCGCAAGGGAAGTGTTATGAGATTTGAGGATTATAGTCTTTTAAATATATTAATAAGTGGGAATCGTGAGTGATTTTACTTGTGCATATAATCGTCAAAACTCAAGTACTAATGCACAACAAAAGAATTATAATTTGCTATGATGGGAAAGCAAATTGTATTAGCTGGATTAGAAAATTGAACGAAGTAACCCTATCTTCAAAATGTATTCACTCGGGGAAATACTCGAATCTGGAAATAATTTCGGAAATCTAATGAAAAATTTGACATTTAATAACTTGGGAACGCATCAGTAGTTTTTATTCCTTCATTTGGTATCACGATCAGTAAAATCAGAAAACACGTAGGAAGGAGTTTCTATCGCAACTTCCTGATGATATGGGTGGATTAAAATTTGGAATCATAATGGATGTCAAAATATTTCAACATGGTTCAAGTAAAATTAAAAAAATGCGCCAATTTCAGGCTGACCGTGTAAATTAAGGTGAGGTGTTCCCAAAGTGTTCCTCTGAGTATCCAACTATTTACCGAGCAGATGAGTCAATCATTTCCTGAACGAGGTAAGTACACTCATCCATGTGAATCTACTAAAGAACACTATTAAAAATAACAAAACGGGTAGATAATTTTCCATGTTCACCAAAATAGAAAAACTGGTTTTGTTTCATATGATCATGAGAGAAACATATCACATTCACTTTCTGGAGGAGTTGATGGTGTAAAATCTCGAAATATCTCTCAATTAGTTGTCAAAAATATACCAGAAACCTTATAAACCAGAAATCCTACCTGAAATAAAAAATCATTAACGATTGTTCCTCTATTCTCGGGTTTTCCCTGCGTTAGTTGATTTTCAAGACAAACAACGTGATGAAAACTCGAAAATGGAGGAACATTTGCTTCTATGCTGTGTAAATCTAAGAGGGAAGATTCCTATCCATAATTAATTTTCATAGTATCTGTTTACGTGAGTCATTGAATAACTAATCAAGAACAAATGGGAGCATAAAAAGCACGGGCGCAGATTCACAAAAGTATTAACTATCGAATTTCTTCATTTATGTTGAGCTTTTAACGCTTTGTTTTTGCCGATATCGTTTATGTTTGTTTACGCAGTCGGTGGCAACCAATGAGGTTAGAATAAAATGTAGGAGGTATGGCCATGAACGTGCTTGACCGAAGGTGAAGCAAGAACATGGGTGTATGGGGGAGGATTTTGCGCAGAGGCGTGGCCTAACAGTAACAAAACATCGCATTGCCTGTAAATCAAACGCAGCTGTCAGATACATAAGCCAGAGTAAGGCCTAAACTCTTGCCATCTGTTAATACGGAATCGACTTCAAGAATCAAGTAGAATGTCGCCTCCATTTCCTCTCTAACCTCCTACAGGGACACGCAGAATAGGATGCGCGAAAAGGTGGCTGGAGTGGACCTTGATTTTGGAGTGGACTTGTTCTGTATTTGTTTTATTTTGGCCTCAGCGTGTCATTTTGAGTTTGGCCAATAGGCAGAGAGCTCCTATGCGGCCTTAACCCTTCTCGAGACTCCACGGCCGATGGCGATGGGATCCCTGGGGCCGCCCGGCCGAGAATTCAGCTAAGGCGCCCCACATACAGCGGGGCGAGGTTCGACGGTTTCGACTCGACCTTCACAGCGGAGGGGCGAGAGAGGAGAACGCGGGAGAGGTTGAGGGAAGACCTCGAAGGAGGAGGAGAGGCGAAATGAAAGGGGGTGGAACGAAGGAAGGAATGAAAGCGATCGCCCTTGGCGAGCGCGGGTCACGGGCATGGAAAGTGACGGGCGTGAATGATCGCCGGAACACCTCGATCGGTCGGTCGGAGGAAAGGACCCCGAGCTGCCAACAGGAGTCACGATCTGGAGGCAACTGGGGCTAAAGAGTCGATAATATCACTGCCTACGCTGTTTTAGCTGCTACATAGCGCGGCGAATATCCGGCAGACACCAAATCCTGAAACGGAAGGCCCTAGGCTGGTTGGTTGTCTGAGGGAAGTGACCGACAAATGAGATTATTTGTGCCATGCTGGTGGGTACGCTGGAGAGGTAAACTTCCCTTGGTTTATGGAGGAGGGGTGGAGAGAAAATCGACGCGACGCGTCGCGTTAATCGCATTAAAGTAATCGACCAACTAAAGGTAGGTTTTATTGAAGGTCAGAAGAAATCCTCCAGAGTTTTACACGTCCAGGGCCCTATCTACCTCTAGTATTTCTTCATTCATCTCCACGTATATACTACCCTTCTTCATCCCGTCCATAAAATCTATTCTATTTCTTCCCCTTACCCGCTTCCCCAACATTCTTCCCTCTATCATGAACTTAAGTAACCCATCACCCCTCATTACCGCTTCCAGCCACCTACCCTGCCTCCCTCTAATCTCATCCACAAGTTCCCTCTCCTCACCAAGCATGTCAAACACTTCCTCATTTGTCTTCCTTTCCGTCCACCGAACCCTCCCCATCCTCCTCCATACCCACATCTCGAACGCCTGCAGACTTTTCTCGTCCTCTTTTCTCAGTCTATGTCCACTTTTCTGCTCCATACAATGCTACACTCCATATCAAGCTCTTCACCCGCCTCTTCTTTATATCCTTACCCACGGTCCCCGTAATCAGCTCCCTTCTATTACTAAACCCTTCCTTCTCTAAATCTATTCTCCTTCTAATGTGTTTGCAACTATGCTAATTTTCTTATAGCGTACTATCCAAGTTATTACATTGTTTTTCTTGCCCCAGTTTGTCTTCCCACTCAAATGACCACCCTCGCTTTCTTTGTCCGAGAGAATCTCATTACTTTTCTTATAATATCCCTCCGTTCCGAATTTCCCGCACTGAAATTTTGTTGCATCTTCCTAAGCTTGTAATCCCTTCGAAGATCGACTAACCAACGCCTGGTTGCCCGCGAATCTAATTTGTCAAAAAGCTATCTACCTGATTAAATGATTCCCTCTGCAAACACAACCGACTGCCGCTTTCATGATACGCTAGGTGTCATTTATTAGAGAGGCATGTGATCCAGATAAGTCACCAAAGAAAATATTTTCACCTGGATTAGGCGTCCTTATATTTCAGGCCCTTATACCTACTGTTAATAAGAAGAGGTAGAAGATATGAAGAATTGAAGAGGGATCTAATAGCGCGCCATCCTTAGGAGGGAAAGCGATACAATGTTTATGAGGTTGGGATGCAGAATGGGGACTGTCCAAGAACTTACCAATCAGCTGGTAGAATACTTGAATTAGGCTTAAAAACTGAGTAGGGTAAGAAGACTTAGCAGGAGGAAATTGAAAGGAGGAAGAAAAAATAGCGGTCGAGGAATTGAGAGGCTAGGGGATTTTGAAGGCTACGGCTGAGGGAAAAGTATTAGGTGTTAGGGACAGAAGGAGGAAAAATGTAATTTGCACGCCACGAAGGGAGGAAGAAGATGCGAAAGTAATGGAGAGGGATAATAAGGGGATTATTTAGTGTCTGGAGTTTGAAATGGAGCGTAGCATAGAATGGGAGCGAAACCATTTAATTCAGTACTGAAGAAGGCCTTTTCCAGTGGGAGAGTCCATTCCCGACGAATTGGCTCACTGCGGGGGAATGAAGTAGTCTCCATGTAAGATTACCAGGGTTCCCAAAGTCGAAAACCTACATTGCCTAAGGTTCAATCTGTTATTCACATTAACTCCCTAACAGTACCAAATGAAAATTTGTAGGTAGTAATTTTTTGAAAGAATTAAAATTTATTTATTATAGGGTGTTTGCAACCATTGATTTTTTGCAGTGTTTTTTAATCTTCAACATGTTTCATTTTTGTTTACATACACTTATAAATTGATTGCACCAATTTGTTTTTGTAACCTTCACTTTTATTCTTACATAATTTATTACTTTAAGGGGTGCGAGAACATATTAAAAGTTTTTAGGGGCGTGAGACTTCAAAAAAGTTTAGGAACTACCATCTTAATGGTTGTTAATCCAATCTGGCTTCTCCGATGGGTTACAAACACCATCAGAATGTGATGCAGGTTCAAATTTTATAGTAAGCAGTCGTGAAACGCGCTGCTAATACTCCCCCGCCTTCCCAAGATAAAAGCAGTCATGTTGGCACCGTTGCTTACCATATTGTGTCCTCTCCCTTCCGCCCCTTTGCCGACCACTTACACACGTTCCTCTCCTCGACGTCAAACCACGCACGAGTGACTTTCACCATGTTTCGCCACCACTGTACTGCTCAGGCTGCATCTAGAATTCCCATAATTAAAAAAAAGACCAGTTCCAACCCAGAAAAGAGCAGCTTCGAACATCCCAGCTGATGTAAATTGTAATTTTAGGGATGCTTACCACCTGGATTTTTAAAATATTTGTTTTCTTTCGATTGACGTATTTTTTTTCAAGGAGTTACGAAGAAGGGAGAGTTAAGGGGTTTTTGAGCTGCCTTGAAAGAAGCCTCCAGCATTGGAGGAAGAACGTTGGTCATAAAATATAGACGCGGAAATTACCTGAACATGGTAAATTTTTATTTCGAGATACGACCCGCAAAAGTATCAACAATTAGGTCCCCAGCTGAATCTAAAGCTGTCGGATTTCCGGAGTTTCAGTACATACTCATTTGGGAAGCCGCATGTGCTACGAATTTATGCATGTGCTAGGAATGGAAAAGCTTCAAAACATCCATCCTGAAAGTGAAATTTTCACGCATCACAAAGCACAGTACAAGGTGAGGTCTGACTCCCGGATCACAAATCAACCTTCGTGTTGATATTATGCACGCGTGCACACTGTTAGAAAGGTATATGTCAGTACAAGAAACAAACTTCCAAGGCTATAGCCACCTTTATTGCAATATAAACCGCAGCACATAAGTGCTGCCGGAAATGACAAGCGCCATCTGATTTTCTGGCACATATTTCAACGCGGGAGACGGAGGAAGGTCTCTGCGGATAAAAACAAAATACACCCGACACGTAAATGTACAATTTAGAAGAAAAAATTCGAGGTGACCGACAACTGACGTCATTCACGCCAATGAGGAAGGGTTAGCAATGTGGTACAGGATGATATTTGGAAAATGGAGGAAATGTGAAGTTTAAACCCCGGTGTCGGGATTGGCCTATCCTAGGCGAAACGGGTACGCTATTGATTAATTTCGGAAACGGGTTAAGACCAACGGGTTCACCGATGAACGTCCCATCCGACGGACGGAGTACTGCAATCGATGTGCGTTCAACATAGAATCCAAGCAAGGATCAGCATTCAAATTAAGTATCTACGTCACCACCGGGATTCAAACCACGATAGGACCCCGTCAAAGACTCTTTCGTAGATTATTCTCACGAAACGATTCGCGAATCAATCATTTATTGAGCCAAAGGAACTCCCGCCTTTCCAAAATTAATACATAGACTTCTGAAATTACAAAATAATCCCCGTTGGAGAAAATACCAAAGAATTCAACTAATTGGTATCTTCTATATACACGGCATATTGCGTGGTGGTCATTTATTGTTAATCCATGCTCTACTTGGCAGTTATCACTCATATCGTTTCTCATTCAAATTCATGAAAATTGACCTTGATCCTAGTGGACTCCAGCTCTCTTCCGCCTAAGCAGCTATTTAAGCATTCTTTTATATTGATGAAGTGTAAGAAGTTACACATGTACCATAGGACGCAGCTAATTTTTTTTCCAAAGTTTTCAATAGTAACACTTGAGAACGCCAACCGCTGTTCCACCAAAATTCTAAAATATCCCCTAGTCACTAACTTTACAAGTTATAAGGAATACGGGCTATGAATTCCTTAGTTGTTTAGCTAATTAGGTATTAAATATAAAATATATACTTATTTGCAGCCGGTGATGTTAAATTTATTGAACAGCATGTGGGTTGAGCAACTCAAAGAATATATGAAGCAGTTTAATGCGCATATCTAAATACCGAATGTCTGCGAGGAGAAAGGGTGGGACGAGAATGAGAGGCAGGAACGAACAATGGCGCTATGGTGGTAGCGAAACATCGTGACAGTTGCGCAGGAGAGGAGAGAGAATGGAAGAGTTTACTGCCACGTAGCTACACACAGTGAGTATGGTAGTTTACACGTTAAACCACCACTGTTCGCACGGTCACAAACCTTTGTTGACAACTTCAAAATGCTCGATGCATTTTTCAAATTAATTAAAATCCTCTCTTTGGCTCATAATCCAGTTTATGATGTGGGCATTTCCGATTGATTACGAACACGAATGTGAATGTATTTTGGGCGAGATTTTTCCCAAGTTATAATAGAGACCATATTCAACTTTTATTATTTTAATTTTAGCGACTGTAATCAGCATAGAGTAATTATTTTAACATTAATGACGCTAAAATTTGTTTTAAATTACTGAAACTCTCAGTAATTACCTAAATATGCATATCTTAAGATTTATTGATCTCTTTTTTCACTTGGCTCATTTTTTGCACTCCGTACGCTGAAAATGCATTCCATAACTATTATATTTTTGGGATTCTGTAAAAACTGCTGCAGTCAGTATTTGGTTGATCTTAATAAAAAATAGTGTCAAGAGAATTAAAACTATACACAATTAAATTTCTGACTAGATCTATGCGTCAGAAATTCCTAATTTTTAAAACAAAGTCTCTCTGGGGTGCATACTCGTAACATTTCCCTTGGAAAATGATTGGTATTTTTTTGGCAAATATCTCGAAAAGAAAAGAATATTGGTAAGTGACTGATATTCAGTAAAATTCATCGAATTTTATGAGAAATGGTATCTCGCTCAAACTACTATCAAGGGCGAAGGTGAAATAAGAACAGGGGGCATGTGAAGAATTTTGCGCAGAGTAGGCGTGGCTAACCAGTCATAATTCTACGCTGCACACTACTGCACTGAGGATTATAACTATGATTAGACAAAACCAAACGCGCCCACCATAAACGTTTTAAATAACACAAATAAATATATGTAAGCCACTAAGAGGTTACTTTACACACCAAGATGATTAGTCAACGAAGTAATCATGTTTTATAAACTCCTCGGGAACCAATAACGGAGTGCAGAAATGACTGGCAGAAAGCGCAGGTTGTCCCTACCAACAGTTGTTCCGGCAACGCAGGTTGCGTTGGAGATCTCTATCCTGATTGGCTACGCAATGTGCGGCAACGCAACAACGGCTGCATGAAAACGTAGCATATGCTCCTGCCTACTCCCCTTACCTACCACCCGCTTTAGCGTCTCGCGGGCAACCTTGCGTCTCTTCCAGCGAGTGGTTCTTTCATTTCTTCTATTCCGAGGCGACCTTTTCTTCACGGCTGGGTATAAAAAAGAAGACGAGGGAGGTTTAACGGCTGTATTCGCAGGGAGAAGGTAAGAATTAAAGAGACGGAGGAAAGGAAAGGGTGGGGAATGCATAAGCGATGCAGAGGGTTGAGTGAGAGCGAGCGTTTTCTTGAAAAGAGGCGACGGACACGAGGGTGAGAGAGCATGGCTATTCCTGTTTTTTAATTAGACCGTCTTCATCCCTTCTCGGGAGCACGACTGGTGCGCTGAGGGACATTAAGTCGTTGTCTCAACACCCTTCAGCACTTCGGATTGAGGAAAGAGAACGGAAGGAATTTAAAGCACGACGTCAGTGACATGGGCGAAGATATAGCGGATGTTCATTGGGTCACATAGGACTGATTGCAAACTCATAGATTAAAAAATAGTGGAGATAGCGTCTACCTAACATGGCCATCGCGAAAAATGTATCAATTAATTTCATGAACAATGTAGTGCATTTTTTAGAAATTAATTCAATTTTGAATTTTTCAAGATTAACCGTACCGGACAGCTACTGATCCCTTCAATACGGCGCATTTTTAATGGCTACTACCACCCCCTACGCTATCGTATTGTACAGCTCCTTCCATATGGAATAAATTGTCAGAAGACGTAAAACAATCTTAAAATGTAAATAAATTTAAAAAGAAATATCATGAAATATTACTCCAAGTGAACTAAATATTGTAAGGGTACTAAATATTGTGCTACGCTGTACAAAATCTGATGTATTTTTATGAGTTGTTATAATTTTGACGTTTTGTTAAATATTATGTTGGATTCTATGATATTAATACATCTTGTGTGTCTTGCTATTGTAATATTTGTTTGACTCTAAAGATATGTATAATCATATATGTTCCTAAGGGACACACTTGTCCCGGAATAATAAATTAAATTTTCCATTTTTATATTCTCTTCATTAATGTAAGCTTCTATGGGGTGCTTCTCATTTAATTTAGTGCGCTGCACACATCACAACACAACAGCGCAGTTGTTTTACAATCGTTTGAGGTCATGCGCACAAGGCCCACTTCAAAACAGATGGGAAGATGAGCAAATATTCGTAACACTGCGCTTGAGAAGAAATTAACATTAAAGAAATGCATCCGTGATTGTTGCTCATTCGTTGATTTTCAGTATAGGCGTCACAAATATGTACTATCAAATTTTTAAATACTGAGTGGCTAAAGGCTTTTTAGTAGGTACGTAATTTCAACTAATAATTCTTTCACGATTGATTAAGTTAAGTTATAATAATAACTATCATTGTATGAAAGTAATTTCCTGATTGGTGACAGCTTTAATGACAAAATACTAGAACATATATAAATTCAATAAAGCAACAATGTGGGACATTATATCACTTGGCTAGTTGCCGCGAAAATGTTAGTTAGTTAGACCATATATTACGAAAAAACTGGTTTTACAGTGATGAGCTAAAGTAGTAACTATCCTTATATTATCCTATGTCTCATCATTAAGAGAGTCCTTCGTCAAAGAGACCTTCATGTGTTTACCATTTTGAGATTCGATGGAGTGGGAATGAAGAGAAACATATATACTGCAAAGGTTGATATCCAGCATTCTCAGAAGAGATAGAGCGCCCTTACATCCTGGTCCAGTAACACATGTGACGTGCGAATATTTGGTCCCAAAATGTTATGAAATAAATAAGAAATTCAATAAATTCAATTTTACAGGGCGTTTAACGGCACTCAGTCAAATAAAGGTAAGTATAGTTGCAATTAATATTAATTAAGAACTCAGTCGCACGATCAAATTTTTAATCACATATTAAACAAAATAAGATAGAGTGGTAATTTTGGATAAAAAGGTAAAAACAGTGTTTTTTTCACATTAGATTTTAATTTTGACGACCATGGTTTCGACGGATAACATCATCATTACCTGATGATGACGCTAACCGTCGAAACCGTGGTCGTCAAAATTAAAATCTAATGAGGAAAAAACAAAGTTTTTACCTTTTAATTCAAAATAAATAGAAAATTCCACAAAGTTACGCCGGAAACCACCAACTTTATAGAATGGTAATATGAAAAATTCAAATTTGGTCAATTTTCCTCCAAGTAACATGATAAAATATAATTTGATTCATATGAACCCGAACAGAGCATTACACTCATCAGAATTCCAGGGGAAAATACGACCAGAGTTAACCCCGCAAAAAACTTTTTCCAAAGTTGACGACGTAGTCAAATAGATTTCAGACAATATGACCACAGGAAACAAGTTTAATATAAAAAACGTCATTAAACTTTGGTCCCACAGTAAAACAAATATCAGCTGTGATTCCTTCAGCAGAAAGAATTTATATTCATTACTCAACCGCAGCAATTTGTCTCGTAAATCGTTCGAGGGTTATACCCCGGGAGAAAAATAATTCTCAAAAGTTGATGATGTAATCAAATAATAGTTCAGAAAATGTGACGGCGGGAAAAAAGGTCAATATAAATTACGGAAGAATTAAAATAACTTAGTTAACTCCACAAATTATTTATTGTCACGACCCGGGTTTCAACACTTGGTGTCCAACTAAGCTATTTAAATTCTTCGTAATTCCACAAAATCAAACCTACAACCATTTGAGTTTTTAATATAAATAATTTAATCATACTGTAATTCTGCCTTAAAAAGGTCGATTGTAATTTCTTCAGAAGAAATAATTGATTTTCATTACAAAATCGCAGCCACATGGTTTAAATCGATCAAGGGCAAATGATGCTCCGCTACTGAATCAGAAACGTCAGAACTCTAAAAAGAATGGAATTAAATTTTGTTCCAATAAAATATGTTCTTCTACTGGCGACGATGAGCATGCGATAATTTAAGTGATGAATCGACAAGGCGCTGCCCTGAAGCAAGTCAACCAAACAGAGGATCGCCGACGAGTTGAATCTGAAAGCTTAAAATGGATCCATATGTGGTGCTGGTGGGTAGAGCAAGCCATACATCAAACTTGGGGCAGCTGAGAAAGCTTTCCTTAGCGTTCGATTTATCCCTCTAGGAATAGACACAATCTTCTCGCCCTCCCTTCGCTACCTACGCGACAGCAGTCAAACTATGCGTTTAAGAAGGGGTGGGTGGGCGGTCGAAGAAGGTAGACCGATGGCTCTGGGGCGCGGTAATGGCGTGGAGCGGACGAAGTCGTGGGCTGCGGGGTTAATTTACAGCCAACACCAAAGCAATGCCTCAAGTTCTCAAGGGTCCATTAAGAGGACGTCAGCAATGTGGCCGCGCGCGCACAAGGTGGGCGCGCGGTCGCATTGCATTCCCTGCGTCTTCAACAATTGAGGATCGCGGAGTGCATTGTTGCCTCATTTGCCTCGCTTCACTCCCCCTCCTTCCAACCATATTCCCGCGATTTATTTGCGTCTACCCTAGCAACGGTTCCCTTAATTGGACGACGCTCTTCGAAGTGAACGGTTGTATGTAGTGGTAGACAGCACAGACGAACGATACTGCCACAAGACAGACTCTCCATAGCATGGAATGGAATTTCTCCACGCTTAAGGCCGTTTTACACGAGGCACTTCACTGCACAGTCTGCATGTGCATGTGAAAATTGCGTCGTGCAAAGCTGTGAGTTGCTATAATGACAGCGAAAAGGCATGAAAGAGGGATGAGAAAAGAGCCCGTGCTCGCATTCCGTTCCCGCGTTCCCGCAATTTCTTTGCAGCAAACTGCGCAATGAAGTGGCTCGTGCAAAACTCCCTTTAAAGTGTATTCAACAAAAATATTTACGCAGGATAATCAGCTCAGTTTTTACACTACTCCTACTTTCTAGTGGTTAAGGTATGCCATCCGTGTACGTAGTACTCGTATTTGATAAACGATACTGACAATTACGTGGAGTTTCTTATTTATTTTGACTCACGTAGTGACGAGCAAAACTCCTTCAGAAATTATTCCGCGAAAGGAACAGTCGCCTCCTCGAATAAAATCTGCTGGCACAAGTGGCCGGTCAGCATTTCGGGAACCCGTCGCCCTCGCACATACCACTTATTTATTTTGTTCTCGAGCGGTTCTTCCAAATGAAAATTAAAAGAGGAAGGAACCCCGGGTAGTGCCTCACGGAGAATGATAATCGCCGTAGATAAAGGAAGGGAGCTTTAAGGAGGATCCACCGCGACTGTATGAGTAAAAATAAAAACTTAATTCCCACGTTGTGTTGCTCAGATGATACTGCTTTTTCTGATTACATGTCTGAGCTATTGGAAAACAAAAGTGAGGTAGAAAATATGTAGATAATTCAAAGATTTAATAAATATTATCTCCAGCGATAGGAACCGAATGGAAACAAAATTTTATTGAACTAACGCATATTGATTTCAGTTTTTGTAGTTATTCGCAAATAACTCAGAAACTACGATGGATTAGTACCTTCTTAACGTTGCCAATCAACATCCTGGGATACTGCTCCATTTAAACAGTTTTTCGTGACAATTGCAATTACATTAATAAAAAAAATGACACTGTTCTCTGAGTTTCACCTATTACCGTATTCAGCACCACACAATTTCAATTTCAATTAGCGAAAAAAATTAGCGCGGAAAGGTTGAATTTTGTAGTTGATTGAAATTGTCGTCATAGACATTGTTGAGGGGTTGTTCAAAATTAAATCAACTCCATTCCAATTGTCAACGTTTCGCGTTTCGCTTTCATTTTTAAATCATCCTCAGGACCACAAAATATGTGTAATAGGAGATTTACCGAAACACCAATATATAAACATTCAGCGCATCACAAACAGACTCTTTTTTATGTTTTAATTATTAAACATGTGGGGAAATACATACGAAAATTGGTCGTCGCATATGAGATCCTGCTTTTTGATATCCCGACTGTTCATGTATTGGTTTTATGTTAAATCTCTTACTTATCTTTTGCAGCCCAAAGGATGATTTAAAAATAAAATCGTTGACAACTGCTATAAGGTTTATTACATTTAGATCAAACCCTTGACAATTTGCTATGACGGAATTTATTAGTTGGTCAACAACACAAGTAATTATGTAGTAAATAGCAGAGAGAGAAAACGCTTTCCTTTAAGTAGCCAGAATATGAATAAAATTACCTATTCTTCGTTCGGTGCTACAACCCCCAAGGCATTGGGACTTTTCAACAGCTAAGGCATCTCGACATCGTCTCTCTATCTTTTACTAGGCCTCCCTCTGGACCTATTTCTATCTGGTGTCCATTCTTAACTTTTCTTCGTCGATCTTGTATCTGACATTCGTGTTGAGTGACCTAACCATCGGGTTCTCTGTGATTTTAGGAAGCGGACTACAGTTACTTCATTATTCAGCTCATTTATCTTAATTCTCCATTCACCTTCTTCCTCCTGTGTCCCCTGAAGGGAAAAACCCTTCCCAGTATTTTACTTTAAAAAATTTCAAGCTTTTCTTTATTTTTCTGAGTCGATCATGCCCCGCAACCGTATGCCACAATTGGTCTTACGGCTGTTTTTATTTTAGATTTAAAGTTTGGATTACTTAACTAGGATATTAGTGCTTAGCAGTTTCTTAAGAAAATGTAGGCATCTGTTACCGACAGAAATGTTTTGTGCCTATTCATCTGTGATTATATTATTTGCACTTAAGGTTGAACCATGATGTAAAGGCACTTATATTTTCAAATTCCCTATTGGCTGGTTTGAGAGTTTCTCCACATTTATCTTGATCTCTTGACGAATTACATTTTAGTTGTTGCCCGGTGGAACCTCCGAAGAAAGACGATCGGGAAGGGGAGGCGGAGAAGGCAGAGTGGGTGTTTGTAGATTCGCAAAAACCGGCCATGGAGAGAGAAGATCAAGGGGGGATGGTGGGTAGGCGGGCGAGGGAGGTTGAATCCATTGGCTGGGGGTTTAGGGCATTGGACATTTCCCGCAAGTCATTTACGCTTGAGGCAATGTCTGGCGACTGTATCTCTCGTGCAAGACGGATGAAGTCGATGAAAAGGAATCCCAACCTGGCCAATCTTTTTCTCCTCCTCCCTCGTTCTCCAACATCCATCCTTTAAATGCTTCACGGTACGTTTGATAGGGCGACGACGGGGTGTGGAGGATAAAGGAACCTGTAGAGGAATGAAAAAGAATGAGCGTGCGAGAGAGAGAGACAACCACCAACGCTAACGTCGAATACATCGAAGAATCGCCGACGACGGAGAAAATAAAAACAGTCTGCCAATTAAATAACCTTCGCATTCCCATGTGATAAATAGTTATAAATTGAAATTCGGCACATTTGATCTTTGCTTTTACGATATTTACCACCGACGGCCTATCCCCGGGGAATGAGTTAGGAACCACTCGGTGTTACCTCTAATAAATGACTGACGTAAATCACAAATGGCTTGATATTTTGGTGTCAGTGCAAAGTAGGACAGTAAAAAGATACATTCTATAGAAGGAAGAGACCACGCAAATTATCAAAGGCACGGATAATGGCACATAAAAATGTTGATGGCTTATACTAAAAATCTGTTTATATGTTATTAACTTGTATCTTATGTTGCAAGCTCGATGAAGTAATATTGCATATTATTTATTGAATGCATGAATATATTATTGAATGAATGAGGCAAACTATGAAGAATATGAAGATAAGTAATTATGAAGGAATTAAGCGCTCAGCAGGAAAGAAATTGAATTGGAGAGCTGCAGGTAAGTAGCCTTTACAATAACGGCTGCTTACCTATATGTTTTAGCTTTCAACTTAACTATATGTTCCCCACTGAGATTATCTCACCCCGCAAATACTAATAAGACACTGAAAAACAACTCCTCACCTATTGAAGGAGAGAATGGTAAAGAAAAGGCAAGATTACCTGTCGTACAGTATGACAGAGAGAACTCAGCATGCCGGGGAAAAATTGCGATAAAACTCATACCTTAGAGCATATAAAAAATAGAATGTTCTTGGCAACCACTCAGCATCAGCGCTACGGTAAGCGTGAAGAGTAGGTGTTGAATATGTTCAGCAGCTTTGGATGAGGAAAGATCGAAGAGGTAAGAAATCATAAATTTCTGTCTTCAGGAAAAAGCTTCAATTTATAACGTTCAGTAGCTGACAACTATAGGTGTTACAAATATACTCCAGTGTCTAGCATTAATAATATAGAATATCTGCTCTGCGGTCGATCACTTGGCTACCGCGAAGCAGTTTATTTCTTTGTGGTCTGTAATAATGTGCTGGCGTACATCATCTTACAGTATGAGTGCCATTTGCAACATGTTTTAATTCCATTGTCATATGCAATTATGTGCTGACATACATTATCTTTCCGCACAATACACGATCAGTAGGCAGCACCATAAACGATTTTTCCCAACGGTAATACTTCGCTGTCGTTTATGTGACGCGTAAATTTCCCATTCACTGCTCCTATAACTACGATGCTTTGCAATATACGCATCATTGCATTTTCGTAAAATCTGTCAACGTTACGTGCAACTCAAAGCACCATTGATCACTGAACAAGATAAAATGATTACTAAACAAATAAACTCAACATAAGTTACGTGCATGAAGACGAGTCACTAATTAAAGATATGTACTTATGTTTGGTACTCCAACCAATACGAAACCGATTTCCATATTAGAACGCAGTATTTGAAAGACAGACCTAAGTCAATAACGAAAATGCTTTTGGAGGCGAACCCAATGCAGCGACGAAAAAGTGAACGGGCCATTTTTTTAACAACAGAGCTGAAAAATAGGTTTTATCGACCGTCTCTACACCAGTAGGGACCCATGTGAAAGGCGTGCAAGAAAAAAGTCCATAATATTTTTAAAAACTTTCACGACGCAAGAACGAGGTCTCACTACGAAGAATTTCAGAGGGAAATTTCTCATCACAAAAAATGCCGCTGAGCAATTTTCCACAAAAACTTAATTCCATTTTTGTTAATGCATTCCAGCGGCTCGTTTTGGTCTAGACGTGTGGCGGGACGAGTACCCCCAGGGATTATAATGAGGATCACTCTGAACGTTTCATAGGCCTCATATTTCCCAGGCTCCAGGAACAGAAGGGTCAACACGACCCTGCCTGAGGCAGGATTCCATCTCCGTGAAAGCCGGGTGGGAAAATGAATATGCTTCCCACCAGGCCAACTTGGATACCTCCAAGCACCTGAATTTTACCAAAATAATGTTTTCCTAACAGAGAGCGATCAACATATTATAGTGTTCATCCCACGAGGGCTGATGCTGAAAAATATTACTCAATTTTGGGAGTTAAAGGCCGGAAAAAAGAAAAATTGGCGCAAAATTAACTTAAAAACTTTGCACTAAATTTAACTTACCCACATACATTGGAGCGAATAAATTGTAAGCAAAACGTTAGACAAAAATGTCGACTTGAAGAAATTCTGTGACGGTTAATACAAAGCAAAATATCACAGATTGAATTATTTGTTTGATTCCCGTAATGCAAGCCAGTAATTAACAAATGATCTCAATCATTTTACTCTCATTTTTAAAAACTTGTAATCGATTACTAGGCATAAGCCTAGGCTTCTACCACCGAAAAATTACCACACTTCAGAAAATTGAACGGAATCGTTCACTCTGCAGACAAGGGCGAGACTGGGTATAAAACATCGACGTACACCTAAAGTTAAAGCCTTTAACGAAAAGTATCACCCGTAAGTTGAAGAAAGACCCGTAGTAAGGAGTAAAAATTTCCGAACATGGAATAAATCAATGGAAAATACACTATTTGAATAATTTAGAAGCCACCTGGCGAAACGCGTAGGTAAGTATTCAAAATCAAAGAATAGGTTGATGTGATAGTTTAATGTGTAATTCAAGGTGTTATCCTCATCTGTAACTTCAAATAGGACAATTCCTGATGATATACTATTAAAAAATGCTAATATAAATTCTATAATATGCAAAAAGATTTCGCAAAGGAGCAATGGAGGTGGTGTAGGGGAAGCAATACGGGTGGAATGAGGGGCCCAGGAGGGAAAACGGCCCTGCCAACACGGCAGCCCGCCGAGGAAGGCCTATGGCATCTTCATCGGCAATCGCGTTTTAAAAAATTCTATGCAACCCAAAATCTCGGGAAATGACAGAATTCAAAAGTGATGGATGATTACATAATGCATACCTTAGTTGGCTTTCGCACCATTCCCCATTCTCAAGTGATTTTCCGTCGAAGATGGTCAATTTTAGGGAAGTTTTTACAATCGAACGTTTGCCCGATGGCTCCATCATATTACCACCGAGAGGTGAAAATAGATTTTTTTGGTCTTATAGCTGGAAACCGTCACATTATAAGCCCCAGTGGTCTGAAAAACCCTTTTTGAGCGACCCTCCTTATGTCTCAACGACTAGAACCAGTGGCTCATTGGCTCATTCTAATTCAGTCTCATTGCTAATCACCGCATTTTTTCTACCTTATCCCCAATCACAACTCTTCGTTCTTAATGCTCTCAACTTCATGGTATTTAATACCCTCTCTCTTCTTCTATCTTTTCCCTTTCTAACCAACATCCATCAACTACAACAACTTCTATAAAAGTACCACCATAGGCTTAAATGGTATTTCCTTCACGCTTTTACTTAGATTGCCACGTATAACTTCTATTCTTCTAGTAAACTGGGGGTCTCAACCAGTGCGGAGTTCCTACCCCGGGAGGAATTTAGGGGGGAATTGGGATCACTATTCAGCAAAATTTGATGTTCTGTAGATAATGTAAAATCGGTTAAAGTGTAGTTTATTTATATTTATTCCACGGTGTTCAATAAAGTTTACTAAATTCCACTCATTAAAAACTTAAGCATAGACATAATTTACCTGTGTACAGTTAAATTATTTGAAAAATTAAATTGTGTATTATGTATATTTTCTTGATTATTTAACAAAAATAAATTTGCTACTCACCTAAATACTATTTATAAAATTGCAAAAAAACTTCGGGAGTGAAAGGATTTATCAGGGAAGTACTTGAATCTAATTAAGCTAAATATATCGAGTAAGTTCAGCCGTATAAAAAAGTTTTTGCGTTATTAATATTACTGTACTCACTTCGTGCTTAAATTTAACCATAAAATTAGCGAAAATGGACTCTATTATGGTTAGAGAAAAAATGTCACTCACACTACCTTAACTAACTCTTACTTTCATAGCGGGAGAGAATGAGAGGAGGTGTCGTGACTCACCAGCCGTCTGCTCATTCCGGGTTCAGCGTCTCTTCCTCACTCTCCTCATTATCCCCTCGCCTTGTTCTTCCCCTCCATTGCTTACCCCTTCTTCGGAGGTGGGTTCGGGTACGTCGCCGACTTGCGTTCACAAGCGAGCAAACGGGCGACTCACACTCTCCCACCCAAACAAGACGGAAAGGAAGATGGGCGGACTTGGAAGTGAGTCGCCGAGTAAGACGGCGTAATTAGTGGCGGCACGACACCCTACGGCAGCGTTGATTTCTTACAAAGATTTAAGAAGATGTTTCCTCTTGCCTTGTATCACGAAAGCGAAGCTTTGTTTTTATTCGAAGGGAAATATGAACCGCCCTACACGTTTTTCTTTAGAAAGATTTCCGTTCGTGTCATCGAAAATTCTATGTTTTCTGCGCATTATGTTCAGTTCACGTACGTTAGGATGAATATTTATGACACATGGACAATTCTTCAACTAATAACTCTAATTTCGGCCCATTATTAGATGCAATATTGACATACTGTGTGCTCACTTCAGGAGTCGACGTGTTGCTATAAGTGTTCTGACCTGGTAACGGTCCTGCCTGTAGTCTGGTTCTCTTGAATATTTCCGAATCTGTCTGGATAATAAGAAACAGAATTCAAAAACACGAAAATCTGTGTATTAGCAAGAATCGCTCCCACCACCTTATTGCAAGCGTGCGTTCACATACTATGTGTGCGAATCTCGAAGAGGGAAATTCTCCTCGATGGCGGTTCATAGGGTACTGAGTGAACGCATGTGGATGAGAAACCTGTTGGGAGTAATTGTGTTTTCTTAAGAGGGGAAGGTATTACGGGAGTCACGATTTAGGGTTCGGTTCGACCGGCACTGTGAAATAGCTTCCTCTCCGTATCCAATCAGAGTGCACGAAGATTATCAGTCGAAAGGTTCGATTGAGGGTGGAAGAGTTCGCTTCCACAGGGCCTTACGCTAGTGAAGTCACGCTTTTAGGGCGAATGCGGCAGAATATTTCCGTGCGGCACGTTTCCTCGGCGACCTGGGTAACAGGCATGGTAACCAGATGGACAGGCGGTGCTTACATGTGAGGCATCTGAGGTAACCCATTGGGTTTTAGCAAGTTTCTCTCACTCATTTGTTAGGAATCGGGTTTATATAGAGTACTGGCTTCCTAATCCTGTGCCCAGGTTTGAATCGGAACTGGAAGGATAGAAAATTTTCGGCGGTATCCAGCTTCCCAACTAGGGTGCTGTGTGGAGAGCACTTTAAGTGCAGTGCTCCGTCCGTCGAATGGAACGTCAAGCTGTGGCCTACCTGGCGCCTGTCTTTAAGGGTAGGCTAATGCCGATGCCGAGCTACTTTTCGCATATCTCCCATTCCACAATGAATCCTCGTCTCACTTAACTACCCATCTATCCTCAAGGTGCAAATGAACTCAAGTGTCGTTCGCCATCCCAAATAATCAATCCTTCATTTGTTGACTTTTCACCTTGCGCTGGGCTAAAATCTCCATCATTCAAAATGAATCTATATTTAATCTATTTAAATATTGTATATTTTTGCATAGTTTGTCCTGCAAGAAAAAGGCAAATTTAACAAAAGAAATGTCCAGACGACGTTTATGGTCAAGATATTGGCTACTAAAAAGACAAAAATTTTCCAATGTCAGACTAAAGCTATTCTTCCTATTTATCACTCCTCCACCAGCACGCAAAGATCTTTTCTAAACCAATGACCTCCCTTAGAAATTCACGTGAACATTGACGAGGATCTGCCATTGTTAACACAGCAAAACATCGATCAAGAAACGATAATACCTCTACGATCAGTGTTCATGCACGAAAACCAAGGCAAACTGAGAAAGATTTGTGACGATGCTTGAGCTTGAGCTTGGGCGTCCACACGTAACGTCTTGTGTTCAACGATCTGATTTGAGCAGACATGTGCTTAGACAATTCTTTGCGTGTGGACTAGGCTTAAGACGTGCTTTTCACCCAAATCGATCGTTTTGTGCCACTTTCGCTGACCAAGGGACTGATACACAGCGTTCTTTTTCTGAGCCCTCGCCTCTCTTGGCACCTTTCTCAACCAAGTGAACCAGAGTGCTCAAGATGATTCCTTTGAATCTCTCGCAGGGACTCCCTTCGACTCTCTTCTTAACGCTCTGAATAACATATCACCGCTTAATATGCACCAAAAGAGGGGGATTGTATCGCGCGACCCGTTCCCACTTCCACCACCTTATGCCATGTTACGTCTGTCTACCACTAGTGTCTGTAGTAGACGCGTAGAGCATCACGCCGTGACTAATCCCCATGTTCCCTTATTAGAACAGTCGGTCACCTCGTCTAACTTCTTGAGACAGTTTCGTAATTTAGTCCTCACATGCTTTCTCAATTCAATTTGTTTCCCAGAGCGGTATGGACGATGGAAACTTTCACTCAAAGAGAGAAATAAATGTCATTCTTTCTCATTTTTTTTGCTTTTCTTTTTAGGAACACGTGTATCGTATTTCAGTCTGGGTTTGATCACCTCTCAGTATGAGAGCTCGGTAATTTTACCCCCTGTTCTGTCGAAGAGGTGGGTGTCGAAGGGGTGGGTCTTGGCTTATTATTTTTCCGATGGACTATTTTCTTCATCGAGCAAATATACATAAAATGATCAGCTGTACTACTTATTTCGTAAAATATTTTACCAAATATTTTACTGTAATCAACAAGCACATTATTAATACATTGGCTTGGAGGGATAGTTATAACTGAATTCCATGAAGTTTTACGGTATGTTTTATATCGTGAGCATGCAGGGGTTTCTAGAATTATGATCGATTTTCCTTGATAAATTTGACCATTAAGAGCAGTAATTTAGACACTGGGTTTCATAAATGGTTGCTGGTGGGTTCCTTCAACTGAAAGCATAGAAGCCATCGTCAAGCAAACGGTCCTACTATCGGCTCATCTGTTTCGGTCAATGTGTCGCAGACAGCTTCTGCTTCTGTGCTTCCCTTTCCTCTCAGCCCCTCCCTTCTCTCGTCCTTCTCCTGTTTCCTCTACCCATTCCTATTCCTCACTCGCTTAACTTCCTCACGTTTGCCGAGTCACTGCACAAGGGCGTCGTCCATAGAAAGACCAGCGAACTGTGCGCTCACAACCCGCCAATAAAGTGGGAGGGCCATAGTGTGGATTACAATAAAAAACGGCAAGCACTCGAGATACGAATCGTTTCATTACATGTTGATATTCCGCGTTTCTTTTATTTACATTTCCCTACCCGCCCACCGTCCTCGAGCAAACTTTAAAGCTTTCCCATTTATACCTCTCTCGTTTTGGCATTGGGCCGCCCTCTTCCTAAGTTTCCCTGCGAAGTTAATGTGTATTTTTATCGTTGACTTCATTATAATTTATCAACACTTTTGCTGAGTAATTTAGTGGCACGCGTCGCGCTTCTTTGTACCTTTAGGTACCTATATTCTGTTTGACAATAAGAGGTACACAGGGCTTCGTACAAATTTTGTTCACACCTTATTATCTGAGGGTACATTAAAGTTTTCCGAAGAGAGTAGTCTGGATTTTGCACCAAAGATGTAATCAGGTGATAGCTCAGGCCAAGGAAGCGTTCACTACTTTTATTCTCAACCTTTTTTTACTCAATTCCCCCTCTCACCATAGTTCAGAATATAATTAGTTAAAAAAATATACATAATACACACCGTTAAGTTTCTGACACGATCAGTGTGTCTGAGCCTTTGTTTTTATTTTTAAAGTCTCTTCGTTAAAAATATATATATTAGACCAATTGGCATATTTAGTTTCTTACCCTTACCCAGTCGCCGAAGTATGCTACCAGTGAAACCAGTCACCTGTAGCACCTATGTCTTCGAATTTCCAACTCTTTTACTTCAATTATTACATCAATCTGTTAGTAACAAAATAATGCATAAATATGCTATCATTTCATTTTTATATGGTTCCTTTGGAGTTTTCACTATTTATGAACATTTTTCGCAAATATGGCATATATTAGATGGAAAGTATTATTTTCCCCCATTATCGCAATTGATATGATTTAATTTCAATTTGAAAATATAAGAGCGCGTAAAGGTTGGTTGTTCAAATCAGGCAGAGAACAAGTTTTACTGTAGTAACCAGAATAAAGAATCAAAAGCCACTGAAGTCGTGTGATAGTTGAACCGACTTAAGAGGCGGAGAGAAAGAGAGATGGAAGTAGGAGGGTGTGAGGATTCTTAAACAGGTGGTGCGGCAAGACGCGCAACGCACCGTGACATCCATAACGCCCCCTATCCCATTCCACTGCAACTCGTGTGGCATTCTAGTGCGGCGGAACCGATCGACTAAAGAGCTTTAAAATGACTCTCCACCGAGAGTGGGATGGCGCGGAGGGATACAAGACGATATGTGAAGTCTTCTTTACTGTCTCGCGCAACAAGTCGAACGCGGATGGTTGGGGGGAGGGGGCGTGGCATCTCCCAAACAATTGCCTCTCGACCGGCTTCACCCGGGCCATAAAAAATCAAATGTTGGTGTGTCTTCTTAAGAATCACGAGACTAATCACTAATTGCCGAGAGGACCACACCCAGAGAGGATTTATAAGTTTTATAAGTAACTATCAGAAAGCCCTTGAATATTAAAGCGAGAAATAAAAATGATCAGTGATGGTTTCACAATTTTAACGTATGGCAGAATACAATTTAATTTTTGTCTCCGACTAGAGATTTTCGAAACTTTACAATTCAAATGAAAACCATTATAGTCCTAAATGTTAAAGATTTCCTATTTGGGATTACCGAGCCGCGTTAATTACAAACTTTTACCAATCCTATGATTTTATAAGTATTCCAACAGAATCAATGTAGTTAGTCTCATTGATCCAATTGGGATTCGAAATTACAGATTAGGAATTCCATTTGGATTCGATAAATTTTAAAAATTCGATTCAATATCACGAAAAAAAACGCTTCACACATCTCTACTGCTAAGAAATCACTTCCATTAAAATTCTATACAATTTTAAATAACACTGAAGCAGAGTTACTTATGTTTTAGCCGAGATCAGCCGGATA
Organism: Pyrrhosoma nymphula; assembly: GCA_963573305.1. Lineage (NCBI taxonomy): Eukaryota > Metazoa > Arthropoda > Insecta > Odonata > Coenagrionidae > Pyrrhosoma > Pyrrhosoma nymphula. The sequence goes on along the minus strand of OY754329.1, from coordinate 138,917,717 downwards.
CAGACCTCGAACCAACGGACACGAAAAGTTACGCAAATTTCACCGAGCCGTAGGCGGTGATAACCCTATTATTATTCAGTTATCCCCATGGGCCGCGAATTATTCAACGAATTAATCATCCAGATATAATGATAAGAACAAAATAGTTATGCTATTTCCATAAAAAATGCGTGACCGTCAATATCACAAACGCAGCGAATATCCCTCTTGGATGCCTTGCGTTGGTTAATTGGGGAAGGCCACCGACAGCTGAGATAATTTGCGCCATTGAAGACATGTTGGTTGGTGGGTGAGGGAAAGATTTTCTGAGTAATGGATGAAGAGTGGAGAGAAACACAGCATCAGCATTAGCATACTCTTAACGAAAGGCGCCAAGTGGACCAGAGCTTAAAGTCACATCCGATGGACAAGTCACCCGAGTAGGGATCGGGATTCCACTAAAAAATCTCTGCCTCGACCAGGACTCAAACCTGAGCCCTCGAGATGGGATTTCAGCACTCCAGCCACAACAAAACGCAATTCCCCGAGTTCTTAAAGAGTTTCATGAATCAAATCCAAACATAATATTCGATCCTGAGGTTATCAAACATTGATGGACAGCTTGTGAATGACCTTTTTATGATGGAGAGCTAAACAGTTATAACAGTTTAGGAACTGAATAATATTATGGGCCGCACTAATGTGCATGCGTTAAATTTGGCCCATTCTTCACCAAGGCAAGAGCGAAAGATTTTTCAGTCCAGTAAAACGAGATTGGTCTATGACTCAACATCAAGTTCCTATTCCGAGAGGACTGCTCTCATGATAACGGCCACTTTCCACAGAGGTTTCAAACAGCGGAGAAACACGGAGGATGATTCACTCTCACCAGTTCTGATAAACTCCTGGGAATGAAACTTCGCGGAACGGCGCCATTTGCTACAAATTGTATGAGCACAATCTCACTAATAGCAAAAATCCTAGTATATAATGTCAGGAATTTCTTCATTGACGCGACTGATTGCAACGTATATGGGTCATTATCTACTTTCTTTGAATCGATAGACAAGAGTGACGAATAGGGTATTGTTCTTCTATCTAACGGAAATGCAGAGGCGGTACTGAAGGAAGTAAGAATGTGACATGCATTAACTTTAAAGCATGACAAAAGAGTGTGTCTCCTCGCTTACTCAACTACTACAATCGACATGACAGTTCTTTCTACCCTTTTACATTTCGTCATCCAGGATTCTTGGTATTTTCCCTACGCTTTTTCGAGTGGCTTTTGGTATATCTACCAAAACACACATTTATAGAACTCGTATCCCGTATTTCCCTATGCCATGACAGTGACATGCTCCAGAGGAACTGGCGCGAACGATGGAGGGATGGGAAGGGGGATTGGAGCGGATAATGGGGAGAAAATATATGAAGGAGGATGAGAGGGAGGGATAGGAAGGAGAGGCCAAGGGAAGGGGAGAACTAGATTAGGTATACCTACTCTCGCAGCACAGGGCTGCGTTATCCTGGTGGAGAATACAGGCGAATAAAATTAAACAATACTGCGACCGGATCGGATATCTTGCACAGGACTACCAAAGATCACTTGAAATGAAACACAAACTCTGTGGAATCACCAAAAATCATCAAAGTTGGTAAATCAATATCACTGACAAGTTACAAGTGCGAATGGGCTCCACCAAGTTACGCCTGAGACTACGAGTTCGAAAAATCACTAGAAGGGCACTAGTGCAAATGACATCGAAGACACAAGTTTCACCTGTATTAAAGATCCTTTACTTATTCTGAATAATGATACATACGTTGAATATCTTGTTAGTTGAAATAGTAGCACAGCTGTAGCTTTGTCAGCTACGGTTATTTCGTACTTACTGTCTGCCACTTGCAGACCTGGGCAACAGCACTCGGACAAATACCCATCCGAATTCAATTACTAATCACCTACTTCATTATTAACTATGTGACTATTCACAATTAGGACTAAGTAAAGTAAATTAAAATAAATTGTAAATTAGGAGTCGGCAGTTAGAAGCAAGAAGAATAAAATAAAATTTCTATACATTTCAAATAAAATAATTTTCATAAATATTAAAGCAAAAATTGGTAACATTTTGAAAAAACTAGCTACATTCATGGTCATAGATATATAAAATAAAGATGTGGGCAGCCTACTACCTGGAAATGAGCCATAATGCCCACTGAAGCAAAAAAGGCTGAACACCACTCTATTGAGGTAGTTTGTGCGTGATATTTCCCTAGCAATAACAGAGACCATATTAAAATCATATTTTTAAATTTAAGCAAATCTAGGAAGCATAAAGTAAATATTGCAACATGTATGGTGTAAAAACATTTTTAACAGTGAAATTATCAGTGATTTACTAAATATACGTGCATAAGATTATAACTTAAATATCTGAGGATTTTACAGTTTGTATCTTGTATAACTAAATATTCATAAGGTTTTAACTTGACTCATTTTTTTCACGCCGTACACTGAGAACGCCTTCACAACCGAATTTTTTTGTTGCAATTAAGTATAAACTACTGTAGTGAGTAATAGATTTGTTTTTAAAAATAGTTGCAAAAACATACAACCTACTCGCTTTTAAAATTCTGACGAAATCTATTCGTTAGAAATTCCTCATTTTTAAAATAAGGCCTTTCTGGAGTATCTTACCCGTACTATATTCCATGTAACATGGCTGCTACTTTTTGGAAAATATCTCGAAAAGTATGACGGTACCTGATATTTTGTTACCATTGGAAAGATGAGATTAGATGAGATGTGTGAATTGATATCTCGCTCAAACTACCTGAAGTTAGAGAATGCGCGGTTCTTGAGAACACTCCACCGTGAGGACAATGCAAGGCTTCGCCCCCTCGAGGCGCCATCCGCTGCGCGCTTGTCTCAACATTAGCTACGCCCGCGTTCCTTTCTTCAGTGTCTGAAAAGGTGGAGGGGTTTGTGTGTCTGGCGCCTGCACCGACCCGACGCATAAACGAAAGCAGGCTCCACCGCTCTATCGACCAACATGATGCACCACAAGGGGAAGGGAGAGAATTATGGGAAAGGCTAGGTAGGGTAGGGACGAGGCTAAGGCTGTTTCATTTAGTTTTTTCTCTAGTCATATTGGAAACCATAATAGTAATTTATTTTAAAACTTAAGTAGATTTAATAAGCATGGAATTTACACTGCTCCTAATACTTATGACGCAAATACCTTTCATTTATCACTGAACTGCTCAGTAATTAACTGAATAACTTTGTTTTAACTGGACTACCATCTTTCGCACCGCTCGAAAAAAAACGCCTTCACTAGATTTGTTGCGATGTTAAAAGATATTGTGGAGAGTTATAAATTAAAAAAAAATAATTAATAAAATATATGAAATAAACACCGTCACATCACATTTTTAGCGCTGAGTGTACGTAAGAAATTTCTATTTATTTAAATTATCCTCTCTGGTGTACACATTAGTACCAAATCCCATTGAAAATGACTCCTTTGTTTTGGCTTAAACATATTTCGAAAAGTGTTGCGTAAAGTGGCTGATACTTTGATGTCTTATAAGATAAAACATTACTCTCGTATAATAGCCCCGAGCACGACGGAGTACCCAGCCTAGACGTGCATATTGCGATTGGCTCCGTATTGCCTAATAATGAAAGAAAGAGAAATGGAAAGAGAGGGAGATTATGTTTGGTATGCTATTTTATAAATCATATCTAGAATTACATTTATTACTCACAGTATTACTTCCCATAAAATCGGAGAAAAAATGTTCGGGGTTGAAGGCGTTTTCTGTGCATGGCAGGATACTAACGAGTCCGGTTAATGCCTAAAACACGTATATTTATTTTACAACAGAAAATTTCAGTCACAAAAACAAAGTTTTTACGCCATTAATATTTATATAATTATTAAAAAAATGCCTAATTTTTTTAAAAGTATCCGAATGATAATGACTAGAGAAAAATCTCGCTCTCACCACCTTTAGTGTGTGAGATATTCTTAAGCTTCTGTAGCAAGAAAATGAGTCACTCGGCGAGTGATAACCTATTACAAGAAAAAAAAATTTAATCTCGCACGATGTGGTGGCAAAAGGATGGAAAATATCTTAATTAGTAGTTAATGGAATAAGGAATTATAATAAGTTGGATTTATTAGGGCGATATTGGGACAATAAAGTCCCCAATGCATTTGGAAAATGGATACATGAAATATTAAAAAAAATAATAAGTGAAAAAATATTAAGGTTGCACAGAGGAATAGCATTTCATTCATCATATGACATACACATTTTAGATACGACATAATATGACCAGAAAGTGTAAAAAAAGATATGCGCATACGTGGGAAAAACTCTAGTGTTATTAGTTTTACATTCTTATCGAAAAACCCCACAGCAGGAAAACACCCACACAAGAAGGGGATGGGAAAAACCTGCAAATTAAGGAGATTTAGAGCACACAACGATCTTTTTTCACGCATTCATGCATCGAACCTGCAAGATATATTTCAATTACATTTTATGGACTGGACTGGACTGGTGACAAAGAACCTCATGACGTAGACGAAACGGTTTATAGAAAAGTTACCGCCCACATCCATTTAAAAGAAAATGAAAGCATTCTTGAGTCAGAGACCCAGGTAATTTTTGAAGACGAATTCTTCACCAGTGGACACCGGGTAGAGCGAATAAAATGAGCCGCTGCAGGCTAATATTTGAATTTCAAAGAGGAATAAAATTTCAATCAATTCTGAGCCTGCGGAAAACGATTTATTATGAAATGCTTCAAGGCAATTTATAATTCAGATGCCCAAAAAGCATTAAAAGTCAAAAAACGACCAAGAGATTTTTGATGACGGATTCTTAAGGGATGGGACATGAGAAGAGACCAATTAAATTTTATCGCGATTTAATATCGTATTCCAGTCACTTCCGGCACATTTGGACGATTTGAAAGGAAATTCCACAGCGATTGGAATATGCCGATTGCCGGAAAAGGTTCGCACCCATTACCCCAAGGGCAAAAATGCACGTGGAGAAAATTTTCTATGCATTTCTGGGATTCCTCGTTTCATTTTTAGTCCCGTTACCGTGATTCCTGAGAGAGGAAAACCGTTTATGCTCGAATTCGAAAGTGGAAACGAGGCACGAGTACAGGTAAGGAGGTCCGTGATGCTGTAATGATGCTCATGTAAACTTGAAATAATTTCCAAAGAAACGCAGCATTATTCATATGAATTACGGTCAAATTTCTCGCTGCAGCCATGCTAGGTGGAGTGTTTTTTACAATTTAGCAAGGTTCACTTCCGCAGGTCAAAACGTCATCTACCCTCTTCACTCTTTTATATAGGGTTCCCAAAACATAAATCCATTATAAGGCATACAGAGGTTTTATTTTTACTATTTGTTTCACGCCGTTCGGCTAAAACGCTTTTACGACCGAAGGTTTTTTCGTAATTTCATAAGAAGTATTGCGGTGAGAAATAAATTCATTTTCAGAAATAATTATGAAAATATACGAAATACACACCTTTACATTTATGACGCTAATTAGGCGTCAAAAATTCCCAATTAAAAAAATGATGCCTCTCTGACGCCCGCAGGAAATTCCACCGGTTTGTTTTTTTGGCTAATACCTCAAAAAGTAGTGCGTTAGTGGCTAATATTTTGGTATCATTAGAAGTGAAATATCTTTTTTCTATTAATGAGACCGAAAGTGAAATATCTTTTTTCTATTAATGAGACCGAATTCTTTGACTTCTTACAGTATTGATATCTCACTCGCACTACATTTTCATCTTTACTGTGAGCTTCTGTTCTCTCCTGTTCGTGAACAATGTACTCTCTTTTCCTATTTTCTTTCGAATATTTATTTATATTTATTTTCCAGTTTCCCGAAAACAGCCGAATTAGACTTTTAAATTCGGCATTACAGCTTGTAACACCGGACATAAAAAAACATCCATGCTCTGGATTCTGCAAAATCCACCCAGGCTAGAATCGAACACGCGACCCCGGCGTGGACTTTCATATCGGCCGACATATCCTTGGGAATAACCCGTTTCCTCTATAATATTGCCAAAGTAATTATATCGATTCACATTATTCAGTTCACTCTTGACCATTTTAAACGAAGTTAGCAATATTTATACATATTGCTGATTTACACGTAAATATAAGTAACCTGTAGCGTGCCGGGAAATTCGCTACCCCATATTTTGTCTCGAGGACAGGATAGCTGAGGACTCAGGCGCGGCAACCTCGCTGCTTGGTACGGAATCGGTGAATTATACTATCACGTAACACAAAGGATGATGCTCCCTCCTTTGAGAGAGGAGCAGTAGCCGACTCACATCGACTCCGTAGAGACCTGAAGTTCGCGATAGGAGCGGCGTGACTTGGGAGGGAAAGTCGAGGAACCTATACGATTGAGAATGGGTCTTGCAGGGAGGAGAGTATACTTCGCTGAAAAAGTTTGATGCATCCAAACATGCCTAGGAATATAGAAACCAAAAATGCTTACCGGGGAATCAGCAAGCACAGATCCGCTTTATGATTTCTGGAAAACGTAAATAAACAAAATAAGGAAATTACAAGCATATTCGTAGCCAGATAGTTAGAGCTAGATATCAATTCCTGCAAAATTTAATGAACTTGGCATCATTATAATAAAAAAAGATTTCATTTTTCCACTAACGCCAAATGATCACCCATTGACCGAACGAATTTTCGTCATATATGCCAAAAAATAGATGCCGTCTTCCATGGGATAGGTACGGCTATGCGCTCTGGAGACTTCATTTAGAAAATAAGGTAGTTCTGGCTCTCAGATAGCATTAGAAATCATAAGGTTTGGATTCATTTTCAACTATTTTGAAAAAAAAATTAATTACTCACCGTAATAGGCACTCTTTATGGAACTGCAAATAAACCTTCAATTTTGAAGACGTTTTCGACGTAAGGCGTGAATTAGATGAGTAAAATTAAAGCCCTAAATACGTATAATTAGTCGATTAATAATAATTTCAGTAAATAAAACAAACTTTTTGAGTTATTAATGTTGGAATATTAAATTCATACTTCTTGCAGCAGCTTAAATTAAAAAATAAAATTATATTAGGCCTATATTATGACTTGAGAAAAATCTCGCTCAAACTCTCTGAAGAGACATTTGCAGCGAATTGGCCTTCCACGGTGGAAATACCGTTTACCGCTAGTTCACCAAAGTTAAATTTCGTTTGCCTCGGCTCGTACTCTGAAGGGTGACTCCAATTCGTTCCGAGAACCGTTACCGCTGCCTGCAAGTGGTAGGGAGTTGAGTGTGAAATGACCCTAGCCGTCAAATCACGTTAAGCAGGTGCACGCTAAGAATTGGAACTACCTTACCTCAATCTCGTCCCAATAAAGCTGTCTATCTATATCTCGTTGATCTTGGCACTTTCCTGCACATAATTTGCACGCTATCAAGTCCCCCCTGAGTTCCTCATGCCCTATTCCTCTCCCCAAGTCGTCCAAAACTCCAATCCTCTTCCGAGCCTGCCATGTTTTCTTCCGCAATCACCCTACAGTCAACATGCCCTCACACCTCTCCACACGTACTGCATTCACTATTTCTGCATTCTCCGAATCTCCACCACAAACTTCCTTTCCTCCCCCCAATATCCAACCCTTCCTCGTTCGTTTTCCACGCCCACTCTCTCCATCCATCTACAAACCCGCATCACAAATGCCTCATGCTACGTATATTCCCAATCCGCAATAACCACGTTTCCGACTCACGCGCTGTATAAGTAGGAGGGTGAGGGCATTGTGAGTGACTCAAACCACACTCCAGGCAAAGATGGGATCCAATAGAAACTGAGGACGGCGAGCGAAGAATTTGCGGAGAATTTCGCTTCAAAGTAATTTTCTGAGTTCAAAAAATCATGTCAAGAAAAGAGGATGTGGGGAGAAGTAAAGTTAAGCGTATGCGAAAATAAAATTAGTGATTACATTTAGTATTTAACGATGAAAAGTTACACCAAGTCTATACCTATCAACCAATGGATATACATGATTTTGCCCTCTCAGTGGTATCTACTTGCACATAAAACGTGACCCGTCAGATAATAATAGCACTGAGGAGAAATATTTTTAAATATAAATCTGTGGTATCCTTTTAATGCCTTATATTTGTGTGACTGATAGGTTTAAACTTATTCTTCATCACAGGAACAACGAAGAACAAAGCATATTATTACAAGGATTGAACTAATGTTATATGAATAAATGAAATAAAAACTTAATGCTATATGAAAAAGCCCTATATGTCAGTATCGATATATCAGCCCTAGGAACTTTTCACCAGGGTAACTTAAGCTGATATATGAGTTAGCTATAATACAACCGAGAAGAGGGCTAAAGTGTTTCATTTGTGCCAAGAAAAAAAACATTTTTTCATCCTGAGATACCTCTGTTTTTTCCATCTTGCTCCTCATAGCAGGAGAAAAAGGCAAACGCGTATTTTTCCATTCCAGCTGTCCGGACACGGAACACACACCAATCACTTTAACCGAGCGGCCAATTGACCTCTGTGAATCTTAATAAATGTCTACTTCTGCCGCTCTCAATTAGGGATGGTGCTCCGTGAACAAATGTCCATCTGACCGACTTGCAAATCTCTCAATGGCTAAACGAGCTGAAATACAGTTATAAAAAATTCAACAGCGATAAATTTTCTTCAAGTTAATAAAATTAACCGATTGATTAAATCAAACAGCAACTTTTAAACAAGAATAATTTACGAATTAGACCATAGAGCATTAGAGAATTATTTCCATAACGTCAATGAAAAATACTTGACACTAAAATCCAACAAAGAAAGTACTTTCTATCTCAAAATAAGAACTGCGATCAGAACTGACCCGATATCTTTTCGTGAATAATACTCCATCAATCCAACTTCTTACCCTTTTCATATTTATAAGCTTGTGTCTGCCCCTTATTTTAGAATAATGAATCATATTAGTGTTATTATCAAAATATTCCATACACCGAGTAAATTTCACGGTAAAGGGTCATTAAACTCTATTAAGGTGCTTATTCTCCATTAAGGCTTTCCAATAAAAAATTAGTTTTCGCTAAACCATTCAAAGAACAGTATTTATATCTCAACCACCACCAGTTCCTGGAAAATTTTTCAATATCGCATTCGTAACCTACGACATATAATTAAGTCGCGTATTTATAGGAATGCTCTATAATCAATGCAAATCAGCCGAGAAACTTCAAGAGAGCTCATTTGTTCGTTGAAAAAATACTGGCCAAACGCAATGTGTTGAATGTTAAATCGTCATCGTACCGCATTTGACCAAGGATAGCATTGCAAAACCACTCCGAAGTGCACATATGGTACCATGTCATGACCAATTCGTAATTATTGGTTGAAGCACCTAGACAGCTGCCTTATTGAAATGAAATGTACAAACCAATGATGTGCATTATGAACATACCTCACCGGCATGGACGTATCCTAGATATGCCATTAAGTAAAGAAAAATACTCTAGAATCATACTACAAGTTATAATAATTAACATGCTTCACAGGGCTGAAAAAAAGCCAGCATCCTTTGAAAACAGTAGTAAATGATCCAATCAGGATGCAACGTCTACAATGACAGAAAATATTCTGGGATATCATACTATATGAAGATAGCTTCAAGATTGTTAGTCAGACAGTCTCGTGTACTCACGTCTACAACTCGTGATTATAACACGACTCCTCAACAACCGTATACAATTTATCTCAAACTTTTTCAAAAGTGTATCCCCACGGAGCAGGTCCTGAAATTGCAAGTGTTCTTCAAGAGAGTCACTTTCGATGCCTATCAAATGTTGGTTGGTAAAAGGAGTGCGTTCAAACATTGCCATAAGTCGTCTCAAGGTAACATATTAACCAAGTTATCGTAGTTGCCCGCACGATGATTGACGAGGAGTCGTTGTGCAAACTAACCGAGGAAGAGTTTGTCCATTTCTTTACAGAACATTTGCAGAACGTAACTCACGAAGGACTTACTTTCACGTAACTTACGAAGCCACTACAAATTGCACGTGGGAGTGCACCTTCATTACAGTGAGAGTGAATAGGAAAAATACCCGTAAAAATATACAGTGAGAAATCCATAAGAACTCGGGCATAATATCGATATTTCCCCATAATCACTTTAAGGACTCATTAAAATACCCATTCCATTCTAGGAGATTACATCACATGCATAAAACTAATTATTTGCGATACGGAAAGGCTAACAATATCACTTTTTCCGCATGCTACTAGGGACCACACTAGTTTTGATCGTGGCTTCCAACAATGTAAATGGTAACGACAGCATTTTTTTCCTACAGTTTCTTTTCAATTTCTTTGTGGGATGCTAAAATAATGATTTATGCATTATGCGACTGTAATTTTGTTTCATTTTTTGTACGTTTTGCAATTCAGCATGAGTGAACTTAAACTAACGGTACACATAATATATGAGCGCCGTGTGTTTCCCGCATGAATAAAATTATTTTTAGAAGCTCTATTTCATATGAAATCTCCCTTCTCATACGTTACTAAAGAGTACATAGTACGTGAAACTGTCAAAAACAGTATGATAGCGCGCTTGAAGGTTAGTGCACACCTGGTGTTGAGTTACCCCTTGCCACACACCTATGAGTTAACTTGCAGGGTACCACGTAATGTAGATGTAGATATCGGAGACGGCCGCAGGTCCATTATCTCGCGCGTGTTCACCAAGACACACCTTGGAGGCGGAAGGCAAGGCAATAGCCGCTTCCTTGATTCCTTCCGCTGATGGAGGGCGTTCACAGGATTCTTCCGTTCGCAGGTGGGCGGGGCAGGGAGTTGCAGGGGTTCGGGTAGGGGGTGGCGACTCGACAGACGCCACCCGTTTCTTCGCAAGCATAACGACATTGTCACATACCGGTGATAAACGTCGTCATGGAATCAAAAAAGAAGAGGACAGTGATAACTGGTTTGATATGGTTAAATTAGTGGAAGGTTAAGCCTTCGAAAAATTGGAAATCCTGTCAAAATATTTTCCGAAAAGTTGATCCGGAATCCTTTGACAAAAAAATGAGCCTAGTTGCTGTACGAGGGATTTCGCTCCATAACTTGTTCTACAAGTATGAACTATAGTTCTAGTTGAAGTATAAACAGATTATGCATTTCCATCAAACTTTATTAAATAACGATTAGTAGGCATAAGACGTTTAAACTTGTCGTACCTGAATAAATTTTGGTGGAAATATTTACCATGTTTTTTTTAGTTATAGTGAATTTCCAAATGGTTCTGCCAGAAAATATCAAATACACTTCAAGGTTTGAAGAGGAATGTGATAATTTAAACTTAGCAATCTTAAATATATTTATTACAACTAGTTGCGATACATTTTATTTTTCTATTTTTGACATATTTGTTTGAAACAGTCTAAAGAAATATATCTGAAGCAGTAGATTGCTAAATTTCAATCAAAATATTCTCCTTCGACCAATGAAGTTCCCCAAAATATCAGCCGCAGGCATCAAATACATGGTTCCAGGTGTTATTTTTTAAAAGTTACTCCTTCAAGCTTAACTTTATGGAAACACGATACATGAAATAATTTCTCGCTTTGTTCTTTCCACACGTTTTTATTATTATCGACCTTGGTTTCGACATATAATACAATTAGCAAGCCTTGATAATGACATTATGTGTCGAAACCATCGTAGGTAATAACAAAATAGTAAGGAATGTACAAAACGAGAAATTATTTCATTCTTCGTTAATAATTTTGTTGAATTTAAACGTAGTTTTTCTTCGCTACCACCCGCGGAACTCATCTCTCGACAAACAATAAAAAATTAAGCAGTTGCATAAACTGTTGGAAGAATCAAACGCGGTCCTAATCTCCGATTGGAAAAAATTGATGAGACGACGGTAGCGTTTTATGAATTGGAGAGTAATAAAATAAAGGAATAAGCACCCATTTCAATAATGTGATATCATAAATTTAAAAAAAATAAAATCACTCCATCCTACGACAGCTTACGAAATATTCAGATAGGAATTAAAACTCATTCATCCATTCGTTATGCGTTGTAATTGAAGAAATTCCTTCATAAACTGACCCAAAAATTAAATGTTAGTGATTTATTATGGTGCACCAACAGCGAAAAATCCTTCTCGATGAGAACTCGAACCATACACCGCCGAATTACTTAGACAATTACTGAGTGAGTGAACACGGTATGTGAGAACAGCTTTCCTTAAAAAAAATTGATACTATCCTTAAAACTACATAAGATTTTCCGCATAAACTATAGTAAAGCACAATTTTACCTATAATTTGCCAGTAGGTAAATGTATTTTGCAACCTACAAAAAGTCACAAAACGCAATATAATTTGACGAACTGAAGGCAAAATTTTATAAAATAAATCACGATTATCGCATTCTTTGCCCGCTCACTTTTTCCTTAGGGAAAGAAGTACTTTTTCACATGAAAATCCGAATCCTAACCTTTTTCAGGAAATCCTCGGTCCCTTGAGTCTTATCTTCTCTATGAACGTGCTGCTCATCACCTCCAATCGTTTCCCTCCTTGCCGCTGAGGATGTCACGGCGACCAACAGCACTAAAATCCACGGGGAGTAACACCGTACCCTCTTCGTCATGATCGTGGAGTAACTGGTAGACGGCGCGGCGGGGAAGGTTCGTTTTTTAGCAGGCATCTTACTCTGCGACGGCAGGCAACCCGCGTGTCAAGAGTTCGGACCAACAGAGGCACCTAGCGGCGGGAGTGTTCATCTGGTGGAAAACAGAGCTACCTGATTTCAGCGCGACCAAGCGGAATTTGAATTGCACTATCGGTAGATTTAGAAAATGCCCGCGAAGATATGATTAACTCTTAGAAACAAGAGTGTTAATAGCTATAAACATCAATGGCTATTCAATAAAGTAGCTTAAAAAAGTAGTGGGATGAATTATAACTAGTAACAAACTGGGAAAGGACAGTGATACATGAAAATAATGAAAAAGGAATAACGTATGATGCAGATATGGCAAGGAGAAACAAATATAATAGTTACAATTGAGATAAAAAAACATCAACTGATAATGCCATTACCCCTGCTTAGAATATATCAAAGATTGCGATAGTGAAATTCCGTTTACTCTTCTCGCATAATTTACGTAAAAATTGAGATAGCCTTATGACCTACCTGGGTGGACCAGAAATAACTAATAAAAGTAATGTAAATAGGAGTTGCGTCAAATCTTAAGTTAAGGTTGATTTCAAAATTATCATTTTGTGCCATTATGGGGCATTCAATTAGGAATTCCACAAATTATTATCAACAGCAAACTCCCTTAGCTGTGATACTGAAGCCATAAGATGGTAAGTGTATGGCTATCCAGATGAAATTCTACTACATGAGGAGTTTATTATCTATGAAGCTACCTGTCTTAAGCAAATTTCATCACTCCTACGCAGGGGTGGCGTGGGTGCTCAGGGACCCGGGCCGCTGTACGTCCAGAGGGGAAACGACATAAAAACTTTCGATACGATATACGTCCTATTTTATTTACGTTAAAATCGGGGCCCGCGCGGGAATCCCCGCCTTTCCGCCCTGGCCACGCCGCCCCTGCTCCTACGTGTGAGTACGATAATTGCAGAGGATAAACTATATGGTTACCAAAGTTGAAATTATACTTAGTAAGTCATTGATATATTATTCATAACGATGTTTCTTCAACGCGAGAGTAGGATAATTTCAGAGGATAACCAACAGGGCTACCTTAGTAGAATTTTTTTGAAAGAGCTCAAAACGATAATTGTATAAATAGAGCTCAAAAAGTTGTAAAAGATAGCTATCTATAATTTTTTTTAAAAAGATCCACGGAGTTACTATTTCTCAACATTTGCCAAAAGGTCACAGTCATCTTGCACGTGGTCGTGATATGGGGTCATAAGAACGGCAATATCTCCGAACCATTCCACCGATGGACCTAAACATTTACACAATTTTATTTGGGACATGTCGAACTCAACACACTAAATTTCATCAAAATCCGATATGGTCAAACGGAGAGCCCTAGACCACTTAATATGGAATGACCAGTACGCCAGTTTAAAAAATCCGACCATTTGTCCGAAATATATTCCCCCTAATGAATAATATCCTATTAACAGTTATGCCAAATGCTTACTACTAATCGACGGCAAAAATACTGATCAGGGAAAAGATCCCAGAGTGGTCTTTCCTCTAATTAACATTTGTCCAAAATCCCTTATTTTGACGTTAGATTTTGACTACGCTTTTTATATAATTAACAATCTAGTTATGTACTGAACCGTTTTTATTTGAGCGGTTAAATAAAATAATTATGAAAATTATAAACAGATAATGAAGTTAATTTCTCCACCGACGATTCTCTTCGCCACACCATTCCCGTCATGTCCTATTGGGGAAAATGAAAAATACAATGCAGTAACGTCTGTGCTCAGTCACAGCCACTACATTTTTCTCTTAATCTGTGTATTTTAGGCAAAGTTTTGAATGTAGGGCACGAGCAAGAGCATTGAGAAGAATAATGGGCACGGATGGATGAGTAAAGAGGAAGTCGTGAGTGACATAATTCGCGGAGTAAAAAAAATCGCCATTGCGTGGAAAATTTTATAGTGAGCAATGATGAGAGCACACCGCGAGCCTCGATGAGGAAGGCGCCGATGCTTGGAAGGATTACGAAATAAACATCTTAATCCACCACATCCCCTCTCAAGAAGTCCCCAACAACTTTGAACAAAAATTACGTAAAATTCTATGGCATAGTACATTTTTTTACGCCATCGTAGAGAAAGCATATTCTAGCAGGTTCACCGTAAGCCACAAAACTATTGTATTTTATTTAGGCAGTTTTGGAAGGAAAAAGGTAGTTGGCGAGTGGAGGTGTTTTTGGAGAGAGGGAGATTTTCTGCGAGGGAATTGATTTTTGGGTCAGACACAGTACATATCGCTATCATCTATCGCATTGCTTCCATGGAGTCCGAACAAGCTGGCGTATGTGACGTTAGAAAAGGTAACCCACGGAGATAGTTACACACTGGAGCCCGGAGGATGCCTCTATTCAGGAAGTTTTCACCCCCAGCTTTATTAATTCACCTAAAGGGTAAATGATAGCGGATTCATTAATTTTCTTGTACTCAGAGGGGGGGGGGAAGGGAACACAAACAATCGCGAATAAGATGGCGCCCCTCCCACGCGCCTTCTGTTAACAATCGCCCGTCCTTCAACTCCCAGCACCCCCCTTCCCAAAATCACTCATGTACCCACTCAAGACGTGACTTGCAGATTCAGTAAGGATCACTATCCACCTAAAGACGGTTCTCTACTTGCTGCATGATTCAGAACTTTTGATAAATCATTGTCTTCGTGGCGATTGATATTTGCTACTTTCCGTAATGGCATGCCAAACCACTGGAAAGCAAAAGTGAGATACTAAATTTACTAACAAATATACCTTTCTATGTAGGATGACGCTTGCGGCAATGCTGCGTTTTGTTCATTAAGAAAAACATGTAATAATGAACAAAACTCAGCATTTTCCGAAAGCATCATCCTACATAGATAAGAAAAGCTACGAAAGCCTTCAAACAAAAATATACCTTTCATCAATACTTTTATGGAAGTAAATATTTTCATTCGGAAGGAGGCATTTTCTCTTGCTTTAAAGGTCTTCCAGATATACCCGAGTTTAAGATGCTGTATCTTGATAACCCTAGGATACATGTATTGCAATAAAAACACTGAAAATGTAAGTAATTTAAAATGTTTGTGAAATCATTGGCACATAGGTATAATTTTTAAATATGTAACATTTACTATTGGCCTTCAGTTGAAAAAAACGTATGGCTCCGGTCACCTAAGAACAGTAGCTCCATTTTGGGCGCCAGAAATAGGATAACTACACATCGTACTTATTCAAGGCTTCTATCGGAAAGAAGTGTGCTTAAGTTTAATGTCACATCGGTAAAATGAACAACCAATTTTGTTGTTTCAAACTCTGTTACTTCCATTCTTAATGGGTTGATAAAAAATTATGAAGTCCCGAGGGAACATATAAATGTATTCTATTATGATAAAAAATATACATTCTATCAACGAAGCAAGCACATAAAGTAACATTGATATGCTGTTTAGTTCGTTTCAATCAAAGAGTTTTTCACCGAAATGCAATATCTAAAACTCAAGTATCTCGACTGTTTGCATGAACTAGGCTCTGCACCGAACCGTGACATTGGGTACAATGGGGCAACACCTCACCAGAAATCACACCTAAATGAATAATTTATGAATGTATTTTCACTCCTTAAGGTGCCATCAGGAAACGACAGCTGAGAGTTCAGATTACGGCAGAAGATCATTATGCGCGGAAAGATGAAAATTCATCCATCAAGCGAAAAAAATGCGTGGAAGCTAGAGGTTGCGCGGAAGACGCCATTAGCGGCGCCTAATTTGGTGGAAACTCGACTGAATATTACATATTGGAGACCTCTCAGGCAGGTAATTAGAATAATTTTTTTCACTACGTGTTATTTTTATTATTTTCCCTTTGCCAGTAATGGTGCCTGAACGGAAGCATACGACTGGGGGCACGAAGATTTTACGACGCAGATGCTTTAGATCGTGGTCCAGGCCAACTCGTCAATTTACATCCAGCGAGACAATGAGGAGTATTCCCAAAACATTAGCATGCAAACACGTAAGTATTTGGACTAGGTTCCATAGTAAGTAATTATTCCATTTGCATAATCAAATACAAAGCGCTCGTCATCCATATTCGCTTCTAATGTCAAAACTAATTAGGTAGATGCTGCGTGTTCATACGCCCATTAAGCCACCTGGCCATATGTGAATGATTTTTGTAATTCTTAGAGTGGGTTATGGATTACGCCAATGGCACATGACTTCTACTGCCAATGCAACATGAGCGAGGCGTGGGAAGTATTCAGGATTTCGTGCAACAGTAAGCTACATGTTTGAGATGCTAAATATTGCTCCACAAATACGGTACAACAAGTAAATTATATACCATGGAGAAACGTTCTTTATCCATACCCGAAAAATCAAAACATTTTTGTAAAATAAACTGATTAAAACAATATGCGCAGATAAAACAGCACTATAGGAACTAAATAGACTCCCACAGATTAAAGTGTAACACAAATGTGGCGTACTTACACGTCAATGGAAGCAAACGCTATGCAAGGTGAGACTTCCGAGGCACCGAAAACAAAGTTGACATTCTGGTATTTGTCGCATTTCATTTTCACCGCTAAATAGTTTACCCGTCGCTCAAAATCAACAAATGGTTGGTGTGTTGGCTAAAGCACAGGCTTCCATCCCGAAGGCCCAGGATTGGATCCGGGCTGTGGCGGAGATGTTTCAGTGGACTACCCATTCCTTCTTAGGCGCTAGTTGTGGAGTACAGCGAATGCAATACTCCATCCGTCATATGGGAAATAAACCGCAGAAACCTTTGTCGTGATGAGCAATGTTTTTCCGACGCTGGGTATTTCTGCATCTTCCTTCGCTTCCCTCATGACCATTCCCTTAACAACCAACACAACTTCTCAATGCCGAGAATGACATCAGCTGTCGGTTACCTCCCACAAAATAACACGCCAAAATGAACTTATGAGCGTATTTCGGTGTTTGTCGGCGTCGAGGACGCAAACCGGTTTTGAGGAGCAACATTATGGCAAAATTAACATAATAGACTCTAAAGGTGAGTTTACACTGGCAATTTTATTGCGCAAGTTACTAGCAACAAGCACATTTTGACGCAAATTGCAGCTGTCTCTGAATGTCTCAGAACTCTGAATGCCCGCTTGCAGAACTTTTATAAGTTTCGGCATGTCGCATGAAGAAACGTAGAATTAAAGTTCTTATGTTGCCAGAGCAAACCGCACTAAAATAACAGAAACCAAAAATGATTAAACGGAAACCAGTAATGATTAACTTTCAAATGTAAATTGAAATGAAGGAATATGCGGTTAGTTGAGGGGAATAGATGAAATGAGAGTGAAGTGAAGATCTTCAGCAAAGCAATGTTCAGATTAACCACTGTTGATGATGAGTTTCGGACTGATTGATTCAAAAATTCCTTTTCTCCACGCACCACTAATGGCCAAAGAAAAAAGAGCAAGACACTAACCTTTCATGAAACATCTCACTTTCTGTGCCTTCTCTCTCTGACATCCATTTCCATAAATTCTTCACCACTCTTAATTACGCAGACAGTCTGCGCAACGGGCAGGTTAAAATGCAATTTTTCAGCTAACGATGAGAAACTATACAGACTTTATTCATAAGTTGTCATTTAGACTTGTTTGAGCTACATTGGTGGTTCAACAGGTAGCCTTCTAAGTTAATTCTAATTCTTTTTCATTAATAGATAACGAATACTAAAATCACGTATCGCATGCTTGCTTTACTTCGAAAACATTATTTATATTTCAATTACTCATTGGTATACAAAATTGAAATCACAGTTTAGCATTTTAATGGGGAAAAGCGTCTATTGGAAAAAAGAAAAATTTTCTATCGGCGAGAAAATGGTTGCACAACTTCGAATGCTTCTAACTTGAAAAATACGTATGGTACTTGCATTTACCTACAAGCTTTTATGAATTTAGACGTGCCTATGAAAATGCATATAAGTCAGTAGAATCTTTTTGACAGCGAAATGGATACCTTATTTTGCTATCTGCTGGAAATTCTAATATTTTAGTTATTTTTTAATTGGTGAAAAATTTAATCTGTAGACCCCGGATGAGAGCTTTCATAACGAAAATGCAAGTGATAACTTAGTTCATCAGTATATATGTTCAAAATCGATTTTTGATTTATAGTGGCTCTAGATATCAGTGGACAGAGAAAGGAGCGTCTTACCAGCAAGGGCATTCATTCCCTTCCTCGTCTCGAGTCGCTTGGCATGCAACCTTGGCGAGTGTCTCGCCCTACGATAGCACATTAAACTGAGATTGTAAATCATAATGCTACTTTCCTTCATGTGGGGGCGGCGTTTCTTTTATTCCTCCGGAGAAAGGGTACACTGCCACGAGAATACGAGAACGTTGAAACGGGATACTTTTATGAACAGAGCGTTTGGCATTTTTAACATATGACGCACGTTCATGTACCTCCATATATTTTGTCAGTTCAAGGCAACGAATTGCAAAAAAAGCAAAAGGAAACAATGTAGAAAAGGGAGAGTCTTCAGAAACAATGCTATTCGTCTTGCTTCATACTTTTGTATACACCAAGAAGGGGCATTAGATAGCTTAAGTTTTTCCTTATGTGAATATTGCAAAACCATCTTTACTGAAAAATTGCGTGACATGGACGGCATCATTCATTCTCATTATGGGGAACAGATAAAAGAATATACCACTCAAGGCATTCAAAGAATTGCCGACCAATATTAACAAACTCAATGTGACTCTCTTTGTAAGTAGTTTCTGAAATTAACCAGATTATTCCATAAATCGAAGAAAATCAAAATTATGGTTTGTGGAAGAATTCAA
Source organism: Pyrrhosoma nymphula (assembly GCA_963573305.1). Taxonomy (NCBI): domain Eukaryota; kingdom Metazoa; phylum Arthropoda; class Insecta; order Odonata; family Coenagrionidae; genus Pyrrhosoma; species Pyrrhosoma nymphula. The sequence goes on along the minus strand of OY754329.1, from coordinate 138,898,091 downwards.
AAAGAACAAGCCACCGTCAAACTTGGACAGCAAAAACTTGCGCCAGCGGAAGAATATTGTTCTCCGGGAAGTAGGATCACCACTGATGATGCACTGATAGATGAAGCTAGGAAGATATTTTTAGCGGTGTAACTCAAGCAAAGGAGGAATTATACCAGATCTGTAATCTCAGGCAGCAACACAAGTCTGGAAGTGTGGAAGCACCTCATTAAATCATATATTAGGAGTATTCGCTTCTTATATGGCAGTGAAGCCAGGGCAATAACAGCTACAGGGCAGAGAGGGTTGGAAGGAAAGAAAATACGCTGTTATCGAGGAATTAATTAGATAAAATAGATAGGAAGAATCACCAATTCCTACGAATAGGTGGAGAGAAAATATTTTTACTAAAAATTAAATTCTGAAAAGGAGAAGAGACAAACTCAAATGGGAACATTTTGCGACAAGCCTATTGACAGCAATAATGGATGGAGCTATGAATAGAAAAATGATAGAGGAAGGACAAGTATGGAATACATCAGGCATGTGATGACGGACGTCAAAGTGAAAATGATGTAGGAATTAAGCGTTTAGTTGAGAGTGGAGAACTGCAGAAAACCAATATTCTGATTGATGACTGCTGATGATGGGTCCATAAATCGGTGCAATTCTGAAAGTGTAAAATTACACGGCGTGAAACAATTCGAATGGATTAAAGGAGTTGAACTCTGTCAGTCACACCTCGATGATTTATGGTAGGCACTGTCAAATGTTTACCCTCCAAAGACGGGTAAGAGTTAATGACATCGTTTTAGAGACCGATGCATGCATATTTTATTTGCGGTGCACCAATGGATACCTATGAACGTAAAAAGATTCACTTTGAAGACCCACAAGAATGAGTGTGGTGGTGGGTATTTTTTTCGCGGTGGGCGGAGGTGACTTTCGTTGAGTAGGCGATGTATGCCGATAAAGCCAAGCACAGCTGGAAATCTGAAGGCACCCTACCTCAGTGATTCTGATTCCTCAACTGAAGATATTTCCAGTTATGAATATGCCCAATCTAATAATAATGCCTGTTGCTCGCGGTAAACTTTTCTATAAAAGAGTTTTATAAAATTTTTCATTGCAACTTTTATGAATCGTACATAAAACGTACTTGCTTGTTCACGGTAAAACCATTCATAAAACCTCAATATTGACCAATTTGCCATCTGTGAGACGCTTTGCGAACACGTGAAGTGATAAATGTACTCTCTTTTGGATGACTGTTTGGTTAAAACTATGCGTATTGTTTATTAACTTACTTTATGATCACCTTCAACGGCGCTAAGGCTTTTTTTTATACGTCTACGCTCTTATTGTGCTTCATATGCTTACGTTCCATGAACTCCCAACCATGTTTGTTTACTTTTTCCTTGTTTGGCTTCCCATGGATACGAGATCATCAACGCGATGAGCGGAACATCTCATTGGTTGTTGATTAAAACGGTCTTGTGGAAATAGAACCTGTCCTATTCCGTAAAACGTTTTATAAAACTAAGTTTTATAAGACGGTTTTGTAGTTAGAAAGCTCATTTTTATAAAATTATTCGATTTTATAAAAGTTTTTACCGTGAGCAACAGGCAGACATTTGGAAAGTATTACCTAGAAAAGGAGGAGGAAATGAATTTGGTCAGTTTTAGGGACGGTGATGTACTGTGATGGAAAAAATAAGAATCGCGTCAGAGAAAGAGGCGTGTCCCAGAAGCAGAAAACTGAAGACCGTGAGCTACAGAGAAGAGGTGTAAAGTAACTCCTGATGAAGAGTTTCATGTTTTGAGCCAAAGGAGTTCGTTCCTTTAACGTAGGTTTGTCGATAGATTGTGTAGCTAGTTCCTTCATTTACTCCCTAATATTTGTATCCTTATTTACTACCAAGTACTTATAGCACGTCATACATGTTTGCGGTATAACTTTGTATCTCTGTCCATTTATGTAGCCGCTAAATACATTAACACAAATGGTCCCTCTAACATTGGAAGCATACCTATAGGGCAGTGAATGCTTGTGAGGTTTCGCCTTCTGACAAACATTAGAGATTTTTGCTAATCCATCAAATGCAATAGTCGAAGTTAAATTAACTTTAAAAGTGTATAGTGTAATGAATGTTGGTGACAGCTCACCCACTAACATACCCTTGAGGTGGCTTGCAGGGAGTTGTGTAGATGTAGATGATGCGAAAAAGACATTGTATTGGTCTTAAAATGGGCATCGTTGAAAGAGAATGAGAATAGACAAGGTGGAATTTGATATGTCAATTTAGAGAAGGATTAGGAAAATAAGACGGAAAGGAAGACAGACAAAGATGTCCGATAAAAGGGCGGTCGGGTGGATTTAATGGTTGAAGCTCTCGACGCACAATTGGATGATTTCAGTTCGAATCCTAGCTCAGGAGGGCCTTCCACGTTGGAAACACCGGTTCCCGCTTAGTCTCCAAAATTAGCATCCTTGGGCTCATTTCGTATCAGAGCCGTTATCCTCTAATTCGTCCACAGTGCTGCTGCCTTTGTCTGGAATAGGCAGAAAGTAAATGCAAAATGACCTTGGCTATCGAAGCATATTAAACGCAAGTACTAAGTACTCAGCTGACATCGTAATCACATTCGTAAACCAATGTTTGTATATTCAGTAACGGAAAATCCATTCTCCAAATAAACGAAAGTCTTTTTCATCACCATTATCTTTAAAACATAACGAAAAATAAGATTTTCTCCGTTCGTTTCTGAAAACGAAACTAGATTAGTGTATGCGCTGATAGAAAAGTGATGATTTCTAACACCCCTTGGTTTTCAGCTCTGATTGAGATCGAGGCTCTGGTCGTCATGCCGAATCGAAAGTCCGTTTTACTCGAGAAATATCACGGGTAAGTTTGAAGCAGCAATACATTGCGCAGCCAAGAATGCTTAACTGCGAGAAAGAATGCATGCAGCTCAACTCGGTTCTCGTGAAAAATCACTTTTTGAGAGGTGAATCCGTAAAATGGCGGAATAAATAGTGCCGGGATGAACGTATCGAGATTGAGAAAGGGCTATTTCTCGCGCAGCTATTCGTACAATCGAACAGCATCAAAGCAATTATCTGCTTTACACGATCTGTACACATATTGTAACGCGTAAGGATATGCCACGTGTAAAAATTATGTCTATGATTACATCCCACCAACTTTTCTCGGCACTTCTGTTAGACTTCGAGGACTGCAGGAGGAAATATCCTTCCTGATGGACACGGGGGAGAGAGCAGTGTAAGGCTGGAATGATTAAATTAAGGGAGAAATGATTTGGAGGTTCTAGGAAGAAGACTAAAAAGCCTCTTCGCGGGTAGGAAATTAATGTTGTTATTAAGTAAACACTAAATGGCTGTAAAACTGCCAAGGGGAAAGTCGAACGCTATTGTTTTTAACACTGGTTGCTCTAAGGTGACTGAAAGATGGATTAGGGGTGTCAACAGCGTTTCATATCTGGAGGCCATTAGTGAATCCGGGTGAGCGACGATCCGACTCATCGTAGATGTATTAAGACAGGGTAATGCATAAAGTTCTCGCAAGGAGATTCTTGATAGAGGGATTGCAAGAATAAGTGGGCACAGATAGTGACACGTCAAGGTGAAACAGTGAAGCCACGGAAGCACAACATCGATTACATGTACAAATTTAATATTCTGCTTTTTATTACATGTACAAATTTAATATTCTGCTCTGCAAAGGAAACCCCGCTGCTGGACTCCATTTCGAAATATTAATCTTAGAAAGAGAGTGAGACCGTGTCATTCTTAGTGATGGGTTTACCCAGAAAAACAGGATGTTAATTTTTAAAAACTTTCGGATAATATATTTCTTTGTGAACAAGGGTTATAAATCTTTCGCGGTGTCACCAGTGATAATTGAACTACTTAGGCATTTGAAATCTGCCAACCTCTCGTATAATTAATCTTATAACATCACAAAAAGTTTGACGGTGAGGAATGAATCTCACAGTTTTTTCCCCTGAGCACGGAGGCGACAAAAAGATAAACGCTTGATGAGCGTGAAATGAGTGCAGAGCCAAAATCCGAGCAAGTGATTGATCTTTCCGTCACATCTTTTTGTTTTAAGAGCCGGAACATCAGTGGAATGTACCGTAAAATATTTCATTTAACGGAAAATTTCTATATTCACACAAAAAGGCATTCATGTTACATAAGCAGAGATAAGACAGTCCACTGAGTGAGAGCATGAGATTATTTAACTTGAAAAATTGTCAACGCAAGAAAAATTAGTAAGTGCATAAATGAACTGCCATCACTCCATTTCGATGAATAGTAGAACCTATAACATAATTCACAAAAGATTTTGCAATTAAAATAATAGCTCCATTTTTTCAAGTACCATTGGTAGATATTTTTAAAAGTCAGAATCATCAAATTTTCATGTTTCCTTCGTTCCATTTACAAGTTGCCCTTCTTATGATATAATTGACGATTTCCGCAAGGGGAACATGGAAGGGGAAAATCTGAGGCCATAGACGAATAAATGCGAGGCCATGTGTGGAATTTGCCTGAAAAGAGCTTACGATTACAAAAAAATATATGCAATACCTGGTTTTGACTGACGTTTAGAGCGAAGTTTCGGGTTGAAGGAAATTGTGTCTCATTTTCAAGTATAGGTGGCTAATATTTTTCCATGTTCCGACTGCACTCACCTGAAATAAGGGAAAGAGTGCTACATTGATAAATTCCACAAATCCAGTTTTAGTAGAATTCATTATGAAAAAAACACAGTAAAAAATTCCAGTATTATTTTAATGCTGTCGACCGGTTTCGACGTCTAAAGCGTCATTTACTGTTTGTCAGGGGCCAGAGGTTAGGAAAGATACAAGTGCGCAATGGAGGAGGCTCTCTGAATTTTTTCTCCACCCCACGAAAATAGACCAAGTTGGCGATATGAGATGGTAGTAAGATGGAATCAAGAATATGAGAAAGGAGGGAGGTACACAGGCAGGACAAAGTCAACGGAATAAGCTACAGCAGAGTGAATATTAGTGACGAAGGTAGAATGCATCAAGGTGAAAGAAAGGATAGGAGAAGGAAGCAATAAAGGTGGTGGTAAGCTAGAGGAAGAAGTCACGCCGCGGCGGAGTGTACATATATTAGGGAAGAATTAAATACGCGCTTGAAATGCAAAATATACGAATGCACTGCTGCTTAGTAAATGAAGGTCCATTTTTAATGAAGCACCGTTTGCATTTCAAAAATTAGTTGGGTAGCATTTTATAAACCATCTAATGGTTCTAAGCTTGCACCTTCAGATCCGCCTTTTTAAAAAGCTGAGGAGGATTTTCCTACCACGTTTATTCCGCAGATAAAGGAATCAACAAACGTTTTTCGCCGTATTAATAATTTCTTAACAAAGTGCATGCTGATTTTCTTCAGTATTTTATCGAGTGGATGATGTTTTTTAAGCATTTTTTCCCAGAAATGTAGTTCTCTTTTAACCGAGTGAAAAAAGGTTCTTAGCCCATACAAATGCTTTGGTAAATTACGGCTTAGAAGCCGAGAGAAACACAATAGACGAGGAAACACATATTGCAAATTTTCGAGAAGTAATATTGTCTCGTCTTCAGTGGATGAGAGGTGTGCCTCGTCTTATACCTATATAGAACGAACTATGAACATGTTGCTTGTTGAATGCAATGGTTGAATTGAATCGTAAATGCATACATTTTTGATTCTCTACATAAGTTTATTTTCTTCATGCATTTCACATTTACACACCAAAAGCCTTAAGCGGCTAAATACAAGAACAGATGCGTCACCAAGTTTTGCCCCCACAGAAAAGTTTCCCTTTCATAAAACATTTTCCCAAAAAAGAATAAATATTCAATATCAAGATCTAGCACTCTCAAACACGTTCGTCGGGTGACATAATTTCTTGATGCTAAAAACTATGAAACCACCCAAACGATAAAATATTAATGGTTTTAGACTTAATTTTAAGTTTTTAAGTAAATATCACTAAAAGCAGTCAGATAGTAGTTCGCAGCCATTTTCCATAAATTTGAAAGGCTCAAGTCATTTACGCCATTAGGGTTTCAGTCACCTGAATTACATTTCTCGCCGCGGGGAGGCTCACACATAATCCCACGCGTAAAAACGGATGGATATGGACTTCAATCCTTGATTAATACATTTCGAAAGGCGGATTTTTAAATAGCTGGATTTTTATTTTTTTCATTCGGGGGATAGATATTTTTGATGTTTTGTTTACGATGAAAAGAGAAAGGGCGGAGCAGAAACCTCCGAAAAAGAGGTTTTGTCGAGTTCATATTAATAGTGCGTAGGCTAATGGCATCAGGTTACCCGTTATAGGCGTGGGCCTGCCGGTTTTCCACTTTTATCATTTAAACCGAGAATGTATTTCGCTGCAAAATGACTTCAGCGCCGCATGTTACGAAAACAATCTCCAATTATACCGCAACAAGCCGCAAACCATTTAAGGAAGTTTAAGGCGTGGCTTGATTTCCGGTCTCAAAACATAAACCTTGCCTCCGAGAACCCAATTAATTCAAGACGAAAACTTTCTGATTTTATAAAAAAATACGCGCATAGTTACAGCAGGGTGAAAATTAGGAACTACGATAAAGCTATAATATTAAGAAAAAAAAAACGTTTTTACTAAAAAAATAAAATTATTCAGTTTCTCAATGTTTTCCACGTGCTGGAAAGTTGGTTCACAGTTTCAGGAAAATTAGCCGTTGAGCCCATCACACAAAATCTTCCTCTAAATCTGGATGATTTAAGGCCTTACAATTAGATATTTCACACTGAGTCTCTTAACACCCTCACAGCTGTCCTCACGCCGTTCGTACGCGGTCAAAGTATTCACATTTGGATCTGCATATTAGAATACTAAGTTGTCATTTCTTGCAATTGTTCCTTTCGCGAGTTCAGTATGTATGCTCTATGTTCAATGATTTCGTTCGATGTTCTCAATTCACTCGCCCTCCATATGGTCCCCGTTAATCTAATGATTTCAGTTCATTTAATTAATGAGGATTACTATTCGAAATCAAATTCATGTTATGTATTCCAAATTTTTCCAGCAACACGGACATCGTTTTCATCATAATGTTGTCAGTGACCATCACAATGTACAAATACTACAATAATAATGTAAATATCTAATCAGTTTTCCTTTGCTTAATCTCCATAAATAATATTCCAAAAAAGAATATATGAACCTATACATTTATCAGGTACTCTTCAAAATAATAATAATCTATTGAAGTCTTTCTTGGATTCATTTTAGAATAAAACGGGTTGAAAAGTGCTAAGTTATGTCACCACTGTCATATATTTCCAAAAGTTAACCTTTAGTCAAAGCAAAGTGTGTTTATGAATACTTGCACTGTGTTAAATCAAAAGGAGACGATTTATTTTATCATGGAAGGCCATGAATCCAGTAAATTGGAGGTGAATGGTTTAAATTAGGCAAACAAATATTTAGCACCATGTCCAATCATTCGTAGGAATGGCTTTGGGTAAGGATGGAGAATGTATGTTGGGTGGAGAGGACGAACGAAGAGGTGTAAAAAACGGCGATGGAGGCATCCAAAGTTGCTATTATAGTCTGTTGTCAACAAACAAAGATCATTCAGTGTTGCGTATTCAAACTTTACAAGCTGGGCATTTGTAATACTTGCCTGAAAAATAAAAACACTTGCTCCAATCATTTATGCATGGATAATTATCACGAAGATCAAATGGACGGAGGGTATCGACGATGAGGAAGTCCAAGGAAGAGTTGGAGAGAGAAGATGCATAGTGAAAACTCTTAGAAAAATAAGAGACAAATTGATTGGATATATTTTGCAACAAAATAGCCTTTTGAAAACAATAATGTACGAAGAAATGGATGTCAAGGGTAAGAGATGAAGACTAAGGATGGCGAACACCGGGTAAGTTAAGAGGGATATCGAATTGAATAGGTAAATAGGTATCAAAGTGAGTAGCAATGAAACCTGCTGATATGTAAATGGAGAGGATAGCTGCGGCAAACCAATCTTTAGAATAATGACTGCTGATCATGACTGGGAATGAGAATTCTCTAGAAGCTATGGAATAAAACCTTCGATGGTCCGAAAACATAAGCGAAAAGCTGTTATCATTAATTGTTTAATTTTAAAATTAGTTGACTGCAGCCCTCCATTCTTTCCAATGTAATCCTAGTTCCTGCCTCTCGTAGTTCCTCTAAGGCACTTTCCTCTTTACTTAGTCTATGAGAAAAATCATCAATGGCAAAATATTTACTGACGGACCCAAAAAACTGTTTTTTTCTTACTTCCGATTATCAAAAGAGCATTTCTACGGCCTATAGCAGGGCAGCTTGACTATTTTGACCGATGATGGTCATCGCTTCTTACGAACTCGGCAATTCGCACGCCTTTTGTTTCTACCATAAGAAAAAGAGAATGAGCGCGAAGCGGGACAGTGATTTTTGGCGCCGCAGTGACCTTGGGTACCAACCCCAAACCCCTCCAACAACAGAATCGTCGATCATCGACCCTCTTATCCCCACTTTCCCAATCTTGGACGGGAATCAAGTCGCTCCTCGTCCTGGGTGGAAGAAGACTATCACACATGATGTCGAAATGCGCTGGAAAAAAATTCTCTCCTCTCCTTTATTCACGCCTTACCACAAAAGCCAAGGTGAATGGGCAATGGGCCAGTGGACCATTAAATACTAAGATTAAGAATTCGCCAGCAGCAGTACTTCCAGGCGTTCAAGATGCTGAAATATTCATCATTTTGATGAACACAGCGGAAGGCCAATAGGCAGACCTGTATTATATAAAGTTTGCAGCTCTCACAAAAGCTAATTTCAGCTGAGGAAAAGACAATTTTGGCAACAGAAAGGGTATATTTTCTAAATAAATAACAAGTAACAGCGGATGAATGGGTGTACAGTTGCTTAGTCTAAGATTCGTGCGATGCGACTATTATGGGTATGTACAAGGCAAATAGACTTTCATTGGAAAATATTTTTACAATACAAGTGCTCACCTTATAATCCGTCCTTTTCTCTTAAGGCAGTTTAAGCTAGATATTTCCCTAGTCATAATAAGACCATATTTGAATTTTATGTATTGATATCAGCGTCTGTAAGAAGTGTGAAGTAAATATTGTAATATTAATGGTGCAAAAATATACTTATACGTATATGACAATATTATTGGTAATGAAATAAACATAACTACTTTAGTCTCTAACTTGAATCATGTTTTTCACGCTGTACGGTGAAAACGCCTTCACAATAGGTTTTATGCGATTCTGTAAACATTACTGCGATGAGCAATTGATTAATTCTCATATATAGTTGAGAAAACATACAATCTACACACTTCAGTTTTTTGAAAAAATCTAGGTGTTATAAATTCCTAATTTTTTCAATATTCACTCTCAGGATCGCACAGCCGTAATCTATCCCATATAAAACAGCTTGTATTTTCAGGCAAATTTCTCGAAAAGTAGTTCGGAAAGGGGCTGATATTTTGATATCATCGGAAAGATGGGAGTTTTATCTTTAAAATGAAGTCAAATTCATCAAATTCTCGGTGAAGTAATATTTCGCTCAAACTACCTTAAATTCTTCCACTGACTAAGTAAACTCTCTCCATGGCGTTACATTATCTTGCGCAGTCGTGTGCCGTAAGTTATGCGAGAGCTGTAACGGATACGATAGCCTAAAGTTCTCATGGAGGCGTTAGGGGCGAACAGAGGCGAATGCGGGATCCGTCGCCAATCAAAATCAAGGAATCCTACAGGTGAATGCGCGTATCTTCGCTTCGCCAGAATTGAGATCTGCTAAACTTCGGTTCCGTTAAATGTTCAAATTTATAATGATTCTGCATTACAACGTCCAACATTGGAACATAATCCTAAGACAAACACCTCATTCATCCCCGATGAACATATGGGTTTACAGGACGGCACCAGCCTGGCTGACGTGGCTGACTTAGTTAAATACGTATAGGATAGACACCTTAACTCAAACCCTAATACGAGAACTAATTGAACGAATGCATTCAGAATTTATCCCTAAAACGGCTTAAGCGATTTTGATGAGACACCATCATGATAGTTTTAAACACGAGAAATCCATTGGGCTAGATCTGATCTTCGGAAAAATTCGTTGAGAGACCGAGTTTACGCTTGAAAAAGATTACTGGGTCAAATTTTCAAACAGTAATCACAAGCGATTTAATGAAGAGTAGTGGTGGTGGTGGTGGTGGCAGGTAACGTCGCCGCCTGGTAACTCTATTGTCGTAGGTTCCAACCACTTCTGGGTAGTTTTTCACTATCTAGAGCACTGTTATGTATTTTCCATTGTACTACTTCATTAAATTGGTCGTAACTGGGGAAAAGTGACCAATAAAGAAATTATTAAAACCATTACAGTCTTAGATTTTACTTTCTAATATGGTAACATTCACTTTAGACAATGATGCTTTGACTACGCTGAGGACCAGATGAATTGAGCGATTGGTGGACTTGCAACCAGGTGATATTCAGCGACGCTCGAAAAATTAATATCCTCAGCACGTGTGATTTATTCATGAGCTCACTTAAACCCATTCGAAGATCTCTTTCCAGACATTACTGACCTGTAGGGCATCATTAGCATTTAAGACAACGCAGCGTGCGCAGAGACGTCAAATGGGAAAGTTTCTCGTTTTTGCGAAAAACTGTCACTTTGCTGTTCTATGAGTAAAGTGATAAGCCTATTATCTTTGCCGCTTAGCTCTCCGACATATTCTTCCTATCATTCCTGAATCCCATTAGGTTCAACCAGATGTTTTTCTCATATTCATCCCATCGTTGGCATATCCGTAATTTACGCAATTAATTTCGGCTTTTCAGCTTTATATGCAGGGTATTTGAGGAGGAATCGACGTGACTTCTGATGGTGATAGAAGACGTAATTTCAAGCATTTTTGTCTGATGGAAATAGACTCCTTACTTCATACGGATCTATGGAAACGCATACATTTATTCTTACACATTCTTCTACACATTTTGCAATTTCCATAAATATTTCCGAAAAACGGTGACCGATTGAAGAGATTTGAAAGTTGTCTCTATGGTAACTCATTTCAGGATGACATCCAACAATTCGTGTTTTCATGACGGCTAAAAATTGTACGGGATAAAATGTTAGCGTGATATCCGTCCATCGTATGCGATGTTGAGGTAGAACCTGCACTTTGGAGTATGACTTCTATGACACAGTTTTCATGAGAGTCGGTCGAACTTGAATTACGTTTCTCAAAACGACGTTAATTAAAACTAATTTTCCATTATTCTCCATGGTTATACAGAATGAGTTTATTTTTTCACAATAAAGGTAAGCATGAAATGGTCTTAATGAACTGGTGAAGTATGACCAAGTGAAGAATTGGTTAGCAAGGTATTATTTTCCAAATACATGAGAAATCAATGCTGAATATAGGTACAGGAATATATTTCTTGGAAAGTAATTTGACGTAATGATTTTACCAGTCCATAATAACGCAATCCCTGCGCGAAACTCAAAAATTTTTGTAATAGTAATAATAGAATCACATGGTAATAAAATTGCTATTTTAATATTTTTACAAAAAATAAAAAGTTTTTCTCTCTATAGTAATGTAATTAAATTCATCGTATTAGAATATATTGCCAACGACGATCACAATAACGCTGTAAAAAAATAAATTTAAACTGTACTAGTCATTTACATATGAAGTGACCTGGATCTTCTGCACATAATACATGACCTCGGGCAGTAGAGGAAAAGTTTGTGACAATATCTCCTCTAACAGTGTTGCCAAACTAGATGGAATAAGGCAATTACGAAACTAATTTCAGGATTTTTACCACTTTTCACCCTTAATTATCAGACTTATATGATCCTTAAGACGCCTCGACAAAATTATTTTTCATATGATGCTCACGTGGTGAAAACATATACGTTTTTGAGAAGCCCTTGTCGTGGAAAACCAAGAGAAATAAAACATGAATGAGAAATAAATCACCATTCCGCAATTAGGGATATGCAATTGGGAGGCTGAAAATGACGAGTTTTGGACTCTTAATCGGAGCTGAATTTCTGATTATCACAAAATATTTTTTCACAAAATGACGAAGGATTGTTAATTCCTCAACTTGCAAGAGGGGCAAGTTATTGGAGGTCCTTTTAATAGAGGTTCTGCCATGAAGTGAGGACCACATGATGCCTTTCGTTAATGGTAGACAGAAAGATCTCTTAATTGGGGCGAGATAGAGACAATGTAGTACCTGCCTCCACCAAAATCCTAATGAGTAGGGTGTTACCAAGACAAACCTGTCTATGGTGCATATCCACGGGCGCTTGGCGACCGTAGGTTGTCAAACCACACAGTGGATGATGGGAATAGAAGGGAGACAGAAAGAGGGAGAGAGGTGCCATGTCTCCGGGCTGTCGCATGAATCGAAGTGCGGCGGGATCCGGCAATAAATTGGCTTGCGTCGAATAAAGTCGTAAACAGCTTCGCTCGTTTTTTTCCTTATCCTACTCTCCCTCTCTCCAGATCATTTCACGACTCTCTCGTCTCCACCCGAGGCACTTGGAAATGGACCACTGGACATTTTTCCAACTTTTTTACGACCGGGGCAGCGGGTCGGGCCCGGGTGCCTCACCCCAAGGGCTCATTTACAGCTTGGGGATACAAGGGCCGTTTCTGCACGTATAGAAGAATTTATGTACGCACGAGGAAAAAAATGAAAAGCTAGATATGTCTGGATTATTCACTTTAATTGGAGCAAAGATTGATAGTTTCTCGAGGATTATGTGAAGCGATCTTCATAATGATGTCAGTTTTGAAAGCATTAAACCTTAATAGTGTTAATAATCAACCCTGAGTCGTGTTCACGTTGCGACCTGGAAATAACTATTACTTTAAATCGATTAAATTTAAATTAACTATTATATCCATGGGACGTATTTTATTAAACACATAAATATATGAGAATAAAACAAAGACACATTTTACGAGGATTTATCTAGACTGTCCATACCTAGAAAATGCGAAAATCGCATTTCCTCACCTAGCATTACCTTCTAAAGGCAAAAAAGAATATTTCAACATTAGCGTGAGCCCTCGGTGCAGTGAAGACTGATAACCGTAATATTTGCACTAGGGTTGAACTTTATCTTCACATAATATGATTTACAAACCACAATTATATCCTGCCATCAATAATAAGTATAACAAACACCCTACAAAATTTATTTCACAAAAATCTTTACACAAGAGCAAAGCATCGCTCCAGATAACAATTTAACCACCTACTCCTAATTTCAAAATATTTCTTAACAAGGCTTTCAGAGAACCATAAAGCCACTGCAGAATGTTGAGGTTTGCCTGAAATTAAGACACCATCTCGCATATCACTGCAATTAAATTAGATACGATTACATTTAATGTGATCCTCCATGCCAATAATTTTTACCTTTACCCGCAAACATACACCCTCATATCGCGAAATTAAACTCACATCAGTCTCCCACCGTAAGCTACGGCCCACTTTCCCTGTCTTCCTCTACCTCTCTCCAGTGAATGTCATTTGTACTCCATCACGCTACCACCTCTTTGCTCGTCTTTTTAGAATTAGCCTTGAATTTTCGGTTCCCTCGCTTCTAAGGTTACACGGCACCGCTGGGAGACTATAATCCTAAGAAAAAAACAACTTCTCGAGGATTGAGTTGATATGGTGGCTTGAAGTGTCTGTGTGGCTGATTTCCTGTCCTGAGATCTCAGGTTCTAGTCCCGAAATTAATCAATAAAATTCCAATCTCTCATTGGATGCTATGTCTACTTGGAATTGGATGTTACAGATTTTCAGCAGTAGCACTAAGGGGAACCTTGGCGCCATTCCTCGAGAGTAGGCTAGTGCAGACGCCAAGTTTCTCTCCACCCTTCTTACTTAACCTTTCAAACCTTTCCTCTAGAATCCTACTCTCAATGATACAATTGTCATCATTTTTCCATCCCTCCCCTCCACAAATAAGTGAAACTAAAATATCCGCGTGGTATTAAAACCCACGATCCCGCCCACGAGTCATCAAGTGGGTTACATGCGTAGATATACAATACCTCTATCGTTACATCAGGTGGATTCGCCTTTCCTTCCATCCATGTAACTCATCCTCCTCCACAAACATATCTCAAAATCCATCAATCCACTTTTATCGATCTTCCACAACAAAATGAAAGACTGTCGCGATAAACTGGAATTGATGTCAATGGAGCATGCACAAATGTTGTACTCCACCTCCGTTCAACTTTGATGAGACAGGGTAAAGGAAGATAGGGGAAGTGGCGATAGAATCCCCCGTTAATTCTGGCAACGCGAAGGTGGAAGATGGGTCGGGACGGGGCACGAGGTGGTGACTCGGCGAGAACAATGGAGGTCCCCGCCCGCCTCCTAACCCAGCCGTCAGCAACTGATGTGTGTAAGCTTACCATATTTTACATGAAATTTATTTTCGGGCGCGTGCTACCCCTAAATGTTGACTTCATTTAGGGAATAAATGATATTTTATAATTGAGAAGGGCATAATACATCGGAACTTTAATTGAATTCGCACTTTCTAGGCGTGTCATTTTCTTCGCGTGCCTTAGATTGCCGATTGCTGCTGTAACTCCTCCCGGGTCCCTCCTCGCTTCTCCCAGCAGTCTTCATATACACACCACCACATTCTAACCTCCACATTTACAAATATTTAGCGACTAAATCCTGGAGTAAAGGCGAGTAGACAATTGGCGTCCTCTTCGAACGTTAAAAATTAACGAGATTCACGTCCACGACTTCAGTTTACGACAGGCCGTAAACTTGAAAGTCCGTCGGCAATTGCGGTTTGTCTTAGGCTGCATTTGGATGTTTACATGACTTACAGCGCCATCAGGCATAAAAGAAAAAGGTATTCCATCTACACCTACCTTTGCCGGTAGATCACACCCAATAATTATAATAGTTGGATAGAGTACTGGCGCCCTATTCCGAGGGCCCGGGTTCGAAATTGTGTCCGTATTATTGGCGGAGGTCATTCAGCGGACATAATTCCGATTCCTATTTGGGTGCCATTGGAAGAGCACTTCAAGTAAAGTGCACCGTCCGTCGGACGCGATGTTAAATTGCGGATTCCTTGGTGCCTTTCTCTAGTATAATTAATGCCGAAGTCGAGTCCCTCTTAATTCTTTCTCTATTCCACATACAGCACTTCAATTAAGACTCCAGTAACTATCAATAATGGCGCAATGGACCGAAATTGTCGCTTATCTTTCCAAAGAACCAACGCACCAAAGATTGAGAGCAGGTCTAAAGAGTGAAGAGTTTCTCAGTTTCGGCGTCGTCTTTATTCCTAAATTAATGTGCCCGATGGTCTAATACTTTAACGCTCCATTTGAATGACAGAGCACTAGACCCGCACGACATCCAAGTAGGGCTGGAAATAATATCACTACTCTTGGCGAGGGTTCCATCAGCTGCCCCGTGTATAATTCATTCGAAGTATTTCCATGTTTCTTCGTCCAGAATTCCATGAAGTTAACTTGGATCGGCCGTTCTACAATTCACCCTTCAAGGAATGTTTCCGCCACCGGAGTATTGCAAACAGATAAACCTCCTTAACCACTTTTCATTCTTGCTTTTACATGCATGTACGCCATATTATTTCATAGAAATATTTCCTCCAAGCGCTAAAATTTATCAATAGAAACAAATCCAGGTTCGTACGCAGAGAAATAACTATATATTAAATGTATAAATTTGTTATTAATAAAAATTTCTAATTTTCGCATTTTAGGCGATCATTTTTTTTATTCATACGCTTATAAAGATTGATACAGGCAAAGGAGAGTGATTATCTCATCTAAAATGTCAGAAATAGATAATTGATAGAAAAAAATAATTGTGCAGGGTGTTAATGGTTCTTTGAGCCACGAGGCATGAAAAAAATATATTTACATAAAGACATTTTTCTCGCCCTAATTTCTTCTTCAGCACTCAAAACTCGCTGCCTTTTTCCAAACAAATTACAACGACTTTACTAATCGCGGACCACGTTACTATGGTGGCTAGAGTCTCGTATTCTCATTCCGAGAGCATGGGTTCGTATCCCTGAAGCGGGGGTAATTGGCGGTACTTCGTCCGTCGGAGGGCAAGAAAAACGGTGGACCCCCAGGCGTCTTTCGCCAACAGCAGGCTAACATGTAACGAAAGTGACACAGATGACATTTAATGTAGCCATACGCAAAGGAGAAAGATATGCTTGACGCTGCAGCGAGAAATTCCGGCTGAAAAATATTTTGCATAGATAGATGCATTACGTAACTCAATAATACCGGCCGGTTGGATTAGTCGGTTACACCACCAAGAAAGTTAATACACCGGACCAGCTACAGCATATTAATGATTCAAATTTGGTTCAAAGGGCGTTTTTAAAATAAATTTCCATAGTTATACAACCACCTACTGGCGCCAATGACCTCAACTAAAAGTGACCTCCCCCAATTACTACTACTGCCAACTTGGCTACTTCTTCCTCAATTCCTGTTCTTGGCAAATATTCTCCCGGAGAGTCGAATATATTTCATCCTTTAACACGCTAATGCAGCCCAATTAAGCCAATTCAAACTTGTCATTTTTCTCCGTGGTCACCCGTCAGATTTTAATTTCCCGCTCATTAATATTTCTCCTCTCTTCATCCTCGGGCCGATAGGACTTCTTTTTCTCCCAACCGTTCCTTCAAACCCACGTATTCTACACCGAATATGGATGCTTACCCATCGCCTCCCGGGGCTTAACGAGAAGTCCTCTGAAGTGCCTAGAAGGAGAGATGTATTGAAGCTGATTTCCCATGGTCCCCAACAGCCGACGAAGTTCCATGAGAAGAAGACAGAATGCGTGTGTTAGAAATTATTCTCGGACCTGTTTTTATGAGAGTAATTTTTTAGCGCGATTTTATGCATGGTTAGGTGTGTATCCAAAATAAAATCTCGTAGAGCAAATAATTTATTGGATGCTGTTCAAATGCACAAGCGGCTGCGCAAGAAATGGCTCTAACTCAAATTCGATTAATTAATTCCCGCGTTTATGAGCCACCAATCTATGGATTCCATGCTCAAAAAGTTATTTTGTTTTAAAGGATCCGTGCTAAGCATTCTTTCTTTCGGTTCATCATTTAATTCTTGGCTGAGCAATCTAAATCCAATGTTCCATGGTCAAAACTTTGATAAATTACGTTTCACACAGAGTAAAAATCATTCACCTTGACCGGGATTCGAACCCGGATCCCAGCATTTCACGAAATCGAGGGATCAGGGTTCGTATCCTGGTCAAGCCGAATGATTTTTACTCTGTTGAATATCGTATTTCCTCAAAATTGGAAAATACGTTTTGTCAAGTGAGCGGGTTCACTAAAAATTTCTGAAATCTAGTCACAAGCGGAAATCATTCGTCTACTATTAGTTCGAATTGTACTCAGTTGTGGAATCTTCTACCGGATGTCGCTGCAAAGCATATTTACTTGATACCGTGAAGAGTAGTGCATTTCAAATATAATAAACTCTGGATCTGAAATCAAGTTGTTGCCAAGGTTCTACTACTTGAATTTAACACGCATTTCTAATGGAAAAAGAAGCAGAGGAAGAGACGTTGTTGGACCGAAAAATGATAATATTTCGAGGACTCGATATTATAATGTTATGTCATCATCTTGCTCTGGTCCACAGCTTCAATTAACATAGCCACATGGCCTTTGCTTCACTCTTCTTTTTTTTGTAGTTTCTTTTTTTTAACTTTTAACATAAATTGCCGTAATAGGCATAAAGTCCGCGAGGATCTACTCAGAGACGCTATTTTTACAAGCAAGGGCAGAGAGCGCCATTATGAACCTATTTTCTCAGCGAATGGTTCCTTGGTAAAAATATAGAATCGCCTCTAACAAGTTCGATAAAAATACGCTCGCTTAAAAATTGGAGGGAATATTATTCCAATTATTCTAATATTCGTAGACTTCCAGCACTGTCTATCGCATCGGTTTCATCAAATTTAAAAAATAATATTTGGACCGTGGAGAATCGAATTAAGGCAAGAATTTCCTTACAAAAATGACGATTGCCCTGCGTTGCTCACATCTGCATTTTACGTGAGCTACAAGCCCCCACAAGAGCATGGGTCAGGGTATGCTAGGAAAACAGCTTTCAATTGTGTATTTGCTAGTTTATCAATGAGTCCACAGAAGGACCTTCGAAATGCTCGGTGGGACCTTTGGTGAACCTCTGTGGGACCAGTTGCTGAACCTAGGTGTTGTCATGGTTGAGCATAGTGCTATGGTCACTAATCATCATTTTGTATCGCTAATGCTCAATTAAATAGGGACCTAATATTTTCAAATATCCGCGATGCAATCGGTGAATTTGGCTTGATTGCAACTTTTTAGAAGTCTTAACTTTGCTTACTATCATTTTAATGGCTGAAATGAAAAATAAGAAATATCATTATTAATTCTAAATAGCATCATACATCATTAATAGTCTTTTAATATAAATGTAGAATACTCAGGTTATCCCATTGGCTATTACCTGTGCCGGGGTAGCCGTACACTAATACGTTATTTTGCATCACGCTACCTGCATTCGTGCATTTTTGCGTTTCAATGATGGAGTCATGATGGCATCTCAGGAAACAATCACTGATATTCACCTAGATAAATTAAGCTCCAGCCTAAATTGAGAACATGTATCCCGTATCACAGGGTACTTCATCCTTAATTAATGCACAATATGCTAGCAGATGCTTTATGCCGAGGACGGATCTTAGACTGACTGAAGTCATCCTTGAAGCACCCACATTAGCAAAGAATTTGTAGATGAGCGGAGTAATGGCACATGCGGTAATTGAAAAATGAAGATCGTACAGCAAAAAATTGAACGTGACTAGTCGATAGTCACTAAATTAATAGGTAGTAGGTCCCAAGGAGCACGTACCTAATAAGGAGCGCGCCAATGCTGAAATAAAGGACCCTGGCTAAGCATTCTAGCACTTGTGCGTGGCAGCCATTCAGAATTATACCATGAATACTGCGATTCAAAGTGAATTTGTGATAATGATACCATTTTATCCGTGAAAAATAACAGATTGTAAAACCTGCCGTTGACACTGAAAAAAACATTTTGTTAGGCAGATGGACTAGTTAGTTGCACAGCTGCATGAGAATAAATAAAAATCAATATGCTAACCATTAGGTATTAACATCACATCATGCATGCCAGTTGTATTTTCGAAAATCTTATACTTCCATGTGTGAACTTCTTACTGCAATCCATACACACACGAGGTTTCTAAAACTTTCGTAGAATTAATTGGAGTGAAAGTTTCAGCAAAAGTTCATCATTGCCTTACACCCTAAACATCCTTGAGATGACTAGCACGGTGAAATGTAGGTGGTGCTAATTTACATCAACGTGGCCCCCTTAAAGCCATCTCAAGGGTGTATGACGGGGGTGACTCCACGACAGACATGCACCATCTTCCAAATACACAAATCATACCGTATTAAACTATTGCGCTAAATATACCGCAAGACTAACGTACATGGAAGGACATTTAACATGCAATACGGCTTCTAACTACCATTCCACTCCTACTGGTAGACACTGCACTCATCCATCACGGAGACCATTTCCTTAAGTTCATTCATGCTCACATGCGAAATGTGTAAAAATAATTTTAAAATGACTGAGACATAGCCCCTATAAAATTATAATACCTATGACATATATCGCTTACATAAAAAATAAAACGTATTATATTAGTAATTATGCCAAACTTTTTCATGGATCAAGTACCTTGGGATACGCGCCCATTCGACTGTCAGATAAGTAGGAAGCAGCAGTTACAGCATCAGGAAGCCGATTGGAGGACATTTTTCGAGGAGTTAAAAATACGATTCGCTTCAGCCATCCGGAGGAACGAGTTTTTTTCAGGACCCCCTCTGCTCCTCCCTGCAGTCTTGACACCTGTTTTCCCGAGGAACAAGGGGTGGGGGAGAAAGTGAGTGGGATGTTGTTAGGTTTGGGAGGGGCAGGGGGCAGAGCGGAGATTGGGAGTGGAGAGGATAATTGGTTGGAAAAGAGTGAGCGAGCGAGGGTGTGTCACATGGCTGGATTGGCAGAGCTGTGGGGATTGGGGGACTGTGGATTTCGACTCATCCCGAAAATTCGACTCCCGTGAGTCGTTACGGCCCCGTGACCGAGTCTATTTTTTTCAAATTGGTCAGTGACGAACCAAACTGTGATAGAACAATGTAAGTCGTACGTCTAAAGACAGCGGCGAACTTCTGCCTAAGACAACTAGGAAACTGCCTAGGGTCCCAACCTCGGATGAGAGAACAAAATAGTAGAACAACAGTAGTATATAGAACAAAATAGTACACTTGGAGGACATAGAACACAGAAAAAAGGTATTTAGTAAAAAAAGAAGGATACTCGGTGCTTCTGTATTTAATTTCTAAGTCTTCTTGACTATTTTAATAGCATATGAAATGGAATAATACACGCATAATAAAAGCAAGTTAAATGAAACAAAATATAGTTTTTTTGTTTATTTACCATTAAGGGAGCCCTGACTCTGATAAATACCAAGGGGCTCAGGGTCTCTGGGCCAGGCCCGTCTAAAGACAAGTGGCTGGCGACGATGAAAAATTATACATACTACTACACATTTCTTTATAACACGGAAAGTATACGGAACATGGGAACGGGCTATATGCTATTCGAATGAGGGAGTTGAAAGCGAAAAATATATGCCCATCTTGGATTGAATGACGCATTCAAACAAAAGAAGGTAGCCACCTAGTAGGGACTCGACGTGACCTCTTTCGCTAAAGGCTTCATTTGAAAGCATTTAGATCGTTCAAAGGGATCACAATAACCATTAAGGAAACGATATATATAAAGGCTATGATATTTGAAAAATTTAAGTTGTGGAATATTGAAAATTTTGTGTATTTGAGAAAAAAGGTCTAAATATCTCTACATGAGAAAGTAAACGCCCACAGAAAGAAGTTACAGAATGAAAAAGCATTGTATTCTGATTCATAGTAGCCCACATTGTCAACCAAGAAAATCTCGGAACTTAAAAGAAGGCGTTTCATGTATTAAACTACAACGGTGTTGTTGCGGACACTGCCGATAATTGTTTTGTAACCTCGAATCGAATGGAATTTTAGAAACTGACTGAGATCGGTTGGAATGGAATAATGTTTTTGTTGGTTGGGAGCTATTTTGGCACTGACCTCGAATTTATCTACCAATACCGGTAGAAACGCTGTGATAAATAAAAATACAATAAATATTTGTCGAGCTTTCACCATGCCTTATATGAGAGACGGTAAGAAAGACCGCATCAAGTAAGTTTTTCATATTAAAAACACTGAGATTGTGAAATATTCAAATATTTCGGAATCGAACTTCGTTGATAGGAATTTGAGTCAAACATTATGGTTTGAAATTCGAATTTTTGCAATCTCAACACATGGCTAGATAAAACAAAATCCTCAAATGTGCCACTGCCAGGAAAACGATGAAACAGCTAGGGAAAATTGTAGGTTGTTCCTCGCTGGCGTCAGTGAAATATAAAATGTCACAGCACGAATATCTAATGCAAAAAGAATAGTTCCCTTAAAAATCCCCATGCGTTGAATAATGAGTGATGACATGAGAAAGCCATGAGACATAAATTAATAAATACCGATGCTCACAAAATCGATAGCACTCAGTTAATTTTACAAAATCCACATTCTATTGATTCTTTTCCGCCAGTTTTTATGAACTCCCTACGTTGGTTGAACTCAGCGAGAATAATTGTTCACAGTGACGCCTGACGCCTTCTTCATTGCCAAATCACTTCTTTAATTGATCGCATCAATTATAATTATAATCAAGAAACGAAATAATTATTTCCTTTCTTTTAAACTACATGTTTCATACCCTTTCCAGCTGTCAGCCATGAGTGAGAAAGTACCTGGCTTTGTCTAATTACACCTTTACTCACTTCTGACTCCATTGCTGAGTGTCAATAATGTATGTGACAACAATGGACGCCATATACGGCGGACGGCATCGATTTAATGACTTTTTTGACTTGCCAGTTAAGAGAAGAAAATATCGATACTATGTCAAATTTAGCACATCACCTCCACTTACTTCTCTCAATCTCGTCCGTAAAGCCAGATGAAAGACTACTCAGTAGTTGGAGGCATTATTATCTTCCCATGTATATTGCATCCAAGCCTCCCATTAAATTCCCATGTGTATTACATCCTCTTGACGTAGTGCTCTTCCAGTTAATGGCCTAGTCTTTTATTTCTCTCCTACCAGTTTCCGGTCCATAATGACCGCTTAGGAGAACTGTGGGGGACCCAAGGAGGTTAAAAGAAAACTTCCTTGAGGTTTTCTTTTAACCTCCTTGGGGGGACCCGACCTTGAACTGAGAAGAATCATGCATTCCTGATTAGGATTTACCCCGTGCCACACACTATAGTAGTGGCTTACACGGTACTTCGTAGGCGAGGATAAGATCTAGTTCCCCAAGGTTGTGAGGAGCGAACTTTTGCAAGAGAATTTTAATTTTTTTATCGAAAGGAATTGATCAAAAAGTTGTGGAATCGAGGCCGTAGTAGTGAAACAATCAATGTAGCTCGCACCGATGAATCGTTCATCGTGAGGGATCAGCTCACGGACGATGTAGCTCCAGGTGAGCGAGTGTGGTACCTATCTGCGGGGAAATGATTTTGGGGACGCTCTTACTTGCTAGAGGGTGTGGCACGGCTGGAGTTGGGGACGAAGGGATCCACGTGGGCGGGGAGGGAATTAATTCAAGAGAGGAAGAGGTGGGGGCGTTGATGAAGGGCGTGGTGGGTACGGCAGGAGGAAGGAGAGGGGGTGGCTGTGGCGGGAACATCGTCTGAAGAGCCTGGGCGAGGGGTCGAGACGCCCGGCTTTTAAGAGACGATGAAGCCTGCATCACGAAATAATTGAGGTTCTAGTATGTCAGTTCAACGTGCTTCGACGGCTGAGGTCATTTCACACTACAATCATTTAAAAGTACGCTACACAAGGAAATTTTCAAATCACAGCAGAACGACTCATAAATATATCTCAATTATTTCTTTCGAATAGCATAAAATCACAGTAATTTACTACTGCACTTTACACAACGCATGCATTCTAACAATTTTTCATCAATTTATTTACGCCATTTTCACAGCTATTAGATATTTTGTTAATGATGTGTATTTTTATCAGTCTTTTTTCTCTTGTATTCACATTTCATTTTTTTCTGTTTGTTTCTTTGATCATGACGTAGGCAAACATTAGCTTATCTAACGTAGGTTTTCGCAGGTTTTTCACACCCCCTTTCTCGTGTGCGTGTTTTCCAGTTGCGGGTTTTTTCGACAAAGATGTAAGACTCAAGCTTATCTCACGTATACATTCTTTTTTTTTACACTTTCTGGCCATATTGCGTCTTATTTAAAAAATTTCTGTTATATTATCAACTTAAAACTATTCATCTGTAAAGCTTTAATGCTTAATTCCCACTGAAAAAACTTGTAGTGGTGGCACTCAAAGAATAGAACAGTTTCATTGCAACTGTTTCGCAAACGAAACAGTTTCAAAACGAAACAGTTCCGTGGGACACCCTGTTGTGGACAACAGCTAGAGGCACACCAAACAACAGGCAATCTATCGGCTATGCTAGAGTATGGTAGTTCTGTATTTAATGTAATAAGATATCTTTCACTCACGTGAAGTAACAGTTTCATTTGGGTTCATGAAAGATGCTTCACAGTTCTAATTCAAACGGCAACGACGGGCGGACATATTTTGGCTGAATAAGCCAGCGACCGCCTGCAACAGACTCAAATCCAACAAATTGTAGCGTATAACTGCAACGCAGCCAAACGTGCAGTGCAACTGGAACGTCTAGAAGACGAAACAGTGAGCTTCAGCTGTCATTTGCCGCTGCACAGATGTGGCTGCGTCACGAGCACTAAACTAACTTGCTATTTGTAACAATCATTTGAAACAGTTGTCTGACCGAAACAGTTGCGGCTGCAGCCGTTTCGCTCCGACAACACTTCATTTCACCACTAAAAACTTATCCTTTATCAAAACGTCATTCAGATGGCAGAAGGAGACTTCATATTATCAACCTCGCCTTTAAAAAGCCGACTTATTACTTATTATTATTGTCTGCCACTCACAGACACGGGCAATAGCTCTGAATCGACTACGAGGATCACCCCTATATATTCGAAACAAGCCTAGCAATGTTTATGCTAAACTCCGGAGACAAAACGGGTGTTTCCTTCGTGTGCAGGACACTTGCTCCTACACTAATTCGAGGAATCCAGCTGTCCTATTAGCTTACAGATAAAATGTGATACAGAACCAGAATGTCGGCTATCATTCATTATCTCTAGCGTACCGCTAAATTTCAAACTTTTACGTTGAAAATTAAAGCCCAATTTCCAGTCATAAAAAATGCCGTCCTATAAAATGTTAAAAATGTACCCGGCTAACTCCTTACACATCGATACTTAATTCCCTGGAAAAAAAACAGATCAAAATTTAACTTAAAATTGGGACAACGGATTATAACGCTTTTACTACTAAAATTGGTCAAAGGAGCAAATAAGTGAAAAAATAAATTCTACACACATCAATAAGCATAGAAATGAGCATTAGACCAGATATTTTATATTTAATATAAACGGCTGTCTCCTCTTGAAGATAATACCTCCTAAACTAAAGAGATCTGACTTTTGAGTGGACAGTAGCTAGGCTCCTTGGATTCATTAGTTACTGATGCAGTCCATGTTTGGCACTTGTTTCCAGCAGAACCAATTAGTTGTCAACCAGTCATATTCATTATTCACACACTCGTTGCGAGGGCATGTGCATTTTTCAAAATACACTCAAGGGAAACTGCTTAGTAACAGCTCTCCCTACTTTACTAAAAATGTTGTATACAAAGGAATCTCTGACAATTAGATATTAGGTATTGTTTACCTTAGTTAAATATTCACATTGAAAGTTACGTACTTAGTTACTAGGTTGCATTAAAAATAATAAAACATTAATGTCTATTTCCTTTTTTCATTACATTTTGGCTATTTGGCCACTATTTTAGCCTCTTTCAGGAGGCTTTTTAACAAATGGAAGCATTAAATGGATACTGAATAACAGTCCGGAAGAGGGAAGAAGGAAAATCCCACATAGAGTACCACATGACAAAGATAAAGACGGTGGATTGGGTATCCACTGAATCTCAGCACAGTAATTGTAGGAGAGTCCAACGAGCTGGGCCTGGGGATAATTACCTGCATAGACCAAAAACGGGAATGAAGGGGAGAAGAACAAATAAGGTGAAAATAATAAGTATTGAATAGAGAAGAACAGACGAAAGAGTTTACCAACAATGGGACTGAACCACAAACGATAATGAAACCCGTTTGTGATACACTACAGTTTAAGGAAGACGGCTATGATATTGCCTTGATATTATGTGAGAGAATTATAAATGACTAAACTTAAATACCTGGAATTCATCAGTTCAACTAGAGCACGTTAATGAAAAAGAACGATTATGCCAACAGATGTATACTAAATTTTCTCTTTTGAGATCCATCACCCTTTCCACGCTAGCTTTTCTTCCACATTTGTTACAAACATATCAAAATCTTCTGTGCTCGAAGAAATGTAAAATTTGAGCTCCAAAGGTCAGTGAGGATGTTACTTTTGGGTTTATTTTAGATAATAACTTCAAACACAGTCAAATTTGAGCGTAAAAAATATTACCTGACCATCATGCATACTTTCGCACGCTACTTCTATAGTTCAAAACCCAAGAACTTCGCAACTGTGGCATGACAAAGCGGTTCAACACAATTGATTCAGGACGGAGATGTATACTCGAACTTATAGGATAATTAATAGGAAAGACGATGGGAAGGAAATATATAACTTGAGGATCGATAAAGATGACATTTGATATTGTGCAAAATTGAAAATAATCATTTTATTTATTTATTTATTTATATCAATAAACTGAATACAGCCTCGAGGACCATTTTACATCAGGCGTTGTAACAGTAACAAAGGACAACACACACAGCCATGTCCTGGGAGGAGAAAAATCCTCCCCTGGCGGGATTCGAACCCGCGACCTTTGGGTTGGCAGGCGAGGATTTTCGACCTTTTTTGTCGGCAGGCGAGGATTTTCGTTTAAAATTAATATTTCGGCCGCGGTAGGTAAAAAGTCGAGTTGCCCACAAGTCGCGTGTTCGAATAACACCTCGGTTATGGATATCATGTGTTTCATTGGATTAAGATCTTTGGGTTAAGGGTGTGATATACACTTAGAAGTCGGAGCATCTAATTCACAAATATTTAACTGCTGATCGAGCGTCCAATCGTTTTCAACCACCCTGTACTGTTCCATACGCCCCTCCTATCCTTCCTACTCCTCACTACGCCACTGCAGAATGAATCGCCGTCATTCACGGCAGCGAAATGAAATATGTATAACGATGAGCCCACTAAAACGTATTCTCGGCTGCGAGACACAGATCGCTCAATCTCCTTCTATAAGTATCCCCGCGGCGGCGTCTGCAAGAGATTTATTTCTCTTGGGGATGCGGAAGCGAAGTTTATAACTTCGCCAAAAACCTTCCATGGACAAAAAAGGCGGCACTTTGCCGCCTTAAAAAATTAAGAGAAGTTTTAGCTACTTAAGAGCCTCGGGAATAAACTGTTTATGCGCCATGTCGGGAGAAGGTGATGAGGCGGCCGCGGGCGTACATATGTCAGTACTACGGTTTTATTTTTAGGACGGGTGCCCACGTGCACGGGAACGCGCTACGGAGGAAGGATTCTCGCGTATTTAAAAAGAATGTCTAACCGGGAGAAGTGTTTCACTTTCATCCTTTCCCCTGCCGCCGCCATTTCTACATCTATGCCGATAAGATACCACGAAAGTCGTCCATAACGAGTGTGTTTGGTAGAGATTTCTGGAAAATTTGAATTGAAATCGAATTGATTTAAATTATTCTACAAAATTACGGCAGTTAAGCAGGCAAAAATGTAGGCCAGAGGAGGTTAAGCCATTCCGGATGAATGTTGAGTATAAACTGCGCGTGAGATTTAACTATTCCCGGTCAGCTATTCGTTCCATTCAATTACCCACTTAGACCATTATAGGGCATCCCCAACTCGGGTTTAAATTGAAATCTACGAGCATAGAAAAGGTCAAAATCTATATATATATATATATATAAAAGAGGATGTCTGTTTGTCCGTCCGCTATGCGTTTCCATACGGCAGCACGGATTGCGACCAAAGTTGGTACATAGGTGCATCTCATGCTCCCGAACCCAGTAGTGCTACTTTCGGTTGCGTACGACGCGTCCTTAGCGTCGTTTTCTCATTACCGAACCGTGCAAGTGCGCTCAGCGCCACCTAGCATCCATCCCCGCACTCTGCTTACTCTCCCACCTTCCGATAACAACCCCATGCAATCTACCATGTTAGTATGTTTGTGTGCGCTGTGTGCGAGGTGAAGGCCGATTTGGCGACTTCCATTTCCGATACTGCCTTTGTTCGCAACTTCACCGTTCACCGTGAAGTTTTGAAAAGTTATGACCTTATAGTTTGGGACGAATGCACAATGTCACACAAAAGGGCATTAGAAGCACTGAACACATCTTTCCATGATTTAAGACAGACAGCAACACTGATGGGGGACATAACCGTTGTATTATCTGGAGACTTTCGTCAGATTCTCCCAGTCATACCCAAGGGAAAAAAAGCTGATGAAATTACAGCATGTCTGAAATCCTTCAATTTGTGGCGCCCTGTTAGAACTTTGAAACTTACAACCAACATGCGCGCAAGATTTTCTGGCGATCCGGATTCTGATTCATTTGCCATTTGCACAAAACTTACTGCAGTTAGGTGAAGCAAACATACCTGCTGACTGCAACAACAAAATCAGTCTTTCCACAATAAGCACAGCAGTTTAAAATGTTAACGGCCTCATAGACAAATTGTTCCCAAATTTCAACGCCCATCACATGGATCCGTCCTAGCTATCTGACAGGGCAATGTTAGCGCCAAAAAATGTAGAGGTTACATCAATAAATCTGGAACTGCTGGGAAAAATGCCCGGATATCCCTGCATTTATAAATCTATAGATACCCCCATCAACGAGGACGATGTCGTTAATTAGCCCACGGAATTTCTAAATTCATTGAACGTTCCAGGCTTCCCTCCTCACCGACTCCTACTGAAAGTTGGTGCTCCCATCATGCTTCTAAGAAATCTTGACCAGCCAAAACTCTGCAACGGCTCCAGATTAACAGTCAAGGCATTGCATCCTCAGATCATAGAGGCGAGGTTACAAACGCGCTGGGAAAGGCCAAAACACATTCATTCCGCGAATTCCTTTAATTATAACAGAGATGCCCTTTCACTTCAAACGCCTGCAGTTTCCTGTGCAACTCACTTTTGCAATGTCAATAGATAAGTCTCAGGGACAAACTTTCAAAACGGTGGGCATACACTTGGAAGAAGACTGTTTTGCCCATGGCCAGCTCTATGTGGTCTGCTCCAGAGTGGGATCAGCAAACCATCTGTGCATATACACCCCCACAGGAAAAACTGCCAACATAGTCTATAAAGAAGTGCTGTAAGTGCTCCCCCATCAGTTTCGCATTCCGGAAATAAAGAGTTTTCTATTTTGCCTTTTTACACTGTTTTCTGTTTATTTAGGTGACAGTCACCTAACCTGCTTTGTTCCTTTACCTACAAATCCTGCTATGTTACCATGAATTCCAAGTACCCCCCTTCTCCTTCCCGAGCAACGCCGGGTGGCCTGCTAGTTTTCTATATTACTTGAGTTCTCCAGAAACCCTAAGGAGATGCTAAGAAAGGGTCTGCCCTCAACCTCAGAATAAAGGACTTCATACGCCAAAGGGCAAATAAGTATATTTCGAACATTCCAATCTAGCTCTACCCTTACTTGAAAAATATGACGCCAGAATGAAGATTACCTTTCGGTTCTTATGCCATAAATATTCATGTGGCATTCATGGCAGCATAATAAATCGCACACTACGTAATATGCAAATCACTCTCCTGCTGCGCTCCGACACTGGAATCCGATCCCAATTAAAGATTTGGAGAACCGATTTGACACGGGTGAAATGAAGTTAGGCCCGCCGCAGGTAGAACGTAGCCGAGATGAAGAATGGCCTTAAAACATTTTAAGCTGTTCGGTTTTCCGCACTGAACTGTTTAAAATCTAGGGATGGCCACAAGATTTTCTGGAAAACAATGGCATTCAATTTCGGTGATAAAGAAATGTAACTTCAACTCAGGGAAACAACCAAAAGCAACTTTTTATTGATTTAATTCTCTGTGATAGGCGTGTAAAACTGGCTGTTTTAATAGTATCCTCCATAAAACCCTATTCTTGCGTACATATATTTACTCAGTTAAACTTTTGCAACCTCAACCCAAACTATGACATTCTTAATCTATCATTTTCTCTCGCATCATGCACTCATAAACCTGTTTAGTTACTCGATCTAATCGATTCTCTCATATGGCCAAACCAAAGAAGTACGCTCTCTTCAAATACGTCCGATACACCACACCTCCTTTGCTTTCAACAGATTTTTCTCTGCAGCTGCTATCGTCCATGCTTCACTGCCATATAAGACAAGGCTCCAAATATATATTTTAATGAAAAGCTTCCTTACTTCCAAATAATTATGATATTACATATTAAATTACATGATTCATGTATCTAATTATGTCATGTTCTTATGGTATCGAAAAAAGCTTTTTCAAAATATGTCACGCGCCTCTTATATCCATACCTAATGCCTATATCATTGCGATGTGGAACAATGAAAGCGGGAAGATGGAATTCCACAGATAAAAATAGGCATTGATAATTTTTGCTGCGAGTTCCACAAATAGGAAAAGAGCATAAATTTTATTAAACGATGACATCTCCTCTAGTACCCACCATTTCTCCAAAAAGGCCGTCCCATCCCGACGCACACGCATTCTTCATAAATCTCTTACCTCTGCTAAAGCCCTTTAAATCCTTTAATCCGGTTGTCACCCCCAACTTAATCCCGTCTCCGCCGGCATGCGGCTTGTAGCGGGACCGCTCTATCCCGTCTTAAGACACGAGACAGCACGCAAGCACGAGACAGAGTGCCTAAGTCGACTGAAGAGACCCACATACCCTTCATCACTCGCTATGAGCATATGAATACATGCTGAGGAGATCGGGATGACTTTAATAAGGGGTTTGAACTCCGAAGAAAGCAGCAGAGAAAAAGCAAAAATCGTGAGTTAAGCACGCAGCCATGCTAAGAGTAAGTTACTAAGAGGAACCCATGATTCAATGATGTCCCACTGGAAAATAACATGAATGGATTGTTTTTCACACACGTGTTACTTGTCTAAGAACGTGTCCTATGTCTCTTAAAGTCAAAAAAACTATCTTTTCACTTTCTTTCTTCGACTTGAAATAACAAGAGCTGAATGGCGAAAATGGTTGAAATATCGGAAAACTATATTTTTATAGTGGCTAATAACAGCAAACAAAAGAAAAATATTTTTCAATGAAATTAGAAATTAAAACAATGAAGTCACCAATACAACTTAATATTTAAGTTAATAGAAAAATACTGTAACAAATGATCAGAAAAAGCTTCGATACAAATTGCGCATCATCTGACTCATCCGGTTGGTAATAGTATTCATTAAAAATATATTCAACGACTAATCTATAGTATATAACTTCATCTTTCTGGTAGCTACCAGGAATGCTATCAGCGAAGGCATTCGGTGCTTTACATTTGTTTAAGACACAGCGCACGATGCAGCGCACTTCAATACAGATTGGTTTCAAAGTTGATGCGCGCTAGAGTGCGCTAGAGATAAAAAAGAGCTTCAATGATCGCATCTGCCAGTATTATTTTCGAATAAACTAGATTGTTTAAGGCTTGAATTCGTGGAAATGGATATTATTTTCGAGTTGAATTTCAGTAAAGGTGCCAAATAGGGACAATATAGAGTTTAATTTCTGAGTGCTAATCAGCTTAATTTGTGAAGGATGTAGTTTGAACGAATTAGTGAGCAACTATCGAAACATTCGGCGGTAATTATTTTGTACCTACAGAATACTACCTTCCGGCAGGATAGCGAACGTTTCGTGCATCGTTCTATTCACCGTCGTCCGTGTGCACTGAATACCACTGTTGAGTTCCAATCCGCGCTAACCTCAACACCTCGAATGGAACGCTCCCAGTAATTTATAAAAAAAACAAACAAAAAGGTTCCTTTTTGTTTTAAATCGTGCAGATGCGAAGGAAATTATCTAATATTCGCGAAAATAATACTCTCTCATTTTAGGAACGAATAGCTAAAAGAGGACATAGCAATTCCAAATTGAACTTTAATTTTTCACTACCAGGTTTCGCCGCAACGCAGCATCATCAGCCCACCAGATCTTTATCCTCACCTTGTTTTTACCTATTCTTTTTGAGATTTTCAGAATGTAGACTATATGCTATTAAATTTTGTAATTATTTCATTATGTTTGAACCCATTGAGTTCAGTTCTGACTGATTTTTTTCACAAACTACGATTGTAAGTTCTACGTTATTCAAGCGCTAATTTTTCAGTGAACCAAATGGTTCTGAATCCCTTAAATAGGTGTATAAATGCTCTATTGAAAGGATGGAAACCAATTTGTTGGGTGCCCCAATTAGCAAATCAATGGAAGCCGATTATAGCTACCTATTGTTGCTGTCAACCGAAAGGCGAGAAATTTATTCTTTTCTCACGACATATTGAAAATCGGATGACAGATATTTAGTCTTAGAGCTCATTATCCGTTTATTCCAGCTCCCATGAAATAATGTTTGCCGTGATTTCTCACAAACCGAGCAGTCACGTGGTCCATGACCCATCCCGTCCATTAAGTTCCAGTTTATTCTCTAGTTAGAATTACAAAGAGGTGAGCAATTCTTTATTCGAATTATAATAGTTAGTAGGTACCCAGTTCCATAAATGTCCCTATCACAATCCAGTTCTCCATGAAAATGGGTATGCGGAGGACATTACATATCGTCATGCATATGTCGTTTCACTGTCTTTCAGCAACGAAAAATGACCACTTTTATAACTCCTCTTCCCACATCACGGAATCACCACGGTGGCTACTCATCATTCCATTTTTGGTCGTCAATATTTTTTCTTCGCTGAGCTCTTAGGCCAACCTTATGATGGGTTGAAGCAAAAAAAGCATAGCAACATTTCGCAACCTACCTCGCAAATAAAGTTGTCTGTCCAATTCATATGCTGCCTGTCTTTCTCATTTCTGTCCGTGAGGTCTGACGTTTATTTGCGCCGAGATGCTTGGACGGTAATGGAGGACTTTGTTGGCGCCGGCAAGCCGTAATAATCCCGGACAAATTGGGGGACAGCGAAGAGCGAGGGAAATAAAACATGAGGTCACGAGTGGATATCACGAGATAGGATGTCATATTTTCGGACGGAAACAAATGGAGGAGCTCGACTCTTCGACTCTCATGGCCATCAATTACTAGTCGTTAAGTTCTTTCTATGACGCAGTCGTACTCAATTCAGACGACAAAGCCCTCAAAACGTGAAACTATATAAATCATAGAAATCGAAGAACGGACGAGAGGGTTTTGCAAAAACACAAAGGCCTGAAACGAGTTGAAAAAAGGAAAGAAAAACCACCAACAATTGACATCAATATCCTCGGCACCATTTAATTTCGGAGTTAGCACTTTTAATGAAGCTTCAATTGGAGCTACGAAACTAGCACTTTTTTTAAAAGCAATTTCTCCACATTGCAACAGTCTTCTTCTTACGCTTTAGTTACATTCATGCTCCGCCCTATCCTCACTTTCATTTGTCTAATGCCTATTGCGAATTGAGAGTACTTCAAATAAAAACTTTGCGATTCCACTGAATATCAATTTTATAGCTTAAACTATTTTCACTACACTATAGTTATCTTCAGCAAAACACGATTTATTTCTGAAGATGCTACAATAGAAAGAGTAGTTTCAAAACTAGTAAAAGTTAGAATTCATTGTTACAAAAACACGGCACAAAATTCCACTAATTATTTTGTTGCTGTCGATTGCTGTTTTGCCTTGTAAATGATGCTTTAGTCGTTTAAACCGGTGGAAAGCAATAAAATAATTAGTGGAATTTTGTACCGTGTTTTTGTAACAATAAATTCTATCTTCAATTTCCACAAAGTAACGCCACAATCGATTAATTTGATTAGTAGAAGTTGTCATGAATTATATTCAGACATTCAGTGGAATTAAAAAACCTATTTATTTGAAGTTATTTTGATTTCACAATGGAATTTCACAAATCTCGATCTCAGACATCACGCACATAATGGCTATTACTTAAAATTTTAATCATTAGCTGTCATCAATCCCAATTTTATGGTCTGCCGCATTCCTCCTCTCCACCCTCATCTAAGTTAACCCTTTCATTCTTTCATAATTTCATATTTTGGCGCCCCACATACATTTATAAGTGTATTCCATCCTTCGCCTTCCCAGATCAAGGATAATTCTTCCCATTCATCTCTTCTTCCATTATGATATCCACGAATCGGTACCGTGACAGAAAAGATTGTCTCTTATGCTGTGCAGAGTTTTCAGAATATATATTTTCTACCTAACTCTTCGTAGGACTTCTCTCCGTCCATTCGGTATTCAAATTAATCGGTGAACTTACGAAGTCGAAATTAGAACGTGTGAATATGATAATTCTTGTGAGAATTCTTAAGTTGCAGTCATTATATTATTTTGTCATCCTCTCCTGGTATGTTCAAAGTGTTTAATCGAGAAGTCATAAAATTTCATAATGTATAATGCTTATATGAACACACATGCATGCTTGAAAATTATTTTGAATTACGTATGCCTTCAAGTTAACACAATCTTAACCTCATCTTCATTCATTATATCATTTTCTCAACTTTTCCTGGGATGATCAAAGTAATCAATCTAGTGCTCATGATCTTTCAAAAATTTTAATGCTTTTATGAACACACACTTTTAAGTAATTTGAATTATATACACCTTTAAGAAAACACCATCTTGACACCTTCGTAAAGTGCTACAACCCGGCTTCGGTAGAAACGCTATGGATCATTATCTGTTTAAGGAGAGGAGAAAACGAGGAAAATAAAAATTCCCTTTTCCTAAAGCTATAAATGGTGCCATTATAACCAAGAAAGCCTCCCACCGCAGTAGCCATGATCGTAACACAAAGGTCGCGGCTCAATCGAGGCACAACGGGCTTATGATTGAAGACTCGACCGGTCAGGATCTCCCAGCTTAAAGGGTCAACATCATCGAGTAGCTAGAAAACCCCATTCAAACAATGAAATAGGGATGGAGGCGCGATCACGCCAAGCGTAGTTTCTTCTGTTACAACGGCTAAAGTATTCGTCCTCGGCCCTTCATAAGGCACTTATTGTAGTCGGTCTGCCTTTTCAAACAACTTTAAACAGAGGAGGGTGTTACGGAAACTGCCTGTCCATTCTCATGAGAGTGGACTGACAGTGCCGGCTGCAGCCGAAAAATAACCATCACATATAAAGCAACTGACAGTATTGATCTAAGGAACAACTAAAGAAATTCTAAAAAAATTAAAACCAAAATTTTACACCAAGCGGAACACACAGCCGGCCATATTATTTTTTTTTTAGAAACAATGAATTCTCCCTGAGGTAAGAACTGAATTAGCATGAAGGCAAAGGTTGCGATGAAAGTAATATGCATCAACTACACAATATCCTGTGAGCCCCCGCAGCGGCGTGTGGCAGGGGGTGCTGGGACCGAAACAGGAAGTAGGGAGAGACAGGAAAATGATGCAGAGGGGAATTGCGAAAAGTGAAAAGCGCTTTGACGGATTCTCTCTGTTTCCAGCGAACTACTCTTCCACTCTCAGCTGTGCTACAACCTCCGTTTGGTTGGTCATACCGCAAAGGTTTCGCACACTTACACCATGCTAACTGCAAGTTACGAATGACTAGATAGTCCCTAATGTTTTCAAGGACGAGTTGCCATAAAATATGTATCATATTAAAGGCAAAGACATAAACTTCCGGAGAAACCCTCAAACCTTCTGTCATTCTCTCCCGCATCAAGACTGTATTCTCGTTCCGTTTCATCCGCATATACGCCAAAGAACTTCGAGAGTGCCACCAATATTACGACATTCCGCCATTCACTCATCCTGCGGGACGGAGATCCATTGAAGGCAGCTGGATTCCCGCGGAAGCCAAGCCCTAATGGGCCACCCATTCTCCCACGAAACCTGAAGGAGCGGAGCTAGCCCGCGGCGGTGGCCCACCGCCGTCCAAAAATACATAGATTTAAACGAAAACACATCCTCACCCAAACCGGCCACTAGGAAACAGTTAGGTCCGCCCTTTTTCATTCACCTGCATTATAAAATGAACAACTTTGGGTTGTCTACAGCACTAAACAATCTACCCCGGCGGACAGCCCTTAGCTAACTTCTCAACATTACCATGACCTTTATCTTGTTAAAAAAAATCATGAACGTCAATTTTACATTTTTTGTGAAATATCATCACCAAGTATTCCTACAAAATAAATTAAAATAACAGTCATAATTTTATATGAACATATGCCACTTTTATTCATGATTATTTCATTAAAGCCTCGATTTTTTAGGGGATAATGAGTCATCAGAAATGCGCATGGAAATTAAGCTCTCCCAAGAATTTCATACTACTCGCAAAGAAAATCATACCTCCCGCAAGAACTGAAACGTTGTGCTAGATGAATATGAAAAGGGGTAACCATACAAGTCACGCCATGATTATTTAAAATGGAGAAAACTGAAATCGATTCTTCATATTCCATATTGGTTTCCCGTTTAGAGAGAACGAGCTCGAAACCCGGTAGGGCTGTAGATTATTCAGTGGAATCCCCATTTATAATTGGATTCTATCAAGAGAAAACTTCAAGGCGTAGAACTCTGTCCACCCGATTAGATGTTAAACCTTGGGCTCTTTTAACGCCTTGCGCAAAGAGCGACGCTGTGTTTCTCCCCATCCCAACTCCTCCATTCCCCCAAAAATCCTTATCTTCCACCGACTCAACGATCAAGGTATCCCTATCGGTTCAAATAATCTCATATATCTGTTAGCTCCTGAAATAATTAACCAACCAAGTGTGGAAATGAAGATTTTCATGCGTGTCAAAGTACAATGAAGTCTCTCTTATCCGAGGTAAGGTGGACTGAGGCCACAGCGTATAATCGGAAGCTCGGGTAATACGGAAGACTTTAAAGGAAGAATAAATGGCTAAAGAAATTAGATATTAGGAATTATGCTACTAAAACTTAATTGCTTCGACATGGTCAGGATAAAACATTTCTATGAATTTCTGTGAGATAGAACTTACTGCCGAATTCTGACGTTCGGGTTAAGGCCATCTCGGATTATCAAGACCTCGGATGACACAGATTGTTTTATGAACGACAATAAAATATGACAAAAATAAGATATTTCCATGCGTTTCTGAATTTAATCTGTGACACTTTTTCAATTCCCATAAGGCTGTGAATCCTCGTGAAGACTGAATCACTTGCCGAATTCTGTCGTTAATTGTCAGTTGTGTTGGGTTGTCGCAAAGTACTTACTGACCGACCCCCTTTTTGCATTTCTTTCCAGAGACAAGCATACGAATGGAAAATAGTATAATATGGAGTGCAGCGTTGTATGGAGCAAAAGCGTGGATTCTGAGGAAAGAACCAAGAGGAGGAGAATAGGCAATAGGCGTTTGAGATGTGGGTATGGAGGAGAATGGGAATTATGAAATGGACGGTAAGGAATACAAAGAAGGAAGTGTATGGCTTACTGACTGAGGAGAGGAAATTGCTGGAGGAGATTATGGGAGCAGGTCAAGTAAGAAAGTGGAACAGGTAATGAGGGGCGAGAGGATGCTAATGGAGACAGAGAGGATAATATTTGGATAAGAGGAGGATAAAAGAGAAGAGACTTTTCGCATGGTATGATGGGAGTTAGGGAGTATGCAGAGTTGAAGGATCTGTTTAAGGAGTTAGCGGCCAGCGTTAGTAGAAGACTAACTAGGTCTTACTCATTTTTATTTAAATTTACCTTGACTTTAGGAACACCACCAACAACGATAAAAAAATGCCATCCCCAAGTTTCTCTCTAACCTTTCTACATCACTCTCCTTGTAATCCTTTTCTTACCAACGTATACGCTTAACATTAATCGAGTAAAATGAGTATTCATCAGCCCCGAAGAGAATTGGACGACTCATCCTTCGAAACTGCGGCAGCAATGCAGAGTTTGACCCGGTGGAGAACCCGAACTGACTTCACAAAAATTACCTGAATTCTCCGTCGCCTCCCCAAAAATATTAACCAATCTACCATGCATTGCCCGGAAGCTGAATGTTGCAATGTTATATCACCGAAATATTGCATAGTGTAGTCGATGCACGGCAATATCACACAGTCCTATCCTCCAGCACCGTCCAGGCTACCCTTCATTCCTAGTGACCGTATCCAACGGGACGACGCGACGCGACGACACGCTGACCACATTAAAAAAGCCGGCGGGCCAGAAAACAATATTTATGCCCTTTCTCCGCGTGAATTGTAGGACGACGGAGTGGATGCCAAATTGAAGTCGTACGGAGAGCGAAAAAAGGGGAAAATTTACGAGGCACTTTCATTAGCCATTGTGCGTCGGCTTTCCTCTCCCTCGGCCCCACGGACCGCCGTCAAATCAACATCTCTCTTCTCGGACGTTTGTACATTAATATTTTTTACCCTTGCGATGAAAAAGCTGCTTTTTCGCGGGGCTCCCTTTAAGCCCGTCGACATCGAACGCAGGAATACCCTTGAGGAGTGTTGCGCTTTAAGGTCTGTTCACAAGATACCATTTTTGTCGCCAAAGCTGGCGTGGGGAGAGGCTAGTGCCAATTTGATTTGTCCGTGTGAACAACCAAATCGCATGCCATCTGCTCGCATGCGTTAGGATCGCTTACGATTGCTTGGCTCTAGTAAGGATTAGAACATGCTCAATTTATTAAGCAATCTAGCAGTAAAGTTGTGCTCATTTCTGCCTTCATTTGCCTCTGAATAGAGGAATAAAATTGTATGAAGAGGAAGATTTTGAGACGGAAATGTTGAATATTGAGTGAGAATTGAAATAAATTTTTTATGCGTTGTGTGAGTAGATATTTATTCCTCTGAATAATTATGCCAAGATATATTATCAAGGTGTTTGCTTCGAGTTTAAAAGCATGTCAATAACAATTATGATGATCAATGAACTCTAGTAAAATAAATCCTTCATAGTTTTACTATTATCACTAATGATCGCCAACACAATTTGAACGCCCGCTTCATACGAAAAAGAGTCACTTGCGCTTAATGTTTTCCTCAACTTGGTCACTAAATCTTGGTGCATGAGCACACCAGTTGAATGCTCCTCGTCATTTTTTGTCGCCACTCCATCCGACTAAGGCTGTGTGCGTGATTGAAGGCCAATTCCGGCGCCATAAATGTTCCCATGTGTACAGAACATTACGGATCAGAAACATGAGGCCTAATAAAATGGCACAAGAGAAAATAGACGCTTTCAAAACATAGTATGGGAGACGGATGCAGAATATGAAATAGACAGTTAAAACGAGGAAGAATTAAGAATGATAATAGAGGAGAGAACCATATCCGCGCGCTGTAAAGAAGAGAAGAATCCCATGGATTAGTCACAACCAGAGACACGACGAACTCGTAAGGAGCAAGGTAAAAGATAAAATAGAAGGGAAATTACCACGTTGAAGACCGAGGACAATTAGCCATTAAACTAGGTATTCAGCAGTAAAACTATCTGGATATAAACAAATTAGCAAGAGTCAGGGAAGAGCAGAGAGCTGCTGTCAGCCAACCTTCGCATAAAATAATGGTGATCATATTGGACATAAAAGCATAACTTTAATGCGTATAGCGGTTGAGAAACATGGTGGCAGGTGCGCATATTGCCCTTTTCAGAAGGGTCCATTTCCTACGAAATAGCTCCGCACGGGAGAATAAAGTAGTATCCGCGTTATACCACCAGGGTTTCCAAGGTCGCAAAACTTCATTACCAACTTCAAAATGGTTTAAATAATATTTTCCATGTATTACTTCGAGGAAAGAGGCGAGTTTTATCAGCCGTAAGATATGGTACGTCCTTATGTTCAATGCGAAGCGGCCTTAATTTCACTCCCGAAGAGCCCTCAGCTGGCTTAAATGAACTCTCAACGCAAGGCCCCATCGACCATCTCTATCTTCTTCATATCCGTGACAGCGCCTACACTTTCCCATAAGGGCCACCCTTGGTCCAGGGAATGGCGGGGGCATCGGCGGGAGAGTCATTCAAACAGGAAGAATACCAGCCCTTCGTCCCACGCCGCGCCGATACCACACGCTGAGGGAAAAAAATGCTTCGCAACAACGGTGTTTACCCAATGCCAGTAAGGTCGTGTATGCACGCAGATTAAAGAAGCGAAGGAGGATTAAGAGGAGGAGGAAAATGCAAGGAGAATTGATTAAAATATTTCATGTATCCAACATCTTTAAAAACAAAAGAAACGGACCATTTATGACGAAGGAACTCGTTGATAGCAAATCTGAACATCGAGCGAGATCAAACTTTGTGAAAGGATAAAAATAAAGAGATGTGTACTCGGCAAAATTATAAGAGTAGGTATGTTCCGAAACAACACGTACCGAGCCTTAAGTTAAAAGAATGGCAAAAAATATATGGCAGTATTAAGGCCTTAACGAATAATTTCACACGCTAGCTATGTAGAGTCAATCATTCAAGGAAGCAGGCTTCCCTTTCGAGTGCCAAGACGCCCGAGCTATGCTTGTGGCCAACAGACATTTCCACATCTGTGAGTATATCTGCCTTGCATATCCAAAGTGTCCATTCTAATAAACAGTTGACTATATAGATACCTAGATACGCGAATTCTACTAAGAATCAGGGAGTCCCTTCCCGTTCCTATCTGGTACCGTTACACCCTCTGTCACCCCATGCGGTGGCTCAGGGGGAAACATGTAAATGTAGATAAGAGCCTCCTCAAAACTATAATGGAGGATTTTTCCAACGAGAAGGAAGAATCACCGAAGAATTGAACGCATGTGGAAAATTCACTGTTAAAAAAAACATTAGACTGGATTGTGATTCGTACCCTAAACCCCCTTATGCAGCGCCAGCTATCTAGCTAAATAGCTAAACAGTTAACCTACCTAGAAACCCTCTTCCAGTAAGTATTTCATGGTGCTTTAAAGAGTGAGGTGTTCTCACAGGTACCACCCGTATGATGCCGTGAATGTACGTGTTCGTGCACTAAGCTCCACCGTTCGCGAGGTAAATCTAGACTTTAAAGATGAAGGTGTTTACCTTAGAAAAATTCAACGAACTGCGGAATTGACCGCCAGTTCCCCACTAGTGGGTGACACTGGCAAAGTTACTGCGCGGTCAGTTCTGCAGTTCTTTGAATTACTGAAGACGACCAAGTTTGGAACAAATCAAACAAGCAATGAGAGATGTCAAAACTGAAAACTTACGAATGAATAAAGTGGTTAGTTGAAAGAATAATGGAGTGGAGAACTGCGGAAATCGAATCTTCGGGTTTACTACACCCCATGATTATCTTATTGCGCGCAGGGAAGGAATATCATTCTCACGCTTTAAGGAAGAAGACGTCGGAATAACATCATCGCCTTTCAGAGAAAAATACATATTATAATTTCCAGATCGCTAGCTGCTTAGCATAATGTCGAGAGCCTCAAACAGTTTCGAATCTCCCCGCTTAGCTTGTCTCCTCACCCTTGAGCGCGCGAGTCCCTCCCCCACCCCCCACAAGGCCTACACTCCCACAGCTCCATTATGCAACAAAAACGCCTGTTCCCACACGATTCCTCAAGGGGCAGAGGGAAAACAAATTTGCCACTCGCGTCGAATAAACGCGGCCAGCTTATTCCATGGTTCCGTATTTGCCAACATGGCAAAGCACCGGTTGTTGCGAAATCGGTTGCTGTTTCCCAACCGACCTGAACTAAATGAATTTGGAACAGGAAGGGGAAAGAATTGATTGGGAAGAAAAATACCTCTTGATGAATATGGAAAACTATTTACCGTTGCTCACAATATAAATCGAGACCTAGAACAATAAATATCAAGGGGGAGACGAAATTATATGTGGTTTTTAAGTCGACCGATCCCGGCATATTGATAAGACGAAGACCTCGGACAGCCAAGGGTTGGAGTCTCAGATCCAACCTAGGGCACGAGTTTCCTCTTCAAATAAGGATTTTTGTCTTTGGCTAGACAGTGCGATATAACATAATAAGTAGGGACACCTAAAACCTTAGTCATATGAAGCCTCTATGACGGTTTTTATTGGAAATAGTGCTCTAGAGAGGTGAATATTTTGAACAGATCAGTAAAATAGAAATAAGATACAAATTTACTGATTCAATGAAGAGTAAGGAAGCTCTTGGGTAGAAAATTTAAGCGTTAAGTGGCCGGATTCGAGTATTCATTGACTTTGAAGCCTTGAGTTGACATTTGCATGACACGGAATTTCTTGCCAGATCAGCTAGTATAGTGGATGAAGGAGAATGATTGATACCGTTACTCATAGAAAAGAGAGGCAGCCTATTGGAAGCAAAAATAATTGCAATTCTTCCAAGGCATCTTAGACACTGTTTCCGTAGATATCAGCTAATTCCCAATCTCGCGATGCTTAGCGGCCTTTGCTTGTTATAAGTTCTCATGCAATGGCATTGTAATGCGGAATATTCGGTTACAATTAGACCACAATAGCGTTTTATTTCGGAGCTGAAAAGTGGAGCAGTCACTGAAA
This sequence comes from Pyrrhosoma nymphula, assembly GCA_963573305.1. Taxonomy (NCBI): domain Eukaryota; kingdom Metazoa; phylum Arthropoda; class Insecta; order Odonata; family Coenagrionidae; genus Pyrrhosoma; species Pyrrhosoma nymphula. Next base: position 138,855,932 of record OY754329.1, on the reverse strand, counting down.
TAGTTCAGCTTTGTAATTCCAATTACAGTTAATCAACCGGTTCCATAGCTATGGCGACATCATTTGGTACATTTGTGGATCATTCAATAACATCAAATATCTCAAAATGTTGTCACTATGTAAAAACTGAAGTCTTCATTCAGATCAGTTATTTTATTTTTAGAGATAAAGTTTCCGTCGTGGGAGTATACTAAAAATTTATGAAAGAAATTACTTCCACTGCTGCAAAAGCAAATTGGATACGAGTCGCCAAGTTTGCTGTGCCTCCATTTTACGTTTGCGCAAATCCGGCTCAAAAGCAGCCTCCGATACCCAACCTTTACAATATTCTTCACTATTTGGGACCAATTTTATGTGTTACGAACTTCTCGGGTAATGGTACTGTAGAAGATGAAGGGATTCAGCAATGGCTTTTTTGTATAACGATAAGCCGAGTTATGCCCAGAAGAGCGTGAAGAAGACTTAAGAACTCAATTGTAGCTCAATCACTAACTGTCGATATGGCGCTGAGGATATCTTTTCATGTATTTTTTGCAATCTTCCATTACCGGAGGCTGCGAGGCCTATTCACTGAGTTGAGCGTTACCAACGATAAAAAAGACCAAAGTGTGCTGTCAACACGAAAATTAAAATCAATTAACATGATTTTTAGTCCAAATATCGAAGAAACTAATAGAACTTGAAACCCAGAGTGTAAGCTGAGCTCTTTAAGTTTTAAAAAATGGATTGGAAAAACGAAGTCTATACAGAGAAACAGACTACCGTGAATTCATTGCCTTGTGACGCTTAAATTGGGTGGGGGTAATTTATTTCACGAGTTTGGACAGGAGGGAATATATTATCTGCGAAGAGCAGATTTATACCAGAGCCTGGAAGTTCATATGATTTTAAGTAGAAGAATAAAACGAGATGAAGTGATGCACATTTAAATACATCACCTTTAATTTCGTAAAAAATCAACCATGGGAAAAAACGGAATCACCATTCCAGTTATTTTTTCTCAGATAGGAATCAGATTTCACTCACTGATCACAGATTTATCCCAACTCTTGTCCAAAAACTCTGCATGAAGGCAATAGGCCACTCGGTACACCACTCCGTTCCTGACAATTACGTCAAGTGAAACCGCTTCAACAGGAAGATGACATCAAATAATGACGAAGTGCTTTAACGAACCTGAAAAAAGAAGGAAAGAAACAAATTAGACTACAAAAAATAGCATATCACAAGGCGAATTCAGCTATCAATATAAATAAAATTAAAATAACATCAACGACATTAAGGTACATAGTTTGAGGAAGATATTTCCCTAGTCATAATGGTAACCATATTTGAATTTTATTTTTCAGCTGCTGTAAGAAGCATGAAATACATACTAAAATGTTAATGGCGTAAAAATAAAGTTATATATGAGAAAAATTCTCAATAAATATATCTACATAAGACTATAACTTGACTAATTTTTTCACGCCGTACGGTGATAACACCTTTACAATGTTTTTTGGCGATTCTGTAAAAAATACTGCGTTGAATATATGATTTATTTTTATAAATAGCTGAGAAAATATACAAACTACACACTAAAATAGTTTTTTTTGACTAAAAACCTAGGTGTTAGAAATTCCTAATGTTTTCATTATTCTCTCTCTGAAGCGCACTGCCGTAACCTATCCCATGTAAAACATGTAATATTTTTCGGTAAATTGTCAAATTCCCCAAATTCTAAGTGAAGTGATATCTCGCTCAAACTACCTTAAATATGTGACGATTCACTAACTGAAAGTTCCATTGAGTAATGGAGTGAAGGAAAACTCGTGAGCAATAATACTTACCTAATATAGTATATGCGTGTACAACTACCCTAGGGTTTCGAGAAATATGGAAAATGTAACTGGTATCGACCAAGGCAGAGCCAAGACATAAAATCTTTGTTCCAAGAGTTTCCATTTCCATTCAATTTTCAGCGGAGAGTAATGAAGAAGGGGTATATAAAAATGGCTAAAAAAACACCCCAAGCCCCAATATGAAAAATATGAAAATTTTATTCGAGTGATTTCGGATATTCAATATTTTTGTTCCTACCGCCATCTGCAAAAACAAATAAATGTTTCGGCTGTCCCACTCGTGAGCATGCAACAATAATTGACCGTGTGAAAAGCATGGATTATCCAGATTTAATCCACATACTCGAAGCGATTGACCTTGTGCCTTGTTTATTGTCATTGAAAATGCAATGCGAACGGGGAACTGTAGTCGTTCGAAATCAAATGGTATGTCGGTGGGAATGATGACAATACGTGGAATAAGCACATCTTCTCCTTTTGACTTGCCATTCAGAATTGTCGCATCGATGACGTTTGGCAGCAGTTGTTTGACAGTGAGCCTGGTTCCATTGCACAATCGTAGTGCATAAATATTACGCAAAATAATTATTGGTGCACCGAGTTTGAGTGACAATTTGTGCGGTGGTATGTACACCTGAAAGATCCTACGAATTTAAAATCTCAATTGGATAATTAAAAATCTCGTCCGCATTCATGACGCCGTCAATTGATTTGTAGGGGACAGACTTGCCCGAAACTTTTTCGTGGATGGCGTAGTTGATTGCATTGACGTCGGTGTTTTTTGCTGCAAATTCGGTGCACGTTCGCAAAGCCATTGGTGATGTTTGTTATTGGTACCAATTTGTGGAAAAACTTTTTGAATTAATTGTTCAAGCGATGGAACAATGACACAAAAGTTCACTGGAATTGAAATATATTTTGTGTCGGCATCAACTGGTACTTTTCAATTACCAATGTCCAATAGCTGTTTTGAAAATATGGGTGACACATTGCGCTGCAGATTTACGCGCATATTGGTCATTAACGTGAGTTTCTGCACATGTCTCCAAAGATGCGACGCTTTGAGGCAAGCGTTGAGTTCATCAGCTGGTGTTGAATTTGGTATTACTGGTCTGTCCCACTCGTGAGCATGCCACATACCACGTGAAAAGCATGGATTTTCCAGATTTAATCCACACACTTGAAGCGATTGACCTTGTGCCTTGTTGATGGTCAATGAGAAGGCAAGGCGAACGGGGAGCTCGAGTCGTTTGACTACAACTATCAAATTAGTCACTGAATCTGGCCTTTATATGCTATTCACTCATGCAGAAATGAAATCGCTATTGAATGGATATTCACGCCTGGTTGCCAAGGATATTTCTATTGTTGAAAAGGAAGAAAATTGATGAATTTCGAGATAAAAACGCAATACATGGACAAACACGAAGCGTATAAGAAAATTTAATAAAAGAATTAAATACTGCATTCTTTTATGCGTTCTATGATACAAATTTCCATCCAATATCTTGAGTGCAAGTAATTTAAAAAAGCAATTAAAGAAAAACCTTCAAGCCGTTCCATAAAAAATATATGAGAAAATGAATTTTCTTCATAAATTTTTTTCGTGAATTTTTCCGATGTTTTAGATAATAGTTATTCTGCTATTCGGGGCGGAAAAAATCCAACAAATCAAATATCATAAAAATCAGTCCAGTCGTTTTAGAGCTATAAATGGCGTAACTAACCCCACTTTGTTTTATATATAGAAGATATAAATTGGATATAAATTCCAATTCATGGGCTTCACCATTCAGTCTTTTGTCTTACAATCAGTGAGTTATCGTGGGTGAATTCGCTAGGTTGGATTGAATATCTACGATGATGCTTATAATTTTCAGAGCTAAGGCATTACATACTTTGTTTGCAATACTTATTATCATCTTAGAATGTATTCGTAGATAATAATAGACTAAAGAGTGATACAAATGGCCATACTCTTCAATGAATGTGCAACAGCCAGACACATTGGAAACACCGGTTACCGTTCGATCACCGTAGGTAAGCATCGTTTAACTAGGATCGAATTCGGAGGGGTGATTCTCCTATTCGTCCAAGTGCTGCTGCGCCTGTCTTCAAGTGGCTGACAGTAAGTACGACATATCTACTCCGTCAATGATCGTAAAAACCCAAGTACTACATGCCAAAGTATCGTGAAAACCTGGCCCTACTAATCTGTCATAGGTTATATCGGTCATTACACAAACACGACTGAACCTGGTCACTCAAAAAGCTCCAAAGTGTGGAGAGGCGCCACTAAAGGTCCAACAAAACAAAAACACCAACGGGAACTATAGAGAGTAAATACCTCGGTAATGGGGGATGCGAATGGACAATAATAATAGCTTATCCTCAATTTATTGACCTGAATCCCAAGATTCAGGAAAAGAACAAGCCCTTTAACCCCTTTACGCTAAAATAAAAGGAAAAAGTTATTTATAAGGAGCGATAAAATGCTTAACAACCACTGAGCCTCTGGCACTCACCACAAACATAAACCGAATGGCTTAGTTGAAGACCATCTACGTCTCAAATATCCGAAACCACGATCGAGGGAATGTAAAAATAAAAGGAATCCAGACTTAAACGTTCGCCCTTGGGTGGGCCAACAAATCTCTCTCTGGACACTCACGTATATTGGTGTTTTTACAGATCAGTGAGAACGACAAAGATTGCCATTTCGACCATTGATACTGCATAAACCAACCATTCACTAGCAGCTGAATTTTAGCCGAATGTTGCGTTCAAGGATTTGGGGTGGTCGTGGCAGCGAAGGAGGAAGAAAAATCAAAGGGCAATCAGCCGAACTGACAATGGCATATTCTTGCGGGGTCGATTCATTCACTGACTGTTCTTAAAAGTGCCAATGAAGGAGGAGCCTAGAAAAGCCGTGTTAGTGGTCAATTCCATCACCACCTGAAATGAGATATTTTTTGGAAGTTTGATAATTTAAACATTTATGACCCTTCTCTTCGAAGTTATCCTAAAAACACACGGTCGGGGAATTTATCAGGACTGTTCATTAATTTAGTGTATTGGCGATAATCTGTTTGCGGTAATGGCAGGCGTCAGACTTTTATAAAGGGACACTCGAGGCCAATGCCATCTGAACACTCAAACATATAATAGGAAAACAATGGCTGCGCTCCTGTTTCATGCTAATGAATTTATAGGGAAGGAATAGAACGAGTTTCTCCTTTCTGGGTTTATTTTTCACGGCCATGGTTTTGTTGGAAATCAGCATAATCGGACATGATGATTTTAAAGGAATGAAAGGAGGAAAAAAATAAAAAAGTTGAAATTGCAGCGTAACCCTTTCCCCTAAAACTCATAGCACCTCGGTGAAAGGTTTTGTCAGCGATCAACATTTAATAGGAAACATTTTTGTAAATAATCCTTGATTTCAAATGGTGAATTAGCTACCAGGATGGTCGATGTACGACGAAACGACCCCTTAGATCAACGATCTCAAGAGGGCCTCAAGAGGAATATGGAAATGTAATTTTCGCAGAGTAGGTGTCTGCGGTGGGGCGTGATAAAATTAGCTTTCTCCAAGAGACAGGGAACATAAGTAATCAACAAACAGCCTATAAAGGGGTGATTCGGAGTCGTCCTACATCGCTCTCAAGGCGTTTCAAGTACCAACGCGATGGCGACTTTTCCCTTGCCCGGAATTACGAAAGTACAAGTGAAGCGGGGTCGGCGCACTCCTCTTCTCTGCCATATCCGGCGCCTTCGCAGACATGAACCTTTCCGCGAATGCACTCACGCCGAAGGAAAATTGCGATAATTTTCTTAAGGCAGCGCGTGACAGAAAGGAGAGACGATTCTCAACGGCGAAATTAGCGAGATTCACTTCGGCAATGGGAGGGGATTAGGGTTGCAGAGAGGGGTAAAGGAGATGAAATGTGGCAACGCTGTTCGCGGGAAAGAACAAATAAGCACACTAGAGGATTATATTTTTGCGCGGAAGGCCCTCTTTCGCCACGGTCACGGCGCGGCGGCGGGCGGCCTCTCCTCCACCCGAACACGCGGTCTATTTTCGCGAGTGTCGTTTAACCTCTCTATTTTTTGTGCTCTTCCCTCTTTCCTCCCTCCTCCCCGCCTGCGATTTGAGCGGGAAGGATAAGAAAAAACAACACGTCTCCTCTTTGCAATCGCTATTGTTCCGAGCCTCAAGCAAAGTCTTCTTTAAATAAGCGACTCACAAGAAGTGGGAAGGATTGAGTGTTTCCCGACCTCTGCTGGAGTTGAAAGAAGTGCAAAAATGCTCTGCAAGAGGATTGGGTGGAGAAAAAAGGATATCTCGAGGCGCATAATGTTTCTTCTCACGTTTCCGCTCGTTTTCAAAATCTCTCCTGTTATCCCTCGTTTATTTTTTCCCTGTCTCACCACACCTCATTCCCTCCTACAATTTCCCTCAATCTGGAGACATGATGTAACTATTACTAACGGTAAGTACTGAATCGTTCCTTGGGGTAGGTTTGGAGATAGCAAATTACGCACTACTTGAAAACACAATTTAATGGTAACATTCACGCCACTATTTTTTACACAGGTCCTTGATTTCTATCTCACTTGATAATTTCCATCATCTACATGGTGGGTGTGGAGAGGAAACTTGTGGATGAGATTAGGGAAAGGCAGGGTAGGTGGCTGGAAGCGGTCATGAGGGGCGATGGTTTGCTGAAGGCCGTGATAGAGGAAAGGATGTTGGGCAAGCGGGGAAGGGGAAGAAAGAGAATAGGTTTTATGGACGGGATGAAGAAAGGTAGGACTTATGCTGAGATGGAGAAAGAAATACTAGAGGTGGATAGGGCACGGCACGTGTATGAGTCTGTTGGATATTCTGTGACTTTCATCATAACCTACCTCTAACCGGTAGATTACTCTAATGAATGACTCATAATTTCCATGATAGTATTGGTAGTGTGATGTATTTGATGATGATAACATGATAGTTTTTATTCTTCTTTGATAGGGAAATTACCTGTCAATTTTTTCGATGCTATATCTACATGTTTGATTTGGTCTTCCAAGGAATCGTTGTACAGCAGGTAGGTGGCCTCTAGCTATTTTTACTAATTTCAAATATTTTGAACCATTCATATGGTGGCTCCATTCTCTCCTTCTATTGCTAGTCAATATGTTAATATTTTCAACTTAACTAAAATGACCTGTTGCCTCTTTTGTCGTTCTATCTCAATGTTATCCCCGCTATTGGACGCAGTTTCTTCATACCTAATGGATTAAGAAGGGTGCTGTTTCTTGTTGCATCCGGTCTCGTCCCTGCTTCTTATGTCATTTTGATGGCTATTTCTTACCTTATTTTAGCTTCCATTCTTATATTATTTATACATAAAATCATTTGGAAAAATCCAGATTTTTTTTTAAACTGAAAGAATGTACCCTTCATATATATGCTATTCAAGAGGATAATAGTGACGTATTTAATTAGTGCGAACTGAAAACTGCCATACGGTTCCTTCTAAGGCTTAACTCTGTGCATAATACACTAAATCCCATAACCTGGGAGGTGAAAAACTCTCCAAGGTGGGACTTGAACCGCGATTTTAGGGGAGAACCTGCAGGCGAGGATATGCCTACCCCCACAGATGCCGGCAAGATGCCCGTTTAAGATAACCTTCATTCCACGAAGACTAATAACGATCACAGTTAACACCCATTACGACAATTCTCTATTTAGTAGATCTCCCAGACCCCTATTCATGAAATTGGCATTAATAATTCTTTGCCTCCCGGATCCTTTAGTTACATTAACTACTTCGAACGACATAGTTTATATAGGCGCGATAATAAAAATATTCGAAAATAATCTGTAAAAATTATCGCTGATTCACAATTAATCAAAATTGCACAGTAATTAACACAATTAAAAAATAGAAGTTAATATAAATATTTCACATTTTTAAAATAGGGTGAACGATGATAGTCGACCGAAAAAATGACACGAATCATCACGCAAGGAAGGCTGCTACATGTCGCTTGCTAGCTGAAAAACGGTCAAATGACAAACGCGAAGAAATAAAATGTAGCTGAAAACAAAAAGGGAGAGCAAAATATGCACGCGAAGGATAACCTGACAACGTGTCCCATCTTTAACTTCCTCTCCCACGTCTCTCTCCCTGTTCTACACTTGCGAGTCTGGCCCAGTCTGTCCTCGCCTTAATTCCTAGTTTCCTTTCCCCTTTTAAATCCCTACAACCCTCCACCAAAATTCCGACGCCATAACTAATCCCTAGATATTCCTCTAGAGCTGTCGCAGGAAAAGTGACGCACGCTCATATTCTTTGAGCCCTCGAGTAGACTAAAGGCTATTTATTGGACGGATGACTTAAAAATCGCAAATGTTTTTTTTTGTTTTGAATTTAAATATCCATTCAAATTTTACGCTATAATAACATTTAGACAAGTTCGGATGGGGCTTACGACCGTAATGATTTTCCCGGACCTGCCCTCATATTTTTACTTGGTCTTTTACTATGTCCAGGAGGAATTCACAGGAATATCTGGATTTCGGCTCCGTATCATAGGTTAATTTGGGAAGACGTGGATGTAAAAATTGCTGTGGTAGCCAGGATGGTAATGCACCATCCTGGCAACCCGAAAGTTGCCGGTTTGAATCCATCCTAAGTAATAACTGTCGCTTTTGCCTCGGGTGAGACAATGTGATATCACCTTAGCAGTCGAGATACGTGGAGACCCAAATCTCCACCTCTAATAATATATATATATATATATATATGTATACATATATACATATATATATATATATATATATATATATATATACACGTAACGAAAATTTCGCCAATAGGCCACAATATAATAAAAACACTTGACAGGGGGTGGGGAAAGAAAAGTAAAAAGAGAGAGAGGACTTACTGGACGTTTCGGGCATGTAGGCCCTTCTTCAGCTGTAGAAAATGGAGTAGTACCCATTTACCCAATGGAGGGTACTACTCCATTTTCTACAGCTGAAGAAGGGCCTACATGCCCGAAACGTCCAGTAAGTCCTCTCTCTCTTTTTACTTTTCTTTCCCCACCCCCTGTCAAGTGTTTTTATTATATATATATATATATATAATAAAAAAATAGCTAATTAGAAACCCGTACACCATTTAACTAAGAAAAAATTGGACAATTAAGTGTATTTTAGAGAAAGGTTTCCTCAAACATGATCAGTTTCTAAACCAATTTCCCTCATTTTCAGGGAAATAGAGGTAGCATCCCCGGGTTTGGATGGGCGTTCAAATTAAAATAAGGTTTTGTGGAACAATTCGTTTCATTGGCAGGTATCCATTTCATCCACTTTTTCTGTCTTCAGCGTGCCTCGTATTCTTTTCCTCTCTTCATTACATTAAAATAGCTGTCCTTTTCTTTCATCTATGTTAAAGCCCACTGCATCCCCTTGCCTCTAATTTTCAATTATTAAAAATTTCCATCTGCTTCATACGCACCCTCTTGTTCCCGCATCATTTTCCTCAGTAGCCTCCTCTTCCCTCTCATACCTAGTTATTCTTCTTTAGCATTCATTTCCGTGCAACCTGCTCTCTCAAATTCTTTTTCAAACCAAGATTTCAAACTATTCTACTCAATCCTCACTTCATTACTCACTAGTAACAAACGCAATACATAAACCATGATCCACTCAATTTATGCCACCCGGTTCTGAGCAGAGAAAAGAAATTTGCAAATAAATGATTCGTCCAACCCGCATGATCGTGCTAGTCAAGTGGGATATGGATGAGCCCAGGTTTCAGCGCCGTGCAAAGCTACCAAATTAGCCAGTATCCTCCACTTATTCTAGCATATACCCACCAACTTCTATCTTTAACTTGATTCGGTTCTTTATTCTGGGAGACGACCAACAACTAGGGTCATTTGTGCAACAGGCGGGTATTTCGTTAAGGGAAATATTAATTTCTAATGAAGGACAGGGGGAGAGAAACTAAGCATCGGCATTAGCCTTCTTTTAGCAAATAGTGCCTGGAGGTCCACAGTTTACCGTACAAACCCGACGGCCGGAGTACTTCCATTGAACAGCTCATAAAAAACACCAAGTACGGATTGGAACTCCACAGAAAAACCTCCGTCAATTCCAGGATTGAAACACGTGGCCTCATAATGGGAAGCCAGTATTCTAGCTATCAAAACAATCCCCATTTACAGTTTCTCCTTCACTCTCCAAAACGTTGCAACCTTAGTTTTCTTACGATGATTAACTATGGGATTGGCTTCGATAATTAGTTCAGTACTGCCTTATTCTTGTATACTTCGGCCTTTGTCATTTTCTAATCGACTGTTAACAATAAGTAGTTACGAAGACATTAATTCCAGGAAGGTTAAGAAGGCATCCCGCGTCCCGCAAGGAAGCGTAATTAGCCATCAGTTATTCCTCATTTATATAAAAGACATTAACTCAAGAGTAAGTAGTAAAATTAGAATATTCGCAGACGATGCTCTCACCTACTGAGAAATTGCAAAAAATGCTGACTTAGAAGTTCTTTCATCGGACCTTAATAAGGTTAACTCGTCGTCAAACATAACCATAGTAAATGCACTGCAGTACACTTTTTATGAAAAAATCATACCAAAACTATATCCTTGCTGTGGAAGGGTTAAATATAAACGAGTCACATGATGTAAAATATATAGGAATCACCTTGACTTCCGGCCTAGCGTGGGAGAAAAACACGAAAAATTTGTGGTGCTGCGTTGCAGAAACTAGTATTTATTAAGCGAATAGTAGGAAGGTTCTCAAATGAAAACATGAAAGAGAGATCCTACTTTGCTCTGGTGAGACCATATCTCGAATACGCTGCGAGCATTTGGGACCCTCCACAGAAATATTTAATTAGTGAAGTAAATTCATAAAATACAAAGGAAATCCCCATGCTTCGTTACGAACTACTATGATCAAAGAGAAAGTGTCACGCAGCTGATAATAGAACTAGATTGGGAGCCGTTAGAGTCTCGGAGGCTTGAGGCTAGGCTTAGATTACTTAAAAAATTAAGATCAGGCGAGTTCAGTACGACACAAAGGATCCCGCGCTTATCTCTCGAACTGATAGAAGAGACAAAATGAGAGAGGTACACTGCTGACCTGAGATGTGCCAAAACTCCTTCTTTCCAAGCAGTATTACAGATAGCAAAAAACAGAGTAGTACTAACATAAGACACATTGTTAGCTTATATTTCAACTCTGACGTCCCCCTCCCCCTTTTCCCTACTCCCTCCCCAGTCACGGCAGAGGTCCTAACACTCCCTGCCACACACCTCTGCTACGGTTTGTAGGGTAGTATGTAGATGTTAATGCGCAACTTCATTCAAGCTGCCTATCTTCTGATCCCTCCTCGTTTTAAGATATTTCCACCACATTTAAGCAAGGCTTTCTCGGTCGTCCCCAATCACCAAACACTTCAATATAATCATCCTGGTGACTCGACTCTCATCTTTTCTCTCAACATGACCTAACAAACGATGTCCACTCGTTTAATTAATGTCAATTACCGAAACATCCAACCCTCCTTTTTGCATTTGGGGCAGCAAAAAAAAAGAGAAAAACATAACCGACGCAAGGATTTGGCACGACTGTGTGGGCAGATCCAAGGCCGGAGATATATCTGTATCCGTGTATCTTCGAAACCTCTGGCTGACAAGTAAAAACAACAGAACAACACTTCTCGCAGCGGCGGGAGGAGCCCCCGCGGCTCGTTTCGGAATGGGAGGGGTCGAGAGGTGGTGAGAGGGGAGGGGTGGTGATTCCAATGGTGGTTGGCTGGGAGGGAAAATAAGCAAATGAATGGGTTGGTGTGACAAAGGGAGGTGGTGGTGTGGAAAAGGTCTCTCTCATTCCTCACTTCCTTCCATCTCGAGTAGAGCTCCCGCAAAATTACTGGCACAGACCTGCACATAAAGGAGAGGAGCTAGGAGTGGAGGGGGCGAAGGGAAAGGATGGAGGGGAGGAGAGGGAGGCAACGAGAGAGATTTAGGCAGGGGAACCAAACTACTTTATGAAAAAGACGCGAGCACACACAATCGCAAGGCAGGTGTTTAAAATCAACCATCGCTAAGACTTTACCAGGGACTCGACACCTCATTGTATGACGAGTTGAAATGGTATGGGCGTGGAGAGTCAGAAAACGACTCTCCATACTGAACAACCTTCATTCCCTTACCCACGAGGGTATTTATTCCCTGGTTCGTAAGATTTCGCAGTAGCCTATGTCCCAAAGTCGTCCTGCACAGCGCAAGGAACTTTAGCGAGAACTATACCAACACACCTTTATCCGAGCGCTTCTCTCGATTATGTATTACCAATTGAATACAGTTTGCGCACTTCTCGTTGCTTCGAAATAGGCTTGGGCAAAAAATATCGATATATTTTTTAAAATCTATCGATAATTATCGTCGATATTTTTCATGTCGATATATCAAAAATTGATTTTTTTCCGAGTATCAAATTCGATATATTTGTTTAGCACGTCATCGTTGTAAAGTTGTTTCTCCAGCTGCGATGTCTAGTGCTACAACGAAAATAAGTGATGATCTTCGCTTAGAACATAGGCGAATGGGAAAACGGTTTGATTGATTGTAAAAATAAAAAAATAAAATAATTTTTTATTACTTCTACATGTCCATAATTTTCCAAATTTTACTTCAACATTTTTTATATATTTTGGTGAAACTTTAAGGAACCACTTGTTTTGGCAAAATTATCGGTATATCAAAATATCGATAATTTTGGCTAGATAACTATCGATACATGTTTTCAATATTGATACGATATCTATCGATATATTTTTTTACTTGCCCATCCCTACTTCGAAAACTTCATTACCTTGAACTCTAATTACGATAATTATCGTAGATTATCCCAGCCATTGATATAATTATTCCAGACTCTTCGAACATCTGAATTTGACAGAAATGAAATAAACTAATAATCTCATGGCAGAGAGAGATACACAAAGAAAATAAAAATAAGCACATGAACATACACAATATTCCGGCCCGTTTTTATTATCTCTGGCCGAACATTTTTTCGGTAGGAAAACCGATGTTAGTACGCACTCTCATCGATAACGCTCACATAAACTAACCGATGGAACAGTCTGGTGTAATATCTGGCAATCATGACGGTCTCAGTTGACATAAAATTAACGCTAAAGGCTGCGTCACCTTCCGATTAACTGTGGTTTATTAGTGTATTGGGTACATTGACGGCCAGTGCCATCTGACGACCCGATTAACGTTAACGATTATAAAATTGGGACTATATGAGCATTTTCCAGCACGGTTGGTAGGTTGTTCAATGGAGAGGCGATCGACAACTGAGGTCACTTGCACCTTCGAGGACGAGTGGGTAAGGGAAGGCTTAAGGGGCTGTCCATAAACGACGTCCACACGACTGGGGGGGGGAGGGGGGCCACCACCTTGTGACAATGCGTGACAGGGGAGAGGGGGGGAGGCTATGTTTCATGTGACATCCACACTTCCACTGCATTTTATGCCTTATTTTTACTCAGACTGTGGAGGGGGTGTAGAAGTTTTTTCATTTTTGTGACATCATTAAAGGGGTGATACTATTTGTGACCAACTGTGACAGGGGGGGAGGGGGTCTGGTAGGGTCCAAAATTGTGTGACATCATTTACGGGCAATGGAGGTAAGTGGGGAAGAGGCTAAGAGGCTAAGTGGGGAATGGAGGTAAGGTGGAGAGAAACCCTGCGTCGGCATTAACCTTCTTAAAACGAAATACGCCAAACGGTCCACAGTTTAACGTCCCACCCGATTGACGGTGCACTACATTCGGAACGGTGTACTACAGACGGTGTACATTAGTTCTCTCAGCACGTCACTCTAATAGGGATCGGCTTTCTTATGAAAAATGTCTCTCAGATTCGATTTCGGGCCCTCCAAATAGGAAGCCAGTTCTCCAGTCGCGACACCAGCCCGATTCCAGTAGGCAGTTCTGAAATTCCGCAGAGGAAAAACTATTCGCCTTGACCTGGACTCGAACTCGGATTCCTCGATATCGCGACGCGTGCTTCAGCCTGCTAAGCTTTCGGTTTCGCACTTATGTGCACTTGCGGGCGTCTTCGTAAAGGTTATACCGTGGCTAGTCCCGGTATCCTCACCATTTGCCAATCAGTGTTCTAGAGTATCACATTATCATAATAGATATTTACAATGAAAAAAGTCTTGTCACATTCCAATGAGCACTATGAATAACTGTAGGTATACCACTAAAACATAAAACCCATCGCCATAAATAATGTATTAACTGCCGTAAAATAACTTTGAGGTCCTTTCATACCCCTATACCCACCCTAAAAATATCCTAAAAATCGTACGCAGAATTTCAACAATATTCGGCTAATATAGATGAAATTACTCAGGATGACTTCTAATTTATTGTTCCCGGCGTAGGAAAGCGAACTCAATGGAGACTTTAGCGGAATCCCGAATTCTCCTCGTGGTTCACGTGGAGATTACTTCAAGAGTCTTACACCGTCCGCCGGACGGGTTGTGAAATTGTGGAACCCTTGGCACCTTTGGTCAAAAAGAGACAAAATCTCGTCTTATGAAATGCAATGGCTGGACTAAAGGAATTTCCCTCGGAATGAAAACGCTCTAAGTAAGAAATGTGATCTTAGGACGTTGAAATGCGACAGCCATAAAAAACTGCGTTTCGCTTCATTTTCGAGCACCCACAAAATATTATCGTTTGTAACCACACGCACCGGTAAGAAAGAAAACAAAAATTCCTGTACTTGTTGCTTCCCGATTTAAATTCTTAATCATCACCTTCAGGTGATTTACGAACGTGCAACGGCTCACTTATGTATTTCTCTGTAACATGGAATTCATACGGTTGCACATTCGTAAATCACTTGAAGATGAAGCATGAGCACTGAAACCAGGGTCGTGTATTTTGTGATATTCTGTGGTAAGCAAAACTTTCCACCTGGAAATAAATTTTTTGATGGATTGCCACAGAGTCTCAGAAGAACTTGTTTTATTCTGCAAATTTAGCCTCCCAGGCTTGACTCGTGAACGGCACATGGTAGGTCCGGGTTCGAAAACAGGAAAAGTTAAATGGTTTTCTTTAATGACAAATTTCCATACATTAATGTCGAAGAAAAAAACATTGAGTATCTTTGCGACATTAATGCGACAATTTCACTCTCAGATTCGCAAAAAGAAACCTCAGGACTCAACGAGAAACATCTTGTTTGATATGGTATCCGAAAGGAGGGGAAGAAAAGCCGTCGTCATACACTGATAAGATTATTAGACTATGGAGCACGTCAACCAGGTCGTCGTAAAAATATACATCTCGCCGCCAAACGGCCCATTCATTACCTATTTCCGTCTTAAAGACGGAGGGCGCCATATACTCCCTCCCTCCCGCACCATACGCCATCAACCCAGGTCTCCTCGTTTCGCACGTCCCGGAGAAATAATGGCCTACTCATCTATTAACGCGGAGAGGGCGGTCGGCAAGGAGACGGGGCGACGGGACGGCAAAAAGTACGAGAAAAAAAACAGGAAAAACGTAGGGTAGTTTGTTTAAAAGACCTGTGCATTATGGGGAGAAAAAAATATCTATTGAGTTTATTTTGATTTCTCAAATAGCTCAAGGATTAGTGTCCTAATTTCAACCGGCTGAGGAAACGCAAATATAGAACGATTGAGGAGGTTGCCTCATGACTGAGCAAGTGAAGAAAAGAACCTGAGAACTTTCACCTTTATATATGTGCCGTTTTGTATAATAACGGGGAGAGCGAGGCGCTTACATGATCGAGGAAGAGTAAGAGGCATGTAGGTAATTCATTTTTTTCACGATAAACGTCTCATAAAACGATGTGGTAACTGGTTCCTATGGTGGGTAGTGATGAAACTGAGTTATTTATACAAAATATTTCTTTACAAAAAACGGAAAGTATAAAATAAATATAAAATAAAATAATTAGCAAAGTATATTCCAATAATGTAGCAAATTCTTGAGATGAAGCATCTGAGAGTGACAACAACAAGCTCGGGACTAACAAAAAAATAAATCAGTAAATTATCAAAGGTAATAGCTGATTGCCTCAATTATTCAATATGGAACAGCACGTATCAGCGACGGGATTCAAAAGAAGGAACGTGCCCGTCAGTGAAAAGACCTATTCTGGCACATGCAGGAGAAACAAAAAACCACTCTTCCTCTTAACAATCGCAACCTCTAGCCATCAATTTATGATAATTTTACGGTACGTTACGTGGAGAGTAGGGATAAATCCTAAGATGAAGAAAAATATTTTATGGGTAGACAGGGGTGTAAGTCGGTAAAAACCTTGATGGTTTTTTATTCTATTCCATTAAACCTACATTAACAGAAAAATTACCCAAATACATGATAAATATCTTGCCGCGTCGCAAAGCAAGTCTTGCCCGCGAGCACATTCTCCACTGAAGGTGGAAGAGCAGGAGACGGCCGGAAAAGGTGTGAGATGAGGGTGGGAGTCTTGCAGGACTTCCACCGCGTGGGATGAGTGGAGCCATAAAACGTCTTCCGCGGCGAAGCGGCAGAGAGGCACTTGCCCCCTTATCGCCGCTCATGTACATACTTACCTACTATGCACATGTGCACCTACTCCGTCCGGGGAATAGAGGGGCCTGTATTTATACTGCACCGACAAGCATACGTTGGTGGAGAGCAGGTAGGGGAAATGAGAGAGAGCCCATAAACATATATTCAGGGAGAGACGCCACGGCTGCTCGCTCAGACAGACATTTCCCACGATCCCTTGCACGGCTGCTGGGAGATGGTGTGTTTGTAATACAAGGCGGGTGAGGGGAATGTCCACTTCAAGGACGTCAGACGAAGTTACCGGAGTCATGGCTCGGGTAGGAGTTGACGGATCCACTTCAACACTCACTAATAATGCATATAGGTATCACATTTTTTAAATACACACGGTAAACTGGCTTGCGACGAAGAATTTTGATTGCATTTAGATATGTTTCAAGATTTATTGAGAAACATTTAATATTGAATGACGATAGATTTAGTACAGCTGCATTCGCTCATTTCCCTACACGTATATTACACCCTCAAAACTGCAAAACGGCATCGTGAACTTAATTATATCACACCAGTTCGTGGAAAAACCACGGAAAAATCACTTGAATTGATGTGGATTTGAACCCGGTTCTCCCACTTTTCGGTCGGGTTCATCAGCTATGGATTATTACCCGTCCTCTCAGCTGCAAAGACCACAGCCATTGGTTTCTTGACATAAGCTACCCAACTTCATTTTCAATGAAATATGAATAGTAAAAGTTCCACCTCTACTTCCAAAGGGAAGATCGTATTTATCGTCGCGAATTGACCATCGCTTATATTTTACTCTCACTACACTAGAATTGATGGTCGATGGATCGTCCTCATTGATTAGCCTCAAGATTTCCACAAAGAAATGAATAAAATGAAAACAATCGTTTATCTGATGGTGTTGTGATAGAGGAAGAGATAATAGAGTATATGGAGAAGTTGAATTTTTATAGGGTGAATTTCCATCCAGGACAATGCTAATATTTATCCAGGATTTTTAACTGAATTAGGATAGAAGAATACATAAATTAAACAGGTAAATATCAAGTTTTGAATAAGATGGAGAGATGAGACACTAGAGAATCAGAATTAGAAGAGATCCTCAAAGACTTTTATAATTTTTATTTTCGGTCGATATTCTTATGGATATTCATGCAATGAGCCCTACTATCTACTTTATCTACGGAGCAGAAACTGAACAGGAGTGCCTACATGCAACGCTCATTCAACTTAATGGAAGCTGATACGAGTTCCTGCGACGTTTGCAGGTAGGAACCTCCCTGGCAGAAACTCAAGGCGGTCGGCGACATGGCGGAAGGGAATCCAACCGTCTTATCTAAAGAGATATAGATGGGGAGGGGATAAAAAAGGTAGAGGATGTATATGTGCATGCATAAGTAAGGAGGCGCTGTGAGATAAGGGCCATCAAGTTAGGTCATCGAGAAAATACAGTGCGAAAAATGGAGGGAGAACTGAGAATTATGAAGTATTTCTCTACAATTACCGATTCCCTTCAATATACTACCGATTTTCTAATCCAGTTGCCAACACATTTTTCAACTAATGAGGTGTCTTACTTTTGTGTTGGTAGATTTTTGGAAATTCCCAAACTTAATACACTCCATTGCGGGATCTTCTATGGCTTTCGCAGAAAAGTAATGTCATTTTCTATTGAATTATGTCTCTTTTAAGAGCTAATATTCTCTCTCTTCTTTTACCAATGAAATTCTGATTATCTTACTCCCTCTTCTGCTCTCATGATAAGTACCAATGGTAAGAGCGGAGAATCCACAAAGCATTGGCATTAATCATTGAAGTTTTTATCTACCATGTCAAACACGCCGTTCCTACCTCAATCATGGATGTGAACTGAAAGTGAATCTATACAGTTACCTACTACACTGCACAATATGACTCAGAGACATGGAGCATAGGAACGCTGGAACAGAAGGGAAACGAGGCTTTCGAAAATTCGTGGTGGAGGCAAATGCCGAAGGTCAAATGAACGGATATGATCAGAAACGAGGAAGAGTGCAGAAGATAAGGGGGAGGAAAAAAAACATATGGATCACTACCAAGAAGACAAGATTCCGATGGATAGGCCACCCTTTCAGGCGCAACGAATTTGAAAGATTCATAGTAATAAGGAAAGCCCCTCGAGGAATACCGAGGATATATAAAGAGGCTATCAAAAACGGGACATGAAACTGAAGAGCTACAAGGGCATTGAAGGAGTTAGCGAGGGTAAGGATAGAATGGAAAAGTTTAAAATTAGGATTTCAGGAATAAATGACTTATAACGATGATAGTTAATTCGTTCCAAAGGCTGAAAGCTAACTCGGAGCTGAAGCTTTCAGCTCCGAGGAGTAATACGAAACGAAAGAGTACGAAAGTTAGTTAAATGGGACCCTACAAGAACTACGGAGAGATGCTCAACCTAAATCCTGACCGGTGTTTTAGGTTTCGCTCTGAGGAGCTAAAACTGAAAGGAAGGAGCGTGTGTAAGGAGAGAAACTAAAAAATATAGGAAAATTCTACATATGCAACGGCTATATAATAATTACATTACTCTATTTATTACTTACGAGTTTAGTTCTTATCTCAGCAACGTTAAACCTTTCGCCAAGTAAGAGGAAATCCGTTACAAAGTAGGAATCTAATTTTTGAAATATTATTGCAATTGGTCTTTTCCAAACCACGTTTCACTTTTTTTGAAGCAACTACCTTAAATTCTTGTGAAATTATTTGCCTTTTGCGCATCTGTGTAAATCTTGGCAGCTCCATTGCTGCTAATGTAAATAAATGCATGGACGCGGTACTGCATGGTCATGTCAATAAAAAAGGCAAGCCGTTTTTTAAGGCATGTCATTTTTGGAAAGTTCTGCAATTTTTTCTGGTGAAATAAAAGCTTCACTCATTTGAATTTCACACAAAGTGAGTAACTGGACGATGAAAATGAATTAATAGCCTTGGGGTAGTTCCACCAAAAATAAATTAAATGTTATTAAATTCATATTCTGGCATGTTGTACGAAAACGCGTACGTTCGTTGTAAACGCGAAAACTTCCGTTTTAAACATAACAATTCTACCAGTCTACGATATTATTTCCGCAAATTGACCTTGAAATGAAATTATGTTAGATGCAAGAATGGGTTAAACATGATAAAAATAGCATTTTTGTATTTTGCATAAAAATAGCCATTGTAGTGAAAAAGTTTTTCAGCAGCAAATTATCCCGTGGACTCAATTGGTAATTAAATTTAGACTCCAGCTATTTTTCTTTTACTAGAAAAATTACTGCAATAATAAAAAATACAAGTATTTAATAAATATTAGCAGTCTGCTACAAATGGCTGGAGAAAATGTTAATCAAAAATATATATTGATATAATAATCAGCGTATTTTGAACATTAAACTTGTTTTCTGATAGTAAGGCATGTCAGCAGCGAAAGCAATTTTTTTAAAAACAAAATACATAGACGAAAAGGTGGAGTTCAGTATTAGTTATGACTTAGTCTGTCGCAGTTGAGCCTCCTTAATTTTCCACAATTTAATAACTGATTCGCAACCAAATTAGGACGAGGAACTTTTTTTTAGCGAAAACAGCAGGTGAGGGTGGTTTACTGGTGTACTAAAAATTGAGAGCGAAGAGCAAGACTTCGCGAGGAAAAAGGAGAAAGGGAAGCTGTTTTCCCCCTCTTAATTTTTTTACATTTTATTTACCGGGTGAAGGCCATCAGCGGCGAGCGCTAAAAAGATTTCGGCCAGCCGGTCGCCAGGGACACCGGCCTCCCTCGTTTATTTCTACGGCTACTCTTCACTCCAATATTTACGTACGTGAGGTCACTCGACGAAAACATCGCCGTTGCCATCCAAAAGAGCCCTAATTAATCCGATTTTTGGCCGTGCCTTCTAACCGAGGAGTGATTTCTCTGCCCGCGAAAAAACAACTCGAGTTCTCTATATTATCCCCACTATCACGAGAACGGGCCCATGGTAGTTTTCTGGCACATAGTCTGGTGAAAAGTCATTAAGAGGTTTCCAGCTCGTTCTGGACCATAGGCAGCAAGGGACTAACCCAGCAGGAGTGATGACAGGCAGTATTATGTACGCCTTAAAAACTATTGCCGCGTTACAATTCACGTTAATGTGCAATATCCACATTTAAATTTACTCAAATGCAGAATAAGACATCATCATCTCAGCCTCTGGACCAACTTAGCGACCACGAAAGGGCTGGTACGGGATAGAATGTTGAAAGGTTTTCTAACGGGCCGTACCAGTCGTATTGATTCATCATGGTTTCTGACATGGCAAGTGTAGTGAACATCTAGAGTGATTATGTGGGAATATTTGAGTTAATACGTTAATTATTTTACCATTTTTAAGTTTGAAAACTCCTATAATACTACCATGTGACATAATAAAATTTCTCCTCGGCTGTTGAAATGCCAGTTCTTCACATTTTTACTATAGATTCTAAGGTGAAGGCTACCGTTACTCATTTCTTTGAAGTCTTTTTCGGCTACACATGTGTACAAGCGCTGGTTGTCCTTTTCATTTCGCAAGTATTGCCCTGCTTCACACTGAATGCAGTATATGACATATAATGAGGAGGTATACCTGAATTGGAATACGGCCTAGGATATAGCAACAAATCAATGCGTCCATCACAATACATGTTGACGAAATAACTTGGTAGAAAGCTCTCGTAACGAGTACTCACCCAATGAGTTTATGATGCCATAATGAAGATAAAACAGAGAGGAATACAATATGTCTTACTGAGAACAACTCAGTTATATACCAATCACAGCCAGTATAGCACACTTTACCGCAGCGCCGCGGCGCTCATGTTCGTAATTTCAACGCGTAGATGCTATTGACGAATCCTAGCCCCGCACTTTTGCACACAACATGAAATGATTAAAAGCCAATGGCCACAAATAGGGGTTTAGGATGGAACTCTTAGGAAAAGTATCATTGTTGTAAAATGGAAAAATCTACACTTGTGAAATCTTGCAAATCTTTTGAAAATTCCTCATGACTGTCGACGAGATGAACAATTTTTCGCCTGTTAAAGAATCATCAGGTGCTATAAACATGCAGAGGTATATGTACGACTGTATATGATGTTAGAATAGTTTTTTTTTAATTTTTAAAGCTGTTTTTTTTTTATTTCTCACCATGCAATGGAGAAAGTCCACCATGTAACGCAAGCCAACGTTGATTTAATCTAAGCCGTATATATATGACGACCTCTGATAGCGTCGAACTTAATATTTAGCTTATAAATTGAAAAAATAAACTAAGTAGTATTGGTTGCATAGTTAAGTCACATTATTCACTTTCTATTAGATACACGTTTTCCAGGCATTGCGCCCGTACCTTTCTTTTCACGTTTATCTGTTTTTAATCACATATTTTTGTGTGAATGGCTTCTCAGAAGAGAAAATCATTTTTCAGTTTACACTTTTTTTTGTTTTCGATAAAATCAGTGGGTAAACCATTATGACGTATGTCCTTGATGTTGTGTATTAAAGGTTATTGTCATACGATGTGTACTGAAGAATACTTTAGGTCTTAAGGACAGTTTTTCAGGTTTAATTATCCTTTTTGATCCTTCTTAATGTTTTGTCTACACTTTGCAGCTATTTACGCACCATTTTTCTTTCGTTTTTCCCATAAGTATTGAAAATACTCTGACGTACTGATAGAAACCTTTAGGAGATTTCGAGGTCGATTCTTTTTAATCATGCCGGGTCTTAAAGATTAGCAAAATGTACATCCAGATCTGCATTTTTTTAACGTGGGATCAAGTTAAATGATGAAATCGCAAGCTGCATTTGGATTATTATACTCACTTGAATTTTAAATTTCTAACTTAAATTTTGAAATTCCATTTAAAGCGAAATGGAAATATTTTTACGTAGTCAATAGATTACTTAATAGGGTACCGCGGAAATTTATAAATATTTTCAAGTCTAAAAGTCAAAATAACGACAAATAACTCATTAGGTCTTCTCTGGAGTAATCGACTTCCTATGGTCTCTTCTATGAAATTAATCAGGCTCTCCAAGCTCATTCGATTCGAAATAAGGAGACCTTCGAGAAGTCGAAACGAGGGAATTTGAAATAAAGTTCACGCAAGCTTTCTACGGGCATAAATTTATCTCTGACATCAAACAGTGTCTTTCCTTTTAAAACCTCCTGCACGAAACTTAGGCTCCTCTGCAATGCCGTGAGTGGGACTAGGGGAGGGCTGGGGGTCTTCCTCATACTGATTCCAAGGAGAGGAGGGAAATGCTCAACCCCCACCAAGAGACACAATTTAAAATATTTCTCATACGCCTTATGATTTTTATGTAGTGATTGGATATTTATCAAGAGGAATAAGATCTCATTCTCTATCTCACTTCCTAATTCGTTCCTACTAAAGAGGACAAGGCCTCGCCCCAATTGACTTGGATTTTCAAAGTGACGAGACCCGTGGACAATTTTATTGCGCCTTCCCAATCAATACTGGTAGGTTCTTGGAAAGTTCCTACTTATCTCCAAATCAAAATAATGATTAGTCCATTCGAATGTATTTCCGTTTTCATTAAATTCATGTATTGTATGCAGCGGCGTAACAACGATGGGGATTTATGAGGGGAGGGGACGTCGCCCCCCCCTTTCTTCCACTGATTCCGTCTCGCCTTCATTGTTATGCAACTGATCCTCGGTTACCTCCATCCTAAACTGTTAACAACTGCCACCCTCCTTCACGGAGTCAAAGATCCCCGCTCTACTTCCACCTCTTCCTCTCCTGCCCAACATTCTCCCCTCCGTCGCTCTCTTCAGCATCCTGTTATCCTCATCGGTCCATCCAGCCACTTCTTCTGCCTCACTCGAATATCTCCCACCAACCTCCTTTCTTTTCGCGCCATATCCAACACATCTTCGTTTTCCTCCCTCTCCGCACAGCCCATTTCCATCCTCTTCCCAACCCACATCTCGAAAGCCTACAAATTACTCATTTTACAAGAAAGAAGAAACTTCAAATATTATTAACCCACATTTTTATTCAACATACTGACCCAGGTTTCAACGAGTAACCGTCATTTTCAAGGATGTTGAACACCATCAAACTCATTTTACTCATTTAATTTCACGGATCCTTAGGTAAAATGTTTCTGGTTTTGCCAATGTTCTCCAATATAGATAGACAACCAGATTCAGAATGAATATAAAATTAGGAGAGAACAAACCGGAGCAAATGAAGCAATTTAATTACTTGGATGGTAGGTTGTAGATAAATGGGTATAATAGCAACGATATTAGAAAGCCAATGGGAACAGAAAAGTGGAAGTTCACAAATAGGAGAGCATAAATGACTGGCATCTTATGTTAGAATGAAAAGAAAATGTAGGCAAAGAGTCTATTATGGAGTGTAACATTGTAACATTGTATAAAACAGAAACGTGGACTCTAGAAAGAGAGGACGAGAGTAGTCTGCAGGCGTTTGAGTTGCGGTTATTGATTAGACTTGTGAAAGAACGTTGTATGGAAAGGAAGACGAACGAGGAGGTGCTCGGCCTAGTGGATGGGGAGAGGAAGCTGATAAAGGAGATTAGGGGAGGGAGATTTGGGATGCTGGGAAAGTGGTGGAGGGGAAGAAGGAGAATTGGCTTTATGGAAGGGATGAAGAGAGGAAGGACGTACGCTGAGGTGGAGAATGAAATCTTCTAAGGAGACAAGGGCCTGCGGCAGTTTAAGAATAAAATAGGTAATTCCCACTTCCATTTAAACCACCCATTCTAGTAGATCACCTCTGATAATAATAACTGGACTCGATGTGATCGCCAGGGACGATTAGAGAAGTTGAAGGAAACTAATTTTTAGGTCGAAAGAAATTTCTCAGACGAGATGACACAAAAATGCTCTCGATGAAAACATTGTGGGAAGAATATAAAAATACTGCGGCGAAAAAATTGCACAGAGATGTTAAAATGGTAGGTAAACAAAAAACATTCTTTCACTTACGATCCAAGACATGGTCAAATGCTTGAAGAAGTAATTCTAAAGACTGAATTGCACTAAGGATGAGCATGATGAATCAGTAACCATCAGTTATTTATACGATGAGAATTCTTTTCATGGAATGACACGTTTCCGCACACTTTCTTCACCACTTTTTTGAGCTGTTGACGATGACTTTCAAAATAATGAACCTGGCATCATTCATGGCATCATGGCATTCCAACTAGCTACAATTATCCAATGCAGCACTCAGGTTAAAAGATCATTTTTGAAGAAGTTCAACAATTTCTTAATATGTAAATATTACCTTCCTAACGCATTGAGATTTACTTTTCCTCATTGCCCTCTATTCGCAAATACGTTGCTTCATTCTCACAGAGAAATCTTCAATTACCTCCCAATTTTATTTTTAAAAATTCTCTTCTCATCTTGTATCATTGAATGGAAATGGAAGTAGTACTAAGGTTACTAGGAAGAGAATATCACTAGCCAAAGATGAAGTAACTAATAAGAGATTATTACCGCATCTAATCAAGCAACGGAGCTGTCTTAATCCTTTTACGTTCTCCTACGTTAAGTATTCTTCTCTTATCGTCCGCCGCACTTTATACTGCTTCCTGAGCAGATGAATGATTTGAACAGGTCCAATGTCTCTCCCCTTGATACGCCAACGGCCACCGTTAGCATTTTCACCCGCCCAGTCAAATATTTTAGAATTCTTCCGGCTAATATCTGCGAACTATATCCTCAACATGCTCAGCCCATTGTCGTAATAAAATAATTGCCTAGTATTCTCGAGTTGGTCAACTTCTCTCCGCCATTTTTTTTGCTCCTCGGAAATTCTACAGAAGCCTCTTCGCCTACGGGATACCATAAGCAACTCTTACTCCGTATTAAGTTTTCCGGGAGGGCAGGCTATCAATTTTCAAGGAAGTCCCATGCCCGCTACGGAAAACTTATGGCAATTTTTTTTAGGGCGGAGGAAAGTTCGCAAAACCTCCGGCAGGTTGTGGCTGTGCTCTGGAGCGAAGAACCCTGATAATCCGCCTGCTGTCAGAATTCTAATTTTCGCGCGGTGTTTTGTGATTGAAGGGGTTCCCATCCCATTTTACCCAGTAAGATTGCTGCCCATTGAAATTTTTCTATTTTTTAAACGGACCTTTGTCTGAGAGTTACCACACATATGCTGCAATCAATAACAGCACAAGTGATATGAGAAGAGGAAGTAATGAGAACTTGGGCATGAAAACTGGAAAGTAGCCAAGTTGGGTTGATCAAGAAACTATACTAATCGCTAAACACAAAATTATTTATTCCTCAGCATTGCTAATTTAGTAATGTGGATTCGACGGTTTACTACTCTGCCATGCCTCAACCTGAAATAGGGGAGCTGAATTGGGAAAAAAACTCTCGTGTTACTGAGCTTACATATCCGCTCGACCTGGATAAGAAGCTAGTCTCCGTAGACTTGAGGTTCGCAGGTTTGACGAAGCGTCGGTCAAGGCGGGGGGCGGGCAAGAACGCGGCAATGAGACCACAACCCTGCATGTGTGTCTATAAAGCCCCCATGCCTTCATGGGGAAGGGGCAGGAGGAGGATGAAGGTTGGCAACCGGTTAGAGGGGGCTGGGAGGGAAGGGGGCTTGCAGGATAGGAGGGAGGGAGGTACTAACATCCGTGGGTCGTTGCCACGGTGCCCGCGACGGTATCCGACGAAGGGGTTGATGCCTGGGCGACACACGATGAGGATGCCGGAGACGGTGCCGCCGTTGCCCCGCTATATGCACCCCCTTCAGGGGATGGAGCGAGAAAGAGCAGCAGGCTGATGGTGATTTTCAATGTTCTTCTAACCATAGGACACTACCCGGATTCATGGAAGAACAATGGTCAGGGTACCCAGGCCAGGAAAGGATAAGAAGAAAGCAGAAAACTACCGCCCAATCAGCCTCACCAGCACCATATGATAGTGGTTTGAACGCATTCTCAATAGGAGAATGAGTAATGTTTATGAAGGAAACGGTGTACTTCCCCATCACCAATACGGCTTCCGACCACATAGATGCACCACGGACTCCTTCTTCACCAGTATTGCAGCTGAGGCAATAAACAGGAACAGGTATGCCGCAGCAATGTTCCTGGACATAGAGAGAGCCTTTGACAGCATAAGGCACGTCGGGTTAATTTATAAACTATCGCAAATACCAGGAGTCGGCAGAAGCCTACAGCGCATCATTAACTGTTTCCTTAAGCCTAGTACACACGGTGACATTTATTGCGACAGAATTTGCGTGAAATGCTGTGCCTGGCCTCGTGGGGTGGGCTGGCGGGAGCCGATGGCGAGTAGCTGTGTACACTAAAAGCCAGAGGCAGTGCCAGTCGTGGGAACAGTTGAGCGCGAGTGGCCGTATATCTGGGGCCTGTTTCTCAAAGCTACAAGTTACAAGTGTATTCACTTGTAACTTGTGAAATTCTGTTTCTCGTACGGATAAGTCTACTTATTACAAGTCCACAAGAAATAAGTCCATTTCATAAGTTACCAAGTGTTTACTCACAAGTGTTTTCATGGCTACGACACATTCTGTTTCTCAAACAGACTTTTAAATTACAAGTACTTGTAACTTGTAAGGAAATTTCTACTAGTCCTCCGAGGTGAGTATATCGAAGTAAATCGAAAAGAATAACTGGGAAAACAAATGAAAAGCGACTTGCGATCTCCTTATCTCAACTGATACGAAGGCGAAGAAATTAGGTAAAATAAGCAGCTGGTGTTGTTGTGCGTTAAATTGGAGATTTTATACAGGATTGACAGACTATAAAATAAGCGATCCATCACCTTTCAAGTGAAGCTATCTGCCGTCCAGTTATCCAAACTTGAGAACGACACGGAGGCAAGTGAAATGAAAAAAATTGTGCTAAAGTCCCAGTACCAAGTTACATAATTTGGTGGTAAAAATATCTCCTTACCCCATTAAAATGAAAAATAATTTAAAAAACTATCACTAGAGGGGATGGAACTCGCAATCTACGGCTTTGTATCAATAAACGTTACCATTCGTCCAACATACTACTTGCGAGGACGATGTTCCCCATGGGTATTAAAACTTAACATTCAAAATGGCTGGTCCACGTACGTAGTCTTCGCTTGTCTGACAATAAAACGCTATTATTTCGTATCTATAAAAAATTAACACTGCACAAGATGATGTCTTGACATGCAGGAATTGTCAGTGACGTTCATTTCAGGTATATATTTCACTGCATACGACGGAATAAACGACTTTTCCTTATGACGTTCAAGTTTTGCTGACGATTCGTCCTCACTTGGGATATTTTAAGGTAGACAGTGAACCAGAAATACCGTTTATCTTGTATTCACGCATTTATAGACTCCGAGCAGCATAGCACTGACTTTTGGCGATAGAAGATGGCTGGAGAAACTAGCGAAATATATTGAAAGCTTCAAATAATCGCTAAATATGGACTGGACTTCTGCCATTTTCACTTGTAAAATCTTTGTCTACTTTTGGAGAATTTCTTCCTTTTTCGTTTGAGAAAGGCTTAGTGGGATCAACATTTATCACTTCCACTTCAAAATACGCCCCTTCGTACAGTTTTCCAGAGAGTGGATCAAACAATCATTGCAATGCAAACAATCAATGTTTTGACAATCGAGTCGACATCTTACGGAAAAGGAAACCTTAGTAGCATCTGAATGAATTTCTTACGCAATATAGAATAAGTTGGCTACAGCGATCCCAAATAAGGAAGACGCGGCCTTCGCACTTGAAAAGAAAATAAACAAGGTAGGGCAGGTCGAAAAATATATTTATATTCCGATATCGCAGCTTAACGAAGAGACAAGGGGTGAGAGGTCTTGGGGAGTTACAGAAAGTGAAGAGGGAGGAGGTTATGTATCGATGGGGATGGGAATTTAAGCATCCTTTTCACTCCTCTAGCAAGGGTCGAGTCAAACGGGTACGAGAAAGTAAAATGGGCGAGTCCAAGGGCGAAAAATATGCGTACTCGTTTACAACGCACGGAGTTAGGTGTCGTAAAGTCACCGGGCGTGAATTAAATGGCAACGAGACTTGGAGAAATCCTCGACATGGGATTCGGGCGAGTGAATGGAAAGAAGTGATAATTTAAATCAGGTATTTTCCTATAAGGGGCTGAGCGTGTATTGATGTCTTCTTGAAGTAGGTTTGGAGAACAATGGAGAGGGTAGGCTGGGTAGAGAGAGGAAGGCGAACGCGGAATAAAATATGAGGTAGGAAGAAAGGAGTCAGGGGAAAATTCAAAGGAGGTGGAAGCAATAGCAATAGAAGGTTTAATGAGGGGTGACGTGGCATCGAAGACGGTAATTTAGGGATGGCTGTTGGGCAAGGGGTAGGCAGGTGAAGAGAGGGAATTTTGGACGTCAAGAAGGAGGGAAGGAGGGATGAAGAATTTAGGATGGGGATAATTAGGACATATGTAGCAATTAATGATAGAGTTGGAGAAGAATGGGACTATGAGTCTAAGGGTAGGGAGTCAGGGAGGGTAGGGAGTCGGACCTATACTATAGCCTACCAATGATAATTGGTTGAACACCTTGAATGTATCTAAATTAC
This sequence comes from Pyrrhosoma nymphula, assembly GCA_963573305.1. Lineage (NCBI taxonomy): Eukaryota > Metazoa > Arthropoda > Insecta > Odonata > Coenagrionidae > Pyrrhosoma > Pyrrhosoma nymphula. The sequence goes on along the minus strand of OY754329.1, from coordinate 138,826,789 downwards.
CTACGTCGTTTTCCTTAACTTACAAAATTATTCAAATTTCCCACACTTTACCTTGGCACCACTTCCAAACATTCAATTCGTCAAAAACACTGCCCGCACAGCAATTTTTCATTTCAGGCTTCGTGCCTAAAGGTGGGTTCACATTAGCAATTATTTTGCGTAAGTTACTCGCAGCAAGCGAGTTTCAATGGAAATTGAAGGTATACAGTACTGCAAGTTCGCTTGCAGTACTTTTAAAAGCAAGTTTGTAATGTACTCGTACTCACATATAAGCAAACTCGCACATATAAAAACATTCATTTATATTTTTGAAACCCCTGCAGCCAAATTGTATAGAAGATGACGCAGATTATTCTACAATATTAATTTTGCATAATTAGAACGCCAATATTTCAATTTCAGACGTATTAATTCACATTCAAAGAGTTACAATATTGGTCATTCCTCCATATTGAACACCACGTGGCGGGATTTAACGACCACATGAAAATTACAACAATAGGTAAGAACCGGAACCACGCAAGTTTTTAGAACATTCCAGATAAACGGAAGTACGTCAGTAGCGAAGCTTCTAGAAGGACGACAATGCATCAGCGATCAGGTATATAAGCCGAGGCACGTTAACAGTCGGGGCTGTCTCAAAAACCCAGGTGCTGCAGGTCCTAATTAGGGATTGGAAAATCGATTTCGATTTAAAAAGAAAATCGATTATCACACTCCGATTTTCGATTTTATCGAAGTCGACTTTTTTTTTGAATAATCGATCAAAATCGATTCTAGCCGATCGATTTTCGATTTTTAGCTTGCTACAGCTACATGAGTAAACATCGTGGGAAAAGGAAACGTAATTTTTAAATAAAATAAATACAATTTGAATCCACTACTATTTCCTACTTCCCTTAATTTTAACTTTTCCCTCGTTTACTTACGTTTCTGCTATTATATTGCCGCCATATTTTACCGTTCAGTGAGCAGTGAGCGAGGATTTATTCCGCTCACCAAGATGGCCGACCGGTCACACTGAGCGCTCACTGAGCCTACGCATTTAGCCGAAACGCTCCGGATCGACTCCGGAGCAGCTTCGTCGGCTGAATGCACCCATTGATACTTAGGTGTATTATTGTGACTATCAATAATATGCTCTGTGGATTTAACCATAGTTGGTATTGTCATTATTCTCTACAGTCTTTCATTCTAATACATATCTACTCCATAAAGTTACGCCTGAAACAACCAATTATAGAAGAACAACTAATAAAACAGGTATGTTTCACAAAACCAACCACTTAAAAACCAATAACTCAAGGTTCATCCGACAGTTTCCTAACTTCCACTTTAAAAAAAGGTGGGGGGAATGCATAAAAATGCCACAAAATCCCCCGCAAGCTCTTGCTTCCCAAGGAACTTGCAGAAGTAACTTGTCAGTGTAAACCCTCCCTAAGGAATTGGCTAAGAAACCATAGCGGATACGCGCGACAATCTATACATAAAATAGCATACGGAACAACCAATCTCTCTGAATATATTCTGAGACTATATCCGCGGAATTAATTTTTATCCCGCCGTTATATTTGAATATCGATATTTTTATTCCGTTGCGATACTCGTATTCAGAATGGTGTGAGCTCCTAAACATCAGATGGCAATCATTAAAAGTATCCTTACAGCATATAATTAATTTTTTTATAGAACCCAATGTAAAGGCCTTAGTTGCTGTTTTTGGTGTTATATGAAATAAATAAATTTTTAAAAATTGTGCGGAAGAAGATAAAGGGAGAACAGCGGAACTGCGCCAAGGAAGTGGGTGGTTGAGAGAGAAACAGAATCACGAAAGTGCATGCCGTACTGTCCGCCCGTAATCCCTCTCCAAACGGCCACAAATCTTAGCGGAGCATAATGAGGTGCAGCGGGTGGATGCAAAGGGTAACGGCGTCGGATGCCGCACCTACGCCCTTCTAAGGGAAGGGGCCACACCCGCAACATGGCTGGGAGCGGCGGCCAGCACCTTGATCTCTCGAGGTGCGAAGATTCCCACTCCCCGCCTGCTCCCCCTCCACGGGACCGGAGCCAGAAACACGCGTTTGCGAACAAGCCCATACACATATTATATCGGACGCACTGACCCACACCCCTACGTCCATCCTCCATTTCGTCATTTAATCCTTCGAGGAATTTCGAGAAAGAATTTAATCCCATGGTGCATGATATATTCACGGAGAGCGACAGCTACAGTCGCCGCTTGGAGCATGCATTGGCGCATTTTTAAAGTGACGTTTAATATTTAATAATTTTAGTTTCTTTCCAATGTACTACAGAGGAATGAGAGTTTACAACACTGCCATTACCATCAAAATCACTCATACCATCACCATTTCTAAAATAAAGAGCACCCAAAATCTTGACATTTGAAACGAGCATTACTCATCGGAGGGTCCGAATAAACTCTATCGAAATAGTGGACATTTATTTTGTTCTTCTCTAGTGAATTTATTTAGATACAGGCGAGTTTCATTTACGAAAATAGCCCGTTTGTAGTATAAAAAGTATAGTTAATTAGAAAAATTAGTATGCCGTATTCTCAAATAGACAGGATATATTCACTCTTTCAGCAAAGAATGCTTCAAAAAATCCTTAAAAAAACGCTAAAAGAGTTTTCAGTCCTGATGAAAAAGTCTCAAGGATAGTAGTTGTAAGGTTAGAGACGCTACCTTATTTCAATATAAATTGATGGTTACAATCGTGCCGACAACAAATATTATTAGTCAATAAGTTTTATTGCTGCATTTCTGTCGATTCTTTTCTTTTTTATTTTTTCAAAATTGTTTTTCACCACTCTATCCAGACGACACAAATTAAGCCCCACACCTTTTCCCATATTTACAAACATCCGTGGCGGGTCATGTTTCGACCAGAAACTAGGCAAATCGATATATATGGCTCTTAAGGTCTGATGCTGAATGATGCCATGTTTTATTAAACAACTAGTGGGATTTATCTAATATTTGATTAAAAAATTCCGTTCTTGGCAGGGTTCGACAGATTTGAGGACTTCCTAATAAGGCCCATAGGCCTCACTGTCCGTGTAGAAGCACGCTTTTTCGTGAACTAGCACACCAACCTTCGTTTGATAGGCAGGTTGATTTATTTATTTTAAAACAGGGACCTCCGGCATTTCATAAATCGCTTAACAACTGCTCAGCGTTTTACGCTCACTTTGACATGTATTCTTCCGATGCTAGTAGCCAATAGAAACGATATCGGTAGCCATGATGATAACGCAGTGCCCTCGCATAGCAAGGTCGCGAGTTTAGAATCTACCTAGGACATGGGTGTTGTATTCGTCTTTATATTAAGATTTGGTGAATGCTGATCAAACTTTAGAACACTCTATAAAAACGTTTTTCTTATATTTTTCCTAATTTTTTTTTAATTTTTGATTGCAAATGGACTTAGATCATTTCCACGACAGGTTGGGTAACTGAAGTGTAAAGTAAAAAATGAAGTATTAAGACTAATTACCCACATTTGTTTACAAAAAATATTTTCCGCGAGCAACTAGGCTGTATGATACAACTTTTAGATTTTTTTGATTAAGGAAGGCTCTGTGATGAAAATAATGATTCAGAGATGATAATTTGTTCCCATTAGGCCACATCTCGAATACACCGCGAGTATTTGGGACCCTTCATATAAATATTCAGCTCGCGAAGTAAATAAAATACAAAGGAAAACAGCACGCTTCGTCAAAGACTGCTACGGGCGAATAGAAAGTGTAACACAACTGATGGAAGGACTAGGATGGAAGCCTCTAAGAGACTTGGGAGGCTAGACGCTACGCTATGATTATTTGAAAAAATGCAGATCAGGCGAGTTTCAATACGACACGGAGGATATTATTTCGGCCCCGCGATATATCTCTGGAAATGATAGGAGAGATACACATTCCGAGACGATCGGTATAAAAATTCAATCTTTCCAAACATCATTAGTGACTGTAAAAAACAGTGCATGAGACTAAGTCACTAGGATAATTTGCAATTCACTACTGATCTCTCCTCTCTTCTTTTCCCTATTCCCTCCCCATTCCATGGTTGTTACCCTAACACCCCATGCCCCACATCTCTGCCGCGACTCGCAGGAATCTTTTGCTCGATCAGCTTTTCCCGGTTTCAACCATAATGCGTCGGAAATACGTGTCTGAAGGAAAAGTAAACTTGTCATCTTCCCCTAGGGTCTTCGTATCTGAAGACGTAGGTATTATCTTCTACTCCTCAAGCGCCCACTCAGTAAGAAGAAGGAGCTCCTCCCGATGAGTCGGCTCCCGCCTCCGAGGCCACTCCCTCTCCGACGACACGTCCGACTTCGTATCCGACCTGAGCAAACTTCACACAGCAAGACACCCAGCTACCTACTCCCGTCTCAAAGCGACCCCATTCTCATTCATATTCACTCATTCATTCATCATTTTTCTAGGTCTTTCTTTTTTAAGAAGGGCGAACCGCATATTGCCCGTCCGAATCTGTAAAACGCTCGCGCCACACCACAAAGACCACAAAGCCCGCCGTATAATGTCGGTCTGCCCATTCATCCCTTCACGGACGCGTCGGCAATTAACATGTCGGTGATATTCTTTCGCCCACTCCCCACTTCTCACCTTAGTAAAATAAAATCGTTTCTTTTCTCTCTCCTTTTTCCTGTTCTCTCCTCTTCCCGAATATTCTCGTCGTACGGAGGATGGTGAAAACCTTTTGCTCGTGTCTTACGACCCAAATTTCTCCTGCAGTTTTCCTTCAACTACGGCATTCCTTAAATACTTATAAGAAATGAAATACTTGAGGTCGGTTTTGCAATTAATGGAATGGTAGGCGAGATAACTTAAAAGGAATTTCAGCATCTTGGAAATAATTAACACTTGGTAATATTTCATTCAATGATTTATGTACTGACAATTTTTCATTTACGGTTTGAATTAAGACTTTGTTCCTTCAAAGGCCTTAAAATAAATATTCACAAGTTCGAGGATAGCTATATTTAATAACAGAGCTAAATGTAATGGTTAATTCCTTTTCCATTCGTTACCACGAACACGCTAGTATGAATTACAAGTCTATTCAAAGCTAAACGTGACGTTAAATGGGTGGCGGAATTAATGTGATTTGCAAGTTTTACACATAAGATATCAACAAAAATATGTCATTTTCCACTATCGATTAATTTTGAAGGTAAGTTTGCTTTCTTTTTTTACTTTGAATTTTGTATTAATCATTTATATATTAATGCATTTCATCGGTGATAATGAGCTGTGAAACCAATCTTCTAAGCTACTATTATTTCTATCCATTAATTCGCTTTTTCAATTTAAAGTGTATTCAATTACAAGCCCGTTTCAGGAACGAAATATGCTCGCAGTCCAAGGTTTTAAAATATGCAATCTGATATTCGGCATATACCAACATAATTTCCTTCAAATTTTCTTTCATTGTGGGTTCGCACAGATTTTATATCGAACTCATTCTCTCGCATACTGTGCGAGAAAGTCAGTTCTATGTATAGTTTCACAGAGGGGATCTCAAGTGTAACTTCGGTCGAGGCAAATCGCTGAAAAGAGGGAGCCGCCTTTCTCGATACGCAATTTTTTTTTCAGAGCGCGGGACAATGTGTGCACTTGTGCTTACATCGTTTCGGTGATATTTTTCCCGGATTTCGCAAGTTCCTACGGTGATCTCATGCCTAATGTTTGAACTTATGAAAGTTGAGCCAACAAAGAATGACCATAGTCATCTAAGCGGTGGCTGTTTCGGCGTGACTCAAGGAGGACCTCACATCCTACAATACACTACGAGCCATATGCATAAAGTAGAAGTCAGCTTCTGGAGATTTACCTTTACCTGGCCTGAGAGGAAGTTTAAGAAGGACTAAAAGTTGGTATTCGGCTGCGCTACTAGCTTCATATTTAGATGCTAAATAAGTATTTTTATAACCTTATATTTCTCCTGACTAAAGTTTGCGGGATTATCACCATTCAGGGATAAAACGACAGTACGAATACAAGAGCCGACAGACTGACAGAGAATAGGAGCCGACTGTAGCTCCATTTCCATTTGATTATTGAATTTTTACAGCAATGATTGGAGCTTTTATAAAAAGCTAAAATATTTTATGAACAAGAGCCTAAATTTTATTAAAATTGATTTCCCAGTGGGAATTAATTCGCTTCTTATTACAGTATTTTGCAAACATTGTATTTATTTTGTCACCCATGTTTCACCCATTCTCGCATTCATCAAACTGTAATTTCATGTTCCATTTCCAAAAAAACATAGTGTGAAAAGTTTTAATTATGTTGTCCATAATCAAAGTACCTACGTACCTAAGATAACACATTTCTCTGTAAGTGGCCAGTATGTGAACAAAATGGTGCTTCAGTCATTTTACGGTGGAATCATCTTAAGTTTTATCGTTAAAGTACTCAAGTACATCACATTTATCCACATATTACCCTTGGAGCCACCCCAGGGGCGTGTGCAGGGAGTGTCAGGGCATTAGCCATGAAAAGGAGAGGGAATATAGGAAAAAGGAGTAGTAATGAGGAGACGGCAACAGTGAATTGCATGCACACGGAGTGTCTTAGAGCCTCGGTCCATTTTTTACTAGTCGCCAATGATTATCGGAAAGAAGGAATCTTTGTACCATACCATTTCGGTAGTGCATCTCTCTTTTCTTGTCCCTTCAATCAGTTCTAGAGATAAAGTTCGGGGTCAAAGTAATATCCATCGAGACAATGTAACTCTCCTGATCTTCATTTTCGCAAATAATCTAAGCCGAACGGGTAGCCTCCGAGTATCTAACGGCATCCAAAATTGTCCCTTCATCAGCTGTGTTGAACTCTCAGTTCGTTTGCAGTAGTTTTTAACGAGGCACACGGCTTTTCTTAGTATTTTGTTTATTTCGCGAATCACATCTTTCCGTTCATGGTCCCAAATGCTCGAGGAGTATTCGAGAAGTAGCCAAGTAGAGATCGGATCGGATAATTTTCTGCCAACACCGGGGCTGAAATCAGGACCCTCCACAAGAGAAGCAAGTGCCCTATTATTATTATGTAATTTACCATTTAGGGTAGGTTGAAATGGATAAGAGAAAATATCCTCCAGATTATTATAAGTGCAGGGACAAATCTACCAATATTATATTTTCTTTCTTCATCTCAATACACGCCCTATCCTTCGTAACTCCACCCATTACACCTATCTAGCCACAATTTAAATCCGACCCCGAGTGGCGACTAATCGTGGTGACATTCAAATTATATTGGTACCACAAAACCTCCCCAGGGGTAGGGGCTCCCCAGATTAATTCCGTCCATCACTGTTCTTAATAATTCTCACATTAACAGCAATACTTTTGTCGTATTTATTTACCTAATACAAACTTCGTGTTTGTTTCCCACAAGAGAGAGAAGATGCATAAATACGAGCGAGGCCAAATAAATGGAAAAAATTTGAAAATGGTAGTTTCTCGCAAAGAAGGAAACTGATTTTTAAATATATAAGGATGCGCCGGACCACATTCGAGAATTCTTTATTGCATTTTATTTCATTTCACAAATTATTTAAAATCAGAAAGCACCTAGTCAAAATTGGTTGTGTGATTCGTTCCCTCATAATCAGCCACAAAGCAATGGACGAAATTAATCAGAGCGGGTGGTTTAGTTGAACCAAATTATCATGTCAGTGGCTTAGAAATTATAAGTATCGACGAACTAGATACAAATCTTTATAGAATTTTCCTGCCAGCAGAGTGAAGATAGCATCATACTGATGCCTCCGTACCGATGACTCGCCATTTCTTTAGTCTCATTTTACACGTTAACGGTCGCTGTGACAGCTTGCTGCACACTACAGCCATTCCAGAAACTCATGACCCTAAAACCTACGTACATAGGTAGTACTCTCACAATGATGCGCTGCCCGGTAAGGTAAAAACTTTTCCTTTCCACTCGAATAAACCAGCGACCTCGTGGTGCCAAATACAGCTATCTAACATTCCCCATCTGTCCATAAACAGCACACAATTGACGACTTGGCGTCGTGTTCAGTCGCACAACATCTATCGATATATAAATCACTTCCTCCATAGTAGGGCATCAGCAGAAGTTTATGCTCATGTGAACATTCATTGCCACCATAGGGTTTTCCTCCGGTAACGTTTTTTTTTTTTTTTTTCATTTTAATGATACACTTGTTTTAATCTATGGGTCCTATTCCAGTCCCTTGTGGCCTTCGAACGCCTGCCTCAAGCGCTCATTACTTTTCCTTTCACCGCACGATGTTAATTGAATTGGGTGCGACCGAGGGCGTTAGTTTTTTTAGGACTACAGCTACCATAATTTTCTCCTCCTTCCATTCTTTCAGTACACTTCGGCTTCATTATGCGCTCACACATATTTCGCCGCTCCATATTCAAAGACGCCAGCTGGTACAAAAGGATTAGTCCCACGCCTCTACCTCATTTTGGCAACTCTTTTATCAGCGGTCGTTATTTAAAAATAGGTCTTTGACACATTGAATGGCATTGAGTTAAGCAGTCGATTCAAACAGAGCATTACGAAAGAGAAACGGACCTATTGAAAGAAAAATGAGCAAAGCATTTTTGAACATAAACCAAGTCTTTTTAAGGCCGTCATCGCGCAACACTGCTAATTTATTATAAGATAAGAAGGAGAATGCAAAAATGGTAACAGGATTAGGCAAGATGGGATATTTACTATAGGCCCCATTTCAACACGTTGAGTCATTTACCTTTACCTTTTGATTTAAAAAAATAGCATTATGCATAGAAAGACATGATAAATGTAAAGGTATGGCACCGCCGCCAGCATCACATGAATATGGTACAGCAATACCATAAAAATGCTAATTTTTTATATTTATTTTGGTTATCAAGTGTTTTAATAATAAGTCACGATGCCCGAAATTTCTTTAAAAAATTCCTTGGTTTTAGATGCAATAATTGCATTCCATCTATATGACTCATTGAGATTTTATTACTCCAATATTACCGGCGCTGCACTGACAAATGGTTGCACTTATTTCCTTCTTAAATCTATGACTTAGGTAAGACAGTTACTCATTTGCCTCCCATTAAATCAAAGAATGCGGACACCAACTGGTGCATCAGAACACCCTTCTAACTGGCCTATACCGACACAACGTCAAGCAGTGAACAACTGTGAAAACAAAATAAAATAGAGAGAAAGAGTGGATAGAGGCATGGTGCCACAGCTGACGCGATTTAACTTAAAAGTAAAGGCACCAAGTGTCTCCCTAGACGTGTTATATTTTTTGTAAAATGGTAAAGCCCTAGTTTTGATAAGCATTTTTCACCATCTGCGTTCTCCCTAAGGTACCGAAATGGGAACAGAATACCCATGGACGTAAGATGCACACGCTGTCATATGGAAATTAAATCAGGCCAATCAATACAATAGCATCGGTGGGTAATATAAGTGCTCTAGCACAAATTTCCACATTAATCTATTGAAAATCATATGTTTTTGATATGAAAAACATCAATTAATCTTGAAATGTATTCGGGTAAGTTTCTCAAATAGTAGTAGTACGTAAATTATGATTCACATCTGATCTCTACTCCATGAAAATTTCGTGAATACAATGCCCCAATTTGATCGCTTCATCAATCATACTCCCCCTTCGTCGTCTTCTTGCAAGCCAAATATTTCAACTACCTCCTTCTTCCCACATTTCTAATGTAATATAAAATCGTATATTCCTCTAGTACACCACATACTGTCAAATGATTCGGACAAATATTTGCCCTCTCCCTTTTGACCTTAAAGGACTTTGATAAGATCTTAGACATAATGAAGTTTGCTACACATAGATTGCGTGGTTTTGCTTTTATTGAGTAAAGCCATGATTAAGGACACGATTTAAGGATGTCTCGTTAGACGTGGCCTCTTTTTTATCAAATGGTTAAATTATTATAAATGAGTATGCATAACTCTGTCTAATATTTTTCGCTCTAATTTATTACGTAAAAAATAATCGGTGCTCAAATTATTTTAGTTACAGGATGTATAGTAGCCCGTTCTGGGCTAAGAGCACCAAGCACTTGAAATTTGTTTAACCACGGATATGATTCAATCGAAGGTATTTAAAATAATGGAGACTATTAATGCGACTAATGTCCGCGCATTTAAAATCACGTGATGTATAAGTATGAGGTTATTCAAGTACACTTCCAGACTGTAACCACCACCATCTTGAACGTTCACCAGGTGGATTTTAACTTAAGGACATCAATCAGTTTCAAGTGTAAGTTTTCGTTACCAGTCTTCCTTATCGCTGGGAGAAGCCAATAATCGCACTACATAGCTCCTTTGGCAGAAATGCGCAGGGCGTTCTCGCTAAGGGGAGACGGCAAAAAGTCAAGAACTCTCGGGGCAGGCAGATGTCGAGATAGCCTCACCAATTACCGAGCCACTTAAAAGAGAATCGGATCGGCGAGGAGGGAAAAAAACGGAGGAGGGAAAGGACGTCCGCCGCATTCAGCGAAACCACTACTTCAGCAATCGCTGCCATTAATTGTGCTCCCGGGAAGAGAGGAAGAGAGAAAGAGACACCGTTTTCATCCGCCCCTTCCACGGCTTCCCCAACGGGCGTGGTGCACGTCAAGTAAAGATGGAAGAATACGAAGGGAGAACCTGCGAACACATTGGAGAACTCCGCTCCTAATTCTTCTTAACTCCTACTTATCCGATATTTCTCTTTTCAAACCACTTCAACATCCATGTATCCTCAATTATTTCCTCTAAACTATGATTTGCCTCAAAGTCGTTTTACGCGTGGCACAGGCAATAGGTAAAAATAATATATAGTATATAATCTTGACCACTAAATGATGATTGAATGTTTTTTCTGGAGCTTTGGTCTATTATTTTTTTCAATTAAAAAACCACCAATTCGCCAACGTTTCTCCTTTTTATATAAGCTTCATCAGGGCATTAGGTGCCATTTAAAGAGGAGAGTTAAAGGTTTACCCCAGTATGTTTCCAATATTTAACAACAATAGCTGCAATAATAGCAACAATAGCTAGGGAAACCGCAAGGGCACGGAAGCGCCTTGGCTACTGTATTTATATGAAAAGTGTTTCGCTACGGACTCTTTGAATTATTGATATTACGATACGATCCCATTTTATACAGATCCCGTTTGTACAGATCTCTCATAACTTTTCCCGAGTATTCATACACAAAAAAATATTGAAAATAATTATTTGTGCATACATAACTGCGCATATAAATATTTTTTTTTAAATATCTATTATCTTCAATTTATAGGACGCCTGCCCTTATATCTAAAAATCGACGCCATTACAATATCTAAGACAATTTCAAATCCAGACAACGAGCTATTATGCAAACAACTCTTGGTTTTTCAGTTCTTCGTAAGGTAAGCACTATATATATATATATTTGAATATATAATTCTTTTATGATGAACTGCATGGTCATCACCTCCTTCCATGTTAATAATTATTACTAAATCTTCATAGGGATAAGATCCAAAATGAAACGAAACTAAAATAACAGATTCTCAGAGGATATTAATACTTTCCATGTTATAAAACCGAAATATAACTTAAGTACGTATTTAAGTGTTTTGATCCGGACTCTTTGAATTATATTATTGATATTACAATATAGTCCAGTCAATGAAGGGGTTGTAGAGGACATGGAAGAGGACAGAGGCGAAACTTCAGGGATGTGTTTGGGGTTGAAAGGAGGTAAACAAACTAAAAGTCCCCGGACCTACGAGGTGTGCGGGGGGGAGGGGCGCAGAAGGTCCTTTTTTTTGTTTTCCACTTCGCGAAAATATTGTTTTTAAAATTGAAGCTGACAAATGTACTACAAAATAGTTCCGTTCACATTTATTTCTATTCCTCATAGTTGTCGAGATATTTGCTAGCGAAAATTGTGAACTTAAAAAAAAGCTAACTTTCCTCACATTTTTTGACAAACTTTTCCTTCTAGCGGCTCAGCCTTTAGTTTTACAGCAAATAATAATAAACAATGTTTCATTTTAAAGGTAATGTAATTATCTACAACTATGCTCCTTAGAACTTTACTGTAAAACTAAAGGCTGAGCCGCTAGAAGGAAAAGTTTGTGAAAAAATTTGAGGAAATTAAGCTTTTTTAAAAGTTTACTATTTTCGCTAGCAAGTATCTCGATAACTATGAGGAATAGAAATAAATATGAACGAAACTATTTTGTAGTACATTTTGTCCGCTTCAATTTTAAAAACAATAATATTTTCGCTACGACGCACAGTTTTTATGATATAAGCGAAAAACAAAAAAAAGGACCTTCTGCGCCCCTCCCCCCCGCACACCTCGTAGGTCCGGGTACTTTTAGTATTTTTACCTCCTATCAACCCCAAACACATATCTGAAGTTTCGCCTCTGTCCTCTTCCATGTCCTTTACAACCCCTTTTTGGATGTTCATTGACTGGACTAATATAGGAGAGGAAACTTGTGGATAAGATTAGGGGAAGGCAGGGTAGGTGCCTGGAAGCAGTAATGAGGGACGATGGTTTGCTGAAGGCCGTGATAGAGGGAAGGATGTTGGGTAAGCGGGGAAGGGGGAGAAAGAGAATAGGTTTTATTGACGGGATGAAGAAAGGTAGGACTTATGCTGAGATGAAAAAGGAAATGCTAGAAATGGATAGAGTACGGCTCGAGTAAGAGTCTGTTGGATATTCTCTGACTTTCATCATGACCTACCTCTGACGGGTAGATTACTCTTATGAATGAATGAATATTACGATACGATCCCATTTTATAAGACTGGTTGTTGTAAATTATTTTTCAAATAATTGAAAATTCGCGAATCAAGGAAAATTCACAGATCTCTGATAAATTTGACCACAAAAATTACACCAAAATAATAATTGAAAAAAATCGTTTCTACATGCATACCCTTGTACATATAAATGTTTAAAAAACTTTTTACAAAATATATTTTCTACTCAACTTCTTAGATTCCCGCCCGTATATCTACCAAGCGACGCCATTTCAATTGAAAAAAACTCCCTTATTTCTCTTTGAATTCACTGTAATTCTTTGCACACCCCCTCCGAAAATCCTCGCCGTGCGATTCTCTGATTGTCAGAACTCCGTGGAAAATCGCAGGTGGCCCAGGGAAAGGAACTGCCCCCCCTTGCCCTGAATTTTTGAATTTCATACGCCAATGGCTTAGTATGGGGTGAGCTCTACATCTCACCTATCAAAACCAACTCTGTGGTTGAAACTTGAGTGAGTGAAGGAGTAAAGCGGATATCGGAATGCATAACTGAGTGGAAAGATAGAGCAAGGGGCAGCACACGAATCTCTGTTGATGGACGCTCGGTGATGAAGATGAATAACAATTCTCCATGGCAAAACCCTAAACGTTCGTAAATCCCTCTCTGCTCATTGGGATTGAAAGGATAATTACATATATTAGTCAACTATCCGTAGGCTAATCTGCATTTTAGTACCATCCTGCTTTTCTCCCCATACTGTTTTTACTCCTCGATGGTATAGGCATGATACCAGCAAAGGCAGGATTTTTAAGTTGTAAACAGAAATAAGTGGGCTATCTCATTCGTTTGTTGTTGGTCACTTGAGGGAAGCGATCGACAACTGAGGTTATTTACGCCGTGGAGAGAAAAAAAAGATTTATAAGGAAGGTATTGTACGGGGAATAGAAGAAGGGTGGAGAGAAACCCAACTTCGGCATCAGCCTACATTATTGAAAGGCGCCGAAGGGTCCACGGTTTAACGTCCCATCCGAAGGACGGTAGTACTAACTATGAAGTGATCTCCACAAGGCAACCAAGTAGGGATCAGGATTCATGTGAAAAAAATCTCTGCTACGATCTGGATTCGAACCCGGGTCCTCGGGATGGAAAGCCAGAACTCTAGCCAACACGTCATCGCGATCACCCTATCAAAATCGTTTTCTCTCACGAATCCGCAACACAAGCTTCTCAAGCTATATATTCTAAAGCTACGTGAAATAAATCCATCTGGACCGGGAATAGAATGAGCCAATGCACAGACCACTACGATACCCAGGCTTCCTTATTCCCGCATTGGCCCGCCAATTAAGGAAATTAACGCTAAGGTCCGGCAAGCCAAAGGTCCGTGGTTCCCTGTCCAGGTGGATATATTTCTCAGGGAAAATTACACGGGTGAATTTCATCCCTGTAATTTTTGGCGGGAGTTTAATTCATTCCAAAAGCAGTTAGTTTAAAATCTCTCCTCCATTCATTCTCTCATATAAGATTCCTTCGTCATTTTTTCCTTCCTCCAACTCCTTCCGAGTAACCGTCTCCTCATTTTTTCCCGCACAGCCTCTCTCTCTCTCATACCGCCAACCCGAGAGCAGCGTATCTTAGATACGGAGGTCAACCTGCCCTGCCCCCTCAGCAAATTCTTCAACAGCTGAGCCTATTTATCTGCTTTTTGAGGGGCGCTCGGCTGCATGAAGCACGCTACGGGACTGCTCCTGTTCGTACTTCCACAGAGAACAAATCTATCCCCTAGAGTGTAGCATCGAAAGTTTATGCAGAACAATCATATATCAATTCGATTTTTCTTATTAATATTTCTCAATCCATTCGTAAAAGAGACCTGACACGCATTGTGGTAAAACGTAGCATCTGCGTAATTCTACAAAGAACATTATTGATACGATCATACTATCTTTGGCCAGCAGGATGCTGTCTTTTTGCCACTAGAAAAGGGTACCCATTCAGTTCAGCGGCCAGAAAATATTGAATTTAATCATTGAAAAGGTAAGTTTCAGGCCAACGCATATGGTAGTACTTCGCGATGTCCCCATCTTCTTAAAACAACGAAGAATGTAGGCGAGAATTAGGTGACCGTAAATTAGAGAAGTTTATGATTCTCTTAACTAAAATCTCAAAAATATGTTTGCTCTACATTTGACAAAGAACTATTCTATTATGTATATTGAAGGCATGTAAAGCATGTAAAGAAGACAATCAATGCATCTCAAATTCTTGCCCATGTTCAGCTTCCTAGCTGGTCGCCAAGTCCTTTAAACATGCTTTAGAGACAGAAAATCTCTTAGAGTTATGAATATATGGATATAGATTTACGTAGCGAGGCCAGGACAGTTGCGGTAAATTTTGAGGATACCGGGACTAGCCACGTTACTACCTTCACGGAGTCACCCGCAAGTGAACATTAGTGCGAAATTCCACAGAGGAACCACCATTCGTCTTGACCGGGACTCGAACCCAGACCCCTCGATATCGCACCGAGTGTTTCAGCCAGTCAAGCTACCTAACCATCTTTTTTTCTTAAAAAGCCCTAAAATCCACAGGGTAGAATGGCGCCTCGGTAGCTAAACAGGCTAAAGCACTTACTTTTTTAGTAGGGAGAATTATTTCTCCTCAGTGGAATTTCGCACAGTTGTGGTAGCTTGACAAGAATTCGTCAAAAATACGTTTCAGGAATCCTTTAAGGTAAAGCAGTAGGAAGTATTCTTTAAACCGATAAATAAGAGTTCACTGATATCATTCGTCATTAATGGCCAATGAGAGTAGTCAAAACTAAGGATCGTTCCCTCAAATGTCAAAATCGGTCCCTTACACAGCGATTCCGATTATCTCGCAGCATACCAAAAAAAATATGCCCTCAAAAATCAAGGGGGAATAGTCGCTTCGAATCAAAATGGATTATACTAAAGTCGCGTAATTAAAAAAAAACACAGGAGACATGTCTTTATTTTTAGAATTATTGCGCCGCCTTTTTTTAATAGAAGGGTGGAAAAACAGAAGTACCACCTCAAACGGCATGAGTTTTAGCCACGCCACTGAGCATTAGTGAGATACAAGTTTGACTTACTTAGTTAATTCCAAGGCGTATAAAACATCAATCAAAGGACAATGGACCTTGAAAAGGCGTATAGGAGTTCATGATTATATTTGACTTTGATCGTGATATAAGTTTGGATTTACAATGACGCATGATCATTGTGCTACAATGATGTAAACATAAACAAGTCGCGAAGTCGGACGATTTCATTGTGTTTTGGATTGATTTCTTCGACTATTTTTTAAATGGTTGAAGTTTGATTTATCATGACTCAAAACAATCAAGTAGGTGAATTAAATCGATCCAAGATTTGATCTTTAAAAGCAAATATATTTTATCGCAAACGATGCATAATATGTCCCACCAGTCGTATACGCCCAGTGTTCATGTAGAACGTATCATAGTCCAGGTATTTTGACGGCGACAGTAAGCAATACGGCAGTACGGTGCTCAAACATTAGGAGGTGATTTTGTCTCGTTAGTTAGCATCTAAATGCACATAAGTTATCAAATATTTTCAACAAAACACTCCCTCATAGTTATTCAAGAAAAAAAGTTACACACTTAAGTGATAATAATTTTAGATTTTACCAATATCTTCCGGTATTTAAGCATCACGCCCCCCCAAAAGTGATTTACATAGGGCGCGTTCCGAAATTCACTGCCAGTACTGCCTGTGCTGCCGTGAAACGGAACGCGAATCTGTACTGCGGCTGCTGCAGTAGCATGAATTTCGGAACGGTCGGTAGTGGCTTGAAATTCAATATGGCCGAATTGCGTGGTTATTTATTAAAATCTTTCAACGCGTTAATTCTTAATGCTAATCCTTATGATATTGATAGAGAGCATTCTAATCATATTCTAATTTTCATTGCCTTGCTACTTAATGCTACTTTATACTGGTTGGTTACTTTCTCTGGCGAGAATAAAATGAATTCGCGTCAGCTACCGGAGCATTGAGAAAAAACCCTGTGTTATTAAACAAATCTCCGTTAAAATTAACACTATCGAATTTATAATAAGCATTTTTAATCTTGGGACTATAAACAAGTCCTAGAATATATTTTTCAAGCCCTGGATTTTCTTCATGCCCAGTCGTACGAAGCGTTTCCTAGAGTGATATCGAAAATTAGGTAAATATACGGGTTGTTGAGGGTTGCATCGCAGAATATTTTCACTAACAATTAAATTTATGCAACAGATTACGTTTCCCGACAATTATTATACATGCCGGTGTTATGCTAAGTTACCACTGTAGTAAGAGGCTGTATAATTACGTGTACCTCATTATTCATGACACTAAATTAATTTTTGGTACATAATTTCACAATTCGCTTTCATTCGCAAATATAATTGCTTCTCTACTTGTATCACTTGTGATGTTGTTCACTCCCTCATCATTTTATTAACGCCTTTATCCTATTGAAATATTTACCGGTACGATTAATTATAGCTGGTTTACATACTTGACAAATAAATGCGTTTTATAAACTATTATACGCTAATCAGATGTTGTTAGCTATTTAATTGCATCGAGACTTTTCTCTCTCGCCGATATAAACATTAAAATGTTCGAAGCAGTTTCTCTAAACTCTTCTGATTTTATTTATTAACGTAGTAGATTTGATTTTTCCGCCATTTGTTCGATGGCTGTCTGCTTTATTGCCGCTACTGCTGCTCTTGGGCTGCAGTAGCGGCAGTAGAATTCACAGTGAGAAACGTCATCAATTGGCTGACGTCATTGGTAACTGTGCAGTACTGCCAGTTGATTACGGAACGGTTTGGCAGCACAGCCAGTACTGACAGTGAATTTTGGAACGCGTCCATAATATCCTTTTCAACGGCTCGTCAGTCGATCTCTTCAACAACAGGGCGTGTCCTAGGCAAGGCAGGACAATGTCCTACCGAACAATACTTCTTTTCCTTCTTCCCCTAGGGTCAGCCCACCCACAAATGAAAATAAACATCAGAAATGACATTCGACCACCGACGGGGAATACTCGGACAGGTGAGGACCGAACACCACCACTCCTCTACCATCTCTAATTTTTTAATGCTATTGCCTCACCCACAGCTTTTTGATACGGCGCGGCGGTATGTCAAGGCATTGAGTCTCAAAAATATATACTTCCGTATAATAATATTTCATCCACTCCTAAATGGAGAAAACAACGAGTTGTTATTTAGGATGACGACGACATGACTGGCATTGCCTCTTATTTCAAACCCAATAAACATGCCACATTTATCAAATATTAACTCTAATTACATAATTTCATACAAAAATAAGTAGATTAGCAATGAAAAAAAAAATATTTTCAGTCGTTCGATTTAAACCCAAGGCTCCCAGCTGTCGATCTGATGTGTTAGCCCACTAGATAATTTTGAATCTAGTCTACATGTTGTATGGGAAGCGTTTACGTGGTTACTGTCTTGAAAGGATAAACTCATTTCAGCTTTCTATTCATGGTTTTCTGTAGAGTTGTGGCAGTAGCCTCGCTACTTCGTGTCCAAGTAAATGTCCAAATAAAAAATCGAAGATTTTCCACTTTGCATCGCTTAGGAAGAAATGCTTTCATTGATGACCTGCTGAGGCTACTGAAAAATAAAATATGCAGAGTAATCGACAAATGTATGTCTAATAATTAATCTTTCCAGCCCGAGGAACCTACCACCCACCCTTTATAATGAGATGTAATTATGACATGAACCATTGCGACGTTTTTCTAATAACTCAAAAATTTATAAGGCTTAGCAGTTACATTTTATTACCCTTTAATAAAAAAAGTGATTGGATTCTGACGCAAAATGGCATTTATATAAGAGAAACAAATACTTTATTCCTCCGCTTCATCTATTCTCGCCTCTAAGCCCACGTAAATTCACGTATAATCCCTGAAAACAATAGTGCGGAAACGTAGTACGATGAAGCTGAAATTATCAGAAATATAATCAATTTTTTATTCTAAAATTAAGACATGAAAAAGTCATAAATTCCGAGTTAAGGTAATACGCACTTCTTCCGGTATAGAGGATCTTCTATTGGAAATGAAAAATAATCACAAGACGCCGGAGAAGATATAGTGAAGCGGACACGTGCTCTGGCCAGCACTCTGCAACTTCTTCCCTTGGGAGAGGAACCAGCTGGCAAGAGAACGAGTGTGTGTGAGTATGACTCACTCACTCCAGGTCTCTTCAAGAAGTGGCCGACGCTGTCTGGCCGTTCCCGGGGGAGGCGAGCGGGAAGTGGGCGGATCCCACTTTCATTACCCCTGTCTATTCCATTCGTTCTGCGCAGGCACTGTCCTCACTAATCGTAATTCCTATTTTCATAAACACACGGAGGAACACTTTGAAATTAATATATTTATAATAAACAACGATTCCAAATAAAGGAATGAAAATTTCTAATTTTTATTCAACTCCAAAATATATTCTAATTTATAACTACTGTAATAATGAGAGTGTTGACACGAGGTTCGATTAAGCCCAAGCAATGGTGAGTATGTGACAACTGTAGTCAGATATCATGATTAGATAGTGCAAAAAATGCATAGAGTTAGTAAAAACATGTATGCACCACAAATACGCTTTCATATTGAAATGAATATGTTCTCGTAGCTGGTTGAGCTAGGCCCATAATAAGCAATGTTTAGAGCTCAACTTTAATAAAAGCATTTCGCAAATAGCGAAAGATAGTGTAATCACAGCACTAGAAATAAAACACAGGAAAAAGAGAATATAAATGCGTCTTGACATACGAAAGTGAAGCATGTTTCTTGAGTGAAGAAAGAAATGATCCACTCAACACGGCTGCCACGGGTTACTTGTCTAGTCATGCATTGATTACCATATTGCTGATTATTATCGGTTCAATCGTAAGTTGTCGTAGTATCGGCATGATTCTTCCACCAGTACCTCTTAATGTCGTCGTATTAACAGCATAAAATGATCTTATGGCCAATTGCACATTTAATTAGCTTAAATCTTCTCTCTTACCACGCATTAAGGCTTCAAAGTCACGAAGCAATTTTATTGATGTTTTATTTTTATAAACCATAACGTAGAAAAGCAAACACTGAGTTGATATTCTGAAGCAGAAGGAAAAATTATCTATACGAGGCACTCCCTCACGCAGCAACCTAAAGGAGAGAATATCACTGAGGAAACGAACTTCTAGAATTGATCATGAGCTCGGAAGATCATAGGACCTCTTGATCTCGGAAAAGCTCAGAATTGAAAAAGTTTCGGAAAAATTTTACTTGCACCGTGACTGTAACATGGCCGAGGATTTAGAGAAAGAGCTTCAAAATTGTAAGGTTCCCGAGCCATTCAAACCGTGGGCAGGGTGAGGAGTGCTCACAAGGAGGAGAGAATCACTGTTGCTCCAAGCGATCGAAAGCGTTAGAAGGAGGACTCTAGAGTGACACACATCGAAGAGGGCGGAGTGAGTATGCCTTGGTTAGGAAGATTCCATCTTCGTGAACCAGAAAGGCATAATGTGATGGGCGGGTGGGCAACAGACCTTTCTACAGTCACATTCTCATTTGTCAACCTGTCCTAAAACTAATAGGAGAAACCAGTTCTGCACATTTCCTATTAGAAGCCGTTTCAAAAGTATACGCTCCAAAAGGTCCTGCTCCATCATGAGATCTGTCAGAGGCACCCAAAACCAATTACGCTCGATTCAATTCTCAGGAAGTAAATCACGAGGTTGCAACCTTGAGGAATACATAGTTGTTATCAGAGTGAGAAAGTGACAGTGCTGGGAATTATGAAGAGGATGATTCTTAATATTTGTGATTCAACTCAAGATGAATGCCCGATTTGGTTGCAAAAGCGCTAGCGTTTGAGTATGGTCCTGACTATAAGGTTGATCAGATCACCCCAACCGGAAGTAAAAACGAATAACATAATACTTTCCTGTTGAATGATGCATGAGAATTTCTTTCCAGACTTCGAAAGATAAATTCAACTTTAAAAAAGAATAGTTTTAAGAGTAGAAAAATTAATAGAAGAATTGATTCAAGCAATGTAAATCCGCAATTATGTGGTTTTTATGGACGCGTAAACTCGATTTTATTTCTAAAATTGGGGTCGGTACTTTGGACCCCGTGTACCAAGAGCAAAATAAGCAGTCTCACACTGATTGACTTGCATATAATCTGTACTTACTGCCAAAACATAGTTTTTACGGATGGAGTCTACTTTAGTAAAGCACTGGTTAAAAAAAGTAATGACATTGAAAAGAAAATGAAATCTGAAACGTGTGCACATTAAGCAGGGCATTTCCTAGTGAATAAGAGCATTCTAGTAACTTGGAAAGCAATCTGGACGAAAACTGGCGCAGTTTTATGGATGAAATGAAGATTATAGGAAAGACAGAGAAAGCATTCAAAAGAAAATGTGAACTTATGGCAGAAATCTAAGGGAAGATGGCTGGCAAAGGATAAATGGAGAATAAGATATGACGCGTGGGATTTACTTTTAGAATACTAAACGCGGATCCTGAGAAGAATGGATGAGGATAGATTACTTGATATTGAGAAGTGGATAATGATTGTGAGAGTGGTGGAGACGGTTCGATGGTCGAAAAGTGAGGCAGTCAAAGAAGTAGCAGGCTTGATGGGGAATTAAGAAGTAGCTGGAGGAGATTAGAGTGAGCAGAGGAGTGGGATGCAACGATTACTCAGAAGCGAGGGGGTGCTGAAGACCATTATAGAATACTGGGAATATGGGGAATATAGAGGAAGAAGATAAATATGTTTGACAGATTAAAGAGAGGTGGGAAATAAGTAGAAGGCAGAAATAGAGAGGGTAAAGATGGAAGATGCCATCTGAAGATGTAAAAAGTAAGGGAATAAATGACCCTTCAACCAATCTTACTTAGTCGGTAGAATACTAATAAAAATCATCCATTACAGTTCCACATTACGAAACATCATATTGTTACTACCATAGATCGGAGGGGTGGCCAGGGGAGAAGATCAATCTTAAAATCAGTAAGGTCATTTTTTTAATACTCAGAGTGCTCATAGAAAAAGTAGATCTATGCTTGGTAAACTTAATGCAATTCTAACTTTCAACACTATACATGCTTTTTCTCTGTTAGTAGAGCTCAGGTCCTCAAATTCAGACGATTAGAAGAAAAAATGTAGACGAAAATATTTTCAAGTCGTTCCGAGCCAAATGTTTTAGGGGAGTGGATACTATTAAAAAATGCTTATCGTATTTCATCATAATGCATAGAATTTCGCAAAGTGCAATGGAGGTGGTGGTGCGGAGGCAATTTGGGGCTCTGGTGGGAAACTGGCATTACCTGGTAGCTCACAGAGCTACGAAACACAAAGAAGTATGAAATAATCCTCGGTCATCACGATTGTAAGAACTCTATGAAGCCTACATTCATGAGAAGGCACTGAATTCAAAGGTGGAAAGGTCATTGCAAGACACTCTTGTTGATTGGTGTTTGCAGTGATCAGTGATAAACAAATACTGCAACACTAAACGTGATACGCGCCAGCGGACTTCGTAGATTCGAGCGTTGACGCGAGAGGCCGCGCCCCGCGACTTGGGTGGCACGCGCTCACTCTAGAGGCTTTACCTCAGGGTCAATGAAGCAGCTTTTGAAAATATTCGAGATAAATTATATAAAATGTATAATAAGTCGTCGGTAATTTAAAAAAACGCAGTTAAAAATGCCAAATGCTCCATAATCGCCGCCAAAAGCCGTAAAACAGCGAAAATGCCTACATTTTAATATTTTCTTTCTTTCCTTTATCCATTTACAATCGCATTTTACCCAATTATTTTCTATCCAAGTGGAAAAAATTTCGACCTGCAAAAATAAATTCTGCCTGCCTGAAACTGCTAAAACCTGCTAAAAAACCTGCAAAAATAAATTATAATTTAAAAAAATTATGGACAACACAATTGAGTCACGCCCCTTCATCTAGAATTGCTCCGTAAAATATATTAATATTTTAGCGAAGTTTGCACGATTTTTTTCCGATGTGATTAATATTAACTTTGCAAACGAAAGTAAGCCCCATTTCTACATATTTTAATCACAGAATGACAAAAACAAGATCTGTTTATCCACAAGCATGCACCCGTGACGATGCGGCCTGATAACGCCATTTTCTGGCATGCATCCCCATTCAAGAGTTCCCAATTTAATGACATAGACATCACCTGTCGGCATGTGCTTGGGCTTTTTAGCCCTCTTGCGCGAAATTTCGCGAACTTTCTCTTCCTGCATTCATTGGTTTCCTAGTTAACACTTTTAAATTTTATACCATGCGATATGTCTCGCAGACGGAACAAGTCAAGTGGCACAGCTCGATGGCACCTAGTGAGTGTTGCCTTCCAAATAATAATTATCGTTACTTCATATGAATAAAATCTTAATAGAACTGCCGGAAATATTTCCAGTGTACGAATGTCATGACAACAGGAGCAATCGATGGCAAATAAGAACGAGTCCAAGTATATCCGATTTTATAAAGAATTTCCCCTATCATAAGGAAGGAAACTTCCGATTGGAATTCTTCATATAGGTACCCACTCCATGGCTAATCATTGGAATGGAATTGGAACATTTGACATTCAATAGCTTGGGAACAGAAATAGTATTTATACTTTAATTTGGTATCACGGTCAGTAAAATCAGAAAGCGAGTTGGAAGTAGTTGCGATAGCAACTTCCTGATGATAAGGGTAGATTCAAATTTGGAATAATAAAGGTTTAAAAAATATTTTCAAGATTTTTCAAGTAAAATGAAAAAATAAAAAAATGGCAGCTTGACCGTTTTAATTAAGGTGCGGTGTTCCCAAAGTGTTCCCCTGAGTATCCAACTATTTACTGAGCAGATGAGTCAATCATTTCCCGAACGAGGTTAGCACACTCATCCATGTGAATCTACTTCAAAGAACTAAAAAAAAATCAAAACGGGTAGATAATTTTCCATGTCCGCCAAAAGAGAAAAATACGTTTAGTTTTCCATATTCATGAGAGAAACATAACACATTCACTTTTCTAGAGGAGTTGATGACGTGAAAACTCAAATAATCTCTCAATCAGTCGTAAAAAAATATACCAAAAATAGAATACCATTTACCATTGTTCAGCTATTCTCGGGTTTTAACCGCGTAGGTTGATTTTGAAGACAACCAACGTGATGAAAATCGAAAAAATGGAGGAACATTTATTTCTATGCTGTGGAAATAAACGAGGTAAAATTTCTAACAATTAATAATTTTCATAGTGTTTGTTCATGCAGAATGTCATTGAATAACTAATCAAGAAAAAAGGGGATCATACAAAGCGCGAAATAACGAAGTACCTATTCCAAAAACTATTTACAATCGAAATTCTTCATTTATGCTGAGCTTTTTGCGCCTTGTTTTTGTCAATATCCTTTATATTTGTTTACACATTCGGTGGCAACCAATGAGGCTGGAATAAAATGGAGGAGGCATGAACGCTCATGGTCGAAATTGAAGCAAGAGCAAGGGGAAATGGGTGAGAATTTTGTGAAGAGTAGGTGTGACCTAACAGTCACAAAACATCGCAGTATCTGTGATTTTAACATAGTATTAACGAAAATCAAACGCAATCGTCCCATAAATAAGCTGGGGTAAGGCCTAAGCAGTGCCGACTGCAAAGGCAGAATGGACTACAAGAATGAAGTGGAATGTCGCCTCCATTTCTTCTCTTACCATCTTGGTTGCAACGCAGAATAGGATACGCGAAAAGGTGGCTGGAGTGGACTTGTTCCGTGTTTGCTTTGTTTTGGCCTCGGCGTGTCATTTTGGTCAATAGGCAGAGAGCTCCTATCCGGCCTTAACCCTTCTCGAGACTCCACGGCCGATGGCGATGGGATCCCTGGGGCCGCCCGGCCGAGGATTCAGCGAAGGCGCCCCACATACAGCGGGGCGAGGTTCGACGGTTTCGAGTCGACCTTCACAGCGGCGGGGCGAGAGAGGAGGGAGGAGAGCGCGGGAGAGGTTGAGGGAAGACCTCGAAGGAGGAGGAGAGGCGAAATGAACAGGGGTGGAACGAAGGGAGGAATGAAAGCGATCGCCCTTGGTGGGGCGTGGGTCACGGGCACGGGGACTGACGGGTGTGACTGATCGCCGGAACACCTCGATCCGACGGTCGGTCGAAAGGACCCCGAACTGCCAACAGCAGTCACGATAGTGAGGAAAATGGTAACTCAAAAAGAGTCCATAACTACACCTCCGACGCCCTCTTACCCCTAGATAGCGCGGCGAATATTCCGTAGACTCCAAATTCTAAAACGGAATACCTAGGCTGGTTGGTGGTCTGAGGCATGAATATAGAAAATTCATGGTCTGAGGGATTCGACTGACAAATGAGATTTTTTGCGCCCATTAGAACTGGCGGGTACATTGGAGAGGGTAACTTTCTTTGGGACATGGAGGATGGGTGGAGAGAAGCCCGACGCGACGTTGGCATTGCATTAAAGTATTCGACCGGTTAAAGGTAGGTTTTGTGGGTCAGAAAAAACCTACAGATTTTTAAACGTCTAGAGCCCCACTATTACTAAACGCTTCCTTCGCTAATGCCATTCTCTTCCTAATGTCTTTGCAACTATGCCCATTTTCTTCTAGCGTACTACAAGTAATTAAAAACTCTACTTTCTCTATTTTGTACCCTGCCACTTAAGTTATCAGCCTCGCTTTCTTTGTCCTGGAGAATTTCATTGCTTATGATTTATCTTCGTTCCAATTATTCCGCACTGAAATTCTAATGCATATATTGAAGCTTGTAATCCCTTCGAAGATCGACTATCCAATGGCTGGTCGACCGCGAAACTAACTGACTTTATCAGCTGGCCTCCTACTTTGATTCCCATATCTAGCTCTTCCCATGCCTCTCTTACCATTTCCTCAGCATAGATGTTAAAGAGCAAAGGCGCGACAACGGGCACCTTTGCCTTACTCCGCGATCTATGGCTGCACACCCCGATTCACCTCAGCCACCCTCACCTGTGCCCTCTGGGCCTACTGTTTAACTAAGGGCGCCAAAGTTTACTTCAAGCTTCATTGTAGTGACGTAACCGAGGGATGGGGTCAGTAGGCGGCTCCTGGCTAAGGGTATGGTGGATGCGCGTAAACAATCATTTTAAACTCTTCATTGCTAAAGTCTCAATAAGTTATTCACCTAAATATTCCAGCTCTTATTGAAGGGCTACCCAACCACGGGTGCTATCTCGCATTCCCAAGGGGTGCGAGATTACATTTCAGTGGTGAAAATTTGAAGATTAGTAATAATATTTTGACAGATGACATGCATGGATGAAACGGTAACTTTTTGGGGTTTATGCAACTTTTGAAATGTTGTACATATTCCTTTTTATCTTCCATATAATTCATTTTTGTTTATATACAATTAAAAATTGATTATACAAATATATTTTCATCATCTTCACTTTTAATCTTCAATATTTTATTACTTTAAGGGGTGCGAGAACCTATTAAAACAATTTAGGGATGTGAAACATAAAAAATGTTGGGAACCAATATCTTAATGGCTGTTAATCCAATCTGGCTTTCCCGATGGGTTCCAAACACGATCAGCAAATTCTGATGCAACCTTTGTGTTAATATGTATAATGCACGCGTGCACACCGTTAGAAAGAAATTTGTCAGAAAAAGAAACAAACTTCAAAGGCTATGACAATCTTTATTGCATTATAAGCCGCAGCACATAAGTGGTGCCGAAAATGACAAGTGCTCTCTGATTTTCTGGCACATATTTCAACGTAGGAGACGGAGCATGGTCTCTGCGGAGAAAAACAAAATACAAATTACAGAAAATAGAGTTTTCGAAACGATTTGTGAATCAATAATTTATCGGGCAACGGCACTCCCACATTTCCGAGATTAGTCAATAAACTTGCAGAATTACACAATAACTCCCAAGGTAGAAATAAACAAAGAATTCAACTAAGTGGCATCTTCTATGTAAGCGGCATAATGCGTAGTGGTCATTGATCATTAATTCATGTTTTACTTATGAGTTATCACTATTATCGTTTCTCATTGGAATTCGTAAAAATTGACCTTGATCCTAGTGGATTATAGCTCTCTTCCGCCTAAACAGCTATTTAAGCATTATTTTATATTGATGAAGGGTCACAAGATACACATGCCTCCTAGGGTCAAGCTCATTTTTCATGTTTCCACCGATTACGATTTCATCTTCTCAAATAATCAATTTACCACAGTTTTCAAGAGAAACAACATGCCACGCAGAATATGGCAGAACCTCTGTTCCACCACAATTCGAAAACATCGACCGGTTACTAACTTGGAAATTATGAGGAATACGGGGTATAACTTTCATAAAAATTTAGAAAATTAGATAAATAATTTAAAATATGTACTGAGTGGTAGCAGGTGATGTTAAATGTATTGGACAGCATGCGGGTTGAGCGGATCAAAGAAGATATGAAGCAGTTTAATTCGCATATCTAAATGTCGAATGTCTGCGAGGAGAAAGGGGGGACGAGAATGAGAGGCAAGGAAAGAACAGTGGCGTTTAGAGTATTAGCGAAACATCGCGGCAGTTGCGCAGGTGACTATTCAACGGAAGAGTTAGTTCACTGACAACAAACTTGTTCCACACAGTGAGTGTGGTAGTTTCCACGTTAAGCGACCACGGTTCGCACGTCACTAACCTTTGTTGACAACTTCAAAATACTCGATACATTTTTCAAATTTACTCAAATGCTCCCTTTGGCTCTTAATCCAATTGATTTCGTTAGCCTTCCGATGGGTAGCGAACAAAAGGTTAAAGTGGTTTAAGCGAGATTTTTCCCTAGTCGTAACAGAGACCAAATTCAAATTTAAAATTTGATTTAAACAACAGTTAGAAGCATGAAGTAAATATTGGAACATAAATTACAAAAAACTTTGTATAAATTACATCATTGTTAAGCAATTAACTAAATATACATCGTATAAAATTTAACTTGACTTATTTTTTTCATCCCGTCCGCTGAAAATGCCTCACAACAGCAGTTTTTTTGCGATTTAGTAAAACTTACTGCGGTCAGTATTTGGTTTATTTAAAAAAAATTAGTTGAGAAAGCAAAAAAACTACACACTTTTAAATTTCTGCCGAGATTTATACGTTGTAAAGTCCTCATTTTGAAAATATTGTCTCTCCGCAACCCGCAACATTTCCCAAGGAAAATTACTGGTATTTACTAGGCAAATATCTCGGAAAGTAAAATAGTAAGTGGCTGATATTTTGTTATAATTGGAAAGATGAGATATTTTTCTTTACCATGAGGAGAAATTCACCGAATTTTATGAAAAAACAATATCTCGCACAAACTACCTTAAAATGGAATGGAGGAGGCATGGCCGTGAACGTTCATGGGCGAAGGTGAAGAAAGAACAGGGATGCATGGGAAGGATTTTGCGCAGAGTAGGCATGGCCTACCTGTCACAAAGCATCACAATATCTGTACATTTTAACTTTGATTCGACTAAAATCAAATGCGGCCACCAGAAACATCAGCTAGAGCCGTGGTGACAGCAATGGCGGATATGGAGTCAAGATTTTAAGTGAAGTGTCGCCTCCATTTTTTTATAACCTCCTTCGTTGAAAAATAAACATCAGCGTAGCTATTTTGACGCATCCTCGTTTTTTATCTTACACATGGTCCTGAAACGCACTACAGACGATTTCTCGTCCTCTCCCGTTAGATCCCAGGAGAAAAGAAAGTATATAGGAAGCTTCAACGAAGTGTCGATCGGAGTGTGAACGAAGCTTCCAGCAAGAGCAATGGGAAAGCGAACGGAGACTCACGGGAGCGTAGAGTGGAAACATCTGAGAGTAAACAGAGCGTCCTTTTTGAGCGAAAACGAAACATAAATGGAGTCATGGGTCGACAACCCCTCGATTTTTCTTTTCAAGAAATTATTTAGTAAATTTACGAAAATCCTAATTCTTTGAAAATTTAAGACTAATGAATAAAGTCCCGTGATGGATTCTAATTGATTTTTCGAAATATAAGAAAAATTAGATAGCCTAAACTTAAACTAAAAAAATAGACCGACTCGAGTCTGGCCCTCACTTATGCCTTAACCCTATCGGATAACCGGCTAATTTTTATATTTATTCTAATTGACTCATGACTGACTTGAGTAAAAGACATATGAAGACCCAATAAGTTGTTAATTTTAGGTACTCGCAGGGCATATACTCTCAATTACATACAACATAACACAAACGCAATGCAAATTAGCCACCAAGAGCTTACTTTAACACACCTAGTTAACGATGTAATCATGTTTTATAAAATCCTCTGGAACTAATAACGCAGTGCAAATGACTGGCAGAAAGCGCCGATTCTCCCTACCAATATTAGTTCCGGCAACGCAGGCTGCGTTGGAGATATCGATTCTGATTGCCTACGCAGCGTGCGGCAGCGCAACAACGGCTGCATGAAAACGTACCATATGCTCCTGCCTACTCCCCTTACCCACCACCCGCTTGGGCGTCTTGCGGGCAACCTTGCGTCTCTTCCTGTGAGCGGTTCTTTCATCTCTTCTGCTCCGAGGCGACCTTTTGTTCACGGCCGGGAATATAAAATAAAGCGAGGGAGGTTTAACGACTGTAGTCACAGACAAAAGAGATGGTAAGAATTAAGGAGACGGACGAAAGGAAAGGGTGGGGAATGCATAAGTGATGCTGAGGGTTGAGGGAGGTCGAGCGTTCGCTTGAAAAGAGGCGACGGACACGAGGGTGAGAGAGCATGGCTATTCCTGTTTTTTAATTAGACCGTCTTCATCCCTTCCTGGGAGCACGACTGGTGCATTGAGGGACATTAAGTCGTTGTCTCAACACCCTTCAGCACTTCGGATTGAGGAAAGAGAACGGAAGAAATGTAAAGCACGACGTCAGTGACATGGGCGAAGACATAGCGGATGCTCATTCGGTCACATAGGACTGATTGCAACTCATGGGTGACAGAAGAGAATAGATATCTTGACGCATGAATTTTCCAGAAAAAATTCATGAATAATGCAGTGCTTTTTTTGGAAATTATTTCCATTTTGCATTTTATGGATAAATTATGCTGGATGGTACAGCTGAAATGCCGTTACTAACACCCGTCCTTTTGGCGTATAAACTATAGAAATGACCCATTCAATACGACCGATTGCGCATTTAAATGCCTTCAAAAATCCCTGTGCTACCTTATTTAATACGGCATCATCTATTCTCTTTTTTAATCTATGACGCAACTATTGGGTGCTTTCTATTGCCTTCACTGCGCTGCTCACTTCACAACACAAAAGAGCAGTTGCTTAACAATCGCTTCAGAACCTGCGCACTTCAGTACAGATGGGAAAAATAATAAATATTCGCACCAGCGCGGTTGACAATAAATGAGCGTTAATGAAATGCATTGACAAATGTATGTTTAATAATTACTCTTTCCAGCCCGAGGAACCTACCACCCACCCTTTCTAATGAGATGTAATTATGACATGAACCATTGCGACGTTTTTCTAATAAATCAAAAATTTATAAGGCTTAGCAGTTACATTTTATTACCCTTTAGTAAACAAAGTGATTGGATTCTAACGCAAAATGGCATTTATATAAGAGAATAAAATACTTTATTCCTCCGCTTCATCTATTCTCGCCTCTAAGCCCACGTAAATTCACGTATAATCCCTGAAAACAATAGTGCGGAAAGGTAGTACGATAAAGCTGAAATTATCAGAAATATAATCAATTTTTTATTCTAAAATTAAGACATGAAATAAGTCATAAATTTCGTTTTAAGGTAATACCTCCTTAAGCCTTATGCACTTCTTCCGGCAAAGAGAATCTTCTATAGGAAATGAATCCGTGATTGTTGCTCGTTCGTTGATTTTCAGTAAAGGCGTCACAAATTTGTAAGATCAAATGTTTAATTACTGAATGGTAAAATGCTTACCCTATTAGTAGATACGTAATTTCAACAAATTCCTTCACTATTCATTAATTTTAGATAGAAAGATGATTTTTATTGGCATATGAAAGCAGGAGCGAAGCAATTTTAGGATTAGTGACAGCTGTTATGATGACATACTTGAACATATACTTATTCGATAAAACAGCAATAAGGTGCATTTCGTAGTAGTAGTAGTATTTTTGTTTAACGTGCTTCGACGGCTAAGGTCATTTCGCACTTACTGTCTGTCACGCGCAGACAGGTACAACAGCACTCGGACGAATCGGAGGATCACCCTTCCAAACCCGAGCCGAGCCCAACGATGCTTAACTTCGGTGACTGATCCGGAACCGGTGTTTCCATCGTGGCAGGCCGTTGCCTCGTTGCATTTCGTCACTTGGCTAGTTGACGCGAATGTGTTAGTTAGTTGACCATATACCTATTACGAAAAAACAAATTTTACAATCATGAGCTAAGGTAATAGCTATCCTTTTGTTATCCATGTCTCATCAACTAGAGAGTTCTTCGTCAAAGAGACCTTCATGTGTTTACGACTTTGAGATTAGACGGAGTGGGGATGAAGAGAAAAAGGATACTGCCAAGGTTGATATCAAGCATCCTCAGTTGAGATGGAGGAAGCCCTTGCATCCTAGTCACTTGTGATGCGCTACTATCTTGTTACGATATATCGTTAATTAATAAGAAATTAAAAAAATTAAGTTTTACAGTTCGCTTAATGGTGATATTTCAACTTATTTCAAATCTAATCAAATATAAGTAAAGAAATTGTATGCCAGTAACTAAAAAAGTATACCAGTTTCACAATGGAGGGCGTGGGGAATATCGCCATTAACTTCGAGCATATTTTCTCTTAAGTGATTTAGAGCGAGATTTTTTCCAGTTCCATAGACATCATATTCGAATTTTAATTTAAAATATGTATCATGTACCCACGCGCCAAATTTCAAGATAAACGGCTCATTACTGCATTCGTCCCGGAGCTACATAGAAAGGAATGATTTGGGGATTTAAAGCCGATTGGGACCCCAACCATCCCACATGAGCTGTGTGCTTTATAGGTGTAATACGTAGGTCTCTAGCAGTGGGCACAATTTTACGTTGTAATCGATATACCTACTACGCATACCGATGGGCTCTCATTATAAGAATCAATGTGACGTGCCAAATGCAGATACTACGTAAAAGCCGCTAAGCGCACATGGAGAGGTTTGGGTACAAAATACCCCAAATAAAATTTACAAACATTTGCTAATATTGTTCATTTAATTTAATGTAAGCTATAAAAGTCTCGGACGTAATTTCCCGATCATATCCAATTCTCAGGTTGCTAAGGAAGTTGATTATGGAAGTTAAGGAAATTGGTAATTTTGGAATTGAAACGTAACTTTGAAGCAAAAACGGAGCGTATAACGAAATCCATTTCAAGAATTAAATACTCCATTCTTTTTTCCATACGATAGGGAATCTTTCAACCCTATATCTTGATTGCAAGTAATTTAAAAAAGCAAAAAAAGAAACCTCTGCACTAATTCCAATGCTTTTCTTATGCGAATAAATAACAGGGGCCCATTTTGGAGCCTCTGAGGCCCTGAGTCTACTTTTATATAGCCTATAGCACCTTCTAGTGTATACGCTAGAATCCTGCAAAATTTCAGCTCAGTCGGTTCTGTAGTTTTGGAGGAGATGCGTAACGAACATATAGACAGACACCACTATATTTTTATACATTAGAATGAAATACAATTTAATTCATATGCACCCGAAAATAGCCCGAGACTCATTCGGATTCCAGGGGTAAATTAACGACCAGAGTATTACCCAAAATTTTGAAAAAAAAATTATCAAATTTGATGATGCAATCAAATAATATTTCCGAAAATGTGAAGGCGGGAAAAAAGCTTAATATAAATAATATAGTCACACTTTGGTTCTGCTGTAGGAAAAGGTCAGCTGCAATTCCTTCAATAGAAATAACTGTGTTTCATTACAAAACCGCAGCTACTGGTGGTTTCAATCGTTCGAGGACAAATGATGCTCCGCTACTGAATCAGAACTTTCATAACTCCAAAAAAATGAAATTAAATAGTGTTCCAATAAAATATATTCTTCTGCTGGCGACGATGAGCATGCGAGAATAGAAGTGATGAATCGACAAGGCGCTGCCCTGAAGCAAGTCAACCAAACAGAGGATCGCCGACGAGTTGAATCTGAAAGCTTAAAATGGAATCCATATGCGGTGCTGGTGGGTAGAGAAAGCCATACATCAAACTTGGGGCAGCTGAGAAAGCTTTCCTTAGCGTTCGATTTATCCCTCTAGGAATAGACACAATCTTCGCGCCCTCCCCTCGCTACCTACGCGACAGCATTCAAACCATGCGTTTAAGAAGGGGTGGGTGGGCGGTCGAAGAGGTAGACCGATGGGTCTGGGGCGCGGTAATGGCGTGGAGCGGACGAAGTCGTGGGCTTCGGGGCTAATTTAGAGTCGACACCGAAGCAATGCCTCAAGTTCACGAGGGCCCATTAGGTCGACGACAGCAATGCGACTGCGCGCGCTGTCGCATAGCATTTTCCGCGTCTTCAACAATCGAGGATCGCGAAGTGCATTGTTGCCCCATTTGACTCGCCTCACCCCCCCTTCCAACCTTATTCCCGCGGTTTATATGCGTTTACCCTAGCAACGGTTCCCTTGTTTGTCCAGAATCTCTTTGAAGTGAACGGACCAGGTAGTGTTAGACAGCACAAATGAACGATACTCAGTCGATCGATCGTCGATACTGCCACAAGACATTCTCCGCTGCATTTAGGAATTCCTCCACGCTTAAGATCGTTTTCCACAAGGTACTTCACTGCACAGTCTGGACGTAGGGTGGATGTGCATGTGAGAATTGCATCAAGCAAAGTGAAGAGTTGAATAATGACAGCAAAAATGCATGAACGAGGGATGTGAAAATAGCCACTATTTGAATTCCGTTCCCGCGTTCTCGCAATTTTGGAGAAGCAAACTGCGAAATAAAGTGTTTCGTGTACAATTCCCTTTAACATTTACGACTATAAACCTCTCTGCAGGATTCCCTTAGCATTACAATGCGGAGTAAATAATTCGAATAGCGATTGAATGCGTAGAAAATTAATCCCTTTCGACAGAAAATACCTTTTATTTTCAATATATTGCAATGGAAATACATATCCAGGCAGTATGTTTATTAAATATTTGATGTGTTCGTGTTATGCTGCATGTAGAGTGTGCGACTACAGCTCATTATTCGCCAAAAACTTAAAATTACAGAGCAATCTGGAAGCATCTCACTAACGTATATTAATCTTCAAATAGCCTTTCATACGCGATATTATGATGTGCCGATGAGTGTATTGCTGGATTATTTTCATACACCTAATCGATTCAAGTGAAGTTGCCCGTAACATCAGCGAATACTAGTTGATATACAATACGTGCATCGACATAAAAAAAACGAATTACCATTAAAAAGGCACACAATATCACCAGAATAATATACCATCCGAAATAGTTAGCCTTATATTATTGCAATTGTACCAAAACGCACCTCGCTATCATTCATTCATATTCGGGAAGCATTTCAAAAGCGATATTTTGTCGCTTCATTATGGCATATTATGAGTAGGTTTCGACCGAGCGTCTACTAGCCAACCAATACACGCATCTCAATATAAAAACGCGAGTCGCCATTGGTTTAACAACCTAAGAAACAAAAAGGTTAGCAAAAAGGAGACCTAAGTGGAGAGCTATATCAAACTAAAATTCGGATAGATGACACCGGATGGTCATATGCTGCTATATGGAAGTGAAGCTAGGACGATAAGACGCGGGTGAACCAGAGAAGCGCGAAGGAAGAAGGAAAAAATAGGAAATTTGGACTAAAGAAACGGGCGGTGGCATAAGTTAAGAGGAGCATAAGAAAGACGTATATGGTGAGAAAATTGATAGCTATGTGTATTGAAATGTAATGATGGCTCTGAAAAGGTCAAGTTAAGATTAGGACGATCCAAAAACCAACTAAAAATCATTTGAATACCAGATGGTGATGATAAGGACAACCCCACATTTAGAATCGATTTGGTGGGAAATAGGATGGACGGAAACAAATCCACGGGGGGCAGGGGGGGGAGGTACAGGATGTAGGGGGGGCTGCTTCAAGGCGCCGCTGCAGTGTGTCAACAACTGCATTCCCAAGGGGACGAGGGGAGCGATGTTTGTATCCGTCCAGAGATTTGACGCGAGGGCCAACAAACGGGGTGAGGGGATGCAAGGGAGTCATGTCTCTTATTCAGCGGCAGCTGGCATCTCGCTCGGCGTGGATTCCACCTCTTTCTCGAACGCACAGTCCTCTCTACCTCGATTTCCCGACCAATTTCCAAAAATATTGTTGGATCTGAAGATAAGGGATTAAATGAACCTGAAAGTCCAACTCCATTGTGATAAACATTTAATAAAGGTCGCGTCTTCTGACTACCTGATGGACTTTACAAAACCTGAAATCTGTCAATGCACCATAAAAGTTAGGGCTACATCATCTACAAATTTTGTTCAAACAAAACAAATTTTGTAGATTTTGTTTTGAAAAACAAAATCTACAAAATTGAAATAACAATTTATCACATAAAAAATCCTCGGAGAGTGAGGTGGCCCAGGGAAAGGAACTGGCCCCCCTACCCTGAATGTGTGAAATTCACACGCATATGGATTAGTCCGGGGTGAGCTCAACTATCCAAACCAACCTTCGGGTTGAATCACTGAGTGAGTACATCATCTACTGATTTAAGTTGATCAGACGTTATCAAATCGCGCCTTATATAATATGAGGTAAATTGAGGACCTTACAAATGAGGCAAACCTTGTATAATGCACAATATGAAATTCACCTCATTTCTCAGCAATGGAGTACATCAAAGTTACTCCGTAAAAATTCAAAAGTCAAATCGGGTCTTACTTAGTCACATGGAAATAGCACCTAGGAGGGAAGTTACTGCTTTAACATACGACATCTAGTCCATACACTCTTAGCTAAAGATACAAATTAATTTTAGAATATTTATAAGGCCCGTCATGATATCTCGATTGTTATGGTGAAGTGAGCTCAGGGATGGAGCACGATTTTTCGTGCGAGCTATGGTTAAGTCACGAAGAGATAGGTACCCAGAATTCATACAGCTATGTGTCATCAGCGATCATCATACTGATAACTTGAACGTAGCATTTTTTCAACATACTTTTTGTTCGAACTTAAGATGTAAAAACGATGAAATTTTGAATTGGCGTACCGACATGGAAAAATTGAAATTCATGCACTAATTACGCAACAGACGAATGCGTGAAAAACTGCCACATACGAATCCACGCGCAATATTTTTTACACACTGGAATCATTTCAATGAGAATAGTTCAACATTCAACTTTGCAATCTATTGATAGAAAAAATACGAAATTTATAGATATGGAACGGAAAATGAATATTCGTCGAATATGGCATCTGCTTTTTTTTAGAGCATACGTATTTAAAAGCAAAACGGCAATAGGATACCAATGCTTAAAAGGCCGGGTTTAGTTAGCAGGGAGATCCAGTCCGACTCTATTTTCTTCCTGACCAATAGCATGATTGAAATAAATACGAACTCGTTCGATTGAATGTACGACTGCGGTACAAGCATTACCTTTAGTTGGCGCCGAGCTTGGGTGAATGACGGCAGGGGGCCATAAATATACCGTTTTAACACTATTTTTCCATGAACAAAACATGCGCTTCCATGGGCTTGAGGGCAAGGAAGGGTAAGGTGAAGGAATAATTGTAACTTTTCCACCACACGAAACTCATTTTTGCGAAAAGTTGATATGAGAACCAATAAGAAGATGCAGGAAGGAAGGGGACCCTTCTAGAAAATTAAAAGGTAAAGAAATTAAGGCACAGACCCAACTTTTAAAGTGAGTAAGCTCATTAGGCGGTTCAGTTATTTCTTTGCCCGGGATATATTCAACAAAAATATTCACGCTGGATAATCAGCTCATTTAGTATATTACTTCCACTTTCTAGTAGCAAAGGTTGTCCGTGTACCATCCGTGTACGTAGTATTTTAAAAACGATACTGACAGTTTTCTCATTTATTTTGACTCACGTAGTGACGAGAAAAACTCCTTCAGACATGATTCCGCGAAAGGAACAGTCGCCTCCTCGAATAAAATTCCGCTGGCACAAGTGGCCGGGCAGCATTTCGGGAACCACTCTCCCTCGTCCAAACCTCTTCTTTATTTTGTTCTTGAGCGGTTAGCGAGTCCCTCCACGAGAAAATAAAAAGCGGAAAGGACCCCGGGGAGTGTCCTCACGGAGAATGATAATCGCCGTGGATAAAGGAAGGGGGCAGGGCGTCTCTAAGGAGGTTCCACCGAGACTGTGCTAGTCAAAATAAAACTGAATTTCACCTTTTCGTTAGTGTTGCTCAGGTGATGCTGTCTTTTCTGATTACATGCCTTATTTTGTAGAAAAGAAAACTAAGGTACAAAATATGTACTAACATATTTTATTACATGACTAACGAACACTTTCTCCAGCAATAGCTGCCGACTGCTGCTCCATTTCTATTGGACTATACAGCATTTTTACCTCAGTTCACGTAGTTATTTGAAAATAACTCAAAAACTAAGATGAATTAGTACTTTAACTAAGTTACCTTATACTACGTAAACTACCTGGGAGACCCTGCTACTTGTAAGCAGTGTTTAACGGCAATGGCACTTTTTTAAATGTGAAAAATAATAATTTTCTTCAGTTTCATCCATTGCCGCTTTTAAAAAACGTAATTTTTAGTTTAATTTGCAAAAAAGAATTGCTTGGAAAGGTAAAATGTTGTAGTTAACTCTATCGTAGAAATTGTCGAGAGATAAGACCAAATTAAATAAACTCTATACCAGATGCCAACGTTTCGGATTTATTTTTAAAATCATCATTAGTGCTACAAAAGATATGTAAGACGTTAACAAAAGTACCAATGCATAAACAGTCAGGGTACCAAAAAACACACTCTATTCACTTTTAACTATTCAGTATATGAAAATATTTGTACGAAAATTGGTCATCGCACCTGATTTTTTTTTTCATATACCGAATGTTTAATTAAGGTAAATCTTTTATTATTTACTTACGTTCAGTGTCCTAAAAAATAGCCGATAAGGCCATTATCAGCGAGCAGTGTAACATGTAATTAAGGATGAACACACACAACAATGCCCTGGAGGATAAAAAATCCACCCATGCGGGACATGAACCCGCGACCATGGGGTAGGAGGCGAGGTCTTCAACCCACCGCCACCGGGTCCCACACATGTTCTATAGGCCTGAAAATGGTTTAACAATAACATCGAAACAATGGCCACTGGGAGGTACAAATAGTTGATCAAATTTAGTCAAAACCCTCGACAATGTCTATGGTGCAATTATCAATGTGGTCACCAATACAAATGAATATGATATTGATATCAGAATGAGAGAGACGAAGTTTTTATACAAATAGCCGTAATATGAATGGAATAACATTTCAG
The DNA here is from genome assembly GCA_963573305.1 of Pyrrhosoma nymphula. Lineage (NCBI taxonomy): Eukaryota > Metazoa > Arthropoda > Insecta > Odonata > Coenagrionidae > Pyrrhosoma > Pyrrhosoma nymphula. Next base: position 138,788,306 of record OY754329.1, on the reverse strand, counting down.
TCATTTCACAGCAGAGCCTCTGAAGGTAGACAAGCGGGAAGAGGAGGCGTAGAAGTGCGGAGTGGGTGTTTGTAGGTACGCAAAAACCGGCCATGGAGAGAGAAGATCAAGGGGGGATGCTTCAAGAGAGAGGGTAGGCGGGCGAGGGATGTTGAATCCATTGGCTGGGGGTTTAGGGCGTTGGACATTTTCCGCAAGTCATTTACGCTTGAGGGAATGTCTGGCGACCGTGTCTCTCGTGCAAGACGGATGAAGTCGACGAAAAGGAATCCCAACCTGGCCAATCTTTTTCTCCTCCTCCCTCGTTCTCCAACATCCATTCTTTAAATGCTTCACGGTACGTTTGATAGGGCGACGACGACTTAAAACGACGCCGAGGTGCGCCAGAAAAAGGAACTGTTAGGGGAATGAAAAAGAATGAGTGTGCGAGAGAGAGAGACAATCATCAACGTTGACGTCGATTACATCGAAGAATTGCTGACGACGAAGAAAATAAAAATCGTCCGCCAATTATATAACCTTCGCTTTACCAAGTGATCAATCTTTGTAAATTGAAAATCGGCGCTGTTGAACAAAAAAAAACAATATTGACCACCGACGGCCTATCCCGGGGGAATATGTTAGGAACCACTCCGTATAACCTCTATCAAGTGATTGACGTAAATCACAAATGCGTTAACATTTGTGGTCTCTGAGCAATGTAGGACAAGAAATTAATAAATTCTTTCACAGAAAGAGACTACTAACGGCTAGCAACACAAACATGTCCTTACGGGCCGTTTATTCCAATGTCACATGCAATTCTGTGTTGGCATATAACATGCTGCTAATGGTACGCATACTGTAAGATGATGTACGTCTACACACAATTACAGACTTAAAGAAAAGAAACGGTTTGTATATATTAGTATCTCCAGTAAATGTCAGCTACTGTACGGTACAAATAGAAGCTTTTTCCTGTTGACCGTATTTTAAGCAGAGCAGAAATTTATATAGTTCTCCAATCTTTCCTCATCCAATTTTTCTGAACTAGTTTGACACCTACTCTCTACATTTACCATTGCTTTGATGCTGATAAGTTGCCAAAAACATTATAATTTTATATGCTCTAAGGTATGAAATTTTCCTTAATTTTTCCTCGGCGTGCTAAATTCTCTCCATCATACTCTACGACAGGTACTCCCGTCACTTCTTTACCATTCTCTACTTTCATAGGTGAGGTGCTGTGTTTGAGTGTCTGTAAGTATTTCCTGAGTGAGATAAACGCGATGGGGAACGCATCGTTAAGTCTTCAAGGGGGTTAGTTTTCTCTGTACGTATTTTCTCTATATCTCTTCGTTGCACCGTTTTATAGGCAATTCTCATCTTTCAATTTATCTTCATTATTCTTTTACAATACCACATTTTCATGGCTTCCAATCTTCTCTTCTCTGCTTTTCCTACCTAAAAATCTTAAATGTTACATTTTTATGTGCAATAAAAATGCATTTTATTAACTATTGATTAGAAAGCATACTCGAAAATGAAAATTCTTTTTTATATTACCTTACTTTATAATAGTAAAACAATTACAAATAGATAACTGTAATTGATACGAAAATACTCTGTGTTGGCATACATTACCTTTACTTGCAATACACAATCTGCAGGTAGTACCATAAACGATTTTCCCAACGTTAACGCTTCCTTCATAATCAGTTTTTGCCTGAATTTGGAAAACATGGCCAAACCGAAACAAAAAATCCAGTACACATCTTAGGTCTGCATTTTTTACTCGACACAACTTGGGTTCACTTTTACAAGGACAGTTCCGATTAAGCGTTTAAAAACGCGTAAAAACTTCGCTATTTTGTATGTGACGACTAACTTCCCCATTTACTATTCCTGTAACTACGATGCGTTGCAATATGCACTTCACTACGTTTTCGTAAAATCTTTCAACGTTACGTGCAACTCGAATCACCATTAATCATTGCACAGGGTTAAATGATTACAAAGCAATTAAACTGCACATAAGTTCAGTGCATGAAGACGATCACTAATTAGCGTGCAGATAGATACTTACGTTTGGTACTGCAACCAATACGAGACCGATTTCCACATGATAACGCAGTATTTAAAAGACAGACGTAAGACAATAACAAATAAAAAATGTTCTTTTGGAAGCGGCCCCAGGGCAGCGATGAAAGAGGGAGTAGTACATTTTTTTCAACACCCATGATTTAGTTCAGTATTTTTCTAAAAACTTTCACGACACAACAGCGAGGTCTCACTTCGAGGAATTTCTGAGTAAAATCCTCACCATAAAAAGTGCCACCGAGCAATTTTCCACATGAACTTAATTTCCATTAATGTTAATGCTTTCCGGCGGCTCGTTTCGGTCTAGACTTGTGGCGGGACGAGTACCCCTAGGGGATTATAATGAAGATCACTCTGGACGTTTCATAGGCCCCATGTTTTACAGGGTCCAGGCACTGAAGGGTAAACACAACCCGGCCTGAGGAAGAATTCCACCTCCATGAAAGCCGGGTGGGCAAATTAATATACTTCCCACCCAACTTAGATACCTCCAAGCACTCAATTTTGCCACAGTGAAGCTTTCCCAGAAAAAGAGCGAGCATCACAGAGTAACATTCTTCCCACGAGAGCATATACCGAAAAGAATGACTCAAGTCAAGAATGAAAGGCAGGTTCAAAGAAAAAATTGGCTATAAATTAACTTATAAACTTGGCGCCAAATTTAACGTCACAAACGACATTGGAGCTTCGGTTATCGTCACGAGTCACCACAGTTGTCCTGCATTATCACCACTTTCAACTCTCTATGCTTAAATGCTCTCCTTCTTGGAATTAAAATCCCCTCTCTTCTTCAACATCCTCCTCTTCAACCAAACATTCTTCCCTCCATCAAATCTCAACAGCATACCATTGTCCTTCACAAAACCCAACAACTTTTTCGGTCTCTTTTAAATTCCTTAATACTATCCCTCTTTCCCCCTGTGATGTTCTGTAGATTATGTAAAATCTGCAAAAGTGTAGTTTATTTTAATACATTCCACGGCGTTCAATCAAGTTTACTGAACCCCACTGATAAAAATAGATTATTAAATATGCGCATGACTTTCGTTTGCTGGATTAAATTAATGTTTACTAATTTATTATAGGTGGGGGAATGATATTCTGAACTATAGTGAAAGGGTGGAATTTAGCAAAAAAAAAAAAAGGGTTGAGAACCACGTAGTAAACGCTTTCTTGGCCAGATCTATTCATTCATCTGCTTACATCTTTGCTGCAAAGCCCAGGCTCCTCTCATAGAAAAACTTTAATGTAGGTACGCTCAGATAATAAGGTGTGAACAAAATGTGTACGAAGCCTTCTAATTGTCAAATAGAAAATGCCAAAAGGCACAAAGAAGCGCGACGCGTGCCATTGAATCACTCAGAGAATGAGTTGATGAATGATAAACGAGTAAACGATAAAAATACACATTAACTCCGCGGGGAAACTTTGGAAGAGGGCGGTCCAATGCCAAAACGAGTGAGACATAAATGGGAAGGCTTTAAAGTTTGTTCGAGGACGGTGGGCGGGTAGGGAAATACAAATAAAAGAAACGCGGAATATCAACATGTAATGAAACGATTCGTATCTCGAGTGCTTTCTGTTTTTTATTGTAATCCGCACGATGGCCCTCCCACCTTAATGGCGGGTTATGAGCGCACAGTTCGTCGGGCTTTCTGTGGACGACGCCCTTGTGCAGTGACTCGGCAAATGTGAAGAAGTTTAGTGAGTAAGGAGTAGGAAGGGGTGGAGGAAACTGGAGGAGGAAGAGAGGAGGGGTTGAGAGGAAAGGGGAAGCACAAAAGCAGAAGTTGTTCGCGGCAAACTGAACGAAACAGATGAGCCGATAGTGGGACCGTTTGCTTGACGGTGGCTTCTGTGCTTTCAGCTGAAGGAACCCACCAACAACCATTTATGAAACCCAGTGTCTAAATTACTGCTCTTAATGGTCAAATTTATCAAGGAAAATAGATTATAATTCTAGAAACCCCTGCAAGCTCACCTTATAAAACATGCCGTAAAACCTAATGGAATTGAGCTATAACCATTCCTACAAGTCAATTTCTATCATGCGCCTTCTGCTCACGGTAAAATGTTTGGCAAATTTGTTTGACTAAATTATTAGGAAAACTTATCATTTGTACGAAAATTTGCTCGCTGACGATAGAAGCCTATCGGTAAAACAATAATTATATCAGTTATAAACATTTCTCCTCACCAAAGTCAATCTTAAATCTATTGCTACTAGAGGTAAAATTTGCCGAAAATATTTTTTTTAATCAGAGGTAAAACATCACTTCACACGATCAGAACAATTTGACCTCTGTCACTAGATGAACAGAATTTGTACTGAGTAAACGCAGATTAATTTTAGATGTAAATATTATCATGAACCGTAATTCTTCGTTCCGTGCAATTGAAATGCAACAAACACGATTTTCGACACTCAACAGCCTTAATATCACCCTGGTTTTCGACAGATCCGATGGTAAAAGTATCCAGCACTCATAGTGAGAAGTAATCAATCCTAGTCCGAAATATGATGGACGAGTTCCTAAAAAACAATAAAGAATGAGAAAAGATGACATTTATTTATCCCTTTAAGTGAAAGTTTCCGTTGTCCATTCCGCTATGGGAAACAAATTGAAATGAGAAAGAACGTGAGGAGGAAATTACGAAACTGCCTCAAGAGGTTAGACGAGGTGACCGACTGTTCTAGTTGGCAACACGGGGATTAGTCACCGTGCGATGCCCAGTGGTAGACAGACGTGATATAGCATAAGGTGGTGAAAGGGGGAACGGTTCACGTGACACTACCCCCTTCCCCTCTTGGTGCATATCTGACCGTGATATGTCGTGGAGAGCGTTAAGAAGAGAGCCGAAGGGAGTGGCAGCGAAGGAAAGATCTCGAGCACTCAAGCTCACTTGGTTGCGAAAGGCGCCAAGAGGGGGAAGGGCTTCGAGAAAGGAACCGTGCGTCAGTCCCCTTGGTCAGCGATAGAAGCACGGAACGTCCAGGTGGTTTGAGCGAGATAGTTCCCTAGTCATTATGGAGACCATATTTAAATTTTATTTTTTTATTTCAGCGTCTGTAAGAAGTATGAAATAAATATTGTAGTATTAATGGCGCAATGATATAGATATATATGACCAAAATTCTCAGTAATTAAATAATTGAAGCTACATAAGTCTCTAACTTGATTCATTTTTTCACGCCGTACGGCTGAAAACCATTCAATAAAGCAGGTTTTTTTGCGATTCCGTAAAAATTACTTCGGTGAGTAATAGATTAATTTTTATAAATAGTTGAGAAAACATGCAAACATGCACCGTTAGTTTTTTGACGAAATCTAGGTGCTATAAGTTCCTAATTTTTTTATAAATATTCTCCCTCTCGAGTGCACAACCGTAATCTATCCCATGTAAAACAACTTATATTTGTTGGCAAATTGCTCGAAAATTAGTTTGGCATGGGATTGATATTTTGATATAATTGGCAAGATGAGAGTTTTTTTCTTTAAAATGTGGCCAAATTCATCAAATTCTAGGTCAAGTGATTTTTTGCTCAAACTACCTTCAGAAAAGCACCTTAAATAACCCTTATTGCACCTTTGTACCTTACAGCACCTTATATAACTGTCACAGCATCGAAGATAGGACCATATTTCACCCTTCGTAATCATATCGAGTTCACTTAAAGAGCGAAAGGAATACGATGAATATCGTGACAGTTATACAGACAGTGTCATGCTTTTCGACTCCTCTGGAGTCGAAAAGGCACGACAGAGAGAATCTATTTTTTGTGAAATATTTCCGAGATAGAACACGAGGCTACGCCCATACAATGAGGAGGGAAACATTTCAGTAAAGCGAAGAAGAACGCGAGAGAAAACGTAAACCCTTGTGTGTGTCCATGTCGTGGACACACCCACGGTATTTAGTGATTACACTTGCGCTAGCGGGTAATAATTAAAGGCCGTTCTTTACGGCGCACGCGGTGTTGAATCCCCGGCGTGTCATAAGTTGTCTCACTAGATCCGCCACGGTAGTGGTAAGTACTGCTCGATTGGTAATTAGACGCCCTCCCCCACAAGATTCCTACTCTTTTATTTTCCTAGGGATTTGCGCATGTATTATTTGCAATGCAATGCAATTCACCACTTTACACGACGCTATTGTCAATGCACATCAATACGTGCATCAGATTGTGCAATAAAACGCCTAGTGTAAAACGGCCTTTAAAATTTCATTACGACCAAGATGAATGAACTCATGAATGGATTCACTTAGCGACGAGTAAGGGCAATGAATTCATAGCATTTACCTCTAGAATTCTTATAGACTGTTTTTAATACAGGCACTTCGATAAACCTACTAACAATTTTCCAGAGGGCGACTCGTTACGAGAAGGCAAGTACTGACTGCGGATTGCTCTCAACTCTTCCTCCACCCACTTAGAAATCCTAATCATTCTTAACTACACACATTTATTCATGGCACTAATGAAGCTGACTGCAACTCACCAACCTTCTCCCCTCAATGTCTATAATTGCACGCGAGACACAATGGAACCATTGACCACAGCATATTCTTCGATCACAGTTCCATTCAGAGCGACAAGCAGAAGACATCCGCGTTCCGATCGCCAATTAACCGCTCACGTCATATTTCCGGTTGGGGAGCGAAGTGTTCTTCCCAACCCAACAGCCCTTTCCCATCCCCCTTCGGTTCTCTGTCTCGCCGTTTCCACGATTCACCGCATTTCCGACTAATAGACGAGAAATTCCTCAGCGCTGGGAAGGAACGCAGTGTTGAAAAACGGGACGGAAAAACGGGAAAGATGGGAAACAGATATTACTAGCGGAGGGTGATTACGAGCGCCTATAGACTAATCATCGGTGACTATCCAGTATCTTTCATTACTTTCTTAACAAGAATTTCACAAGGGCATTATGTTTTGGAAAACATTTGTGATTTATATCAGCGGTACTTACATCTTACATTTCATCGTTGTGTCGACTCAATAAGCCTACCTTACAGATTTTTGGTCCATATTACCTTAGAAGACTCTCATGTAAGCACCGCCTGTCCATCGGGTTACCATTCCGGTAACCAAGGACGCCGAGGAAACGTGGCGCATGGAGATATACTACCGCATACGCCCTGAAAGCGTGACTTCACTAGAGTAAGACCCTGTGGAAACGAGCTCTTCCACCCTCAAACGAACCTTTCGACCGATAAACTGCCGTCACCCTGATAAGATACCGAGAGGAAGCTATTTCACAGTGCCCGTAGAACCGAACCCAAAATCGTGACTCCCGTAATACCTTCCGCTCTTAAGAAAACACCAATACTCCCAACAGGTTTCTCAACCACATGCGTTCCCTCAGTACCACTAGAACCGCCATCGAGGAGAATTTCCTCTCCGAGAATCGCACGCATATAGTTTTGGATAACTCTTCTCGTAACACGCTTTAATTAAGTAAAATTGAAAAAAAAATACATAATTCTTGTATAATTTCCATTTTTGCCTATATGGTGAGTTCCAACACATAAACTGATTCACTCAATTGAAATTTGGTCGAAGAATTTTTTTTCGACTTACTAAAAATATAATTAAAATTTGCACTCACAGTCAGTGACCCGCAATTACCACTCCAGCCACCTAAAAATACGCACACCTGTACGTACGTCATATTGAGGCAATTCGCCATGAAAAATCTAACGCATCGAGTCTGCGACACAATTTTAGGTGTTGATTTCGTGAACGCCTACTAGTGGGTCAGGGATGTGAACGAGTTGAAAAGAAATAAACCGCAAACTTCCATTGCTTGCACATTTGTAGCAGGCTCTGGCTCGGCTATCGCTCTCGGTGTCCGACGCTTCCGATAATTTATTGAAGGTTCCGTGGATGACATTTGCTTTTTCATAGATTCAGAATTTGAGGCTCCTTCGCCCTGTAACCTATTCATGTCGACGTTCACCTTATCATTTAGGAGATATTTCGACATCTACCCCCGAATGCACAATTCTTTCAGTATTTCACTACTTGTGTCTTTTAATGTTTTAACCTTATTGAAATAAGTTTATCCAGTGGTCAAATCCATCAGGACGGCCTAAATTCTTTCAAATGAAGCCACTTGCAAGCTCTTGACACGATTCAACAATAAGCTTCACTACTAAGGCGCTGGTGGCGACACGAGATTTTCTACCCATATTTGGCGGGCATCATATTTTTATTGATGGCGCCATCAATTCCAAGATATCCGTTTGTTTCACTCTTTTCAACTTCTTATTTCGATTGACACATGTTGAGTTTGGAAATCCTGATTACTTTCTGAGTTTTAATGAATTGTTCAGAACACACATTTTTTTGATTCGTCGACAGCCATAAGTACTAGCCAGCCGACAATATCAAACGATTTATTAGACAACACGCCAAAATTTACTTCACTGCACCGAGATTCGAAACTGAATCTCCAAATTGTCAGTGAGATGTTCCACCAATTTCTTAATCCAAGGCGAATTTCCAGGGGAGAGGGGTTTATTAATAAGATATTCTCACCTACAGTTCATACATCCGCCTACATTCACACATGATGCGTTGTTGTGTTTATTAAGCCACTGTCGCGAGAGGACAAGCCCAAAATTATCGCGTAAGCTTGAGGAACTTTTGAAACTATTCTCATTGCAAATCATACACAAATGATGGTGTACACGGCAACACACACAGGAGCAAAGATATATTTCCACGAATTCACCGCCGCATAGGGAGAGCTTTTTAATATATACACCCAAGGGATGCCAGTCGCCCAGGAAAAATCATTTAACTTGACCGTGATGCGAACCCGGTTTTCCTGATTGCCAGTCAGGTGTGTCAGCCAGTTTCACCACCAAGCTTAGCCCAGTAAATTCACTTTTTATTGTAGTACTGGCGGGGTTAGATACTTAACTGCTGAATTCTATTTTGACCAAGATAAATGTTCTTTTGGGGCTTAAAAACGTGTCATTTGCGAAATGGAACCTCCGCCGTAATGCACATCATATCTACTCAATGATGAACAATCCTATAAACTTCACTTTATCCTCAGCTATACGAATAAAAAGGTAAATTAGAACAGAAAAATAAATCGTTGAACATAAAAAACTTCAAATCGGCGAACTTGAAATTTAAACGCGCATTTTGTGTTGAAATAAAATCACTTGAAATACATCTAGAGTATAAATGCAAAGGAATGTAAAACATTCCCTCCTCTTCCCATCAGTGATGAGAAGAGGAGGGAATTAAACTACTTGGCGTCAGACAGACTCGGGTTATATTCAAGAGAGCAAGAGTACAGGCAAGGCCGTGATATTCACCAGGTCAGAACACATAACAACATGTCCACTCATTAACTGAGCACACAGTATGTCAATCCTGCAGCTAATAATAGGCCGAAAATTGAGTAAATAGTCGAAGAATTGACGCTATTCCGTAAACATTCATGTAAACGAACGTGAACAGAAAATAATTCGCAACAAACATAGAATTTTAGATAACTTTAACGGACAACATTCTCACGTCAAAGGTGTAGGGCGGTTCATATTTCCCTTCGAATAAAAACAAGCTTCGCTATCATGAAACAAGGCGAGAGGAAACCTCTTCTTTAATCCTTGTGAGAAACCAACGCTGGCGTACGGTGTCGTGCCGCCTCTAATTACGCCGTCTTACTCGGCGACTCACTTCCAAGCCCGTCCATCTTTCTTTCCGTCTTGTCTGAGACGGCGAGCAAGAACGACGGCGAGTGTGAGTCGCCCGTCTGCTCGCTTGCGAACGCAAGTCGGAGACGTACCCGCACCCACCTCCGAAGAAGGGGTAAGCAATGGAGGGGCGAGTAAGGCGAGGGGATAATGAGGAGAGTGAGGAAGAGACGCTGAACCCGGAATGAGTAGTCGGCTGGTGAGTCACGACACCTCCCCTTACATTATCCCGCTTTGAAGGCAAGTAAAGAGAAACGTAAGGTAGTGTGAGCGATATGAATGAATGAATGAATGATTTTCGCTAATTTTCCTATCAAATTTAAGCAGTTGTGAGAAGCATGAAGTTAATGTAACGTTAATAACTTAAAAATTATTTCTATACGGCTGAACTAATCAGTAATTAACTAAGCACACGTACTTATTTGTTTCATGCCGTATGCTTAGAACACTTTCACACTCCAAGTTTTTTTTGCAATTTTCTTAATAGTATTACGGATAGAAAGACATTCATTTTTTAAATGATCGAGAGTAAATACGTACTACACTGCTGCGTTTCTGCCGCGGTCAGTGCGTCAGAATGTTCTCTTTTTTTAAATAATGTCTCTTTGAAGCACACATCCGTACCAAATCCTATGGAAGACGTCTTCCATATTTCAACATACACATCGGAATGTAGAACATTAGTTGACTGATGTTTTGATATTGTTGTAAATGCTAGTTCCTTTATTTATAGTGTGGCATTATTCACTGAATTTTATTTGCATTGATTATCTAGCTAAACTACCTCATAAAGTTTCACTATTAAAGGCGTAGATGCGATTTTTATACATTCGGGCTTTTTGTAGAAAAACACTTCCTCTATTTGCTCATCATCAGCAGTTAGTCAGAAAACTGATTTTCTGCAAATTTCCACTCCACTCACCCATGAGCTAATCATTCCATTCTTACATAAGTCTTCATTTTGACGATCCCAGTATTTACCCGGTGTATTTAACCATACATACTGTCTCCCTTGGAAATTCATCCCATTAATTTCACACCCACTATTAAAAGTCTGTATGTCACAGAATATTTACAAATTTGTTTGGTAGAATGGTCAAAATTCTACATTTCCACATAATTTTTTCACCGATCAAATTTCAATTTACATGGTCCTACAGACAAGATTGAATGGAACAAAAGGTAAACTTTTATATTTTAGTCCGTGTACAAATATTAGTGAAAAACTGATATGAGAGGAAAAAACTTCAAGAGCATTAAGTGGCAATAAAAATGCATGAAACTGCCTTTAATTTTAAGTTATTAGCCACTAACGGCGTTGTTGTCAGTAAAAGGAAATGCGTAGGGTCCACGGAGTTAGCGCTCAGTTGGGCTCCTGGGCCTGAAAAAGCATTCATATAAGATACAAATATACAAAGTCGTAAAATAATTTGCATATTTAGTATCTAACCTATGCTTTCCAGTAGCTAAAGTATGTCACCAGCGAAAGCAGCATATTTAAAACGACACAAACGAGAATGATAGATTTCTCAATTATATTTACACACTTAATAGCGGTGGGACCCCCTCGTGGAGGTTCCATTACGATTCTATATTATTCTTTATTTATTACTCTATATCCTAACTTATACCAAACCTATAATTTAACATTAATTCAAATTTTACTGATTCAATAAATATAGTCTCCATGATACGATTGGAATTCGACATGACGGATTATAAATGCCATTTGGATTCAATAAATTTTATAAAATTCGATTCAATATTTAAAAAAACAATGCTTCTCACAATTCTTCTGCTAACTCATCACTTCCTCTAAAATAGAACACACATTTAAAGAAAGTTGACGCAGCGGTACTTATGCTCCAACCGAGATCAGGCTGCGGCAAATCTCGAGCCGACGGGCACAAAAGTCGGGAAAAATTCAGTCGGGAGCCTTCGGCGGCATTAACTCAGTAATTACTGATTTATTCATATTTTCTATTCTGAAGATATAGGTCTAATTTGAATGATCAATGGTTAATACTCTTTTTTGCAAGCATTTCGTGTATTTATTATACTTTCTCATAGCTGTTTCAGGATTAATTATATACTTTACTCAACATTCGACAATATCAAAGGTTAAAATTCTATTTTTAGTAAAATTTGATAACATCATTTCATAAAAAATATGTAAGCATTTAAAAAAAATATTTCCATTTCTTTTTATACGATAATGATCTTTGGTTTTTATTTATTCGTTTTTGTTAGTTATTGAACATATTAAGTTATTTCAAAAACTTACGTAAAGTTTTAATTCAAATAATAATGAATATTACTTAGCTAAGTGATGCCTGTTTTTTTACTGAACTTGGTTCCGTGTTTGGTAATGTGTACAATTTATTTAAATACTCATCTTGATAAGTTTGCTTCACAATCTATTATTCCTGTATGTTTTAAATTAAATGTGTCGTTAACCAAGCATTTAATTCAAACGTGAGATCGAGAAGAGAACTCCTCTGGATATTCATTTATAATCATAGGCCGCAAAACCTTCAAGGAAGAATTTCTCGGGCAGATATTATGATAAGCATGAAATAGTTATTCGTCTTCCTTAAAAATTTTGAAGCCGTTAATTTCGCAAACCCAGCGAATATCCCTCTTGGAGGTTAGCTGGCTATTTTGGAGAGGCGACCGACATGGGATGCCAGTACTCCAGCCAACACAAAAAGTCGATTCCCCGAGTTCTTTAGAGCTTCATTAATCAACACCAATTATAATATTCGATCCCGAGGTTATTGAACATCGATGGATAGCTTGAGAATGAACTTCCTATGGTGGACACCCAAAATATTTAACGGTTTAGGAACCAAATAATATTATGGGTCGTACTATTGTAAATGCGTTAAATTAGGCCCATTCTGCACCAAGGGAGGAGTGAAAGATTTTTCTGTCCAGATAAACAAGAATTTTCTATGACTCAAGTTCAAATTCCAATTCCGAGAAGACTGCTTTCATGATAACAGCCACATTCTATTGAGGTTTCCAACAGCAGAGAAACACGAAGGCTGACTCACTCTCGCTAGCTCTAATTAACTCTCGGAAACGAAATTTTGCGGAACAGGTACAAACTGTTACAGAACAATCCTAACAATAGCAGAAATCCTTGTAACATTACACATTTATTCATTGACGCGACTGGTTTCAACGTTGATGTGTCCTTATCAACTTCCTTTGAGTCGATTGAGATTAGTGAGGAGTATGGTATTGTTTCTCGCTCTCACCAGAATGTAGCGGCGGGACTGATTGAAGTAAAAATGAGACATGCATATGAATTATTTCCTGACAATAGAGAGTACCGCCTCGCTTACTCCGCAGCTAGAATCAACGCGACAATCCTTTGTAATGCATTTCGTAAGCTCGAATTATTGGTAGCTGTGTACCCCACGCTTTTTCGTGTGTTTTTTTGTAAATCCACCAACACATACATTTATAGAACGCATATCCCGATTTCCCCATGCCAAGACAGCGACATGTTCCAGAAGCACTGGCGCGAACGATGGGGGGATGGGAAAGAAGTTAGGAGTGGATAGTGGGGAGGTGGGAGAAAATTAATGAAGGAGGAAGAGAGGGAGGAGTCAGAAGGTGGGGCCAGGGGAGGAGAGAGCCAGATTAGGTATACAGCATAGAGGGAGCACCATACTGGCGCAGCATGCTGGCGAATAATTAAACAATACTGAGATTGGATATTCTGCATTTGGGTAAAAAAAATCAATTGAAAAAGGTGGAATCACCAAGTTTTACCAATAAAATTGATGTGACAATATCGCTGACGTGTTTCAAGTGTGATTGGGTCCCACCAAGTTACGTCTAAGGCTACGAGTTACGAAGATCACTTGTAGAGAGCACTTCTCAAAATGGTGTCGGCGACACAAGTTTTACCTAAGCGTTAAATTAAAACACCTTTATTTAGTCAGGAGGAAGAAATATAATTTGGATATGTTAGATGTTGAAGCACTTCATCAGTTATGTTTGATAGTTATGGTCATTTAGAACTACTGTCTGCCACGTGCAGGCCTAGGGAAAATGCACACAGGACGAATGAGAGGATCAGCCATCCGAATTCAAGCCGTTGATTAACTTCGTTGACTGAGCGCGAACGGACACACCGCGTTTCTATCGTGATATGTAATGCATATTTTCGCAGTTATTTGTGGTGCACCAATACATTTTATCATACGATTTGATGTAAGACTATAAAATATATAATTTCAAAGAACAGCTTGAAAGAGTTGCAACAAAAAGAAAATGGTTCAATAACCTGATACTTTCTTACACCCTCCTATTGACGAGGGAAAGGGCTTTCTAGGCTTATGGTTGTGAGCAGATAGTCATACCATCAGGATAACTGATACAATTTTCACTCGGCAACTATCGAGCCCTTCGTTGTTAGTTATCATTAATACACATAAGTTTACAATTTAAAATGTATTTTAAATGTATTTACAACAAGCCTGCTCAGCAGTCTTTCAGTACGGGAACGGAAATATCCGAACATTACCCTGAAATTAGCAGCTGCAGAGAAAGACCAGAATTTACCATACTACGGCCCCCGGGAATGGTGTGGCCTGCCATACACTATGACCCAGCCCGTGAAGATATTTCCAATTACTCATTACCTACTTCATTATTTAATGTGAGACTATTCTCGTTTAGGTGGCGGCAAGTCAACATATTCCTGAATAATAAATTAACAAAATGTCTATCGATTAAAAAAATTGATAAAAATTATGGTATAAATTTGTAATTTTTTCATAAAAATATTTTTATTCATGGCTATAGGTTTATAAAAAATATAAGGCCAGCCTACTGCCAGGCTGGCCTTATATTTTTACCAGCTACTATATCTATCTGGCCTGCCGAAGCAAAAAGGGTTGAGCACCACTGTCTTAGATGACGCGCGGTTCTTGAGGACGCTCCTCTGTGAGCGTAATGAAACGCTTCACCCCCTCTGGGCGCCCTCCGCTGCGCGCTTGTCTCAACAATACCTGCGCCCGCGTTCCTTTCCCCTGGGTGTTCAAAGAGGGGAGGAGTGGTGTTTGTATGTGGCGCCTGCACCGACCCGACGTATAAACGAACGCTGGCTCCACCGCTCAATCAACCACCATGATACAACTCAAGGGGAAGGGGAAGAATTATGGAAAGGGTAAGAGAGGGTGGGGGGATGCGCAGATAGGCTTAGGTAGTTACAGGGAGATTTTTCTCTAGTCATATTGGAGATCACAGTTAAATTTAATTTTAAATCTTAAGCAGTTGTAAGAAGCAAGGAGTTGCATATAGTAACATTAATGACGCAGAAACTTTTTTATTTATGAACAGCACATTAATCAACTAAAATACATATTTGAAGCTTTAACCTAATTTCTTTTGCCCCCGAACGAGGAAAAAGCCTGCACAACAGAATGGTTTTTTGCGATTTTATAAGATTATGCTCAGAGTAATCGATTTAGTTTTGGAAATAATTCAGAAAATATAAGAAATACTAACCGTCACATTCCTAACGCTGGCAATAAGTCAGAACTTCCTATGAAATTATATCTCACTGCAGCGCAAAGCAGAACCAAATCCCAGAGAAAGCGGCTTCAACTATTTGTATATATCTTGAAAAGTGTAGCGAAAAGTGGCTAATGATTCGACATAGTTTGAAATGTGATATCTTTTTCATTAAAATGAGATCAAATGCATTGCATTTTAAGAGTACTGATATCTCCTTCAGCTACCTTAAACGAGTAAAAGGGTTACAGAAAACACGCACTAATGGCATTACTCGCAAAATGGCCCCGATCACGACTGAGTACCTACCAGCCGAGACGTGCATATTCCGAAAAGTTGGTCGGTTATTTGAAGAGGCGACCAACAGCTGAAGTCATTTGCGTCATGGATGATAGGTATAAGGCAAATATAATAATAAAATTAAAAAAAAATATAAGAAATAAATTGTTTAATAAAAGAAAGAAAACTAGTTCAAATCCTAATAATAATAAAAGTAAAAAATGGAAGAAAAGGAAATTGGAAAGAGAAACTAATTTTTAACTTGGAGACGACTTACCTAAGAAGACCAAGGAGGGGGATTATATGAGTAAAATTGGTGTGGGACGCCCTGCTAAAAATTTCCGTACAAACTGTTCTGTAGAACGTAAGGAATTCTACGGAAATCATCGTTATTTCCGTAGAAAGAGTTCCTTTTCTAAGGAATTGTAAGGAACAAGGGCTCATGTTCCGTAGAAATAATTTCGGTAGAATTAAATGTACACCACTGCAAACTAGTTCCGTACAATATGATCTGTAGAACGTAAGGAATTCTACGGAAATCGTCGTGCTTTCCAAAGAACGAGCTCCTTTTCTAAGGATTTATACAGAGCATGAGTTCACATACATATGTTTCGTAGCTATTTTCAGTAGAATTAATCAACGGAAACTCTACTCTACTGCTTATAACTATAGTAACTAACTTTACAGGGAAATAAAATCAGCCTTCTAAACTGCCAGACTACCACTTGTTAGTATTAGTTAGTAAAAATCTTGTTTATTCTCAGTAATATTGCATTTATATTCGTACTACGTGGCAATTGCCAAATCAAAATTGCAATAACGCGTTAAGGTGAAGGAGGCCATAAAGGACCAAGTGACTACACGATTGAGCGGGATTAAAAGATGATGGCTAGGATAGGTATGGAGCGCATGAAGAATCAGAGGTATAACGCTCGGCTAAGGCCGCAGGCAAAAACTTTAGAATAACAGTTTCATAACACTTTAAAATACTGGCAAAATCTATGCAGTGGGTCTATACCTCCAAACCAACTCAAGTTAACGGTCGCCACCTGTGGTTGTCTACTGGGGTGGTAGAAGCCCAATGGGAAACTGTAAAGGCGGCACTGACAAAAATGGAGTGGGGAACGATTATCCTTGGGTGGGGATGGAAAAGGTCCACTCCGTTGTCAATGCAGGCTTAAACGCTTAACATTACTATAGGCTTAATACGAAAACAGCATCAGTTGTTATTGATTTTTTGCGTATATGAAAGATGATTCTTTGATTTAAGTGGGCTGAAAATCCTCATTTCGGAATCTAGCCTTCGAAACGTGCCCCGGAATATTAACAAAATATTTTGTAAAAACCAAAGTTTTGCTTTTTTTATAAAAAACAAAACCACTTCATGATAAAGTTACTCCACTTAAATCAACAAATGACTCTTCATCTACAGAAGACAAAAATTGCATGTATCCAGCTGTCACGGCAAACCCACTACTGGATTAGAGGGAAACGTCTAAAACGAGCTTCTTAGCCCCGGTACAGAGCCACCTTAAGTGGAGTTGCCAATTAGTAATTTACGATTGTACGGGTATCGTATTTCCGCAAGCAAACTGGATAATAACAGAGGCGTAATAAGTCCTCTCACCCAAGTTGGTCAGTGAATTAATCCTTTGGATGCTTTCTCTCCTCTTTTTTTTGTCTCAGGGCTTTGACCTCTTCCTCTCTTTCTTTTTCGACGAACATTGCCAATTATGGCTATTTCTTACCTTTCGAGGATTTATCTATCCTCAATATCCGTTTAATATCAACCCCCATCAACATAGTAACTTGATAAGTACCACAAGGTTCGTTCGCAAACATTCACTTTTATAATCATTGCCAGACAAGAGAAAAAAATAACATCGCTTTCATACAACACCAATTGCCTATATAAAAAGTAAAGGAGAAAACCCTGAATAAACTTCACAGTGGCAGGCTTTACTTTATAGAAGTTACTTATATTAGTACTCATGATTAAGGTAAACTTAGTACTTTTAGACAAAACTTTTTTCTACAACATTAGGTATGTAGAAAAGTACTAAGTTTGTCTTAATCATGAGTACTAATATGAGAAAACCCTGGCTAAACTCATGTGATTACAAATCTGGTAGGCAACCTGGCGGCAATTCTTTCACTACGCAATTCGAACGAGATAACTTCTGTAAATAAAATGCAATTGAATTACGTCACACTATAAAGACAATGCCTTATTTATCATAGAATACCAAAATATCAGCCAATTATTTCTAAGATGTCACATCTCCCCGATATATTTGTCGAGAATCAGAAGCCATTTTCCATGGGGTATTTTACAGCTGTGCGCTCCAGAGAGACATTGTTTTAAAAAATCGGGAAGTTTTGAAGCAAAGATAGTATCGGAAATGTAACGGTGTGTGTGTCGAATATTTCCTTTTTTTTCAAATAAATTTATTACTGATAAGGTTGAAGAGTTTAAAGCAATTTTCCACTTATAAAAGTAAAAAAAAGACTATTGTGGCGTGGTTGGCGGCCGCAACATCATTGGTGGGAGCGTATCGCGGATTTGGTTAAATGAGATAGAGAGATGGTTTGGTACACGTTTTTATTTAGCCCTTTTTAGTTGACACAAAATGGGCTCAGGCACCGGGATGTAGGGGCGAATAATCACCTACGGCGACTCCAAGGAGGTCGGGACGGCCTTAGACCCACGGCTCGGAGCTCTGTCGACGGGCAACGGCAACGCGTGCGGAGAAGTCTGCGTGCGACGGCGGAGACGCGGGGGTGGCTCGGGACGACGGAAGGGGGATGGGACAAGGCTGGGCGTCTCGGGGGGTAGGCGAGGGAGAGATGGGATTCGGCTAGGGTCGGAGGATCGACCCGTGACCAAGGAGGGAGACTGAGGGTGGTCGGAAGTACAACCCGCTGCTCAGAGGAGGTGGTAACGGCCAACGGGGGGAAGGACGGGGAGGAGAACGCCGCCTGCTTCGAAATCGCCTCGATGTTTTACACATCATCTTCAGGTCGAAACCTAGGTCGTAATAAATTCTTTTTTTTTACTTTTATTTGTGGAAAATTACTTTCAACTCTTCAAACTTATCATGTTGAAATTCCATGCCAAATCGCCTGAATCTTCGAAATTTATTACTCACTGTAATACTTCTCATTCAAAATTGAAGAAACAAATTTAGGTGTGAAGGCGTTTTCAGAGAATGGTGGGAAAAAAGCGAGTCCTCTTAAAGAATTCACGCACTTTTATTTAGTTTATTACAGAGCATTTCAGTCACGAAAACGATATTTTTCCGTCATTAGTACTTCTATATTTACTTCATGCTTCTTACATTGGCTTTAATTTTAAAACAGAATTCGAACACTGGGAATAAAGAAAAATCTCGGTCAACCTAAGTTGAAGTGCGAGATTTTTTAAGCTTCTGTTGCAAAAAAATGGCAATCTGTAATCTGGAAGGAAAAATCAAATTTTATCTACCATAATATGTTAGCAAAAGGATGGCAAATATCTTTATTAGTAATTATTTTAGTAAGTATTAAAGGAGATTCCGAGCACACAACGATCTTTCTTCACTCATTCATTCATCAAATCTACATGCTACATTGTAATTACATATTCTACACTTGACTAGCCAGAAAGACTCATACATTCTTTACATAGACTAAACGGATTATCGGCCCCGTTTTAGCAGTTGAAAGAAAACGGAAAAATCTCTCGAGTCGGAGACGAAGGGAAAATGTTTAAGACGTATTCTCAAACATTGGACATCATGAAAAAACGATTAAATTTAGCCGTTGCAAATCGAAATTCAATTACTTTTGTGCACACGGAAAACGATTTTAATGGAAATGCCTCCACGGTAATATCATTTTCAGAAGGTCAAAAATTATAAACAAGTCCAAAAAGGACCAATAGATTTCTGAAGATGGATTCTGAGACAGATTCTTAAGAATGAAACATAAGAGGAGACCAATTTAATGTCATTACGATTTAATATCGAATTACAGTCACTTCCGATACACTTGGACGATGCAAAAGGAAATGCCACTGCGTTTGGAATATGCCGATCGTCGGAAAAGGTTCGCATGCACTACCTCAAGGGCAAACAATGCATTTTTAAAATTCCCCGTTTCATTTTTAGTCCCGTTACCGGGATTCCTGAGATAGGAAAACCGTTTCTGCTCAACTTGGAAAAAGGAAAAGAGGCACAAGTAGAGGGAAAGAGAACTTCATCATATGTTTGTACGCATTAGTTATGCGTAGAGGACGGAACCCGGGACTCGTAATGAAGTGTTCTTCACTTGGCATTCAAGTAGAGATCGGGATTTCAGTTTTTACTGCAATTTCACTGTCGCTGCTTGGATTCGAACTCTATGTAATCGCGATAGGAAGCCACCAAGCCAACCCTGTCACCTCGAAGTAGGCAGATGGAGTAAGTAAAGACTGGGGATGGGATACTTATGGGATAATAGCATTATGTCTCATAAAAATCGTTAGAATTGTTTCCGAAAAAAGTTTGCATATATACCTACATACAGTTATCACTCGAATAACAGTAAAGGATCATGGGGAAAAATAAAGGTGCTAGGATTCCAAATTTAATTCATAGGTAATCATAACATTTCAATACCCAAATTCTAATCCTGCATAACATATGTAATATAGTGCTGACAGTAAATAGACGAGTATAAGGATTACAACCTCCCACTTACCCTTAAGGGTTAACTCCCTATTCTCATCTTTTGATCCGAGATAACAGTTAATGTGCTAAAAATCTGTTAAGAGATGTGCATAATTAATTCTGGAAAGTTACAACATTGATGAGAAAACTGCGTCGTTTTTCCGAACAAATCACTACTGACTTCTTTACCATTTTCCAAGATAGTAGTCTTCCATTTACTTTTTTTTTGCTAATATGTCATTTCCCTCTACATTTAAAGTAAGTACGCAGACGTTGGTGGAATATGAAATTAATTCCCATTTTCTGTTAGAGGTACTTAGACCTTTCCTCTTTAAGAGGGTGGTCACGTCGGTTTTTAAAGCGCTTGGTCCCCAAATCCTCCTACACCATGCACCTCTTCTTACACGCTCCACCCCCTTGCAACTCCCCCTTACACCCCTTAAAACCCCCTCTAAACGCTCCACCCCTCCCCTTCCCCCCAGCAATCGGAGTCGCCTATCAGTCTTCCGAGAAACCCATAGCCTCTTTGGTACTCATTTTTAAACTTAAAAGAAATCCTCTCCCCTCCCCCTTCCCCACCCACCAACTATCCTTTCCACAGCATAAGCCCAGGCTACATATTTCCACCCAACCTACCGCTAAATGCACATGAGTATGCCACAGTGTGGTGAAACGCGCGTCGTGCCAGCGTAATAAAGTTTTGTGGAAATAACAAAGGAGGTTTTCTCATCATGGATATCCATAATTTCCACGAGGTCAGGCCTGATATCATCAGTTTTAGTAGATTTTCCTATTCATCAAACGTATTTCTTTCAATCCTATAAATATCAATGACGAAAAAACTTTATTTTTATGACTGAACTTCTTAGTAATCAACTAATAGTACGTACAAATTAGAAGTTCTAATTTAACTAATGGCCGGAAGTACAAATATTTAGCTATGGGATTGATAATTATGTTACCCAGGAAGTTACAAAATTCGGGTTGCAAGTACAGTCCGTCTCGCAACTTATCTCTCAGTAGCCATTGCTTCGGATGTTTGGTCAACTCTCATTCTGCTGAATATAATTTATGAATATTCCTTTTATGTATATAAATTACTTAGGCATATTATTAATAGTGAACCTAAGTAAATAAACTCGTAATTCGTCGAATAATAAGTCTTTTATCATGTTATTGAGTTTCCAAGAGGTACATCGTGTATCCGCCATCTTGATTCCTTATGGAACTCATAAGTATTAAACTCCATTTCGTCAAGCCGAATAGGCTATGAGACCATTTAAAAAACCAATAAATTTAAATAATGTTTCTGAAACGCATACTGAGCAAATTTCTTGAATTATGGATTTCATAATTATAGTGGATACATAAGTACTGCCTCTGCAACCGGCCATAATTGTTTTACTCCGTACGCTGAAAACGGTTTCACGACTATAAGTTATTTTTTTGCAATTTTATGAGAAATATTACGTTGACCAATAAATTCATTTTTAGAAATGATAAAGAAAATTTATGAAATACACACCATTACATTTCTGGCGCGATCTTGGCGTCAGCACTTTCTCATTTTCTTTAATAATTGCCTCTCTGGAGCGCACATCCATCCGTATCAAATCCCATCGAAAGTGGCTTATATTTTTTTGTTGGCACATATCTCGTAAAAATTGCGTCATGATATTTTGGTGCCATTAGAATGATGAGATCGTTTTCATTATTACGAATCCAAAATTATTCACTTTTATGAGTCATATTTTCTCCTTCAAACAACCCTTTTGCTATTTTCTTTCACATATCCTAAGTATCACTCCAAGATTTGTCCATAATGTTGCTCCACATCCTTCGGTTCATCACCGACCATTTAAATTGAAGCCAGCAATATTTCTATACATTGCTATTTTACACGTAAATATGCATGTGGAGGTAGCGTCCCGGGAAATTTGCCATGCCATGTTTTGTCTCGTGGGGATGATCGCTGAGGAATCCGGCGCGGCAAACTCGCTGCTTGGTATGAAGCCGGTGAATAATACTATCACGTAGCACAAAAGGATGATGCCTCCTCCTTTGAGAGAGGAGCAGTAGCCGACTCACCGACGACTCCGTAGAGATTTGAAGTTTGCGATAGGAGTGGCTATTCTTGGGAGGGAAAGTGAGGGAAACTTCACAATTGAGGACGGGTCTCGAAGGGAGGAGAGGAAAACTTCGAAAAGTTGGCAAACACCAAACATGCCTAGAAATGTGGAAACCATGAGAAGCTATGGTTTTCGACGTTACTTTATGGAATTGGTACACGCCACTAAATGAATGTGTACTTTCTATATTCCATATTTTTTTAAATTCCAACCATGATTTCGACAGTCATTGTCATTTAAATGACAATGATTTTCGAAACCTTAGTAGAGCGGAATATAGAAAGTATGGATTCATAAAGTGATCACGGTAATCAGAAAGCGCTATAGACCCGATAGATGATTTCTGGGCATCGTTAATACATACAAAAATGGACACATATAAGCGTATTCATAGCCAGGTGGTTTGAGCGACATCAATTTACATACAATTCAACGAATTTGGCCTCATTTTTTATGACAAAGATCTCATCTTTCCAGTGATACCAAAATATCAGCAATTTTTAGACGACTTTTTGAGACATTCGCAAAAAAAATAGATGCCATATTCCATGGGATATGGTACGGCTACGCGCTGTACAAGAAGATGTTCATTGTCTCCGGCGTCACGTTGTGGAAGTGAGACATACTGGGTAAGTAAAAAGCAGTATCCCTTTTCCATAATTTGTATTTAAGAAGTAAAAATTACACAACACTGGCTTCCGCTGATTGTGGCTTGGTAAGCCGAAATACGTGTCGTATTTTTATCATTTGAATTTTTTTACAGAATTGAAAGAAAAAATACTTCGGTTGTGAAGGCGTATTCAGCGCACGGTGTGTGACTAAAGAGTCAAGTTAAAGCCTTATATATGCATGTTGAGTTAATTAGAAAGAATTTCAGTAATATAATGTAATGTTTTTGCATAATAAATATTACAATATTTACTTCATGTATCTGGCAGCAGCTTAAATTTAATAATTAAATTATAAAATGGTCTCTAATATGACTACGGAAAATCTCAATCAATTTTCATTACAATGGTTTAGAAATGTACACTGCAACTTGCACGTAAAACGTAAACCGTCAGATAACACATAATGTCATTAGGAAGTAATATTTTTAAATATTAATCTGTACTTTTCTTTAGCTGTCTTATATTTGTGTGATTGTAATTTAAACTTATTTTTCATCAGATGATTAAGGGAAATTAAGCATATTATTACAAGGATTGAATGAATGTTATATGAATGAATGTTATATGAATAAATGAAATAAAATATTAATGTTAAATGATAAAGCCCTATATATCAGCATCAATATATCAGCCCTAGGAACTTTTCACCAGGGTAACTGAAGCTGATATATGAGTTAGTTATAAGACAACCGAGAAGAGGGCTCAAGTGTTTCATTTGGGCCAGGGAAAAAAAACAATTTTTTCACCCTGAGACACCTCTGTCTCTTCCATTTCGCTCCTCATAGCAGGGGATAAAGGCAAACGTGTATTTCTCCATTCAAGCTGTCGGGAAACATACCAATCACCTTAACCGAGCGGCCAATTGACCTCCGTGAATCTTAATAATTGTCCATCTGACCCACTTGCAAAACTCTCAATGCCTTACAGAGCCTAAATACGGTTATGAAAAAATCATCAGCGACAAATTTTCTTCAATTTAATCATAGTGACTTCCAGACAAGAACTATTTTCGAACTAAATAATCGAACTTTGAGCATTATTTCATTTACTTCAATCAAAACTAGTTGACGCTATAGCTCAACAAAGATAGTACTTTTGATCGCTAAGCATTAACTAGGAAGAGAACTGACCCGATATTTTTCGTGAAAAACACTCCATCAATACCATTTCTTTCCCTAGTCATATTGATACCCTGTTCCCCCAATATTTTGGAAGAATGATTCATGTTA
This sequence comes from Pyrrhosoma nymphula, assembly GCA_963573305.1. Lineage (NCBI taxonomy): Eukaryota > Metazoa > Arthropoda > Insecta > Odonata > Coenagrionidae > Pyrrhosoma > Pyrrhosoma nymphula. The sequence continues at coordinate 138,763,980 of OY754329.1, read as the reverse complement.
TGGTATTTATCAACTATTTCATGCATAGAATTAAATTAAATGATACACGGTCATCAGACCCACTTCTTCTCTATTCACGCAAGCCAATTAAAAAGTAGTGTTCGCTAAACTTATCTAGGGACAATGTTCATATCTTATCCACTGCCAGGTCCTGGAACATTTTTCAAAACCTCCTTCGTAACTTACGGCATAGAATTACGACGCAAATTGATAAGATTGCACTCCAAACAATTCTCATCAGCCGAGTACATGAAAGAGATTTTACTCATTGGTTCACTAACTATTCACTAAACACGATGCGCCGATTGGAAAATCGTCGTCGTATCGCACCCGGCGTCGATATTGGGATACTCGCATTAAAAGGCGCGAAGGGGTCCTCATTTTTACGTCCCATCTGACGGATGAAGTAATACACTTGAAATACTCTCAACATAGCACACATGTACGGAATCTGGATTCCGTGGAAAAATCTGGATCATAAATTAAATTTTACCCAGGTCATGAATCAAATTGATATGAATGAATTAAGATTCTCATCATCATTTCATTCTTCTGTAACACCTGGATCCATTAATAATTCTCTCGACTTTGGACTGTAGTATGTACATCCTCCAATATTCACTACCTTACCCTACCCAGTTTTACCCTCATTACTTTTATGTTCACGAGTTAACTTTTTACCTGCATTCTAATTTAGATGTTCCTGCAGAAATAAAACGTATCTGGAACAAAAATCGTTTGCCAAATTTCGAACTTCTTAGAGCTAAGACCTCATAGAGTTTAGGCTTCGTAGACCAGCTCTGGTTGGTAATATTGGGAAGGCGGCCGTCAACTAAAGTCATTTGCGCCATTGAGGACGGGCGAGTTGGTAGGAGAAAATAACCACCACCAACGGGATGTGAACTGGTCCCTTCGAAATGGTGAACCACGCGCGACAATGGCGCGACCATGTTCTCCATAGCGCGGCCGCTCACTCTATCGTAATTTTTCAACTGCGCTCTGGGGAGCGAAAAAAATCGTCATTCTTGTAATTTTTTCAGATTTTTCGAACCACTAGTTAGTTCTTAATGAAACAACCAATGGTATTTTGTATCCACTATTGATTTTTGTAAAGTAATTATCAATTTTCGGCACAGTGAATGATTTATGTTGTTTTCCACGTTCGTGTAATTTTGTTAGACAAAGAAGAGTCGGTTAATCCCAAACAGGATGTTATCCTAAGGGGAACCTATGTCCCTCGTTTTGAATTTTTATAATTTTTTTGTGTATGAGCTTATACGAGGAAGAAATAAAAAAATAATATAGTTGGACGAAGCCTCCATTAACCCAGTTACCATTATACACGTAATTATTCTCGAAGTTGCATCAATATAGTCGTAAGAATATATATAGTTCCAGAAAACGCTTTAAAACATGAGTCTCGGCTGTCTGCATATAAGGAAATACGACAGAAAGCAACGAGCCAATGGCTGGGCGTTCTGGTTGAACAAATATCGTAGCGAAAACAAAGCTCAATACAACGTAATTATTTAATTAAATAAACATGATTTGGTGCTGATTACTCAAATATGATATTATGGAAACAATTTACCATAAGGAATATATTTTCAATCAATTCACCAATTAAATTAATTCATGCAAACACGTAATTGATGGAATGCATTTTTAGGACAGCAACTGTGAGCATTGCCCACCTAGAGCTGGTTGAGCTTTGGATAACTATAACGACAACAAGAAATAAGGAACCGTGATCCCACCCTAGGACACTATCCACCAGACCAGATCCCTGCGCATAGAATGAGCGCGTTTCACACACGCCCATAAATCCCCTCAAGATACAGGCAGTCCCCGAGTTACGTAATAGATGCGTTTCGATACTAGCAGCTTAAGTCGAAATTTACGGAAGTCAAAAAATACAATAGTCGAAAATTACTCCGTAACTGAGTCTGTGCTCTAAAAATTACGGTCGATTCGGAGAGATACGGGGAATAATTTTTGGCCAAACTTCATTCAGTTCACTGCAAAAATCAAGAACTCTTATTGTCGGTTACCTATATTGTGAAATTCAAAGGCTGGTATAAAACTTTCGCTTGATAGTGATTCTTTTTTTTATGAAGTTCCCTTCGTGTATCTATTTGGTATCTATTTCGGCGCAGAAAGTATACGACCCTGAGTTTGAGACTTAATATCTCTAAAACGGCTCGGCAAATTTTTATGAAGTTGACATCAACATTTAGCTTGTTTCATTCCACGTTAAGCGACTACTAGAAAACTTTAAAAAAATATATAATAAGAGTTCGTTACTTAGGATAAAAGGAAAAAAGAGCCAATTTTTTGGCCCGCGAGAAGCCATATCCAACTTTCGGGGATTACTACAATACCGTTGATTCGATGGGAGTCAAACTTAAGCACCTTATTTCTCAATCTTCTATTAGTGCTTTTGTAAAATTTAAAAGATCTAACTTTAATTTTTTAAATATTGACTTTATTTTTGCGGAAAAACTTTATCTCCCTTCTCAAGGCATGTAGAGAGATTTGCATAACTCCATTGGCTAAATCGCCAAATAAAATTATGAAATGCCAGATATAGAAATATTATAATTTACAAATATGAAACGCCAGGTATGAAGTCACCACCTGCCACGCGCCCTTGACGTGGCTTGCAGTGTACCAAGTAATGTAGATGTAATATCGGAGACGGCCGCAGATGAATTATCTCGCGCGTTTTCACAAAGACACACCTTGGAGGCGGAAGGCTAGGTGACCACCGACTATTCCTTCCGCTGATGAGGGAGTTCACAGGATTCTTCCGCTCGCAGGTGGGCGGGACATGGGAGGAGTTGCAGGGGATCGGTGAAGGGGTGGCGAATCGAAGAGACGGCGCCCGTTTCTCCACAAGCGTAACGACTGATTGTCAGAAACTGGTGCTAAACGTCGCCATGAAATCAAAATATAAGAGGACGGTGACAACTCGTTTGATATTATTAAATCAGTGGGAGGTTAATCCCTCGAAAAATCGGCAATCTTGCCAAAATATTTTCCGAAAAGTCGACCCGGAATCCTCCGACTGAAACGTAAGCCTATTGGGTGTATGACGGTTTTGGCTTCATAACCATTTCTAAGTATGAACTATAGTTCTAGTTGAATGATAGACGCAATGTACATTTCCATCGAAATTTATAAAAGTACGACTAGTTTTCGTAAGGCGTTTAAACTAGCCGCACCTGAATAAATTTTGGTAGAAATATTCATCGTGTTTTTTTTTAAAGTTAAAAACGAATGTCCACTAAGTTCAGCCTGAACCCATAGAATATAGCTCATGGTTCGTAGGGGAACATGATAATTGAAAATTAGCAGTCTTAAACATATTTACATAGTTTAGCGTTTCGACTATTTTCCATGCGTTTTATTTTTGTTTTTGACATATTTATTTCAATCATCATATTCATATTCAAACAATGAAGTTCCACAAAATATCAGCCGCTTTCATCAACTATATAGTTCCAGGTGTTTATATTTTTGGTGAGGAATTTAAACGTAATTTTTCTCAGCTACCACCCGCCGGAACTCAGTTACCTACTCTGTACATTTACAGTCTCCCCGTATAAACCCAAAACTTAATCAGTTGTATAAACTTTTAGAAGTATCGAGCGCAGTCCTATTCACCGATCAGAAAAATATTGATACGACAACAGTACCGTTTCACGAATTGGAGAGAAATAAAATAAAGGAATAAGCACACAGTTCAATGATGTGGACAAGGGAATGTTAAACAATTGAATATATTCCATCCTATGACCGCTTGCGAAATATTCAGAAAAGAATTCAAAATCTATTATCGATTCCTGACGCGTTGTATTCCAAGAAATTCCACTATATATATATATTGGCACAAAAATAATACGTAAGTGAATGATTATTTTCCACCAACAGCGAAAAATCCTTGATGCATGACAAATCGATGTTAACTCGATCCATACACAGACGAATTCAAAGAGGTAAAATCATGGAGATAGAGAGACAATCTTAAAATGTGGAACGTGATAAATTATAGTCCGCAGCATGAAAGCGTAAATTTCATAATCGAAGAAACAGCGATTTTGGGATAAAACTTTATTTATTGATGCTAAATCCAGCTGAAATCATTAAAACTTGCTTCCGAGAAAAGTACTCAGTGATAGAATATGGTATGCAAGAAAAATTTCCCCAGTAAAAAGTTTTGTTACAATCCTTAAAATTACACTAAATATCCCGAAAAACTAGAAAGGATCGATTACAGAAAAAATTTTGCCAGTAAATATATTGTACAACCGACAAAAAGGCATTTTTACGAAATATAATTTAACGAACTGTAGGCATTATTTAAAAAAAATCACTTTTTTCGCATTCTTTGCCCGCTCACTATTTCTTCACAGGTGAAAAAGAACTTTTTCACATGAAAATTCTAATCCTAACCTTTTTCAGGAAATCCTCAGTCCCGTGAGGCTCATCTTTTCTATGAGCGTGCCGCTCATTGCCTCCTTTCGTTCCCCTCCTCGCCGCTGAAGATGTCACGGCGACCACCAGCAACAAAATCCACAGAGAGTTCCACCGTACCCACTTAGTCATGATCCTGGAGCAACTGGTAGACGGCGGGGAAGGTTCGTTTTTTAGCAGGCATCTTACTATGTGACGTAGGCAACCCGACGGACGTCATGAGTTTTGACCACCAGAGGCATCTAGCGGCGGGAGTGTTCACCTGTTAGGAAACAAGCCAACATCACCGTGTGCAATTGTGAAGCGACGGGGTGGTTTGTGAATAACATGAGTTTCCGACGAGCGTGAAACGTAATCCTTGGAATTATTTATTAAATTTGGCGAATTTCGTTGAATTATTATTTTTTTAAATTATGTCGTTGTCGTAAATCAGTTAGTTGAAGTCAGCGATCCGTCAAAATGTCGAACATAGAATCACAAAACGAGGAGAGGGAAGTTCTTCTTGCAATTTACGATGGAGATCCAGCCTTTAAGGAATTAAGCTCTAATAAATATCAGTACAAAGTGAGTAGCCTGGTTAATATTGTTATGATTCGGTAATTAAATGTTTGAGAAAATTGTGGAGTCAACGATTTCCTTCGTTTTCAGTATGGTGAAGAAGGTGATCCAAAATCATTTCTTTTGGAGCTGTCTTGGGGTGAAACATATCCTTCGGATAAGCCCATCGTGAATATGGATACGTTCTATAATAAACACATGTAAGTCTCCAAATGTACTGATTTAATTTAAGTTTGACCTACGTGGCGGTCGCATTTCTCAGACTTTTTGAGACATGATTTGTGTTTTAAAGATAGTGAAATGATTCATTATTGAGATTGGTCTGTTTCTACAGAGTACAAGCGGTGAAGGACCATGTGGTTAATACGATAGGAAAGGAAGCTGAGCAATTCTTGGGGGAGGCTATGACTTATACATTGTTCGAGTGGGTGAAGGAGCATTTTGAAGAATTACTCTCTGCGCAACCAGAATCTCCTGTTACGGCATCATCGTCTCTGGCGGATGCAGTCAATCACCTAGATATATCGGAAAATGTGGTAATATGTGAAATTTAACATTTTTGGAATAATTAGACTACAACCACTGTATTTATTTATCATTCCTATGCTGATGGCTCAAAGTTCCTTGCAAATAACTGATAATAGCAGACACTGCTGGTCTGGAAGTAGCCGCCAATACGTCACTAGTGCCCTGTGTTTGTAAGATTGTTAACTAACATTTCGTTGGCATATGCTGATATAATCCGAGCTCTTACGTCAAGCCTTACCTACAGCATTGTTTATTCTATAATACTTATTTACTGCCTAATGAAGATTTTCGGATAATGTATCAACATGAACCTAATTTTATTATTCTACTTACGAGCTATGGGAGTAATACAGGATGAATATTCGAAACTAATTCGAAGTAAACCAAATGTATATCTTCGCCAAACCTTTGCTGTTGGGTTTGTGTAGTAATAGGCCGCCTGAAAATCAGGCTCTGCGATATATTTTATTCTCAAGGATTCTTATTCATTAGTGCCATAGTGGAAGTGGGTGAATTCGGTAAATTTTGCTAATGGATTTAAGTATGGCTTAACTTTTTATTCAGATTTATTCGAGGAAAATCTGGGGCTATACTTTTACGTATAATGATGAATCTTGCCTCATGGAGTTATGTCCAAACTATCACAGTAAATATATATGTATAAGTGTAAAAGTTAAAGCCTACCATAGCTTTAGATTTCTCAGATCGGATGTTGTCCTGAGGCTACAATTTCTTTGTAACAAGAACCAGTTTTTCAATAATTCAAGTTTTCTTTGCAATGCTTTAAATATTAATTTCCCCTTAAACAAAGTTGAGTGGTTTATCCATGATAGGTAAATTTTATCCCCTTTGCCTATGTCTGAATATTCCTGAAAAATGTGAAAAAATCATGAAAAATGTATACATAGGCTCCTTTTGATAGCTGATACTGGGAGACAAGTTGCTCCACACGGTAAAGAGGAAAGATTTTTCTTTAACATGGAATAAAGTCACTTTCTGCAGTAGGGACCCAAATATGCCATGCGACTTCAGTTGCTTTGCATGGTCAAAGAGGTACGGAACTTGAAAGAAATCATTCGTCTCCGGATTTTGATATCTAATTAAGTGCGTCTTTTTTTCATACACCAACATAATACTGGTATATTTATCCCTCTGTCTTCCTCTCAGAACTTAATCTTTCTTCTTCCACCTTACATGTTCATTGTGTCTGAAGGGACTTTTAAGTACAAGGAAATTATAATTTAAGTGGAAAAACCACTGCCTAATGGGGACTTATTATAATCCATCATTCTCATGCACTTACCTTTCTTCATGAAAAGCTATCTGTTGTAAACTTGTACACATTTTGCTAGGATCCCAAATGTGTGAATACTTATCTGCTAGCTCACAAGAGATGATGATCGTGCTAGAATTTTATTGCTGTGTGAAAAATTTTCGTAGGGAATAACACTTTTGATGTAGTGCGTTTACAAGAATTATTTCTCCATACTAAAATTACTGATTGGTGAGTTTGTACTCCAAAAATGTTCTTTTTGTGTGATACTTAGCAGAATATTTTTAGTGATTAATGTTTTTCACATCCCTGGTATTGAAGTATCAAAATCATCCCTTTCCCTTTTGTGGAATGCCTCTTCATGTAGGATTATGATACTCTTGGCAGTATTCTCAAGAGTGTATTTTTGGTAATTTTGGAGATGAGATGAGACTATTAATATTTGGTTTTTTCCTAGAAGTGCATTTTGTGGATCTGCATCTGTCTTGCAACATCTAGTTATCTCTCATACAATACAGGATTCAATATGGTTACAGTTGTTATGTTGCTCAAACATTTTTGAAACATCACAATTCTCCCTCTCTCATTTCTGAAGGAGGCCAAGGCCCCCAAGGTGAAGAAGGAGCAACTCAGCAAGGCACAGAAGCGAAAGCAGTGGGAACGTGTGGATGGGAAAGGTGAGAAACCAAGGGGTTGGGACTGGGTGGACATTGTCAAACATCTGTCTCAGAGTGGCTCAAAAGCCCCGGAAACTTCTGATCCTTGAAGTGGCTCACTCAGGCAGCGGCTGAAGTTGATTCACTGAAGGGGTGGGGCCAGCATCTAGCCACTGTGAAAGGGATTGTGCCGTTTGCCCTTGCACAATGGATGGGTTCTTTTCGTGATCAAGCTGTAAAATTTTGTGCTCAACGTGTTGGATGTGGTATTGTGTGTTCATCATATCAATGTGTATTTCCCCTACCCACAGAGATATGAAATCCCAGCTGCTCGAAAGTGATGATTCATAAATTGTGTACCTTGGGGGCACATAATCCTGCTTTGCACTACTTGTCTCAGAATATTGGGTGCCATTAAGAAGGAGTTCTTTATTGTTTTGGTGCTTGAATTGAACAAAATATTTGGATTGATTGGAAACAAAATTGAATCAAAATTTAATGTGTGTATATGAGATAGCAAATGGTTATTGTACTTCAATCAATGTTTTGGAATGTGTGAAAGTTCCTCATTGAAGCTTCCATGATGGCAAAAAAACCCCATCACAAGATGTGCCTTTCCTCTTTGTGGCTGGAGTAGTAACTATTTATAACTCTGAATTATTGTACAGAATGGATGTTGGAAAATTATATCACATTGTTTACAAATTGAGTGCTTTATTTAAAAAAATGAGTGTAGATTTGTGAATGGAATGACAGCAGATCACAGAATTCAGTGCATCATTAGTGAACTTACCAAGCATTGAAAATGCTTTCCGAGGTCTACGACTACCATAAACCCCTCCATTCATCAACGATTAGCTGATGATTTGCAGTTACCCACCCTGGAAAAATTCATTTGAAAGAATAGTTAAAACCAAAATTCAAACAGGTTAGTAGAATACCCACAGGTTTTACTTACCTTTGGCTTCTATCCCACCGATGAACTGATCAAGGTCTGCATCGACTAGCTCTTCAACCGAGAGCATGGCTTCAACAGGAAGGCTATGGCACTTGCCTAAGGGAGGGAGCAAAGTGTTCGTTGAGGTCATTCCCTGCATGTATACGTTCATTGATTCATGCAATCGTGCCAAAGGAGAGGTGATACTCTTTGTTTTAAAAATTGCCTGAAAAAGGAAAAAAAGAGAAGATTAATGATTCAGTAAACAGAAACAATGAACAAATTACAAAGCAATATAGGGAAAGAATAGAATATCCAGAATCTTCAAAAAACAATGCAAGCCTCAATTCAACACTAAACAGCCAATGCAGGCCAGGTCCGAAGGTTCTGCTGTGTTGGGTTATCTGGATGGTGATAACGTTTTGTAGCCTGCATTGGTTACAAAACACTATCACCATCCAGATAACCCAGAAACAATGGAACTGTCAGCACTACCGCGCTGCAAAAGCCTGAAGCAGAATTTAAAGCTTGAGAAAATTGTTCAGAAATGCATATCAGCTCTGAAATGAAATATGATGAGTTAATGAGCTCCATAAAACAATCCAGTGATAAAGAGTTGTAGTAATGTGTAGCAAACAATTGAGGTGAGTAGGTAAAAGATACCAGGAAATTTGGAGGAGAAAATTATACCACCTATAATAGACTAAACACCACATGAAATGAATAGCATAAATGATAGGCTTGCATGTTTAATGAAAAGTATCCAAGAAACAGTATATTAGTTCCACAAAAGTAGAGAAATGGAAAAACCAGCACCAAAAAAAGTGGATGAATTACAAAGTATTGCAACAAAATCATAAAATGACTCAGGATAAGTTGAAGGAAGAGATTTTTAACCATAAGTTCACATAAAATCCATTGTTTTAGGCGAGACTTCATGGAATTTGCTTAACATTTTCAAATAAGAAGAATAACACTAGTACCTCACATATTTTTATTATTTTACAAGACCTAGGTTTCAACATTTTGCGTCATCATTAGGTAAATTTTTACAAGAGACATAGATACAATAACCAGCACGATGGGACGGAGGAAAGGGGAAGATCTTGGGGTGATGTGGTCAGGGGTGGCTCCAGACCAGAGGTTTGGGGGGGGGGGGGGGCACCAGCAGCTCTGGGGAGGGGGTGTAGAATACCCCCAGGAAAAGGGGGGTTCGTGGGTCTCGCCCTGGAAATTCGTAAAAAGCTATGTCCAAAATGGTGCGTTATAAGTGGTTTGGAAGCAAAAGTTTGCCTTTTTAGGAGGTTTGGTGATTTCACCCAACTTAAGAGAATTCAATGAAACTTCCTAAAAGTATTAATAATATTGTTCTAAAGCTACCTGTAAAATTTCAGAATTATTTACCACAGGTTTTTTAAGATATTTGATCGAGAATCGGGCATGAAATTACACGTTCTTACACCTTTTCTTCTGCATCCTGCAAGTTATGCATCCATGTTCAAGTACCCGTCGTGCCAATTTCACATGATCTGCAACGTGCGCGAGGGATTTATTCAAGCGCTCGGAGAAAAATCTGTTGCATATACATTTTTTTATCGATGATATAAATTATCAAACATTGAATAATTACAAAAGGTTCTTTCTGATGAATAAAGCCTTCTTTCCCATAACAACCCAAGCATTTTCATGCTCACTTCCCGTTCAAATATCTTAAGAAATCTGCAGCAAATAATTCTGAAAAAAATCAGGTAGCTTTAAGACAACCAAATTAATGTTTCCAGTAAGTTTCATCGAATTCCTTTAAGTTGAGTAAAACCACTGAACCTCCTTAAGAAGAGCAAATTTTTACTAAATGCATATGTCCCTTTGATTACCACCAAGTCTCGACTAATTCCAAAATTATTTTGATTTGCGTTCACATTTAGCTTATGGTTTAAAAAAATTGTATTAGTTTGCATAAAATTTAACTGAATATAAAGTAAAATAACCAAAACTTCTCTTTCTGTTATTTATTAATGATTTGCCTTTAATCAATAATAGAATACAGGTAAAATCAGTCCTCTTCTCAGATGACACAACTTTCTTAAAATCAGCAAAAAATATTGGAGAATTGCATTACTATTGTCAAAACATACTAGATTTAGTCTGGAATTGGTGTCTCTCTAATAAACTGATGTTAAATAGTGCAAAAACTCAAGTAATGTTATTTAATTAATAAAGAGCAATGAGTTTGGCACTTTAACCCTAAACAATAGCACATTACATTTAACTAAAAGTAGCAGATTCTTACGATTACAAATTGAAAATACTGGGAATTAGTCTTTACATGGGTCAGAATTGTGTGCAAAATTGTCCCGAGTCTTATATAGTGTGAGGTTCCTCGAAGAATCCTTATCCCATATGGCATTGATATCAATTTATCATTGCAATTTCATAAGTAGAGTAGCATATGGCATTATATTTTGGGGATGAACTGTAACCCGTTGGACAAAATATTCAAGATACAAAAAAAGGCTGTAAGTTGTATCATGGGGAAGTCTAATACTTGTTCATGCAGACCTTTATTTAAAGAATTAAATTTGCTAACAGTGCCTCTGGTTAAGGAGAATTTTCATGACTTGCGTGTAAATAGTGATGTACATAACCACATAACAAGGTCTCATTACAATGTTCACGTTACCTTGCACAAAATACGCCTAACATCAAAAAGCCCCATGGCTATGGGAACAAAAATGTTCAATTTACTGCCCGCTGGTATTAATTCAGTCAACTGTATGAGAGAATATAAACTTTCTTTAAAGAAATTCCTTATACAAAAGTGTTATTACAATGTGAATGAATTTTTAAACGAAAAAAGATTAGTCAAACCATTGTAATTATTTTTTTATGTGTTAGGTGTCTTATATCTATGTAGTGTTAACTCATATGATCCTTGGACAATAAACAAATTAAATATTATTATAATAACAAAAAAGCAACAAAATAATTTAGGCTTTTAATTTGTCTATGACAGAGAAATACACCAGATTTGGGGGGGGGGGGACAATTGCCCCACAAATGGATGTGTTTTAGTTTTATGCGTGGAAGAAAGGAAGTTGAGGTAATAGTCTGGGTTGTGTGGAGTTTCTGCAGGTGTTAGGGTTTAGATGGGAGGGGAAGGTGGAAGATAAGCTCCCCCAAGGACAGAGACTCAACACTTTGGAACAGTTTGAAATTTTGATAAGTGTCTGGAGCAATGACGAAACTGTAAACAAATTCTTGTACTCCTCCCTTCTAGACCTTCCTTTCTTCCGCACTTGAGGCTCCCTACAGGGAATATCTCCACACCAAACCATACTTTTTTAGCCTCCCCCACCTTGGACAATCAGTGTTTGCGTGAGCATACGGGGAGCTACAGACACCTCAAGAAATTTTCTCCACCCTGACAATTACCCCACCTTGACAATTTCAGAACCATTACATCACCCCCAGAAACCTTCCCTTCCCCTCTCCCCCATCTTGCTGGTTTAATATACTTATGTCTTCTGTAAAAATGTACCTGATTATGGTGAACAATGTTGAAATCTAGGTCGTGAGTTAAATAAATGTACGTGGAATCACAAAGATATTCTTCTCATTTCAAAATAAGTTCACATGCTACCGATTCAAACCCAAGATGTTATACTTTCATTGATTTTTATGTGCAAGTAAATTGTTAATGCATGCAATGTTATTTTTCTCTTAATTTTCTTGTCTCCAGCCAATTGGTGAGTAAAAATCAGATGTAATTCAAGTTTATAAACTTCAGCTGCCAAATTTTCTAGAAAATTATGGCTTATGAAGAGTCATTTCACTGAAAACAGTCTGGAATTTCATTTAGGATAGTGGCATTTTCAAAACTCATTTTCGACAAAGACATTTTTTGGCCATATAACCAATAAATTATTGTACAGAAGATATAATTAAAATTACTTCCCATTTAGGCCAAAAATCCTTTAGCTAGGCATTAAAACTATTGTGCTACATCCCTAAGCACTTTAACTTGTCAAAAAACTCCATTGAAGAGGTTTCTAAAAGTATATAACTGAAAACATTAAAAAAAACAAAGATAGCAGTCACTCAGCTGCTACTTGTTAGTGTAAAAGATGGAATGCTGCCAGCAGGGATTTTTCAAGCAAAAAAGGAGGAAATGTAAAAAAAACTGAATGGAATATGATTCATTAGTCATGCCATCCAATAATCACTATGTATTCCAAACAAATCCAGTAAAAAAACTAATTTATATGCTTGTAAAATTTAAGGGATGTAGTTTACTCAAACTAGCCAACTATATACAGTCCTCCGTCAAATAGGACTGAAGTGTGGTTCTCTGCAAGCAGGAAATTAATAGCAGATCTTTCCCTCTTTGCTAAGAGGCCAAAATCAGAAATGTCTTCTTGAGAGTTCACCGTCGAATTGATCAGAATACAAATTTATTTCATGAAATATTTTTTAGCTAAGGAGTTGACTGGCAGGGAAGACATCTCATCCCAAGCCTATGTATTGCTCAAGCAGGCCAATTAAGAGTAGCAAGTGGACTGGGTGAGCATTTTGGGCAGAAAAGTGATGAAGAGCTGACTGTAAATGCTGGCATTATTCAACTTGCATGGAGTAGAAATGGTGGGTGGAGTAGGACTAAAAGCATGGAACTGATAAAGTCTGTTCAAGCATTAGTCAATCAGCTGGTAGGCCAAGGAGCTACAGTCATTGCTAAATATGTAACAAAATCAATGTGAGAAGAATGGGATGACGATCGATAATAAAATATGACCAAAAGATTTTGGGACCATCATCAAGATAACCCCTAAATCTTTTGATTCAAAATTTTGCAGTGTGTATTTATTGCATTATTGTTGAATTGCAGTGCGTATTGATTGCACTTAGGTATTTTTTTACTGAATATTCTGAGCATTTTCCTGGGATTCATAATTGCTTTTCCCATCCTTTCCACAATACCTTCATTACTCTCATTCAGTTTTATGAATGAGCATCCCTTTGATAAACTTAGATGAATTTCCATATTTTGAATCTCTGAATACTTGGTTGAAATAACCAATGATCCAAACATAATTATAGATTCACCAGTGATTATTTCATCAGTAATTGGCATCTATGAATACCAGAATTTGTAAATCAATTTCAATCAAGCTTACGTACTCCCATTTCTTGATTTTTGCAAGTTATAAATGAATGCTTAGGTTACTATGAATGTGAGCACAAAAGATTATATTTTTGCAAAAATATATGTGAATGCAGATTTTTTCACTTAATTCTAGATGTATGTACTATCATTCTCGGGTGGTTTGATACAAAGAGCTCCACCATGCTAATCCCTCTGATCCTATTTTTACAAGTAGGGGAAATCAGTGGTGACCATGAAGAATACTGAATAAACACAAACTCCATCCCATTTTTCCACAAGTTCAAAACTACCAAACAGAAGTAAGTAATCAGTACATACAAAGGAATGGTAGACGGGAATTTTTCATACCAGTGCAATTGTTTAGACACCGGGAAAGGAATAAGATGTGAAAGCAACATGTAATCAGAGCCATGCAGCCCTATGGGTGCAAGGCACCTGGCCAAGGTCATCTGAGCTGCAATAGCTGTAGATATAACACTTGGAAGTACCTACTGCATCACAAAGCATCAAGCTCCAGAGGACAGTAAAAGCAGCTATTGTGAGAATGGGTCTTAATAGGAGAGCACTAGAAAGGATCAACTGATGTTAATATATATTCAGTTTCATGACTGAAGAGGGAAAGGAGGATAGACCAGTCATATCCTATTTTTGCACACTGAACCGATGAACAAGCGATTAGTCACAAAAGACAGAAAACTCAAAGGAAATAGTTATAAAACCTTTCTCATCATGGTTCACACTTATAAGGTATTCTCATCCTCATAACCACAATTTACTACATTAGCATACTGTAACGTACTCGTACTCACATATAAGCAAACTCGCACATAGAAAAACATTCATGTATATTTTTTAAACCCCGGCAGCCAAATTGAACAGATTATTCTACTGTATTAATTTTGCATAATTAGAATGCCAATATTACAATTTCAGACCTATTTATTCATATTCAAAGAGTTACAATATTGCGCATTCCTCCATATTGAACACCAAGTGGCGGGATTTAACGACCACATGAAAATTACAACAATAGGTAAGAACCGGAACCATGCTAGTTTAGCGATCAACCCTAGTAGCACAAAAATATATTAGCAATCTTTTAAAAATATTTTTCAACATTACAAAAAACTTTTTAAACTTAATATTTTGGCAATATTTTAAACATATTTTTAAGAATGCAATTTTCAATTAAATTAAATATTGCAAAAAAATGTTTTACAATGTTTTAAAAATGTTTCGAATTGTGGTTAATACAGGCCAAAACAATTGTTAACAATAGTTAACTGTATATATCATCGCATAAAATAAAAAATAATACTCGTTAATTTACGTTAATAATGTACATTAAATACTATTATTATTATAATTTTATTAATAATAACGTTATGCCTGCTATTTAAACTTATTTTTCATTCTAATCACTAGCTTTTTACGTTTATGTATTTGTTAATTTGTTATAGTATTTTATTATACTCCCCCAAAATAAGTACAATACTAATTATTACTGTAATACATTTTATTAGTTATACCTATTGATAAGTCACTATTATAGTATTTTTATTAGTACCTCCCTAGTGAAAATGCCCTATTCCTATAGTAATTTGATAATAGGAACTCAAACATTTCCCCATATTTTTTAAAAATATTATTAAATGATTTTAAAATATTTTTAAAACTATTTTAAACAAATTAAAAATTATTTAGAAATTATGTTGAAATAATTTTTAAAAACTCTTATAATTATATGAATATATATATTATATGAATATATTTCATGAAATATATTCTTGATATATAGTAATATGTTTAGCCTGTGGTTCATTCTTCGACAGAAAATTAGGCATAAATGGGAAGCTTTGAAACGAATCGGAGAGAGGCAACATCAAGTTAGCACCAAAAAATTTTCTAGCAAAATTTGCGCACTACGATCGTGTGTTGTTTCCGCATGTTCTTGGCAGACTTGGGTTCTGCCAGTAAACACTTATCATTGATAGCTTTTTGTAATTAATTTCCGCTGTACACTAAATTACTGTTATGCTTTTATTGGTACATTCATCAGTTTTCTCATTTCCACATTCGTAACATTGATTATACATGCATATTCATGTTCGTAACATTTCCGCAAGTAAGTTACGTCTTCATTGAATTGTAAAAAACGTGTGGTAATTGGAAAAAATATTGTTTATTCTAATTAATATTGACTTTATATTAATTTAATGTGGCAACATAGGTTTCAATTAATTAATACCTGAAAACTGTTATGGTGATTGAATGGTACGTTTCCTCAAACTATCACGGCATTGACATTTAAAAGTTAGTTCTCGCGAACACATTTACGCACGGGAATGGCCGTATATATACCGGCCTCGTGACCGGCCTCGGTGGCGGCGGGGTTACGTCCTCGCCTGCTAACCCAAAGGTCGCGGGTTCGAATCCCGCCTGGGGAGGATTTTTCACTTCCCAGGGCATGGTTGTGTGTGCTCGTCTATTGTTAATGTTGTTAATACCCCGATGTAAAGGCCAATGAGTGCTGTTTTCGGTGGTGATGGAAAATAAATAAATAAATAAAAAAAATAAATAAATATACAACTTTCTCGGATCGCCAACATCAATTTTGAGTAGGACATGACGTAGGTATTTACGAGATAGACAATCCGAAAATAGTATGAGGAGGATCGATCTAGAATGTGAAGATGAAATTAAGGCTGTTGGTGTTATAAATTGTTACATTGTTGTTAAACATAAAAGAATTATTGAAATATTTTTAAAACGTTGTTAAAATATTTATAAAATATTTTTAAAAAATTGTTAAAATATTTATAAAATATTTTTAAAATGTTTAATATAATATTTTAAAAACATTTTACAAAGTTGTTAAAAGATTGTGTGAAAAATGTTAGATGGTGCAGCAAAACGTTTTTGAAAGGTTTTGACAATGTTATCATAACATTCCTCAATTTTTTCACAATGTTTTAAAAATCTTTTTTTCAATGTTTTAAAAATATTTTTGTGCTACTAGGGAAGTATAAAAGCCGACGCACGTTAACAGTCGAGGCTGTCTCAAAAACCCATGTGCTGCACATCCTAATGCTGGAGAGTGGACTCACATTAATACTGTATGATTTTCACGACCAAACACGGTCACAACTAAGCCCATACGGTTAAAGAACAAGTTTACCTTATGTAATTGGTGCGAAATAAAGATGGAGGGAGTTAATAATATTGTGAAACGTGAGAAGTGAGATCCAGAAGTTCGAGCCTTGATGTCAACTAGGAGCAGCCGGGAGAAGCTGAGGTTATTACCGCTAGAGAGATGCGGGAGTGAAGGAAGGAACCAAGCATTGGATGTGGTGTCGGGGATAAAGACGAGACCATACAACTTACGACACCTGAAGCGAGGTATTTTGAAGGGAGCAATTATCCCGATATTGTAAAGGATTTGATTTATGTTGTGTTATGCCCATATTGAGTGTTTTTATGTGTTGGGCAATTGATTGATTCATGAGTGAAAAGCATACGCAAGGAAGTTAATCTATGTTGGTGAGGATTGATTTATATGCGTTATTTGAGTGAAGTACTTATTAGTTTGTTTGTGGGGTAAAATACAGTGTATTCACATGTGCAGTCAGGGCAACAATAAAAATAGATCTTTTAATAGCAAGTACAATTGTTATAATTATATTTAGTAGGGCTACCTAAAATTTCCCGATCCAGTGAAAGAAAAGATTAGTGAGATTATTGAGAAAAAGGGAAATGTTACAATACAGAAGATGAACAGTATTGTGTGTATTACCCACACAGGATGGGATATTCCAGGAATATTCTATTTTCATCTCCAATATTCCTATTTGGTCCCAGGGACATTGCGAATCATAATAGAATATTCCAAGAATATTCGAAAATGGTTCACATGGGAATATCCCATTGAGAATATTCTAGGAATATTCTATTACGGTTCGCATGAGAATATCCCTGTTGCGAATATTCTAGGAATATTCTATTATGGTTTGCACAGGAATATCCCCATTGTGAATACATAATTGAGAATATTTTAGGAATATTCTAAAAAGGCTCACATGGGAATATCCCCATTGCGAATATTTGGGAACATTCTACGATTAATCTATTATAATTCGCATGAGAATATCCCTGTTGCGAATATTTGAGAATATTCTAGGAATATTCTATAAACGTTTGCATGCGAATATCCCTGTAGCGAATATTTGAGAATATTCTATGAATATTCTTTAATGGTTTGCATGGGAATATCCCCATTGCGAGTATTTGAGATATTCTAGGAATATTCTAAAACGTTTCGCATGAGAATAAACCAACTGTGAATATTTGAGAATATTCTATTTTAGTTCGCATGGGAATATCCCATGGCGAATAATTGAGAATATTCTAAAAAGGTTCGTATGGGAATATCCCCGTAGCAAATATTTGAGAATATACTACGAATATTCTGTTATGGTTTGCACGGAAATATCCCCATTTGGAATATTTGAGAATAAACTGGGAATATTCTATTATGATTCACATAGGAATATCCCCATTACGTATATTTCAGAATAATCTAGGAATACCTATTCAGTAATTGTTCATGTTAGGATATCACCAACGGGAATACACTTGGTAGGTATATTCCATATAATGGTTCACATTTGAATGTTTCCATTGCATATCTGAATGCGAATCGCATGCGCATATATAACCCGTAATTATTTTTAGAATACATATGTACGCAATACTATTACAAACAAGTTCCCGATTGAGAGCATTTTATTTTGATGTATATTTTGTCGTGGAACTTAACAATCGGCACGCCGATATACTATATGTACAAAAATAGCTTCACCCGACACTAAAAGCCTCCACAAGTAAGTTACATCTTCATTGAAATGTAAAGAAACGTGTGGTAATTGGAAAAATATCTCATTTATTCTCATTAATGCTGACTTTATATTCATCCTGTGTGGCAACATAGGTTTAAATTAACTAATGCCTGATAACTGTTATCGTGACTGGATGGTATTTCCTCAAGTATAACACGGTATTGACATTTCAAAATAAGTTCTTGCAATCACTTTTACGCACGGGAATGGCCATTTATATACCACTTCCTCGAGCCATCACCTTCAGTTGCGATTTATACACGTCATACGTAGGCATGAGGCATTAGAGAAATAATAGAGTCCGTTAGGTAGGCGATAGGTAGGTGATAGGTACTGGCCCTAGACAAGTACAATACATCCTCGGCCAGTACGGGAATAATTCCATTATTATTTTTGGACTCCTGCGGGATATTCTGAGAATGTCCTACGAATATTCTAAGTATCTTCCTTAGGAATATTCTCAGCATATCCTACAGCCAGGATGTATTGCATATGCTAGGAATATTCCCGATACATTCTGAGAATATTGAGAGTATACTGGGAATATTCCAATATTACAATGAGAATATTCCAGGAATATTCTGAGTATATTCCGCAGGAATATTCCTCAGGAATATTCTCAGCATATCCTACAGCCTGGACGTATGGGATATGCTAAGAATATTCCAATATTCTCCTGAGAATATTCCAGGAATATGCTAAGCATATTCTTGTGCAGTGTGGGTAGTAAAATTTAGTAAAAAATCAAAGATGGAAAAAATGTCTCAAATATCTGGCTTTTCAGTCTTCCTAAATTTTTTATACTTAAATGGCTGAAAAAAGATAAATCTGATAAATAATCAGGAGTAGTATGATATTATTTGCAACTTCCGAGGCAGAAAAGCAGGGGGTGGCTTCGCATGTAACGGAATAGCATAATAGTTTACGAGAATAGTGCTTTTCTCACCAACATCCCAACTGAAGGAAATGCAAATAAATATTTTAGCAATCAGCTGGACAACCTTATGAGAGCACAAGTTGAAAATAAAGTCTCTCTTACGCAATGCTTACTTCAGTGCTAAAAATCGAACTGAATTCAATACGCTTCAAATCACAACTTGTAAAGGGTGTCATTGTGTTTGATGAAGGAATTGAATTCAATTATCATCAATGAAAACAGAAATACTATATTAGCACGAATCTAAGACGAACCCGATTCTAAGATGATCCCCCCCTTTTTTGGAAATCCACAATGGGAAAGAATTCATGGATTTCGCTTCCGATTGTAAGAGGAATCCACTTTTCTTTGGAACTCTGGAAGGAAAAAAAACATCATCTTAGATTCATGCAAATACGTTAAGTGTGGCACTAATTTTCCATCCGATTCTTGGATCCAACAGCCAATCAAAGGCAAGCATATGAGCCGAGCATTTTAAGAGAATACCGGGCATGGAGCTGGAATTTACCAAAATAATCTTTGAAGGAATTGTGGGAAATATAATCAGTGATAGGCAGTAATTGATTATGAGTGACCAGATTACTGGTAACAATTACATTTCATTAACTTTTACTTGTAATTCTTACTTGTATTAAAATTGTAATTTTACTTGAAATCTACTCCTTAAGTAATTATTACAGTTGTGTGATCGTTACTCTTGGGACGATATGTAATCGGAGAATAATTGGCCAGTGATAATGCCCATTTCTCCAGTTTTCGATTGTTGTCGACTGCAAGAGCATTTGTTCACAGTCATTTATTACGGCTAATTGCTTAGACCTTAACCCCCTTCAACACAAAGTGCATTATTAATCCTAGTACCCACCAGAAACATTGTCCAGGCAGCATTTTGCTGCAAGACTGTTTGTTTTTTTTTTTTTAAGTATAACGCTTTTAAAATTCAATGTTGTGGTAATCCCAGAGTTAGAGATTACCTATAAAGTAATGGTAATATACTTTGTGAAACGTTTTGGAAAGTAATTTTTACTTGTAATTGATTACATTTTTTCTTAAGTAATTGTAATCTACCCCAATTACATTTTTAGGACAATAAATCCAACACTGGCTATAATCAATACAATGTGCTTTTGGATGAGTGGAAGTGGCTTACTGGAGCTTGTTTAGAATGTTTCGCAAACAATATAGAACATATACCAAAACAATACCGTGCAGTTTACTTAGGTTGTGTAGTTAAAAAATGACCTGACAGCACCACAGTGAACTGAAATTAGCATTGTGTAAACACAGGCTACAAGGGATGAAATTGGATTCGAGTTCAGAACGTAGTTCCGAGTTGTTGGTGCTGATTTCAATACTGACCAATGAGTCATGTAGAACAGCCTTAGGTCAGATCATTAGCAATGAAGAGAGAGACAGAGAGGGATGAGTACCTATTTTATCCACCAATAAATTTCATAGCAACTCCAAAGTGATACTTCCTCGAAGTGCTGCAAAAAAATTAGGGCAAAAATCAAGAATCAACTCAAAGCCACCCACCAAAGGTTCCTTGGAAGCGAGGCAGGTTGATATCCCAAGTTGCACTGCATGAAAGTACGCTTTGATCACATCTTGAGGAGTTACATCTTGCCTCAGAATCACATGGATGCAACGTTTCCTCCCATCGACTATGAGCAAGTATGGTCTTTGCTTCTGAGTGTTTGTGACAAGCTTAAGTAGGTCTGCTTTAGATTTTGCAGAAGACGAAGCCGATGACAGTGACTCTCCCACTTTTATTTTGAATCCACACAGAAGCTTCTCTGTAATTACATGAAAGAAGGACATTGACAAATTAGTATGAACCTACTCAGAAAAGTTACATATATTTCCAGCAGCATGTAAAAAAACTACTAAGATAAGACTTCAATTTGTAGAAAAAACCTTAACCTCTTAAAATAGTATAAAGGACTACTCATGTTAATTTTTCGTGAAGGTTTCTGCGGAGTTTTGTTGATGAAGAGAATGGTTTTTCGGGTTTCCATCCACGTTTATCCATTTTTGGTGGACAATATTTCAAGAGCACTAAAATGCCGGCTCCAAGAGCATAAGAGGGCCGTGAAAAACGGACAACTCCGCCAGTTGGCGGTCGCGAAACATCAGTGGAGTGAGCCAACGCATGACATAAATTTTGACACCACAGTATTATTGAAAAAAGAAGCACGCTATTACCCTAGAATCATACGGGAGTCAATAGAGATAGCAAAACACCGCAAAATTTCAACCGAGAGGACGGCTACACCCTCGCCACCGCTTGGAAACTGCTCTTCAATAGTACCGACCAATCACGACACACCTCCACCCGAAGGTGCGAAACCGGTATAACATAAAAGGACGGACCAAACCCTGCAATCCAACGGACCTGAGGAAGCTAGCTGGAACGCTGGCGTAATATTGTCCACCAAAAATGGATAAACGCAGATGGAAACCCAAAAAACCATTCTCTTTACTCATGTAAATGTTCATTCATTAACATAATTAACTGGTTATTGTATTCAAGATTTAAAAAATAAATTATGTCGAGGAAAAAAAACAAATATGGCATTTAAAATATTATTTTTTAGAAAACTCTAAACATACCAGTAGAAATAAAGTACCCAAATTGATCCAAGAAATATTTTCCTAATATCACTGAGGCATATGACTAAGATAGCTCAACCTCGATCAGAGATATGCTACCTAAAGACAAGGAAGATTTTCACAGCAAACCTAAATGTGAGGGAATGTTCGGAAAAATTACCCTTTCTTTGAGACTGAAAATAAGCCCATATCCACAAACGAGAGACCTGATATTGAAAGCATATTTGAGATCTAGTAACACAATAATTCTTGACAAATATTTTATCCCATCAATCTCTTTTTCAATCTTTTTTCTCAGTAAACATGATGTTCTTTGCTCACAAACATTTTATGTTAAAAAAGACAGAACTGGTAACACCAGGAACACACAGAATGACATACATATTCTATGGTAGTACTTGAGAGCCACAGCTATGAGTGAAGGAATACAGTGCAGCAGGTCAGTAGATGATAGTATATCATTAGCTTCCTAAAAAAACAAGAAATAACTCTTAATCATGCAAAGTCGGTCAGCAAAATGAATTCATGTTTTCCATACATAACTACACCCATACATTCCAGCTAGGAACACCACATACTTAACAAAACTACAACATTTGAGAAATAAATGATGGTAATCATTTGGCATGGTCTAACATTATACACGGGTATTTGTACTCAATAACAATTATCAGCCCAAAATTGAGTTTTTTTGGAAAGTATTATATTCTTTTTGTATTTCCAAAAGCATTTATATTGCTCTGCAAAAGTGAAGTAAAGAAAAATGCAGAAGGCATCCTACATTAAAACTTGCTGTGATAATAAAATAAAGTTTCCAATATTATTTTGTGTTTGATACAAGTTTTCCTTGCCAAAAACTCACTCGAGATAATAATAACACCTCACATGGTGCTCCAATGATTTCCCATATATGTAGTCCTTTTGCCAAAATTAGAAATTTATCAAATTTTCAGAGCAAAATGAGGCTTTCACACTTGCCTGATATGCCACGTCCCAGGAAAGCAGATTCCCGAGCATTGACTACTTCAGGTGATAGTATAGTTCCTCGGGATATATATGTTTCCAGAAGAATTAGAAAACGTGGAATGTTCAATGTCTTAAACTTAATTGATTTGACTGCTCTGTAGTTGGCATACAAGTGCATGAAGGTGAGTAAGACAAAACATTTCCACTCCAAACTAAAACATAAAAAATTGAGACAATAATAAAACAATAACAATAGAAAAAATAATGCTTTAAAAAACATATGAGTATAGCAAATCCATAAGTCACACTGCAATCAAACTTACTGAGTAGATCCAATATGAGAGAGGAGAAAAACACCTGCTAAGGACGCAAATAAGTTGACTAGAGTTTCCTGACTCCCATCTTTTGCTGATACATCAGCCATGTTGTTTCTGATTGACTGCAATTAAAACACGAGCCATCAAGATATACTCTAACAAAATACAATTGCACACTTATGACTGGAGTGAAAAATATATTAAATTGACACCTGGTGCTGAGTGATGGCAGCTCTCGTAGCTCCACCAGAAACACCAACAATGGCTTTGAGGGTGGTGGAGAAGCATAATACGTGAGTCACATAGCCAGGAACATATGGTAACATTAGCTCTATGGTCATGGCTGCATCATTGAGGATATCTGCAACAAGCCTCCACTGCTTACAGTTGGAATCCAGAGAGGTGCTGAAAAGGGAAATGAAGATAGCAGGAAAATAAGCCAACTTGAAGGACACTTAAATTCAATAACCATAAATAAAGCTAAATATTATTTTTCATCATGACACTATATTACCAATTCCCTTATCACATATTGATAATAAGGAGGTTGAATACCAGTCTTGAATTTTTGCTTACCAACCATGAGGCCACGCCAGGGCAACATACACCAAATGTATAACCCAAGGACATGCAAATCACAGGTATGCATACAGACATGGCATAGTTTTATCTATTTATTTGAAAAGTCCCCAAAAACAGCACAAAGGCTTATTACATTGGTCCACTAGCAAACGAAAAAAAAAATGTTTACAAAATATACCCAAAAAAATGTAATACATAGCATAAAAATAGAAAAATACGTAGGAAAGAAAAAGGAGGGCAAGGATAATTTAGAGATTTTTAGGGCCAAATGTGCATGGAACTCAACTGTATGCCTTCAATGGGCCTCACTCTTGTTCATCACACACAATTTTATAAACACAGGATAAACAGCCATTTACTTGATAAACATTATTAGACACAAAAGTAAAAATAGGAGGTTGAAAAATAAAGACAATGATAAACAATTAATAATTTATGAGTGTTAAAAGTATCACCATAGCATTATCCCAGCGAAGGCTATGTGCCACAAAGGGGAAAGGTTACATAATAAGTTGTTTTGTACATTTAGGAGAGCATTAAGTTATTATCAGTATATGCCCCTATGAAAAATGAATATTCTCAATTTTTTAATTCCCCACGTTTTGCATGTAAATGAAATCCCAAAATCAAAATTTATTGATTTTAACAAATAACATGCTTGAATAAAGGTAGGATGTTGGCCCCAGGGGTAGAGCTCACTGCATAAGACCAAAAAATTACAGGTCGACTACTGGTATTAAAAACTCAAAGGCCTCTTGCAATAAACCTATGGCCTATCAACATTATGCTTTATCAGTTTGTACGTGACATTATAAATGCAATGTGATTGTTAACATGTCAAGTATTGAAACGGAACTCAAGTTAGGAACACACCTCTTCCACCAGGCGAACAATATTCTACCAATCATTCCGGTTCCATCCTTTAGAATAAACGTAATAGCAGCTGCGAGAGGTGTGGCAGTATTGTCACCCACACCTACACCTTCCATTATGGCACGAGCTGTCAGGATTCC
Organism: Pyrrhosoma nymphula; assembly: GCA_963573305.1. Lineage (NCBI taxonomy): Eukaryota > Metazoa > Arthropoda > Insecta > Odonata > Coenagrionidae > Pyrrhosoma > Pyrrhosoma nymphula. Next base: position 138,739,068 of record OY754329.1, on the reverse strand, counting down.
CGAAATAGTACTACAAAATGCCTAAAAACGCATAAAAAACTTATAACATATTATCAATACTAACAGAAGAAAGATCCTATACACATACGAATTCATTCACGGTTCCCAATTCTTTTTGTTTTAAGTGTCTCACCATAGAAAATCTTTGTGCTTTACTTTTCATTGTCATGCGAAATTTATAATGTACCTGGAGGGTGTCCCATTTTTGATAATTTAAGTAGTCATCACTGACACTCAGTGGATATCCATGAGGCAGAAAAATTTGTCTGAAGAAGCAGCTAATGCCATCAAGAATTGTATTATGAATCTTTAATCCAGGGGTAACTTTGACAATGATTTTCTGATCTGTTGGAAGGGTTTCGATGTCATAAGATTAAAAAATATCAGTCAAATGATCACAAAGAAATATGGAAATAGTTAATAAATACAGTTTGCAAGCAGTACCTGGAGGCTTGACGTACGCTATTTCAACGCCATTCGGGCCATATTTCTCCTTGAATACAACTTGATGCTGCATTTTTAACTTATAAATATAATTTTAACATAAAAATAATCGGTTAATCAACACCGAATAAAACTTTACGCAAAATTAACAGATAATCACATATTCAGTGTACACAAACATATTAACCGCCACATTGGAGCCACGTTCTAACAAAGGAACACCGAAAATATAAAATATATATATTCATAAAAACGCTTAGTTTTGATTATAAACTCTAAATTTCGACGCAAAATTTTTATTTATTGGGGAAAACAAATTTTCTTTCTGAAATTCAACTTTCATAGAATTCTATAAGTCTGTTATTGTTTGGTCGAGTGCCCACGTTAGCCGAGAGATGTCAGTGTGCCAGTAGCCTCGCAGACGACAATCCGTCAATGCTATAACCGCGAAACTTTCCGTAGGAACGCGTGTGGCGATGCATAGATAAAAATCTATAAAGTTCTAAAGTGTTGTTTGTGATCACGGGAAATGCTAACAGGAAAATGCCGGGTTATCAGATGAGTTTCGCAGGAACTGCCAACAGCGTGCTTCTCTGTAATCTGTGCAAATTTCCTATGAGGGATCCGGTCCAGATCACAACATGCGGCCACCGATTCTGCGATACCTGTCTACAGTCATATCTAAGGTAATGAATTTCCGCTTATTATGAAGTACTTGTGAGTTGCTTTATTTACACCCTCCTTATCTAGTGATTCCAATGACACCCATAATTTATATCTTATTTTAAGCTCGTAAGTAACTTTTCTTGCCCAATCCCGCCCAATGTTCTTGATTTGTTTTTATCGAGCCAGTTGTTTATTTTCATTTACGATTTTTTTCTTTCATTTATTTAGGGGAATTACGTTGCCCTTCATCCTGAGTTGGGAATGTGCTGCATGTCATTCGAAGCGAAGCGTTTGGGAGTGTGTTCATGCGTTGTTCGTTGTCGTTATTAAGAAAGTAAAGCATAAAGGATTAGCGCGCGAGTGTGCATGTGACATTTTGGAGTTAGCGAAGGTTGCTAGGCGACGGGAACGATCACTCTCAAAGATAAACGAAGGCGGGACATCGCCGTCGACTTCCCCCGGGAGGGTTAGCGGGAGTCGCCGGCTGGTGACTAATTGATGCCCGGTAAAGGGTTGAGAGCTTGGGGAGGGGTTGCATTCTCGAGTGAGAAGTGTGTCTTGCGCTGCCGGGGGAGTGAAGGGGTTCACACATATTCAGCTCCCAGTCCTCATTTTACATTACTACTTCATATCCATTTTCAACTGTTCCTTCTACCTTAACTGCCCGATCTCTGGCGGTGGAACCATCTTATCAAATTTCCATAGCTAGAGATATTAGCAATTTTTTTTCGTTTTATCAAAATTTATTGATTTGAAAACCAACGTGTTTTTCATTATTTTTTGTGAAATCAGGGATCCTGAGAGTTTCTACGTGGCCCTAATGAAAAGGAGAATGCTACATTTACAACATTCTAACAGAAGCACAGAAAACAACTGCAACGCTTCAGACGCCAGTATTTCTTGCATTGTTAGCACTCAACTGTAGTTTACGCTAGGTAACAAACGCAAGCACCATCACGAACAAAAGCCGCTTTTCTTGATGGATTGAACTCGGAGTAGTTTCTAAAATATGTTTAAAATTCACTTTATTGGTTGATGGTTTCTGGCGTAACTGTATGGAATTGATTCATACTGAAATAAAAAAATTACAATTTTGTGATTCAATAGTAGGTGTTTACTGGGGAATCACAAAGTTATTTTTTCATTTCACATTACTCATTCAAAATTTCCAGAATTCACGAAAATGCAGAAACAATGACAATAAACGCCCATTTGGACAAGTGTGCATAATTTTTAATGTTCGCGTAGTTGGAGTTACTTCTGAAAAAGGCTATCTCTGAATTCACTCCATATTACTTATAAAAGTTAGTATTATATTAATCTGGAAGTGTTATGAAGATATTAGAGGTGTACCACCAAGCGGAAGGAAATTATGAACCTTAGAACACCAAAAAATCGCAAATTTCACGCTAGTGATACCTTTTTACTGTCTAAAATTAAAAATAGCTTTATTTTTATTTAATCTGAGACCTTGAGCACTTCATGAAAATCGTAGGAGCAAACTTTTTCGCATAACTCATGCCTGTAACAGTGTTTGGGACTAATCAATATGAAAATGATTAATGTTAATAAAAATTATTATTTTATGATTAATGTTCCTTTTAATGTCACTCATGAAAAAATAGTTATTGACGGATTTTCTTCGGACTTGCGGGAAAATGCTGTGGATTAGCCCCTCCATTTCGGAATTCCTTGAAAATTTGTTTAGGTTACACAAACTTCGCTAAAAACTGCGTTATTCCATGAAAAGGCGAAAAAATATCAACTACAATTATTATAAATACATCATTTCTGATAAAATCTGTCAAAATAATCCTTGTTTGCAAATATGTCGTGAATATAGTAAGTTACAGAGTAACATTGAAGACTAGTCAAATGAGGGTTCTCTAAAAAAACTAACAAAAATTGCATTCTTAAATGTCAAAAGTTACGTAGATTTGCCCATATGCATTTCGGAATTTACGTATTTTCACGCATTTACGTATTTTTCACGTCTTCGAGAAATGAACTCCACCATCCATTAATTCAACTACGATGGACGAGAAACGGTGGAAAAGCACGCCAGTAAGTTAAAGAAATAAAACTTTGTACCTGATGAAGACGCCAAAGAGTTGAAACACGTTGTACCATTAATAAGTGTTAGAGGGCAGTATCAAGTTTTATTTCATTCCATTAGTTCTGCACTCCTTGCCGATATCCTCAAACGAGGTACCAATTGCTTTATCTCGTATGTACTGAAAGACTATGAATGCGAGCACGCGTGTTAAAATCTTTCTCCACAGCGTGTCGCGGGTGTCATGCATCTATGTATTTTAGATGTTGATACCACTACTTGCCTACACCTTTGGTGTACGTATGAGCACCGTGAAAACCTTCCGATATGTGACTATGCATGCATACCCTTGGGGATAGCCGCGATCGTTTCAAGGGGTCGCGCAAGTCGGGAACAAAAGAGAGATTCTGAGAATGCAAAATAAATCGACTTCGAAAGGCAGACGGTGTTTGACTTGCGCGGCCTTTTGTGTGACGCCCTAAGAAGGAGGCATAAGTATGTATACACATCCATGGAATGAGATTGAGAGAAGCGGAAGCCGTTGTCTCGACTGAAACCGAGCACCCATTTAGTATTCCAAGCTTAACGCCCGAACGCACAAAGTCGGGAGTAAAAGAAATACGCTTTTCCCCGCCCATTTATTTCGCTTTCACATATTTTATGACAATTTTCCCACTTCGCCCAACAGTTTCCAGAGGAAAATGTTTGAAGACTCGGGGTGCCCGAGGGAGCGCGGCCTTGTAAAACAAAGAGTCTTACAATTAGTTTGTCAAAGTGTTCCTCTAAGGCACTTTGACAAACTTTTGATGTAGCAATTGAGGTTATCTGAACGAGATATCAATGCAAATGAAAGATCTCTTCTTTCTAGCGATACAAAAAGTATTAGCCACCTGATGCATTACTTTTTTTTTTAATATTTGTAAAAAAAAAATAGAGGCCGCTTTCTATTACATATTATACGGCTGTGCGTTCCAGATGGATGGATATATTTTATGTCTTTTACAAGTGGGGCGAGGTTGAGGTTTAAATCTCCTCTTCTCCCTTCCCCATCTATACCCTAAAGACATTTAACAAACCTACCAAAGAGACATTATTAAATACATGAGGATGCTCCCACCCCACAAATAGCGTCATAAATGTAAAGGTGTGTAGTTCGTATGTTTCCTCAGTTTTTAAAAATAAGAAATAAACGCGTTAATCACCGTTATATTTTTTATAAAATAACAAGAAAACTTAAGTTTGTGATTGCGTTATAAGCATACGGCTTGATGCAAACAAGTCATGTTAAAAGCCTCAAATATGTATATTTGGTTAATTCCTAAGAATTTCAGTCATTGTAACAAGGTTTTAGACGTCATTTATGCTACTATATTTCCTTTATGCCTCCATTAGTAGCTTTGATTTTAAAATATAATTTGAATATGGCCTCTAGTATAGTTAGAGAAAAATATCTCAGTCACACTAACTTAAAATGTTGTTTAGTGCGCCTTGGAACAGCTTGTATAATGAAAAGCGAAAAAGGTAAGCATCACTGAAAATGGAACACAAATTGGTTGCTTGGAGCACGTATCATCACCATCACAGGCATTGTTCTAATTGAACGATAGGTCCTTGGGAAGTTCTGCCTTTTACTTCCCCCACCGCTGAGAATCTTTCGACGTTTCCTTCACGTAATTTCTAGGTTCATGGAGTTGATTTCTACGGAAAACTAAATGTACGACGGAGAAATATTACGCCTTTATCCTTCTAAGGACCTTATGATACCTCGTGCGGGGGAATATAAAAAGAAATGGTATATTTACTGTCTTAAAATATCTGCATTGTAATGTAAATGAATTTTATGCTGTCCCGGTTGGAGCGCTTGATTGTCGTACAAAGTGTCGAAATATTTTAAATTTCTGCTTCGTGGCGGACGGTATTATTATGCAGCGAATTATTATTTTCGGATATTACTTATCAAGGTTAGCGCTACACTTCCTATCTGAAGAGATTTTTAAATGGACTAATCACCAGTTTTACTGGGTGATATTTCCGGCTTTCGCCTGATTTTTGGCATTATTCAATGAAATGGATGCAGGGTAGGGAATATTCCGATATTGCTGAAATTCGGCATAGTTACCTAGCACCTCAAAAGGTAACGTTTCCACCCAGAGGCTCAAAGCAAATGATTACCTCTTACGTTGCAAGCTTCCTCCCCGTTATACCCATTGAAACTTGAGGATGGTAATGAGTAACTACATCGCCGCGTTTTTTTTGGGGCCAAATTGACTTGTTTACATCAATCCGCTATGCACGCGAGTGCATGGTACGTGAAGTGGAAACATCGTTAAGGAACGCGAAAAATGTTGCGCACCTTTAAGCCCTGAAAACTCTCCATTCCCTCAGGGATACGATTTTGTTTTGCTTTTTCTTCACATCTCCCTTTTTCGGGGAAGTTACGTATGACGTACGTGAGACCTTGTTCTGGCGTTCCAGAAACATGTTCAAGCGAAGATTTAAAAAATGGAATTGGAATTTTAAATTAAAGGTGACAGCGAACGATTTGATATGTTTTCCGCATAGAAAAAGGAAAATTGGTAAAAAAATTGTCACCTACCTAAATTTGTTTCTTTGATCAAAAACTCACGGAAGTATTGTGCAAATGTATCTGCGTGCAGAAGAGGGCATGCGGCCTGATGAGTAGATCTCATTTTTCCCCGTTCTTACACCTATTTGCTGCGATTCAACTTGCCTTCTAAAAACTGAAGCACCTGCATGCATTAGGTAGGTGTGATTGCTTCCACATCAACAATCCGCAGCCAAGAAAAAGAGCGAAATTAATTAGCGTAACAAACTTGCCTCATTCAGAAATCCTACCGCTTCTCTCTCATTAATGATGACATGGAACCATCAAAAGTTACTGCGGTGACTAGCTATTTTCTAATAAAGTCTCATTCATATTTTACATGGACTTTAGTTTTAAGTTTACGTACAGTTAAAACTAAAGTCCATGTAAAATATGAATGAGACTTTATTTAATCACAAGTGCAGGAACTCTTTGAGTTCTCAGGTAAGTTTTGAGGTGGGGCTCGGGGGCGGCAGTTCTTGCGATTTGATTCACTACGCAGAGGAATTTTTTGTCAACCCCACAAAGTGCTTGTAATGTTATCCCATGGACTCAACAACCTTTCCAACTAAAACTTCCTCTTCCCGATGTCATAACATTATCTGCTCCTTAAAATTTGAGTTGTATTTTCTTCGCCGAATTGTATGTCATCAACGAAGATTTTTTAACGAGTCACTGACGGTGAGTGGCAAGGGTTGTATAAACATTGATTCAGGTAGGAAAGAAATAGTCTTTCGAAATAGTGTGTTGAACGAGAAAGGGAAAATAATAGCTGAGTAAACTATCGACAAAACCAAAAAGCATTCTCGTGATATTTACCAAGCTTGCGCCTCCGAGTTTGCTAATACGCAAACGCACTGATTAAAACCGTTTTCGGGACGTAATAAAATGGTGCGTAATATTTAGCTGTTTATGTTCTTGTCTCATTCAAACCCCAGCTCTCCATTTCATTAAATACGGTATTGATGACAGGCTTCATTGTTACCGGCAGTGTTAAAGTATAAGGATGCCTTGAGAGGAATACCACAAGGGTAGGATGTAGGATCGATATCTCGGAAATGAAAGATTTGTTGGTTGATAATAACGTACGCCTTGAAGTTATATGGTGTTAAATAGATGTAGGCACCCACTGCGAGGCGTATTTTATCGCTTGAAATGTAGCGACCAATATCAGTAATATTTTATTGAAATGCGGGGAAAATCACATTATGCCTAAAATAAATGTAAAGGGACTTAATGGTTTCCGAGTGAATGAAACGCTTAAACGGACGAAGAGAAACGATCAGAGAGGTTTTAGTCAAGGTCAAGAGAAACACTGAAAAGGAAGGGGAGAAGAGAAACCAAACAGCAAATATCTACCACTGGAATAAGCAATGGGTACTACGGACTGGATGGATTAGGTCCTGAGAACTACAAGCATAATAGATGCTGCCGAATAATTTTTTTTAAACAATATATCTGTCACCCTATACATAATGTTTCTCTCCACAGCTTACTATGGTTGCTGCACTCCTTGGCATCGAAATATGAATTCTCCGACTTTCCCTTCCAAATCCACCAAACATCTCATATCTACGACACGTCCTTCAATATTTCAGAGCCGCAAATACCTTATCTAAATATATTAGTCTTCCTTTACGAATTTGCTAACCACATTCCCCAAACTTTGGTTTTCTGTTTAATGTGCTCGCACAATCAGGAAATATTTGGGAAAAAATAATTAAAATACGAAAACTCGATTAAGAGAGGTCGAGATTAATGAGAACATCTTAAACTTCGGCCGAGTAAACGAGTATATAAAATGGCAATATTACTCATTTTAGTTTACTCGACTGAATACAATTGTACGAGTGAAGAATAATATGTAGGTATAAAATCGCGGGTACGAGGAGATCTCCCGATTTTAGATTTACTCGCAAGATCAAGACTTACCAAAGAGTCCTACAGTGACATGAGAAGAATTAATTGGATACATTTAGATTGACAAGGAAGGAGATAAAATTTCATCATAAAGTCACATTCATTCATTCAAGTATTCTACCAGCTGATTGGTAGGTTCTTGGACAGTCCCCATTCTGTATCCCAATCTAATAGAAATTGTCTCGCTTTCCCTCCTAAGGATGGCCCGTTATTAGATCCCTCTTCAATTCTTCATCTTCTACCTCCTCTTATTTCGTCCAGAATTCCTATCCTCCTCCTTCCTCTTCCACGCTTCCCCAGTGTTCTCCCCTCTATCACTCTTTTCAACATGCCCTCTCCTATCAAAACCTCCTCCATCCATCTCTTCTGCCTACTCCGAACCTCTTCCACAAGCTTCCTCTCCTCTCCGACCATATCCAATACCTCCTCGTTCGTCTTTCTCGCCATCCAGCTAACCTTCTCCATCCTTCTCCAAACCCACATCTCAAACGCCTCAAGTCTACGCACATCCTCCCTTCGCAATGACCAAGTTTCCGACCCATATAGCGCCACGCTCCATATTAAAGTTTTCACCAGCCTCTTCTTTACGTCTCTTCTCAGACCCCCCCCTCATCAATTCCCTTCTCTTCGAAAATGCTTCTTTAGCGAGCGCAATTCTGCATCTGATGTCCTTACCACTAAACCCATTCTCCTCCAATATACTACCCAGATACGTAAACTGCTCGACCTGCTCTATCTTCTGCCCTCCCACCCTTATATTCAGCCCCGCCTTCTTACTTCTACAAAATCTCATTACTTTCGTTTTCTTGTGATTGATCTTCATCCCATACTTTTCGCACTGCACCTCTAATGCATTCACCATTGACTGTAACCCCTTGGCCGACTGACTAACTAATGCTTGATCATCTGCAAATCTCACTGATTTTATCAGCTCCCCTCCTACCTTTATTCCTACCTCCTCCTCCCCCCATGCCTCCCTTACCATTTCTTCTGAATACACGTTAAAAAGCAACGGCGATAGTGGGCACCCTTGCCGCACTCCCCGTCCTATCGTGGCCCATCCCGATTCTCCATTGGCTACCCTAACCTGCGCCGTCTGGTTCATATACAAATTCCGAATCAGACGCCTGTCCCTCCAATCGACCCCTAATTTCTTCAACACTCCCATTAATTTCGTCCATTCCACCCGATCAAACGCCTTCTCGAAATCTACGAAGCATGCAAAAGCATCCTGCCCATACTCTAGGTTTCTTTCTACTAGCGTCCTCATCACCGCTATAGCGTCTCGCGTTCCCGTCCCTCTCCTAAACCCGAACTGGTCGTCACCCAGGTATTCATTTGCCTTCTTCTCTAGCCTTCTGTTTAGAATCCTCAGAACTACTTTGGCCGCGTGGGATATTAAGCTTATTGTCCTATAGTCTTCGCAAGTTTTTGCCTTACTCTTCTTCGGTATAGGAATTAGTACAGCCTTCGCGAAGTCTTTCGGCCACACTCCATCCTCATAAATCCTACGAATAAGCGCAAAAAGTTTTCCTCTTCCGTTCTTCCCCATGCTCTTTAAAAACTCTGCAGGTATGTCATCTATTCCCACCGCCTTATTCCTTTTCATGTCTCGTAGAGCTCTTTCGATTTCGCTATCTAGGATACTTGGTCCGATGCCATCTCTGTCTATATCGTCTTCCCTTTCTATATCTAACATATTGGGCCTTATTTCTTTACCATACAGCTCTTCAACATACACCTTCCACCTCTCGTGGATCTCTCTCGGTTCTACGATCACCTTTCCCGTCTTGTCTGTTATCGTTGTAAATCCCCTTCCCTTGTTACCACCCGTCAGTTCCTTTATTTTCCTATATAATGCATCTGCTCTTCCCTCTTTTTGGTATTTCTCTAACGCGTCGATCTGTTCTCTCCACCACGCCTCTCTTGCTTTCCTTGTTTCTCTTCTAAGCCTGTTATTAAATTCTCGGTATTTTCTCTTACCTAGCTCTGAGTTTACGCTCTTCCATTTCCTTCTCTCCTCCATCTCCCTGATCATCTCCTTCGTGATCCACGGTTTTCTAATTTTAGTTGCACTCACTACGCCTACCGTTGCTTTCGCCGCTTCTATAATTCCATTTTTCAAACTTCCCCATTCATCTTCCACTGATCTAACTCCATTGTCCTCACCCATTCTCTCATCCACCTTCTCCCGATACTTTTTCTTCATTGCCCCAGTTAATGCCTCCGTATTCCACTTTCGTACCCTCCTTCCCATTCTTATCTTTTTCAGTTTTACCCGACATTTCATGACTAATAAGTTGTGGTCTGTGTCTGCATCAGCTCCTGGATAAGTATGCGAGTTTTTAGCACTATTCCTGTATCTGTGACGTACCATTATATAATCTATCTGGAACCTGTCTGTGTCTCCCGGCTTCTTCCAAGTGTACCTACGTCGAGGATGATGTCTGAACCATGTATTCGTAATTACTAGGTTATTTCTGCGGCAAAACTCCACAGCTTTCTCGCCCCGGTCGTTTCTCCTTCCTAGCCCGTAATCGCCCACCTCCCGCCCATCTCTTCCTTCACCCACCACCGCGTTCCAATCCCCCATTACTACCAGGTGCTTACTTCCTGGTATCCTACCCATTATTTCCTCTAGCTGATCGTACACCCCATCTACCTCCTCCTCCTCTTTATGATTAGAGGTAGGCATATAAACCTGGATTATAACTAAATTCGTTGGTTCTGCTTTTAGTTCCACGACTATTATCCTATCACTCACCTGTTCTGCATACACTACTTTTCTACCGAGTTTCCTATTCATTACGAATGCAACCCCGCGCTGACTTTCATTCCCTCCACTATAAATTACTCTATAGTCGCCGCTCCAGTAATCCCCGTCATCCTTCCATCTTACTTCCCCAGACCCATGATGTCTACACCCACCCTCTCCATTTCTTGCTTTATATTCTCTAGCTTCCCCGCCCTCAGCATAGTCCTAACATTCCACGTGCCTATTCTGAGAGTTTCGTTCCTCTTCTTTATCTTCTTTTCCTCTGCTGCTGCTACGTCTGAGCAAGGATTTCGTGTGATGACGACCGCAGGGGCCTTGCTCCCACCGCTGCCGGGCACGACACCCGGCCCTCTTGGCCGAGTCCCGTAGTTGCCAGGATTCATTATCAATTGAGAACTGTCCATAATTTCAAGGTTTTTGTTTTAATTGAGATAGTATTCCGTGGCCTTACTCAATAGTGTTTTTTACGTGACACCATCACTTCAGAGGCCGCCCCACTGGGGTCAGACGCCTTTTGCAGCCGCCTCACTGAGGTACAGACGCTGCGCGGACTACCATTCGTCTGTCTCCTAACCTTCGACCAATCTGGCATGGGTGACCCTACCAGGAGCAATGCTCCCGCCAGTGCAGCTCTAGGGGTCATCGGAGCACGCAAGCCCTTCAACCACGACAAGGTTGTAGTCCAAGAGAAGGGCACATAAAGTCACATAGTAATATAAAAATAAATAGTAATATAAAATAAAAATAGTAGTATAAAGAGTAAAAGCCACCTAGCTAAAGGTCCGGTTTCATTGTCAGCTTAAAAATTTTCTTGGCCCTGGGGATACGTTCTAACCATCGCTATTGCTGATGTCAATAAACCTTTTGTTATATGAGTCTTATATGGTTAAAAAAACCCGATCTTTGAAGTAAAATCACATATCCATAAAAGAAATATCATCTAGCTATTGAGTTCAATAGGCATCAGAAAAACATTCATTACAAATATTGGTCTTACGAAGATGCGGCTGTGAAGGAACGATAAGAAAAAATTATCAAATCATGAAATAATTGCGAAAAGAATTACTATAGTTTTATTTAGCCCTGAATTACAGAAAAATTGATATTTACCTTGTGAAAAATTCAGACCAAGTTCATTAACTTATTTAAAAAAACTAATGAATTAAATAAAAACAAGGTATAAAAATGGTAACGTTGTTTCCGAGTGTACAGGGTGTGGTCATGACCTCCGACCCTTCCATTCCCTTTACATAATATGACTATCCCAACTGACTTTTCCAATCTCTTCCCAAACGAACACCCGTCCTCCATCATAGAGAATGGCACTTGGCCGTATTTCTGCGTGCAAAATATGGTGTAAACCCCAAGGAAGTAGCCCTTGGTCGTATATGAGATTCAAGAAATACGATTAAAATTCTTGGTATGGGCGATTCCTAACAAATCTGCATTAGATAATTTCGAAGTAACTAACAATTAATAAATTTGATTGCTTCAGGCTTGACCTCGTGGAAGTGATAGATACCCATTTTGAATAAAAAACTTTGTTCTTTTCCACACTTTATTTAAAAATCTGCGACCGGTTTCACTTTAATAAGGCATCTTCCGGCGCATTCTGAAGCTTAGGGCATACTATATATACCCAGAGAAAGTTTAAGAAGCCGATTCACTTTCCTTCTTTTCCTCTCGCAATTTTCCACCACCCCTTCTCCACATTCTGTAAGTAAGGGGTCGGTGTACTTCAAATCTTTGCCCAACTTCCAATAGCTCTCGGCCTCAGCCTTGCTATGTGCACAAAAAATGCTTTTCCTCCGAGTTTTGTCCTCACTCTGCCATGCCCTAACCACCCTGCTCCTCTCTCCCCCATTTCAAACCAACCCCACAATTTTTAAACTTTCTCTGGGTATATATAGTATGCCCTAAACTTCAGAATGTGCCGGAAGATGCCTTATTAAGGTGGAACCGGTCGCAGTTTTTAAAATAAAGTGTGGAAAATTACGAAGTTATTTATTCAAAATGGATAACAAATAATAGGTACTAGTATCACTTGATCACTAAATACTTTACATCTACATCATACCCAGAAAGCCACCTCAAGAGTTTGTGGGAGGTGGTGAGTTATCACCAACATACATTGCACAGCAATCTATTAAATTTATGCAACATATATAGATAGTGTTACTGCGAGATCTTCATTAATACGGTATCCGGAGTCATTTTCATGCTTGTGTTCCTTGAGTTATTCAGATTCTCTATTTACGTACATGCCTTCGTTGGCATGATGGAAAGTCAACGAGGAGCAAATATTCCACGTATATTTAGTATTTTTGCTTAACGTGCTTCGACGGCTAAGGTCATTTCGCACTTACTGTCTGCCACGCGCAGACAGGGGCAACAGCACTCGGACGAATCGAAGGATCACCCCTCCAAACCCGAGCCGAGCCCAACGATGCTTAACTTCGGTGACTGATCGGGAACCGGTGTTTCCATCGTGGCAGGCCGTTGCCCTCCACGTATTTAATAGCTTGAAATTATCATGTTTTCCGAATACCATGGCCAAAAATAAAAAAAAACTATTCCACCTGCTGAGGCGTCTTTGTTATAAAAATATGTACATTGTATAGGATGTTTTAAAAAAAGTACGGGATATTTCCTTCCACTTGATTTAAAGGATGAAATTAAAAATGGATAGATATAATTTTGTTCCACGAGCAAACAAATTGAGAAAGAGATAATAAATTCCATTTTTTTATGCCTTGCCTTTTTCTCGCGTTTTCTCACACGGATTGTGGTCTACCGGATTTTTAGATTAGGAGAGTCCATCCTTGAGTAGGAAACCAAAAACCGGAAAATATAGGATAAGATTGACAAAAGCAATGAGAGGGTGAGATTCTGTTTATGTAAGTTGAATTAAGTTTATCTGACAGTGCTGATGTGCTAGAATTCAAAGCGTCGTTAAGTGCTGACTAGCGTTTGTCTCAAAGTTTTAGTCCGAATTAAGTTAAACCAATGGTACGTATGCTAGTTTCCCAGTGATTTGAAACACTTATGAAACCCGAATAACAAATTTTAGTTCTCAATTATACAAGTACAAACTAAACCATCCCACAACCGGCTTTTAATTGAATTCTCTGGCTACCTACTGCTGCAGGCGTACGTCTTACCTTGGATCTTAGTTCACTGTGTGCGCTGAACTTCGGAAAAGGAAGGGTAAAGTTTCTGCAGGCGCGGAAGCAAGAGATGGTGCCACAATAAATGCAAGTGTTACCGTCCTGCGCGCTTGATTTTAACGAGGTTCACGGCCCCTAAAGAGAGTCTCACTAGAACCTTCTCCATTCAACGATGTGTCTCCCTTCGATTTTGCTTTCCTCTCACCCCTTCCCGACCACTGAAAACCCCTTGCGAGTACTTTGATACCAGCTCCAAGATAAATCCCAGGAAATTTGCAAAAAAATTAAACGGGCTCTCAAGAGTGACATATGAAAAGTCTTTTTTTTAACAGGATGCACTCGGAAGAGGCGCTGTGCATCGAGAAAACGGCTGCAAGCCATATTTATCGTTTTTATCCCCTTTCACTCATTGAAACCGGCGAATGAGAAGAATGAGACATTGGTATGAAAGAGGAAATAAAGATTCCGAAGTTTTATTTAAAAATATAAGTCCCCGAAACTCCTTGGAGATACGAGGCTAAGCTCCGTTAATTTTCATAACTCCACATGACCACTTACATTCAGACGGTAATTCTATTGGATAGCTACAGGTTATAGAAACCAGGAGGAGAGAAATGGAAAGTGAAACTTAAATGTGGCATATTGAACGGATACATATGATCAGGCATATATTTTAGCCAGCTGTCACTAGATTCTTCACAGTCAAGTCTTCTGAAGAGAATTTCCCTCCACTTAATGAAATGATTCGTCTAAGAATATAATTCTAACAGGAATAAAATAAAGGAAATTGACTGCCGAACCGATAGATTTAAAGTGTCATTTTTCCCACGTACAATAATGGATCATAATAGTTGCGATAGATCAATAATATGAAACTCCCACATAGGTAGAGTAGAATTTTCACTTGTGCTTAATAACACAACATCATTACTAACACTTCACACCGGTCGATTTGTCCGGCATTATTTTATTTTGTTCTCTGCATGAAGTAGCATTTCGTAGCATTCATAAATTAACAGTATCAGTAATATTAACCACTAGATGTGTGTATAGCATTGTTCTGCATGTTTGCATGTTCAATTACGTATCACTCTCCCAGTTTTCGGTTGGACTGCGCACTGTTCTCCTGACTGCTTTGGCCTGCGCCTAGCACCAGGGGGAGCTTGCGAGGTTCTGACTTGTGCTGGGACGAGTGCTGCATGCCTGGTGTGGAATCACCCCGTGCCACACACCCTAGTGGTGGCTTGCACGGTACTTTGTAGATGTAGATAATTGAAAAGGCTTTGAGCAGCGGTCGGTTGAAATCGTCTTCAATATAAGATCTGACTCTTCGGACGTTTAGTAATGTATTATAAGCAGTCCACGTATGTTATCCTTAAAATATTATTGCCTATTGTTCCTATCAAAGCGATGTAACCGTTGAGGCTTAGGCATAGATATTCTAAATTGTTACTCTTCCCTTATCCTTGCATTTCGAATAGACTGCCGTATAGTATTGCACCAGTTTTATAAACGCCAAATGGCGTACCGTGGTAACGCAATAAAAGTTCGAATATTCGTCCAAGTTTACTCAAAGAAATGAACGTAAACTTTGTTTCTAGGTATGCCAACAGAATAATTTTAATGTATTATAAAATGGCGGAAAAAAATCCGCATTTTTAAGAACAGATGAGCCTCTTTTTTCTCTCCTTAATTTGATTTGATCTCTGATACCGCAACACATGAATATCACCGAAACTGACGTTCTCACATCATCAGTCTTTACCCGATAAGATATTCGAGAAGTTATCCCTCCGTTAAGAGAGACGGAAATATTGTTTTTTTTTTCAAAATATTGTAGACATCGAGGATGCCTTTAGGAAACACGTTATCTGCTTCCAAATTTACGCAAACATGTCGTGTTGAGACTATCAGTTGTCATCGGGAATTACCCAAATTATATTTCCAGCGAATTTTTTCCGCTAAAATGTATCGGCGTTCTGCAGGCTTTTCCCTCATTACCAGTTTCAACCATCCGACTTGCTACACGGCTCAAGGGGGGAAAAACAAATTCCCCTTTCCTCTCTCTTTCGGAGATTTTGACGAAGCCACTTAACTCACTGGAGTGGTGATCTGATATCCATAATGTGGGTAAATGCGCTTGCATTCGTGTAACGATTACCACTGAGTTCATGGGCACTAGACATTTTCACTGCCCCCGACATTTTTTGTAGTCTTAGTGAGTCATGTAAGAGAGCTCTAGAAAAAGTTTACGAGGCATCATTTCAGCAAGAATACTTGATTATAAGGTATGAAGACTCTTTACTATCAACATTGAAATTGCGACGCTCTCCATGTCTATTAAAATTAAAACCAACCTCAAAATCGTTAGGAAGATGGTAAACGCTTTTTTAGTCCTGCGCTGGACGCCATGCTTTTGTTTCTTAGGACAACATACGTATCTT
Source organism: Pyrrhosoma nymphula (assembly GCA_963573305.1). Classification (NCBI taxonomy): domain Eukaryota; kingdom Metazoa; phylum Arthropoda; class Insecta; order Odonata; family Coenagrionidae; genus Pyrrhosoma; species Pyrrhosoma nymphula. Next base: position 138,722,993 of record OY754329.1, on the reverse strand, counting down.
CTCAAATAGCATAGTCAAGATCTTTCACCAGTCCTATGTTTGCCATTTATCACGTATTAAGATACATATAGTATATACTCCTGTTGTTAAAAGAGGAAAGCGTAAGGAATTTAATAGTGTTTAAATCTCAAGACTGATAAATTTCAGAGCCCTTAAAATTCTAGTGAAGATTATTCATATCACACATCATTATTATTATCACGGGCAACTTTCGTTTTTTTTTCAAAGTTCTTGAACTTTAATAGGTAAATCTAGGTAAATAAGAGCTGATTTTCAATACCCCTCAATAAGAGACTATTTGATAGCAGTGTGTTTTTTTCGCATTACATTTTCAATTTTTAATTAAGAGACTAAAAATCTCAGTGGAATAGGATGTCTGGGTATCTGTGATATAGGTTAAAATATCCGCCGCAGACCTGGGATTTTTTTTCATTGTAGCTTCGTACATTTGTACCTCCTTAGCATGAGACCCCGTATATGTTAAAATGCTTTGTATTTTGAGGGCCAGGAAGGGAGCCTCTAGGGACTAAAGAGATAACGCACATGGTCAAGGTTTCAGGAAAGATTCCAATCACCCGAGTTTGTTTGTAAGAGTTAGGGTGGTCTCGAAGCGTCGAGAGAAATAAAGATAGAAATCAGCCATTCAGTGAAACTTATGTATTTAACAAAGGATAGCGAAATTGCCGGATCACATGTTCCCCGTGCCAGTATGGGACGTCTGCCGTGGCGATATCGTAAGTAGAGGTATATATACATGAAGAAACATACAATTGTCCTTCACAATTAGACTTCACGATTATATTAATCCCTAAGAACCCTCAAAACTTAACTACACCCCGTCAACCCTCCTCCCCGCTTACATCACCAATCCTGGGTCTTTTTTCCAACCCCTACCTCCCAGTCCCTCTCCTGAATGGTGATAAAGGTACCTTATGATTTATTTTTGAATTTTGTACCTAAATATGGCACCAATGTTTCGAAACTAATCGTACCTGAATAAAAATTGGTGGAATGAAACTAAGTGCTCTTTTTCATTCGCCGAGCACCGTCTTTTTTATACACTTAAATTGGACGGTGAAATTATCTCATGTAATAAAAAATAATATATTACTGCCGTTTCGGGAGCAACTTTGGGAAAAAAGCTCATTTTCAACCCCATCGAAAAAGAGTCACAAATTCGTTAACGAATAAATGTCTTCGACTTCTTCGACTGCAATGCCTTTTTACATGAGGCAAATTCTTGCGCCAGTGGGTGCATGAATAGATGCTAATTTGATGGACTTGTGACTGCAAGCTCAGAAAATGAAAGTTAAAGTTAGAAAAATCGGGGCCATTTTTCGGGCGTTTGTTCATGAATTTTCGTAATCCTTCGTGTTTGCACAGTTAATTTTTGAAAGAGCGTATGCAACTGCAATAAATTGGCGCGTGCAAGCAGGCCATGTGAGAGCATCGAGACTCACACAGGGTATTGTTAAGTGAGCACGTTGGATTCTTGAAAATACTCGCGTGAGGTGGCCCGCCTGCATTGCGCTGAATTGTGAGATGGAGAGCATGCATTAGGGGGATGAAAATTCTTGCGTGGAAGGGAATTATTTTTTTTAATGCGGGAAAGATGTTTTCGCAAAAGGAGAGAGACAGTGGTAATGTGAGAAATGTGGAATTGCCCTATGCGTACGCCAGTCACGGGAACTTCTTGCTTACAGCGAGGAGTTTCTCGAACCTTCCCAAATAAAGGAACCGAGGCTTTCAGAACTTTTCCATCATCTCTTCTTCCTTAGGTACCAACCAGCATTACTAACCCCGCATTAAACACACATTCAATAACACAACGTGAACCAACAATCCCTCCCAGATATTTCAACAACTCTTCGATCTTCCAGAAAACCCTGCTCGACATCGTTGTAAAATATTGTACTCCTTTCGGCCCCGAAATCAAAGACACTGACTCCCTGTGTAATACTCTCTACCATTCGTCATATTGGAAAATTACGACAGCGTCGCCAACGCAGCTCGTGGTACTTTTAGTTTCGAATTATTTTAAGCAATAATTGGGCGAAATGGTGAATACCATTCCAAGAAACTGCAAAGAATGATGTGTCCCTCACATCGTTGCTGTGGATACCTTAAACAAGATAACAGATTAGGAATTTAATACGTCTTTAAATTGAGTTTGACTATGGGGTAGGTGCAAGGAAGGAAACGGCTATGTAACGTTTTTCAGGGTGATGCATTCTGTCACTTTAACTTCGTAACTAATGAAAAGACTGAAAAAATACCGTTTACTCGTTCGATCAGGTATGTGACTACAGCGTGAGCACGACCTTGAATTGTCGCCGCGCCTGCGCGTGCCGCGGTGACTGCGGTCAATTTTCAGTGTGGGTTAAAATTCCGCGCTCTTCACTTCACGACTGCGAGATGCTAGAGTGCTGATTTTGATTCCAAACCAAACATTTTGACTATGTCTAATTAACTTCAACATTGACTTTTCACAATGAATGTTTTGAAGAATTACAAATAAATTATGGAACTTCAAGCAAAATATATCTACCTCTCGTTAGGTATCATTAATTAAAATTACTGGCGGCTTCGATCAGCCTAAGAAAAGTGGCCCTAAGCAAAGTTTTAGGGAAGGAAAACACGAACTCTGTAATTACCTAGGGCATCAGGAAGTAAAATTAGTACAACTTTCACACTCTCAACTGGCCAATGAGAGGAAGAGACTCCAAGTCCATCCCACGACACCCCCTCTCCCCTTTCAAGCACCCTCTCATCTCCACAATCCCTCTTTCACCACCTCTCATCCCGTCCCCCACTTCAGCGCTTCACTTTCCCCTTCCCCCCGTGCCCTCTCCAAACCTCTCATTCAGCACCACTCTCCTCACTTCGCCTTGCGAGGGCTGCCATCATAATGGGGAGTGACCCAACAGTCGACTCCTTCCTTTGGCCACACAACTTTTAGTCCGCGAGAGAGAAATTTATCGCGCTATGAGGGGACAGAGGTCGTGACCGTTGGAGTCCTCCGAGTTTAATCTCCAACTGCATAATTCACTTTCATTTATCCTGTCTATGTTCACATATCACTCTCCAATTGCACCAGAGCACAAATCGAGCCTTGGCCTCCTTGATTTCCTTCATTCAATCCCCTCCGTCGTCTGTCAGTCATCTCCAGTTCCTCCCGCCACCCCCCCATGTAGCTCCTGTGTACTCCAAAGTAGATGATGCTGTATTCCAATCTAGCCCTTGGTTTCCCCACTGGAGTCTCAACAGCTTACTGTGGGTAGATACGCTAGGTTATTTGTGTATATTGTATGTTTCGTTGTTGAAACGAATTCTCCAAGGTCCTACACTGTACACAGGCCCGTAGATTCTACGTAGTGCTTTCCTCTCAAATCTGTCGAAAAGCTTTGCAGATTTAGCTCTCATTGTCCATTTATCACTGCCGTCTGACAGTATTGTGTGGATGAGTGTTTTTTTAGTATATTAGTTTGTTTTCCAGTGTACAATTCTGGATTTCATAGTTGGCAGCAGGGAGAAGGATGTTCAGTTTGATGCATATATTCGTTTTCTTTTAAATCTGCATGGTCTCATTCCAGAAGAGACATTGGAGCCCAAATAGTTAAAGTTGTTTATAGTCTCAAATTTGTAGTCCACAATGATGATATTGTTTTGTCCTACAGTAAAAAAAATACATATCAGAGACATCAATCCAATAATTGTTTTGCTGAAATATTAGTCCTTTCTATTTCCAGCTAACCTCTTTCATCACCTGTTTCAATTATAAAACCTTGTTAACGGCTAAATACAAATGATTCAGACTGGACTTGGGGGAGACTGTCAGCATTCATGATGAATACAACATTTAGTGCTCATCCTCAGATATCTCAGACAAATCTGTGGTAGAGAATAAAGCGCTTTCATCATCAAGCGTTTACTGTTATCTGATAGGTTTTCCGACCTTAGTGGTGGCGGGTTAACGTCCTACCTTACTGCCTCTTGGGCCATGGGTTCGAGTCTCATCTGAGCGGGCTTTTTACACCCCAAGGCATGATTGTCACGCGAATATCTTACATTATTATATGTTCCGATATAAAAGGCCCACGAAAGACCAATTGTTATATGCTCCGATATAAGGGTGGGATCGCGGTTCCTTCTTTCGCGTTGTTATAGTAATCCAAAACACAAACCGATCTAGAAGGGAAATGCTCGCAGATTCTGCCCTAAGAACGCACTACATCAATTGAAATTAGTTATTTAAATCACGTAAAAATTTGAAAAGTGAAGATCTTTTTCCTGCTCTTATGAGCGCAATTGGCAAATAACGGTAATATGACCGCGTGCGTTGTAGAGGATCATCATCGTATGCTGTTTACAGTTATTAATGCAAATAAGTAAATAAACTGCAGCTATCAATGCCTATCTGCTCTGAGCTGATTCTATCGCATCCTCGATTCAGCTATGTCGAAAGAGATGTGGTAGAAGAGCATCATCTTCAAGTTCTTAATGTGCTTCAGGCCCCTGTGGACCTTGGCGCCTTTTATGATTCTTCTCCATGTACCTCTATCAACAGCGAAAGTTCTCCAGTTTTAGACATCTTTTTCGAGTCTTCTGCCACACCACTTTATCCATCTTTTCCGAGGCTTTTATTTCTTTATACGATCGAATCCTTCACAGTCCATTTTCATTGTGCCCTGGACCACAATTTTTCTCATCGGAATAAGGTGGAGCATCATGTTGATTGTTGAATCATGTTGAATGATGAACAATTCATGAATAAATTAAATGTTAAACTTGATACTTTAAGCTGAAACATTTTTAATGTACTAAGTAATTTGATGCCTACTTTTTTGGTAAACGTCATCATCAGGTACAGAGTCATTATTCCTGATGACTACCCTGAGGCGTTGTAATGTGTTTTACAGCAAAACATGTTTCGTGGAAAGCCCCAAATTTTTATTTCGTTCATTCGTCAACCATAACCTGAACATGTGTTCTTTCTCACACCTTTTTTATTCGGTCGGTGCACTTGCCCCATGGTCTTCCTTTTGGGTTACTCCCCATCACAATTACACATTTTTAATACATCCATTATTCCGTTATGTCTTTGGAAGTGTCCAAGCTCCGTGGTTCTGCTTTGCCGTGTAACATTCCGAATAGAACTTTTCTCTTCACCTCATCTGTATAGGTACGTCTTTATTTTTTATTTCATGCGTCCATTTAATATTCAGCATCCTTCTGGAACGCCATGTCTCGCAGGTATCTCTTTTCTTAAAGAGAGTTATTTCTAAGGTACACGTCTATGGCTCATGGAGTATCTACGGAGGTTTTCACCGCTATCCGATTTATTTCTTCAAAAAACATTACCACGATATTCCTCGATGATTAGCTAATTTAACTAATCATCGAGACACAATTTAACCTTTAAAATGACCTTTTAAACAGACAATAATAATACATTACTATATTCTACCTTTGGTCTTCATCGGTAACTCTTCCCAGTTACCTCTCCTTCCATCACTACTTCCACGAGTCTATCACATCTCAGGAGGTAACCAATAATCTTGTTGCTGCTGCAGAGTTGCTATCTTTCCTTAACTGATCTTTGAAGTACCTCTTCATTAGCGATTCCCTCCGTCAATTTGACATTCATACTTAGAATCAGCAGAACGTTTTGACGATTTTCTTTGATTGGTTATTTGCAGTTATTTCGTTATTCCCTTAACGGAAGGCGCCGAAGGACCTCAGTTTTACGTTCCATCAGACCGACTAAGACATTTTCTTGAAGTATTCTTCAGTTAATATCGCGACTAGGATTCCACAGAAAATTCTCTTACACAAGTGGGAATTGAACCTGGACCCTCTACATTGGAAGCCTTACTCCAGACACAATACCAACCTAATCCCGTTTGAGATTTTCTCTTATTCAAATAATCCAAAGCATGGCTCTACGATGCCGATAACTGAACAAAATTAACCTTAATGATTTCAGCGTAAGATCAAAGAGCAGTTTTTACAATATCAATACGCTGGTGATATAATAAAATAGGAATGAATGTGTCCATCTAATAATGAATTATTTTAATAAGCCCGATTTTCAACCAGCAAGCATGAATAAATATTGGGAAGGTTTTATATTAATCAAATCATTCTCTTGCTTTGGTGAAAAAAATATGTTTTGCTCTCTTGGACGATACTGGTGGTCCGTATGCCCCTGGGATCCCGAGAAGCCATTGGCTTGTCGTCAGGTTTTGCAGGGGCCGAAACACCAGAACTTGACAGTAACACCCATGCCCTGGGCAAACGGAAAACCGGCCCAGGAAGGACTCGAACCCGTGATCCTCGGATTAGCAGGTGAGGACTTAACCCCACCGCCACTGGGGCCGGCAAGTGGTGAATTGTTGAATTAGCATTTAGTTTATGCTAATTCAGCTAATTCCAAGAATGCATTCGAAATTAGTAAAACATTAGAAAAGTTAACAAAATGAAGTAAATACGATTTAAAAAATCGAGTAAGGTGTAACATAACCATCCGTTTTATTCATTGAGTCTTTTCTTGCATGTATAATTCAATGAAACGTTAATACTAATTTCAGGCACGGAAAATTATAATTAAGAACCAGAGTTCTTTACATAGGTCTTCACGGGAGACCTTCAGTTCCTCTTCCCGCTCATCCACGTTTACTACAACCTCCATGATCTGTTAACTGCCGGAGATTGCCGCCAAGTTCTGCGATTACTATGCAACGATTCCTCACTGTTTCTGGCGTAACTTCGTGGAAATTGCCCATATTCATTTAAATGAACAATTCACATGGTAATTTCCGCACTTTTGATTAGTAATTATTTTGATATATTAATTTTATTAACCAACCTAGGTTTATGCTCTGACCTTGGAAATTCACTCAATTCAGTCAGACCTTGGAAACTGAGTACCTAAACCTTGGTTAGTTACAAAAATGTGTGTAAAATTCAGCAAGTGGATGGTTAAATAATATTAAAATTACTTCTTAACACCCAGTAATTCAATCAACGGTGATATTAAAAATATAAGCGCTTTATAAGCTTCATGGACCATTTTATGCGGCTCCCATAATGGACGAATAGTAGATATTCCGCAAAGCAGCTGACTTTCACCCCGAGTGCCAAGACGACATTTGTTTCTTTTTCTTTGTCCTTGGATTGGGGTTTTCCAGGTTAAGCCTTAGCCAGTTTATTCTTTGGAGTAGTGTAGTTGGAATGAGAAGCTAGCAATTAAGAAGAGCTTTGCCACAGAACTTTGAGAGAGTTGTTTTTATCTCGGACTAAACTTGATCCCCTCTTATCTGATCGCCAGCCCTCAGCACGTCCGACGTCAATAGCGCCCAATTCCAAGACCACCACCACGTCCACGGACGCCCGATACTTACTAAACCCTCAGAGATCCTCCCATCACCCCTTTCAAATGGAATGGGAAACATGCATTGCTTTCAAAATGTATTTATATGCGAAATCCATATCATGTCACAAACACATAAAGCATTACGTTTTCCGGCAAAGAAACTTAATTTTAAGAAATTATTTCCCGCTGAAAATTACGCGCGCTTGATGGCGTATGCACACCATTACGTCACTCTGAACCCGATGGTTGACGTCACGGAACAGTGTCGCTCCAAATAATTCGAGGCGTTTCCTTTTAAAGTTCGGCTGGGTTTTCGTATTTGTCGAAAGTAATCCATTTCACTTCCTTCATAAAAGTTAATGAACACGTGTGATTTGAATCTTTCGTTTGGAATACATGTAGAGTATAGAACGTTGAGATACATGGAAAGGGCATGACGTCACCAAACTGTAACCCCACATCCGAAATATCCACCATATTGATTCCCCCTGTTCTTACCTCGCTTGCTTTTGGACAGCACGGAGGTGTGTACGCATTAATGGATTAAAATATCTACCATCATTTGACATTTTAAGGTAGGCAAGTAACTCTTGAAACATATATTACTTACTTGGAGTCATGGTTTCTTCACAATTTTCTATTGTTTTTCGGTGGGAATACGAATTATTATTAATTTTAATAAAAAATGTATACGAAGAATTCATTTTCAGGAAGTAAATGCATGCTCATTACTTTTAATCTGTCGGTGGAAAACATCGTAAAATAGCAAAACTAGTCGGGAGGAACAAAGATGGCGGACAGGCCATGCCAACGTTACAGCTTCAAGCATTGGCCACCATAGCTAGCACCCTCTCCATCGAACTCAATGGTATAGAAGCTATGCCGTGCGGTGTCGTCAAACCACAGAATGGAGTTTTGGATCACGTGATTTAATATATTTTTATCCAATTTTTGAAGGAAATTATCGACACCTATTCATATGGATTACATGTTTGAGTTCTTCATAAAATTTGCTGTTGCATGCACTGCTCAAATATAAGAGGAAACTTTGGCTGGTTGATTATATTTTATGTACCTTTTCAATCGTCTTATGACGGATGAGTGTGATTGCAAAATGGAGTTAACATCAATTGGAGAAATTAAAAACTCCCAATTACAAACATAATATAAATATTACCAGTAAGAGGGTCACAAGAGATATAGCTACATCCTCATTAATATACCTGCAGTAAATCAAAAGTAATGAAAGAATGAATCACAAAAACATGAATTCAATACCATAGATTTCGCTACTTATTTAAACGATCCTTTCATCGATGGAAAGTGAATACGCATAATGTACCTAAAATGTCAAAGAAAAATGTAATTATGTATTCATTCTTTAGTTATGGTATAATAGACTGTTTCCCAGATTTATCTGTAAATCAAGATGGTGATGATCACATCAACCAATATCCGTGACGTCACTATTTACCCGAAGGAACGTAACAAAATTCGTGGAAATAAATCATGCTATTATGTTCACCCAAAAAAGCTCAAAATAACAGCATGGACTTGAACTAAAACTATTAACTAACCTTTGGATTAAGTAAGGTATTATTTCAATCAAGAGTTGATTTACTTTAGGCTGGCGACAAAAAATGCATAAAATATACCACGTTCCATTCCACCTATTGGGATATTGGCTTAATACTAATTGAAATGATTCCTAACATTATTCTTATAAGATTGTTTTTGCAGTTAAATTATAAGTTATGTCTGGTTCTTGGTTTCAGAAAAGATCCACCACGATGGTCGCAGAGGAAATACATGTTTGTGCTGCCTTTTTCTCAAGGAAATGTTTCCATTCCTTCTAAATGCACCATAATAATTCGAATTTGGTTTTTCGTCGATTTCGAGCGCATAAATATCATGCATTCCCACTTCGCAACACTTCGGGTTTGGGGTATTCCGCGGAACGAATCGCTTTGAAAACAAGTTTTCTCAGAATCCAGAATTGCTTATCATTTGGACGCAGCTGTTTATCGATTCATTCGCTATGCGCTACATCCCAAACATCCCTCTCCATCCCTCTCCATCCCTACCGATGGGAATTCCTCCCCGGAATGCAGCATTCATTTGTTTTTCACATCTCCCACCCATTACTCACATTAAGGAGCCTGTAAGACACACATTCTATCCCTACTCCCCCAGGGTAGACATTACGGTGGATGTTGTGACAGAGAATATGCCACGATAGAAAATTGATCGCGATTCTTTAAATTTAAAAAATCGTAACGCTTCTAATAATATTTCAACGTTACCAAGTAACTCTAATCCTTACTCAGTCCATAGGGCCGAAAAATTATTCAGAAAGAGAAGCAGCAGTTTTAAATATGCATTGAATCTACAGCAGAAATAACAAAAAAAGAGTCACCTGTACAATAACCGGTTAATTAAAATGTATGTTTTAATAAGGACGTTAAACAGGAAAGTAAACCCTTAAGTGTCACTGCGTGACAAAGGGAAAGGGATAATCAATACGTCATTGCAAACCTGCAAAACACATTTTTATATAAATACGGTGTGTCTCACAGCCGTGCATATTTACATGAGAAAACAACACATAAAATATCAGCCCTTGAGTCTTCGCTCATAAGGTACTTTCTGTTTCCACGGCTGGCGTGATTAAGAGAAAGTACACTAAATATTAACCAGCTTGCGTGAAGGGAACAGGAAGGGAAGCCTTAAGCCACCTTTAAACATGGAAGTTGCTTCTATGACAGTAGCCTTATAAGTCACTTGCAAGTAGTGTTTCGATGCGCAAGCTCCGACTTCTATGGCAGCATGGGATGACAATGATACACGATCGATAACTGTTCGCATTTCGGGAAATAGCCTAGCTGACGTTTTTCTTGCAACTAGGATTTTGACTCTACGATAGCATCGCATAACATCTGGATAAATCATGATCACATGAGGCGGACGGGGATTATACATACCTAAACAACAAATTAATTTTCCCGAGGAGAACTCACTGTTGAAATTGCAAATGTAAATTTTTACCTGGAGTCGCTAATTAGTGTTAGAGGTTACCTAAAAGTGGGACTTGTAGCCATTCTTGTATTGAATTACACGGAAAAAATGTTTCATGCCTAATAATCTTTAAATGACTGTAATACTCTTTATATATTTTTAGGATAGATGCGTCAAAGACCCAAGTAGTATTTTTTGATTGGGAGAGGGATAAGAATGATTGTATAATGCGGGTAAATGATGAAGAAATTGAGCAAGTAGACGATGTTTTGTATCTTGGCCGAATGTTTGCGAAAACTGGAAATATAGACGAAGAGATTATTAGAATGCTGGTAGGAAAGTCGTAGGTTGTATGTGGAGGATATCTAGGAAAGAGTGTTTGTCTCGGGAAGCGAAAATCACAGTGTACCAAAGTGTTCTCCTCCCGACATTATACGGCAGCGAAACCTGGGTATGTCAGGATAAGCATAAGAGTTGGCTAAATGCAGTGGGAATGGGGTACCTCAGAGGTGTTTGCGGGAAAAGTAGAAGGGCTAAGGTTATTAAAGAGTGGATGATGAAAGAATGTGGGTTGGTTGCTCCAGTAATGGGCATGTATGACAGGAAAGTACTTTGTTGGTTTGACCACGTCGAGAGAATGGAAGAGAGTCGGATAACGAAACATATACGTGATAGTTGAGTGAATGGTGTGAGAGGAAGAGGTAGACAGTGAAAGTCACGAGTGAATGTGGCGGAAGAGACTCTAAAAGAGGAGGGATATTAGGGGTCTTAAGAATTAAAGATCGTGTATAAAGCAATGCATTAGTATAAAAGAAGTGAAAGTGGTTTGAAAGGATAGCGAATCATGGAGGAAATTATAAAAAGAAAGACAGTTTTATATGGCTAACGGCAGCAGCTAAATTCTTTGACTACCCCAAAAAGGAATGGCGTGATGGGTATGTGTGTATGCATACTCTTTATAGATGCAAAGTTGTATCCAATGTAACGTGTACAAATTTATAATTTCAACGAATGCCAGAGGAACAGGGGATTTTGGGAGTTGCCATTTTCATTTTTTACTTCGTCGCTCATTTTATGAGAAAAAACCGGAAGAAACGTGAAAGCACGACAATACCCCGCAAGTAGCGATGCACACAAGACATCGCTAAACTCGCCACTTCCATAGAAGTCAATGTCCATGTATAAATCCACCTTTAAGTAAAATTAAAGGTTACTCTGTTTCTCTCGTCCGTATTCTCTGACCTTAACCCACAAACAGTACAGAAAAACGTATGAAGAACACAAGGGATAAAACAAGCACAGCACAAATCACTATCGTAAACATATGAGCTATTGAGAGTAAAAGTGATGTAAGTCAGACTTTGCCATATTTTAGTTAGGTGGGCAGAAAAATTCCTCCACAAATATTTTGTTTTGTGAAATGGGAGGTTTGAGAGTGGCTTCGGTGTTTTTCCACTAGAAAGCAGGGTTTAATTTTTAAATTAGTTTCAAGTCTCATTTTACAATAAAGTGAGATTTTTGACTCACTCGATTCTTGATTTCAACGACTCATATAGAAGAGTTAATCGAATACAACACACCCATATGTATCTAAAATTGATATAAACTCGCCTACCAATATCCAAGCCGCAACGCAGTAACACCCATTTTTTTGGTATTCACCATGAGCCACATAATTTACGAACCATCCCATTTTAAGCCATCAAATATTCCACTCCGCAGGTCAAAAGCGTGTATGTGGGTGCAGGGCAGCGGGTGTCCTCACTCGTCGTCGGCGGTTTAAAAGGAACGAAGAGTATGGTGCTTAAAGAGGATAGGATGGGATTTAAAACGACCGCAAGTTGAGGTCGCTCTCTGGTTAACTATTTTGCGCCGCAAAGCCTTCGCATCGTCTCGTTCCCGCTGGAAAGCAAACAGGCAAACGCGCCTAGGGGGAGATGGGAACGCGCCAGAGGGGGCTCAGGAATGGAACGCTTGCAAATGCGTGAAATTAGCTCATCACAAAATGATCCCAAAGCGACGTGATATGGTATACCATGATTTTTATTATTCTGAACACGTTAAAGAGGATCGCTCTTTAAAATGTGACCCGTGAGAACATTTTCCCAACGAAATTTATTATTAGGGCAATCTACCGGTTAAGGTAGGCCTAAATGGAAGTCAACAAAAATCCAACAGATTTTTACATGCGCATGGCCCTAAAAACAATTACTTTCTTCATCTCAGCATACGCCCTACCTTTTTCATGCTGCCCATAAAGCCTTTCCTATATCCCCTTTTATCCCAGCTATATCCTCTTGTTCCCCTTCCTCGCTAATCCAATATCCTCCCCTATATCACAACCTTCAAAATCCCTTCATCTTTCATTATCTCTTCCAGCCATCTACTCTGCCTACTCCCAATTTCCTCTCCTCCCCCACCATACCACCACTTCTCCCTCCTTTGTCTTCTCTTCCGTCCACCGCACCATCTATATACTCCCGTACATCCACATCTCACATAAATGCAGCCTATTCTCGTCCTCTTTTCTCAGAGACCATGTTTCTGCACTATAAAACGCTACACTCCATATTTAGTTCTTCGCCAATCTTATCTCTATATCCCCACATCCCTGTCATCAGCTCCCTCCTAGGTTTCCAGCGAAATGATAGTCAATAAATAACCATAATTCAGAGGATTCACCTGTAAAATTTCTGACGACGTCGTTATTCTTTCTTAAATCTTCTATTTAGGAGTTTCTTTTTTGGGGAAGCGGCTGACTAGTGAAGTCATTTGCGCCATTTACGATTGGTGGAAAGAATGGAATTTATTGATGGGTTGAGAAGAGTGGAGAGAAACACGGCATCGACATAATTCAATTAAAATATACTGAACGGCTAGTTGGTATACTATGAAAAACTCCTGACGAAAGTGCTCATTAAAGCCTATGAAATGCAAATCTTTATCTTTATATATATAAAAGTCAATGTATGTATGTATGTATGTTCCACATCTCCTCCTAAACCACAGGACCGATTTTGATGAAATTTGGAACACATGTTTGTTACTGGTAGACAACAAACACTGTAGGGTTCAATTAACCAAAACCCTTTTTTTTCAGGGTTAATGGTGTGATCCTTACTAATATGTATAAAAATGTAATGTTGTCTGTCTGTCTGTTGCTCCATCACGCAAAAACTACAGAACCGATTGAGCTGAAATTTGGCATGCAGATAGAAAACATATGTGGTAGTAACATAAGCTATATTAAAAATCCCTAAGGGCCCCCAAAGGCCCCCTGAAGGTCCCCCCTGGTGGTTCATGCTAAGCATTGGGTTCGGTGCAGTGGTTTCATTTATTTGTTTTTAAAATTACTTTCACTCAAGATATAGGGCTGGGATTTTTTTATCGGATGGCTGAATAAATGCCGTTTCTAATTTTATCAATCGATTTCCTTCTACGCTCCGTATTTGTCTGAACTTCATGTTTTCAGCTGAAAAATCTCACCTTTTTCTCTGAAATCAACAATAACATATTTCCTTGACAACCATAGATTTCATTTTCAAAGGATATACACGCCTCTAGCATTTAAATATCACGCCTTCCTGCAGGCCCATGATAGTACGTAGAAAGAAAATCCGTATAAGAAGAGCCCAGAGTCCCAAGGGCCCCATGATAAATTGCTTCGGGGGGTACTCGATAAATTCAATGCATATTTAACAAGTATACTCTTCAACGTCTATTCTCAAAGTAGCTCTCAAAGGGGCATATATATGGGAGAACACTTACGTAGTAAACGTTACACATAAAGGAATTAATAGAATACACACTTAATTAAATGTGCAAGAATATTTACGTGCAGCGAATATCAATGCTAATAATGCCACTGTTGCAACAACAAACACGGCGTTGTTTATTATCGTTTAGTACTCAGATGTATTACACGTAGTGAAACCGTCGGCCTCTCATTGCGATTGCGAACTGTTTTTAGACCAATTCCCACATCATTAACGTCACGAGTTATTTATATATGTTTAAAAGTTTTAAAGTGCAGTTAACTTACATTCACTCAATCATCGAGTTGCCTATTCTAGACTCTCACTTGCCGCTGTGTTTCCGTTTCTTGGACTCAAAAATATATCCATCAGCATGCCTAATAGGAAAAAGAGTAACCTTTCGAAAAAATCTTCTAAAGAAAAATGAATGTTTTATTTGCGAGAAAATGAGCCCTTGAAAGAAAATCGACAAAGGTTAGACTTGGATGGTCAAAGACATGCCCACCAGAGATCTCATGAGATTCTCCTCATGGTGTTTCTCGGGTTACGCTAAGATCCGCACAAATTTCATCCTTACCCAACCTACAGACGGGTAACCAACTATAAATCTGGTTCAAATATAGACGCATCTGCTTCGAACATTCAGTCTGCGTTAAGATGGCGGAAATTATAATGACGTCACTACATGCTTCTTACCCGAAAGAAGAACGGAAATTCTGCGCAATCAACGACATCCGTGCATGAAAATCGACAAGTGCACTAAGAATCACCATAGATTTTTTTCATTTAGCAACGGAAACCAATGATTATGGCTATTCCGAAGGCGCAGTCCCATTGATGGAGGATTCATAGGTCAAATAAACCTGGCTCCTGCTGCCATTACTCCTCTTGACGTTGTCAACCGCTGGATTGTACCCTTCTGTCCAATCCTGATTAAGATAATCAACGCACATATCAACGTTGAATAGTGCAACTGAATTAAGTCATGGAATGCAAATATATGTATGTACACAAGGGAAGCGATAGAGCTGTTAATCACTCAGAAGACGGCTCAAGAGAACCGGAGGGACGAGGTGACCATCTATCAACCTTTGCTATTTAAGTATTAATGAGTCTGCAAGGCCGATATTTGAGTTTCCCGTGCATGAAAGTGAACCAATAGTCACTCAACTCTCCGTGCACATGGAAAAATGTCAGTGTGTCTACTACATCGAACACAACATACAAGATAGGGTACCACGCCTACTCCTCAAATGACCACGCATACTGTTTTTCTTCGAACTTTGCGGTTTTATTATAAAAAATAAGTTTAATGCTTTTCACACCCGTTGAATTTCAACGGGTATCTTCCGCTCGCACAAAATAAAATACACTGAAATACATGTGGCCTACGCAAATGATGATGATTACGCAAACATGAAAAAATAAACTAGACCCCACGCGATCACAGAATAAAGGCACAATTCAAACTCTGCATGGATGGATAAATAAAACAATCAAACCATATTGCATGAATATTTATTCGGTTGTTTTTTAATCTTCACAATTTTTCTTTTTGGCATTTTGTCTCAGATTTTCGGACGTAATATGAACAAGTGCGTCCGGAATCGTACAATATCGAGACCTTGGGAACAGTTCTTTCCCTCGCGTTGTCACTATCGTCATCTAGTACGCAAACCGCTTTAGAAGAAAAATGCTCAAAGTTATTGTCCTAAGGAAGCACCCCGTCAATGAACACTGATGGCATTGAGAACCTGACAAAATTTGAAGAATGACAATCACGCTTTCGCTCTCCTGAGCGCAATTGAAAAATAACAATAACGCGAGCGAACGCGTTACGGAGATCCGTGATCGCGCCCCTTGACTGCTCGCCTAACAGCATATCCCTGTGTCTGTGAATCCTAACGAATTAGGACGCGACTTTATTGAATGGAGTAGGGGTGGATAGGAACTCGGCCTCGGAATAAATGAGCCTAGGGTATCACAGTTAAACAGCCCACCCGACGGACGGAGTATTGCGACTGATGTGCTCTCTAGTAGGGATCGGGATTTCAATTGAAAAATCTCCGACACTGCCAGGATTCGAATCCAGGCTCTTGGGAAGTGAAACCAGTACTCAAGCATCCAAACCGAGCCGATCCACAGGTTTGTGCTGTGGGAAGTAAAGAGGAGACGAGAGTTGGTGGGTGGACCAGATTACTAGAGATAAAGGGTCACTCAAACTGAATTGATAGCACGGAGCGCGTTTGGCAGACGATTAATAGGGAGGAAAATTATGGTAATTTCATATGGAACGAAGAAGGGTATTAAATTATGAGGAACTGAAAAAATAAATGATGGATGGAGTGGGAAAATTCATGTTAAAGGCTGCGTTCGGGGAGGCCGTTTCGTTCCAAATGTCCGTCTAGGTCTTGACGGAATGTGCTAATTTTATTGAATCACTGAGGAAAGAAGAAAAGACATAGGACTGGGACACATAAAGAAAATTATGAAGTACGTCAAAGTGAAAAAATGTGAAGGAGAAAAACTGTTAGCTGATAGAATGGTGGAGTGGAGAGCTGCAGAAAACCATTCTTCGGATCGATAACTTCAGATGATGAAGAAGGGAGGTTAAAACAGGGTCTTTCCCTTCCAATTTCCAACCCCGCATACGCCACCAGAGTTTTCGAGACGTGGATAGAGTGAGGAGACGTAGACATTTTGGGGGATTAAAAAATGGGTTCAAACCGATGGAAGTCTAATCTCGGGAAGATTTTGTTCAGTTTTAAGTGCCCATGTAAACCTTCCTGAACGATAGTCGACTCCATGCTATCATAGCAGCTTAAGCCGCCCCCTGATTTCATTAACTCCTCTTGAAAGGGGTAAAAACATGGTCCATCCCTTTGAAAATATACCCCAGAATCCCCATACAATATACAGGGTGTTTCATGAGGATTCTGCGTAACTTTTGGAGGTGTACATAGAGGCGATTTTCAGAATTTTTTGTCCTGTGGACATGGGGTCGCACTCCTTATTTACGGAGCTGTAGCAACGCAAGAATATTGTTAGTAGTGTTTTGCAGTTGCCATGGAAGCGCCAAAAAGCAGTGGCGTGCACTAGTATCTAGTAATTAAGTAAACCTTACGAAAGCAGCTTTTAAGATTTGTATCTTTCTTTTCCAGTGAAATTTTATTATTATTGCTTACAATTTTAAAGATGGTAACCAATATCGTCCACTAAAAAACTAATTTTTGGTATAATTTTTTATTTTGTTTCATGTTTATATTGTTGAAAAACATTTAGGAAACACCCTGTATATTAAAGCTGATGATATCAGGCCTGACATCGTGGCAATGATGGATGTCCATGTTGAGAAAAACCCAACTTTTTAGTTCCACAAATTTCCGCAAGTTTGTGGAAATTACAAAGTTGTTTTTTTCAATATTGATGCCCCGTATATTATTCGAGGTTTTATTCAGTTTTAAATGCACAAACCTTTCTGAACGGTTGAATACCTCAGTTTCATTGAACTCAGCTCGAGAGTGGTAAACACTAGGTCCTTACCTTTGAAAATCCACCCCCACATCCACTGACAATATGTATATTTGGGGCGTGACTATCGCCAAAGGGATGGGCGTGTGAGTGGTCCGAGATAGGGGGGGGGACCGTGTGTGCTGGAAGCGGTCAAAGCCCAGAGTGCCCGCCGGCGTGCTGTGTGTGAGAGTGGACACGCTTAGCGAGGAGCGGCAGAGTCAGTCAGGCAGTGGGTCGGAAGTGCGCGCGCATGACCGGGCACATCGCCCTCCCTGAAGGGCGGGATCGGGCGTAGAGTAGTGGTTCGGTCTCATCCCTCCTCCTGTCCTGTAAGCATTCCCTTTCATGCGTCCGCCCCTGTCCGACCCCCGCAGGGCAGGCAGGGGCCACTCTTGGCACGGGGGTGTGGATGTGTGTGCAAGCAGTGACCATCCCTTCTTATAATTTGCATGAGCTTTCGGAGGATTGGAGAGGGGGTGCTGGAAGTTGTTTGAGAAGGTCACGAGCAGAAAATCGAAGGAAAGAGTCATTTGCCTGAGAGGAAGAGATGAAAATACTGCCTTTCGCGCACAAACATCGCAATTATGAAGAGCCTCAATGGCGGTGAGATATTCTTCCATGTTGAGCTGTGAATGTGAGAGTGAGTTTGGATATTTTTGACTGAAAGTCCCGGTTGAATTAACGGATGATGGTGAAAAATACTCCTCTTACAACTATGTGCTACTCGCTAGTGGAAGATTATCAAATCTTGAACGAAACGAAAGGTTTCCGGCTTGAATCAGTGCATTTCCTCGACCAAGAATCGATAAAAAATAGCTAAATTCAAATCTCCTTCTGCCATCGAATCCCTCGTCAATGACCACGTGAATATTTAAGCATAATATTTCTAGGAACAATAGCAAAATTTAGGTACATAATGGTATATTTATAAACGCACAGTATTGCACAAAAATATCTAACTGAAACGGCACCAGTAAAGGGCGTCAAATAAACATTTACGGGAAAAAAATATTAAGGATTTATTAGACACGTACCTAACCTTGTCGAAAAAACCCAAAACAGGGTGTTGTATGGGATGAGGGGAGGCTAAAGATATGAAGGGTTTAAAAGGGATGCAATGTTGGAAAATCGATAGCTTGAAAAGGGAAGCATTAGAGAATACTCATTGCTATAGGTGAAATTATTGGCAGGACTGTCTTTGTAGCAGGTAGCAGGAGCTACCACTTATTTGTAAGAATACCCGTGATGACGATTTTTTACGTCCTACGTTTTAACAAGTGGAATCAGATTCACGTGGAGTGTATAAATTAGTCATTTCAACTGAAGATGATACTGTGTTGAATCCTAGGTCGCATAAAAATATCTGAAGTTGCATTATGGAGAGTCATAGTAATTTTCGATTCAATTAGCAAAATAATAACTATAGGAATCCTACCCAATAATTTAAAGAACAGGTAGGTGAAGAGTTTAATATTCAGCGCTGTGTTGTGCAGAAAATGGACTGTGTGGAAGAAGGATGAGAATAAACAGCAGGCGTTTGATGTGTGGGTGCGGAGGAGAATGGAGAAAGTACGTTGGAAGGAAAGATAGGTGAACTACGAAGTGCTACGCATGGTGGGTGAGGAGAGAAAACTTCTGGAGTAGAATAGGAGGAGGCAGAGTAGGTAGTTACATAAGGTTAATAGGGGAGAGGGGATGCTGAAGACCGTTAAACGGGGAAGAATGCTGGGTAAGCGGGGGAGGGGAAGAGAGAGAACAGGGTTTATAGACTGGGTGAAGAGAGATAGGACGTGCGTCGAGTTGAAGAATGATATGATTTATTAATGAATCGTGTCCTGCGGTTATTGAAAGATTCGAATTTCGTATCGAAAGAAACAGGTTATCTTATATCCGTCAAAATTTTTCCATAATGGGCGAGAAATCTAAAAGAATAGTTCCACTTACGCACCTTCACCTTGAGAAATAGAGCAGTATGTCGTTGCTACATACCTTAATTTTTTCAAAAATTAGCGTATGCTCAATGAAATTGTTGAAATAACTGGTAGTTTCAGGGGTAACTTGGTGGGACATATTCATTATGAAAATGAAAAACTTTTAACTTTGTGGTTCCACAATGATCTTTTTATTAGCATGACCCGGGATTCGACGTACTAAAATGTCTGATGACGAATAAAAGTAGTTGTTTCAGGCTTGATTTGGTGGAATATCATAATGAAAGAAAAAGACTGGCAATTTTCCACAAGAATAAGGTTTTACTCGACCGGTTTCGGTGTACAACACCGTCATCAGGTGATGATGGTGTTGTACACCGAAACCGGTCGAGTAAAACCTTATTCTTGTGGAAAATTGCCAGTCTTTTTCTTTCAGTCTGATGACGACGTTGACAACTTGATGATGAAGTTGTAGTACGTCGAAACCCGGGTCGTGCTAATAATAAGATCATTGTGGAACCACAAATTTCAATTTTTTTCATTTTCATATTTGTATTGTTGAAACATCGAGTGAATAACGTCTTGAACGCTGGCTGATACGCGGCGGCGACAAGGATTTCGATTTCGCCAACCGAAGACCGTCGCTTCGGGTCCGCGTGAGACGAAGTTCCGATTATAAGGGGGGCGTGGCTGGTGGGGTTGGGGAGTCAGAAAGAGTTTGAGAGGAGGCGGGGAAGGTTGGGGGAAGGGGAATGGGAGAGGGGGCGGGGAAGGGGCTGGAGAAGACCGAAGCCGCCCTGCCATTTGCATCCGTGCCTTGAGGGTGGGCGGGAGAGAGTGAGGTTGGGAGGGGATTGGCATGAGTGAGGGAGGACCTCGGGAGGGAAGCCGTACCTATTTGCTCAACAGATTGGAGTTTACGGCTTTGGGCGGCGCAGGCGGTGTGGACGCGGTGAGGGCGGCTGGCGCGAGAAGAAAATATGGGGGCACGCGACATCGCATCGATCCTTTTTTTTCCAAATGGACGAAAAACCGAACGAACAAGTCGAAAACAGTCCTCCTCATGGCGCCCCTCTCATCATCCAATCCTGTATAGTACGCGGATGGAACAATCCATCTCAACCTTCGACCCCTTTCGAAGGGGTGCGACACCAGCTTTACTCCAATGTGCACAAAAGCACACTGGATCTTTTTACAACATTTCACTCTTTTCCTTATCGGAAAGATGCAAAGTAAACGATGTAAATCATAGTGACAAATCACAAGCTGCCTCAAAAACATTCATAACAAGGATATCTGGTTGATGTGGTGGATTACCCTAAAAATACACGATATTTATATTTCCAAAATATCCACAAGATTAATGTTGTTTTTTTGTCAATAATCTACCTCAAATTTGAATCGGAAAATTTTCGGATTCGGTATCGTCTCTCGACGTAGGGATGTGTTTTACGAGAGTAATTTAGGCGAGGTACATATTTTTTGCTAGAAAATGATTGGCAATAACGTAATGGCAACCCACTTAGATGAAGCTCTCTTGGGTTTCCATCCAAATTTAATGGCTTCATGACTGACGTTTCGAGAGTTTACCTCACTTTTGTCCTTAGGGTCGTTGTTATTAATAAATTATTAGGTCAAATTTGCTTGATGGTGAACCGTGTTGTATATATTATCGAAAAGCATTTCAATTTTGATTTGTTAATTTATACGAAATATGTACTTGAGCTCGAGTGTACCGGAAATAACACACATAAATGTTTTGCCTTTCAAGGTAGTTTGGCTCACCACTTCTGCGAGTAAAAACAAATGATAAATTCAATGCTTTCAAGCTGAATATAAAATAATATGATAACACGTGTAACCTATCCAGGGTACTAAAATAAAAACTAAATCAACAAAGGTGTGCATAATTAAGTGATATTTTGCGACTCATATTCTCAGCACAGGATGCCGAATACAGCGCCAAATCTATGCACATTTTAACCATAACCTGCGCAACAAGGTTCTTGAAATAAGCACGTTGAGTATCGAGATGTTTTACGGGGTTAAAATTATATATCCTATACGTCCTTTCGACACTCACATGATCTGAATATTTCAAGTCTCAAACGGCTCCCAACCACGTCCTTCCATCAAGAGTGTCACACTCTCCGCTCGCTCGTTGAAGTTTGTAACAAACCGTGCGGCATTCCTTTATATTTTATTTGCTCAATGGATCAAATCTTTCTGTCCTGGGTTCCAAATGTAATGACGTTTTGTATAAATTAATGGGGGTTTTCCCGCGGTTATCCTCTTTAGATCCAATGGTTTACGCGACACTGGAGATTTATTTATTTCCGAGACTTGAGAGGCCCACTCTGTTGCCAGCGATTCACCTTTCCTCAGTTTTGTGTTTTGTGTAGATGTAAGGAAAGCATACAAACATATTTCAATGCCCTTGGTTACGTCTGAAATGGTCTTGCTGAAGTTCTGACTTATTACTTGAGCAAATACTCCCGGAGAGGGTTTGCTTCGAAGAGGGCAGTATTTGCGCATTGTGCTGGGGGAAAAACCTATTTAAACCAAATAGATCAAGTGTCCATCTCCATTACTATTTCTGAGCGGTGGAGCCTAACAATGCGATGATGGAAGATAATAGCCATGTCGGTTTCAGAGATAAACTCGGGTCTCTTACAGCTTTCTAGAAGTCCTTGCCTTTGAGTTTGGAGGCTCTCATCCTGGCTCAACAAGGGGTGCAAACACAGATTACCGTCCATTGATTTCCCTTGACGGGTTTTCTGTCAATTGAGTGTTAATTAAATGCTAATATCATCGACTTGGTTTAACTGAAGGAAACAACTGGGACGCCACGAAAGCCTGAAACAGAGTCCCTTCGAGGAATGAGCCGAGTGCCATTTGCCGTGACGCTGGGAAAACGCACTTGATTGCTGCGGAAAATTAGGAGCTGAAAAATTGTTCATTTCAGGAACTAAATAGGGTTGTGAATGAGTAATTATTTTGCTTCAAAATAAGGCCGTATATTGAAATTTGGCGTTCAAGTACTAAAAAATTGGAAGTACCTAAGTATTCAATTAACGAAAGAACTGGGATGGGGAGTACACGTGGAATACAGCACGAAGAAAGCTTTTAATGTACTGCACTGGGTGATGGGAAATTTGAAAGGAAGTAGTGTAGCCACCAAAGAGAAAACGTACAAAGAAATCGTTCACCTAAACTCTAAGAGTACGTAGCAATGGCATGGGACCCGCATGAAGAGGGGCATATCAAAAGTTAGGAGAAAATACAAGGGAAGGCGGTGATATACGTATTGAACAGGTATAATAGGAAAGAAAGTGTGATGGAGATTCTGGGCTTGGAGATTCCGGAAGAGAGGAGAAAAAAGAATAGGCTTGGTGGAATTTTAAAAATAGAAAAAAAGAGGAAGCATGGGGGGAACTAGGCGATAAACAGAGGAACCAACATTCATGGGAAAGAACGACCATACCTACAAAATGAAACAGAGAATGCAAAAAACTAATACAGAGAGATATTTAAACAAAAAACAATTATAGTTAAATCGAAACTAGAAGCTATGACGTGGTGGAAGGGCTCCATATTAGCAATGAAAATACTTTGTGACTTCCACAGTTTATTTATTTTGAACTACCGGTTTCGGCTGTCAAGCCATCATCAGGTACATTGAAGAAAAACATTGAAAAACAGATTTATATATACTATCGGAAGTTGCTATGGGAGGGGGGTGGGGGTTGGGGGTGAGGTTGGTTGAGCAGGGAGGGGAAAGGGGTGGGGGGGGAACAAAGTACGTGTTGTAACTGGGAGAGAGGGTGTGGGGGGGGGGGGGGGGTTAATCACCACTAGGGTTGTGGGGGTTGGGGTTTTGGGAAGATGGCTCAACAATGCTAAAGATGTAATAGAACTTAGTTTAAAATTTGGTATATATAAGTTAAATTGTGATGCTTGTCAATGTTGTTATATTGGTCAAACGGGGCGAAATTTCAAAACACGAGCAAAAGAACACAAGGCATACTGGAAGAATAAGGACGATTCGTCAGCCTTCGCCCGACACCTTTTGGAGATGGGGCACCGAAGCAGCTTTAAGCCCGAAATTCTGCATTTCACCGGGAAAGGAAGGAGAATGGATGCCCTCGAAATTCGGGAGATCACCCTACAAGCAAACAACCTTGTCAATGACATAACCTTTCCTAACCCATCCCCCTTACTACTCATTACCCTCCCAAAACCCCAACCCCCACAACCCGAGTGATTAACCCCCCCCCCACCCTCTCTCCCAGTTACAACACGTACTTTGTTCCCCCCCCACCCCTTTCCCCTCCCTGCTCAACCAACCTCACCCCAACCCCCACCCCCCTCCCATAGCAACTTCCGATAGTATATATAAATCTGTTTTTCAATGTTTTTCTTCAATGTACCTGATGATGGCTTGACAGCCGAAACCGGTAGTTCAAAATAAATAAACTGTGGAAGTCACAAAGTATTTTCATTGCTAAAACAATTATAGAATGTAACCAATTACCTGGAGAGTTGTTTAATCCCTTCCGAACAAGTGTGAATATATTATGATGCTGTACTTTCTGAATAATTGTGTTTGATCCAGATCCTAAATTTAAAAAATGCTATTTTAACTATAATTTTATGTAAGATTCTTGATATGATGCTAAGACGATATTCAACGTTGTGCCACCAGACCCTGTGTACTTGCATTAAACAAGATAATAAATAAATAAAATTAAGCGTATTTAAAAATTAATGAAACATTTCTCACGCAAAGAATAAAATAGGAGAACTTTCAAAATATTTTCCATCCAAACAAAAGAAGCGGGTGGTACGTCACTAGACAGTATCGTTTCTCGGTGTTCCTTTAAATTATCAATGACGGATCAAAGGAGTTTAATGCAAAGTGAGGTCACAATCAAAGCCAACGTGGTAACGTGCTTTTTCAGCGCAGCCTTTGTAAGGCGCAGTACCACAAAATATGCCCTTCTAAAGTTTTCTTATAGTTCACTGACCGTTTTAAACATTACCACCGAGTATCTTAAGTATTTATGTTTCTAAATGATTGTTTGATTGTATAAATAAAAAAATGGTTCACGCCAATACTTAATTATAAGAAAGATCATCAGTAGAGAGATCTTGAATTATTATGTCTTCTCATTAACAGCGGCTGTAATATGGCTCTTAGGTAAGGTGGCAGGGCCATGCGAAATCCACGAGATCACTGACTTTTGATTAATTCTAACGGCTCCGAATAATTTTCCAAATTAAAGAAACTGACCATTGTGTGTCGTTCGAGAGCAAATGTTGACGCAATTGAGGTTAACATTAATATTAGAATCGCGACTTTCACCTTTGTATGAGTGCGTTAATGATAATCAAATTAAAAAGCCAAGTTATCACTTTAAATCACAATCACATTGATTACGTTTGGCTCAGTGCCGTGTTGGAATTTAGCTTTTTTCATTGAGGGTAAATTAGATTACTTTTCTTAAACATGCTGATTTAAATTTTAAGAGCTCCATCTCCTAAGGTTGTACCTCACCCTCTATCCTAACACCTAAATCCTAAGATTAGGACAAATCCATTAACGATATTCTAACCGGCAACCTTTGGGTATGGCGCGGTATTGTGTCGCTTGCGGTCTGAAGCCGAAATTAAGGTGCCTCATGTGGTCTACAGGATATTATTTTTCTTGGAACAGAACGTATTGTATTTTCACGCTCTTGATTGAAATACGCGATTTCAGAGTTGAGACATGGAATCCCTATATGCTATCAGAATAGAATAAATATAATCTGGACAGATGTGCATTCTGATGACTGGTCTCCATGCAGAACAATGGACAAAATCAGTTTCACTCACAAGACGATAAACCACTGAGCACTTTGTTGATTCCGATAAAAGTTCAAAAACACAAATGCTCAAAAGCTTAAGGTCATCGTTAAAATTAAAAATCGTTATGAAAATGAATGGAAACTCAGATGATTTGCTCCCAATATATTTGTCCTCAGAGTTATTATGTCAGAGTTAATTTAATTATTAATTTAATTTTGTCAGAGTAAATTTAATTAAATTAAACTATTTAAATAGTTAAATGAATAGTAAATAAAAATTAAGTAAAGGTGGCAGAGGTTAAAAAACATAAATGAAGTTGTTTTCGAGGTATATCTGCAAGATGTGCAAACAGTTGATAGAAGATAATTGGTATTCGATCATACATTTGTTAAGACTGTGATTTTAAAACGCTTCCGTTTGGTTTTATTGTCTGTTAAACATATTGTGTTTTTGTAAATTATTCATTCAGCTAAAAACAATTCTTCTTTCACCAAATTATTTAATACCATTGTGGATTGCAAAAAAACCAGAAGACCGCACACGAAATGGATAGAATCAACGCTTTACTAGCCTGGATACCGCAACCAGCTTAAAACATTTTTTCCTTTCGCTGGGAAGTTCCTTGAGGGCTAAAAAAAAGATATAGATCGGGTTTTCTCCGTCTCAGTATAGGAGGCCTCAGGAGGTTTCTCAGTCCAGCGTTTGAATTTCGATGGTAAAAAAACAACCGAGCCGCGGTAATGGGAATGCTGAATATGTTGCAGCATCATCAGTCAAAATAAAGTGGATTGCCTTTGTATCCTATTATGAAACTTAGTGTTGACATAGCGAGTTGGGTTTCAAAGGAGTCCCTTTGGTTCAGGCTGCATTATATGGCTTCCGTGATCACACCCTCTTGCACCAGGGAGTTAATAATGTCGGCCCCGGTGCGGTGGCGGCGCGGTGAAGTCCTTGCCTGTCAACTCAAGGGTCGCGGGTAGGCATCCTCCCAGGGTAGGGTTTCAACTCCCAGGGCATGGCTGTGTGTGTTCGTCGATTTCAAAGAGTTAAATGTAAGAGAGGACTAGATTTCCCTAATTTAACTCGCCATAAAGACGACATTAATTAATTAAACTAGGAACACAGCAACCCGTAAACTACGCACTGAACTCTTCACTGCAGTCTCCTTTGATGAAGAAGATGAAGTTCTTAGTCGAAGTATTCCACAAATTCATGGGAAAAACTTCATTAGTCCAGCTATTCGAAGCAAAGTGGTGGAGAAGCACCAAGTTTGTCATCAAACCATACATAGTATTTACCTATATAATTTTCTCGAAGTCTAGGCTAAAATAATCATATTATTTCTTTATCAAGTGCTGAATACTGCTGAAGGGCATTTTGAATCGCTCACAGTAACCCATCCGCTGCAATAATTCCCATCACAGATGAAAAACACTTGTCAAGGGCATTTTACGAACATATGGATGGGATCAAAATCGTATATTGGCATTTGGCTTAATAGATTGCAACACGGAAAACACTGCCAAATACTACTTCCATTATTTTGAATTGGTACACAACGAAGAGAGTTTGTATGTAATATACATTCATAGCTAAATACTGGATATTCCAAAAGTTGAGTAAACCATTAAATTAAAAGTTGAAACTCTTCATTTTCCGTATCTTCTCCCGTATATGTTCGTTGTTCGATGACCCGGAGAGTTAAGTGATTCATGAACTCTGTTGGTGATATGAACATTGAATAATTGAAATTTAATGATCGAATGTCATAAAATTCAATGTCTTGAAACACTCCGCACCTCAATGTTTCTCATCTTTGTTTCTGATGGTCACTACCAAGTGCTGCAACATCATGCGTAAAAGTATTTCTTCGGGAATTTTTAAACCTGTAAATCAACTGAAGTAACTTTATATTCTTTGAGTAGGATTCTATAATCTTCGATTATATTTTGAATTTCAAAACCAAAATAGATTAATTAGAATCACGGTAATTCTCTACACGAGGAGTAACAAACTCTGTTACAAATCACTGCGCAGGTAGTCGGTTTTGAAGCTGTATATTAAGCAACACACGATGATCACATTAAAAAGAAATTCACTCCTTGTACGAATCCCTCGATGAGCCATACACCTCATAGCCCACAGCGTTTTTCCACATATAGTATTAGAATTTGAGCCAGAGCGAGGGGATAATTCTGTTTTAACGTGAGAAGAAACTAAGGATATGCAAAGAAAGGTTCGACAAATTGTTTATGCTCCATCACATTCCATGCATGACGACTCTCTTATTCAGCAACAGTATTATTCAGGTAAACGAGGCCCTTTAGAGGACCATTTACACTCCCATTTCCATTCTTCAAACACCTTTAACCTCTACATATTTCTTTCTTATCTTAATCGGTTCCAACACGTCAATTCTTTTCCTTCCTCTTTCCCAGCATGTTTCCATCAATAACTGTTTCAACATTCTCATTACTCTAATCATTGGTTCAATTCACCTACTCTGTCCCCTCTAACCCCTTCCAACAACTTAATTTTTCCAACCACCACACCCATTAATTCTTCGTTACTAAGTTACTCCCCCTCTTCCTGCTCTAGCTGCTAACCTGCTACCTTTTTTTCCGCTAACATCTCGTTACATTATCGTGCGATTCATAAAATATTCTCGGCATTGTAAAAGAAAACTGATTGTCAAATTCACAAGGATTAGCAAGTGCTTAGGTTATGTGCTTTATTTTAACATAGGCCATGGAGTTACTTTTTAAAAGAAGAAGTTCCATACAAGAGAGTACTCGTATACGAGAGAATAACTGCACCGACAAGAGATTTCACAAGTGATGTACTGGCATTTTTTGAAACGAGTCGGCATATTATCCATTCTCGCATGTGATCACATAGCAGAGTGGTGGTGTGTGAGTTAACTGAACTGAGAGGTGTGGACGCAGCAGACTGCATTGGCTACATCACCTAGAAAACCCTTGCAGAGGGTGGCTACGTAGGGCAATAAGAAGTGGTTTTTTAAGACGTTCGCGATAGGCCTTGAATAATTATATAGACGAGATAAGAGAGGATGGATTACAAATACTATCATTGCTACTCAAAAATGGAGACGCCAACAACTTACGATAACTCATTCACACTTTTTCTCACTTCAATACTTTACATAACTGGTGGATCATTTAAGCTCTTTAATTAATCCTTTCACTTATGGACCCTGTACCTATACTTGCAGAATATTCTGATCAAAAGTCTGGTATTCCTGTTTTCTTATCATTTGTGTGGAGGCGATTGACAACAGATCATTTGCGCCATTGAGGACAAGTGAGTTAGGAAAGGGTTAATGGGAAATGGAGAAACCATGCGTCGGCCTGCTCTTAAGGATAGGAGCCAATGTCCCGGTTAACGTCCCGTCTGATGGACGGAGTATTGCGCTTTAAATTTTCTCCACATGGAATCCAAACATGGATCGGGATTCGAGTGAAAAATCTCCGTCACCGCCCGGCGTTCCTAATTTGAAATATTATTTTTCATCGACATTCTCATCACTGAGCGGATGTGATATTAGCTAACATAATAAACTGAAATGCTCGAATGATAGTAGTACTTTGATTTAACGTGCTCTAACGGGTAGGGTAATTTCGCACTTACTGCCTGTCACTCACAGACAGGGGGAACAAACAGAACTCGGACAAATGAATAGGAGGTTCACCTCTCAGGATGCGAGCCGACCCCAGAGATACTTAACTTCTGTGGCAGAGCGGGAATCGGTGTTTCCATAGTGGCAGGCCGTTTCCCCTAAAATGCATGAGCTTTACCATTATTTATAAACCCCGATTTAGAAGAGCTTAAAATTCGAGCGCACGTATATGATTTCTGCTCAAACAAGAAACGCTCAGCAGTAAGTGGTGCGAGCGTATTTTTTCCACTGGTTGGCACATTGCATCCATGCTCGTATTTCTGTGGAGCGCTGAGGGATAGCATAGCGGTGGTGACGCACCAGACAGCATCCATTTGCATCTTCACCTCCGAAACCCTGGCTGAGGGTGGAGGGGAAGGGTTGGTTGGAGAGTTAGGGGGTGGTTATTCAGGGATTCGCGAAGGAGGTTGAGGGATAGGAGGGGGTGGATTACAAGTATTATTATTCCCACTCACGACCAGAGCCACCGCCGGTACAGCACGCACTCACGAGGACCGCCTGCGAGGTTATTAATATTTATTCTTTTTTCTGCGGAGTGAGAGAGGAGGATGGGGAGTCATGAGAGAGGCAAAAGCTGCTGGCTGCATGCACCACCGCCACCACCACCACCACCTCCTCTTCCCTTGCAGCCTCATTTGCCATCTCATCCTCTATATAACCTCCCTCCACCCCCCTCCATATTATTTTCATTTACCCCTTCCCACCCCTTACTTCCCCCATTGTCTTCCCCTCCTCTCTCTCCCTCCCCTCCCTTTGTCACTAACCTTCCCCCCATACCCTCCCTCTTGTCTGCCAAGCACTCCTGCATCCCCTCTTTCTTGACACATGAGAGGGGGGGTTTACATTTTTTTTCCTTCACGGGAAATGAGGGTTGTCCATGATCCCAGGGTGACCAACTTCACCGTGAATTAATTTTCGGAAAGAGTACGGTTAGTCAATACCTGTAAAACTAGAGATCTATCGCAAGTACAAGAATGAATTCTGGTTAAACAAATATCAGTTTGTTAGCCCGTTTCAAATTCCGACCGGCATCTAGCCAGAATCACGTTAGATAATGCTTTTCGTGGTTTTATCCGAAAATTCGAGTAATACTGACTTAAAAATATGCACGTGATAATCACAAAGGTGCGATTCAAGGTGTGTGTATACACTTACTGATGGGCTTTTTGTTTACTCGGTTCTGGCCTTTTCGCGTTATATTACTTTATTAGTAAAATCATATGAAAATTTGAATTTAACAACTAAAATATATTCATGTAATCTGAGAAGTGTTTGAGGTAAAAGAAGGATTAGAAATGACTGGGCGATGGAAAAATGTGGAATGGATGCTCCGGTTATTGGCGTACATGAAAAGAGCGTGCTTCTTTGTTGTGGTCATGCCGAGAGAATGGACGAAAGCCGACTAACTAAACAGATATATGATAGCAGAGCAAATGACGTGAGAGGAAGAGGTAGACCGAGAAAGTTAAGGGCGAATGAGGTGAAAGATACTCTTAAGGGAAGGAATGTTGGTAGTCAACGAAGCCTGTATGAAGCAAAGCATAGTAGTGGCAGAAGCAAAGAGCTTTCCAAGAATAGAGCGGATTGAAGGAAATTATTAAAATCGAATCACTTTTATAGGTCTAACGTCGAGTATTAAGATATTTTGACAATGTCTACCCCGCCACGGATGGTATGAATGTGAGTAATTATTATATCATGCATTAAAGCACGTAGTTTGTAAGGTGCTAATTCTATTCCAGCATTACGTTGAACGTTGCCAAACTAAGCAGCTCGTAATTATGCCTTAAACTCTACAGAAAGCATACACTTACATATGCTTACTCTATGCTTAACCAAAAGCCAAATACACGGCACGTATGCAGATCAATTATCCGGCAAAAGTTTCTTATTTTCCCATTTTCTACATAGATTTGAATGCGGGCAACATTTAACACAGCGCACAGGATATAGGCAAGGAGAACATAACATTGAATGTTGAAACATTTACTCAGAGAAAAAGCAATTATTGATAATTGAAATTCCGAAAATATAGTGGCAGGTGCTTGCTTGCTATATGCTTAAGCCACAAATGGTAACTTAATTAAAGTAAATATGAGTCAAACTGGTAAACGGCAAAAGAAAACGGGCTCTGATGATTCATATATGCCCTGAAGAGACATCGAATGTTCAGAAAGACCTAAGAATATATTTATAAAACGATTTTGGTGACCAATATGGGAAAATCATCCAGTACCAATCTCAAAGCAAAGATTATGGCGCCTCGTTCCATGAAAGTGAGATAGAAAACTCTTGTTAAAATAGTTGATGACAAAAGCAAGCCACCATGATCTTACGCTTATAAATGCGGCAAAAATTCAACCCCTGAGTCATCAATAAATCGAAAGGGCTGTATTTACTGACGAACTCCCAAGACAGAAAAGCAATTACATTGAAAACAGGTGCTCTAATAGTGGAAAAAAACTTGCTGAATTCCACTCTTCCTATTATAGTGAGACAGATGAATAACTAAATTCTAAATTGCAACAGGGCAGTTTCACAGCAGTCGTTTATTAAGTCAATGAAATTCCAGGATCAGGAGTAGTTCCATCGCAAACAGTGCCTGAGCTTGCCAGCTTGGGAATTGGAATGTTTCATATTAAAATAAATAATATTTTTAGAACCAACTAATAAAGGAATTGCATCAAGAAAAAGCCTTTTCATTCGAGAAATATTGTACCCGTTATATCCAAGGAAGCCTTTCCATTAGCCAATGAAATCGAGTTGGTACTGACTGGTGCATTGAAAAGAGGATGAAGCCTCGAAGCTTACTAAGTGATGATTCAGCCAGATTTTCAATTAAAACTCCGCGGAGCGGAAAAATTCATTTATTGCAAATTATTAAGATATTGGAGCTCCATGAAGCTCAGCACAGTGATATGAAGCCAAAATCTTTCGTCGAAATAAAACTGGAGCATATACAAGAAGCTTTTTATTAAGTTAATCATGCATAAATTGAAAAGCTCACTATCTTTAGTGTAATATTCATGAGTATAAAATATAAAAGGCAATTTTTCTCGTAGAGGCTATTTCAACTAACGGCACACTGTTTGGTACAGAATGCAAAAATTATTAGCACTCACCTCTCCATTAATCAATTGATAGATTAACCTCTCAACATTTTGATATGGTCATTCTTTCTTTACTGAATAACACTAGTGAACATAAAAAAATACATTTTATGTAAAAATAGTCGTTCACTATCCATTTTAGCTGGTAAAAGTGACCATTTGAGCCTCTTCGTTAGCTCTTAGCGACGCGATGTAGCCAACTTGTGAGTCATTAAGGAAATCAGTTCACAGAATAGTGTACCTAACTCCATAAATTATATACAATCACTCAAAAAATAATAAGTTTTAACAAACAAGAGACAATGACTTCATTTTGACTTCAAATCCATTTATTTTGGATCCAAAATTTATTTGGCAGGGTTTATCTATTTGCAGTATGGAAATGAAGAAAAATATCTCATAAAATATGATGAACTAAAATTAAATAAAACAATTTTGTTGCTTGCTGTTAGTGTAGCCATTCCGTGATGATGTCTGTCTTGAGAATTGAGAGGTTTTAGTGGATGGAGTTTTGAAATTCTCCCTGACTCTTATTCCTTTGGTGAGTGATGCCAGACGCATACACCTGAGATGTGCAGTGTGTGAATTACCAAATTTGGCAGCCCTGGAGAGTGGTTGTGCACGGGGTGTCGGGAAAGAGGGGAGGGGTTGGATTTAGCAAGGGGGTGGTCTGGGAAGGTAGGGGATAGGAGGTGATAAAAGAAGGAGAGATGAGTAAGTGGGCAGAGAGGAAAGGGGATGGAGAATGCCATTGGGGGAGAAGAAAGACAAGGAGGGGTAAGAAGAAGGGAGTATGGAGGGTGGTGCATGTGAGGACTGAGCCTACGCAAGTACCTTGAATGCAGTCCTATATAATAATAATGGATCCACGCACTTCTCTCCCCCCTCTCCGTTTCATTCCCTAAACCACCCCCTCGCCAACCCCCTTTCATTATTCACGAAATAATAGCGGAGTGGTGAGTTGGCATGGGGGATGAAAAATACGAAAAGTATTTATTAAAAATGCACACACACACATACACTAACCCGCCCTATTCTACGTCATCATCACCATCCTCATCCATTCGGTGAAGGGGGGGCTGAGAGGAGTCCCTATACCTAGGAGTTTATGGTGGCAGGGGGTGTATATAAGTCCTCTTTCTTCCATCCCCTCAAACCCTTCCATTATAACCCTCGCCAACCCTCCTTCCCGTCCTTCACCGAAAAAGAAAAAAATAAAACCAGAGTGCATGTGTGCGAAATACTCTCGGACCCGGGGAGCTGGCGGTGGACTTACAGCTGAGGGTTTGTGTGCATTCGTTCCCTTTCCCTCCACGTTTTACTCCTTCAGACCCCCCCCCTTTCTCATACACCTCTTCCACTCCTGCATGTGGATGAAATGCAAATGCTGTATTAAAAAATGAAGGAACGAAAAAACATGCGAGAGTCGAGGTACGAAAAAAAAGAATTTCCAAATGCATTTCTCTCTCACCTCTTTTTTTCTCCCTCACTTCTTTTCCCGCTCTCCTCTTTACTTCAAATTCCTCCGTATCTCCTTTCTACATCCTCCTCTCCTTCCACCCTCCCTGCACCCTTCACGTCCTACGTCTTACGTCCTTTAAACTCTCACTACTGAACTTTAAACTCAATTAATTTCATAGTATACTGACATTTTCGGCACATTGCATTATTTTTAAAATGGGAAACGATTAAACCTACAAGAACGCGATGGACAAAAATCGTGCAATTTTCTACAGTATAATATACTGTAGACCTGGGTTTCAATGTTAATACATCACCGTCAGGTGCACGGTTTTTATTTCACAATGTTTAAATTTCGAGTGAATCTAGGGCTTACAAATACATACCTATCAGCCAGATAAGATTAAGCTCTCCTTATTTATAATGGAAAATAATTTAAATAATAAACATAGTTAAATAAATATAACTATAACAAGCAGCTAAGTCCCGTTTGAGACCGAGGTATGTTCGGATTGTGCGATTTTCGGATTAATCGAAATTCATTGGTAAAACGCCAGGAAGCAGTTCACTCTTTAAATTCTCCAAAGGTTGTGCAGGACGTTGCGAGGTGACGGTGAAGTTTACGCGGCTCCATATGAGAAATGTGGTCGGTGAAGGAACGAGTCACCAACCTGTCTGTATTGTTTACTCTTTTGGCCTGGTTAAAAAGGGGTGGATGAGTTATGGATTATATTATTTTCGGATGAACCGGATTTTCCGATTATCACGATTCGTGTTACTGGGACTCTACCGCATTTAATAACTAATTTTTTGTTACAAATGTTGTGAACTGTTGTAGATTATACATTTGAATTATATGAAAGGACGTGAGCCATATTCTTCAGAAATTTTTAAAATACATCAATTGGAAGTATTTGGTACGAGAGTGAACCGAGGTCCAGCCAGACTCTACTTTCATACTCATAGATCACGCAAGTGCTTGCGCAGTTTATGGAATACTCTTATTAATTATTCCAGTCTATCACGTTGATAAGGTGGTAATGATCGAACTCCTTTTCCTCGCCCACAGTCATTATTTACTGTAAAGACAAAATTGATGGATGGCGGGGCTCTCTGTCTTCTTAACCCTTCCGGATGCAACCGAATATGGACGGTGATTGCCGGAGATCGGGTTGGTGTAATTGCTAGAGTACTGGTTTCAAATCCTTAGGGCCCGGGTTCAATCCCGGCAGTGGTGGAGATTTTTTAGTGGATTCCCCATCCCTAATTGGACGAGGGTTCATAGTGTGGGACTGCTAAACTGTTGGTCCCGCGGCGCCTTTCATCAATAATAGGCTGATATCGACGCTGGGTTTCTCTCCACCCTTCATCTATTTCCCAGATAATCCTTTTCTTCATAAACTACCCCGAACTCAGCTATTCCGAGCGGCGCAAATTATCTCAGTGGTCGGTCGCCTACCAAAATAACCGCCACGTCCGCCCCCTACCAAAGATGTATCCGAATTTAGAAATTTTAGGAAGAAGTGGTCTTAGTGGCCTTTTCAATTGGTGCCATAGTTTGAAGAAAATAATGAATTTTGATTGCAATCCTGTCATATTCTGGTGGGTTTTGTAGTATTCTGTTGTCAAACCGTGAAGACTACACCTTAGCATCTTTCGTAAAAGAATAGGTCGATGTCTACTTTATTCTACCCTTCATCCATTTTCAATGCAATCCTTTCCTTAATAAACCTAAGTACAAATCCTTTGCGACATGAGCGACCTCAGTTGTCGGTCGCCTCCTGAAATAACCTAACAACGAGTCAAGGTGTGAAAAAAAATGTTTTCTGCCCTCACCTTCCTTTCCTAACTCCTCACAACTCCAACTTCCTCCACCTCCTCCTCTCCTTTCTACCTGCCTCTCATTCCTCACGCCCTCCACCCTCCGCGTCCTACGTCCTTAAGCCCTTCACTTGCTCACTCTCGTCCTACTCGAGTGCCACGGTATGATTTCTCTCCTCTCTTCTCCCTTTCCTCGACGGGAATCGATCCCAACGCACGACACCATCTTGCCATGTGTCGACATTCACCCCCTGTGTGCATGGTAGCGCTCGTAGTCTCGTTGAGTAATGTTCGTCGTAAATGTCCCCCTGTGTGCGCCTTATCCTTTTGATGCGATGAGCGGGAGGAGTGGAAATGGTGCCATGGCTATCAAACCGCTTAAAAGGGTACCCGAAAACTCGTGATGAGTTTCTCTTCTAGGGAGGTCTACTCCAAAATGGTTTTTGCACTGGTCCAAGAATTTTGCTGCCGGCGGTTTCCGGGGCAAAATGTTTTCTCATTTGATTAGTATTATGTATTTTCCACGATCTATTATTCACCACCATAGTTTCGAAGGTAACTTTCGTGATAAGGGTAAGTTCAAGTCCTTAGTAATCACATTTACGGACTGGCATGATCGATTACAAAAGACTTTGGAAAATACAAAGTAATAATTTATTGAGAGAATCATATGAGTTCCACAAAGTTAAGCCAAAAACTCCACTTTTAAGCAAAATTTTCAACGCGGTTTTAATTCGTTTGATCGATTATACAGCGAAGGTGACAAACAAATGAAGTCATTCGTGCCATGGATGGATGGATACTTTGGTAGGTTAGGGTAGGTTGGCGTAGGATCATTTTGGACAGTAGAGGAAGGGTGGAGAGATACTCTGAGTCGGCACTTGCCCTTCCTTAACGAAATCCTAATCGCCTTTGGTCCACAGTTCAACATCCACACCGACGGACCGAGTCCTACACCTTGAGGTGCCCTCCACTTGGAACCCAAGTTCGGATCGGGATACCAATGAAAAAAATCTAAACTACTGCCAAAATTCAAATCCGGGCTTTCGGGGTTGGGATCCAAGTTCCCACATCCTGCCTACCTATCTTCCAGTCACCTAGCCTCCAGAACAACTAGGACCCCCGTGTAAATCCATAATAACTCCACTAGAATTATCCAATGGGTAAACAAATCCCGCTGAATGTCTTGAAGCCTTTTTAAAACTTCATACAGGGTATAATGTAGATATAAGGGAGTTAATGAAGCATAGAGAGTGGTAAAATAACATAAAAATTGAATGATTAGCAAATGCTTTCAAATAAATTCCTTGGTCAGCCGTAAAAGAGAGCCAAGCATTCTTAGAGCAAACCACCCCGCTATATTGCGGGTATCAAACTGTTTTCTCAGTAGACGATTCATATCTGCGCAAATAAAGTATATTCAGTGAATTAGCAAAGGAATTGTTCAAGAGGCTGTAATATAAACAAAAAGAAAAGGGCACCATGTCTGACAAGTGTCTAATGAACTACGGATTATAATACTCATAGCTCATTGGTGAGTTTTTACTTCACTCAATATTACCGCCAATGTAATCGCTTCAACACTTTCTCTATACTGTTATACTGCTTCGAAGATTTGGAAAAAATATCAAAATTAAAGAAGAAAGCACGGAATTTTAAATTTGAAAGCATACCTGTCCGTTTATAATAGATAATATTTTTATTTACTTCAAATTCTCGAAACATGCATCACTATTGAGTAGTTCAGAATAGAGTGATTAGCTACTTATGAGAGTCACATACGTCGGTGCAGAGAAAGGAATCCCTGCGGCGGATCGCAGGGTTTTATGTAGATGTAGAAGGTTATTCTGAGCCACTCCAAGTCTTTTCCGTAAATTCACATTCATTTACACAACGTGACTTTTAAATTTAGGCTGATCGTTACCCTGCCTCAAGGTTCCTCCGATATGCGTCCCTCAAGTCTTCTCCTTAGAGAGGAATACGGAATATGGCGACTTAAAATAAGTTCTACTCAGTCTCCCTCTCCATTATTCCTGCACACTTTGTTAAAAATGGAAAGACAGCTCCGAGGGATCGACAAGATAAAAAGTGTATAAAAAAACTACCATCATGGCTGCGTGCATTACCCACCCACTTCTTCAAACGAACCCTTCGCGATGGAAATACTGTAAAACGCAAAGCAAAGCAAAAACCAAAGCTAGCCTCATGGCAGAGTCATACCACCACAACAACAACCATTTGTTGTGGCGGCATGTAGATGATTCTGCCTCGGGGGTGGCGAGAGAGCCATCAAATGTCGGGGATGGAAAAACGTTGAAGGAAAAAAATAATAGATGAGTAAAATACGGTTTAAATTTTTTGATCGGATAAGACAAATATTTATTTCTTTTAGAAATGATAGACGAGTACTTTTTTGAGAGTATGAGAACTTTATTTTTAGAAATTCAGGCGATAGCATTATTAATAAGTCTAATGTCAGGATTTCTGCGAATATTTCATGGATACAAAAATATTTGTTTATCCGAGATATACAAACATCAAAAATAGATTTTAATGAACGTGCTACCTAATTACTTGAGATTTTAGCTCGCTGGAAATGTAACGTTACCAGCTATGTACACGAGAAAATAATTTGAACTTTTATTTTAAGAAACACACATTACATTTCGATCAATATAATTTTCTGCCTTTATACTATTCCAGTGCAGTTGCAGCAGTTTCCTGAAATGGTTATTTGGCTTTTGAAGGCCTCTTCCTTTGATCATTAGAGCCGGGATTTTCACCACATCCGTTTGGTGACTTTTCGGAGCGTATACAGAGTGTTGGGCTCAAAGTAATAGTAGGAACAATGAAGCCCGAAGTTTTCGTAGTTATTTGAGACTCCTTGTTTCTCATTTTACTATTGAAAGAGCGGTAAAATTTCAATCTAGGGAGTTGATTTTTATCTCCATATTCACCATTAAAAACCAAGAATTAATGGTCGAAGCGAAAATGCCAGGGCTCGCTTTACATCTACTTGCCATGCCTCACCGCTAAATGATAGTTGTCCGCGCTGTATGCGACTTAATGACAGTATGCCCTGAAATCACAACTAAAGATCTTCATTGATAGTTCATAAGTCGATACACGCTGGAAGTTATTCCTAACAAAGGATCTAATGATACAAAAAGTGAACAATGCCTAC
Source organism: Pyrrhosoma nymphula (assembly GCA_963573305.1). Taxonomy (NCBI): domain Eukaryota; kingdom Metazoa; phylum Arthropoda; class Insecta; order Odonata; family Coenagrionidae; genus Pyrrhosoma; species Pyrrhosoma nymphula. Next base: position 138,684,281 of record OY754329.1, on the reverse strand, counting down.
CTTTAATTGAGCAAATACTTTTCTGATGAAATGACTCGGATCACTCAGTAATCTTACACACAAGTGTTCATGTGTCCCAATCAGAGTTTCAGTAACTCAGAACCATTTTCAAGGTTAAATGAATAAAATAAATCGGTAATCCAAAAAATACATTTGGATATTTTCTTCAAGGTAAAATCGCCAGGTGTTAGAAGAAATATTTTGATGCAGCAACTATTTATCCCGAGGATAAAGTAAAATATTGTATTAACCGAAATGGGTGGGCAAAATCACGACTTGTGGTTTTTCTTAAGTACATAATATCATCGCGACATGCGCAGGAAAAATACTCGTATATATCTTCTGGTAAAACGAATGTGAAAATAGGAAAAAAAACATATTAAAGGCAAACTATAATTTAGGAGAAATTTATTCGTCAAATAATATGGTGAATTTTCTTAATTGTAAATTCTTTACAACCACACCTTTTAATTATAGCGGCCCTTTAAATGCATTTAGACTGACACAGTAAACAAACACTAAATATAAAAAAAGCAATTCAAAGCCGTGATCTAGGATTAGCAGGTCAGGCATCTGGGATTAAGTAGACAGCATTAAAAATAGACTGTAATTAATCACAGATGGAAACACAATAATACAATCAAAGTAATTACCCATGTAAGACCTAATAATGAATAATTCTGGATTGTTTGGAATGCAAATTTCATTCAAGAGGACAGAATTCCAGTTTTGGCAGAGGCCATCTATTTACACCGACCCACATCCGCTCTCATTTTCACGACTTAGTATTCATTGCGCAGCAAACCATTTTCATTGCTTATTCCCTCTAGATTTTCTCTCGACATTTTCCTATGAATTATTAGCCGAGGCCTTGGCCGTATCTGATATTCCGGCGCCGTTGACTCCATAAATAATATTAACCCACGATGCCGTGATGATTTTATCATAAGAATGGCATTCTCGACCTCCATAAGGTTGTCTGTCGGTTTTTCCACACCGTTTCTGCGCCGAAATTCTAATCGGAGGATTTTTTCGGAACAGCAACTTTCGAACTTCCTCACAAGCCAACGGAGAAAAATCGCAAAAATAGTTTTAAAGTCCAGAATAAGGCACCGTAATATATTTGCAATTGGTACCCGAAATTAGGTCGTACCTATTTCTTCTCTACAAGACCATGCCACTTTTGCAAGAGAGGACATTTTTCGTCAACCTGGTATTCAATAATTGGAATAGGACCTGATGGCTTCATGCTAATATATGAATTAAATCGAGTAAATTTCCATTCATGACCTACCTTTTTTTCAACAAGATGCTGCAATCATGAACGCCTTATACCTTTGTGTAAGGGGAGGAAACGCATTCTAAAAGAAAATAAAATCCTCGTGCACGACTGCGGAGCAAATACCGCAGTCTAACGCGATGGTCAGTCAAGTCGGTGAGGGTAGAAATAATCAAGTAAGTACTGAGCTCAATTGCGTATGTAATTTACACATCAGGGTAGGGGGAAAGTTCCTTTACCGGTGAAGATTAAGTAGCACAAACAAAGTGTTTCTCGGCTTCCGAGTCACCGGCCAAATTTCCTTATATTCACTCGCTACGTGTTGAAGCGACGACGTCCTAATCGCCAAAGTGGGCAATCGCTAAAACGCCAAATCCTTCGTGGGCAAATACTTTTACCTACGGAGAACGAGAATAACTAAGGGCCAAGGCGGAGCCATTCTAGCGAAATCGCTAGCTTCATCATTGGTCGTTCATTCCTAAAATTGGTTTTCTGCAGCCCTCCATCCTTCCCTATCTAGTTCCCTTACTCCCTGGTAGTTCTTCTTGTGTACTTTTCTCTTCATTTGGTCCATGGTTTAATCCCTTGGCCTTCCTCTAGGGACTTTTCCCCTCTATTTTTCCTTCAATTGCATTATTCACAAAACTATTGTGCCTCCAAGCGCGCCCAATCCATCTGGCTCTTTTTTTCTGTATAGTGTTCCAAATGATCATTTCCTCTTCTGCTCTTCTGAATACTTCCTCATTTCTTATTTTATTCATCTTCTTGATCTTCAGCATCTTCCTCCGACGATCGTTTTGAATGCATCTAATCATTTATCGTCTGCTTTTTCAATGGTCCATGCCTCCGATCCATAGAGTGCCACACCCCACACGAATGTTTTTACGCACAGTTTTCTTGTTTCTAGTCTAGTTTCTAGTTTCACCTACCATCTTCGAATACAGTAGCTGTCTTTTCATCATGAACGATATCTTAGCTTGGGCTATTCTGCGCTTCATGTCCGTTGTATGTCTTCCGTCCCACGTGATGGTGCTTCCAAGGTTGGTGAAGGAATCCACTTGCTCCAATTTTTCTCCTCTTAGTGTGACTTCTGCTTTCAGCTTCTCTCTTCTGCATACTAGGATTTTGGTCTTCTTCTTGCTTATTTTCATGTTATATTCTTGAATAACTTGGTCCTTCATTTTTATAGATCTTTGGAAATCATCACGATTTCCTGCTATTACTGTGATATCGTCGAAGAAGCGGAGTATGCTTATTTCTTCTCCGATAATCTTAAATCCGTTCAGTCCCATTTATTGTGTTTCTCTTATTGCCTCCTCCAAGCATATGTTGTACGGAAATAAGTTGGATTTAGCTGGCGAGTGATTGTCCGACTCCTTTGTTAATTTTATCTTCTTTTTTTATTCTGCCTCAAATTCGCATTGTGACGACTTGCTTCTGATCGCTAGCTTATGAAAACAATAATAGGTACTAGCGAACCTTTCGCTAATATCTATCGTCACCAAAGCACGCCTGATATGTTTCAGCCCCCAGAAAGAAATAGAATCGAAGTGCTGTTATCCAAGAATTCATACAACTTGTATTTAGTTAAATTTAGAAATGGAAATTATATTTAATTGGACATGAGGACATCTGGGTCAAGAGATGAGAATTTCTATGGATGTTTATCACTAATGCAAACAAAAAATTCTTTCCACCCGAGGAATTTGGGAACTACATAACCGCCAACGAATATCTGAACTAAAATTCCCAAGTAGCTATTTTAAAGGGGGGTGTTCGGAAATAATGATCTTTAATAATTTTTTCTCTTCGTGTTCCCTCTCATTCTTTCCGTAACATCCACCCTGCACATCTTCTCAAATTCTGGCTTTCCTTACCCCAGAGATATATTTTCTACTAAATTCAGACCATAGGCATTTTATCCCCTCGCAGCCAAGTGGTTATCCTTTTCTTGATGTTTTTTTCTACGACCTTCTTAAACTCCTTGTAATAACTTTTAGCGGTTGTGGTTATCTATTTTTCTTGGCCGGTACCATTTTTTACGTGATTGCTAGTGACTCTCATTGTTTATAGATGTCAATGCTTTTAATTTACCTATTCTGTTATGTCCGCCAATGTAAAAGGTCGTTGCTCTTTTGCCAGTTAGCTGAGATATAAATAAATAAATACACCATGAATTGTCTTTATATCGCCTGGTGATTTTTACAATTTGCCCAACATTTTTCGAAATGGTATTAGATTTCGATTTATAGATGTGCTCACTTATACTATAGTTTCATAGGACAGACTAACCGCTGACCTAGATTCTAAGAAAAACGCAACAGGTGCATGCCCGAGGCGGGGCACCTAAACGCCAGCTTCGGTTTGTCACGATGGTGTGTTATCAACACGATTACCATGCCTATCGCGGTCATGTCCATTACTATAGTTTTCTATTTTAAACAATAATGAAATGGGTAACAAATTATGAAAGCTGAAATTCCGGAAACTATATTAATTCTTCACAGATGGTTGGCAACCCTGGCTGAAGTGCTGAAAGGCCTCACTGGAATTTGAACTAGTTCTCAGCCGTTAGTAGCCCAACCCTCAACCTAATGGCGCACCACGCACTCAAATGATAGCCGACTCCTGAATATATCTCAGTCATTCAAGGAACTAAGCACTTAAACGTTTACCTTGATAGACTAAAAAATACTCCGATGCAAAGGATAAAAATAAATGCAATACAATGAAATAATTCTAGCCAATACGACAAAAATGCAGCTTTTATCAAGACCCTTGACACAAAGGGCATTCAGGATGCTGTCGATTCCATAGCATTCATCCCATTTTATACGAGCTAAATTTGGCTATTTGAGGAACGATCGTTTTAAACTGCATAGACGTGTAGAAAACCTTGTAAAATCACCGCTTACATGATCAATGTCAAGGTCAGATATTTCCCAAATACATACCTACTTGTTGATGTCTGTGCGATACGAATATTACAATAAGACGTAAATAAATATAAGCACAATGGCATTAGGGATCACGCCAAATCACTATATTCTATTCGGTATTCGGTAGATTGCTTCTTTGTTACACAGACGAGAATTTCATATTGAAGAGTCATATATAGATTATTTATTTTATTTTAAATTCTGTAACCAAATCTAGAGTACGTCTTACACGCACGTGCGTTCTATACTCTGGAAAATACGGTAAATGATTTATTATGTATTATTGCATTCCTGAGAAATTTTGTCGTAAAAACAACACAGAAAGGAATGCTCTTTTTTGGATTTTTTTTACATTCTTGAGCATTCCTTCTTCAAATACTCGATATGACTACTCTCAAGTCCAGCTACAAGTATCTTCTGTGATTTCGCCTTGCCGATCATGGTCCACATTTCGACAAAAATCTTCTTCAATTACTTTCAATACTCTTGTTTTCTTTTAATATTAATTTTATCCTGAATGCCCAGTCGCCCAGTCATTGAAATTAACATGCACTTTATTAAACTGGAGTAGATATGTCTGTCAACAATGCATCTTTTGTCATAACGGACATCCACAAGGCTTCCCATTCGTCGATTCCGGAGTATTCATTCAATAGAATTCGAGACAATGCCTATTTTACCGCATGGATTCGGCGGTAGCAATGCCATCCGTGGATCGGACCTCTCTGTCTGTGATCGCATTGTTCTCCTAACGACGAGAGTAAATTTTTAAATTTTCATACGCACCTCAGCCATCTGAAGTTACATCTACTAAAACGTTTTGTGTAGGCTTCCGCGGGTTGATGAGTATGAATATACAGGTCTTCCGGGTTTTTCCGCGGTGTAAAACCCGGAAGACCTGTATCTTCATCTACCAAAAATGTTTGCAGTGCCCTGTAAATAACCTCGGGAAACACGACAGTGAACGTCCCAGCCTCCTATCCGATATCCGAGTGACCAATCGTAATGGACGGGAGGCAAACACCGAGGATCCCAAGAGGTCCTCCTCCCTTGGGAGGACTGAATGAAAAGGGGGGGAGGAACGAAAAGACCATTCGAGGAGTTTAATGTACGCAAAAAAAAACAAGAGTGGAAAAGGAAACAAAAAAAATGAAAGGGCCGCTTTGCGTCTCTTCCGTCGAGCTCCCAGAGTCGAGGATAAAAAAAAGTTTGCCTATCGAATTAGGGACTCGTTCCGTTTTCACGGATAAAAAAAGTAGGGGGCGATTTTTTGGCGAAAAATGTTTGCTCTCTTCGATGGGTGTGGGCGAGGGGTGGCTGGGTTGAAGGAAGGGGGTGGTGTGGTGGGAGGGTGAGTTGAGAAAGGAGAGGGGAGAAGAAATCAAACGAATGTGACGAACGACAGAATTCAATATTTCTAGGCGATTCATCGCCCTTACTCGTCAACCACCTCCTCTCTTTCTTTTGCGATCGACATTTTAAGGAGGTTGTGTTAAGATTCCTAATTACAAAACAAAATAATCGACGTTTATATGAAAAATACTGATTTCACTTCGGCTTTCATTCCAATATGAAGTATGAACGTCGAATGCCGTGGAGAACATGCATTATTTTTAAAAGGTACATGTACGTGAAGTCCTTTTATTTATTGCCTATGTGTACTTATCCCTTGGTTTTCCTCTTAGAATCCTCTCTTCTATCCTTCCTCAATCATATCTCGGACAAATCCGTTACGTCTCAGGGCGTGCCCAATTCACCTGGTTCTCCGCTGTGGTATCACAATTCAACGGCACCCTTCCCCTTTAGTCCACCGTACATTACTTTACTTTTCATTTAACAATTCCATCTCATTGAGAGCTTCCTACTCCATCAACACCTCTCAATGGCTACTAATCTTCTCTGGTCAGCTTTTCCGATGATCCATGTCTTTGATCAATAAATTTGCCACGCTCCATACGAATATATTGGCGGATTGCTTTCTTGTTTCCAGCTGTCTTCTTTGAGAAAAATAGTACGTATCTTCTTTGTCATACCCGTCTCCCTTCTTCCGTATAATGTGATAGTACTTTCAAGGTAGGTTTGATTCACTTGCTCCAACTTTTCTCCACGTCACGCAATATATGCTTGCACTTTATCACCTTCATCTTCTGGAATTACTCTTCCAATTGGGTTACATGCTAAATTCTTGAAGTGGTTGCTCCATTACTTTCGGGAGGTTGGTGGGTAATCTCGATCTCTACCATGACTGTGAGTCTTTTTTCATCTTCATCATTGGTGGAACTGTCTTCCGACAGGTTTTAATGGTATGTCATTCATTGCAATCGGTTCTGGGCATCTTTCATTTGTCTAACTTCTGCAATTTGTTATGCCATCAAGCATTTCAATCCTTTTTATTTCCCACCCTCACTTTCCCTCAATTTTTTCCTCCAGTAGTGTACTTATCAAGCAATTTCGGCGTATTTTATTCATGCCCCAACCAAAATGTTTTTTTTTTTTTCATTTTTTCATTTCTCTTAGCAGATTCCTCCTCATCAGTTTTTTCTCATTTCAGTCAGTCCACTTTACCTTGAGCATTTATCTTCACAACCGTATTTTAAAAAAATACAAAATAATTTCCTCATTCATTTTAAGTGTACATGTTTCGTTGCTATAAAATATCACCCCAAATAAACATTTTGGATAATTGCTGTTTCAGCTCTATTCGAATTATTTCTAATGGTGATAAAAACAACTGCTTTCGCACGTATCATGTAAAAGCCTATAAAAATTAAAAGAAAAGCACCGAAGAAGTACATAAAACAGAAAATATTCATTTATCGGTAACTCATTACAGTGTAATGGATCGAATGCAGCTTCACATTTATCTGACAGACGCATTTTTCTTGTGATCATTACAATTATTCGTTAATAACTTGATAACTAAGGCTTTTGGTGCACTTATTTGCTCATCAAGGTATACCTAAAAATATGAATTTCATTTATATATTAAAAATTAATTATTATATGACTCTACGCTTATTGCCATTAAATTTTTTCTGATCATCTTTCTTTCCATTTCTCAACCTTGGTCCAACTTTTAATACAGGAGCGACTTGCGTCAAAAGTGGCGCGGAAAGGTATTTTTCTGTTTTTGTAAATAGATCGGGGTAAATTTCTTTCTTCAGAGAACGCTACGAAAGTGTACAAATGACATGCCTTTTTCATTTTGGGAACTGTTTGTTCTTTTATGGATAAAGAGGGGCGTGAAATGGAAGGGCAAAGGGGAAAGGGAGGTAATAATGGAAGGGGGCAGAATGAAATGAGGGAGGGAGTTGAATGAAAAGCGGGGGGAAAATAAAACGGGAGTGACGAGAGAGGGCCCTCGATATTTCTACGGTGGTGGTCACCGCCCACGCTCATGATCCACTCTCTTTCCACGCGATCGACGTTTTCCAAATCCAACGCGCCGAAATTGACGAATAGAGTATTTGCGTAAGTGAGGTATTTTGTTGAAATTTATTATAGCGTGTAGTGTTTGGTTTCGAAATGCCACGTACGAAATACCAAGGTATAATACCAACTAATTAATTTAATAATTGGCTTTTAATGTGCATTGTTTTAGCATCGAAATTGCCTAGGTCTAAACGCCCAACCAATGGTTCTTAATAGTGTGACGTCATCTCCCATATTAGCAGAAGCGAAATAGCCTAGCTGTGCGTTGAGAGTGAAATAGTATTTGCCTTTTCGAAGTTATTTCGATATTTGCTAATTAATAGCTAAAGTTATATCCGCACGCTAAGACTACACAGTCACACAATCTCCAAGTCAACAAATGTCCACTATGGGAGATGAAGTCAGAGCCTACAAAACATGGCGGACCAGTGTTTCGGCGCAATAATAATTTATTAGATTTAATTAGCTAATAAAAAATTAACGAAAAGCCTCTCGAGCGTCAGAATGAAAATTTAGTGTCTGAAGTATCGATAGATGTTTTAGATCTCACTTCCCAAAAGTGTGCAAATACTCTATTTCTCAATCGAACTCAACAAAGAAAGCCAGGGTCCTACACACAAAGGTTTAATGTGGCTCTACACAGACTATATGAGTCTAAACCGTCTGAACAAATACTGAATGACACATTTTTATTTATTAGGTTTTTAAAAATATCCTGCTTTCGATGATGAAATGAATTAACTTGAATGGGTTGAAAACTCAAGCTGAGGTACAAAATATTCAGATTATTTCACGAATATATTTTCAATTACCACATTTGTCCAGCCATAGGAGCCGACTGCAGCGCAATTTGTATGAAACTACCGCATTTTGACTTCAATTACGGCAGTAGTTCGCAAATAACTTTAAGAAATAAACTGTAAGATTCCTGTGTGTTATTTTTGCTCAATTTTTCACGACTTTTCGCTTCTTGAGCCCGTTTTACACGGGGCACGTAATTGCACAATCTGATGTACATACGAACGTGCATTTCAAATTGCATCGTGTAAAGCCGTGAATTGCAAGAACGCATGCGCGAATGCATGAACGCGAGATGGCAAAATAGTCCCTGCTCTAATTCGAGAATTATTGAACGCCCGATTGAGAAAAATGGTTTGAAGTTGTGCAATGTCGTGCCCCGTGTAAAACGGCCTTTATAAACAGTTTTATTTAAAAACTTATACATGATATCTCGTTCAAATGGGCGTTTTTATGCTGTAATTTCTATAAGAGCCCATGTTAAAATCTTTACGTTTTTGGCTGAATTACAGTAAAACTAGCCTATAAACCCTATGTTTTCACTTCAATTTATAAAACGCACTTCAAAGATGCTACATTTAAGTTTTCAAAAATTTCTGGAATGACTGACTGAGGCCAAAGCCACCTTAAGAGGTTTCCATCATAAAAGATTTCAACATTGATTTGTATTGAACTCATTATGAAAGTTCATATTTAAGTAACTTCTTTTTTAGCAGTAATCTTTATGTGGTAACTTCTAAACCAACCCATCATACTGTAACTTCTCACACACTAATTGACTTGTGCATTGTTGATGACCTCGAAAAAATTGTATCTTTCTCTCAATCTCCGGTGCCTTTTCTATCAGCCCATGATTTTATTCACATTACCTACGAAATTACCAGACCACGCCGAATTCCCGTCTTTTGTGTTTCATGATTTAAAAAAAATTTATGTTCTTTCGTATCATAGTGATTTATCCTCTGCAGAGTGAAAGACAATCAACACCAAATTGTATGCATTTAATTATATAATGCTAAATTGTGTTAACTTACACGCGCCCAGAAGGACCTCCTCTCCAAAACATCCTTTGATTTCTTGGATCACCAAAGATATTAGAACGAAAATGAAAGAAAGAATAACGCTTCGACATGTCTTTGTCTGATTGTGAAATCTAATTTTATATGAAAAATTTAAATCTCTCATAAATCAGTTTAAATCCTTCATCCTTCACTCTTAGCGTCACCATTATATCACTTCCTTATTTGGATTGAATGACTCCACTACAACGTGGAGGGAGCTTAAGCTACTTGGGCTAATACGACATATATACTCTCCAACTGATATTAACTTTTCATTAGACGAGCTTAATGAGTATTTTATCAAAATCTCATCAGCAGACAAAGTCGATGGTCCTAGTTGCATCATTACTATTGAGCCGCAGGTCCCTTTTAGTAATAATAATGCTTTTAGCTTTAAACACATCACTACAGACCTATTAACCAACTGTCTCCGTCGTTCCAAATCTAACTCTTTGGGTATTGATAGAATCCCATTTGATTTCATTTGAGAAGCTGCAGTCTCCATACTCCCTGCCACTTCCTAATTTAGGATTATTCAGAAGTACAATATGTTAATTGTGTTCCAGGAGAAAGGAGATCAACGAGAATAAATATCGAGCATGGCAAATTGAACTGCTGCTCGTTAAACTATTCTCAAACTATTTAAACCGCTTGACTAGGTATATCCTTTGCATCACATTATAAAAATTAAAGTCCGTGATGTTAGCGAAGTCGGCATATACCGCTAGTGATATTATGCCTAAAAAGATAAAGAAAAGTTTCATACATAGTTAAATATATCCAAGAAATTATACACTTGATAAATGTTTAACTTCTTAAAAATTTAAAACTTAAATTTATCTCTGGAATTATTGAAAATCTCATTCCAGGTCTCACGTCCTCACCACTTTATGCGCTAATGATGACTGGGCCCTTAAAACCGTGTTTCTCGCATAAACTGGTGCCACGTGTCAACATGCATCCTCTAAATTGATTATCCCATGGAATGGAGACGTATAAATTAAGCGTTGAAAAAAATTATTCGAAGCTTTGCAAAGTTCTTCCCCGACCACGTACTGCAACGTGCGAGTATGGAGAAATGGTGAATACTTGCAGTTATTTTAATGAGGGCGATGCGTACCGGAAAATATTCGCAGCGTTTAATTTAATGAGACACCATCGTGAAGCGGGGTCATTTTGAAAGCCATGTTGAAGTTGGTCCATACGCAAAAGTGGAGTCAGGTAATGGTACTCAGTAAGATTTTCTGACTCCTGACACGGTTCCCCACTCCGAGATAAAATCTGATCCATTATATCAAATAATTCTTAAATTGCAGAGATAGAAGTTAGAAATGTGGGTTAGTCGGTGATGAGGTACAGCAAAAGTGAAACTTGCTGACAGTCGCCTGCGGGAAGCGTCACGTAAAGGAGGGTGAGAGTCGTGTGGATGCATAGATCCTATTCAAGATCTATGTGTGGATGGGGTCGGTGAAGGAGCGGAGGGGAGAGGACAGAGCATGCTGGTCAACGCTGCCAACGTAACTCAACCCAAACAAAGCTGAATATGCTGACATTGTACGCAACGCATCCGAGAAGCCCATCTAAAAAATTGGGCTATGAGTCATAGAGTGATAGAGAGTTAATGTCCATAAAAAATTGAGCGTTTTGAAGTTGGCAACGAAGGCTTGCAATCTTGGGAACCCAAGTAGTCAACCACGGAGACTACCTTACTTCCCCGTGCGAAGCCAGTCTGTAGATAAAGGAATCATCCATTAAACTGCCACCATGCCACTGGTGCAACTTCCACCATGTTTCACTGCCACTATAAAATCGGTTATACGTATGTTAGATTCATCTGAGGTATACTATGAAATAAATGACTAATCAATGTACCATCTTAATTTTAATTGCTTTCACCTCTGAAATCCCCAAAACAAAACCATTTATTTTCCAATATTTAATACCCTCCTTTGTATGTTGGCCTCTTTATATGATCTAAAATTTCAATTCTTATCCTCATTTTCTTAAGCTTTCCGAACATTCTACCCTCTATCACTCTATTCAGCATGTTGTTACCCCTTAGTTTATCACCCATCCAATTTGTATGCCTCTTTTGTTTTATCTAAACCAAGGTTAATCTTTTTTATCTTCTAGACATAAATATCAAAACAACACGGCTTTAAATTTTTTTAAAATATTACTTTAATTTTTCTTCATCAATTTCCCCAGTACACAATTAATTCTTTTCTAAAGTAAAATTTCACCGAATTTTCTTCCAGCTAAACCCTTTCCCATTCAAAGAGTTCACCAGGTTATATAAACTTTTTCATATACGCAAAGTTATTCTCTGTAATTTTGCCAGTCATTATAGCTTTCCTACTTTGAAATAAGCTCACTTGCCAACTATGGTTGATATTCACACCAAACCATGCTCACTGTCCCTTGGTCGACTATCTAACTGTTGCTTGGCCGTGTTATTAACATTTCGTCTCATTTTTGTCATAAATATTTTCTATGCTCTAATTTATCCAGCATTATTTTTTATACAAGTATGCATTTATTTTCTAAAATATTCACGAAATAATGGTGATTTGTGATAAATGAACGATGATACATGAAGGAACGATGATAACCGGGAACATTATACCTTCGTTACAAAGTTTTTCCAGGCACGTGGGAGCATCCTAATCTTCACTGTGGAAGCAATCAATTATTTACGCCTCTTTCAACAAAGAGCCATTGACAACGATACATGAACGGGCATTAATCTCAATCAAATTATTCATTCTGAGGAGAAATATGCATCTTAAATTTGAAATGTATGGAGTGAAAGGTAAATGTTTAATAGTTCATTTCATGGACATTCAAAAATTCCGAAAAGCGTTTTATTAGCATCAAAACGTCTAAAATAAAGGTAATAGCAAATAGAAAATTGAATTGACCCAAAATGTTCAAGTTCCAATGAATTATCAAGGCTTTTAAAAATTGATTAATGTCTGATTCCATCACATTGAGCAGTTTCAGATTATTAGAGAACATTCTATTAATCATCGTATATGTCATCCATTATCGGTTGGGATTACGATTAAAAAAGTTATACGTTACCCCTATCGGAAATATTTATCATCCTTCCACTTCGCTGCACGTATCTGTTGGTAAATCGCCCATATCACGCCGGCCGATCTAAGGAGAAATTATCACTGAATATTAATTGTCTACCGACGTTGACGTCAACGAAGTTTACTACACGTTACGCGATCAAATATGGAGATAATTCTGTTGATTTTGGAGGCTGATACTCCTTTTAAAAGTCCATTCTATTAGGGAGTAAAATTATTTAAAAAAAGATCAGCTTTTCTAAAATGTGTCTATCGAAAACAATGTGATTAAGGAATTCAATAATAATGTTTCTCTCACCTAAACATAATACTTGTTTGCTGTATGCTGTGTACCGTATCTTGAGATGCTACATTGCTAGTGAAAACATAGTAGCACACCTTCGATAAATACACATTTGTGGAAGATATGCATTTTTATTACACATTTGTCTTTTTAAATCATGTATTTTATTACTGATAGGAAATATTTCATGGCTTGATTTTTCTGCGATGATAGATGCATTCATTACCGAAACACCTATTCTTTATATATTTCAGAACGCTGTTTGGAAGCATAAGAATCGATAGCAAAGAAGGAGTATCGACGACTCATATCAGGAGTTTTCGACGAAATATTCAAACAATATGACCACGTCCCCCAAATATATTGATATATATTTGGGCCATTTAAAAGGGAAGAGAGTAGGAAAAAGTAATAAAATATTTATTTATTACTCTCTGGGCATCAACCATGGACCAAGTGACGGTTCATATTAAATTTGTAAGCGGTTAAATACAATATAATCATCAGTATATATAAAAAAGATACAAATTTGTATACCAAGATATGGATACGGAGATACTTATAGTGCTTATGCATTAATTCTGCTCAGCATTGAGTAGAGCTATGCGTAATACATTTTTAAATGCACTTTTGTAACACGCGTATTTTAAGTTTTTGAGCGGTGATTTCCAATATTTGGAGCACCAGCAGTCATCAATCCGAAGATTGGTTTGCTGCAGCTCTCCAATTGACTCTCCTATCAGCAAAACACTTCATTCCTAAGTAATTATTAACCTTGACGTCATTCATTATTAGCCTGATGTTTTCCATCCCTGGTCTTCACCTATAATTTTTCCCATTAATTTCTCCTTCCATTGATGTTTTCAATAAACTATTGCTTCGCAAAATGCATCCAATAGGTCTGTCAAAGTTTGGAGGCAGGTTTTTGACTACTTTTGATATACTGATACCTATTGGAATTTCGAGGAATAGGGTATAATACTGAGGTTCATACCAAATGTCGCCTGTGTGATTTCTGACATGAGCATAAACATTCCTGTGATGTAATCAGGTAATTTGGGGGAGGTAAGGAAGTACAAGGGGCAGGGGAAGGGCGTTTTGCTAGATTAGTATCTCAATCTTTTTTGTAGGCGAACACGGTGCGTGGGGTGGAGAGATTATAATGCCTACCTCGTTCATTGGTGCATCTCTCTTAATTTTGTCACTAATATCTGTCCTACAGTTGTAATATGAGGGTAAAATAATATCCTTTGAATCCATCTTAAACTCGTGCTATCTGAATTTCTCTGGTGACCGAGGCCTTACGAGTGAACTCCTGTCTATCGGCTCTAAAATTTATCCTTACAGGCAATGGCTCGGGGTAGTTTCATGGGGCTTCAGGTAGAAAGATCCCCACGAAACTACCATGAGCCATTTATTCAAATTTACATTGCGAGTAGGCAAATGCCTAGACGAAATGAAAGGAGACATGCACATAAAATAATCTGATTACATGATTACACGAAGAGAAATTAAAAAAAAACATAATAAGGTTGGATTAACATAAGTTACAGTATAAAAATTAACTGTCTTAAATATTTTAAACATTTACTTTAAAATGATTTAAGCGAGTTTGAGTCAATGCGATACCATCAATTCTGATGTTTTACATAATACTGCAATGTTTTAATGCCTCATATCTTCCTCTATCACTCACTCAATCATGTGAAGTTCTGAGCCTCAACGAGTGTCATTATCCTACTCAGGAACAAATTTGTTCTGCTTATTTGCTAAAGAAATCGTACTTGGAACTTGTAATTTTATACAATAATGTTTCTGCGTAGCTTTGCCAGAAATCTATCCACCATGCACAGCTATTTGTAATGAATGCAGTGATGGCACAGTGCAAGAGACGACTGCGATTGCATTTCGGTAAAATAAGAGAAGGCTATCATGAAGAAAATGACAACCGAATACGTACTGTGAGATGGAAGGACTGTGGGATTCTCAGACTATATTCATTAATTCGTTTAAAGATAAAAATGGCATCATTATACTATCAAGAGAATTGAGATAATTTATTGATAAAAAATCCCAGACCTGGAAACGGGGCTTTAAGCACCCCTACATTTTGGCGCTTTGAGCCTGTAGTTCATTTTATTGCCCTCAAGGTTCACACGCTCGCAATACTCCCTAGAGGGCAAAGGAAATGCGACGAAGGATTTTGGATAAAATAAATTTACTCTTCCGTCTCGATAGAGAAATTGATGAGGTGAAGTAACTTGAAAAAATATCAAGCAAAGAAAGAAGTTAGGGGAGTCACTGTTGTTTTAGTTTTTCATAATAAGGTGAGAACAATATTATGACACCATCAAAAGTACTCTTGAGTAATTTAAAAATTCCGAGCAAAAAAAAGTAACAGGAATGAAATTTACTTTATTGTAGCGTGGCACATTGTAGACTAGGTTAATAATAATCGGTGGTTGGAGCCGGAGCGGGAAGGTTATAAAATTTCGTGACTCCGGCTCCAGCACAAATTTGGATCTCAGGGTAGTTTAGCTCCAGCTCTGGCTCCAAAAGTCCTACTCGAAACTTCACGTAATTTGAGCTGAAATCACCACGCTTCCTCCTGCGGCACAGAACAAAACTAGCAGGCAATGAATGTCCACCGCACTGCTGTAGGAGTTTTTGCGTGAAATTTCTTCTTGAGAGTCGGGGATGTCATGTTTCTGCCGTCTCCAAAATTTTCTAGAACGTTCCCTGGATGTAATTATGGGCTTTTAAGATTCATTATTTGGTAATATTTCATCCTGTAGCCACTTTCTGCAGGCATTAACCTTCTTACTCCGGATATGATTAGACATTATGCTTGAAATGCATACATTTTTCAATAATGCACACGCTTAAACTCTCACATTAAAAAACTTGATGAATTCAGTTTGTTTATGGGATCGTTCCCTTGGAACAATCTAAACGATTTCAGTTGAACCCACTCGAAAACTCTCCACACGATGTTATTTTTAGATACATTAATTTTACGCTGGCGGCTACACGTGATTCTGTACCCATATCGGCCATCTTCTTTTGTATGACAACACAATAAACTCCGAGATGACCATTAATTTGTTACTTTATGTAACTATTTTTTATTTTCTCTTTCAGCATTTTTCTCTAGAATGACATACGACCTGTTCGGGTATTTCCAAAACTTAACGAGTTAAAATGGAATGTATGCAATAAACTATTTTGTCGCATCGCCGCCAGCCATAAGCGCCACCATTTGGTGCAGTAAGTTGCGGCATTCTCACACTCCTTTTATCCAGGTATTATCTGTGGATTCGGTTGATATATTCCTTCCCATTTACCTTCCAATGGTTGCCTCATTTCCTTCCTCTTCCCAACCTGTCCACCCAGTGCGACGCTACTTCGGCATAAAACTGGGGAGTGATTCTACGACCCTTGATTTTGTAACGGTGATCTTTTTTTCACGACTCGGTGCTGTGATAGGATCACCAATAATCATAGCTCCGCGAGAAAAACATCGAACCGAGTTTCTCTGCTCCTTGCCTTTGAAGTTTTGTTACTCCCGTCGTTCAGGAGCGGTGTGCTTATAATCTTTGCAGTTCTCGTTCGTCGTTCACGTGACTATTCTCGTTCCGCAGCTGTGTTGACAGTATGTCTTTTCCGGAGTGGTTCCGAACGGTCGGTATCGGAATATGTGTAACTTTCAACCAAAATCACAGGTTTTTGGCAAGCTCACTGGGTCGGATTTGTCACTGTCGGAGCCAAGACGAGTAATCACAGTCACATCCCGTCCCAACTTCGGCACAGTAGAGTCAGGTGGTGATGCAGAAATCCACGCCACACTGTCAACTCTGATAGCAGATCGTTTTGAGAGTTATGGCGTACATTTTGTATCTACGACAGATAGAGATCCTCCACTAAACGAATTGTTTTTTCTTCGACAACAGCCGGTCGTGCTCCCTTGAGAGAATTCAAAACGGAAAAAATGGGAGTTAATATGGATGTGAATTTTTCACTCTGAAAAGTTTGCAATGTCTCAAGTTTTCGCTTTTCGTAAGAATTTGAAAGCTACTCATTCCCAGGCAAAATAAGATTTCATGGAAAGAAGGAACGCAGTTTTTCCAATCGAATGAACTAATGTTTTGCATAGTGAAATAAAGAATATAAGACACTATCTCCGGCGTTACCCTTTGGAAATAATTGATATTCTTTATACTGAAATAAGTAACTCTGTATGATTACACACTTTATTGTCTTACCGACCTAGGTTTTGGCATACTATGCCATTTTCACCTAAAAATAGTGTAATGTGCCGAAACCTGGGTTGGTTATAGCAATAACGTGTGGAATCATACAGAGTTACTTATTTCAATATGAATGAAATAGAATAGTAAAATGCAGGAATGAACACAAGCTATTTCGCAATCGGCCACTACTGAACTACGAACTGGATCGCAATCATAAAATGCCAAAACGATAGCCAATTTATAGAACATGGTGTTGAATCTATTATTAAGTCCGACAGAGGCGTGTAGGTACCAGCGCGAGTTTATGCATGAATACATGGAATTAGAACGGGCAATTTCCTGATCATGCATTCACGCATTCGTCCAATTCGTTGTGGTGACGCGATGAATCTTTGATGGGTCACGCATTCATGAATGAACTCGCCTGGGTTAATTCATCGAGTAACCAGGCCTGTGGACATTGGAAAAAATGGAAAAAACCATTCCATTGGTCAACTTCAGTGAGGACAGACGTATTCTCCACGGCTTGTTTGAAAGCACGGGTGAATACAGCCTGACCTCAAGTCACGATATTCCCTAATGTGTAATATGTACCGGCCTTGATGATTATGAGATACCTTTTCATGCGATTCATAGGAATATACACTAACCTTCGAAGGTGTTTTCAGCATTGTGCCGCCGTGAATCGTACGGCGAATCCATTACGGACACCTTTAATGAGTCCTTCTCCCATCGCACGTCAAGTCGTTTATTTTCGCTCTCGTGTTTTCCGGAGTAATTAATTCTCAGACACAAACGACGCCCTTCCTCCCTTCTCTGTCTGTCGAGAAGGTTCGCTTTTGCCCAGTGCGCCTCTAGTTCACAGCCTCATCTTCCCTCTCTCGCCGCCTCGTTAAATGCATTGCTCTCTCATCTCACCCTTTCGGCGAGACCATTCAGCAGCACGGCATACTGCATTCAGCGAAAGGGACATCCACCGAGGAGAATAGGATTTTCAGTTGGAGTACCTGTACATATAAAGAGGAAACCTCTCTTGTGTTACGTGACGTAGTACGACCGTGTCGGCTTTAAGTTCCCAGAAAATACGTGGGAAGTTGAAATTACGCTGCTATTTGCTTAGCTATTGAGTCCGCATCAACGGCAATTAAGGTCTCTTGTAATGAGTGGACCATTGGTAAAAGACACTTTTTAATAAGATTTGATACAAATATATACCGGTTAGCTGAAGATACTAGACGATGAGTAATGATACATATTTGGACACGAAAGGCAGAATTAGTTATTTTGTCGTTTGCATATTTCTATAGTTTTTAACTTATTCCTGGAGTGCTAAACAAGGTACATTATGATTCGTGAAAGTCTCTCGTTCTGTAACCTCTTATAAGTAAATGTCGCCTGTGTGCCATCCTGCGAAATGAAAATTTGAATCGTCAGATGTATATACATCTTATATGTATGGTCTCATCTTATATGTATATCTATGAAGATAGTGACTGTCATTTAATACAGTTATATGTCCTTAGGTATTGCCTTTTCACCAAAACTGCGCCGGTTGCGCCTACTGATGATTTATCGGGATATCGCTATTATAGTTAATTTCCTTGCATCGGTATCTACAGTGTTTATTCCCGGTTTGCCTTCAATTGACCGTGTAGCAGGTGATGATTATACACTGGCCTCAAATTGTGTTATGTGCCTAACTATAACTAATGATCGTTGTGCACGACACTTATTGCAGAAATGAAAACCAAACCAAATCCAAGCAAACTCAAATTCGTTCCCGTGCGGAAGGCACAATCGCATTAGAAGAATGCGTTGAATTCGATTTCCGGTAAAATATGAAAACAGAAGTAAGTGCGACTCTTATTTTTCTTCCGAGTCTCGCATCCAACGAACAATGGACTGGTAAAGCAAGACCGTAGCCTCCGAGATATACAGGTCGTAACACTATCCCCCTCCACTTTTATTTAGTAGGCCTACGAAAAGCGCGGGAAATGCGCTACATGTGTATTTCTAATGGCAAGGCTCAACAAAGTTAGGCATTTATTTCTTGTCATATGCCGCATTTCAAGGGCCACGTTAGTTTCATAAAAAATATGTATGCACTTGGAAAAGCAATTCTCTTATTTTAGCAGGAATTTTTAAGACAATCAAGACAAGACTTATTCGAAAACGGAAAGAAAAATTGTCGAAGCGAATTTTAATTCTACTGCGATTGCGGTAAATATATTTCCCTCAAAATTAATTGATCGACAAACACGACCTGAAACCAAATGGGATAGATTAAGGAGACAATTTGATTCAATGTTATGCATATAATAAAAGCACAAACGGATACTGAAAACTAAATTTGATTCTGAGTGTCATGCGATGCAAATTCTCAATGGAGGATGATGACGTCATATACTTCAAATAGTCTTTTAACGCTCCCCTTCGTTGCATAACCAACTTCTATTCTCATGGTACGCAAAGTAGGTACTATTTGTTTGAGGGACATAAAATCCAATACATGGCAAATAAAAATCTGCTCACTTTCTAAAGGCCTCCTTAAATATCGTGTACATATATTGTGATAAAATCACATTGCAACGGTTTATGAATTTCTGCAGCTATCGGTTATGATGCATTATCTCATTTAACAAACATTTACGGTACTAACCAAGTCTTATCTGCCATAATAACATTTTACTAGAATTTTCTTTCAATTATCTTCGTAAGAACACACGATTTTAGGCCTACTGTTTGAAAACAGATGACAATCGAGGAGGCTACGGCATGACATCACGAACAATTGGTTACCAAGGTTTTGTTTTCCAAATAAATGTGATGTCATTGCTTAATATACTGGAAAATTGTTTGGGAAGTGATTTGACGTCATGACTTTACCAGTCCATTAATGACGAGTAGAGAGTTCCAAGGAAATGCCAGTGTCATATTTATAATCAAATAATAGTTGTTTTCATCATACGCTATGAAAGTACCAACTGAATCTTTTACGCATGTTTCATGTTTTCCTGCGTACGAATAGTCAAAATAAGGCATTGATCTCGTTTTTATTTATCTGCATTTGAGTTTTGTGTGTTCACTTGATCAATCATATTTCCTCGCTTTTTCGTAGCTGTGGAACTAGGTCGTGATTCCGAGGTAGGTAATGACTCTTCAGTGCCACGGCTGCTTGCAAAATTCCACATCTCACATCCGCATGTTCTGAATTTATATTTTGATTTCTCGTATTTTTCCTCGCCTTTACAAGCCCGTGTTGTTTTTTTCTTAAAAATACAAACCTAATTCCAGCCTTAAAATCCAACAAGGGTAAACTTTGTAATTTTTCCACTTGACAGATTTTTGAGTGAGGCTTAAATGAAATTCGCTGATGCGCGCCTGGAAAAACACAAAACTAGAACTTCGTGTTACCAGATTTTCGGAAGCACTTGCCCATAACCGCAGGCACAGTCCACGTACGGTAATCTCAAAAAGAGTCAAAACAAGACTCGAAGCATGCAGAATGCTTGGGAATGTCCGAATGAAATGTTATCCTGAGATTACGACATCCTCAAATACATTCATAGATTTCACGCAATACCCTAATATAGGAGTTTTTCATCAGTTCCTGGCCTAAATGAAGCTTCAAACGAGACTGAATGGTGGTATGATAATTCGCTTAGAGGTATTTCTAGGTTTAACTTTCTTCTGACTAAAGCTACCAGGATCATTGCCAGCCGGTGCTGAAGCAATGTCATTCTCGTTGGTTTAATGGAAGCGCTGGCCAAACTTCCTTACACGCGGGAAAATGAAATTTATTATAATAACTGCCAATGATAAAAGTAAGAAAGAAGCAAGATCTTCAAACGTACGGCATGACATAATACACGTGACGCAAATACCTAGGGATAGGGTTCCATTTCTTGCAACTGTCCATAGTGTCCATGATAAATGGATGTGAATTAAATAACAATTTGCATAATGTTGGTTTAGATTTTACAAAAACCAAAGCAATGAAAAATCCAGATTTCGATGTCACTGTTGGACTAGAGTAACAGAACTGCAGAAAGTGGAGGAAATTAGCTAACTGTAAAGTACGATCACTAGCGATGGAAGAAGCAAAAAGAAATGGAGAACCGTGTAGCACAAGCGAAGCAAGCATTCTACCAGACGTTGAATCTACGAACAACCGTCAACACAAGCTTGTAAATACGGAAGCACTTCATGTAAACGTATTTGGAGAATGCTTCAGCATGGCGGTGAACCTTGGACAATAGCTGCAGCAGAACGAAGAAGATAGGAAGCAATGTAAATAGGGCAATATTGAACAATGATAAAGACCAGATTATCCGAAGGAAAGATCTATAATGACGTCCTACGAAGATATGGGGTTAGATTAGGTCCGCTACGAAGATATACAATGTAAACTGTGTAATATAAAAAATTGTAAAATGAAAACTCTCCGAAATAGAAGAGAGAAACTTATTTGACACACTCTGCGACATAACAGCCTTTTAAAAATATTGCTGGAAGAAGAAATAAAAAGGTAAGAATCGTTCACGGAGAACAAGGCCACAAAACAAATTGTGACGGATGTCAAAATAAAACTGATGTCGAAATAAACCGGTAAGCCGGTAAGCTGGTGAGGGGAGGGGACAGCAGCCGAAAACCAATCTTCAAATTGATGACAGCTGATGATGATTATTTATTGCATCAATGAAATACATAGATACATCACACGATTCGCATTCTTTATATTATTCGTACTCATACTCGCCAGGTTCTCCGTGAGCTGTACGTGATGTAAAATTATTTAATCCGAGGACTGAAAGAAAATCCTAAGGAAAGCAGGGCGTGTCACGTGAATACTGAAACGATATCAAATAGTAGCTATTTAGGAAGGCGACCGACAACTGTGGTAAACTGCGCTTACTAAGAATGGAGGGCTGGCTTTATATGGGAATTTGGACATGGAAAAGGAGCTAAGAGAAACCCGGTGTGAGTATAAGACTTAATGAGAGGGTCTACCGTTTTACATCCAATCTGATGGCGCTGAAGCTGATGTGCTCTCCATATGGTACCAAAAATTAGAATTGGGATTTCAGTGAAATAATTTCCGGGCTCTGGGGATGGTATGCCAGCACACTATCTATCACACCGACCCGATTTCTTGGCTGATGTCGATGTGCTGAAAATATACAATGATAAATCAAAATCTGAACATTGGTTTGCTGCAGCTCTCCACTAGTCTTTTTTAAGCTAGCAGTTTTTTAATTATTTTTTTAATTTTATATTACCACCGAAAACAGCACATATTGGCCTTTACATCGGGGTATTTTAACAATTAACAACGGACAAGCACAAACAACCATGCCCTGGGAAGTGAAAAATCCTCCCCAGGCGGGATTCGAACCCGCGTTTCATTCCTTCCTAAGTCTTCACTTTTACATCTTTTATAATTGGCCTGGTTTATTCCGTCCTTGGTTTTACTCATTGCCCGTAATAGCTTCAAATCATTTTTCCTTTTATTATTTTTTTCCAGAGGCTGCTGTGACGCAAAATACGTCTAATCTGCCTGTCCCTTCTTATTCTCAGAGTTTCGATGGAAAATATTTCATCTTCAACTCTTCATAGGATCTACTCATCGGTGATTCTCTCCATTAATTTAATCTTCACCATTCTCCTATCACAGTGCGTTTCCATTACTTTCAATCATCTTTGATTTACAGTTGTTACTGCAGTAGCTTATTGCAGCACTTCAGAGCATTATCCAAATATGTTATAAATGCAATTATTCATTAAGGAAAAAATTGTTGGTAAGTAAAGACAGTCCAGATAGGCGACCATCAGTACGCACCCCAGTCGATTCGGTAGAGAGAAATGCTAGCATTTTGGGAGGAGAAATTAATTACGCACGGTGATATTTTCCTTTCCGGTGACTATTGACACTTAAAATTCTACAATTAATTATAGCAGAGAACTCAAACGGACTGAATTGATTTTAGAAGAAATATTCAAGGGTAATTTTTCTCTCGCTTCCCTTATTAGGAGACGAGAAGCATCTTCTGTGAGAGTAACTTCTTCAAATGAAATTTATTTTTTAATTCTGGTGTTCGAATTCCGAATTCAATGAGATGGTGGAAATTTTCATATTTTTTTTCGAACTGAGTAAACAGGCTTCGTGAGAATCAATTGATGTTATTCCCTCGGAATTCGAAAAAAAACTTTCTGGATTCAAATGAGTTATTTCATGATAAACATGGATCACAGTGTTCAACGATTAAACATTCTTCCCTGTGGTTCTTAGGACAAAGCAATTGAACATGGATTAAATAATTATATCACGATATTCGCAAAGCGGATTTGGTTATTTCGGATCTTAGAACATAAAAAAATATTTTAACAATTTTAAAATTTATGCCAATAAATGTAAATCTTTATTTATATTAATTTTATTTGTGTTCTGAGCACCTCTTGATGAGCCTGTGGCTCAGGTAGACTCACACGTTTAAAAAAATGATTTTAACATAATCTTTGTTAGGTAGCAAGCATTTTTTTAAATGTTCATAAAAAGCAAAAGTATGCTTTTAAATAAAATGTATATTAAAAATGAAATTTCAAATGAAATATTCCGGGAAAAACTTAATTATTGGAAAAAATTTCAATGACGAAACCTTTCCGAGGTTTGAAATGAGGCCAGAAATGGGCCGTTGGGAGTCATTGACTAAATCTATGGCTGACGAATGGTGCGTATAAATCAGATACCGAGGTTTATGAGGATCGAAATATACCTTCGCCATTGGCGAATTCATATAACAACATACGAGGCAGATATAAAACGGACCTATTAATTGATTAAAGGGTATTAAATTTATAATAGTGTTTTTTTAAAGCCCCACTGATGTTTTCAATTTTGGATTACTTTTTTGTAATAAGGTTTGGTCTATAAAATCAAACAAATATGCTAAAGAGGAGATGAGATTTCCCATTTTTGAACGGAAATGGAAATTGCTTTTCATTATCTCTCTTCTGATCTTTGCTTAATTAAAATTACTATCACTCCTACTCCCATTTTCCTCCAACAAATATACATTTTCCATGGCACACGATTTATTAATTAATTTAATGAATTGTTCTCATCCAACAAAATGTAGTTTCTCTAGCAAGCGATTTATTAATTAATTTAATGCATTGCGTCCGAACACTTTGAAATTTCCAGAAGCACAAATACACCGAGTCGTAGTCACTGAAACGCAATCTCATTATGTTAAACTCGAATGGGGTAACGAAAAATGCAAACAGAATCATGCTCACTAAATGCACAGTTAGTGCGATTAAAACAATAGTCATCATCAGTATATATAAATCTGATGAATGGTCTGCTGCCACTCTGTTCTCTTTTTACCTAACTGCCTAATCCCATCGTAAACCCTCATTTTGACATTCCTGATGATTTTCTTCAAGTAGTTACCTATTCTATCTTTGGCCTCCCTTTGGTAATTCTTCCTATTCTCTGCTCCTTCCACCGCGATTTTCGCTCATATGTCTCAATATTGAAAACAATTATTTGAAGCATGCTCTATAAAAGCAGTGAGGTCTGGGGGGTTGTGTTTTAACGCTCGAGATTATTTCGATCATATAAGGAGTCACGTGGTACAATCACGAACTGTTCCGAGATTTTAGTGTATTATAACCATTCGCAAAAATCTCACGCAACTTTAACGATCGGGCTTTATCACCGGGATATCGCTGATAAGGGTCGAACCTCTCGATTAGATTCGCAATAAACAACATAGCAGGCGCTAAAGTTATCTATCTAAATCTATCCGAATGTTTCAAAGACACCAAAATCTCGAACCGTTCCATGTGCCATGTGACTCCTCAGTTACGTGATCTAAATGATCTCGAGCGGTTCAAAGACTACCGCCCTGGACAATAACAGCTGCAAGGCAAAAGAGATTGGAAGCAATGGAGATGTGGAGTTACCAAGGAATGATAAAGATTAAATGGACGGAGAGAATCACTAACGAATAAATCCTACGAAGAGCTGGAGGGAAAAGAAGTATAATGCGCCCATTGAAAACAACAATGGAGGTAGAAATGAATGGGAATAACTGGAAGAACTAAAGGAAGCTCAAGAATGAAAAAAATCTGGAAAATTATGCATGATTAGATATCTCAGCATGGGTCCAATAAGTTCTTTCTCTTCTACTTTGCCAAATTTTCACTAATTCTCTCAAGTAAAGACCTCAAGGGAATCACAATGAGTCCGGGACCGGATCCCTGGGGGCAGATCAATGAGTCGTTGTATAGGGACCATTTTCAACATCCAAGTGAAATGTATAACATCTACGGAAAGACAAATTAATAAAAATACTTATTCATATAATTAATTATGCATATAATAGTATAAAATTGCAAAATTAAATGCGTAGCTAAGCATTAAATTATAAGTGACATGTTCATCTAGCTTCCACGATTTCTTGGGTTAAATACCAAATTAATTTTTGAGGAAAATACAGTTAGTTTATTGTGGTTAATTTTGATTTCATAGGATTCATCCGAGTTTATAAATAAAATTCATAAATAAAATTCAAATCACTTTCCATGGGTGTTTCTTGCATACAAAGCTGTTGCATTTGTCGCATTTGAAGTGGATTGTCCCTAAAGAGACAAAAATATAGAATTTTGGACTTCGATAGTAACTCCAGGTATAGTAAATCTATCATTCTGTTAAAAAAAAACTGTTAACAGCAGGTTTAAAAATTTACTCAATGCGGCAATGGCGAGCAGAGTAAGTTGATATTGTTAATGACTGGACGTTAGAGCGAAAATGGTTTCACTATGTGGCTCGGAAAGAAGAGTAAACGAGCATTCCAACAGATGAAAACCAATCGTAATTTCAATTTATTAAATTAAAAGATCCTTTTATACACTCCACATTTGAATGTCTAGAAATAGGTATGTTACGTATGAAGCTCAGCTTAATTTACTTTAAAAGCTGTTCTTTTAATATTTTTGGGTACCCAGAGAAAAAAAGGTCCTTACTCCAAGAGTACCTATGTCCCCATTAGCCCCAACTCTTCGTCGGACTTCTTTGTCCATTATACATATCTTGAAATTCAACAGCCACCGCTTGAGAGAGGAATGGAATGGCGTCTCTAAATCCTCTCAATTCTTAAAACTGAGACTGAATTCAATTATACAACAGGATTACGGTATGTTTTATTCGTCAACTGAAACCCTGGACGACTTATGTGAAAGCATCTGGTGAATTAAGAGAGTGAAAGATGCTGACCTACTCGTAATGGGCAAAAAAACGTAATACTCCTCTGAAGTTTTCTATTTCTTCCCAGAATAAAAAGGGTTTACTGGCAAAGTACAATTTTATTACCAGATGCATTTATTTTTCTTTAAAAAAATATGGTTTTTAGGTGGAGGAACATTTTATTGACAATTTCACTGGATGTGTTCGCCGTGCTTTTTAGCATGAGAGTAAACCCAAGGCTTCTTCCCCCATTTAAAGCGCAGACAATAAGAAATAAGCTTAAGACCTTAAATAAATTTAAACGCCATTTAGCTGACATTTACCTTACCATATTCGCGAAAATATTCTTGTGTTGCAACTTCTGCCCTGAAATACTACATAGAAGTTACGCGAAAACAACATCTTGGACAGCGTCGAAAGTTTTGCTGCTCCTTCGTCTGCACCTTCTAAGCACAAGTACACAAATTTTCAGTTAGCTCATGAAAGATGCCACAAGATTATTGCAAAGCAGTATAACGCTTTTATTTGAAATCATGGTAATTTTTCAGCGCCATAATGAAATGTTTTATGCTATTTTGTTTTTCAGATAGAGCATTTCTTTCGTAACATTCTGTTTCCGCTATGCATGCTGAATAATAGCAAGCTTTTTTTGATAGGACAGCATATCATTTTTGTCCAAGCAACCCATCTTTACGTCTAATTGTCGTATAAATGCGCACGGCCGCTCTCGCATTTTTACTCTCGGCCGCAGTGTTGGCGCCTGGCATCCTACTTCTGCATTGTCGTTCAGAGTGTGCGTGAGAGAGGGCAGCACTGTCCACATCCGCCGCACAAGAGGGCGCCAGAGCTCTTCCGCCACCCTTCTCTTTTTCCCTTCCACTCGGCTCGTTGTATCCATCACACCGAGTGGCACGGACAAACACGTCCAACACCGCCACCAACGGGAGCCGTTTCCACGCAAGAAATCAATCGGAAGAGAAAAGTTTTTTCTTTTTCTTTGCCTCACCCGTGGGTGCAAAAGAGGAGAGCAGATAGATGGGAGCTGATGGAGTATGGATGAAAAAAAAAGATTGATTTGCTGAGAAATAAAATTCACCCTCGGATCAGCAATGACCGAGCCTAAAACAGTCACAAACACTTATTGTGGACTAAAGCAAAGTTAATCATTCCACGAAAAAGTCACTTTTTCTCATAAGCTGAGGCGATATAATGGCGATTTTGCCACAAAAAGTTGATTTTGGACCCAAGGAAACTGAATTCGCAGAGAGAGTAAATATACCTTATGAAAAATAATGATTCGCATCGGCTAATAATGATGGGCTTAGGCTACTTATGTCACAGTAAACAGAATAATGGATGCGTTGCTAGTGGAATCGACTGGAAATATTCCATAATGAAAATCCAACTGTTTATTCCGCTTTAGGCAGAAGTATAACTCATAAATCAATCCAACGAGGAAAGTTCTCCTCTCTTCCTCTTTTATCGTTTTCCTCGTCTGCAAAAAAGGAGAGATGACATATGGTGACAGTAGAAGTAGGAATAAAAACCTGGACTTCGCAGGGAAAGGGAATTCACCGTCGGGTCAACAATGATCAAGCCCAAAACTGCGACGAACATGCATATCGTGCGAAAACAAATTTATTTATTCCGAGAAAAAATTCCAGCTTTTTCACTATCCCCATACTGGCGTTTATTTCCATGCTATGCCCATTTGTAAATCTAGGAAAAATTAAATCGCTGAGGGATCGAAAAATTTCCATGTCCATCGTCTATATCAGGCATGGACAATCTTCTTTGGTGAGCGGACCGGATTGGGCAGCCTTTTCTTGGTCAGTGGTTCAGAATGTGTTATAACGTATGTGAAAGACAGCCCACAGGGCACTTGAAATTATCAAGCTCGATTTATCCAGCCCACGGGTAGTCCATTCCTCGTCTACGCTGATCAACAACAGCCTGGGTCAAATCTACGACAAATACGCAATTTTAACAAAAACAAGCTTAATTATTTTTGGTAAAGTCAGTTTTTACTCGAGCAGTCATCACTAACAGAATTAGCTGGGAAAGCATCAGAACTATCTTCAGTTTTTAAATCGATATAAACTCAACACAGACGATTTTTCGCATAAGATTTAGTAGCCGATTGTCGGATTCTTATACTCAACAAATCTGAATATGTCGGGAGGCAACTTTCAAATAACCCGAATAGTTTTCTTCAGCAAATGATGGTTTATTTGTTATTTTTGTCACAGCATCCGGAATAAGGAAAGGGAGCAGTGAAATTAGCATGTTTTATACGATGTATCTTTTGATGTTATTTCCTGTGCGTAAATTAATCCAATGTTGAGTTGCTTTTCAAAGGAACTGATACACAGAAGCTCTTAGAAAATGTCAACATCCTTGTCTACAAGTTTGTTTAATTTGGAATTATTATTCCGTAATAAAGCCAGAGAGGATTTTTCTTCTTCGCCTGAAGCGAGGGTGTAAAAGGAATTAACAGATACTTGGGGAATAACGAAGAAGAAATAAAAAAAGAGCTTTGTTGGGAAGGGAAATTCAATGGCGGATCAACAATAGCCAAATTCTAAACAGCGGCAATCACGCATATCGAACGATAACAAACAAAATTACAGCGAAAAAAAGTTTCATGACGATTTGAGACCCCGTGCAAGGAATTGTTACGACTTAATGTTGATTTGTTAACCGAGGAGAACAGTATTTAGCCAGAAGGAGAAACATTTCCATGGAAAATCATGATTTGCTTTCCTTTAGATGACGCTATTCGGCTCTTTTTGTTTTAGGAATTAAAATATGGAGGAGGGCCTGAGGACAAAGCAAAAATACTAACTAAATATGTTATACTGGAATCTACATCCATCTACATGAAATAATACGGAATATTTTATGCATAAAAATTTCCTAGCATGCAAAACTATTTTGAAAATGATAAAAATACCCTAATTGTTCAATTCAAAGCTTAAGATATAATTATCACAATCAGGGATGTCCCTAAAATGACCGTAGTTTCAAGTTTATCAGCCATTCAATGAGAGTAAAAAGTTCATATACTGCTACTACAACAGAAAGGCCGAACAAGTTAGAATAGAATTCGGTGATGAAAATTCAATGCAAATCAGCACAGAAAATAAACTATGTTATATTACCTTTTACATTATATCAATTTATAACTAGAAATATTGAAGATAATATACTCAGAATCTCACAGAAAATTAAGGCAAAATATTATGCATTTAGTCATTTTCGTAATTAATATTTTGGATTATCTTTCCTGGAAGTTAAAGAAGTAAAAAATGACATTGAAACGACTAAGAATTTTCCCCATACTTCCTTATTCTTAGCCAAGTTAATATACAAGTTTTTCACTAAAGTAAATTTAGGTTATAAAGTGTTCAACGAAACAAATAAATTGAAATGCACAAAGATCTTTACATTTCAACCATTCAAATGACACCCTCACACCAACGTAAAAATTCACATTGTAATCTTCAAAGTAAACATTAGTTATATTGGTTGTTTATGGCTCATATAGCGTGGAATTAAAGCCTTCGCAAAAATATCCGACAGTAAGTAAAATAAAACCACACATTTATTTGAAAGAGAAGAGTGAAAAATATTGCCATTCCCACAGTTTGGCAATATTTCCAGGATTATTCATAAAAATAATGAATGACATAGAGTTTATCGTAGATTATTGGCCGAAAGATTTGAAGGTACTGGTTTAATATTTTGTTCTATTTCATCATCAATCATTAAAATGCTACATGGGCCTCGGAAACCATAATTTAGAATCATGTCGAAATTTCAGAGTAGAAGAGACCAAACTTGCCAAATCAAAATGCAAACATTTATACGGTCCTGAAGAACCTTTGGTTATAAATTCCAAGATTTAGTAAAATTTAAACGTTCTCCTTACAGGAAAAAATACCTACTACCTTTGTTTTGCAAATATCCTTAACCATAATTATAAATGTTGAATGACTGGTAGAGTTGAGTCTTATCTTTGATCAATAGGCTTACAATACGGCGCTCCTAGCCGGAATAGAGGCGCCTTTGACGTGACATAAATGAAACTCGACAAATGGAATAGGTTTGCGATAAAAAATCAAGAATAACCATTGAGGAAAATACATTATTAGCTACTATGAAATAAAGGTTATGAGAAAAATATTACTCCATTACATACCGCTGAGGAAGTAATATTTTCAATGAATCGCAGCTATTAAGCTTTCTAATGTCTTTCCAGATTTAAGAAAACAAGCCTCGAGAAGACAATTATTTATATCATAGAATGAGCATCTATAGCCTTATGTATTTAGTCTACTGCTTTTATTTTTACTAAGAAAAGGAAAAGTGACAAAATTGATAGAGGCAAGGAAAAAATATGCCGGATGACACAGATTCCTTCCGCGATATAGCACCTTCACCTCCCCAAGGCAACTCCCTCAATCCCCTCAACTCCCTTCGACCCATCGACTGGGCGGGGTCGAATCGATTGGGGGTTGGATCGCCATAGGGTGAACGAGAGGTGGCAGGAGAGGAATTGGGGGGGTGGAGGGGGAGGAGGAAGAGAGAAATGGGGGTAGGGGCGGGAGCAGATAAGTTAGCTCTTCCTTCTTTCTGGTCTTCCCTCTGCCATGGAGAGGTGTCCCCAAGGGGGGTTGCAGGGAAATATATATATATATATATATAAAGCCGAAGAGGGGAGGAAATGAGTGCGTGAACCCTTCTTCTACACGAAATAATCGAATGTCCAACCTTTAGATACCCATTTTTCCAGTTCTTCTTTCCCTGCTAGAGAAACTAAAAAAACTTTTTTCCGTATTTCTTCTTCCAAAGAAACAAGTGAAAATAAAAGGAAAACGTGTTAAGAATGACAAGCGACAGGTTAGTACGTATCGGAAGAGATAGTATACAAGAAACAGGTGTACAAGAAACGTCAGTCGGCCAAGAAACAGGTGCAAAAACTAGAGAAGGCTGAAGAAGAAACAAGCCACAGGATCCTACTATAAAGGAAGAAGAACAAGAAGCATTTCCTCTTCCCACAAGGTTTTCCTTTCATGTTCCCCAATAAGAGAAATTCACTATGAATAAGACTACCCAAGGAATGGGTGTGGGAACCGCATCACGGACCCAGCACAAGTCCAAGGATGCTAGATAGCATGATAGCCTTCTATTACATGGTGATGCTGAACCAGTATGCTAAAAGGCTTGCCAGATAACGATTATCTTTTCTATCATACTCACAGAGCTAATTTTTTTCATAATCGATGCTGTTCTCCACTCGCGCTCGGTAGGATATAGCATCAGTGGAACAAATACGCTATTTTTTTACAAACACTATGCGTTCTTAACTAATCGAAGGGACATGATCTTTTGAAATCATCTTTTGCTTACGGTGATAACAAAAAAAAATCGACAGTTGTAGCCAAACACTCAAATTTTAAACACTAAGTGCGATGAGGTGCAATCTAATTGCTAAAATGCAGATCAATACTTCATTTTTACCTGCAGGGTAACTTCAAAAATTCGATTTTACAAAAATTAATTAGGAAGTAGTTCGAAAGGACTTAATTACAAAAAAGAACAGGGTGAATATATAAAAAAAATGTTTTGGAAAATATGAACACCTCGGCGCCTTTCCTTGAGTTAAGTTACACTGACGCCTTGTTTTACTCAACCCTTGACCCAAAACTGAATAATCAACCACCTAGGAAAACATTTAAACTAAAAATCTGCCTATTTGTAATCATTAAACACTAATGCACGTCCCTTATCATTCTAAATATCTCATATCGCCCAACTAAAATTATTCAGTTAACAAAATATTCATGGTAACACGGTTCTTTACCATTAATTAGAATGCTAAAATTGGTCACGTATCCCTGGTATAGGTGAATGAAATTTGACATGCAAAAATGAAATTAATTCACTTCATATTCATGTATCATGAAACCTGAACAAATTAAATGCAATAAAACCTTATGTGTAATATAACAGCTAATAAATTCACAAATACCCGTGGTCTGCATTTAATTTGACCTATATTTTAAAATAATTGGGTGCGCATTTCTATTCCTACTAAAATGAACAATGAAATGATTGGAAGAGAAAAATTCGCATTCACTCCATTTTATTATCAAACGCAATTTTAAAAAGTAAATTATTATTTTTTATAAAATTTATAATTATCAACTTTTAAAAACTCACTAAAATATATTTCCATGAATTCGCCATGGCAATAATTAAACATGCATTCATTCTCCGGCAATATTTCAGCAAGTTTTAATACCTATATCAGTTCGTATTTCCCATCAAGCGAAATAATTATCCCGGGTAAGGTACACCGTGATTACCCCACAGACTAGAATTAGAGAGGTTTTTCGATAAGGGATTGTATTGCTCGACTCGTACAAAATCCCGATGATGCAATAAATTAATGCACTGTAGTAATTTAGTGTAGTTCTTAATAATGCAGTCCCAGGACAGACGTGGTGAACTTAAATATAACGAAAGAACTCTTTCGTTATATTTAAGGAGGTATTTCGAACTGATTCTTTCTTCTCTTTGGTGTTCTCATGCATTGGTCCACAATGGGGTATTGGTCTTCGATGGCAGACGATGCGAAATCTTTTCTCTTGCAAAATAGGTAGCTGAGAAACATATGAATATTCAAGGTGTAACTCAGCTAAGTGCATATATAACCCATGTATTTGCGCCAGTGAACCCTATCATGTTAAACTTAGTAGCTCTATGGAACTCTTCCATGTAAGTTAGAAAAGGGAATCAAGTCTTCCACTAATTGAGTTTTATTTCACTTCTGTATTTGACGCTTTGCATAATTTTCAAGTCCTCAGTAATATAAAGCACTAAATTTGTGGAAAACTGCATTGTCATATTTCGTCAATGCTTTAAATTATTTTTTCGCCGTATTTACATTTCTTCAACATCCGTGCTTCACTCAAAAAGTATAATATGTGAATAATGAGCAATTCAAATATGCTCATTTGGTAACAATAAAAATAATTGAAATGCGACTTCAATGATTTTTTATGGGGATATTTTGTGAATGCGTTTTTGCAGCCAACTGATAAATATAAAACTAACAGAAACGTCAGAAGCTAAAAATGTGATCCATCTCCTTTAAAGATTCTCAGCTGGAGGGATTTGATACTCTTCGGTGAGGAGCGAACGCACTTTCAGTCTTGTCAGCTGTAAAATCACCGACATATCTTTCTTATTTTTTGATCATTCAGGATTATCGTGGAGAAAACCCGTAATATATAGTCGGCCTTTCAAAAAAGCAAAATTTATCGAGCGAACAGCGAGAAGACCTAGGGAAAAATGGAAAAATAAAACGTTACTTCGATCTTGTTACGCCTCGTCTCGAGTACGCCACAATCCATGGGCAACCATAAAATATTTTCCAGGGGGGGGCCAAGACAAAAGTTTAAGAAGGGGGGGTCCGAGGAGCCCTCTCCCGGAAAGTTTAGTAAATTTGAGGTCTGAGGAGAAGGTCATCTTAGGTGAATGACACTTTTCTAAATTTTGTAATAAAAATATTAATTTAATCATGCAAAAACAATAAATAAATTAAATGTTCCCTTCCCATTTTTATTTTTCCCGGGAGGCTAGGGGGGAGCCGAGGCCCCCTCCTGCCCCCGTGTATGGGTGCCCATGCCACATTCCCCAGAAAGATGCTAATCACGAAATTAAAAATACACGGGAGGAAAACGGAGATATTCGTTTTAAAACAATTACTACAGTCGAGCAGAAAGTGTAAGACAAATTTGGAAGGATTCGAGATTGGAGGCGCAAGCTTTGGAAGGATTCTAGATTGGAGGCGCTTGAAATCCGAAAGTTAAGGCTAAGATTTCAAGAAAAACTCCGATTGCACGAGCATTGTTTGTGTTAGCTTGGAGAATACTCTTCCGGCCGAACTGCTTTTGTGGGACTGACAAAAGCGACAAAATATAATTGAAAGCGATTTGATGGATGGGTATTATAATTCTTACTTCCCACGTAACATTAATGACTACAATAAAAAACACACCTCATTTTTCGTTCCGTCCATCAACCAATTACTCTTTCATACTTAACTCCCTTCCTCTACGCCTGGCGTCCTAAAGTCCCATGCCCCCTGCCTCTTTGTAGCGGCTGCAATTGCAATACGTAGACTCCTCTATTTTATTTAAACATTACTCGAGGGTGTACACTAAACTGATATAAAAAATATGATAACTTAATTTAGGAGCACCGAAATTCAAGCCTGGGTCTCACAATTACTGGTCAAGTAAATTAGGCAATAAACCCAAAAAGCCATCACAGTTCAAGGTTAATTTTGGTAAGAGTTTACCCTATAACTACGTTCGTTCATAATGAAAGAAAACGCTTGGTGTTTCCACACGATACTCTTTTCTTTCATTTTACCATGAACTTCAACAAAGTAGAACCTGCAACCTTTGATTATAAGTTCGTTCAACTGGCAAACACACCTGGAACTATGCAACTGGGATATTTGAGTTCGAATTTCGGTAAAGTTACATGATTTTTTGTGGCAAGAATGTCATAACTTATGGTGTATATCTCTGCACCCCTGTGCCTGAATGCACCCCAAATCATTAGCGCGCATTCCGCAATGAATATTGGGCAACTATAAGGGTGTTTCACCATCCCCCTCTCGACTTCCTATCCCCGCGTGCACAGACATTCACGCGGGACCACTCGAAGTGTGAGAGCCCAAACTCTTGTCCCGCCCTCCGCCGTCCCTTTGTTGCTAGAGCACCACCCGAAAACCTCCATACACCCTCTGCCTACAACTACTCGGGTGATACGCGGATGCCGCGCCACCGTCACCCCCTTCGGCACGTATGACGCTTCCTCAAGAGGCGGCAGAGAGGGAGGGATGTGCGGAAGGGGGCGCGGAGCGGAAGATGCAGCAGCCGAAGTGTGGGTATGAGTCACACGTTGATAATAGGATAGAAGGATGGGAGGGTGACTTACGAAAAAAGGTTTAGTTCCAGGGTGGAATGCGTGATTATGGACCTGTGCGATATACAGTTTTTAGCATCTGTACTTTCGGTGCAATTATCATAGAGATGACGATTTTTGAACACATATATATGGATAGTATCGCCACCTTGAACTTGGACGAAAGTTCAAGGTGACGAAAAACTGTTAACATACAATTCACCGCTGTCCTCTCCCCCCTCCTTTTGCCTATACGGTTTCCTAACACCCCCTTCCACACGTCTCCGTGGCGGCTTGCAGGGTAGTATGTACATACAGATGTAAAAGTTTCATGCCTCGTGCGGAATCACCCCGTTGTCACATTTTCTGGTGGTGGCTTGTTCGGTGATTTGTGGATGCTGCTTTTCCATACTCTAATTTTGTACATAGTGAAATATAATTTTCCGATAGCATATAAATTCAGTGCTAAAATTATTGAACTGTTCCATGCTACTGGCTTTCAAATATTGGTCATGAAAAAATTGCGTAGCTAAAAATACACTCGATGATGATGCATCACCTGACTATGGTGTACATTCATCAAAACTAGTCGACATTATTAAGAGAATAGCTGCAACTTCCACCGATGATTTTCTCTCTCATATATGTCTCTTTATCTTTCCAGGTTCGTACACATCTGTGCATGAAGATGCAAGGGTTAGAGGAGGTTTGGAGAGGTGAGTTGTGTTGAGAGGAATATACGAATGAGGAGGAAAGGGAGTCGGAAGTAATGCAGACAAGTGGCTGAAGAAAGTATTCAAACGTAACTTGTTTCAGAAGGGGTTATGCAGGGGAAACCGTTGGATAAAGGGTACCCTTACGTCGGGAAAGAGGTCGGGAAAGAGGTCGGTAAAGAGGTCGGGAAAGAGTACGAAATTTGGAAGCCATAAGAGAGGTTGAAAAACATTATGAGTTAAAGAGGAATTGAAAGCAGTATAGATTCACAGGGTGTCACCCGCTATGGAGATACAAACATGCAAAGTTCATAATGTTCAAATTGCTCGCCTGGACCGGGATCTGAACCCAGACCCCTCGATTTGGCGCCTAATGCTTCGGCTAATTAAGCTAACTGGGTAACCTCTTCAACTGCGATTTCTAGAAGGTGTTCTACGTGCCCCCAGTGCAGCAGCTTGTTCCTTCAAAGACTCTCTCAAAGCACTTAAAATTAAGGGTTTATTTTAAGGTTGTAATTTATTACCTGCATGGGATCCCGACTCCCTGACCCATTTCCTCTTAGGTTCTCATCGAAGTTTCTATTCGCTCTCAGCCTCCGAACGATCTCCTTCTAAAGGTTTGGCCGTGTCCCAGGAAGAAAGAAGCCATGCAACCATACATATAGGTACATTATATTTTTTTCAGGGCACTAAATCTATTAGTTTCACCGCCTTGGCTCCGTAAATCCATTCTCGCCCTCTGCGAGTGAGGACGTCAATTTTGAATCCCACCCAAGTCTCTAGAGAAGATAGGAGAGGACGCTGAACTTGATGAAAATAAAACAATTTTACTCCGCCTGAGTCTCTAAGAAATTTCTAGCGTAGAAGAAGTGATTCTCAAATTGATGGATCGACCTGAGTCCGGAGGCGTGGGAGTAAAATTGTGATTGTTTTAGAGAATTAATTTTTTTCATAAGTGGTTCTTTACTTTATTTGCATCTAACGACGACGCCTCTCCCGGCGAGAAATACTCGTTATTTTTTTACGGCAAGACAAATCTTACTTCGCTCTCTCATATATACGCACACATACTTATAGGTATACATCCAAATCCCCTTAGACTGGATGCGAAAACAGCGTGAAATTGATGGATTCTTCTCAAGTGGTTGGGAGACGCTCAGAGACCCCATCCATCCTCCACAGAAGGACGACAGAGAAGAGATTTGAGTAAATCTGTAAGTGTTTGAGAACACTTAGCCACGTCTTCTGCTTCTTAGTCATTCCACGCCTGGGATGATACTGCTGCAACTGACGCTATCGAGTCGAATTTACTACACGCTCCACCTGAAATTTAACTAATTTCATATATAACTAACCGTATTTGAATATTTTTCTGATTCCCATTTATACTTTCTCATTCGTCCATAATTACTTTTGTTCACATTTTCTATATTTTTCTTTTCATATTTTTTTTCTTTTCATATTTTCTAGTCACTTATAACTTTTATATAGGAGGTTTCTCACTTCCTGTATATGCATCCGTGAATTCCTACTGAGGTTTTATTTTTAACATGGACATATACCAACTTATCCTTGCGTTTTTCCCAAACGTGTATATTAGCGCTTATTAGTTCCATTCACACGGTTATGCGCTATTTTGTTATTCCAGCGTAATTTTACCACTGTGTCCAAGTGGTTTTACCTAAACAGCCGATGTTTATATTGACGATCAAGTTCATTCACATACATATTCTCGAGGATTTAGATAGCGAAAAGGAATTTCTGCCTCCGTCTCATCCTATTAAAGACGCTCGGCTATTATCATAATCTTAAGAGAGTAAAACCAACAGAATCGTAAAGTAGTCATTACGAATTGATTGCTCAAGATTAATGCTAGTCGTTGAAGATGCAGGATGGATAGATTTCTACCGATTTTGTGCTCCGGCAAATTGTATGTGATAATCTTGGTGATTCCATCTCTTAGTTTGTTTGAAAATTAAAAAAAACTGATTGAATCGAACTAAATATTTTCTCAAAAAATTAGCAAACAAGCCAGATTTCTTCCTATTATACTGCCCGTCTGACAAGATAATCTATTTCAAATCGCATTATCACTTTTCTCACGTGATAACCCTGGGTAGGAAAATCAATTTGCATGACACAATAGCGAAGGTAAATCTCGAGGCTAAGATAACCAGATGAAGGAAATAAGGATAAATAATTTTGTTTTATTGTAATTGGTACCGATATTTCCTATAGCCTGACAGTGAAATCAAGGTGGTGACACAGATAATGGCATTTAAATTATTAAGATGAGAGTACGAGGAGCGTTGGAGACAATTAGTTACTAACCCATCAGCGGAAGGCAGCCCCTCGAATAATGGTGCAAGTTTTACTCAAATATTCGAAGGGCTGCCCTTCTACCTTCCTTACTACCCCACCACAATCTCCTGACTACTTTATTTATTAGCAACTAATTACTAGTAGCGTTGAGTAGTACGCTACCGAAGTAGTAGTATTAAGTACGCTAAGTAGCATTTTGAGGGGAAAAGTCTCGATTGTAACTTCTTTTTATGCAAGCCGTTACTTCACATTACATCCATTTTCAATATTTAAAAAATCAATTCATCAACGGGGCTATTATATCCTTGAAGCATGAAAAAATAAAAGATTGGGGGATAAGATTTTTACGCACTGTCCCAATGATTTTTAGAGATTTTGCGTCATGTTAACAGGGAGTCAAATAAAAATTTAAAGAGGACATAAATTATGACATACCCAGCACGTCATTGGAAAAGCATGAACTGAAGAAAAGCAATCTCAATAAAGCATATAAGTCACAGGATAATTAAGGATTTTGGTTATAATTTTGGGCTAAAATAATGAAGGGAAATGAAAATAAGATAACCCGAAAACATCCAAAAGGTTTGACGATGAAGGACATTATTTAATTTTAGGGGTAACTTATAAAATTTTATCATGGAAAGTCACAATTTTTAATCGACCGCAGCTATTAATCAAGGTCTATTTCTTCGATAAGTTAATCAATTAACAGCAAACGCATCATTCATTCTTAAAACAGATTTCTGTACCTTGTGATGAGCGATTAAAATCTCAGGCGAAAATAATGGACTGAGATTAATTCCAGAACTTATTATACCGGAGAACTGTCGTGAAATCGAAAACCCATTTAGAGTTTAAGGAGAAGTTTTCATGATAAACATCAGGAATAAGATAAGCACTGTAGATATAAGGATCATATTTATTCGTAATGTTGATTTTTTGAGTAATGCCAGCTCTCAGGGTTCTTTCAAGGCAGCAAGATCTTCACTGGGCCTGAGATGGCGGGTCGAATTTTAATTATGAGTGCTTCGACGAGTAAAATGTGATAGATAAATACACACATTCAACAATTCGGGCCTTCATTCAGAGGTTAAACTTGAGTATGATACATTCTCGCATTTCCGATCCAATTCTATCTGCGTGAGTGAAGAGAGAAGTTCCAAATTTTCGCTTAAAATCATCATCATCATTATTCGTTCAATCCTAAGATTAGTTGGAGCCCTATATCCTTCCCAATCTAATGCTAGTTACCTTAACCCCTGATGGTTCTACTTATGTACTTTTCTTTTCATTTGGTTCATGTATTTATCCCTTGGTCTTCCTCGTGGGACTTCTCCCTTCCCTTTTTCTCTTTCTTTTTTTAAACTTGTAAAGGACCTTTACGTTCGTAATTCTTGTACGCTTATGCTTCATGACCTGCCCTTTTTTAGGCAATAAGTTTCTTTCTTCACGCCAACACTCAAAAACACAGCATACACACCCGCGATTTGTACACTCAGCAGTCATTATACTGGCTAGGGTGAGCTTCGTCCTCCGGTACGGTATTGTTACGCGCCTTCGGCGCGGTGATGAAATGAGCCTATATCCAGAGGCCCAATTGCAACAAAAATAGTTCTACCTGAAGACGCCTTTTCGATGAGAGGGGAAACGTTGTGTATGAAGCAACCAAACGCGTTGGAATCCGAAAATATAATCATGCAAAAGTGAGATACTTAATATGCACGTTGTTTCAAGGAAAAACACTTTCAGTTAACACTTTCCAGCCCTTTCCAGCAGCACCACTTCTATTGAATGTACGCATTTTGCCTGAAATAGTAATAAATTGACAGTAATATGTTAACAAGTCAACAAGGATTGGTTAGCACTTACATCATATAACCATTTTAATTTATCAGGAAAACCACTTCGTGTAAGTTTTCCGTGGAAGTTACATTTGTACAAGACAAAAAAAATACAATTCGTCTTGTTGCCCTAATTTTTTCTGAACCAATTCAGTTGCGATTATAATTGGCCAGAAAATGTTTAGAATGATAGGATTTTGTCGACAGTGCCAGGTAGATGACAATTTTGTCTATTAGTAGCACGATAATTAATGGAATTTTGTTTAATTCATTTTATGATTGCACTTCTAAGGTTTTTTGACTTCACCACTGCTCCACTCTTATTGGCTTTCTTTTATTTTTCGCCCGCACGGAATTCACAAGTCAATATCGGGTGATTCTGATACTCTGATGATTCCTGGGTAATACCTCCCGTAAGGTTGTGCTTGAAAATCGATAAACATTTCCTGGATGAGAGAAACGCGTTGGTGCCGACGGGGGGTTGAAACACCAAAATCTCGGTTTTTACATTAAACTTCTTGACTGCCAAATAGAGTTATCTTAAACGGCTTCAAACGGCACCCTCCGAGGAGGTTATTTTTGAGAAGAACTCAGATTCCAGGAACCACGGCAATATGGATTTTATTACGTCATAACTCCAAAATACCCTATCCTGTGTCGTCAAAATTTGTCACTGACAAAGCTTGAAAACAATATAGTATGCAAACACACTTTTCACACACAATGACACATTTTTCCATCTGAATACCTGCAGTTTGCCACATAATACACTCAAAGAACGTATAAATTTGCCACACAGAAGAATCATACGGGATATACGTTCGAATATAGTTATTTTCTTTTTCTTTGTCAAAGTTCTTCACAAATGACAGCGAGTTGGTGGCCATTTGTTTTAAAAAAGTGACGAATGTTTTTGCCACTGGCTTTGAAATTTTATTGACATTTTTGTTCTTTCCGCATGATTTATGTCAGATGTGCGAAATGTTAAGGAAAAGACTCCAAATATCACTGCT
Organism: Pyrrhosoma nymphula; assembly: GCA_963573305.1. Classification (NCBI taxonomy): domain Eukaryota; kingdom Metazoa; phylum Arthropoda; class Insecta; order Odonata; family Coenagrionidae; genus Pyrrhosoma; species Pyrrhosoma nymphula. The sequence continues at coordinate 138,643,017 of OY754329.1, read as the reverse complement.
ACAATAAATAATTGGAGACGAGATTAAAGAATTTATGACGAGACAATAGTACAAAAACTCATTCTGAGACGCGTTGGGTTACACGAGAAACTAGTTGGATGAAATACGTGAGCAGAAAAGTTGCGATAAAAGTGGTTTGGATTAATAATGGCGGAATAGGGTAAGGAATCAATAAAAATTAACCAAAACGGGGAAAGCTGTAAGAAACCATTCAAAGGTAACATTTCGCATTCCGCCAAGATATTTCTTGATAGTTAATGGGACAACCAATGGTTTATTGTTGGATTCAGCATCGATTAACCATGCCACCATTATGAACGATATTAATCCCTGTTTTGTATCAGTAAAGCCTTATAAATCTCTCCACTTTACAACCCGGAACACGGTTATAAACACAGTGTCAGCTGTCTGCAATTCAGGGAATGAAATCATAAAGCCATGGGTTAATGGTTGGGCGTTTTAGCTTACAAATATCGTTGCGAAAACAGTGCTAAAAATTGGTAATTATGAAACAAACTAGGCAAAAATTGGTTCTCGTAACTCAAAGATAATATTATGAAAACACTATTTACAATATAGAAAATATTTTAAAACAATTCCACAACCTTGCAAAAGCTCTATTATAATGAAGAGTAGTTACCTTCAAAGCTGTGAAGGTCAAGTAATTATCTCCGACAACAACATATGTCATAATTAAAGTCATCATTCAATTATTCTGCACCATGACCATTACCATCACCATTACACCATTACTAACACAAGAACGCGCGGTTACATGCTAATACTTAAGCATAGCATGAGCGATTGCCCAATGAATTACATGTAAGTACTTACTGAGACTTTAAAGATCAACAATGGATTCATTGGTTTCCACCATTCGTAATAGTCAAAGCTTGTGAATTCCGCCAGTTCTTCATATCAATACACAGCTGCTTCAAGATAGATGGAGGTTGAGAGTCCTTAAAACTTTTCTCAACGTTACATTTTCTGGAAAGGGAGATGAAATTAGCATTAGTTTCCCTCGATGCGATAAACTTAAAGACTATATGCTCCCATCAGAATGAAAATTTTCTCCGCCCATCAGGTACTGCTGGCGGTGAATGGTTTTGCTGGATTCGAGATTCGAATTCTAATAGGCACTTTTTTGTTTATTTGGCTAATAAACGCACGAGACGGAAAGAAAATAAATGCTATTGACGCGTGGCGCAAGAATTCCAATAGCATGCCGAATGCCTTCACTGCCGACGACCTTAGGAGACTGGAGGAAGGGGAACGCTATGGACAGGTGATACTCCACCCGGCTTAAGTGTCAATAAGTGGTCCAGCTGGCGAAAAAATATTGCCACGGCTCGCTCAACGTACGTGCATCTATAATTGGGGCACTGCACCTGACCAGCCAACAAACCGCTAGAATTGGTATGTTGCCAGGAAAATTTCTCAAACAAGGATAGCGTTCACGGTCATGGAACATGTATGGTTTGGATTCATTTTGAAGTTGTGGTGAATAGAGTTTCGGGTGGTAGGTAAGAGACGATTTTCGCCCTTATAAGGCCAATAGTGACTTATTTCATGGAGAGATTATTTTTAATATAATGGCTAGGGGATTGGTAAAGCTGGAGGCTGGATCTCTATTCTACGACCGTGGCTGGATGTTATTAAACCTTCGCCATCTTTCGTGTTATTTTTTAAAAACCAAACGCTTGGCAACACGATATTTGAGCTTTGAGTGAAGATAAATAAGGCAAAAGACTTAAAAGTTCACTGAACCTTCAGATGTACTCAACATCCTGAAAATAGCAGCAACTCTTAATTTAATCTGGATCGCAATTCCATACTTTCTTGACAACGATTAAATTTCCAGCCAGCAAGCCGAATTCAGGAAAATTATCACCTTTCTCAAAGCTTACATTTTGCATTTGACATTTTTTAGCTAAATTATAAATTAAGATAAAAAATTTAATTTATAAAATGTAACTATCTATTAAATAAAAGAATAATATAGGAGTGTTGGCAAACGATAGTGAGGGAAGTTTTTTGCAAAAATATTATCCTACGGACATGGCTATTGCACGATCCTATTCACGTATCGTAACATAAAGCGCTATATTGCTAAAGAATTATTTTCAATTCGTATATGTACTTACAAATTCTCACAATTGGGACAATTATTTTCATAACACCAAGTTTTCGGCGTGAAGCTGCAAAAATCCTCTCTGCCCTCAATACGACCGAATATGCATTTTAATAACTTCAGTCTTCTCTGGTGCTATACTACCATATGACTTCACCCATTCTCCGTTTTCATCTATGGATATTATTTTTAAAAAACATACTTTACTTGTAGATTAAAAAATCCTTGAAATTTTCACAAGAAAATGTAAATCACCTTGGAAACCGTATTCTTTCTCACAAGGATGGTTAGAAAACAAAATCGCTCCACTTGCCTCGTAGTGAGATGAATGGGAATCATTTAAAAAAACACGAACGAACAGGATGAATGGCATTCAGCATGTTCAGGGGTTTTCAGAGAATTTTGGCTCAATTTAAAAAACCATCTCGGGCTCATTGTAAACAATTTTCCTTCAATTAAATTCATTAACTATTCCTTGTCTGTATTTATTACTTATCCATTTATATAAAGACTAACCATCACTTCATTCATTCAAGTATTCTACCAGCTGATTGGTAGGTTCTTGGACAGTCCCCATTTTGTATCCCAACCTAATAGAAATTGTCTCGCTTTCCCTCCTAAGTTATTAGATCCCTCTTCAATTCTTCATATCTTCTACCTCCTCTTATTTCGTCCAGAATTCCTATCCTCTTCCTTCCTCTCCCACGTTTCCCCAGTGTTCTCCCCTCTATCACTCTCTTCAGCATGCCCTCTCCTCTCAAAACCTCCTCCATCCATCTCTTCTGCCTTCTCCGAACCTCTGCCACAAGCTTCCTCTCCTCTCCGACCATATCCAATACCTCCTCGTTCGTCTTTCTCGCAATCCAGCTAACCTTCTCCATCCTTCTCCAAACCCACATCTCAAACGCCTCAAGTCTACGCACATCCTCCCTTCGCAATGACCACGTTTCCGACCCATATAGCGCCACGCTCCATATTAAAGTTTTCACCAGCCTCTTCTTTACGTCTCTTCTCAGACCCCCCCTCATCAATTCCCTTCTCTTCGAAAATGCTTCTTTAGCGAGCGCAATTCTGCATCTGATGTCCTTACCACTAAACCCATTCGCCTCCAAAATACTACCCAGATATGTAAACTGCTCGACCTGCTCTATCTTCTGCCCTCCCACCCTTATATTCAGCCCCGCCTTCTTACTTCTAGAAAATCTCAGTACTTTCGTTTTCTTGTGATTGATCTTCATCCCATACTTTTCGCACTGCACCTCATCACTTATGTACTCTAAATAATAGTGTTCACAATTATTCTTCAAGGGACTCCTCCAATATTCATGTTGCTCTACATAAGAGAAAATTGTCGGCCCGAAGCCCATTAGCTAGTGGGACAAATTTTTTAAATAAAATTCCATTGTGTATAAAGAGATTCAAATCAATAAAAAGATTCAAAATTGAAATGAAAATGTTTTTGCCACAGAAATGTTACTACTCTGTCTCAGAGTTTACTAACGATATTTTATGACTTTAATGTATGCTGCTTCATGACTTTGATGAATTATATTGACGAAACCTATACAAATATACATATTTGTCAACTGGTGACTAAAGAATTGAATTGAATTTTCCGCGAACCGATTTTCGGACAAGGTTATAAAGAAACCAAACTTGGGGAAAAATAGATCTGAACGTGTGAATCTCAACTCGCGCTGCATAAAAGAAATCTCAAAAGGCAAACAGAGATTGCTCACTTGCAAGATGGAAGAGGGGAGCAGACTCAGGAAAGCGCAAGTGAATCAAAATTGAGGATGAAACTAGCACATGGAAAATGGAGCAACGGAGTGAAAGAAGACATCTTTATTTGCACCGTAAACAAATTACCTTTGGAAATATTCTGTAAGAAATAACGAAAACGTCAAAAATACCAAATAAGCATAAAATTAAATAAACCTAAACAAAATATCATACTTTCGTAATTAAAGGCGCAGTATTTCTTAAGATAGAATTCATGTTATATACGTGGTAGTGATCAATACACGATAAGTTTAAAAATATGTACAAAATAATGAACTATTTAGGTGGAAACTGCTTTCCGCTGAAATTATAATATGTGTATTCATGGAAAGAGCAGAGAAATTGATTGCATGTGACTGTTTCGTGGCACTCAGCAATGTTACCAAAGTCTTGTTTTGGAACGATTTCACCCCGCCAGCAAAGCGGAGGTATTTTTTGTGACTAGGGCTGTGGAAGGTTGTTTCCTGGGAGCATTTTTCTTCCTCTACCTCTTGAGTCCACTTTGGGAGGCGAGAAATCCCGACCAATCCCAATCAATCTAATCCAACTAACGCTTCCCTTCCTTCCTTCTCTCCAATCACGAGGCGAGTCATTCTTGAATGCGTCAGGTGCCTCGCATTGAGGGAGAGGGCAGGTGGGAACGCGCCCGAAAAGAAGTCTGGAGGAATGGGAGGAGAAATAAGGAAGGAGGGGAGGTGGAGGGGAGACGAAAACGAAAAAAACAACAAGGACGGAGAAGGAATTCTCTCCCTCTACGTCTTATTGATGCAGACACTGAAGGACTGCACGGGGACCTCCTTTGTCCGGCCCGACCAATCCCGGCCCGCTAACTCAGGATCCGCGAACCGTGCCCGATGCAAAATTTGCCCGCTCGGCCTACCCGTGGCTCACATTAACACTTACTAAGTCTAAAATTGCTCTGAGTTCTTGTAAGACTTGCTCCGCTTTCGCAAAGTCCTTAAAGTGAGAGAAAGCTATGTACACTCGTATCTTGGCAAGCACTATCAAAATGATTAACACTCGACTTAACCCCACCCAGCGGGAATAACTTTATAACGCTATTAAATCCTTAAAACTGTTTCCCAAAAAGGTTTATTTGTTACATCTTTTGGATGGTGTTTAATGTGCATACTATAATTTTAATTTATAGTGGGTAAACTTTATAACGTATAGGACTATTGATTGTGCAAAGTCATGCCTTGCCTGACAATGAGTGTAAATATTTCTGCTGACAAAGTTTAAGCTGCTGAACATATTTTTCTGATAGTATTATTTCCTTTTGCGTTTACATATTATGGCTACATTTTATAGTTTTAATTGAATGCTTGAATCTTGATCTATCATGGTACAAGGGGTTAGGGGAAGAGGGGACTCTGGCGTCTCAACCTCAACCCACATTTATGGGTCTGACCTCGCTGATTGTGGATTGGAAAAGAAAATATGGGTCACATGATTTCAGGCTTTCCCGGCGAAGATTTATATCAGGGATCTTTCGGGGTTTGCACCGGGTAGTTAGGTCCATGGCGGCCGACGTTTCGATGCTCGAGTCGAGCATCGTCCTCAGGGCAGAGGTGAGCCCTCTGCCCTGAGGACGATGCTCGACTCGAGCATCGAAACGTCGGCCGCCATGGACCTAACTACCCGGTGCAAACCCCGAAAGATCTTTGATATATGGGTCACATCTCTACTCAGCAGTGAGAGGTAGTAGAAATGCAGTCGTTTGCGATTCCAGGATTTCCTATCACAGAGCAGCGGCAAAGAGGCCCTGGTAAGTGCTTCAAAGCGTAGGCGGTTTTCTTAGGTAAATTTTGATGAAGTTGACTTAGGGTAGAGGCAGCCCCGGAATCTGCTCACTCCCAACTTGGGTTAGTAATCTTTGCTCCCAACCTCGGAAGAATATTTCGGCCCGTGGCCCGGCCCGAGCAACGCTCTCGCAGACGCACGTGACTCTCGATCTCATCATAACATCCCTACATCGGCCGTACATTTCCATCCTCACCCGACAAAATAAATGGAAAAAGGGAAAAAAATAAGCTGAGTCCCACAGGGGACGATGTCGCGCCCATCTTGCTTCACCACCACGCGAGCCATAGGAATGCGAGGACGGGGGGAGGGGTGTGGCAGAGCAGCTGTTTACTTCGTCCCAACACCTCTCACTCCTCCTCCACGTTGAGGAGAGGCTGGCGAGGCCATTTCAGCAGCACTCCTGAACGCACACCGGCAAGCCCTGTGCGTGTGAGGGAGCAGATGTTGCCCCGGCAACTTTGCTCTCATCTGCCGCTCAGCCCCCTTGTGAAGGTGCCTCGACGACTGCCGCCGTTCCAGACGCCCTTTTCCCCCAAAAAATGACCGCCGGACCACCCATCCCTTTCCTCCCCACGGACGATGGGAGGCTGGGGGTTGTAGTGGAGCCGCCTGGAGGTGGCGGCGCGCGGCAGCTGGCGCCGGGGGCTTGGTGAATGAACGACCGCCTTAAGAGGTCACGGGTGGCGGATTTCTCTTCCCAGACGCACATGGTCCATGAGTCCACCCGACCATCCACCTTCCCTCATCCCTCAAGGCTTCAGACTCCCATCCAAGACGTTCGCGTGCCACCTCCCCTCCTTCACTCTCTCTCCCTCCACATGGCAACGCAAAAGATGCCGCCGCTGGCTCCTCGCGCAGCATCCCCACACGCGAGCATATCTTCGCATCGTGAAAATTCGGCCGTGAATATTAATTTCAATATAAAATGACAACTGAGACGGGAAATTGCCGGTTGAATGAGGCTTTTTCTGCCTGGCGTGCGCGATAGTTTTCGTGGTATTTTTGCATCTTCATCTTTGCCTTCGAGAAAGGCATACATTAAAGAATAAGAGGCTTCTTGGCACATGGCTTTTTTTGTGATGAATGATCCACTTAGTTTGCCAATCGCGCAAAATTTGTCCATTAACGTTTTTCTTGCAATGCTATTTTTTGTATATTTTTCAGATTCGCGTGGTTTCAAATAATCCATCGTGCTACCACGATAATTTTACAACTTATAGTTCTATTTCCGTCGCAAAAATACATATCTGATCATCTCGATATGGCCCATTGCGCATTATTAAAGGCTTTGAAACTCCTCTTTGCTATCGAGCTGCATGGCTTCATCTATTACCCTTTTCCAACGAGAAGTCTAACACAAGCCCGCACTTTGGGATTCTTAGTAAGTGCGAGTTCTTTTAGTAACTGATTACCATTGGGGCTATTGATTACAAATTTCGAGGGTCGTGACAATGGCGTCTTTGTTGTGATAGAAATTTCCGAGGAATGTGCATTCCGAGGAATGTGTATGTGAATGTGAATCGAGTATTTAATATCGATTTATTTGAGTGGAATCTTTCATTTCATTTAGTGCTCTGATTTGCTCGTACAATGCATCAAACACTCACTTCGCTGTCGGTAACCGAGCAAAACGTCCATTTTTATTACATATAAGATGCAATTGCGTGAATATTTGCGAATTTATGAAAAGCTTTAATCATAGGCCATATAGGTCAACGATTACAAGGAAATACCATGAGATTTCTGGAACAGCGTCGTTCATTTTGATTCCCGCTCACGGCTGAGCTCATATCATCATAAGGTCATCATAAAAGCAAGAGTAAAACAAGGGTTAGCAGCTAGCAATGGAAAAGCAATATCTTTTAAAAATGCAAATAATTGATGAGTAAGGGGATATTTGACAAAAAATGACTGTTCTCTTGTCCAGGAAACATCCCAACGGAGTGTTTATTTTATACATCTACATCTACATGTTACCCTGCGAGCCACCTCTAGGGTGTTTGGCAGGGGGTGACAAGTCACCAAAATGCAGCATGCAAGCGGACCGCCACATGCACACCGCACGGTCATGAATATTAAGGATACTAACCAATTCCATCATTAACTAAAATCCATCATGCAGCATGCAAGAGAATCCCCACATGCACGCCACACATGTACGATGACACATAATATTCTACATGCTACTTAAGAGGGCAATCTGCCTATGAAGCTAGAACATGCAAAACATGCTGTTAGAAACACCATAAAACTCCGTAAACATGCTTTAAGAAATACATAAGTTAGTAAGCTAAACTACCAGTCAACTAATCTATTTCTAAGTCCTTACACAGCCGTTATAGTCTCTTATCGCTCGCGGAAACAACGACATTTTAAATCTATCTGTTCTACAGTCTATCTCTCTTATTTTATTTTTATGATCTAATCCACCATAGTACGTTGGCGGTCGTAAAATATGATCAACTTCGTCGGAAAATAAACTACACTTGAATTTACATAATAGATTTAGTCTTGATTTAGTCTTATAAAACTGCATAAGAATACTTTGAGGGACGACATCGGCCATAGAGCTTACAGCGGTAAGAAGTACTTAATAAAATAATAATGAAGCAAAAAAATGGAAATATATTGGGCGCAAAGCTGCTCACTCAGCGTATCTGAATGATATATTAATTAAGAAAAGCTTATGCATTGGCACTAAAGAAAACCTATATTATCGGCTTTAGTAAGTATTACGTAGTTGGCATTTGAATTTTTTAAATCCTAATAACAAGAAATAATTCCTGATGGATATTATTTTATCTCTACTCATCAATACCGGTATTTGATCGCCCACCCATTTCAAATACAGTATGCATAATAAATTATGGATTTCGGAAGTTTCAACGATATTAAAGCTTAATACCTCAAAGTAAGTCAACATTCTTCATGTTGAATAAAGTTAATTTGTTGATTGCCACTCTGATTTAGTTGGTACCGAATAAGGTGATAATACAGCGTGTCAAAACAATCGACGGTTTAAAATAGATGTGAAGATTTTCAAAGTGCTTATATTTAACATGAATGGAAGTATTTTTCACAAAGTGATGAATGAAACTCTTCCTAAAATCCGAAATGTTCTTTCTCCTGCTCCAACTGAATCAAGAAATGACCATTGAACTCGAACTTATTTCAACATCGAAATTGTACGGTTCGTCGAGTTTACTTAGTGTTCACGGTGTGTACACTACACCGACTATGAAATATTTCGATGGCAAAGTGGTGGAGGGAGACCCTTTTCCGTATCCTAGCAACGCGACCTAGACCCAGAACGCTCCCCCCTCCTCTCCTAAATCCCCTCCCTCCACCTCCTCACGTTCCGCGCCAGGGTTTCACAAACACGGGGGAGACCTTTACAATCAAGTGCCGAGGAGGAAGGATTTGAGGAAAACGTCTTTTCATAAAAAGGCCACTCTGGGTCCGGATACAGGGTCTACGGGTTTCCGGCGAAGAGGATTGTTTGCCTATTTCCATTGGCTTCGATTTCCTGTGTCCGGACCGAGAAACGGTTCAGGAGGAAATGGAATCTTAAAGGCTCAATATCTTGCCAGGATTCACCGCATCCATTCCGCTCCACTGCTCTCTTTCCTGCAGAAAGACTCCTAGGTAACTGAGCAAGCATACGCGGAGGGTACTCCAAATTCAGTCAACACCATGGCCAACGGGATCTTTATCAGGACGGCCTTCCACAAGTACTTTGACCAAACTTCGAGGAAGAATTATCTCCTCTGTTACTCCATTTTGATGGAAGAGTAAACAGTATATGACCCACAACTCTGTGTGATACACCACCTGGCGGAGTGTTACAAATAATGGGAATAGAGCGGCTCGCTATGAATAGAATATAAATATATTGTTCTAGGACAGAATGTCCTATGGAACATGAAGTTGATACAGAAAAAGAAGCTCTGTGGTATAGAAAAAATTACTAGTCACACTGCTTAAACAACATGAAATTAAAAACCATTCCAAATATTATTTCAATACAGAAATAATATGAAAACCTATAACGGCATAATTTACAAAGCCAATTATCAAGTGAAGTTACTATAATAATTACGAAAATACAAGAACATTTTAATGGAATTTAAATTCTTTGAAAGAACAATGTGGTCTGGAGTATCATCCAAAACCTTGAATCAATTAATTGTTGACTACCAATGGATCAGAGGGTATTTAGAATAGAATTAGTCTCCAACGACCCTGATTTCCTGCATAGGTCTTTCTATGGTCATGTGACGCAAATGGCCCTGGTATATATTTCTTTTTTGGCAACGGGATGAATTTCATGGATATCTACAAATAAAGTTTCTGAAGATTATTTCTGTTTTAAAATACTTATTATTCATGAAAGCATCCCATTAGCCTAAATTACTACTATGAAGAACAATTAGTGCATGATGTCCCGGGAGTCATTAATTGATATATCGAAGTGAATATTACTGTTTCGATGAGAACTCTTGATTCAATAAAACGAGGGAAAACTGCCTACCAAAATAAGTTTACCTAATATTACATTATTAATCGCTAGCTGTGATTCTTTGAAGTTATTGAGTTGTATATCCTTATGATTATTACTTGTTGCTGGGGGTTAACATAATAAAACTATCAGCGGGCGACCAACACGCTATACATTCTTCGCGACCAATATGTCTTGCATTGTACAAACACCCTTTCTTACAACTTTAAAATTATTCTATGATAAAGAGGCGTCAGTATTTTAGCCACCTAAGCTGACTAGGCGTCTGGTTAACGCAACTGGCGAGAAATTGATTAATATGGGTACGATTCCTAGTCCAGGTGGAAAAATTTTCCACGTTGGTTTCTGAAATTCATTGATATAATTTACATTAAAATCTGAAGTTCAAATCGGGTTCCAAAAAATTAAATTACAAGGTGTGCTGATTCGCGCTCTATTTTGGGTGCCCTTTCACAATCAGCTGGTTGGCTGGTGAATTCCGACGGTATAATCTAACTCACGGCCCAGTGAGCCGAATAATGATTTGCCCCCGAGTTTCATAGCTGGCTAGCTAGCTTCCGTAAACGATGGAGGAGAAATATTTAATCGATGGCCGACTACATCATTGGTCGTTTGATGGTTCGTAAACTGCATTTCACCAAGAATTGAAGCTCGGGCTCGTAGTGCTCTCAATTTTATTGGACTGTCTTTTGGTAGGTTTCAACCCACTCTACACAGCACGATCCGTTCCAGACATCCGTCATACTGAAACAAGAAACTCGTTTCGATTCCATACTTTATTGCTTTCGCAGTTAATTATTTCAATATGAAGAGTATCAAAGATTTCCACAGGATATTAAGATAGTGTCTTATACAGCATATCCGTCTTAATTTGTTTGACTTCTACCTTTCTGATGTCGCCAAGTATTCCAATCCTTCTCCATTCTTCCCTTTTCTGATGGTCTCACAGACTCGACAGTAATTCCTTAAAAGGATTTTTCTGAAAAAGGCTCCAGGTCTTGAGGCTTCAACTAATAAAGATTATTACTCCTTCGTTTTTCTTCATTACGATTTTTTCACTACATTTTTGAGACTGTCCATTAAATATTGCGCTGCTCTTTTGACTTCATATGTACTAGGCGACCATTCGAACATTTTATGGCCTTCGTTCTTTATTTATTCACTGCAAATAAGCTATTGCATAGACTGGGTTGGAAGGGGGCGCTAGAGGTTGCGTACGAGGTGAAGGTTTTGAATCGAATACACATCGCACGAGATACAAGTTGATAAGTTGAACGCTGAAATGGCTCCACACTACGTATCTATTTAAGAACTTCCCGTTTCCACGCATACTTAAAGTCTGCAAAAAAATCTGCGAGAAACGGAAACACGTAATCCATTTTTGGACTTTTTGCCCTCCATAATCTTCACTCCTTTTCCCAATTCGGTCACTTTTTCATCGCTGGCGTCCTGACACCTGTCACAATCTCCTGTGTCGACTCGTAGGGTAGATACACTATAATTCCTGCTTTTGTTGATGAGGGAAGTTTTTGGAGCTACTGGTCGGCAAGTTATCCATTATCCTTGCAGGATTCGCCATTTTAAAGCTGCTTCATTTCTCTTCATTATCGCCTTCCACCCAATACGACGACGGTAACAGCATCCACGGAGTTGGTAATGGTACTTAAAAGATTACCACCGATAAAACCGAGGGGATTTAATTTCGTTGCGCTAATGGCTCCAAGAAGCTGCGGCGCTATCACATCGTTACTAATGAAAACGATATATGTCCTTGCCACCTAACGGATTTGAGGCCAACGATTCTCCTTGCATTCCGCCATCTGTGAGAACGAATTAATTTTTCCTAACATGAAGGATTTTTTTGCGTATGAATATTATGAAATACTTCAATTTATCTTGAATATGAAAATTTTCAAATCATTGAAATTTCACAAATTATGTGGTACTTACGCAGTCACGCGCACGGGTGCTAAGATATACACCAAAGAGGGTGAAATTCAGCACCTCGATAAATCCAAATACACTACCACAACACAGTCTTGTATCGAGAAAAAAATAGTAAAAAAAAGAATAAAAGGGATAAATATGTATGAATAAATATATATATATATATTTTTTTTTAAGTAATATAAAAAAAATAATTTAAAAAAGCAATAATAAATAAATAATTGAAGAAATTGATAAGTTATGCCATGTATTACAGAAAAAATAAATAAAAAAATAAAATACCAAGCATAATGGAAAGAAAAAGAAAAGCAATAGTGATTTAATACACAAAACAACCTAAATTTAAAAATTACACGCACGCAACCCCCCGCCCTTAAAAACTTCACCTCGTCCAGGGAGTTCCAAGTTAAAAAGGGAACATAAAGGCTACAAAAATTAAGCCTGTGGTAAACAAAGTGAAAGTTGAAGTCAGCATGAAAAAATCATTTGCATTGACTTGGATTCGAAGCCGGGTCTCCCAATTTTCGGTCAGGTGTGTTAGCCAGTTATATCACTTATTATTAGCCAAGTATTTCAAAGCGACAATGTTGGGTTTATCCTCCGCGACGGTGGCTTAGTAATCATGACCACTCCTCCTGTGCAACAATGAATAGAATCCTCGTAGTATTGAGACGATAACACTTATAGTTCACATAATCCCCCACTGAAATTCGCTCTGAGTTACGATGGGTTGTTGGTGGGCTAACCCACCTACCGGCAGCAGAAATATGGGTTCGAATCCCGGTTAAGGAAAATGAATTTTTCACGGCGAATTTCACCCTCTTTGGTGAAAATCTGGAGTATGAGACAGAGTGCCCTCATTTGAAAATCATAACTCCCTACGTAATGAATGCATCAAATACGTTAGGAATTGCGGTAATTTCCGATAGTTTTTATTTATCTGCGGTTGAACCATTAAAAAGTAACATTCTCGAGTAAATCACTCCTTAGGAAAGCCGTGTCACAATCCACGATCTTTTAAAAATGAAGCAAATATAGCGATTTGAATGGGAATAGATTGCAATACAAAGAGCGACTAATAAAGTGATCATAATGCTCCATTCCTTCACCGCCGATGAATCAATTGGAATTTTTTGTTGGTTTATTGAAGCCTAGAGTACGTTGTTACTCTTCATTTATAATTCCGAAAATGTGGAAAATAACGAGTCATTTTCTGGCAAACAAGAGTAGCATAACTGCATCATTATTTTGGAGATCTTGAAAGCAGCATTTAATAAAATATTCAGAAGCGTAATATTTTGGTGAAATATGAAGAATGATTCAAGAAAATGCAGAAGGTAAACGAAAATGACACACAATTAGTCTTGCGAGTGGAGGTTCTCGTTACCCCTTTTCTTTGCCAATAGCGTCTAGCATGGATTTAGAGCAAGCCTTCAGATTTATTCATAAACAAAACAATGTATTCCTACAGTGACAATTACCTATATCTTATAAGGCGACCATTTTAAACTCAATTCAACTTCCTAGTTTTGACAGATGATTCAAAATTTTATAAGTGGTTGAAACCATTCAGTGATTTTATCAATTCCAATGTTTTTTTAATAAGGTTACATCGAAAGATACTACCCATGGACAAGGATATCATCTAATTACCGAACATACAAGTTTATGCAGAGAAAAGAGTACTCAATTCTGAAAATAAAAGCGAAATTATCCCCATTACAACCTAAGGAGTCTCTTACTTTTAACTTATTACCTTTGATGCGTTCCACTACCTCAAATTTTGCATGCTCTTAATTTTATTTGCGCAATTGATAAGCAAATTCTATCAACCAGAAGAGCACAAGAATACATGCACGGACGATTCAACGAAACTTATGGGTTCAGTCATAGAAAATTGGGACCCCAATTAGCAAGCGAGTCTTTGAACTAGGGCATCATTTGCGGACTTGAACTGCGACTCCTCATTACGCGAACAAAAAAATTCCCTCTCGGAATTAGGATAGCAGGAAGGGAAGCCGACGGCTTTGTCCTTTTTTTCTCAAATGAAGCCTTATCTTCTGAGTCCAATTTCCAGACAATATTGCCGGGTAGAGCCCACGGGGCAATATTCGAGGGGGGAAGCATCGTCAAATAACAGGACAGAGTTGTCGGTGACCGCAATGAAAACTACCCTTGGACATAACATTAAAAAAAAGCCGCGGTGAAATAGGATAACGCACAGCTACCGGAATAAAAGTGAGTAAAGAAGAATAGAAAATTTTCTCGCGCTCAAATGAAATAGAACCGCCAGGCAAACAAAAAGGGCCTAGCTTTTTCCCTTTCTTGCGGTTCTCATACATATTTTTTTCCATTTCCCTCCTCTCTCGCGCGCCCCGTGGCATTGTGGGCATTGCCAGAGGGCTTTCAATGGAATGGGTCAGGGGGGCGTTCGTTCTCATTTCACTCCTCGCAATCGGATCTCGTTTCCAGGGACGCGGAAGCCAGCTGAAGCTTAATAATAAAACAAGGGGCGACAATGGAGGACACGTGCCAACGGTAGGGCAGGGACTGACTAGATCGTCTGCCCAACGACCGCCGTCATTTCCTCAGTCCCACGTGACATCAAAACCACTTGAACGTCACTCTGTCTCTCAAACGTCGTCCTTACGCTCCTCCCCCTTATTTTGACTGCATACGAATCGAATACCCTTTTCCGCTCCACGACATCCTTTCCTTCTCCACCGATTTATCCCCCAAGAATTCAGTGTCTGGCTTATTAGGTCCAAGTGTTGGACGGCATGAATTCAATCATTTACGGATTGTGTCGCCGCAAGGCACAGGGGTTTATTTATTAAGCCCCGCATTCATAGTCAAGTCTTAAGACGTGGCTAGAGACCGTCTTTACGAAGATCGCCTAATTGCCGGAGATGAGGTTATTTGAGCCGCGGGTTCATTGTTACGAAATAATATGGTCTTGATGAAGATGAGCTTTTTTCAACAAGGCGATCTTCATGAAGCTTGAGCTTAAGCAAACGCTAGAAGTATCAGCCAATAACAATCGCTGTCTCATTTATTTACGTAGCAACAGCCCTTCTGTGGAATAGCATTATCTTCGAAATGATAAAAATGTGATAAATGCATGGAAATATCGTCATGAAAAGCTATTAAAAATTGACGCGATAAAAATCGCGATTATTCGTCTATTGACTAATAATCGGGATAAAATTGAAAAAAGAACGAAAATGTCCTCTCATGCGCTACAAATACAAATTACTTCACCCAAAAATAATATCGAACATACCCTGTCTATAAAACAAAAGATATCTTCTTAATATAAGAATTTAATTTCCAAAACACCTTAATCAAGGAACATATAACAAAAAATAGTTTGTCTCTCACCTAAAATCTATTATAAGAAATGCCACCGTGGATGATAATTAAAGGGTGTAAGTATATGCTAAATAATAAGGATGAAACTATTTCTAGGCTCGAGATATCAGTGATTATTGGAATCCATATAGTAATATTTACTTCCACCAACGTAAAAACACAGTAGGTAAACACAGGGGCTTAAATGAAATTCTATTGAAGTTTTCAAGTTTTCACTAATACAGGCCACAAAAGGCATGACGTCTTCGGCATTACATTATAGCACATCCTTCGGACACTAACGCTACACAGTACTTACCTATTACTCACTTCTTAGAGCCAAATTCCTGGTAAAGCACTCTCTATCAAACAAAACACCATTACACCGAAACACAACTTAAATGATACATTTTCTTTTCCCTAAAATCAACGACAGCTCGTGTTTACATCGACATTTTATTACATTCGGAGGTGGATTCATGATAATTATTAAGTTCGCGCAGCTACCTGGCAAGGGACGCGAAAGTAAATGCATAATTTGCCGGATTCAGAAGAAAAAACATCTCCCATCGTGTTCTCCTCATTCTTAAAATAATTCAATTCGCTCCTCATCTATTCCGTTATATTCCTGTTTAATTGCATTCAGTTTGCATAATACTTACTTTTTGATGACATCATGTGATAAATAAGTATCATCGACGATCGATTCTAGCAGGAGATACAACATATTAGCGATTCAACTTCAATCGACGAAAATATCTACTGCTAAAAAATCAGCAAAATCGCGTGCTTAAGACGATGTGGACTTGACGAAGGCGAGCTTATTCAATGTCTTATTCGACAAAGAAGACGAGCTTCGTTGACAATGAAACCTTATGTGCTTGAGCATTTGCTTGTTAACGTTGCACGACTATGAAACCAGTTAGGCTCGTATTGAAATTAGGCGATCATGATGAAGCTCGCCTCATTCAAAAATCTTGAGACAGCCTTATTTGACGACTGTGAAACAAAAGTTGAGCTCCATCTCGCTCTTGAGACGATCTTCGTCAAGCAAATGCACACGACGCGAATATGAATACTGTCCTATGTATTTTAGGGACATTATTTCGATGAGAACTTTTCCTTTTACTTTTACAACTCATACCGATATACTTATTCATAGAATTGTAACTTTGACGGTGCTACCCGATGAGGAGTTACATAGAAATGTGCGAAATTCACAATGGAAAAAACATTCGTAGTAGTAGTATTTTAGTTTAACGTGCTTCGACGGCTAAGGTCATTTCGCACATACTGTCTGCCACGTGCAGACAGGGACAACAGCACTCGGACGAATAGGAGGATCACCCCTCCAAACCCGAGCCGAGCCCAACGATGCTTAACTTCGGTGACTGATCGGGAACCGGTGTTTCCATCGTGACAGGCCGTTGCCCAAAAACATTCGTCTAGACTCAATTGATTCCTCTAGATTCGTCTAGACTCCTTAATTCACGCAGGATGTTTCAACCAAATAAGCCAGGCAGACATTATATCCCACTGTGAATTTTGTACATGCTTTAAGGGAACTAGATATTATCACGAGTTTCAATCATGCAATGTTAATAAGTACTGCTATTCGTGCGCATGGAGCCACCGTCCACAACGTTACGATTTCACATTTAACAAAAATGTGTCTTCACTTTATAGCAGTTGCTCTCAACATATTTATCTCAATTCCCCCTTTCACCACACTTCATAATATTATTACCCCTTCCCAATATAAATTATCAAAAAATTATTTGATTCCGCAAATGAAAATAATGCGCATGCTTAAGAAACGTTTTTCATCTGTGGCATTCAATAAACTGCATTGAACGCCAACGAATACATTAACGCAAACTAAAATTATTTTTCGTCATGGAAGGCTATTCGGGTTTGCCACCGGGTCACTCCTCTCATCTCTGCCGACGTTTCGGACCTCGAGTCGAGATCCATCCTCAGGGCTGATGCTGCATGGGTGGGAATGGATAGAATATATAGTCGTAATCCGGGCGTCAGGTCCTTCGTGATTGGTCGGTTGGTTCCCGCCTTTCTTTTGCCAACCGAATTCTCCTCAGTGACGGTTTCCAAGCGTTACTGAGTGGATGTATCCACTCAGTAACGCTTGGAATCCTACGCCTTCCATGCCGCTATACGTCGGGAAAACATCAGACTTTAAAATTATTTAATCATACAATTTACACAATCTACAGAATTACACATTTTGCTGAATAGTCTTCCCAATTCACTCCTTAGTCCTCCTAAATTCCTCCCGGGAGGGAATTCCCCACTTATTGAGAGCCCCTACTATAAACCCTTGCCTTGCGTAATCTCAATGTTTTGAACACTTAGGGACAATTTTTTATTTTATAAGCTACAAATCCTGGCACTTAAGAGAACTATGCTTTTATTAGAATAAAAAAAACTTAAAGAGAAAAAGACGTAACTCCGAGAGTCTGGGAGTGAGAGGAGACGGGGATTAACGAGTCGGGAAAAAGAGGCGAAAGTGCTGCTGGGATGCCGTATGGGATGGGGGACAGTAATTCGCGCGAGACTGCTCCCATGAAATGAAACCCAATGGCCCGCTAAGTAACACCCTCTCCAACGTTCGGTGCAGTGCAATTAAAGAGCATGTGCTGAAGGAATACTAGACGATTGGTATTGGTCTCTTTATATCGAGTTCCACACATGGAATTTGAATGGACTGCTCTTTCACATCATCTTTACAAGACCATTCATTCTCAAACCAACTTTATTCACATTAAAAGCAGCCTTGTCTAGGACCAGAATTCGCAGTACTCATTTCAAAACAGTCCGATTTAGAATAAGAAATGATAAGATCCCGGAAGATTTTCTCGTTAAGCTCAGAAATAAACACATGCATAACAAGTGTAAATATCAGAATATATGAAGGAACTGAAGTCTTCACGGGATTTCCAACAGGGATGACCTTCCTGATGGCAATGGAAGACAGCTATCGAATAATCGGCAGCGCACCACATGTCCTGGTGGAAAACTCACTCAACTCAAATGCCGGGAATGAAAATAAATATTTCATGAAGGAAATCTCTCCGAGCACTCTTCCGTCAACCCGACAGCAAAAATTATTTTTATCAAGAAGCATTGAATTAAATGAGTGCAATGAGGCCAGATATACCAAATGTTTAGAAAAAAGGGTAATCAGAGGATAAGTGGTTTCACTTTGGAACCACTTCGAAATCACTGTCTACATCATTTATTCTAAATAACTTATACGATGTTTTCATTTTTCGTTCCCCTGAAAACAGTCCCTTAGGCCTTAATATTGGGTACTAAAAATAGTAACAACGATGAATTAATTCGATCATGCCCGGGATGGTGAATAACCCACCCAGGAGGGACTCGAACAGGCGGCCGCAGGATTAGCAGGCGAGAACTTTTACTCCGCCACCACCGATTAGAAAATATTTTTGGCAGTTTCGTCCCGGAAATAAACTCGGCTGAAAGGATTTTGACTGAATCCAGGGAAGGATGACGCGATGCATTCAGGAAAGATTAATTTTTCGGATTCGGCCTATGATGGAGTTTCTAACCGTCGAGGAGGCAAGAACTCTCATACAATCGCCTCATTCGAGGGAATTAATGGTCCCTTTGTCCGTGACTGCTACTTTTCGGGAATCCTCTCGGCTTCGGGTGACCCTTCGATCTCATCGCTCGGGCCCGAATTAAAGTCAATGCCTCGCGGTGAAACCGTCTCGCCCGCTAAGATTCACGAAACCAGGAGCGATACTGGGGTGGGCAGGGAACGGGAGGGAGAGAGGTAAGAGATGCGGGGTCATATCCAAGAAGCCGGCTGCTCCCTCTCTCTGCCTCCTCAAACATGAACTATACCCTCGTTAATTCGACCCCTTACCCGGGATTATATTGCCTCGCTCGACTCTTGACCGCGACCTGCCCTCCTCCCCCAAGCACACCACCCCCTCTGCCTTATTTGTGTACCCCTCCATTCTCCCAAAACCACAAGAAACTCACCCCCAACCCGTCATTCCCCCCTCCTTACCCAACCAAGTACCTCGTCTCGGGCTGAAACCACCCTCGGCAAATGCCCTCTCGACCTCCCTCGCAGTCTTCGTTGACCTCACAAATCCCCTCTTCTCCAAAAACCTTCCCCCTTCCCAACGCCTTCCCCCAAAATTCAAGTCTGTTCCCTTTCTCCAACTCCACCACCGAATCTCGAGCATTGCATGCATGTGGGAAAACCTATCTAATCTATTTATTCGGGATGGGAGAGTTAATATCATGCTTTTGAGAACCGCTTTTATTATTCAGCATTCTATCGGTTAAGGTAAATGTCATGGATCATTTCTACAGCCGGTCTCAAATAACCCTTGCAAGGGTTGCACTACTCCTTTACGCGACCTCTCCCTTCATTTCCGCATACTTCCTACCTCTCTTCATTGCATCCAAAATGCCTATATTGCTCTATCCCCTTTTCTTCTTCTCCACTATAACTACTGCTTTGTCCCTGAAATTTTATAGCGGAATGAAAGCGGTACTTTTTAATTATGACGTGCTTAATTATAAAAAAACTACTGACATCTGGTATATGTGAAGTATTCCACCGCAACTAAATAATTTTCTCCACTATAGGACAAATCTAGAATTTTCTACCGTAGTCTAAAGCAGAAGAAAAAAATAGTAAAGCTAAAGTTACTAGGTCAATTACAGCCGCTAAAAGGGCTATTATTCAGTGTGTGCGTAGTTAGGGCGAAAACCTTAAGGAAATATTTCCTTCATTATTTTTTTCATGAAGAGCCGAGGAACGCAAGTAAAAATATTACAGCGAAAATGCAAAATAGTAAAACTTTTAATAGGAATTTAAATGAACTTCGAATGAAATTCACAAAAGTTCAACGTCGAGCATAATAATATCTCAGCTTGACTGAAACATCGTCACCAAAAACGTAATCACCTAATTTTTCAATTATTAAAAAATGATTGAATGAAAAATAATGATTCAACGAATATTCGCTGGATTTTTTATATTAAATGATAATACTTTCCAAGTACAGGAAAATATTAAGCATTGCTTAAACTTAGAGAACTAAAAATTTGCATAATTGAGACAAACGGGTAAAATAATTGAGGTACCAGTATTAATAGACACGAATCAGGGTCAAATATAATTAATCAAATCATGAATATTTACACATGAGGAATCTCCTAATGCTGCAACGTAAGCTATTTTCCACACCAGATCTACCACAGTAGAATAAATTTGAAAAGAAATATCGATTTTCTGCGGACATATTTTCAGAAAATCACATTTTAATGCAGCAGATTACGGCAGCATTATGCATGAGCTCGTCTGGGAGGCCTTCTGACGCGAATAAATTGGCTTAGCACCAAATCTGAATGCAGTGAAAGGTCGTTAACCCGACGTACACCGGCGGAGTATAAGTGTTATTTGCTACGAAAGATTTTATTATATTGTCTTATTTTTATCAAAGTACTATTTTTACCACACCGTGCCCTCAGGAATTGATTAATTAGTGCCCTAGATTTTTTAGAACAATAAAGCTAATTAATCTTTAAGTGCTCCTTTGAAATCGAGGTGAGTAACCTATTACCTACGCGTAATGTGCACTTGATAGGTTGATAAAATCGCTGTGCACTCCGTCAAGATAAATAACTCAGACGAATATTAAGATAGATATTTCTTTGATATCTTCTTATTTGTCGTTTTGTTATCTTAACTTATCTTTAACTATTTCCATAACCAACGCTTTCACTGATGGTTTATAACGTGTTGGTTCATGTTCTAAGTTCGGACAGCTTACTGCAGAAATTAATACCTCCTAGGACTTCCCAAAGGAAATCAAGTCATAGTTCTCTCGTAATGCCATTCCTAATGTTTATCGATCTCTACACATTTATCCAAATTGAAAAAGAACAAGCCTTGCTGTTTTTGCAGAATAAACTTCACTGGCATGATGTTATTCGGTCGTAACTAGGCCACAAAACTATGCGTAAATTTAAAAAAATAGATGATATGGAAAGAGCTAGCTTTGTTATTTTGAGCTTAATTTCCAGTGGGTTTCATTTTATTGATTTTTTATATCGATAGCCACTGATAGTATTAAAATATATCAGTGATTACCGAAAGCAAGGAATTGATAACATTTTGTTCTTTTTCAATATGATAATTGTAACATAAATATTTCACTCCTTTCAAAGTACATACTTACATCACATATACATGAAATAAAATGTTTAACAATAGAAGCTTTGGGTGGAGTCCAAGATCCATGATATGAATTGAGAAATTTTAATTTTATAATATAAAATCAGAAAAATTATTCAACATTCTCGATGGAGGGAAGCCATTAGTTAAACTTTTATGCCATATCCGTAAATTTTTATTACTTGAAGTGCCATTTACCGGTATGATTATTTATACAAGGAAACTAGTGTAACTCTTGATCTGAGAGAGATGCAATTCAGTTCTATGATGATGGATATTATGGACCGTGTGTATGGATATTCATCGTTTCCACCAAGTCAGTCTCGGTTCCATAAATTTGGTTCCATACGTTTAATATTGATAAACATTAATCACTAATTAAATGCCGCACCATTTTTAAAGAAAACATATTTCCTATCTCTTAGAATTCGCTCTATCGTACTGCACCCTCTGTCGCGGTGGTTTTAAAAGATCCGAGCCGACTGCGACTCTGGGTGCGGAGAGGGTGAGGCCTTTCCATAATCTCCCCACTCGCCCTCACCACTTGGTGTCAAAGAGAAAAGGGGAAGTGAGAGAGAGAGAAAGAGAGAGAGAGAGAGAGGGAAAGAGGACTAGAAGTGCCTTGCACTACTCGGCGTTGGGAGGGAACGGTTTATATATATTTCTCAAGGAAAAAATTATAATAATCACGACTTGAGAGGAGAATTTCAAAGGGTGGCGAGAGGCAAGGAACGGAGGCCCTCGAGAAAGCGCTTTATAAAAATATGTAAACTACAGACAAAACCATTCAACAGAGCTGGGGGTCTAAGGAGAGCGAGAGGTAGGCAGTGAGGAAATTAGCTTCCGCCGCTAACTCAACTAATAAGCGTGTTCGTCTGCCTTGAGCCGCAGTTATGACAAGTTTTCAGCATTAGTTTTACGAGAAATTCAAGTCTACAGAAATAAACGTCTGCTAAGGTAATGTAAATGCATAGTACTAAAAAAAGAATGCATTTCAATGTTTATGATTGGTATAAACCCTTGATCTTACATAAATGGGGCAACATAAGGGAAAAAATAACCGTTACATAACAAAACAAATTAAGATTTTTCACTATAATACGGCGTCTACAGAAGAGCTGCCAATACTTTTGTTTTCGACATTGATTTCACCATAAAACTTGTAAATACGTCCTACGATTATTTGAATGACTTACAATGGATTTCCTTTGAGGAATCGTAGTGTATTTTCATAAAGTGAATTTTCCAGTTATTTAAGTCCCATTTGGTTTCATGTAACTGAGCTTTTATTTTATTTTCACGTGTTAACGTTAATTTTACAACACAAGAAACTATCACGGATTTCAATGAAATTTTATATAAACATTCACATATATCCTCAAGGAACATGTGTAAAGTTTTACGTTCGCCGATGGTATATTTGCTGAGATATAGTAATTTGCTTGACCCCATTACGCAGCCTTCTTCAGTATGACTATGGGAGTTCGGTAACTTTGAGGTATAGTATAACAGGGGATATGTTGATGAGAGAAACAAACATTGGCTATCTTGTACAATATTCAGCGTTCTATTAAACAAACTAATAAAAATAACTGTTAGAGCGACCTCTTTGCAGAAAATTCAGGGCGAAACTGGCCCGAAAAATTGCGGATCGAAAAAAAACTAAAATGTTTGCTTTTTATAGTTCAGGAAGTAAAGGTATAATCAACGTGAAACCTTGAGCATGATAGTATATCAACACATGGTTTATGAATATAAAATTTAATCTTCCTAGTTCTTTCATTTGGTTTAAAATTGAGCCAAAATTTGACAATTTTTGTAAAAACGTCAAAAATAGGGTATTTTCTTATTATATGTAATTATATATACCGTACAAACTAAGCACGGTCTAAATAACGTAAAATAAGTTGTTCTGACCTTCTCATCGTATTTTTATAAATGCTTCTACGATAAGCGCCGTTCCTTTTGATTAAGTTGGAAACTATAATTTGTTCTGACTCCAGCAGTTGCGGTGTGACGACCTCCTCCATAATTGCATACCTATTTGTTTGATGCAGTAAGATATATTTTCCGCGCTCAATCACCTCTCTATTATGAGTCTCGCCTTCAAGGAAGTTTTTTCCTCAGCTTGCCTTGAATTTCTACCCCTGGTAAGCTCAAGTTTTCACGCTGCATTTGCAAATATTTGAAGGACAACCTGCGCATGCATGCACGAGCACTCCTTGGAGGTTTTCTTGAAGGATTCGCACATGCAGACTATCTTCTGAATAAGAGTGATGTGCGCCATTTTTGAGCGTACATTCAGACACTCCACATGTACTCAACACGTGATTCAGACTATGGAAGGGGGAAACGTCATCTTCACTTGTCTCATCCGCACGAATCTACTTAAAAATATCCACTCTTTTTTATTCCTTTTTGAGGAAAGCAGCAGAAGGAAGATGCAAGGGGTAATGCTGTAGATAAGACGCGATCTGGGATGAACATTTCCTTCCCTCAAAGAATGCTCGATGTTACTTGAAAACGTCATGATGTGACCGCAAACTCTTTTGCCTTCATTACCTATGTTTTGTAACGCAAACTATGCCGAAAAAATTCTGGGAAAAACTTTTAGGAATTATTTTCGTATTTTAACATTAATTTTAATCTATATTGTCAGGAATTGTTGCAATTTCAACAACATTTAGTCTAACGGTTCACCTCATGCAGTCACTTGGGAGCTGAATTTAACCGAAGTATATAAAAAGACGAACTAAAAATTCAAAAAGGGTAATTCTGGCCACAAAAAGGTTTCACAGTATTCTTTACTCAAGATTATTGCAAAAGTGTAAAGGTGAATGAAATATTTGCCATCATGTGATATAGAAAGAGGATGAGAAACAGAGAAAGTCTTACAAGCTTCCTGGATACAGAACCATGACGCATGAGTATGTATCGTCATGAATCAAGGCAATGCATCTCACTACTTTTCTAAGGAGCTCTCACACATGAAGAAACAAAGTAGCTCTAAGAAACAAAGATATACATCAATAAATACTCTGGGACCGGAGAAAAGGTCTCGCCATATTCTCGTGGTAATTCAGCTCCCGAAAATACCTCTGCCTCTTCAGAATCTGGCTAAATAAAGAAATGGAAATATATGTCGTCGAGGTACTTCAGTTTTAATTACGATTTCCGAGACCAAAATCATATAAAAATAAGATAAAGACGTAAACACACAGACAATACATGATGAACGTGAGAAAATATATGCAAAAAATTCAATAAAATAGTGATAGTTGTAATAAAAAATACTGAAGGGAAATATCTATTATACGATGGAAATAATATTGAGAAATTTCCGGGTGAAATTTGGTTCCAAGAAAAGTGAAAAGAAGACTAAAGAAGCGATTATAGTCTTGAGACTTCTCTTAGGGAAGAGGAAATACGTACATTGGCTACATTGACATGGAGAGAGCATTTATTAACGTGAACCGAAATAAAATGCTATCCACAAGAGTGTATGAGTGTACAATACTGTACATAGGTACTTGCTTTGCCAGTTGGTCATGATGAAATGCGGCTGCAATTCAGAAAAAGCACAAGTGATGACGGAGTGGGGCATGGATGTGCTTACGAATAGCACTGCTTAGTCACTGATCATCTTCGATATTTATATATTAAAGCATCATGTAATACAAAGGTAAGATAAAAACAGGAATATAAGGTCATGAATGAAACGGATGCACACAATGAGATGCAGATGGCATAGCAATTTTAACAATGGAGAAAAGATTTGTCAGAATACTGTACTGCATGGCAAAACTATAGAGAGAAATAACTTGAAGAGTAATGCATAATAAAGAAAGTACATTTGTTTTTGGAAAAGAAAGGATACTAAGTGACTTGGGTAGCAAAAAATCGATCAAGTGGAAAAATCTCTAAGGTCTGTCTCTTGGTCTCTAAGAGGGAGGGAGATATAGAGAGCTGAGTGGCCAAATAAAACGGCATTCTATGAGACGAGGAGTCTAACATTAACAGAAACATAAGCTAGGAGGTAAGGAAGCAATTCATTGAAACATTTGTGTCTTGGTCTTATAAATCAATGGAGCTGGGAAGATCAAAGCAGCATAAGAAAGAAGACGTAATGGTAATGTAGAATTATGGGGGAATGATGAAGAAGAAATGGACGAAGAGAGAATCACAAATGAAGCAATTCTATGAACAGCTGGGGAGGGAAGGTGCTTGAAATAAACAGAGAGGTAGAAGAGCTGGACACTTTCTGAGATATAAAATACTTCTGAAATAATGGAAGAATCAAGAAATGGGAAGAATTACAGAGGATGAAAAAGAGTGGCAAATGGAGACAAACATGTAAGTGAAGAGTGATTAAGGAATAAAACGGTTAACTGAAAATACAAAGGAGTTGGGAGCTGTAGGAAACCAATATCACGGCGAGGCTTTTCTTTCTAACACTTGTATCTATTAATATATAGAACGTGATTTTACGAAGTAACGGCGTTTAACACATAAGATATCTATAAAAATGTAACAATAAGGTTAAATAAGTTACTTATGATCATTAGGCCGTGCTTAGCGTTATTTTTGCAATATTTTGAACATCAATATTTTGAACCCGTCGGAGAAAGTATTGATCATGGAATAAGAGAAATCTCTGAAAATAAAAGATCTACCAGATTGAAAAATATTTCAATAAGAAAAGTCAGAGAGTAACTAAGCTATAGAATGTAAGTATTAGCGTGGGATACATTCCAGAACATGAAGAAAGCATGCGAAATCAAGTTTCCTGAAATGTATGCCTGACTCCCTCTGCTACACGTCCTTGTGGTGGTTTGTGGGGAACAACGCAGTACTAAATTCATTTCAAACCGTGACTCAGTTTTTGGTGAAAATGGGCGGTTGAAGGGTATGTATGAATAACCACCTGGTTGGCTAATAATACTCTAAGGTCTCTTGGTCTCTAAGAGGTAGGGAGATATAGAGAGCTGAGTGGCCAAATAAAACGGCTGAGTGGCCAAAAAATACTTATATCCTTTATTTTAAACGATAAAAAAAGGCATCAAAATGCATATTTTAAAGGTAAGGAGATGCATTAAATCTTACTTGTCTCAGATAGTATCAATCAATTGATGTTTTCCTCCGATTTGAGAATTTCAGCTCGAATCAGGCACTAATCACGGAACAAGCAGCATTCGGTCATTTGAGCACATTTTATCTACTAACTGAAAATGCTTAACGTGAGGAAAATTATTTGTAAAACTAACTGTAAACGTGAATGAAATTGTGGGTAAAGAACATGGTTTGAAGTAGGGTACAATGGTAGATCCAATTGGTGAATATTTGAAATTAGCTGAGTTGCTTCAAGGATATCTGTGACCTCTTGGTACCTTATAATGTCAAAAATTTCCAAAAAGTCGGATTGGCAATTCAATTACGATTCAAAGGTGGCATCCAATTTGATATGTCGTTATTGACAATCATGCATTGCCACACGCAAAATTAGGATTTTTCCTCGGTATGCAGTTGCATTCAATATAACGTGAAACGTGACCACAGTCGATGCTTTACAGAATAAAATATCTTAATATAACCTGCGCTTCTTTAGGTAGCTTGCGCTGTCTGATATGATCTGATATTATGCGGTATAACTCGATATATTACGCAGTATGGAACACCATGTACTAATATAGTGTGATACGCGATAGAAATAAATATATTTTGCGAAAGTAACAATACGATATCATGTGACTCACCCTCGATTCCGCCATTTAACTTTGCGATTTTGATAGGTACACCGACGTTCTTTCGGGACGACATTTGTATTGCGAGGTAATGTTTCATTTCGCGTATCGCAAAGCTCCAGAATCCTTTGAGAAAATATGAGCTCGGCAAAGGTTGGGGTGATGATGATAGGGTTGGAGATGATGTAATGGTTATGGCAGGAATGGGGTGATGCTAAGGCGAGTGGATTACCGAATCGTTCACGAAGCAGACCGTAAAAGAGAGATAAAAAAACGGAAAATTTACTTCGTCGCTCGGCTTATCGAAGGGACTACCATCGCGGTAAACGGTTGAGATAACATTCTCGGGTATTTTGTGAATAATCCGAAAAAAATGTGTTAAGCTATCACGGGATTTATGGTCAGGTTTCTACGACAGGAGTATTTTGTACTGATTTTACTCTATAGTGCAATATTGACTTTGCTGCGCATTCAATATTAATTATGTTAACCTAACACTTACTCTACTTGTGATATAATTCAGCTGATTTTAATGATTTCACCCGCATTTTAGATTTTCTCAATGATTATTTGGTATTTTTCGCAGTAACATTTGCTTTTCGTCAAAAAATACTATAAACTTTAAAGTTTGCTAAGAGATTGCTCAAATAAACATTCTGCATTTGTGTCAGCAGCGATACTTTCTTTTTTTTGGCACTAGGTAAAATAAAATAATCATATTGTGTTGAATTTATGAATTCTGCT
Source organism: Pyrrhosoma nymphula (assembly GCA_963573305.1). Taxonomy (NCBI): domain Eukaryota; kingdom Metazoa; phylum Arthropoda; class Insecta; order Odonata; family Coenagrionidae; genus Pyrrhosoma; species Pyrrhosoma nymphula. Next base: position 138,614,755 of record OY754329.1, on the reverse strand, counting down.
TATTACTTTATGTATATACATGAGACATATGGGAGCAAAGTCAATAAGCGAGAGGAAATAGAACGGTGTTGACTTGCTGGAGATGAAAGTATGTCTGCGGCGACCACGACCTGGGGACCACTCGTTTTTCAGGAATGAGATTTTGAAAGAAAAAGATAAAGCTATATCTTCTGAATTGGCAGACAAACACGGAAAATTCCCCGTGGGAGTTGGAGAGGAAACGAAGAAGTTGGTGTAGGTGCAGGGGATTTATTGCGATATGACGCAACCCATTTTTTCTATTGTGGTCAAAGTGAAATTCGTGTTTCTATCACATAAATATAGAAGCCACGATGCGAGTTATGATAGTTCAGGGGTCAGATTTTATATAATTAGTGGTTAACCACAAGGATTAAAAGGGCTGTAAACAACCCAGAAATTTAAAGTGTTAACCTCGGCAAAATAATGTGAAATTGTGACTACGGAAATTGATAGTACTCGATTAAGCACGACGCCAAGCCAATAGCTCCCAAAAATTCGTTAGCCACTTAACTGATTTAAAGGTTATGTGTACAACCTCATGTCTCAAGAACCGTTAAAAAAACACAAAAAAGTGGTGTGGGGAAGTCGCTTATGTTCTGATCCTTCTCGAATTTATCTTAAAATGATATTTTTGATCTTATAATGGAGGATAAATATTTTCGAACTCATGATACACAAGATAATCACACCACCTTAGTCTTTGGAACCTTTCGAGCCCTCGGAATTGGAGTTTTTCGAGAGGAAAAAAGAATGGATTGTGTACCGTAAACTTGAATTGAAAATTCTTTGAATTCTTGGTGAAAATTAAATATTTAAGGTTTTGCAAAAAGTTTTAAATTTATATCGATGGCACATCTCACAATCGTTTGGCAAATTTGGATTACTGCAGGCCTGCAGTGGCGGTGCGATGGGCTAAATGCAGGAGCGGGCGACAGACAATCAGAGACCCTGATATTTTGTTGCTTAAGTTCAATTTGTATGAGTGTGGATAATGAAGAATTGCATGAAAAGTAAAGGCCGCGACGCGAGGGAAATTTCATGGTCAGTTTTACACCCTCCAGAATATTTTTGATGAACAATAGCATCATATGTAGACATAAATACGAACATTCATCCCGGCTGCTCGACTATCAAAGGATGAAAATATAGAAAATATTATTCTTGTTACCATGAAGTTTTTCCTTAATCCTGTAAAAAATTAACTTTTTATTTCTTTCAAAAAGGAAGCTTTTTTAAAAACTTTAGATAATTAGATGAAAATCTGATAATAATTTGTATTAATTTTTTGTGCATGCTCACGATTTAACCTTGATGAATTATGCCCATGAAAATCTGAAGAACTCATTAACTGAAAAATAGAATGAAACGAACCAGTTCTTTCATGTTTTTAGAAAACATTTTGTAGGAATATTGGATAATAACGTATAATATGATGAAAACTACGACAATATTCTTCATGTAAGATCCACGATATTTACACATTTAAAGTATTTCATCTTTATTTGGTTAAATAAATTATTTGTTTATAATTTCTTAATGTTTCTTTAATCCTATCTCCTACTTTTTGTTAAATGTAATGTTATTGATTAGATTCATGAAAAAGAGACCTCATTTCTCAATTTCACCGTTATCACTAACATTTTTCTAGAGTGAAACGGACGATAGTTTTTACGCTCTTTTTCCCCCGAAAATTCTAAAACCTTGCTGAAATGTCGACTATTCCTTGCGTTTAATTATTTACTTAATTCAATACAGTTTATTCTCCGAATATTTACCTTGCCCTTGGCCTTCCAAAAGATAGTGACATAGGTATACGACGATAACGCTTTAGATACCTACTTTCTCTTCTGTCACCAGAAGATATTCGATAACATGTTTTGAAAATGTGATTAGGAAGGAGGCCTATGAGCGAGGTTTTTGGAGAGAGGTTTTCTACCTAAAAGAGATTCAACCTCGGGCAAGGACATGCTTAAATCAAAGAGACCATCATCGTAAAATCGGTCTGATTTCCTGCAAACAGCACGGGCCTACGTTTTTTTCATCGTAGATTAATTTTGATTATTGAATTATGGAAAACGGAAGCCCAAAAATATCTCGAGTCACGACACAAAGCCGTTTGTTCAACACTGGCCTTGGGATGCTTCCGAAAATTCCACCCTTGGAGAAATCGCACCGAACGAAATATTGCCTTAATTCCTCCCATAGAAAAATTTGACCTTGCCGTTTCTGGCAGGACTTCAAACACTAACTCCGAGCTTCTCCCTCGCCCTGTTTCCAAATTTCATTATAATACTTATCCCCCCCCATGTACGTGCCATTAGTCCACTCTGCAAGCAGGGTGTCTCTTATAGCCGCAGTGCTACAGGTGATCGATGGATATAAAATCTTGGCTAAAACGTGAACCAAAGGATTACACGAAAAGATAACAAGGAGAAATACGTATGGAGCACTTTGAAATTTTTGCACCAGGATAAAATAATACAGTAATTGTAACAGAAAAATCCTCCTATTACGCCAGAAAGATTAAAATTTTCTGTCCTTATTTTTGGTCAAGCACTTGGAATTGCCATGGCCAAAGGGCGATTATTTTTGTAATCAAGGAAGAAAATAAATAATATAAGTATACTGCTCCGCCTCTTATGTGTTAAAACGATCTAAGTTATGAATATTAATAAAGCAAAAAATCGCCAAAACACGGGCGTGCCTAGACATCCTGGTTTTATATTTATATGAGAATTACTATAATTACTGTTAGCAAAATGCATTGCTTGGAGAGGATTGGTTCCGCAGACCTTTACCCGAGCCTAAAAAAATACATCAGGGAAAGAATTACAGTATGGCATCTTAAGTGCGTCATTTTCACTCAACGAGTAGTTGAACACATTATTAGTGGTTGTAGAAAATATTAAACCACTTTAATATAAACGTTGGAGTAGTTAGTCGAGGTTGAGGAATGAACGAGGGACAGTTAAAGTAGATTCTAGCAATGGAAGCTGGGTTAGAGGGGAGGGGATTCAGAGAATAAAAAATTAAGTACAATGCGACTTTTTATTCTAGTTCATGGACGGGAAATGTAGCTTATAGGTACTCTGAAGAATATTTTCCGGCTTCTCAGTGATTTTTAAAATTTAAATTCAACGTTTTGCGTCCTCAGTTCCATTGTGACTGCGTGAATAAAAAATAATAAAGACAACCCCTTCGTTTGTTGTCAAAAATACACTTATCTCACCGATGGCATGATTTACATATTGGAAAGGGAGAGTAGGATTAATCTTGCAGATTAGTTGACGAATATATTTTGAATTAACTTTTTCCAGCTATAAAAGTCTACTTCAGTGTCATTCCTGCTAAATAATCGTTTTTGAGTTAAAGGATTGCAATAATTTGATGATAACTTAGAAAAGACATGTTACTGCCTATATTTTAGAAGCGTTAAATATACTGCATTTAATTAAAACCTAAAAGCATATTATTTTGGAGAATTATAATTGACAAATTTATATCATTATTTCGCTAATTCATGCATGAAACACCATTCAATCTGAAGTTTACTTTTTGAAAAAAAGTTGCATGAAAAGGTGGACTTTTGTTGAAATAAATGAAAATAGGACGTTTTTTTATATGAGCAACCCAAAAATGCATAAAATTAAATTTATTTCATGATATGTAGGAATAACCTAAAAGTTATTCCCGCACTATTATAAAAAAATTCAGAAAAGTTCCTACCTGCATAAATCGCTCCCGGCGTTATTTTTTCGTTTTTTTTTTCAGCTAACACAGTCAGAAAGCGCTCCAGGTAAGCTTTCAAAATAACCTTGAGATGCCTATCGGAAGAAAAAAAATTTTCTATCAAGGGAATTTGAATTTTGACACGATGCCCTGGAAAGTTGAGCTAGAGGCCGCTTCAGGTTAAATAGATTAACTATGACAAGGAAAGGTAAAGTTGTATAGATTGACATCGGCCTTAATTTAATAGTGTTAGGATGAGACTTTCGAGTTCTCTCTTCCATCTAACCCTTTATCGCATGATGTTATCATAGCGTAAAGAATATATCGATAAATAACGCTATGGTACGACATAAAAAGTACGCGCAAAAATTGCAGACTTTAAAACTGAAGATTTCAATGACCATGCTAAAAAATCACAAAAATATGAAATAGATTCTGGCAGCTGATTCTCCTTCTATAGAATGGTTAATCGCCTGGAAAGGCAAAACGTTCACCGGTACATTGTATGCTTTCATATTTATGCACGATCATTCATGCATATTGTAAAATTATACATTATGCATAATAGTAATTGCAGAATGATAAATCATGCATGATGAAAAATAAGAATCGAAGCAATTTTGTGGGAATGAATAAGGGTCCGGCCGTAATGCTTACGTTTAAATGGCAGAAAATTCCTACAAAGTAATGGACGCATGAAATACCTGCGAAACCGTACTAGAGAATTACGCAAGCAAAAGTTTTCTCCCTTATTTTGGACCAAACGAGGAGATAGTTAAAACGTGTTAGCCCTACTCGTGCTACAATTGATCCTACGCGTAAGAATATAAAAGAAATTCTTTAAAGATGAACAATGAGAAATCATGAAAAGCACTTAATCCGTTGTTAAAGGCGTGAATAGGTGGAATCTACTATTCCTAACAACAGAAATTAACCTGTCAACATAATTCTTCTGGAATAAAAGAGTTTACCTATTATCAGGTAAATTGTGACTGAAGGAGGAATATTTAGTCATATTTCGTAGAATGATGACAATAGGAAGATAAACATTAATGAGAGCTAATAGCTTTTAAAGAAAGAAGAGGCTCTAGTAAATAAACTGCTAAGTTTTTCAGTTTTCAAATGTTCACTTGGTAACGATTACAGGGTGTATCAATATTCTCAATTTATTAATTATAAATCTCAAGTAGTTTTTAGGATTTCATATCAGGAACACTGATTGCGGTTACTACAAAAAATTGGTATTCATAAACACTAATCGTATTTAGAAGAATTTTTAGATAATAGGGAACTCGACTAATAAAAAATAATAAAATGTAATTTATTGTTTACACATTAAAAAGTGGTGCTTTTTCAAAATTATTCCACCAGTAAAAATAAAAAACTGGAAAAAATTGCATAGCAGCACAAACGCTTAGACAAATGAAGGAATGCAGTACCATGAATTAAATCATGATTCTCTAGTTATATTCTTAGTCAGCTTGTAAGTTTCACTCGTCAGGATGACCCCTCCCTACAGTTGATGCGGCAGGAAACGCTAATTACCGCCTAACTTCTGGCGATTATTATCCCCGCCATTGATCATTTGTGACAGTTGATAAATCAATATTTGAGAAAAAAATATTATTTTTGGAATTCTAATATTGATGAGTTTTCAAATGTGTGCACCAACACCGACAGAAATCGATCTGATTCACCGAATTTGGGAGCTCATCTGTTGTTTACGAAACCAAATACGCTCCCTCGAGCAATACGATATTACGAGCGATTCTGATTTGTCAAGATGGAATTAATTTTAGGTTTGGACAATAAATTAGGGAAGTACAGGAAATACCTGAGCCTCATATTTTATCCTCTAGACATCTTATATCGTCTTTTTTAATCCCCTGTCATTCCTTTAATAGCATAACTTAATCATCTTGAAAGCATATTTTTCAGTCTGACGTGGTTGAGGTGGCTACCAATAAGTTTCCGAAGAATATTCTGCTAGGGAACATTTCCATTTCGTCTTTTTCTTGCCAAAAAGATAAAAAAATACCTGGTGGATACGTTTGTTAACTAAATTAAGCGAAAATGAATTCTTACCGATGACTAATATATGACTAAAAGGAAATGGTTCCCAAAAAAAGTGTACCCCATTGCCAGGCTTCGAACACAGAGCTGCGGCAGAGAAGGCGAGAAAATACCATAGTACCACTAACTTCCCGCCATTTTAGTCACCGTTCCAAATTGATCCGTTTGACTGAGATTAAACCGAAAAAATTAAAAGGTGAAGGTTAATCATACTAGTGATTGGGCCGGGAAAGTAATTTTTTGACCGTGCGACTGATACTTTTGTTTCGAAGTTTCAGATCGTGCATTCACTCCGTTGGCAGCCACCAGTGGATTCAAAGTAAAGAGTAAAAAATCAATTGCCCACACTAGCAAAGGCGACAAATTATACGGCAAAATTTTATCATTAGAGTTTTCCTTTAGGCTACTCTGACTCCATTTCCAGCAGTGTGTTTAAAATCGAGGCGTTTCCTCTCTGTTAAAATCCGGTATGGACCCGCAGTGGGAGGGGAAACGCAAGCTTGCTGGCTCCTTCCCCATGTGTGCCAGTTTCAAAATCTTGAACAGTGTTGTGGTAGTGTAACATGGTGGCATTTGCGCAGAATATCCTTTTCAGTGGAACAGTCCGTTCCGTACGAACTGGCTTCGCATGGGGGAGGAAGGTGTTTCCGCGTTTGGCTACCAAGATTCCTAAGGTTGCATGCCTTTGTTGTCAACATTAGAATGCTAAATATGTCATTCACAGCACCTTCCTTGATCTCTATGGCTTTTTATCCAATTGTTTAGATGGATTTTTCCGATGTGTTGCGAGCAATATCGGCATGTTTTGCTGCAAGGTTGTTTGGACCGTAAACACTGTTGTGAAACGCGGTGCTGAAACTTTCCCGCCCTAATAAGTTGAATGTAGTTACGCTGGCAATGTTGCCTGCCATGTGCTTTCTTCTCCCATCCACTAAGAAGTCGACCCTTTCCATCCTTTACGATACACTTCGCTCAGGCTTGAGGCCTAAGAATGAGGGAGGAAAACGGTATGTTGGAATTCATGAAGAGAGCTGTTGTAAGAAATTTGATGAGTTTCAGTAGGGAAGATTATCCAGATAGTGACTGGATAGATTAGTATTTTTATTCGTGTTTAAAAACTTTACATTTTTACTAACACAACACCTCATCCCCTTTGAAATGTACCGCATGATTTTGTTTTCTGGATGGTCTCGTAATATCTATGAACTAGTAATATTACTAATACCAATCAGTGGTAATGTCTTAACCCGCGTACTGCAAGCTAGCATGTTTGCACGCATTCCACTTGATTTTGGTTTAGCTATGCATTGTTCTCCTGACTGATTCTTGGTCCGCGCTTGGTGTCTACGGTAGCGTGGATGGTTTGAACTTGAACTAGGACGAGCATTGTATGCTTATATTCAACTTTTTATTTCAACAAAAAAGTACAAATTTCTGAATTGCCTTACAATTACAATGTATTAGGGGTGTAGCTTTATACTATTGTCTTCCCCACTAAGCATTCATATTGTATGCTTAGTGGGGAATGACACCGTGTCACCCTGGAACTGGCTGGCATGGTATTTAGTAGATGTACAACAGATAGATTAAGAGAGTAAAACGTGCCATCAAAACCAAGCCCGAGCCGGTTATTATTATTAGGTAATCTACCGGTAATGGTAGGTTTACATCTACAGAATATCCTGCAAGCCATCTCAAGGGTTTGTGGCAGGGGGTGAGTAGTCACCAACTTGCATTACACTATACCCTAAAGTTAGTGTATCTACGACTAATGATGCATTAGCGTAAATCGCTAATACTTGTCACGAGGCGGCTATAGTTGCACTACACTATAGATAGGTATGCTATTAGAGGGACCGTTAGTATTTATGTATAAATTGCAACTACATATACGAACAGTTATTCAAGAGTTATAGCGAAAACATACACGGCATGCTGTAAGTACTACATAGCAGATACATAAGGATACATACATAAGGATACTAGTATTGGGGAGAATTACTACTACTACTAAGAGCTACACACTAAGACACTGCCAATCGACAAACCTAGCTAAAAGTCTCATTGGCAGGTATTATGTTCCCTTATCGTTCGCGGGAAAAATGACATTTTAAATCTGTCCATTCTGCAGTCTAGTTCCCTAATTTTATCCTCATTATCTGATCTACCGTAGTATGCCGGATTTCGTAAAATATTATTGACGAAGTCAGAGAATAAATCGGGCTGGAACTTATATAATTGATTAAGTCTAAATTTTAATCGTCGGTCTGTAAGCGATTCCCATCCCAGTTGTTGCAAAAGGTCAGTAACACCGACGAGATTATCATGACGGCCTTTAATGTATGTTACCGATCTTCTCTGCATGCGTTCTAACCCGTTTTTTAAAGCCTACCTCATAAGGATCCCAAATACTGGCAGCTAAGTTTAAATGAAAGTGAGTAAAAAGCCCTCTATTTTTTTCAAGAACAGGGCCCTATCTACCAATAATATTTCATTCTTCATCCCAACATACGTCTTGCCATAATTCATCTCGTCTATAAAACCAATTCTCTCTCTCTCTCCCTTCTCCGATCATTCAACATCCTCCTCTAAATCAGAGCCTTAAAGCAACCCTTCGACCCTCATTACCCCCTCCAACCACCTACATTGCCTCTTTCTAATCTCATTCAGAAGTTTCCTCTCCCCACCCACCATACCAAGCACTTCTTAGTTGGTCTTCCTTTCCTTGCAGCACACTTTCTCCACCCTCCCCCATGCCCACATCTCGAACGCCTGCGGCTTATTCGTCTTCTTTTCTCAAAGTTCACTTTTCTTCCTCATGCAGCGATACACTTCATATCAAGTTCTTCATCAGTCTCTTCCATATTTCCTTACCCAATGTCCCCGTTATCAGCTCCCTTCTATTACTACACGCTTATTTCGCTAGCGGGTAGAATTCTATTAATTATTCAACTCACTATCATCTTGAGTAAGTATTACGTAAATACATCAACTGTTCCATCGGTTCTCTACTATTAATAAAGTGGGATAAACTAAAAGTACCTACCCCCATGTAACTTTGAATAAACTGCACGTTTCGCATTCCCCATTTGGGATTAGGCGGGGCGTGTGTTTTTTTATGCCCTCACACCTTTATAGATTTAAGGATATCTAGGTTTTATTCATCTTACAGTTGATGGCTCAATATCCAATGCTTCTTCTGGAATAATCCAGTGCAACGTCACTCCCTCAACAAGCAGAGAACAAGGATAGTACCGCCTACTTAAACATGCGACCTCCTCCTCTAGGGGGGGCCGCTGGCTGACTTGCTCGTGGCGGGCGGTCCCTTGAGAGTTCACGGAAGGCACCGAACACCGGAAGGTACCGATCCTCCCTGTCTTTCTCTCTCCGCCGAAACTCGCGTCTTCCCCCGACCCCCGCTCCCCCTTGGGGAATGTCTCGCAGGAGTCCACCACCCCGCGGGGTGGAATGCTTCGTCGTCTCTTATTCTCGTTCACTCCCTCCGTCGAACCCCTGAGGAGTGTGTGTGGAATGAAAGGCGATGGGGAAGGGGGGTGGGAATGCAGGATCCAAAGGTCTCCGAGGGTAGAAAGAGGCGGAGGGAGCGGAAAAGGAGATGAATGAATGGGTGGGACGGGGTCGGAAAGGTTAGTCGCGTGTGGAGGAGGCCTTCTTATTTTTCTTCACGGAGAAATGTGCGTTTGAGGGAGGTGTCGAGACAGATGTCGCTCGGAGTCGCCCCGTTCAAGTCCCCGGAATTCTTCCCTTTTCATAAATGCTCTCGTTGCAAAGAATGCTTGACTGCCTGAGAGGTTAAACCAGAATAGGCATTTTTTTATCACTAGGGACTACCTTACCACTATCACCTACCTTAATGGTTGTTGAATAGTGACTACCGTGACTACTGCAGGGTCCTTCGGCAGGATCCTAGAGCAGATGCGGTGTGAACGTACGTAAGGACGTAGTTATGTGTCAGTAGTTATTACTGTTGGTCGCCTACCGATAGCCGTCGGATGAATCAAAACTACTCCCGCACTACACTAGCTAGAATTGCACCACTTCCTCACCCGTTGTATCTTATCATCTTCTTAATGTTAGTCCTCAACCCTCCACCCACTTCTAATTTAATCAGTTCCACCTGCAATTTTCCTTCTTATCCTTTGTCGTATGAATCTCACCCTTTATTATTTCCTGATAACAATTTCACCTTCGCTAACAGCGAACTCAGCGCACTCTCATTCTTTCCGTGTTAGTCCTTCCTGCTTCCTTTGTATTATTATCGTCTTGTCTACGTTTATTGATCAATTCTCAGTACATACTATTGCCTGCCTCAGTATTTACTTTCTCCCACTTCCTTCTCTCCTTTGTACTGCAAATACTTTGTCCTGAGATCCACTCTGTTTGATAGGTAGTAGTACGTGTGATCTTTCTCAACTGCTAAGGTTTTATCTCACCAACTTAAGCCTCTATTCGAAAGACGAAACTGACCACTCGGCAAAAATGTGAAAACTACGGTTTCCAGCGTAACTTTGTGGAACTACACGTCGCTTAATGTATTAGTATTTTGTATATTCCCTACTTTTTTATTTCCAACCATTGTTTCGAAAATCAATGTCAAGTACAATATCTAGCGCTCACAGATCTTAGAAACTCCAACATAGAGGACTGGAAATGATTGGAAGGTCTGAATTTCAAAGTGAGTGGGGAGGGGGGAAAAGATAGAAATAGAAAAATCAGGGATTATGACGTTACGACATAAAAATTGGAAGTGGTAGGGTTGTTTGTAATTCAAGGTGTATGAGGGGAGAGACGGGAGAGATAAATGATCAACAAAGCGGGGGTTATGGTATATGGTATGGGGGGTGACATAAATTGAGAGTGGTTGTCAAAGGTCCGGTCATTCACTAGGTTTTCACACCATGAATTAACAATTTTCAATTGTCCTAGAAAGTCTGGTTTTATTCGTTTGTACGGGTAATATAATATTTGCTGATATAATCAATGTTATGTCCGCTCTATATTAAGTGTTAGGCAAAATTGGATGTTGAATCAAATTTATAAGTGTGGGGATATAGTGCAGTAGAAATAGTTGAAAAAACACCTTGAGGTGGAACTAATTGTTACAAAAATGATTCTTGTATGAAATGGTAGGTAACACGATCCTAATCAACATACTAAAAATATACATCCGTACTGTCGCTCAAAAGTCGCGCGTTTTGGCCGCAAACTTGAAAAAAACTAACATTTTTTTTAATCGTAAAAAGTAATGTGTGGTTCAAAACTTATGAACATAAATATGGTGTATCATTGGTAGAATAATATGATTAATCATTGGTAGAAAAGAAGTTACTATTACAGTGTTCACCTTACACCATTTTTCATATATCCTAACCATCCTGGTTGAGGTATTTTAAATTACATTCTGGTACTCCAAAGAACATCGAGGAGATTAGTTTTCATTGGTTCGTGGAATAATTTTTGAAATTTCGGATTATTCATGGCTGTTGAGCTAGGCGATTGAATGTAGTGGAGGGGAAGTTTTGCTTTATAATTTCATGTGATAAAGAGCGGTATTTGAGTCGTGTTTATTTTGTCTGTGAGCAATAAAGAGGAGTTAAATGATGCTCCTGATGCGCACATTACAACTCGCATCACATGAAAGGTGTTATGACCATCTATTGTTGCTATATTATGGTCGACATTGTCGGCGACCCATTGAGAGAAGTGGCCTAATATTACAACGTTTTGGTTACTTTCATCCATTACTGAAAAGTGTATCTACTTCATCATAATACACACTGCACTTCATCATAATGCACACTGAATCCAAGGCTTCGAATTTCTATTAATCTGTATGCCTACAGCAAGAGGAATAGGGCATATCAGAGAACGAGGCCTGCAAGCTTACATTAGAGTCTGGCCAATAGAAACCTGTTTCAGATCATTGCATTTACCATCGATTACGATATGAAAAATAGTTGTTAAAACAGGTAGTAGATGTGCCTTGATTTCTTTAACGGATGCAATATCAGTTGCACTAGGATAAAATTCGTTATTTTTGCAGAACAAATTAATTTCAGTTCTTATCAGTTTTGCTGCAGACTCAATTAATCTAAAATTTTCTTTATCGGGGTCATTATGTCTTTACAAAACCATCAGAAATGTCAGTATTACCTGGACGGGCTACTGATGTGGGCGATCCTCCACTACCTTCAGTATATACTTCAAAGGGATGGGTTTGCGGCTCCTAAAACTGACACTGCACACTTGGTGATATCAAGCTTCTGCAGCAGGTAAATCTATGACTGAAAGTATCCTCGCGTGTACATTTGCTGCCCATGGATCACTTCTCGTACTGTATAGTTTCCAAATTGTGTAGCGAATCTGGAAAGTACGCACTGGAATGACTGCCATTTTTTATGCTTTTCATAATCCGTAATAATCTGGCCACAAAACAAACGATTCTCTTTGAAATTGAACGATCCAACACTTTCTCGTAACGTTCTCGAGCTGGCCGAAGGAATATCATAATGCGATGTTTTCAGTTTTATATCACTTGTATTTTGATAGGATTGACGTAATTTTGACAGGAACACGTTGACATTCTGTATGTACTTTAACCGCACCAGTAGGCATGGTATTGAAAAATTCATGAATTTATCATCTCTTTTTTGGCACGCGTTGATAATTCACGTCAAGCCTTTAGCTACGACGTATGGAGTATCGTCACAAAACACATTGGAACACAAGCAAATTTCTTCTACCATTTTTCTTATGAGAATTGGTTCACTCAAAACAAAAATTACCTTCCTGAAACAGATACCTAATAAAGAAAATCAAAATTATTTTCACAGCATCAGGTATAGATGTAATATAACATAACTTAAAGTGTAAATACAGGATCATGTTGGTATACTTTTTTAATCATTTTTCCCATTACTTCATAATTGCAAATATTTACTTTTAAAAACCAATATCATATTCTTTTTCAGCAAGACATTTCCTGTAATTTGATACCACAAATGATTTTTTATAATTTTTTAAATTTTTGATGTTTTCTTCAAGATGGCGGCCAAAAAAACGCATTTTGCGCGACAGCACGGATGTATATTTTTAGTATGTTGATTATGAGCGTGTTACCTAGCATTTGCAACAAGAATAATTTTTTTAAAATTAGTTCCACGTCTAACACTACTTCTACTACCTTCACTAATAGCAGTGATTTTGTCTAGAGAGCGTCATAAAAAGGCCTATGTTGGTAGAATTTAGTTGAAAATGAAAGAAAAAAATGTAAAATAAAGGATGTTCTTACCAGAAAAATCATGACGGCAGACGTGGCATCGAGTTATTTAATGCATATAGGAAGGATGAAGAGGTATTTAGAATTGCACTTGATTTATCCTTTTCAACCAAATACGCTACATTTTTCCTTAGCGCTTCATGAGCCAATACCTTCATGGTCCCACCGACCACGAAGATAACCACCTGAAAATAGAAAGATAATTTCCTTGTCATTTTAGACATGTTTTCGTATTAAATCAATCACTGCTTGTGACATATTGTTAGGACAAGTGGGATAAATAAGGTTCCTATTGAAAATTCATTGGAAAAAAATAGAATACAGAAATTAAGTGATTACCTCCACATGGCAAAAAATACTTTGCGGCGATTAACCACTTGAATGTTCCCTTCTGAAAAATTCAATTAACTTATTTCAGTCTTTAACTAACTTTATGCTATGCTACTAAGCTATGTTTCTGAAGGAAACAGCAATGCAATATGAATGAACTTATTGAGTTTCAGGGGTCTAATTAGTGTGGCAGCGACACTACAGGTTCCCCAACCTCTCCTTTCAGCATTTGATCCCAGGGACAGAAAAAAACAAAACTTTGAACTGAAGTAGGCTCGTTTTTGCATCTAATTAAAGAATTTTCATATCTTGATGTGAAAACAGCTGCGTAGAAAGATAAATGTCGAAAATCAATCATTAAAGATGGCAATTAAGCGAATAGATTGCATAAAGAGAGCTTATTTCATACGCTCGAACGCGATCGAGAACTTTGGCAATAAAACTGTCTTTTACACGGAGCAAATGGGTTGTTAAGTTAAAAACAATGGTCCATGAACAAACCCATCTATACCATGCTTATGTGCATATTAGTCCTACAGGCAATCGACGCCAGATTGTGAGCTCATTTCTTTTGTTCTGTTTCGGCCATTTCATTTTGTCGAATTAATCAAGGAGACAATCTTGAGGGGCGTTTTATATAACCTTATCTGAGAATTGTCCTATCCACCCGAAAAACCAGCATTACCCAGAAGATAAAAGCAGGAAACCAAGAATGCAAAATTTGCTTCAATTATTTTCCTGAAAAGCAGATAAAATGATCCTTGCATTATTAAGTTCCAATAAACCATTTCAATAAAAATTATTATATTTCGAGTATATATTGAACGTTTTAACAAGTTAGGTTCATAACTTGGTATAATTCTATTTAATGAAGGGAAAACGATAACTTAAATCAAAAGGATGAGCAAAGAAAGACGATATTTTCGGCTGGCACATCCATGCGTCCTGAGTGGCAAGGGAGTCCTACACCCGGAAGGTTGGAGGCATGGGTCAGGAATCTCGGCTCTTTGAGAGGCTGAGTAGGAGAGAGGAAAACGAGGATCCCTGGGAGTCATTGTTGAAATGAGTGAGGAGAGAAGACGGGAGTGAGAAAAAGAACTACAGAAACAGAAATCCGAAGAATGGACCAGACTTAAAATGGGAGAGGAAGGACGACAACGACTCAGAATACTTCCCGGAGAATACATCTGTCCCCGGAGAAAATGATGACGCTAAAAGTGCTCTAAGCCGCGGACATGGCCATGGTTCCACCGGTGAAAGTCCACCAGCAGAAAATGTTCCGTCTGAATCACCTGGGAATGCACCCCAGTCATACCACACACTCTCTGCTCCCATCACTGTACCAGTTATGGAATAGAACTCGCAGACTGACTTCAGGGGTGAGATGACGGTTTCTTCTTTCTTCACGAGGGCACGCTATATGAAGACCCGTGAAAGGGCCCCAGGAATATCAGTGAATGGATGCACAAGAGGGACGACAATGATACCACGCTGAATTGTCGAAATGGTTTTGAATTAATTAATGATAAAAAATTGCAGTACTTGCATATAAGTTGCATGCGAGAGGAAATTTTCCTTTAATTACAGTTTCAAGTTCATTTGAGCACTGGAGCAAACGTGCTCACTGACTTGTTCTTTGTAAAATCATCAAGAACGAGGAGATCCTGAGCACACGTGAATTGCTCCAAAAATAAACAAGCAGTAGATATCTGGCATAGCATTCACATTTTCAAATGCAGTTTTTCATGCTGATTTCAAATCTGAAAACAGTTTTTCTCTATCACGTCAGGTTTTGAAGATTTCATCAAAATATTATTTTGCACGGAACACCCTGCCCATCAAAAATTATTCTCGCCGTCGTTTTTCATTGTTTTTCATGCTACGCTCCAAGTTTTGTCATCGTTTTGGAAAAGAGTTATATTTTATGTTAAAGTGTCCTGTCTGGAACTCCAGTGGAGCCGTCCTTTGCAAGCAATTTATGGTTACGTCGAAATAATTTCGAAATTGAATCTCTTTACAGTAAGCCCTCACATAACAGGAGTAACGTTTCTTGAAATCGTTGCGCCTTGTAAAATCGTTTCATACGAAAAAATTGCCCTCTCTTTGCAGCAATAGAAATGAAATCCATAGTAATTGGACTTTCATCGAAGAGTGCGTAGGGTCCTTAAAATGAAAAACAATCATAACAAAATAACTCAAGGCAGCATCATCGGCGGATAAGGTCGCGCATCAAGATATTGAGATATAGAATTTTCACGGATCGTAAAAAATAATATTGCTTACTTTTTTGAAGCGTCGAAATTAATGTTGTTTTTTCTGGTAGGAAACTCACTCAAGGTTTCGATTCCCACTGAGTTAAGCATCATCATTCGTGTATTTTAAATCAGTCTATGTAGAGGATGTAGAATAGTTACAGCCTAGGGATCCATTGGGGAAAAGTATCCTTCCGAGACAACCTGAAGGAGAGGGTATGGCTCGTAGAAAATTTGTTGTAGTGAAACTATAAGTGCGTGGTAAATGTCATGGATTATAACGTTCTTTTCCCAAAATGTGGTTTGACTCGACAGGTTTACTACTTCAAGCGTTCCTCCTATTCTTTAAAACGATGTAGCGAATGATGATTGGAAGTGACTCCCAAGTACATTCTGATGGAACATCGGAATCGACGTCTCATCGAGAAGAACGATCGCGTCTTGTAAAATCAGGTGGATAAATATAACCGCGTCTTAATGAAATCGCGTCTTGTGACACTGCGTATTCTGAGGATTTACTGTACTTTCATTTATTTCTCTTTTACTTTCTGTGACAGTGGAAATAATGGCGGCCAGAAGTTGCAGAAATTCACCAGATAGGTTTTGCTACGTGTGCGGATATGTAACAGACAAATTCCATCGGGAGACTTTTACACAATTTCTGACGAAAGCGTACGAATTATACTTTGATTCGAAGGTGGATAGTGGTAAATCGTGGGCACCGTGAGAGTGGGAGTTTATCTGTTTGACATTCGCGGTTGGATAAAGAAGGCAAAGAAAAACAACTATCTGGCATTCGGAGTGCCAATGACATGGCGTGAGTCAAGCAACCACATCACAGACTGTTACTTTTGTCTGGCGAAGGTCACCGGATTCTCCTTCAAAAAAATCCTCCAAAATTCTTGCATCTGTAAAGTATCCAGACGTTCCATCAGTTTCGAAACCAATACCACATGATCCCGTCACTTGCCCAATACCAACACCACCCGCAGAAGGCACAGTAGATGAAGAATCAGGTTCTGACTATTACTATTTGATTAATAATGCTGAACTTTGCGACCTCGTACGGGGCCTGGCACTAACAAAAGGCCAAGCTGAATTGCTTGGTTCACGTCTTCAAGAATTTCATTTGCTTACACCGGGTACAACAACTTCACACTTTCGGCAGAGACATTAAGAGTTTGAGAAGTTCTTTTAAATGATCGACACCTTTTGTTATTGCACGGAAGTTCAAGGTCTTTTGTCTAGCCTTGGGGTTGAACACAGCAATGAATCGTGGCGACTGTTTATAGATTCATCTAAGACAAGTTTGAAGGCAGTATTATTGCACAACTGAAACCGGTATGCGTAAGTACCAATTGGATATTATGACCACCTGAAAGAGACTTATGAAACCATGTCACTGCTCCTTGAAAAAATACGCTATCGCGAGTACAATTGGCGTATCTGCGGTGATGTAGAAGTAATCGCTAGCCTCATGGAGATGCAGACAGGGTACACCAAGTACTGCTGCTTCATCTGAGAGTGGGGCAGCAGAGACAGGAAGCACCACTACATAAAGATGAATTGGGCGATCAGAGGGAGAATGCAGCCAGGAAGTAAAAACGTTATTCGTGTACCGTTTTTTAGACCCTGACAAAGTCATCATTCCACCTCTTCATATTAAGCTGGGGCTCAGTAAGAATTTCGCGAAGGCTTTGGACAGCGACTCAGATGCTTTTCTGTACCTGCGCAATAAGTTTCCGGAGTTGATTTATGCGAAAGTGAAGGGAATGTTCATAGGTCTACAAATAAGAAAGATCATCGATGACAGCTATTTCCAAGACTTACTACGTGGAAATGAAAGAAATGCATGGGTGGCATTCAAGTCAGTTGCAGTCAATTTTCTAGGAAATTATAAATCTGATGACTATGTGAATTTTGTGCGGAAGTGCATTAGTGCGTACATACTGCTAGATTACAACATTTCCCTCTAAATTCATCTCCTAGAATCGCTAAATCTAGGTTTAATTAGCGACGAACATGGCGAACGATTTCATCGGGACATCTCAGTGATGGAGTCACGCTATCAGGGTCGATGGAGTGCAGTCATGTTGGCTGACTACTACTGGTCGCTTCAGCGCAACATTCCCAATGCTCAGTAAAAACGCAAGTCAAAAGCCAAGAAAATAAAACCAAATAATCCTTAAATTAAGGAATTATATTGTTTATATATGTATTTAATTTCATACAATAAATAAATATTCTAGTGAAACTTCAGTAAGTGAGTTGTTTGCCTCGATGCAATGCTAAACATAGATTACAGGTTAATGTCAAATATCTCATGACCGGTGGGTGATAGAGACAAATGGTTTAAAAATTATGAATCAGCATGAATCAATTGCCTTAATATGCATTTTGGACACCTAGATATCCACCAAAAGTTTATTTTTGGTTATCAGTGTAATCTACCGGTTAGGTTAGGTGCAAATAGGAGTGAAATAATATCATCTAGACTTTTACGAGTGCAGAGCCCTATCTACCAATAATAATTCATTCTTCATCTCATCATTGGTCTTACCCTTCTTCATCCTGCCCATAAACCCATTCTCTTCATTCCCTTTCACGCCTACCCAGCATCCTCCCCTATATTAAAGTCTTAAGCAACCCAACGACCCTCATTATCTCCTCCAACCATCTACTTTGCCTCTTCCTATTCTCATCCAGAGGTTGCCTTTCCTCACCTACCATACCAAGCACTTCCTCGTTTGTCTTCCTTTCAGTCCATCGCACTTTCTCCATACCCACATCTCGACCGCTTACAGCCTATTCTCGCCTTCCTTTGTCTGACTCCACGTTTCTAACCCATACAACGCTACACACCATATCATCTTTACCAGCCTCTTCTCTACATGTGTAATTACCCAATATCCCTGTAAACTCGCTCGCTGGCTCCTTACTTTAGCAGTATTCTTCTTTTAATGCCTTTGGTACAATACCCATTTTCTTCTAGTCAATTATCCAATTAATTAAATTGCTCTTCTTGCTTCAGTTTGTTTCATCCTACTATAATAAGATTAATTAAAAATAATGTTCGAACCGCTGATGCACTGTACCCGTTCATAGGCGGTTTGCGGGGATAGCTCGGAGGTTAGAGCGTCGAGCTACTATTCGGCATTATCCTGTTAGGTTTTTTCCAAGTTACGTAAATTGTAGACTTAACCTGCCAATAATGAAAGTAATCGATATAGTACTGTCCACTTTTATTTAAATTTACAACACGTGTTTCGGCTCTTTTGTACTAACATAAGCCATCCTCAGGTACAATGGGACAGGTTGGAACATCGTACCTGAGGATGGCTTATGTTAGTACAAAAGAGCCGAAAAACTTGTTGTAAATTTAAATAAAAGTGGACAGTACTATATCGATTACTTTTATTATTGATAATACAGGTTAGATCTGCAACTAATTTTACCAGTGCGAGATCTCACATCACTGGGGTCACTTTAGGTGGCTAGGATGGAAAATATTCCCTGTTGGAATTTAATAGAGTGGATAAAACTCAATGGTTGAATACTATCGACTGAGCACTTGACATAAATTTTACTTTTGTACTCGCTCGAGAAATAAATGAACTTTTTGGTCCTATCTAATTTTCAGTCTGGTGTTAATCATTCGGCGATGAACTCGTCTTCCCGAAAGTATTCCCAATGAAGAATGAACTCGGTCCTTAAAATCTTTACCTAACCTCCTCCCTCAAAGCAAAGAGTGAAGTGAAACTCCGGAAAGCGCGTTCGGCACAGAAAAAGAAATACTCCCTCTTGATACCCACTCAAGTGTGAGTCTCACTTTAGACGTCGTCACTTGGGCTTAGAATTAGTGGAGGACTGCCCTCCGCCAATTAAACCAACCCTCTAGTTTCAAGACTGCGTTCATTCATCGAAGAAAAAAGAAAAACTTAGTTCTTCCGATTTTTTTCGACGGAACCTAGAACCTAAAGACATAAAAGCACTCGAAAAGAGCCTTCCCAGTTGTGTACCTGCCTGTTGAATAATTAAAATGAGGAGGAGGAGAGGGACCGTTTTTTTTGCCCCTGAAACGGGAGAACACGATTGAAAAAAACAGAATTTTTAATAAAATAAGGGAACTCGACAAAGAGACCGAGAGAGAAGATTAAGAGGAATAGAGAGAGGTGCCATCTGTCGGCGCATGTCCGTTATAAACTGTCCGGGCGATTTGTCTGGAGGGCTTTTGAAATGCCGGAACACGGGGACTTCGCCTTGCTTCGCAGTGGGAAGTAAGGGTAAAGAAAGGTCTATTTCATTCCTTCGCTTTGTGTTCCACTGGCTGCGGTGCATTGCATAAGCGCGGGACTTCCCCAGGCGCTCACCGTGCCCCGTGCATTATGTGTAAATGAGGACAGCGCTGGTCGCCGCCGCTCCAAGTGCCTCCCTTTCATGAAGAAGAGGGTGTACGTATAAAGAGCGGAAAGGGAAATAAAACGAAAACTCGGATTTAATTGCACTGTAAATACTAGTCCTTTTGGGATGGGAAGCGGAGAGGGAATGCATCGAAATAAAATGATAAGGGAGCGAGATGAGAGGAAAGAAAAGTTCAGGGTTGGCATCCTGAAGAGTGACGACTAGGTAGTGGGAAGAAAAAAAATTCGCGTCATTACTTAATTTCAGGTTCGATAACACGAGGATCAACACTGTTTCATTTCCGCATACAGAATTTGAGTGAGGAAGGATGAGTTATCTCGTAGGATTCTTACACAAAAACCTCGCCTTTAAGCTGTCAGTATTTTAGATCCTTAAGACGAAGGCTGAAATACCAGTTGAAACGTGTGAAACAAAGATCGGTAGATATGTGAGAGGCCGGGGCGACAATATTTTTGGGGTCACAAGCCTAATGTGACAACATTGATGGGGATTACTATCAGACCGTCTAGATGATTTCTGTTCACGACCTCTTTATTCATTAATACTATTTTCTCTGGAGATATAGGCCTATTATGAATGATTAATGGTTTATTAATATTGTATTTTTATGTATTAAATGCAAAAAGAACTCAGAGCCCTATAAAAGCATAATAAATATGCAAAACGTCGGCAGAAAGGAGTAATCGTTTATTCAAATTAGGAGTATTTATAATTTGTAATATACCTATATCACTGGAGAAGTAAGTATTAATCTATGAAAGTCAATGGGAATTCACTATAAATGTTTCAAATAAGTTGTAATACCGTTATTTTCACCTGCTATTCGCACAAATCTGGTGAAACTCTTCATACTTAGGGAGATTGGATGGTAAAGATAAAATTGGAAAATGGGGTGTTTGCGTGATTTTTTCTAAAACCAATTTCTGAAACTATATGATGTTCAGGGCAAAAAAACATGTGTTAAAATTTCATCTGGGCGTCATTTGCGTTAGCTCTTCTTCTTTGGTAGATCTATCTTCCAAGAGGTTTCACCTGAGCTGCTTCCTCTAAGCTGCTCTGTCCTGTGTTCAACTCTTCATAACTCCGGCCCATCATTACGTCCGTCATCAAGTAATTTTTTTTCTTTCTCTCCCTCTCTTTCCCTCAATTTTCCTTCCAATATTCTTTTTATGAGGCAATCTTTTCTCAGGATATATTCTATTCTGTTCGCTTTCCTCATTCTTACTGTTCTCATATTTTTTTCCTGTCTGCCAACGTTTCGCATGTTTAAATAGCTTTTATGTAATAAAGGCAGCAAAAGAATGAGTTCTAAACGCGATTGTTGCCGGAGGAAGGCTAGATCAAATATTATACTTTAGATACATCGGAAGTATCACCACATGGAATGGAAGTTGTACGGAGGAAATAAGAAGCAGAATCACTCATCTTCTTATTGATACTGCTGCGCTAGTTAGAGCTGCTGAAAGATAGCTTCCAATATGGCTTCCCTCAAACAGGACGTGGATTTCATTTGCTCGTATCCCTGGATAAAAGCTGAATTTTCGGCCGTCATTTGAAAGGTACTTCAAAGGCTTGGAAAAATCAAAGTATAAGCGACTCATTTAGAGTAAACTAATAAGGAACCTGTATCCATGCAAGCAACATAGCATTACGGGCAGTTTTCAAAACCGATAGACACCATTAGAGCAATACATTTTAAGCTAAGGCCTCTCATAATTAACCGGTCACATTATATTTCCTAAGTAGAGATCTTAGTACTGTGGGAAGATCCGGTCGTGGCCCCTACCACTACCAATACCACTGTACATCTCGGCCTGCCGCCTTGGATACGGGTAAATGACGTCACAAGATTTACATCGCTCCACTGGTATCTTCAGCATTTTAGCTATTTTCTTTGTATTGCCACGACATTATTATGCATTTCACACCGCAATGAAGTTAATCTGTCATAATCCTCGTTCACCTCTCTACACGATGGTAAGTTTCTTCAAACACATTTTTTTATCCAAACACCCCCATTAGAAAGTCAAATACCTATCACTTTTCGTTGAGAAGGGAAATTCCAAGCGTGTATCATGAAGAATTACGAGTGGTGACCAAGAATTGTGAGGGAGATTTTATTTCGGATTGAATAACAGGAGAATGAGCAGAATTTCATTTCCGCATTTAACGCAGTGCAGATCACAAGCAAGAGAGGATGAGATTCCTCACAAGCTTCCCTCACATACGAAAACCTTGATGGATTATTCGAGATGGAAAAGCATTCATGGATGTTAATTCTGTAAAGTGAGAAGACCACTCAAAAGCAACATTCTCTTGGTATGCTCCAAGTAGGATTAGGAAATTAAGACTTGTCGGGGTTGCACGAGGTGAGAAGGCAGGATAGCTTAGAGCCGTGATAAGAGGGGAGGATATTGGGTGACCAGGGAATAGGGAGAAAGAGAATATCCTTTCTCGGCCGTGGATCCCACAAACATTATGGAATAAACGAAAAAAAACAGGATTTAGGATTGTGTCGGTGAAGGTATTTTAAATTTCCACTTTAACAAGCAGTGTAATTATAATGTCAAGGAGAAAGGGAAGGAAGATGGTTTTCCATTTTACTGGCACGTACTATTTAGGAATGCATGAGAAAATTGAAACTTTTCTTCTTTCGGATACCCGTACTCGTAACCGGGTACGCATATTATTTTAGCCAGAAAGATGACGCATTAAACCTAGGCTCATGCTCATCCCTGAGAAAATATCCTTGTAGCGGCTCACGGCGTACAATATAGAAGAAGATATGTGGAAGTCACGTGCGCAAATTTGGTGAATTCGAAGTTGTCACATATTCGGAAACATTTTCGATTTTGCAACAAATCGTCCTCATTTTTCCGGAAATGACATCATGCAACATGGTCTGTACGAGAGGAATTTTCTTTTCTGGAATTTCTGCTATCATTATTTCAAACCTACATATTGCAAAAAAACGTGTTACCGAGGTAATGGGTATGGTAATAGGTATGGTAATCGCGGTGGAAACGCACTAACTTGGTGCCTCGAAGGTCGTAGTTTCGAGTCCCACCGTGGGCATCACTATTACATTTTTCTTTCATTAATGTATCAAGTTTGACCTTAGTAGTAGGAGCACGTACAAAATCTAAATCTACAATTATTTGGAAGCCTATTCACCAAGCGATACGTCTACGTGGCAGTCTGGTAAGAAATCACCCAAAATCACAGGGCACGTGAAAAGGACTTTACATGCAATACGGGTTCTAACAATCAATCTGTTCACGAAGAAACAGCCATGCTGGCATGCAAGCATTATTACAAAATTACTGACACAAAAAGCACCAAAATAATTAGCATCCCATGTCAAAATTGATAGTTAGAAAAAATAAAAGGAGCCTAAAAACAACGCTAACGTTTCCGTTGCAGTTACAATTATTAGCGGCATCGGTCATAGCTGTTGTGGTCTCTAATTCTACGTGGAAAAATGGGCATTTTAACCCGTTCATCCTGCAATCTCTCCCTCTGTCTCACAATCAATCAATATCAATGAAAGAAAAATGACGATTGACATGAAAGTAAAATGACGATTAATGGTGCATTAGGGAGAGACGCCTCAAAAGTCTTCAATTATTTCTACCCTGATGTCCTCAAATAAGGCTCAAGAAAGTTGGGAGTACTAATAGTATTAACTTCTGAGACGCTTTAATTCCACGCGGGGTTAGCAGCAGCGGAAGAGTTTATCCCTTTCGCTGCAGTTAAATTTTTGGTATGATGCGGGAATCTCCCAGAGCAATTTTTGTGTAGTTTCTAACGTTTCAGGTGGTATATTTGCAAAAATAAATATATATATTTCTTATTCCCAGAGGGTATAATACTTTAAATATTAGGTAAATATTAGACCAGTGAATGGAGAACAATAAAATTGAATGTCAAATGTAATTATATCTGACAAAGTAATATTTATCCATAAGTACCTAATCGTTTCAGGCTTAACTTTGTGGAAGTTGGTAACATCCATGATAGAACAACTTGGTTTTAATCCATACAATTTATTTCAAACGACCCAGGTTTCAGGAGCTTACATTTTGTCTTGACCTGAAGATGGCACAAAATGTAAGTTGATGAAACCCGGGTCGTTTGAAATAAACTGTGTGGATTAAAACAAAGTTGTTCTATCATGGATAATATTTATCCGTATAAAAACATTGTCCCGTGGCAGTTTTCGCACATTCACTGTGAGGCGAAAGGTCCACCTCTAGCAATAAAAAGGTTAAAAGGAGACACGAACGATAGAACAGTGAACGGCACGGAGACGTGCGATTTCGGAGATATGCGCCCGACGAGCGAAATTTCCGAATCAAGTCTCGTCTCTAGATAATACCGCTCCGGGCGATGAAATACGGACGACCCTTGCTTCCCAAACGAAGAGATACGGCTGTACCCTTACGGGAGCGAAAAGGAGGATGTACAGTGAGAAACAGATCGTTCCGAGAGGGGTTGAAAGTGAGGATGGGTGTGCTTGGTGGAGGATGAATGGAGTTGGAATGAGAAGGGTTTAAGAGAAGGCGCCATTCCTCTCGTCGGCCACTTCCTACGCCAACTGAAGATATTGGTTTTTTCACCTCTAACCCTTAAATCGGAGATACCAGCGTTAAACTTCACAAGACAAGATGAACTGCGGATTAAAATTGCTCCGTCGACCTCGCCGCGCGATACGAAGATTTTCTGAAACCAACATGATATCGCGTCTCCTCTGAGTTTTCTCTTTTATCTATTTGGAATTCTCCCTAGAGATGATTTTATACGGCAATCCCTTTCTCCAAATACCATCCATGCTTCAGACAGAATAATCAAACGATAATTAAAAGCCATGCGTATCGCTTAGTGAGAAAAACAAAACAAGACAGAAGTAAAGATGTGCACTTCTTGTATTGACGTTGTGGACAGTGTATATTAAAATAAGATAATGCCCATTTAGGTGGCCAGGTTGATTACACGTCGGTATGTCCACCCAAAGGTCGCGGTTTGATTCTAGATTCGATATTTGATGCACTGCTTGTCTTAGAATTAAGGTCTGAGCTTTGATAGTACAATGTAACTACAGCTAAAATGGAATCAATATATTAAGTTAAAAAGAAAGCATTTTACATTTCGTTATTCCTCAATTCGGGGACAACTATTCAACGCCCCATTATAATTTATATTGCAAAGGACATGAATCCCAAACAATTTCCGCCACCAGAACTGATTTAGCCGAAAGAATTCCATCAATCGAACTGAAGAAATCATGAAAGAACTATTGCCGTCGTTTACATTTCGATTGTAATAATATAAAAAAGAAATAAAAAAGCAACAGTGTGTACCTTTGTACCTTGTTTGTAGGGAAAGAAAACTTGAATGTGCCCGACTTCAGGAGAGAGAGTAGGCAGATCGGTGATTATGGCGTATCTGAGAACAGTTTGGGTTTAACAAAGAAGGGATGGGTGGAAAAAATCAGCAGGGTCGCGAAAGAATCAGAATCAGATGTACAACCAAAATGTAACTAAATAGGAAAGATGCTAGTTCTCTACCCATAACTAGAATAGCTAGCCATAGAAATAAAGCAGTACGTTAGAGCCCGGCCACCTGTAAGATAATACCAAACAATTTGCAAGGAAGCCTGTGTACTGATACTCGGAGGCGGCGGAGGGTTTTAAAACAGCCAACTCTTGGAAAACCCCATCATCCTGAGCTTGGGACAAAGCGGGCGGCGCGGCGGTCTTTTGGTCGCTTGGTGAACGGTGGAAAGTAGCGGAGGGCGGCGGACGCAGGAGTTGGGGACTAACGGAACTTCGTCCTCGGTGAAGGTACAGATTCTATTATCTCTAGAGCGTCTTTATCCTTAATTCATGGGATGGAAATTTTTAAATTTTGTTTCTTTTCAATATGTTCAAATGACACACAACATCGCCGGAATATTCCCAAATAAATGTAATTTTTATTCCTTCAGACACTTGCGTGTGATAACATAATTTTTTGTGGATAGGACATATATGATGTATCCTTCACTTTTATTTTAGTACTTACATACCAAGTAATTTTATTTCTTTTTCAGTTATATATTAATGAGAGCGGTTGATAATAAGGTAATTCTTATTATTTACGCGTTCTTTTATATCTAATTTACGCATGCTGGTGTCTTCAGACCTCAGGCATTAATGTGAATGCACCCATATGAAATCGTTGTGTTCCATGGCGATTAGGAAGTTGATCACTATAATCAATGGACACTTAAATTGGTGAGCGCACCCTAGGGTTGCTACTCTGTCATGCTTCAACGTTCGGAATACGACGTCAATACATTATTTCGAAGAGACGGTTGAAAAATGTTCCTTCGTCCGATGAGACTAGTTGCAATGCAAAATAATTGAAAAATTGAAAATAAATGAAATCGAGAAGAAAAAAAAGTTCCGTCATTGGACTCGAACCGACGACACTTGACTCAGGAGTCGACAACCGTAACCACTGGACCACCTGAGCTCGTTGCCGATGGTGTGGTGTCCTTCGGTTATGTTTAGCGCGCTGAAAATAATGAATTGAAATTAATTTATTACGGCTAAACTAAAGCCTATTCATCCAAACCACGACGTATTCCTAGCAGCATTCGGCATTCCGAACATCATAAAAAATATGAAATTCCCAGAAGCGTAGCATGGTACGTAGTCTCCCCTTGTAAGTAAGTACTCGTACATTGGAACTATGGTGTAGAGTTGCTGGAAAACTGCAGGATTGCGTCTGTCAAGAAGGTACTCACAAATAGAAATTAATTGACCATCGAGACTTTGAGAAAAAACGTAACTAAAAGATAAGTCATGATTATGATATGGATCACAGTATTTCATAGGATTGAAAACATAATCTTTGCTGACAGAAATAATGATTAAACTTTAGGTTTTTGAGATGTGTAATAGCAAAAAGCGAGGATATGACGAGTGGGAAATATACGAAAGAGAAGGAGGAAATGGTGGAGATGGTAGGAGAGGGAAGGAAATCGGCGGTGAAGATTCAGAGACTGCAGCAAAAACATTGAAAGATGTATTGGAAAGACGCGACATGTGGAGGAAGTAGGCTGAGGCGAGAACGAATGGTGAGTTCGGAAGGAAAATAATACGAATTTCGGACGATATAAGATGAGGCAGCTTTAGTGAGACTTTATACTAGCCAATATAAGTAGGTTTGTAAATGAGTTAAGCGGTTTCTCCAGTTTGGATTTGACTTAGGTAGGACCTTTCAAATATCTACCAAGCAATATGTAAAGCAATACTAAATGATGTGAAACACCCGTGGGAGAAGAATGACCAATTACAGTAACATTTACGCTGTGAGCATGAGCCTTAACGTAAAAAGAAGCTTATTTTCTTCTCTGCAACCTTATCGATATGGAAACAAAGAAATGGGGGTACTCGTGTCAGCAGTCAATGAATACCTGTTTAATTAAAGGATGAAGAGGAGGGGTAAGTTACGTGATCGGTGGTGAATTCCTGAGGGTTGCCTCGTTAAATAACTCACGTAGATCAAGATGCATTCCCGAAGAGGTAAGCTAGTCGAGGGTGGATATAACGGGGCAAGAGGGGGCTTGAAAATGTGGAACGGAATCAAATGAAGCTTTGGAGGTGGAGGGTTTAGGGGGCGTGGCATGAGGTGCAGGCTCAAAGTCGCGTGGCCGAGGGTAGGTAGGACGCGTGGACAGGTGTGTCGGTTTCTAAGAGGTCGAAGCGAGGGGGTGCATCTATGGACTGCAGAAGGAAGAGCAGGTAAGAATGGGGAAGAATGGAACAAAAGAACCCTCTCCAGGAAATAAGGGTACGTGACCGCCGCCACCGCCTCCACAGCCCACCCCCATTATCCAGGAATCCCCTCAACGTCCTTGGAAAGCCGCCCCCATTTTAAAAATGGGAGACCTCCCCCGCCCCACCCCCAACCGGTGTTAAAGCCATCGGAAATCCTGTGATCCCTCCCCCCCAAACCCTATTCAGTGAAAAGGGTATGGTTGAGGCCATGGCCAAAAGCGGAATAGAATGGATATGAGCAAAATCACAGGGATTTTTTATGGAGGTCGGATTAAAGTACTGGTATTTCAACGTGCAAGGCCTGGCTTCAAGCCGAGCAAGTTTTTTGAAGAAATTTTAAATTAAAAATGTATCCTTACTTGGGCACATTGAGAAGACCTCTTAAGGTGAGTACCCCAGAATAACTAAAATATCGATTTATTGATATTCTGGCTTATAATAGAAAAACAGGCCCTCCGTTTGATACGAATAATGAAACTCTGCCTTTCCACACCTAACCCAAAATATATTCCTCGATCTGAATAACCAATTTGTTCGGGTGGGAAAATTTAAATCTTATTGAGAAAACACAATTAGAAAGGTTATGATTCCTTCCCCACGTGCCCAAGCCTCTTTCGTGTTACGAGGGTATAAAGGGTATGGCCGCGGCCAGGGTTCGGGGGTTGAAAAGCGACCGAGAAAGAAAGAAATGCATTGGCTCATTCAGATCTTTTCTGGTGGTTGGATTATCGTGGCACCTAGATGAGACTGTGAGGAGGGCCCGAGTTCCAGCCTCGGCGGTGGTTGGCATTTTAAGTTACTTGGGTCCGAGGAGGAGAATTCTTTAAGTAAGGTGCTCATTCGTCGGACGGGACAACGTACTCCTTTTCCTATTTATTAGTCTTAATGCTAGTATTTTCCTATTTAGTGTGGATTGATGCCGACGCTGGACTTCTCTCCTTCCTTACCAATTTTATTTTTGTTACTGATGGTTACACTATCAATGTTTATTCTTTACCTCAGCACCGGAATTATTTTTGATACATGAAGGGTTGCTTTAGGACGTGATAGAGGGAAGGATGCTGAGTAAACGGGGAAGGAGAAGAAAGAAAATATGTTTTTTAGACGGGATGAAGAATGGTAGGACCCATGCTGAGTTAAAGAAAGAAATATTATTGGTAGATAGGGCCCTCCAAGTGTAAATATTTAGAGGATTTTTATTCACTTTCATCAAAACATTCCTTAACCAGTAAATTACCTTACAACAATAAAATAGACTAAGTTTTCAGTGAAAGTTTTTTTTGCATCGCTACCTCTTACTATATACTTATCTTGTCGCGTGTCCTCAAGGAATTAGCGCCACAGATCGCACCGTTCTTAGACATAATATTCAAGAAGTCATTGTCTGAAGGAAAGATACCAATAGACTGGAAAATTGCAAACGTTACACCGATATTCAAAAAGGGAAACAGACATGACCCAGGGAACTATCGACCAATTTCATTAACGTCGATTATAGGCAAGATACTCGAACATATCGTCGTTAGCAATATCATGACGTTCCTGGACAGTCGTAACTTCCTTCATGGCTGTCAGCACGGCTTTCGGAAAGGTAGATCATGTGAAACACAGCTCGCGCTCTTTCTTCATGACGTTCTCAAATCTGGTGAATCGAAAACACAAGTGGACGCATTATTCCTAGATTTTAAGAAAGCTTTCGACACGGTACCTCACAACAAACTTTTATACAAATTACAGTCATGCGGCCTAAACGAAACAGTAGTAAACTGGATACGCGACTTTCTGAGTGATCGTAAGCAAAAAGTAGTTCTTGACGGAATTAGCTCTGATGCAGTTAAAGTGACATCAGGTGTCCCACAAGGAAGCGTAATCGGCCCCCTTTTGTTCATTATATACATAAATGATCTATGCTCTCGAATTAGCAGTAAAATACGTTTATTTGCTGACGACGCTGTCATCTATCGCGAAATTAATGATCACTCTGACTTTGAAATTCTATCATCGGATTTAAACAACGTTCATGTGTGGAGCCAAGAGTGGGGACTTGAACTTAATCTGAGCAAATGTACGGCGGTACATTTCTTGCGGAGGTCGTCCAACTATCCCCGTGTATATGCTGTGGATGGCGTTAAGATAAAGGCGACAGATGAAGTTAAGTATCTGGGAGTTACGATTACCTCAAACCTATCGAGGGGAACACATATAAGAAATATTTGTGGCAGAGCTCTGAAGAAGCTAGGATTCGTCAAGCGTATTGTGGGAAGATTCTCAGATGAAAAAGTAAAAGAGAGGTGCTATTTCGCACTCGTCCGGCCACACCTTGAATATGCAGCAAGCATATGGGATCCGGTGCAGAAAGACTTAATTCGGGAACTTAATAAAATACAAAGGAAAGCTGCGCGATTCGTCAAAAACTGCTACGGGCGTACAGACAGCGTTACGCAGATGTTAAACGAATTAGGCTGGGAGCCGCTAGAGACTCGGAGACTACGCGCTAGGCTTAGATTACTTGAGCAATTGAGAATAGATATCTTTCAGAGCGACACGGAGAACATAATATTAGAACCCCACTATATTTCCAGGTCCGACAGAAACGATAAATTAAGAGAGATATTTTGCCGAACGGATAGGTATGGGAATTCGTTTTTCCCCCGAACAATAAGGGACTTTAATAAATGCAAGACGTAATCTCATAGAGCGTTTCCTTTTTATATGTAAACGGTTGGTGTCCTAACACCCCCCGCCACACGCCTATTGAGGCGGCTTGCGGGGTAGTATGTAGATGTAGATGTAGATGAATGTTTCTTTGCTATTAATTAATTTATATCCTGAATCGTAAAATTTCTAAGGAAAGATTTTTGATGTGGTGGATGTACCACCTATGCTTACCATTAATGCTTTTACTAAAACCTTTCCTACAAGTCTTCAACGTCGATAATGGGAACAGGTTTGAATACCATGGAGTGAAGGCAAGTGGAAGTTTTCTGATTACTTTCTAGTCTCCAACTTTCTTCCTTCTGGAAATCGGTGTAGTGCGGTGACTCGATTACTAGCTTCCCATCCCGAGGGCTTGGGTTCAAACCTTTGCCTTGGTGGAGATTTTCAAATGGATTCCCGAGTCCCAACTCCCAATTGGGTGACATGTGGAGATTCCTTCAAGTGAAGTTATCCGTCCGTCGAATGGGATGTTAAACTGAGGTCCCCTCGGGGCCAGTCCTTAAGAGCACGCTAAACGCCGGGTTTGTCTCCACCCCTCCTCAATTACCCAATAATACTTCCCCCTAACAACCTTACCCACCTATCCATACAAGCACATATGACGATCTGACCTCAGTTTTCGAGTGTTTCCCAAAATAATCTACCAATGTATGCAGATGACCTCATTCGAACAAGGAAGTGATGAGAAGAGATAAAGGGATCAAATCCTTCAGTAAGCTGCTGCTCCTCTTCTCCCGTCACAAACTCGGGAAATAACTCAGGAGAGAACTACTTCAAGATTCCAGATTTTCTGCATCCAAATGCGATTGCCAAGTTCTCCACGTGAAATAGGGTAACAGAGAGTTTTTCTTGTATTGCCTTTTCATGGGTTTCTTTCGGTGATTACTCGGAATCCGAGAGACACTTAAGAGCAGGCAAATACCCAAGGCCATAGATACATCTATGACCTTCGCTAATACCGAAGCTGGCTTTCTGTCCACCCTTTCCACAATCACCGAATAACATTTCCCTTAGAAAATACTAACACACCTCGATTAGCACTCAGCTTTCGCGTCGGCCACCTCCCCAAAATAACCAACCAATATCTACGTCGTTCGAGGGTAAGACATGTAAGTTTGGCACGAGGGATGTTTGAAGGTTTGAGAGGATCGAGGGAAAGAAGGAAGCGCGCTGCCACATTCAAGTGTTTTTTGTTTCTCCTCCTCCTTCCTCATCCACCTTCGCCTCCTCCACTTCGTATTCCCTTTCCCCACCACCCTACCTCAGTACCCTGAATAAAAAAATTATACCCTTAGCGGTTGGAAAACGAGGTCGAACGTTTTCTCCGTGCAGAAGGCCCTTCGTCAATGCCCCGGATGCGGGGGTGGAGATAAGCGTTCGGAGGGGGTTGAAAGAACGAAGGGCCTTCACCGCCTTTCATTCAGCCACTCGCATAAAAGGGAGAAAAATAAAATCTAGAACATCCGATCCTTTTTCTTCTTCGTGAGCGCATCTCTTTGGCCTGCTTGGAGGTCCCTCACTGCCCTTATTTTAACGAGGAGGAGCGATGAGCAGTAAAAAAAACATGGAAAACTCCGTCCAGTAGCTCTCGCTCCAGTGCCGACACCAACTAACTCCAGGTAGAATTCCTTCACGAATACGACTCTTTCTATTCTCAAATGTGAACACCCAGTTTTCAACACGAAAAGGGGGAGGCATGCTCCTCCTTTTTACCTTTTGTAGATTATTTTTTTAATTACTTGGAATATGATTAGCCCATGTCATCAAAGAATCGAACCCACGCTCCCATTGACAAAGAGACCTGGTGAGCTTACGTCACGACCAAAATTATTAGGTTCACAGCTCATGATTTGGCCATCGATCGAAAAAAAACTGTTAAGTATCAGGGTCACTACATATCAATTCGTCGTGCGGGATGTCTCGAACGCGCTGATTTCGATCAAACATACGAGACGAGCTGCATTTGACTACATTAATTGAAATAAACATATTTATTAAATGAATGTAACATAAAATAGTTAAATAAATGCAATTAATGTAATGCTAATTATTAATCAAATGTTAAATGAACATTTGCAGTTTAAACACGTCATTAGGAGAATGCGAAGTTCTAATAAATTCGAATTCGCTTTTTCCACGTCTTCTTAAAAGTATTCCTGCAGTATAAATTACTACAGAGGAAATACAAATCTGAAGAAAGAAGGGTAAACCGGGAAAATGCATTCATAAAGCAATGTAATCATAACTAAGGGTTCGTGAAAAAGGTTGTGAGAAAGTGACAAGGTCATATGAGGGAACATAGTTACGTCATCATTTGCAATTGAGCATAAGATTTGGGTTTTTGACAAGACAGCTTTAGGACCGTATGTTTCCCGTAAACAATTTAAGATCACTATAGCTACCGCTGAGAGTGGACACTATGATTTTGTTGTCTGGTGGTCTAGTTATTTGATTTACTGTGTAACTATGTTCATGAATATGATAACAAGCCCTAACAGCATGCCACGCATGCCTACTTAGCAATCCTATTTCTTACATCTTTATGCATGTTTGCATGTGCTCGATCCAACCGAACACGTAGTTTTTACAAAATTTGCTGCACACATTTTGCTGGAAATTCACCCCCTGCAACACATTATAAGTTACTTGCAGGATACATTGATTTAGACTTGGCAATTGGGATGGTGTGGCCGTTAGAGTAGATTACTGGCTTCCCATCCCGACGGTCCAGGGTGCGAATCAAGGGGGTGGTGGAAAATTTCCGCAGGAAAACTGATTTCTACTTGGGTGCCATAAGGAGAGCATTTAAACATCCGTCTATCCGTCAAATGAGAACGTTAAACGGCGGTCCATTCCTTAAGAGCACGCTAAAACTGACGCTGGGTTTCCTTCCAATCCTCCTCAATTCCCCTACAATACTTCCCCCAACCAAACTAACCCACCTATCCTCAATGGCGTATATAATCTCAGTTTTCGGTCAACTCCCCAAATAACCTACCTGATTAGGCATCGATTACCTCAAACAAACTAGAGGAGGGAAAAAAGAGATCAATCCATCCAGGGTACATTGATATAGACCTACTACTCCACTGCCGTCTAGAAGTCGGCGAACGCCGAAGAAAATTTTTTTCACGGCTCCCTTATTTTCTGCATTGGAATGCAATAGCCTAGATCTTCACGTGAAATAGGGCGGCGTCGACTTTTTTTACATTGTCTTCTTATGAGTTTTTTTTGGAATTATTTGGAATCCGAAATACTCTGGCATCTGAGAATCTAACAGGCGCTCCTGAAAGATCCAAATCCTTGTGGAGGAAAGATGCGGCCAGAATTAGAATTTTTGTGTATGATGAGGTCATTAAACGACAAATAATCAACTAAGACAGAGGAAAACGACGCTGCATTATTCAGGAATGGCGAACCTACCAGTTCGGTAGACGGGTCCCTCTCGGCTACACTGAATCCGTCTTAAACTACAGGATATACTCCCTTTACTATATATTGACTGTAAGTAACCGTTTCGCGCAATAAACACCACCCGTTGCTTAGCTACGAAACCGTGAAAAATTGAGCTTTGCTCTTTTATACATCTCTTTAAGTATTCCACCGAGGGAAATCGGATAACGTTTCTATAAGAGACATTGTAATGGCGGCAATAAATTTGTATCAAAAATAAAAATCAAGCTATTTGACTTCGTATAGTTTTGAAAAACCTGAAAATTTAAATGTGCATCTCTTAAAAGAGCTGGCTCAAAGTTTTCGGTTACGTTTCATGAGCTGAAGTTATGTATTTTTTCCAAGGGCTTTACAAGAATGACAATGAACATTTTTATTTCCATGAAGAAATTAATTTTAAGGTGTTTACGCACCAGACTTCATGTTTTTTAAATGAACGATGCAAGTTTCAGGATGACAACCAAAATTTACAATTAGTTCTAGGGCCACGTTGCCTCTATAGAACTAGTAAACAACGAAAAAGAGAAAGAAGACTATCAAGCAGAGGGGTTTTTAATGTATACCTACACATATTAAACCTTGAATATTTAATCAAATGTCTGGCGAACTGCGATCTACATTTTATTCTTTTGAGAGGATTTTTAAGCTTGCTAACTGTCGTAAACAAGTTCATCCCGTTTCGCCGGCAACCGCACTATGACAATCCTATTAGTATTATAAACACATACTGCTCATATTTAAAACATCTAGTTAGACTTCTTAGTTAAATAATATCATAATGAAAGAAAGATATTTTTAATAAAATAGGGGAATTTATATATTAAGAGCATACGCTTGGCTGTCACTTCCGTCAGCAATCCTTAAAACGGGATTCAACGTCAAATTATACTATCAGGGGATATCTTTCAATATTCCTCAACAAGATAATATATTCGGCGGTATTTTTTAATTCAGTAATTTATGGATCAGATTTTACGATCTTGTGAGTAACTTGAGCAGAAATCACCTCTAGATTAAATTATAATATAATTTTTTTTCAGATTATAGGTGTCCTCCGCGTCAAATTAGACTGGTATTGATGATTCTGAAATCTACTATTACCCACGTTGATATTTTAACGTCGATGGTTATCCATGAATCAAACACTCAGACATATAATTGGATGAGGATTAATTTTTCTACTTTCGTTAAGAATAGCTGATTCCAGCCAAAATCAGGTATATTGGTGGCCGAATGTTCATGGCTAATGGTAAAGCCATCATAACATCCCAAGCCGCATGTCCTTGTAGCGGCTCACTGGGTGCTTTTGTAAATGTGGATCTTAGAAATTTTAATGCTCTCCGGAAGGAAGACGGTTGATGTAGGCGCTTATTCATCGCAAAAGGGGATCCCTTAAAGTTGAGACACCCTTCAAGATATTCAGCCTGCCATAAAAATTTCACCGATGACGAGGCTGAAAAGACGAAAGAGTCTATAAGCGCTTCAATTCTCGGACGCTGCCGGGTTCGTGAGTTACGAGCGGTGTGGAGAGAGCGGAAGATAGAACGAGGCGAGGTTCCGGTATCGATTCCCGCATCTCCGACGACCGATCGATCAATCGAAGCGAGATATAAATAAATATTTTTTCCTCCTTTTAAACTGCATGAGATAGAACCTTTCGACGACGCCGAAGGCATTCCAAAAAAGAAGACGTGGTTATGAGCCATAGTCTGGTCGGATTTCAAAAAAAGAAGATTTTTTCATGCTACCGTAGGTGTTCCTCTTTTTTTTTAGCTTTATGAAAATTCACGGGATATCTGGCCATTAAATATGTGCACTCTCTCCGACGCTTCAAACGAGATCTTGGAAATTCGTACCGTGTTCGGGACGCCCAACCTCGAATAACTTCCGGTGATAAGTTCAGTGTTCATTTACTTCCCTTCGTAACTATTGATTTAACTGTGACGTACACCCTTTTATTTACTGAAGGATAATAAATACCACGTGCAGGTTCTTGATAGTTGTATGATAATAATAATAATCATAATGATTAATTTCCGTCAAATGATTGTTAGACCTTTTGACTAGTGCTACCTAATTTTACTCCAATGCAGGGCCGTCTCTAACCATTCCTGACCACGCTATTTTCCCTGCGTATTCTTAATGCCCTTCAAGCCGCCACTAGGTCGTTTGGCAAGAGGTGTTAGTACAACAGCCACGAAGGCGAAAGAGAAACTTGAAAAGAAGTAGGAAGCCTTAAAGGTCGAGTACTTTAAATTAACATACTTCGACCTCATTCAATTAGTTTATATTCTAAGTAAATCTCCGATCCCGTTAGGTTTCGATGGAAATTAAAGTACTGCCATCACTTATACTTCCTAAGACGACGATAACCTATTATTTTCTTCTATTAGCTTCTTTTATCTTCAATAGTCACTGCCTCCCTTCATGTATAATGCTTTTCATCCTCACCCCTTCCAGCTTACTTCCATCCAGTCCAATGTTCCTTATTAAACTTACAACTTTGTCATGGGGGTTGCACGCATCCAAGAGTCAAAAAATAAAGCATATTATTATTGTTAGAATGGAGCAAATGATTTTATGGAAAGGAAGGACAATTTCAACGAAAGTTCGAAATTCACTGTGGTAGAGGATGCCTTGGTAGCTTAACTGGATAGATCACTCGACGCAATATCGGGTTCGAATCTCAGTCCTTACGTACGACTTTTTTCACCGTGAATTTTACACATTCATGGAAAGGAAGGGATAAATGAGGGGAAAACTGAGCAAATGAATTCATATAAGAGCTGATCTACCGATAGAACTGGGTTTAAATGTTCTATGCTACTCTTGTACAGCTGTATGTCCTTGCCGCCATACACTGTTTCATTATTCATTACGGTATACGTCCCAACACTCCCAATCCCAACCGTGAAGTCTAATCCTTTCCTTCCCCTCTCCAGCTTACCCAACATCCTCCCTACTATTACGGCCTTCAGCACCCCTTCACCTCTCACAACCCGATCCAACCACCTATTATGCCTCACACAATCCAATCTTCTAGAGCAGTTTCTTTTCTTCACCATGCCGAGCACTTCATCCTCTCTCCTCTGAGTCCAGGTATTTGCACCATACAACGCTCCATCCATATCAACTCTTTCCTCTGAGTCCAAATAAAAAATGTGATTACGAGTGGTAGTTTACAGGCCCAAGGTACATCTACATCTACATACTACCCCGCAAGCCGCCTCAATAGGCGTGTGGCGGGGGGTGTTAGGACACCAGCCGTTTACATATAAAAAGGAAACGCTCTATGAAATTACGCCTTGCATTTATTAAAGTCCCTTATTGTTCGGGGGAAAAACGAATTCCCATACCTATCCGTTCGGCAAAATATCTCTCTTAATTTATCGTTTCTGTCGGACCTGGAAATATAGTGGGGTTCTAATATGATGTTCTCCGTGTCGCTCTGAAAGATATCTATTCTCAATTGCTCAAGTAATCTAAGCCTAGCGCGCAGCCTCCGAGTCTCTAGCGGCTCCCAGCCTAATTCGTTTAACATCTGCGTAACGCTGTCTGTACGCCCGTAGCAGTTTTTGACGAATCGCGCAGCTTTCCTTTGTATTTTATTAAGTTCCCGAATTAATTCTTTCTGCACCGGATCCCATATGCTTGCTGCATATTCAAGGTGTGGCCGGACGAGTGCGAAATAGCACCTCTCTTTTACTTTTTCATCTGAGAATCTTCCCACAATACGCTTGACGAATCCTAGCTTCTTCAGAGCTCTGCCACAAATATTTCTTATATGTGTTCCCCACGATAGGTTTGAGGTTATCGTAACTCCCAGATACTTAACTTCATCTGTCGCCTTTATCTTAACGCCATCCACAGCATATACACGGGGATAGTTGGACGACCTCCGCAAGAAATGTACCGCCGCACATTTGCTCAGATTAAGTTCGAGTCCCCACTCTTGGCTCCACACATGAACGTTGTTTAAATCCGATGATAGAATTTCAAAGTCAGAGTGATCATTAATTTCGCGATAGATGACAGCGTCGTCAGCAAATAAACGTATTTTACTGCTAATTCGAGAGCATAGATCATTTATGTATATAATGAACAAAAGGGGGCCGATTACGCTTCCTTGTGGGACACCTGATGTCACTTTAACTGCATCAGAGCTAATTCCGTCAAGAACTACTTTTTGCTTACGATCACTCAGAAAGTCGCGTATCCAGTTTACTACTGTTTCGTTTAGGCCGCATGACTGTAATTTGTATAAAAGTTTGTTGTGAGGTACCGTGTCGAAAGCTTTCTTAAAATCTAGGAATAATGCGTCCACTTGTGTTTTCGATTCACCAGATTTGAGAACGTCATGAAGAAAGAGCGCGAGCTGTGTTTCACATGATCTACCTTTCCGAAAGCCGTGCTGACAGCCATGAAGGAAGTTACGACTGTCCAGGAACGTCATGATATTGCTAACGACGATATGTTCGAGTATCTTGCCTATAATCGACGTTAATGAAATTGGTCGATAGTTCCCTGGGTCATGTCTGTTTCCCTTTTTGAATATCGGTGTAACGTTTGCAATTTTCCAGTCTATTGGTATCTTTCCTTCAGACAATGACTTCTTGAATATTATGTCTAAGAACGGTGCGATCTGTGGCGCTAATTCCTTGAGGACACGCGCGGGTATTCCCTCCGGACCCGGAGATTTACTATTTTTGATCGACTGTAGCTGTTTAGTTATCCCATCACATTGAATAGTGATTTCTTTCATCGGTTCCTCAGTGAATGAAATGTCGAAATAACAGGTAGTTAGGGTGCATGTAAATGGACTTTCATTCGATCTCCCAATAAATGATGGACGTGAATCACAGAATTGTGACCAGCAGAAAGAAGTAATTTTTATGCTTGCATGTTGGATTTGATATGTGAGAGGTATGGGAAAGAGATTATCCCCACGTAAACTCATGTTTTGAGATGCTCAAGAGCAAAGAAGGCAACATTATATGCTAAAATCGGTGGGCGTATAGGCTTCGCGAACTTCCCCTAACTTTGTGTAAGCGCTCATTTCATTTACTCGACGAAAATTATAAAATTTCGAGAATCGATGATGGGCAATGGGAGTCAATGGAATATAGTATGAGCCTGAGAGTCTGCTCCTCTTCAAATTTCCTACCTCTTGTGCTCACCGAATTTTGCTGCAAATAAATGTGGACCTTAATGCATTCCGAGAAATTTACTAGCGGAATACAAATAAAGATTGCCATCGTACTTTTTAAAACTAGATTAATACCTACGCCATTACTAGCTCATAGGGCTTTCTACTTGAATATCGTCATTGATCTAAAACAAAAATGGAACTTTGTTTCAGACGTACTCATGATGGACAGAAAGAGGAAAAATTTTACTTGAGTGCTCGAAATTTTAATGATTCCGATATAATTTCGCAAAAGGAGAGACGAATGCCATCTGCTTCCATTTCAGAAGACGCCTTTGTAATCCGGTTGAAAGGTGGTAATGGGGGAGGTGAGAGGAAATTTTCATCTTTTCAATTTTTCATTTCCACCCCTTGATGGATTCGGACACAAAAACCACTCTCGCTTGATTAAGACCTTGAATTCGTCCCCGTGTACCCACTACTCCGACCTTAATCCCTCCAGAGTCCAGGAACTCGAGGGCTCTTGTGAATTATTCGCCGACAATCCTCGTCATTTCCATATTCTCAGCAGCGAGGGGATTACAATAGATAATTCTCCGATAGAAAAATCCTGCTTCACAAGGAATAATTGGCGCTTTTGAAACATGGTGGCATTATCTTTTTACGC
The DNA here is from genome assembly GCA_963573305.1 of Pyrrhosoma nymphula. Lineage (NCBI taxonomy): Eukaryota > Metazoa > Arthropoda > Insecta > Odonata > Coenagrionidae > Pyrrhosoma > Pyrrhosoma nymphula. Next base: position 138,574,818 of record OY754329.1, on the reverse strand, counting down.
ATATCGCTCTGAATTGTACTGTTTACAAGCTCACAGCGGTACCATATTTCCGTAAGCCCAGATGTCGAACCGGATGGATTTAAAATGTAATTAGGAAATATATATCCTCTTAAAAATCTATATTTCGTTAATGAGAGTTTTAAGGTTTCGCTGCGTTGAAAACCTTCAATCTTTCACAAGTTCGCCAATGAGGTCGACAGCATTACGATGCTTTTAGTGTGGCTTTCAAGTCCATGAGATAAGGCAAAAATATAGTAGGAAGTACTTTTGGCATATGATTTCTACGGTAACATCAAAAGTACCATTCAACAGATTTCGAAATTCAATTTTGGATCAAAACTTAATTTTATTCATTGGAAATTTTGTTGCATTTTTATTTCAATTAAAAGAACATGAATTTAAAAAAATGTACATTAAAGGATTTTCCACCAAGAAAACCTTGAGCATATTTACTTAGCTTATTCTTGAGCTTGAGCTTATTCATAATTCCAAAGCTTCACAGCATTAAGAATAATGTACCCATTCGTGTCATACGTAAGAATAAAATAGTTTTATTTTTATAATTATTGCCACTGCGTATAGTCTCTGGCGGCCATTCAGGTTGTCCATCTAAGCTGCTACAAGTTACTCTACAATAATCTGCGAAAATGCCACTATGTCTGTAATTTAGTTGCATGTGATGTCAGACATTATGATGATAATATAATACCAGACATTAAATGATATAGTTGATAATACCATGGTTACATGAATGGACGAAGACGTGAATATATTATTGAAAGGCAAAACATACTTTTCCATAGACATTTAAATTTGCGTAAATGCTGTGACTTTTCATGATATGGATATATACTACAACTTCCAAGAAGTGGTGCCTGAATTTGAGATGACGTGGACGAACTGAAAATGTCGACTATTACATCATATTTGGCTGGTCAAGTTGAAAATTCGATCGACGGTTCAGTATTTTTGTTTAACGTGTTTCGACAGCTGAGGTCATTTCGCACATGCTGTCTGCCACGTGCAGACAGGGGCAACAGTACTCAGACGAATCGGAGGATTACCCCTCCAAACTCGAGCCGAGCCCAACGATGCTTAACTTCGGTGATTGATCGAGAACCGGTGTTTCCATCGTGGCAGACCGTTGCCCGATCGACGGTTCAGTAGGTACATAGAGTTCGAATATCATCTCTGGTGAAGAGAATATCGCAACTCGTTGAATTTTCCTTGATTGGATTGTGATGCAATGAAAGTCAAGGCGATACCTACGATCAAGGCTGAATATTCACGACTCCGCAACGATATGAGAAGGTTGAAATGAATTCGCGATAGAATACAGCTACTTACTTGGATTTTCAAAGGTAATGTGGAAGATGTAAAATAGGTGGAGTTAATATCTGAAAAATTATTTGGAACTGGTTATTCTACCTAAATCTATACTTATTATATAGACAAACCGGCATGAATTTTTATGCTATTTGCAGGCTCCATTTCCTCTCGATTATAAGCGCTACAAAACGTGTTGAATCTTCTTCAATGTCTTACAAGGCAATGTTTTATTGCCCCTCAACTTCTGCATTCTCTTTATTTCACAGAAAATAAATTGAAAATAGCGTTCATGTCAGGAGTATTTTTTTGCAAAACATTTACCACACGAAAAAATTCAATTGTTTTATTGATTTGAGAAGTAGAAGGGTGAGGGAGATGAAAATACAAAATGAATTTAAAATTACTTAATTTCATGGATAAACTCGGCGGCACCTATTGCCGGCAGCATAATGTGTTCAATGGATGAATTTATTCATAGCTTAACAATGAAAAAAGATCTACACGGTTTGGTGGCTGGAGTACAACCTTCACATTCTGAGGGTCTGGGGGTGAAATCCCAGCAGTGGTGGAAATTTTTCGGTGAACTCAAAATCCTGCTTGGGAATATTATGGATGGCACTTCAAGCGTTCATCCTTGGGAAGGGACGTTAAACCACGGTCCCCTTGGCGCCTTTCTTTAAGAATAGGATCGATCATGCCGACGCCGGGTTTTTCTCAATCCTCCATAAACACCCCACATAGTCCTTCGCTAACCAGCCTAACCACCTTGACTCGGTTTTATTATGTCTAGATAAAGTTAACCGGAAGATAATGTAGCCTCTTCGTTAACTTGATGCTAACTGACAGTTCGAGTTTTGCATACTTCCAGACTGTCGGTTAGATGACGTGCGCGCCATCGGTGGGAGAACGTATCATAACTTCGGTTTTCATCGTGACAAATTGTTTTACCAGAAATTGTAAAAACGAGCCCTAATCCTAATGGCTCAAATGACCTCAGATATCGGTCTCTCATGAAATTTGTTGCTTTTGGCTAAACTATGTGAAAATTCATAGTCACTAGATAAATGTAGAATGCATATTACCGCGTCATAAGTTTGATCCGTCCTATCCGAGGCAGTAAGCGTAATGCTTTTACCTGATCAGGTTACTAACCTGATGAAGAATCCTCCTCCGACAAGATATCAATGAAACAATACTAGAATACAGAAATCTCTGGGACGTCCACGCAAGAGATGGATAGACCAAGGTTGAAGAAGGTCGTAACAGAATTGATGCCTAATACTCGTAGAAAAAAGAGTAGTACATCATCAGAGTGGATCATATTTTCACTGATTAATTTAACGACCTTATTATGTCACCTACGTGAAATGAAAATATGCATAATTTATTTATTCAGACGATCTCTTCTCCCCAGTAACATACCAGCCAGTTTTTAAAAAATCCATCCACAGAATGCGAACATTGCACCAGGTATCGTCCTTAACCGTTCATTTTCAATGAAGCTTTGTAAATGAAGTCCACAATGCTTGGTATTGTACACGGTTATCACCAGCGCGCTAACGACAAACAAGGATGATCGATGTAGTGAGCCCTTTGAAAGAGCCATCTTGGGGAGAATGAAAGAATTAAATCGCGAATCCATAAGAGAGTGAGATCGCCACATGTCGGGAGCCATAATGCTCCCAACGGACCTATGAAAGAGCACACAATCACTCCTCCGCTTTCTTTCTCTCTCGCGCCCTCAGCGCGGATTAACGCGGTCCCTGGGAACAATTGAGTCTCGTAAACCACATGAACTGTGTGGGATACAAAGAAAAACGAGAAGGGGTCGCCTTTCTTTCTCGAAGAAAAAAGGTAGAAATAAATAAAAAAGGGGTATAATTTCCTGGAAAGAAAATTCTCTTTCGCCTCTTTCTTTACCTTCTCCCCTTTGCTTTCCGCTTTCTTGCAGCGCCCTCGTCCGAGTACTCTGGAAATTTCTCCCCGGTCCATTGTCACCGCCTTACATACTCTTTCCCTCATTTTTCTCATCCCTTGCCTTTGATCTTGAGGAGACGACAGAAAACGAGAGAGTCGGGGAGAGAACAAGGAGAGAAAGTGGAGAGGCAAAGGAAAGAGAATTAAATCGTGGAAATTCCACAAAATGTGCCCAGAGGGAAATGTGAATCCCCATCGGCGAAACTTGTACCCAGACCACCGTCTACTCTGACCCCTAATGCGAATAATAGGCGAAAAATGTTGAAAGTGCTCGATTCCAAAGCCAAAATAATAGTTCACAAGTTAATCAGCAGTAGAGACCGTATCACACAATACTTGATTCAGCACAATTTCGAGAATTCTTGGGGGTATCATAGATGTCTAGTATCGTACGGTAATGAACCAGCATGAAGGGTAACAACCATGTGATTGCTACCATGATCCCTTGCGATCTTCACTTTTTGAAATAAGCGTCTTCCATACTCCTCTCCACTGTCGTTAATTTTCTGGCTTTGAAATCACGAATAGGTGAACAAATCCCGATAGTTGTTTTGGTCGCCAGTTGCCACTGAAAATAAAAATAAATATGCGCAGCGATGCGGATAAAAATATAAGCTCGCAAGTACAAGCTCAGTGATCGCGTGACATCTAAAACGACTCAAATCATGCTGGATTCCGACCTCATCATCAAGTACCGTGGCTAGCATATCAGGTCTTGAGCCGGATTAAGTATGGTGGGGCACGGACTGATGAGAACGCTTTGCTTAAAATATATCGAGTTAAAATCAAATTTCTCTCCAGAGGAAAATTCCATCAATGAGACTACATTGGTAATTCTTCGCTGGAGCCTTCGAGGCTCATGTTGACACATAGATTAGCATACAGGCAATTGCCACGTGAGGCTTCATTTGTACGAATGAGTGCGAAAGCTTCGGGAAAGTTTTATCAAGACTCACGCAGAAATTACCCAAATAAAACTCGTTGTATCAACATGCAGGTGAATTGTGATCATTAAAATCTTAGTACTGTCCATTGAACCTTTTTTCGTGCACCAAGCATTTCTATGTCTCACAGTAACAAGGTAGGAGTGAGAAAGCTGAGGTATTGAAAATGTCATACTTTTAAACCGTTTTAGTGGACAATACTAAGGTTTTATTTCATTTATTAATCAACATGCTGGCATTCATAGATTTTCCAATATAAAATTAAACGAATTAAAAAAATACAAATGCAGGAAATAATGGATGAATTAAAATAGGAATCTGAGCTAACACGATTCATCACGATCCAGCTAGGTAAGAACTTCTTGAAAGGTTTAGGGAAACCAAGCACGCTAGTGACATTGACAAAATTAATATTCTCATTATATCGATAGACTCGACCCAGAATGTTAAATAAGCGTGACGATCGATAGAAATATGTACTTACATACATGCTTACTCATCACGCCGTTCACGTTCGGGGAAGGCATAATAAACAGTGCTTAATTATTGGCGTAAGGACCAGGAAACTGCCTCTTTTTAAATAATTTCTTACTTATTGACCTACCTTTGCATACCGTTTTGATTATATTACACTCAAGCATTGCTTCATGCAGACTATCTTGTCATACGGACTCGCAATTACCTTTCTATTACGAGACTCTTCCACCACATTCGCATACGATTTCCTCGGTTTACCCCGTCCTCTCACTCTATTCCCTCCACTATCATAAATATGATTCGTCATTCTACTCTCATCCATTCTATCTACATGGCCAAATCAACGAGGCACGCTCCTGTCACATGAAAAAACTATAAAAATGATAGGTTTTTGATACTATATTTTCCTCCACCCAGTCCACGGGCCAGAAATGAAACATTGTAAAACACATGCAAATTCAATCACAATATAATTATTTACCTTTCCAACACTTATATTCATTTGTATGAAAAACAAGATTGCCTATTAAAACTCCCTACCATTTGCCTTTGTGGTGGATCGCGACATTTTAATTCGTATAAAAATAGCGTCTCCACTAATGCAATGGTGAAACTGCGAGCCTGTGATCGGCTTGGAAAAGTTTTTACTTATTGTTAGATTGGCTCACCTACGCCAGCCTCTTACTTTCATTTATAAATGGACACAAGCCTCTTAGTCCATTTTTTACCGCACTTTCTCCCAGCAAACTTGCCATTTCAATCGAATCTTTGGGGATGGGTGTCATGAGAAATGAAAATAACATTCATGAGAACGCGGCCACAGCTTACAGTTTTTGCTGAAGATACCTTCTGAGTAAAGGAAAATTAGCAACCACAGCAAAATCTACGGCACAGCCCACATTTCCATGAACGAATTGATTAAGAACTGCGCTAAATCCTTTATCATCGACGCTTTTTGAGATATTCACGACTTATTGCGTGTAATATTTTTTCCATTTCACCACCCCTTCCTGCACTTTATTATGTCCTATTAATATAATGTAAGTCCTAATTGTCGTTTATATATACAATTTAATGAAACGCCCATGATAGTGCATGCCAAATAACCTTTCTATGGCTCACGAGGTTCAGCTAACGTATTACGTCAGATTTCTCATTTCTCTGAAAATAAAAAAAAATATTAATTTTTGCATGAAAATCGCATCGAAATATAAATGATGAGTAAGATGCTAATGCTGACAGTTGAATATGTATTGAGATATATAAAGTGTAACTTAAATATTTAAAGTATCTTCAATGTATTTGATACGTACTCCACGAATTAAATTAATGTCTATTCTTGTTGCCAAAACTACAGGCGCTATTTATCTCAGAAGCAGTTCAAATAATTAAGAAATGCACAGTCCAAATAATTCCTCATCTTGTGCTGTTCTCTAAAGTAGGGCTTCACAACAATAGCACATTATATAAGAGCACTCTTACATGCTGTGATGCGTCAGAAGCATAATGGTTGATGTATTTTATATTTCAAGGATGCTCTCTCCGTTTGAAACACCTAGGTCAAATCTTATGTTCTAACATACGGGCAGCAATTCTCCTTATTTTAAATCGACATGTTTTCCTCATTTTGTTTCAATCAAATTTCCAAGCTACTGATTGAACAGAGATTGTAGTTTCCTACTGGATAATAGCTGTTAGTTTAATATTAGTTTCGCTGCTATACATTATCTTCAAGGACTAATTGCAAACTATGTAAATCATAGGTATTCATGCAGTGTAAAAATATTATTACTTTCACACAATATTTTTTTTTAAATTCTGCCTCACTGGATTTGTGGCTTTGTAAAATTCTCCACGATAGCCTTTTCATTCTGCTGGTACTTCGCACCGTGATTAATCAAGCAAGCATTTCATGAATGTAACTGAAGAGAATGTGGCATGAAAAGATAGGGGCTGGGTAAAGTAAATTAATGAAACGTATCCAGTGGCCAAAAGTCCTCAAGTAGTACTCACGCTTCCCCATGACTACCTCTATTCCATAAGGAAACGTAGAGACGGCACACACACGTCCGTATACTGAAATAGGAGAGAGGAAGTTGTCATATCTTAAAACAAAGAACGGGACTCTCGTCATTGGAGAGTAAACATCACTGGCGGGTATTATATGAGCTTCTCGAGGGAATCAGCGAACTGAGAGAGGGCTTTCAATAAGACCGACCGCTCTCTCTCTCTTGCATGTCCATTATATCTCCACTACCTGCCTTTCACTCGAACAACTCTCTTCCCCCTCATGCACATTGATTTATGGAAGAGTCCGGACGGAGATACCTAGAAAGAAGAGCCCAAAGAGAGTATGGGAGAGATGAGTATGGAATGGTTGAGTGAGAGAGTGAGAAATAAAAGAGGCTTTCTTCTCTTGCACTGTGAAAGCCCTCTCTGATGAGTTTATCTCCCGCTGCTTTCCGCTCTCTCAGTGGATTTTTACTGTCCTAAAATGTTTGCTTTCCATTCCTTCCCTCTCTCTTCCTCCTCCGCTCTCGAATACTGGGCGAAGATCTAGAGAGAGAGATGAGGGAGGAGATAGTCCGTCTGTCCCCAGGGTGTGCTTTTATCTTCGCTTTTAGTGAGCGAGTGAGCGTCCGGGGTTTGTGTCCTCGTGGAAAAAAAACGGCAGGCCCACTCGCGCAAAGAGAGGAGATCACACGGCAGGTGAGAAATTTTGCATTTAGAAGAACATTATCTCGACGAATAAATGCGACAATGACGGGATGCGAGGTCAGACTCGACGTAGAGGCATATTTTGCACGGTGACATTCCTTCCGATTTTCCAGAATTTTGAAATCAAAGGAAAAAGATGGGTATTTAATTTTTATAACGAGTTGGATAAATACAAAATATGTTTTTATGGCGAATCAACAAAAAATGAAGAGACAACTTCCAGAGAGAAAAATTGGAGAAAGTATTGTTACAAAAGAAAGGGCACTCACACAAATTTTTATGTAATGACCTGCCAAGATGACTAACACATCTAAATCAGGATAAAATGTTACCATGACATTTTAGCTCCGATGATGATGTGTTTAACAAGGAAACCGGATGGTGTACGAGTATTAAAAAATAAGTGGAATATTACCATGAGTGCTCTCTTTATTAAAATACCGAAATTTCACGTAGTTAATCCACACACCGTCACGTTAATGAATATGTTAGGACCAAAATAAAGAGATAAGAAGCAGTATTTGTCATTAATGTTAAGGTAAGAACATTAGAGTGAGCGAATGTTACAAGCAAGTAGAATAACTAATAAATCCTGACTGCATTAATGAGGTAAATCCTCTCTCTTGGTCATTGATATTTGCCTTAAGCGTGGCTATACTCAATAGTTAATGGCTAAATATAAAAAGATGAAACACTTTATTCAGGAGCTTTGTGGAATTCCACCACTAAATTGATTTGCGTATTGAAACATTTTCGTCTGCGCTATACACAGGTTTCCATGTATGGTATATTCAATATTGTATACTCAATTAAATTGTGAAACATTTTCTGGTATTGCATAGAGGAAAATCATCCTCCTATTTACACTATATTTTCTTCTGCAAAGCAGAATAATAGCGGTAGTAAATTCTTGAAATATCAATTGACATGAATTAGATGCCAGAGCATTTTCAGGATATGGACAAGAACTGAAAAGTCGATCTCCCATCAAAAAAAAGCAGGGAAAGTGATTGGAATTTCCAATTATCTGAAAGGAATTTTATGGTTGCGCAATTTCCACCTTGTGGGGAATGAGAATAGATTGGATGCATTAAAGACGTGTGTATAGATAATTAGGATGCACCAAAGCAGAAAAAGACGAAGCAGTTGTTGAAAAGTGAGGGCAGGAAAGTAAGAAGCTTGTATAAAATCAAGAGGAAGCAAAGTAGGAGGATCAAGTAGGTAATACATATGGTAGGAATGCTAGATTTCCTTTCGAAAGGTGAATGTAGGGAAAAAGGGGATGAGAAAAGATAAGTTTAGACATACAGGATGAAATGAAGAGAAAAGAGTATCCAATGATCCACCGACATCTGCTCTAATCAGTAAAATAAATTATGATATTAAACGGCAGCATGCGCGGAGGAACAAGGTGAATTAGGAGCAGGAATGGAAGGATTAAAAATTTGAAATGCTTAAAAATTGCAGTGGAATAGAAAAGCTGGTTTGGTAAACTGATCGAAAGAAAACAAGAAAAATAATTAAAAACCTTTCCCAAAGAACCACAGTACCTATGTATTTACTCTGAGAAACTGGGAGATCAAGGGCTGACGTATATTTAAAAAAAAATGTAGAGCCCTCTTGCTCAATAAAGGAAAGAACGCAAAATTGTTCAAGGTCATGTGAACTAATTATAGGAAGCCTAAGTGATGAAAAACTAGAAACTTGGAAAAGAGCCGAAACGTGATATCGTTCAATAGGCAGCGGGATTTAATTTTTTTTCGATAAGAGTGTCGACGAGTGGGAAGAGTGCCTATACATCAAAGTTGACGGGCAGAACCTTTCAGTAGTCTCTCCGTTGAAAAAGTACCTTTGGCAACCTCTGTGAAAAAGGTGCAAAAAATGTCGGTTTCCTGGCCTCCGCAACTTCAATTCCCTTCCTACCAAGACATAGAGCGGTGGCCTTTGGCTCCCCAAAGTAGGTTCTCCCATCTGGCCACTCCAGCGTTAATCACCGAATATTCTGCACTCCACGGAGGTGGAATCATTGAAAATGGGGAAGAAGGTATCTTTGAGGCGGCCCATTCCCAACCCTTTTACTCAATACCTTCTCCTGTGAAAGAAAAGTTCTCTCTTCTTGGCAGATGCAAGGCGAGCCAAGGGGCTAATTGACTTGGCTTCGAAGGAAACCTCGTTACGCTCACGGAGCGCGGGGAAGTGGCGCCTCGCTAGTGAGTGGCCACCGCCAAAGGAACTAAGTTTTGAGCACTTCCAGGAGTGAACCTGAGTGGACGAAAGACGATGAGCAATAGCCAGGACGTACGACGGATTCACGTAACCTTTGACTTAATCTCTTAGAGCTACTGTAGATGACAGCTAACAGAGTAATATTTATGTTTGATCACGTGTAATGGACCGCGTACTACAAATATTATCAATCTACATCTACATACTACCCTGCGAGCCGCCGCAGAGGCGTGTGGCAGGGGGTAGTAGGACACGAGCCATGGAAAGAGAGGGGGGAGAATAGGGAAAAGGAGGGAAGAGAGGACAGAGGTGAACTACGTGCTAAGGGTGTGTCTTAAGGTAGTGTCACGCTGTTTTTGTTATAAACACGAATGGAGCGAGGAAAGAAGGAATTTTAAACTGTCGGTTCGACAGTGTCTCTCTCTTATTTTGTAATCCAATCAGTTATAGAGGTACCTATAGCGCGGGGACAGAATAATATACTCGTCTTATCGGAGTTTTAAAGTTAATCTAAGCCTAACGTGTAGTTACCGAGTCTGTAACGGCTCCCAACCAAAACTCTCCATCAGCTGGGTGACACATTCAGTTCACTCGAAGCAGTTTTTAATAAATCGTGTGGCTTTACTTTGTGTTTCATTTACATCACGAATCAAAGTTGTGTGCAGAGCTCCAAATTCTCGCGACGTATTCAAGATAGGGCCTGTCAGAGTTGTATCTCTCTTTCACTTTTTCATCGGGAAACCTTCCTACTATTCGATTGATAAATACTAGTTTCTTTAATGCAGCGTCGCAAATGCTTCGTATGTTTTTTTACCAATAGTTACCATAGTATGATTAGTAACAGTATGAGGGAAAGGTGAAAAGTCCCCGGCTTAGCACGAAGATTGAATTGCTGCTAAACAATTTTTACAGACTTTTTGATGGTACACGTCTCATAAAAATGTTAGTTAATTTCAAATTGATCAGTCAAATACGATTCTCTCTAAGGCATTTGAAAATAGACATGTTGTAAGTGTCATGTTGAAATCAAGTATCAACATATCGTCCCGTCATAAAATGATTTGCTTTCGCTAGATTATCACCAGTGGAAATTCATTCAAAGTTGGAAATATTTAATAAAGCGTTTATTCGTTTTTTAACAAAGAGGAAATGAGTGGCTGAGTGTAAAAGTGATCTTACATCTCGAGAAGACAATTCAGATGAATAACGGCAAAAAACAGCAACCATAGATGAAAAAATTGAGGAAGTGCAGCATTGGCCAATCGGTAATTGAAGACATATGAGTTAGTTGAGGCCGTAGGCATCTCAAAAGAAAGAGTACGATTCATTTTGTATAAAAAATAAATACGAGAAGATTTTGCAATATGGGTGCAGCATTTATTGACTGCTGACCAAAATCAAATGCAAAAACGAATTTTGCAACAGTGTTTGGACCGTTTTAAAAATATCCGACCGATTTTGGGCGCCAGTTTGCTACCATAGATAAGAAGTTGATCCACCACTGCACACTAGGAGCGAAAAAGCATTCAAAGAAGTGGGTGAAAGCCGGTGGCTCAGGAACTAAAAAGGTGAAGTCGATTTATCAGCCGGCAAGACGATGACCAGTGTTTTCTTGGATGCAAAAGGGATTTTTATTATACGTTATCTTGAAAAGTGTACACAAAATACTGGTCGATAATATGCAAGTCTGCCAGACCAGCTAGACGCAGAAATTTGCGATATGAGGCCTGGATTTCAAAAATGAAAAAAATTATCTTTCATCAAGACAATGCCCCTGCACACAAATGTACTTCAGCAATGATAAACCCGAAGGATTCGAAGCACGAACTGTTGGAGCATCCACCCTAATTACCAGATTTCACTTTCTTTGACTTCCACCTATTCCAAAATCTTAAGAAATTGGTGGCTGAAAATATTTAGTATCAAATGAAGTGATAGCTGTAGATGGGTATTTTTCAGACCTTGGAGAATCGCACCTCAGGGATGTAATCCATTCAGTGGAGAAATATAGGAATAATTGTTTTGCATTCAAAGAAGTCTGCACAGACAAATTCAATTTTGACCTAAAAACTCTTCTTTCTCGTCTCGTCTTTCACAGTCAGGCCGAGAACTTTTCACCTTGCCCCCGTACGCTCTAATTATTTCATAAGCTACCGTTGTGATTGCCTTAGGAGATATTTAAATTTACCAGATGAGTTTCATTCTGCCGCGGATATTAGGCGGCGGAGTGGTTGGAGCAGGTAATGGGAGGTAAGGCGATGCTTAGGGGTGTGATAGAGGGGAGGTCGTTGGGTCCGTATGTGAAAGGGAAGAAAGAGATCAGCCTTTATGGACGGGATGAAGAGAAGTAGGATGCATGCTGAGATGAAGAAAGAAATCGTGTAAGAAGATTGGGGCTTGCACCGGTGAAATATAGAGGATTTATACTCTCATCCATTTAAACCTACCCCAAAATCACCCTAATAACATAATTTATTTCTACTTGCAGCATAACCAAAGGGATCATAACTGCAAATAAAGTAAAATGCTTACAGCAGATGGAAATTAACCTTAGATAGTTTCGAATAGTGACATTACCGACTATGTTTAAACCCACATAGTTTTTTATTGGTACAAAACGTTTCAACGCTACGGCGTCATCACCAGGTGCCTGATGTATGATGATGATGTATGACGACGTACCTGATGATGACGCCGTAGCGTTGAAACTAGTTGTACCAATAAAGAACACTGTGGATTTCAACATACTTGGCATTGCCATTATTCGAAATGAACATCCGCAAAGTTACGCCTGAAATGATTGAATTCTTAGATAGTTTATCTAGCAAGCAATTAAATTGAATATTTAAGATTTTCTTCTTATTTATTCATGCGACATAAGCAAGGCATATTGCTGAAAGGAGAGGAAAATATTTTTACACCAAACGGAAAGCTACCTAAGAGCATATATACCGCGGAATGCTATGGTCGATGCTCCCTTCAAGAGTTTTGGATTTATTTTTAAGAATGGAATGCTCGTACGGGAATAAGAACGAAATGAAAGGTACCCAGAGAGTTTGGAGGGCATACTTAACATGAAGTTTCGTGGAAGCGGAACGCGGTGGAGGCAGAACTCAAACAATGAGCAACGAGAGAGAGCTTACGAGAGAAAAGGGAAATGTTAAAGGATTAAACGGTGGGATAGATATAAGGGTGTGTACATGCTGGTTAAGTTTGAAATTACGGGAAGAAATTAATGAAAAATAGAGTATAAAGGCAAGAACCAAAGTTGAGACGCAAAGTGAGTTTGGCAATGAAATTCCACTCCTGAGAAGGAATTCCATCATGCGCTACGTAATAAAACAAGGATGAGATTTAAGGGAGGGAGGATAAAATGTCACCATAATTTTGTTATTCATCTTCCCACCTATTACAGTCTTTTATGCATTCACTAGCAGAAATACCCATTGACTCTCAACGAGAGAGATTAAAGTAGGAAATAAAATAGTCGTTCTATTCATACAGGAGAGATCATGACTTCTCATTTCTCATCTTAGTTTTTTTACTAAGTGGAAACGACCTGTTTTGTCACTTAATGATGCATACAGTTGATCTATTTTATTAAAAATGTTTATTTTTAAAACAGTAAAACTAAAAAATTATTCTAGTTCCGCTGTGGGGGCTGGGGGAGGGGGCGTGGAGAAGATCGCCATAATCTTGGAGAATATTTTCCTTTAACTGAGTTTGAGCAAGATTTTTTTTCCGTAACAATCGAATTTTTATTTAAAATTACTGCCATGTACTTAAACTCAAATTTTCAAGATAAACGGCTCATTACTACATACATTCCGAGAATAAATAGAAATCAGTGATTTGGGGACTTAGACTCCAACCATCCCCCTTGAGTTCTAGGACTGTACTAAGGTTTAATAAGTGTAGTTCATAGGTCTCTAGCACTGTGCAAAATTCTACGTAGTAATCGATATACTACGAATACCAATAGGCCCTAACTATAAGAATAAATGTGACGTGCTAAATGCAGATACTATGAAAAAGCCGTTAAGCGCACACGAAGAGGTTGGGATACAAAATACCCCAGCTGAAATCTCACTGAAACTTTGTAATATTGATCATTTAATTTAATGTAAGCCATAAAAGACTCGGGCAAAATTTTCCGTCCATAGTCATTTCTCGGGTTGCCAAAAAAATATCCTATTGCTATAATTGGAGAAAAATTTATAATTTTGGAATTGAAAACGTAATCTTTGAGCAAAATGAAGCGTACCTATAACAAAATCGATTACAAGAATGAAATACTTCATTCTTTATGCCATCCGATACTGAAATATATAATAATAATAATAATAATGGTTTTTATTCCAGATTAGATGAATAAAATTATTATTTTTACAATGATTTGTCTGGAATATAGGTGCCCCATTGGACAGTATCTCCGTTTTGGGGTCACCGACTCGACCATCACAGATGAAATACAAAGACAAAAACATAGAATAAGTGTGTTGCAACTACAATCACATAGATGCTGTCGTTGGTGCTTTGTCCGTAGTCTGCAGTAGTTATTTTTTTACACTTCTGTGTTAGTTAACACTGCGAATAGAATAACATTTAATAAAAAGGAACAGTGAAAACATGTATTAATCATTATAGCTTTTTGAATTTAATTATTACACATTCTTCAAAAATAAGTACTTTACAACACTAACAACAATTAAACTGTTATTTACATAGTCATTATAAAAAGGTACAACAAAAAATGTATAAACCATATGCTTTTGTTGTTATTGACATACACTCATTTTGAATTACATACAAGAAATTTTATATAATCGATTAATAAAGACATCTAGGGATGTATTCTGCACCAGTTTCTTATAATTTTTATGTTTGTTAACTTATTGTACAAATAGAATAAATTTTAATCGATAGAAAAGTAGAAATCTTTTTTAATTTTGCTCATAAACATATAAAATAATAATTCTTAGGTAACTTTAGCAAGTAAGTGCTTTACATCTTTAAATCCAAATAACCATTTCCTTAGGCGTAGTGCAAACCCCTTTTCATTTTTAATTTTAACTATTTCTTCAGGCAGAGAGGAAAAACTTTAGGCCCTAGATATAGATAACTCTGTCTAAACAATTCAATTTTAGGTCTAGGTACATGTACACCAGGGTATCCTCTTAAGTCATAACCTCTCGGTTTTTCTCTTTCACCTCCTCGATTATAAAAAATTCTTAAGACCTTAAAAATAAAAAGATGTCTAAGAGGTAGGATGTTCATCCTTATAAACAGTGGATAGGAGTGTGCGGTTCCTGGTGCTCGTACCATTGCCCGTATTATCTTTTTTTGAGCTACCAAAAGAGGTTGCAAATTAGTTAAATATGCTCCTCCCCAACACACAATACCATATTCCAATCTTGAATTCACAAATGCATAATATACCATTCTAAGAACAGAAACTGGGCAGATAAATTGTAACAGGTAAAATTTTCTTATCACGTAAAGTAACTCCGATTTTAGTTTGTTAATGTGTTGTTTCCAGTTGCAATGTTCGTCGATACAAATTCCCAGATATTTAATGTAACTCACTCTGTCAATCAATATACACTGATTACAAAACAAGGCATTCTCCTTAATACAATTCATGCATCTATAATATAACACACTGTTGACTGGTGTAGTTATATTTTTTAGATTAAATAATATATATTTTGTTTTACTACTTAGTACCATCGAGTTAATGGAAAACCAATACTTAAGTTTATCTAAATCACTTTGCATATGCATTTGTAATTCATGCATACAGCTGTCGGAGTAGCAAAGAGCAGTGTCATCGGCAAATGAAGTAAGTTTACCATGAAACTTTCCGTTACACAAATTATTTACAAAAACTAGAAAGAGTATTGGTCCCAAAATTGAGCCTTGTGGGACCCCACGTGTAATATGTATCTTATTACTACTACAGTTTTTAATATGCACATATTGACATCTATCGCTAAGATAACTCCGGAACCAATTAAGTGCAATACCCCTGACACCAGCTTGTTGTAGTCTTTCCAGTAAAATTTTATGATCGACAGTATCAAAAGCTTTTGTTATATCAATAAAAAGTCCTGCTACTTTATTGCCTTTGTTTAGTCCCTCATAAAGATTTGAGCAAAAATTTAGTAGGGCATCTTCCGAGCATTTTCCTTTTAAAAAACCAAATTGATGGTTACTGAAGAACCCATGGCTATTTAAAAAACTTAACAACCTGGTTTTGACAATCTTTTCCAAAATTTTTGAGAATACTGGAAGTAGGGATATTGGTCTGTAGTTATTTAAGTCTAGTTTGTCTCCTTTCTTGTGAATAGGTACTACAATAGCCGTTTTGAACTGTTCCGGAAAAATTCCTGTTTCCATACTTAAATTTGCTATATATGCAAATACGGGAGAAACTTCCTCTCCGACTTTTTTAACTGTAATAGAAGCTACTTCATCTATCCCTTTAGACCTCTTAGGTTGAAGACCTTTTATTGTGCTATTTACTTCTCTCTTATCCACAGGAGATAGAAAGAAAGACTCTCTAGTATAAATCTTAGGAAACCAATCTTCCTGCTCAGCTGGATCATAATTAAAGTTGGTGGAATTCCTAGGAGAATCAGTTACCCTACCAAAGTGTGAATTGAATTCATTGGCAATTGATTGCATTTCCGTCAAGACTGTTCCATCATGAGATCTTATTTTTTCAACACTTCCCCGTTTGTTTACCTCCTGTGATGGTGTCTAAAATGCGCCACATTTTAGCCGTGTTATTATCATTACTATTGAATTCTTGTAAGTAGTAATTTTCTTTACGCTCTCGGATCATGTTATCTAGCCGTTTTTGATAAGATTTATAATATCGTGCTAATTTATCATTGTTTGGTTGTTTTCTCATTTTTTTGTACAGTATGTTTCGCTTAGAGATTTTGTATGATAATGATTTGGTCATCCATGGCTTAATTAGGCGATTTTTTTGGCTAATTCTTCCGAGAAAACTTGCCTGACTAATGCAGTGTTTTAATTTTCCGAGGAAAATACCATATGCTTTAGTGACATTACTCTCGGAATAGACATCTTCCCATTCACAGTGCGTTAGAAGGTCCTTCAAATGGCCGAAATCAACCTTATAAATGGATCTTACTGGTCTGGGGATTTTTTCTATAAGGTTAGATTTGACAATACATAAAACCAAATGATGATCAGTCAAGCCAAGATCATAAGACATACCCTCATAATTTAAGTTGTCCCTACTTCTACAAAAGACGTGATCAATACAAGTTCTGCTGTATTTTGAGATTCTGGTGGGAGAACGTATGTACTCTTCCAACCCTTGGCTTGCCATAATGGTATTGTACACGTAAGAAGTATCATTGTCTTGTAAGGTGCACACATTTATATCTCCTATTAATATTAAATTCCTCTCTCTTGAACTATCGAGAATTTTTTCAAGCTCGCGAAAAAATAGTTCAGTCGGTAGGAAATGGTACCTGTACGCTCCAATGACCGAAATTGATACAGAGGCATGGAGGTCAATAGTCACCTTAATCATATCGGCAGATTGTAAGTCATAAGTATCATCAAATGTACATGAATACATGTTTGAGACGTACATAATTACACCTCCCGCTCTTTTTAAATTATTGCATTTGGCGTAACAGTTGTATCCGTCAATTTGATAAGCAGTCACTTCGAAGTCGCTTATCCAAATTTCGGACAGTACTATTAGTTGAGGTTTTTCGTGTATTTCATTTAGGTGTAAGACAAATTTATCGAAGTTTGAACGCAAGCTTCTTATGTTTTGATGCATTATATTAAAATCATTAGAGTTGAATTTTAGTTCGTTAAAACTAGGGATTAATTTTCTTTGCATAAAGGATCTTTCAAACTAATAGAACAGCTAATCAAGGAGTGATCGGTTATTGCTTCATGAAGCACTTCTGTTCGTAGGTCATGCGTGCATAATGTTCGTAGGTAATGCGTGCGTATCTTGATTATATGTAATTTAAAATAGAAAAAAAAGCAACCTCTGCACTGATTCCTATACTTTTATTATGGGAGTAAAATATAGGGGTCCATTTTGGGGATCTTGGAGTCCTTGTGGCCCAGAGGGTTACATAGCCTATTGCACTCCTTAGTAAATACAATAGAATCATGCAAAATTTCACGACAATTGACTCAGTAGTTTTCGAGGAGAAGATTAACGAACATACAGACAGAAACCACTTCATTTTTTATATATTAGTAGATAAGGTACATTTTAACGTTTTATATCTACATTTTATACTCTAGCACGGTGCTAAAAGTGGTGAAGATTCAAATTTTACTAGAACATGAGGTGGACTAAATAGTAACCGGTAGTGATACCATTTAGTTAAACAATATTTGGCAGATGGCTGAAACCTAGAAACCAGTACTGATAGCAACAAAAGAAGTTGTGGGTGCCAAAGTTTTTGAAAATCAAAATGTCAGAGGCGACCTTAAGCATAAATGGGGTCACATCACAAAAAGGATTACGAAGCTGTCTTCCGTGTTAATGAAAGCTACAGGCTAAATCAAAATGAAACAAGATTCTACAAATTGAATGAAGTAGATACTTGGAACCCCTCTTAATTTGTTAGGTGCTAAAATAGCGCTTTAAATTAGTTTAGCGAGCCATATTCACTGGGATTGTTATTATTGCTGGTGGTCCTTTCCCCAAAGCAATAGAAGTCAAGCATAGAGGAAAATTCTGGGAAAATATTTCGATGGGTCGTCTATTTATGATGGAATTGATTTTTGAACAAAGAAAATGTGATTATTCTCCAGACGGATGGAAAATTTTTAACATGGATTAAGCTGAATGTCGCGGCAATTCAATTTAACGGAAAAACACGAAAAATGGCCATGGAAGCATGGCAAACAGTGGATACGCTCTGAAAGTGCTAAGTCTAATGGACCTGGGTGAAATTATTTTCTGTAAACCATAATCTCTAGTATCAATTTGTCACACCATGAAGCAAAATAAATATAATGTATTCGACGACTTAGAGGCTAAATATGAGGCTGCATTAAGATATTTTATTATATTCGCAGGAGATTTAAATAATAAATACCAGTGATCTTGAAATGAAAAATATACTTTTTTATATATATACAAAAAATATACCAAACTTTAGTGCAGTTCGTCTTCATTTTGCAATAGCCGCCAATAACTTGTGCGATTCTGAAGTAGTCCCGAATGCCGGTGAATGCATTTCATAGATGGCTATTCCAAAAATGTACTGAACGGGAAAATAGAGCCTCCATCATGAAGCGAACCAGCAAACTTCGACTAAACGAGCGCGTTACTTGCCGATCCTTTGCAGGGAGGATTCAGCCGTTGCCGGTTCGTATTTCACGCTAAAAATAAGCCAACCGTCGACGAGTTTTTGGACTGCAGCATTTGAAAGAGAAGCCGGGCCAACATGCAACTAGCCACTCGTTTTATCACCAGGGTGTAAAGATGCTCTAATCCACGAAAGAAGAAAAAACATTTTTAGCTCAAAATAAATAATTGTGTGCAATTTTTTACAGCTTGGCTTCAAATTCCTTTTACAGCTTGGCTTCAAATTCCTTTTAGTGATGCACTCGCGAAACATTTCTACCTTGAAAAGTCTCAAATTCTAAGCCTTAACACATATTCCTTAAGTATCGCAAAAAATGCCAAAATGTTTTTGTAAATACCGAGTGCAAGTACTGAGATAAATGTTCAAACTACTCATAAATACTTAAATTTCATCATTAATTCAATGCTGTTCCAGAATCATCACGATCCTTGCCTGTCAAGGAATCAGTATTTTTGGCAAAACATACCATTTCTAACTTTCCTTGAAAATTACGAAGAGAAATTTTATAATTTTGTTAGGATTAAGCCCATAAAAAGTCTCTCATTTCTCCAAAGAGAAGCCTCTTAGCGGTAGAAAAAAACCACAAAAAGTTTTCCTCAATTTTTGCCTGTGCGGTCAACCTTATTCCTTGCCACGTGCAGGAGTATCTTGAAAATTCTCTCTTGAAGAAGAAAAAAGGTCAATAGAATTTTTCTTGCGTCCTGCAGTACCAGGCAATTAGGAAAAAATGTGCGTCACATCATTTTTAACAGCCTAGTATGGTTCATTTTTACCATCCAAGTCGTCCATTCCTTGAGGAAAAAATATAACAGGAAAATTGATAACGAGCGGAGAGAACGTGAAGAAGTTATAACGAGCACGGTTAATGACAGCCGGGAGGATTAAAACCAACAATCTCATTAGTCAGTACGCATAACCCTAATCGCACATAGGGACATACGAACTCCTATTGAATTTTCCTTCGTACGAATTGGAAAACTTTTAATGGATCGCTCGCTTAAAGCTCCTAGTATCCTTTGGCCTCCAAAATAAAGATTCGATCCAGAGCATAACCCGAGCTCTAAGGAAAAAAATATGAGCCATTTATTTCACATTAAGACGTCCAGGGAATGTGATAGTATCCGAGAAAACAGGCAGTAACCCATGCTCCATTGAGACACCCGGGAGTTATCTATGAAGTTGCAGCCGGAACAATATTCACTCAGACTCTACCGAGCATCTCAAGAGCTGCCGAATCGTCATTAACAGGATAATCTGACGGAGAACGCAGGGAAAGCTATCCGCCTTGCCCACCATCTTCCACGGCCACATAACACCAAAACGTAAACTTTCTATATAGGTATATTTTTCTCTCCTCAAGCTTCAGGCTGTATCATATTCATCCACTTTCCTTCCTTTAATCTCTTAAGCGCAGAATGGGCGAACTGCTAACGAGCCCCCCATAAAAGTAAAGCTACTCTCCTTCCGTACGTATCCCATTTTCCAAGCGTCTTTATTTCTCTTGGGGAGAATATGCGGCAATAACGATTAAGACACACCATGCATCACTATCCTGTTGCCCTCCTGTGAACTCAATAAACCTAATTCCCTCATTACAAATCTGAAATTTTTGTGGTTCACACATGTAGAGTATTTTTTTTAATTCCTGCCAAGGAAAAGTAGTTGAGACACTTCTGAGCGAGGAGACAGTCCTTGGTGAACTGTACAATATCCGAGACAGAAAGATAATTGAAAGGGACAAAACTGGTCATTCCCTTGTTTTCACTATCATGACATCTATAAGTACGCACGAAACAGAACAAAATTAGCTATTTACCAGGACAAATGTAGTTACACTGCTCTCAATTCTTTAAAAACCTCTATCAAGCATCTTTTCTATGCCCTTCACTGGGAATTTAATTACGCAACATTTAATCATTTAGAGGATTTAGAGGAATTAAACATGAAAATTACGTATTAAAACGAGCAGTCCGATCTCCAAAATAGTAATATCGACCTTATTTTTCAGATATAAGAAATGCAGCATTTTTATTCTATTTTATGCTATGATTTTACTTGGAATAAACCAAAATTTGCAAATCATTTCTTGAATAATTAGGTCCAGTCTTATAATGGCTGGTTAATGCTAACTACAAGATGACGCACGGAATGGTTTGATTTTTGGGCGTTGTTTTCATTTGGATTATGGCGTATCAATAGATTATTATTATCAATAGATAGATCGAGTTAAGTCCAAAACATGCGGCATCGACAAAGACTAAGTGATGCGACTACTATCGATCTGAGAGCTCGAGTAATCGGTGCCTAGGCATGATATTTTTTATACTTCTTTTCATTCAACAAATCTCAAGGCCAAGAACCCAAGACGTTTAGGTAGGTTTCGTTCACCTTGAACCTTAAATTTTACTTACAGAAACACAACTTGTGAGGCAGGTGCCCTAACATACACTCTTCAGCGAGCCCTTTCCGGATGCTCGCATGGCTCTAACCTAAGATGTAGATCTATTTCCTCCTTCCCCATTATGTGCCTTGATTTCACACCTGGTTGGCCGCACTTGAGACTGGCCCCACATGCACACATTTCTCTTCCTCTCCTTTCTCCCCGGCATCGCACCCTTAACATCTCGCCACACTCTCCTTGTTCCCCTCCATAACCTCCAGCATGACCACCCTTCGTCACCCTTGGCTTGCCGGCGAACCCTTGCAGAGAACATCCATCTGCATCTCTACTTCCTCCTCTCAATTACAACTCTCGCCGGGTGTAAGAAGAAATTGGAGGTTGATAAAGGAAGGGAGAGGAAAAGAGACGAAGAGAGTGTCTTTTGGTATTGTATTAGTAAGGTGGTAGGAGTGATTTTTGTTTATGTAAAGATTTACGTGAAACTTTGCTTACGTGTTCCCATCAGTGATATCAATAGATAAAATGGAAAAAAATTGTATGATACCAATTTGTATTTTTGGTAATTCAATGCCATTTTAGCACGTAGTCTGAGGGCACATGACATATATTTCACAGTAATGCGGTTATATACATATATATATTTTTTTTCTAAACGCGAAATAATACATTTATTATCATTATAATTGTAGCTCAAATATCAAGGTGTCACGCCGAGTCCAATATTCGAAAGCAACATATTTAAATATAATGCAGAATACCTTCTTTGCTTGGGATATTCTGCTCACAACAATTGCTTCTTCCATCACTGGCGATCCTACTTCTCAAATAACAAAATCGTCCTCTTGGGCAAGGAATTGCTATTCAACTTTCAAAGTGAATTATTATTCCTGATTTCTTCCACGAAGTATCGCCATGATTTTCTTTCAAAAAACCTTTAATTGCTATATTTTGTTATAATTTTGTCTATACATTTTCGTATTCTTGTCGGGTTATTTTCAACCAGAATTTCTGTGCCATCAGCAAATATTAGCATAATGATTTTTCTCTCTGTAAACTTGTATTCCAGTTTTCAATTTTTTCTTTATTTAATGTTATTACTTGTTTGAGTTAATGTGAAAATTGATGATCATGGGCGAAAACGCGCATCCTTGTCATTCTCCTTTCCTCTCTTCTGCGTCCTCTGCATTACCGCCACATTTCATCAATGCCATCTTCATGTAGTCTGTACACTACTGTGCTGTCCTTTAAATGACACTTCCCAGCTCGGTTAACGTATCGAAATCCTGCGACTATGGACAGTAGTTCGGTAATCCCGCAGTGCTGCGTTCGCTGGCCAGCACCCTTTCTTGAGGCCATACATCTATCTACATCTATCCACCGCCTCGTTCCCTCCGTCCTCTCATTACAACTCTTGCCGAGCGTTAAGAAGAAGTTGCGGAGGTTTAGGAAGGAAGCGGGTGGATGAGGGGGAGGAGGAGGGGAAGCAGAGGCGTGCTCTTCGACGCGTGCCCAGCACGCACCGACGCCGGAAGCCCAGGGCGGGCACGACGGGGGGTTGGGAGAGCAGGAGGCGGCGAGGACTAAGGCGGTGGTGGTGGTTTATACGGTTCGGCGAGAGAGAGATAGGAGGACGGACAACCTTCCTTTCACCCCCATTCGTTATTAAGGGGGAGTGCTGCTCAGGGGGAAGATATGAACACTAGGAGTTAAGGGGGAGGGAGGAGCATATAGAGGTTGGACGCTAATGTGGTGGCGTAGACGGAGAAGACTGCGCGGTAATGTAAATGGTAAAGCGTAACGATAAAGTGAGCATCCCAATGAACAAAGTGGTTAGCTTCAAACGCAAAATTAGTTGAGATATTTTGAACGAAATTTTTCTCTGGTCATAATAGAGACCATATTCGAAATATATTTCTAGATGTCAGCAGTTATAAGATAAATATAGTTATATATGTGCCTTTGAGAGCAAGAATGATATTCATCATAAAGACAAAAATGTCACTTTTTGGAATATGTGACAAAGTGAAAGAAAGAAATAATTAAACCCTAAGTGCTGCTTTCTAGCGGAAGAACACAGACTACTACAGAAGAACTAGACACACCACCCGCGTACAATACAATATACAATTGGAGGAATGCTTCTGCGCACCCAACTAAAATTTGGAAAAAACTGACTGACACCACTTTTGCTCAGCGGCTCATTTAATGAAGCAAACATTGATCTATATTAATGAACTTCTCCATAAATAACTAAATACACATAAATAAATAAGAGCTCTAAGTAATTTTCACCAATAAATGTTTTATGCTACCGGTTTCGATGTTTTACAACACCGTCAAGCCCTTATTTCGACTTTTTTACATAATTGCCAACCCCGTTTTCAAGCTTGGTTATACTTTAAAACATCAACACTGGTCGCATAAAACATTTATCAGTGGAAAACTGCAAAGAGTTCTTATTTCTTCATGAACGAGTTTCACCGCATCAGTACTGAGACAATATGATTAATAAAAAGACGTATTTAAGGTGGTTCAACCCTCAATGTACGTGTAATGTACGTTTTTAACTAACGCTATGATCAAAAGTACTTCTTCCATACTACTTTTGGAATAACTCATTTTTGAAAGTGGAGATTTTAACATGGGCTCGTATGGAGATAGCTCAGATTACATCAGAAACACGACACTTTCAACGAGAAATCATTCATAAACTTTTAATGAAAACTGCTTCTAAGAAGAGAAATTTCTCGGGAATTAGAATAAAAATAAAGTATATGAATCTAAACATCTTAATTTTTAGCTATAAGCAAATTACAGCCGTAATTTAAGTCAAAATTGTGGTAATACCATACAAATGGCGCTGCAGTCGGCTCCTATGGCAGGAAAAAAGTGTTCATTATAATTATATTCGTAATTTTGAGGATACCGGGACTAGCCACAGTAGTTTCCTTTACGGAGTCACCCGAATGGGCACATAAGTGCGATATTCCACAGAGGAAAAATCATTCCCCTTGATCGGGATCTTCCCGGTCAAGGCGAATGTTTTTTCCTCTGTGGAATATCGCACTAATATATTCGTGGTACAACCTCCGCACCTTGTACCACAATTTTGGTCATTGGCATCATTAGAAATATCTTGATTTTGATAAAAATTTGATATAATATGATCTTTTTCTTTATAACGATACTAAATTCATTGAAATTTATCCGTGGTGATATCTAACTAAAACTGTTAAATGTTCCAAGGAGGATTCTGTATAGGTATCAACACCTTTAGCCCATTTTCATCAAAGTCGCCGTTAAACATCCTAAAATCCATTTTCATGACAACGTATTGTTTCAAAAACGTCCAAGTTCCTGAGCGCTTGTTAAAACAATATATTGGATCTGTCACTGCTATCAAGTTGGCCAATGAGAGCGGAAAATCGCTAAAAACGAACGTAATCAGTTGAACTGAATCTGAACTGAAAAAAACTGAGCGAAGAGAATATAAACCGCTGTCAAGACGGCAAACAATATTTCTCTGCCTTAATGACAAAATTGCTCGGATACACCGGGTAGATCCTTAATAAAATAATAGCTCTGTTTCAAAGATTGACGAATCACTAATCTGAGCAACAAATCCGGCCATTTCCATATGGCCATGCTTATTCGCTTATATGCTGGAAGCTCCTGCATAAAAATTTAAGCTATTTAAATTTTAATGGCTAAGGTTTCACGAAGCACGTTCATACCCTCAATTTTTGAAAATTTAATCTTTTTGGCAATATTACCAAACTGAGCATACAAAGGCGCCTATCTTCGTCACTAGCATACTCTAACACAAAATTGTTAAATAAACATAAGTACACTTGAAAATACTTTAACGATTGAAGGTTAGAAGAGAATTAATACCAACGTCAAATTTGGATTTATCACGAGAATTATTGATTATAATGCTCTAAAATTATTTTATCGAAATTTTTACCATCTCCTATCGAGCTTTGAGACGAACCCGAAATGAGTGACTCTTTTTATGATATCCCAATGAAATCACACCATTGTATATTGCAAGATATTGGTCCATTTGCATTGGGACTGGAGCCGAGGATCCTTGACCTTTAAGGCCAATAACTAGCTAATAACTAAATAACGCATTTATGACCACGAATAACGTCGACCCTTATTCCTGCGAGATGTCTCAACAGTTTATACGGTCCTAGTATTATCAAATGCATCATTTCTGATTGCTTTATTATCCATCCAGGGGCACATTCAAGGGATTACTGCGGAAGACTCCGTCTTACCCCTCCCCGAGAAACTTTCAGGGCCGCAAAAAGTCTGACTTTTGAGTTCGGATACCTTCCGGATCAATAGGGCTTAGCGGAATATCACGTATTGCCAGCCTATACCTTAATATGCTGCTATGAAACCCTTCAAGTTAAGCTATGTCCCAAAAAAGAAGTACCGGCGAGCATATTTCATTCGTCAATAGGCGAATTTTTACAATAATTAACAGGGGTATTTTCTAATAACCTATTCCAATTTTCTAACCCCGTGAACTTTCCCTCGGGTTTTGAAGCAATAAAGAGTAACATATTCTTACGAAAGACGCGTACACATGTTCGAACGTTCATCTTTATCTTTAAATCCTCTCCGTTCTTTCCCAGACAATCAAAGTCGAGATTGAGATACTACACAATGTGGAGCAAAAATCCCAGCCTTACACTTTGCTTTCTTAACCGTAGCAAAAGGTATCTTGACAAGTTACATTCTTACACTGGGTTAGATATAGCACTAAGCTCAAGGACTTACTCCTAAAGTTTTGATCATAAGCCTCGGAATTAGGAAAATAGATAAGTAGGTATGCAATACAGCGAAGTTGAGAAAACTTCAAGGAATCCTCTGTTACGAGAGTAACTGTAATAGCATTTTTTTTTATTTTTCTTTTATTTATATTCAAAAGTAAAAAAATACATTGAAGCGAAAAAGAAGAAAAAGAAGCAAATATTTTGTGTTAATTGTTTTAACTAGACAACTTCATGAAAACACTTTGAATTAAAAGGATTTTTTTAATCTCCCACTTATAATTTGAATCAGGAACGATAGATAAAGCCAACTACTATTATGATATGAGAAACTGCGTGTCACCGGAGAGGAATTATGAGCATTTTTTAAATTGGTGGCACTTCAGTTTGTTAAATTCGCATTAAGATTCTTTTCTCATCTTGTAGTTTGATCGGAGACGAATTAAAGTATAGACAGATTAGTGTAGGTACGACAGGTACAACTCAATTTTTACAAGGTTAGCAGTACAGTGAAGGCTACAGAAATTAATTAAAGATCAAACATCGCGATTGTTACGCATGAAATCCCTCTAATCTTACTAATAACTCGTTTTTGAGTCACATGAATCCATATCAATAAGAATTAGGAATAGGTCATATCTACACCCAATAACCGTGATAACCTAAAAAAAAGTACAGGGCATAGGGTGATATCACAATAGGCGTTCAATAATCGTTCTAGTTTTAGTTTTAAGCCTCTCGTCGGTCACCTGACCACTCAGTATGGGCAAAGAATCTGTCATAAGAAAATGCTAGTCTGAGCTAGGAAGATGTTAGGTAATGAAACATGCCCACTCATAGCACATAGGGTTTGGGTTATAAATACTTATTGATAGGGGATAAGCGTGCAGAAAGTGAGAAAACAAATTATGCGATACAATGATTAATATGAAGTATTCATAACAATAATAAGAAATGGTTGATCACAATTTACTTGTCTATTCTGCGAAGGGAAAGTTTAACTTTTATGGACGACATCAATCGCAGGTATTATTGTAGCTCACTATTCACGGAAAAAATATTTAAAATATCCCCGCTCGGCGCTATATTTCCTTTATTTAGTACTTGTGATCAGAACATGACGGAGTTGTTTTATATGCCTAATGAATAATAATATGGTCTGATTCGAACTCACGTAAAAGATCCAAGCAATTTTAAACTCCTCGGTGTGAAAGAGATTTCAACCATTATTAACTCAAAAAATAAGTCACTATTTATCACAAAATCATTCCACAAACCTAGGGTAGGGCACCAGGATAGTTATACGATGTCCTTAAAAAATTCCTTTGACAATGTATATGCAATGATTCATCTTTATACTTCTTCTCTTCACCCCTTAATCGCACTTTCTTCTTCCCCTCCCCCCCTACCAACGGAGTAATTACGTCGCAAATTCGAACGCAACTATCTGCCAGTACCGCGTCTTGCAACTTGGGCTGGGCTGGAAAAATGCGGGTTGTCACGGTGACTGAGTAGGCTCAGGAGAACATGATAGGGTGAAGTGTGTACTCTGAAGGGTGAAAGAAAGGGAGCAAAATGTTTTCCTACATCCAGAAAGTCTCCAACCAACTTACTGGCATCGTGCTAAAAATCCTAGGAGAAAAGGAAAAAAAGGCAAAAGAAGTTTTACGCACAGGTCTTACACCCATAAATGGTCCTGCAGGCCGTCGCAAAGAAGTGTGACGGAGAGTTTTTGGGTCGCCGATGAAAAAAGGTAGAGGTAGCGAGAACAGAACTGTATAATGAAAGATCAATAAAAGTGATGCGTTAAGATATAAATAACGGAGCGGTTCACATCCTGAGGAATTTATGATTTATGGCTTTCGGCGATATTTCGTGTAACAGTTTCAACATTATATACACCAAGACGATGAATTCGCAATGAAAAAAACATCTGAGTTGACCGCGATTCGGACCAGGATCTTTCAATTTCCGGTCAGGTGTATCAGTCTGTTACATTACCAATCCATCAAAATTCAAAGAGAATTTCGACGGGGGTTTATGCGAACAAGGTGTTCTCGTCTCAAGTCCACAGACCTACGCGTGACAGCTTACCACTTCATTTTTTCAATGCGATAATGGGTAAAGGTTTCAACTTTGCTGAAATAATATGTTTTCTGACCCGTCCATAGTTTATTTGAAGCGTAAAGGCTCACAATACGTGTTCCAACGATTTACCTAATTTTCAAGGATGGGGCATATACTTGATGATTTTGGGGTGATTGAATATCGGATCACAAGAATGATGATATATATTTAGGAATAATTGGATTATAGTGAAGGTGCCTCATTAAAATTCGCTCTACACCAGGACAATCTAGAGTAAGTGGGGTGCCGGAGGCACGTACAAAAATGACAGTTTGACACCACAACTGAGGGATCCGGCCGAAGAAACACAATACAAACATACGTTTTTCAATTAAGGTGGGACTATACTTCCAAGCCGCCTCAATTTAACGGTCGCCGCCTGTGGTTGCCTACTGGGGTGGTAGAAGCCCAATGGGAAAATGTGAAGGCGGCGCTGACAACAATGGAGTGGGGAACGATTATCCTTGGGTTGGGATGGAAAAGGTATACTCCGTTGTCAATGCAGGCTTGAACGCTTAACATTGCTATAGCCGTA
Source organism: Pyrrhosoma nymphula (assembly GCA_963573305.1). NCBI lineage: Eukaryota > Metazoa > Arthropoda > Insecta > Odonata > Coenagrionidae > Pyrrhosoma > Pyrrhosoma nymphula. The sequence goes on along the minus strand of OY754329.1, from coordinate 138,545,911 downwards.
ATACGAAAACAGCATCAATGGTTATTAATTTTTTGCATATATAAAAGATGATTCTTTGATTTAAGTGGGCTGAAAATCCTCACTTCGGAATCTAGCCTTCCCAACATGCCCCGGAATATTTCCAAAAAAATATCGTAAAAACCAAAGTTTTGCTATTTTTTATAAAATAACACAACCACTTCATAATAAAGTTTCAACAAATGACTCTTCATCTACAGAAGACAAAAATTGCAAGTATTCAGCGGTCACAGCAAAACCGTTACTGGTTAGAGGGAAACGTCTGAAACAAGCTTCTTAGCCCCGGTATAGAGCCACCTTAATAGTTAAATATTAAAAATGCAGATATCCATCACTTATTATCAGCTATTTCTTTGAATCAAGGACCGTTATGTAGAGATAAATGAGTGCTATATTTTTCCTAGCCCACGAATCGCGTGCGACATGATAAACAGTCCTCATCACTCAAAAGGTTCGACTCCTTACAATAGATTCTTCTTGCGCTAGCCAGAAAAAAGTTTTAAGAGGAACGACAACGAAATATTGCATGGCTTTTACCTCATTTCGCAAGAGTCTTAAACAGGAATTTATTTGCATGCCTTAGAAATGCATTCAGATGAAAAATTACACCTCCAATGATTTCCACTGTGAAGCATAAAGAAAGCGGGCTAAAAACAGTATTAGACAAAGGTGTTCCTAAAGAAAACGGTTTACGAGCATTCTTTTCTATTAAACCACAGTAAATACTCATCCTACGCATGCAGCAATAGGCAGGAGTAAGAAACCATAAGAGGCGATGGAATGCTTTCCATATCCCCTTGGAGCAACGTTCTATGATTTTTTTACGAGGATGAGTGGTTGAGAAATGCCGGGAATAAAAGTATAGAACTACTATTCCAATGTGGAATATTTTTTAAGACAAAGAGTGGGAGACGAAGGAAAAAGAGGGAAGTCTTCCGCCAACGTATGCACTATGCATGAACATAATGCGGTCGTAGGTTCTTCACCATACGGGCGATTCCCAGGAGGGAGACCGCCGCCATAAAACTGCGTCAAAACTTCTGCCTTCGCGTCGCAAGAAAAACCCCCAGGGAGATTTAAGAAGCCGCAAACGGGCTGGGGTTTCAACGGATACATATTCATCGCGTGGGCACCATGAAAAACAGCCCCAGTCGTATTAAATACAGTGGCTGAACGTAGGCGTGGATGTTTGGGGCAAGAGTTTAAGGGCCATAGACGGATATTTACAACTGAGTTCATCAAAAAAAGAATTAAAATTTACATCACATCAGGCCAATTCCGAAGTTGTAGATATGAATTGCAAACTTCTGCGATCCCGGAATCAAAAAGCGATAAATTAATGAAAACTAAAAGAAAAACTGGCGAATGTAATCAGCGAAAAAAAGGAATTAGATTTTTTTCTCTCAGTGTTCACGAAGATTTCAAGTTAAAATCCATGAATCTGGGAGAAAAACGGCCTTACATGCTTGAAAAGTGAACACACAAAACCGTTTCCGGATTAACTTGGTAGATATTTTTGTTATTCATGCTGTTAGTTCAGAAACACGTTACATTTTAACAGGATTCTAATACATTGAAGTAGTTCCAGATGTGACCTTGGAAAGAGATGGAGAAAGTTTGATGGATAGAGAGGAATGAAGAAAAATGAGAGCTGTTTTGCTTGGGGAAAAAGAAGAGGAAAAAAGCGAGATTGGAATTAGTTATTTTAGGATTGGACTGTCAACGCCAATACTGAGTGTTTGAGTAAATGTTGTGCGTGGAGACAGGAAGAGAAGTAAAAGAACGGAGATTTTGGATGAAATTAAGAGAGAAATGAAGTGCAATCAACTGAACGGGAACGGATACAGAGGTACTATATGTAGGAAGAGGAGAGTTGAAAATATCCCTGAAAAACTGCTCTCACTGGTCGTCATCATAATTTGATATTCTATCGATTGATTGGTTGATTTGTGGACATCTTTTTTTAGCAACTTTTAGTTAAGGGATTAGCTTTATTGTTCCATCCAGGTTATTTTCGACTTATCATCTCCCTCTTCTTATATATTCCAAAATTCCCTTCCTTTCTCTTCAGTATTTACCCTAAAAACTGCCTCCATCACCCTTTTCAGCATGCCCTCTCCTCTCCGTACGTCTTTCATTCACTTTTACTGCCATCTCTACATCTTCGTCGCTAATGTCCTATTCTTCCCCGCCATATGTCCTCGTCAGTCTTCCCCGCCACCCATTTCCCCCTATTCGTTCTCTACACTCCAATATTAGAAGCCTGCAAGGCATATTCACCTTTAGAGGAGACCATATTTCCGAATCACACAGCACCACACTATATTAAAATTTTTATCAGCTTCAAAAAAGAAATTTGAAATAAATAATTAGCGTAAATAATCTTTGATACATAGAATCTTTGAAAACCTTTCTTTGTTTCCTCCATTCTATATTTAGCACATTCTCGTTTGTATTCATCACCAGACATTACCATGTCCGTACAACCATTACCTGTTGTTGGAAACAAACTGAAAATTGGTGTTGTCCGTCCCGGCCGGTCGATATAGGTCCTGATGGTTGCTTTTCTCTCTCATGTTGCCCTTACTAGGGTCACTCCAATGCCCTTTACGCAATTCCTTCTCGAACCTGTTCCCGTCTTCCCGAGCATTTTTTTTCCAAATTGACCTTCAGAATCCCATCCCCTTCATTACTTGTCCCATACAACTACTCAGCTTCCATTTACTTTTTAAAAATAAATACCTCAAATAAAATCTTCTCCCATCTCCTTTATTTCTCGTTTCATCCTTCTACTGAGCCTCCTCATAATTTCAATATATAAATAAACAAATGACGAGTAACATTTCTTTCATTCTCATTTTTCATTTTCTTTCACCGTCAAGTTATTTCCTTTCGCACATTAATTACCCTTTTCAGCATCACGCAAAGGAGAATTTACGACGTTTTCCTCATGGCACGCCCACCAGCCTCCTCCTCTCTGTCTCCATGAAGACGAGCGCGTTTGAGTTCACGCCTCGACGGGCGGCCGAGGGGCGAAGGCCTCTGCCGTCTTCGTCTCACAGCGTCGTCGTCATCTTTGCGAAGAAAGGCGCAAAGAAAGGCCTCATCCTCATTTTATGTATGTATATATGTAGTATGTAAGTATACGTCGCCTTTCCCTCTCCTCGACGACGGGAGCGTCGAGATGGAAACATTCGCCGATGCGAGCGAGTGGAACGGCGACAATGGCAAGAGAAAGGAAGAGGAGTAATTAAAGGGGAGAGAAAAAAAGAAGAAATAAGAGGGGGAGATAAATAGAGTGGAATGGGGGAAGGGGTAGAGAGAGGAAGGAAGTGTGCAGAGGGGCTTGGGGAGCGTACGGAGAGGGAGGTAAAGGAGGGAGGGCCTCCTTACCTCCGCGTACCCTTCTTCCGGTCCTCCCGAGGAGTTCTTACATTAAGGGCGCCGGGGAAAGAGAGAGCCTAAGCGTTTGCAACTTGGAAGACGAACAGACCTACTTCCAGAGGCACTTCTAAAACGCTAGCCCCCAGGGATATATTTAATCAAATTGCAACATTAAAATGCCATTTTCACGCCACGCATTCAATATATCTACCACGGTTTCTAATTGACGCTTTTACTATAAAGTGGACCGATTTTAACGTTTTTGATAAGTCCCGATTGCCTAAGACCATATGTAATTAAAACATGTACAGAGCAGAGAAATGTTTTCCTCTAAAAAGAGAATCCTTGACGTGTCTGAAAGAGACGAGAATTGAAATGAAGCATTTACATCCTTAAAACAAATCTTGCCCGTCGTGACACCAACATATTAAAAATAATGACATCTATTGGAAATATATTATACATTTCACCTCAGTGTTTCAGTCTTCAGGATTTAATTCTATTTCGTCAGAAAAGGGCATTTTTATTTTTGCTAAATTTGGAATGAATAAATTAAAACAGCAAGAGATATCTTTTTCGTCATGAAGGGGTGGGAAATTTGAATAAAGTTAAAATGTATCCATCCTAGTACGGTACATCCTAGTGAATTGGCACGACGTAGTCTTACTCCGGATCGAAAATGTTTAATTTCAAGACGATTGAATTTTTCAAATATTCTCACGGGATTGCAAATGACTCACGGAATCGGAGTATTTGCTGAATAAGAAATCCAGGATGATGCTTATGGTACTTCATAGTCTAAAGAGAGCTAACACTAGACACACGTAAGAGTTCATTCTCCGTAAGGAGGAAAGCATTTTAGACTTTTTTTGCGTATATTTTGAGCTAAAAGGACATCATATAATTCGCCCACTAATGTAGAAGCTGAAGAACATAGAAAATCCCAGAACAGGCCCACTTGAACATTGGTGCCATTTTTTAGGGCATTGGTGACGATAGATCCATAGTTAACGGAGGTAGTTATAGTTTTTTTTAGAAAACGGCTGATTGTGATGGCTAACAGCATCCCAGTTATTATCAAATTCGGCATATATACACATTTTTCGTGTTTGCTCTTATTTTAACATATATATCGAATAAGAATTAATCTTATTGATCCGATAAATACCTTGTAAAAAACACAAATGATCACACGTTCATAAGCCCTAAAGCCAAGCAACAACCACAATATTAGGCATACTTCGTAAGTATCCACAAGAAAATACTTTGTTATCACTTGCGCGACATCGAGGTCAAAGAATCGTTTAAAACGTAATTGTTTAGCATATTTTGCCCTAGGTCACTTCCTTGGATATCAACCTGGAAGAGAATTAGAGGGAGATGCATGGGCAGAAAATGAAAACAAGGAATTGTATATCATCGTGTGGGTGGGTCGTTTTGGAAATTTGCGGAAAAACGGAGGCCAGTTAACGGAGGCCTTGAAAGAATGGGTTGGGAAGGAAAGCAGTCGAGGTGTGAGGGTGTGGGTTTTCGTGATGAAATATGATATTTTTAAATTTCATCACGTAATTTGGAATTATCGCGTAAGAGAATATGGTTGTCTCATACCCGTCGTCGAGCAAAATAGGGAGGAAAAATTTCGGCGAAAATGGGAGCCGCTTTTATGTCCAGCAACATTACTTGCTTTATGGACCATGTTTACTGAGTTCTTCAACCCTTTCCTAATTACAAACTCCTTCCCATTTCAAATTTACCCTATTTCATAAAAATTTTATAGCAAACGGAACCACGCGTGCTTGGAGGCGGGCGTTGCCCTGATCAAGCTAAGGAGGAGATAAAAAGAAAAATATTTTTTTCATTCTAAGGAATGATGAGTAAGCTCCTGAATGCTTAATTAAGCTCCATCACTTGCAAACGCTGGATAAATGTTTTTAAGACGCTATACAAAGTACTAACCGGAAAGTTAACTAAACCAAAGAGTTAGAATCCGAGCTTTTATGTCATCCATGCTATTTATCTAGAGAGGGTGGATTTCAGTTGACGCTAAGACCCTGATTAACATTAAATGCAATATGACTTATTCCTACGTTAACTTGATTTTAAATGAGAGTTCGGTTTCGTTTTTTACATTAGAGATCCGTCTAGCTGGCGTGAACGTTATCGATGGGAGAAAGGTTTAGCTTTGGCTTTCATTCCGAGAAAATATTTAACCAATTTAATTCTAATGCATCCAGGGTGAAAATTCAGGAAGTAGATACTTCGACGCCAAAAGAGTGGGGATTTTTAAAATTTAAAATCGCAGTTACTCCAACTCTGAGTCGCAGGTACTCCTAGCACATACGCAAAAAAAGCAAGAATTTATTCATCAATGTGAGAAATAAGAATGATTCGATAAAAAATCCGACATCGGCGGATTTTCGTTCGAATTCCAGTCCGGGAGGATAATTTTCTCGCCTTGAATATCCAACATTCGTATTCTCTTCAGCTGCTGAGTCAAAAGTCCTGGATATTTCCGAAGTGGTTTGAATTCGCCCTAGGCATACACATCCATGTATTTAAAAAATGGCTTTAATTTTTAAAAAGGACGCTGTAGAGACTAAATAGGTGATATCACTCTAATCAGTATGAAGAGACATAAGTTCGCAAACCAGTCCAGTCGAGTACTTTTTACATGTGAATTTCTATCATTCGCTCCTTCTCAGTTCAGTTCAGTTTAGAAAAATTATATTACTATTGTATATGCACACTAATTTTCAATAGGTACCATTTTTGCATGCTATATATGCAACAATAGTCCTTGCTTTAAGATAAGCCCCTCTTCAGGGTCTGTCAAGATACATGTAAATTGTAACTTTTGTTTTACGGATAGCGTGTTACAGATTTAGGTGACTTCGCTTATTGTTAGACTATAAAATGTTTTTAGAGCATCTCGCATTTATGCTATTTTCTGGCCACTCCCAGTAAATCACTGCTTTTGCACATCTCGCTCCTACATAACAAAATAGCATTTGGCTGAATGACCATCACCATATTCAGTATGAAATAATGACGGATGCACACTCGGAGAAAATGAGATAGTTAGACCAGCTACCTAACAGAGAAGAAGAGCAAGGAAGTTTGAGGTGGAAGATGAAGAATGGAAAAGCAGTCTCGAGGCATTTTGCGACGGACGCCACTCGCCCTCTGATATCACTCTCGCGAAAGTATGAAAGATGACGATGAGGTGCGACGGCTTCCGAGGCGCCCTTAATTGGCGTTGACGAATACAGAGGAAGGGGAAGAGAGGCGAAGCGGAAGGAACACCACCATCAAAGGCAGGACAGATGAGAAGCTGTGGGCGTGGTAACTGGTCTTGGGCGATTCAATGCAAACTAAAAGCTCGCGGCTAGACGTTTTCCACTCTCACGATTTTTTTCCACAAAGAAAGATGATTACACGAACCAACGTTTTGCAAAATATTATACCTTACTATAATTATAATAAAAATTACATTATAAGTATAATATACATTACACATATAAACACACATAATTATAAGTATTATAATTTAACTATATTATATCATTTTCCCTCGTTTTGGACGAGTTTGAGTATTACATAGTAAACGGGCTACGTCAAGTTCATTCATGATATTTTTTTATCGTAGATATCATATATTTTAATGAGAGGAACCGGCGTGCAATACGACGGGCGCCCTAAATGATTTACTTTTGTATTTTAGGCAGTTTATGTTCCAGGTTTAACTTTTTCAATTGAGTTGTTTATGTAGATAGAACTGTTCCTGTGACTGAAAATCTATTGGACATATGAAAAGCCTATCGCCTGAATCCATTATCCACGTGCCTTTGACGTCTGCAGCAAGTTCTAAATATTTATTTTATTTCGTTTAATAGGTATTTCAGAAATTGCAATTAAATGGTTCCTTTAGCTCTCTAAAGGTAGTTTGGCACCGCTGTTTGCCTATCAACATCATGTCTGATCAATTTATAACATAATAGAATATACATATATGCTTACATGCATACCATCACGCCATTTCCGTTCGGAGTAGGCAAAGCCAAAAAAATTAGTTATTGCCGTTAGCCTTAGAAAACTGGCTTCCTTTTCATAATCTCCTCCATAATACTCTAACTTTACAGACCACTTTCGCTTTTCTTACATTCGTGCACTGCTTCATTCACGCTCTCCTATTTCTCTCTAATTCTCTTCCACTACACTTAACCATGACTTTCGCGGTATACTCTTCCTCGCACACCATTCACTCTACTATAATATATCTATTTCGTTATAAACTTATATGAATTAACTATTTATATTATATATATAATTATCATTTTGATACTAATATTAATTGAGGCCAAAGAGAGAGGGCTTCAATATCAGAAAATCGCGCGAATTGTCGCGCCTCAGGTTCAAACTGTGACTCCAATAATTGCCGATCTGATTTAGAAAATAATGATATTTTCGTGATTAGGAGCAAACGATGCGGTCTAACATTTTGTACTTACTCTATAGATTAAAGCACTTTATCTAGAACACTTATTTATTGATGTTAAGAGCTAATATTTTGTAAATCATCCATTCATAACATATTCTTCTTATGTGCCAATAAATCAGAATCGATTATGGTCGAGCCACGGCCCAATGTTGCCAAGCTAGCGACATTGACGCATGACCTAGAGTAGGAGTGAGCAACCTTCAAGAGAGTGCGTGCCAAAATCGGCAACATCTCTGACACAAAACATTTCCCGGTCCCAGTCAAATGTTTTTAGAAAAAAAAATATTTGATATCTTGATATTTGATTTGTTAGTGTTTTTGTAAATCATGTGAAACAGAACGAATGAAAATAATTACAAGGTTTTACGAAAAATTGTTGTCAGGATTTTTTTATTAGCATCGTAATTATCATATTAACACAGAAAGTTAAAAACTAACTGCTATTTTTTCAACGGAGTAGTCATTATTTTTTCTCAGTTTTACATTTGTACGGCTAAACACAGCATACGGTATCTACAGATAATATTTTTCTGATTTTAAATCACTTATAAGCGATGCATAATAAGGAAAATAATTTATTTAAAAATGGGAAATATTAGGATAGCCATCTGTCCGCTCCCAGTGCGCGCAGCCGCTTTTTATAGTCTAATGAGAAATTGACTGTTTTTTACATGCTTTATTCGAAGTAGGCTGGCTTGCACACGCCGCACCGGGACCGTCCCAGCCGCGAAAAGGTGTCCCCTAAAATTTGAAAATAAGTTTGGCTGATGGCTTGTTTCGAGTACCAGAAACAATTTATCGGCGTGCCACGTTTGGCACGAGTGCCTAGGGTTGCCGACCCCCGAGACTTTTACGAGTCTTTGGTGGTAAAATAGCTCCTAGCGTCTTATCTAACTACTTTTCAGGAAAAATGTTTATTTCACGAAAAAATTAGAGACGTAAGCCTTTTATGCATAAAAAGTAACTGCACAACAATATCGTTACTTTCAACTTAATACTGATTTTTTAGATCGTCTGTTGAGGCCTTGCAACTTAGACACAACGAAAGGATCCCCCGTTTTTGGTCATACTTGTAATACAGCGAGATGAAGTGGGAGTAGAAATCCCTTTTTTTAATATTTTGAGCCAATTTTCAAATTTTGGACCTTTCCAAAATGCTATAAATTTTAAAATGATTCGTAAAAATACCTGTAAATGTGTGTTATTATATGTTGGGGAAAGCTAAACAAAAAAGTATTATAAAATAGTTAAATAAACCAATAAAATACGAATATCAGTATACCTCACAAAAAAATCACGGAAAAAATGTCTAGCACGAACGCTTTACTAATGCTTTCTGCTGGTGAGTTCAAGATAAAGTGAAGTTCATAATGCGTAAAAAATGAATTTAAATCATTTTCATCTAGCGAAAAAGTTAGTGACTTCTCTCATTTTTCATCTAGCAACATAATAGCAAATTTTTACTTGAATTTAGCGGCCGAATCCGATTTGTTGGCAACTTGGCCGTGCACGAGTTTCCGTGCAATCGCCTTCCTGTAACAACTGTTATCGCGTTCTAGCGGTGTGGCGACATTTCTAAGGAAAGTAACTATTCTAGAGGAGGATAGGAGGGGGAGGGATCGTTAAAAGCACAGAGGCCAATGAGGGTGAGGGATATCGTTTTCCGATATAATTCATGTATTCAGACAGCGCCCATCGAGATGGTGCATTCTTTCGCCCTTGTATTTTTTCCTACTCACTCCTTACCCGTCGGGGTTGGTTGAAGCCGGGAGAAAACATAGAGATAAAACAGCCACCGGAATGGAAATTGAGGACGAAATCAAGTTTAAAACTTCTCCGTATTCTTCCTTTTTATTTTTTTAAACGCCAAAAATGTTTACCTCCCGGAAAAGGTAGAGAGATCTAAGCTAATTTGAGAGAAAAGCTTAGCTCACTTTGGAGTAAAAGGGGAATGAGAAGCCAATTGCACGTTTGTGCAGTTTTTTAAATTCCCAAACTTACGGATGCGTTAACTTCTCAAGTCACTTGTACCAGTGTGGAAATTAAGTTATTCTTCAATGGTAATTTACCGCGCAGCTCACATTAATCAATCATCTCTGAAGTCGTATAAACTCCCTAGCTAAAATAACTCGAGCAGAAGAGTCAACGACGCATCGCTGGAGAGAATTTCCAACTTTTAGGCGAAGACTTAACAGCTGTTAACGGGAAAATGTACCCATTCAAAACTATAGCACAGATGACAGAGGAAATTAACATGCAACGTAAGTTCGTCTGGTTTGGGTCGCCTGGTAACATTATAGCGACCAAATTCTGACCCTTTTTACTTTAAAAGCATAGCGTAATCATTTGCAGAAGGTTACCGTTTAAAGTCAGCTTGCATGGATATTAATGTACTTCTACCTGGTGTTCTAAAGCTACATATACCTGTTTCTAAAATTTCCTTTTTACTGTCGACAAACTATTTCTAAGTTATTTACCGGTTAAGGAACGTTTATATGGAAGAGAGTCGTTAGAGGAAGTTGTTATAAGAGGTAGAGATATTTACATGCACAGGGTCCTATCAACCAATCATATTTTTTCTTCATCACAGCGTAAGTCTTGTACCTCTTTTTATCCCGTCCATAACACCTATTCTCTTTCTTCACCTTTCTCGCTTACCCAAATCCAATCCTCTACCACAGACTGAAGCAACCCTCCGCCACTCATCACCTCTTCCAACCAGGGCGCGTGGATGCAATCCAGATAACTCTTCTTACCGCACACCCTTCAGCATTGGTGGTCCTGCCATTTTAGATGCCACATTACCTTTCTAGCGGCTCCCTGATTGGTTCTTTTTTCCAATTGCCTAAGTGGAATTACAGAAAAACTATAGCACCCTCGCAAAAACGCCTTGGATAGTTTCGTCCATTTTGGATGTCGATCTATCCATAGTGTACAGTGGCCGCATAAAGTCTGGCGACATCGACAACAGCGCCGAATATGCGGAACTGCGATTTTGTGTGGCTCCACTGATTCAAAAGTGAGGGGCGGGGAGGGGAGATAGAGAGGGTAGGGGGAGGGACTTATGTCGTCCCATCGAACTCAAGGACTAGATTTTTTCCCGTAAGGAGTGTAAACAGGAGTGATCGAAAGATTTGGAAATGGCCGTAGAAATCTCAGTGCATCCATTCGACGCATTGCTGATAGTCAGGAATTTGATGAGCGTAAGCCAGTTGAAGGAACACAAGAGTGCTGGTATGCACCGACCTGCGAACCACTGCGAACAGGGAAACTTCTCTCGCAGACAGAGAAGTAATGGTTTAACTAATGGGATTTGGGAGTCCATAGGAGCGTGGTATGGCGATGGGTAAAACGCGCTCGAGAGTGTGCTGCAGATGGACTGAACAGTAGGACACGGACCGGGAGACCTCGGTGCAGGACTAGAGAAGGAGACGAGGTGATGGTTAATCACATGAGTAATAATCCTCTAGCAAGTGGTGGGCTATCAGCAGCAGGAAGATCTATGGAAATACAGTGTAGATACACGACTCTTATAAATAATATGGTTGAGCGTGTAATATTTCATCATCGCGCAGCTCGTAAGCCTGCCACAAGCGAATAAGATAAGGAAATACGGTTGCAATTTGCAAGGAATTATTTTTAAATTAGAATGACCTTTTGGGATCTCGCTATTTTTTGTGATGAGAAGGTATTCACCAGCATCAATGAAGGGAGAATGACATTGTGGGGTCCTCCTCGATCCAGTTAAATAAACGTCATCGATACTTTTAAGAATACTATTGACAAATATTTATCATAACGTTTGCAAATTTGCGTTCATTCATTGATGGTGCCATACTAATAGTGCTTTGATTATTAACTTTTGCTCGTATTTCCCGCTAATCGTACGGAGCCTTCAACTTCTAAACTAAGGGTAAGAATTTAAAGGCACAATAAAATTAAGGGTTTAAATTCCATGCTTTAAATTATCTCAAAATAGGGAGTTGAGATTTATTTGTGGAGATTTCATATATGTAATTAAATCAGACATCTTCATGGCAACCCTATTAGGATTAGTTCATTTCGTAATTTAGTGCAAAAAAAAAACTAAATGTTTTGCAGGCTTGCTCCGCTATACTTACTAAAATCTACAAAATTCGAGCGTATGTCTATTAGTTTTTGGGGTGCATTATCAACAGCCCTGGTCCTCTGGTGAGGACACCACCAAGGATGACAGCTATTTTGTCTGCAGAGGTTTTAGAGACCATCTGGTTCCCTACTGCAAGGATGTTGTGCCTGAGAGAGAGGGTGTAATCCTCATTCAGGACAATTGACCTGTCCACACCACTCGCGTTGTGAAGCAATTTTTCAATCGGCACCTGGAGATCGATGTCCTCCCTTGGCCACCAAGATCACCAGATTTAAATCCAATTGAAAATCTGGGCATCATGGTTCCAGAATGAAAGGGAAGCATTGCAAGGACGGATGAGGTGTTGCTGAATCACGCGTTGGACATAGGGTAATCGGTCGAGCAGCGACCTTCAAGATTTGAAAATTCAGTGAAATACATGCGTAATCGGCTGCATGAAGTCATTGATACTGGTTGAGAAACCACCAAATAATGAATAAAATGTTCACTTTCATAAAAAAGCTGTGCTTTCTTCTAAAAATGCGAATCTTTCGAAAAAAAATATTGCATTTAGGAGCGAGTGGCTAATTATATAATTACTGTGTGTAAAATTTTTCATAATTTTTAATTGTAAACAGAATTCAAAACATTTAATTAATAATATTGTCTGATTCGTATCAAGTTTCTCTGTGGCACGCTGTTTTTTCCACAACGTCGTTTTGAAGGAATTCCGACATAATACGATCTTCAAATTTCTGACTCTCAGAAATGCGTTGAATGGATGCACAGAGACTTACTTCTACGACCATGATAGCCTCTAAGCCCATGCCAAAACGTTCTTTCAGTCCTGTTTACACTTCTTACGGGAAATAAGCTAGTCCCTCAGTTCGATGGGACGACATGAGTCCTCTTAGTTCACTTGCCCCCAAGACGAGGTCCCGATTCACCACTACTCTGGCCACTTTTTCACCTCCCTCTACCCCACCCCTCCACTCATTCTCCCCCCTCGCTTTTGAATCAGTGGAGCCACACAAAATTGTAGTTTCGCTTATGCGGCGCTGTTGTTGATGTCGCCAGACTTTATGCGGCGACTGTACAAATAAAATAGATGATGACAATGTGCTTTTGAAATGGGCACAAAATTCACCTGAATTGATATCTTGTGATTCTTTCAATGGGGCTAGGACTGATCCAAACCCCCCTCTTCCCACAAGTCTAGAAGAATTCATGAAAATAATCACTGACCTATGTGAATGTTAGGCAAGGCTACAGCGTGTGTGTAATAATTGACGGAGCCCAGTTACGTATCCAGTATTTAACTTCATTTGTCCATGCTAAGTAAAAACAGTGGGGTGGATTATTTAAATCGGGTGCAAAATTGTGTTTAGGCAATTCAGAGTGCAATTGCGACAGCAGTGTGACAGTCAACTTTTTACATTTTTGCTTAGCAAATTCCTGTAAGAATACAATACCCATGTTTTTTTAAATTACTAACATATTAATTGAAAGAGAATTTAAGATGAAGAATAAATGAAATAAATATTCTCAGTTAAAAAAAATAAATATAACTTTCTCCTTTAAGGGTAATTTTAAATAAATAAACTCAAAACTTCGGGAAGATGGGGTTGACTCCCCTCCATGGCTACGCCACTGGCGGAGCTGCTATGGGCGAGAATAGGGATAATTGGGGTAGAAGGATATAGGGTTTGGAGAGTAGACCGGCATTGACGCCAACATAGCGTTAACGAAAGAGCCCACAGTTGCAGTTACATTCCATCAAACGAACGTAACGTAGCACTTGCTGGTGTCCTCCATATGGCACGTAAGAAGACACCGAGATTAGGAATAATTGTAAGACCATCACGATGAGATGCTATTACTCTATGTGTCTAGAACTGATAGAAGCGACAAAATAAAAGAGATACACTGCCGAACTGATAACTACAAAAGTTCCTTCTACCCTAATTCTAATAGATTTAATTCATATTATAGAAGTCCCAGGTTGGGCCTGGAAGAGAAGTAAAAGTGATAAAACTAGAGTATTTACGAACGGAGAATCTGCCTTCAAGCGGCATTGTCCGGGATTTTCCAAAATTTTCAAGATGCCCCAACGGAATAATCAGGCTGTTGATGAATGGATACGTAGCCTGGCTACCGATAAACATCGAGTTAACTGCAGGAGGCGAAATTTATCGAGCGAAGTTGTTCAAATTCATCGAGTAGAAGCTTGCAAATCAAAATGGGGGCTATGCAAGGACATATTGAAAAACTGGAAAACTCGACAATGAGAACCCATTTCCATCATAAAATGAAAACCTCCTTTGCACCACCATTCTCCCGCTCCTAGCGACGCGCCGTGGTGAGCCATTAAACGAGCAAAAAACATCGGAGAGCCATTTTCCGCTGTGGAGTGAAACCACGAGCCAGGCGAACTTTACTCTCCGCGAAGCCAAGACGCGAGGAATAGCTAATTGTTTTGCATTCACTCAGGGGCGCTTTTGTTTCACTCGACCGTTAAAGTACAAGGTGATGAAAAAATAAACTCCGGGTAGCGATTAAAAATATTCTCCACGTGGCAGTGAAAAGAGACTTCGAATCGAACCGTCGCGTCGCTGGCTTTCTAGAAAGAATACGGCCATAATCTGAGGATTAAATCGACTGGTAATTTTAATATGGACCAAATTCAATTAAAACTTTAGAATACGCTCAAGGAAAATTTCTTTCTCTATTGATTATGATTTGCCTTAATCACGGATTTTTATCTTTGAATTTAATAGATTTTATGAAGTACTAGCTAAACCCGGCCACGCTTCGCTGTGGCTCAGTCTAATATTTAATGAATGGGAAAGTAAATAAAAGTATTTTAGCGAACATAGATTCACCCAGAAAACATATAATTCAATTCAATACCCTGCCTTGCGTTGCTGTGGCTAAGCTGTGGAATGAAAGGTAAGGAAGAAATAAGATGCTTTTCACAGAAAATAATTTTTTGTTGTAAAGGTAATGGATTGACTATATTTTTTGTTTGTCCGTTTTCTGCATACACATAAAGATCAGACGACCTACCGACTCTGATGCATGTGACGTGAAAATTTCCCATGAAAGAAGAATTGTTTTCGAAATTCAAACCGCACACTTGCAAAGATTGCCCTTGCGCTTTATTGATAGTCATAGGGAATGCAAAGGGGGGAGCGCGGTGGCCTAGTGGGTGGAGTGCTTGGCTACTAATCAAAGGGTTCCGGGTTCAAATCCGGGTGAAGCCTTTGGACACCCCCGAACAAAAAATCCTCGGAGTGCGAGGTGGCCCAGGGAAAGGAACTGAAGGCACCTACACTGAATGTGTGAAATTCACACGCCTTTGGCTTAGTCCGGGTTGAGCTCTACCCTCAACTATCCAAACCAACCTTCGGGTTGAATCACTGAGTGTGAGGGAATGCAAGGCGTTTTGGAAATGGAAGTCGTTTAAACTCGAGCGCCATGTCGGTCGGAATGTGTGGTATTCGTGGAAGTAGTACCGACGTCTTTACCTTTATGAAGTCCAATCAGAATTGTTGCTTCAATTATATTGTTCATAAATTTTTAACTACTAATCGTGTGCCATTGTATAACTTTGGCTGATTGATGTTTCGGAGTAATGTGATTGGCCCTCCAATTTTCAAATTCAGACTGTGTGACGATAACCCGGGAACATCGAGAGAATTAAGAAATTCCGTTGGAAAATTCACTACTTGACTTTGGTTCATCACGGAGTCAATGGACTTGTTTGTCACCGTTTTACCTACGATTCTGTTTAGATTGATGTTGTTCATATCGTATACGTCGACATTTTTAGCCGGTAGAATGGCTCTTACACTCAACCATGCGTGATTTCGATAATTTTTTTCGATGCTCGTCATCACTGTTGACGACGAAGCTCGTCAACAGTGATAACGAGCTTCGTCGAAACCTAGGTCGTATTGTGTTAATAAATCTATGTGGAATAACTAAGTTATACTTTTCATTTACAAGTATGGTCTAATGCTTCCAATGACTTCTTGTGAGCCAATTGTACACTCATCCCATACAATGTTTTTGCACGCATGAAGAACCTTTCTCATTCCTGATGTTTTTGAGATGTAACATGTTTTTCTATCATCTGCATTTTTAGCGACAGTTTAAGAGCTGAATGCGCTGTTCCTCCTCCTTCAATTAACGTGGCAGCAATGCCTGAAGAAGCAAGAGCTAACGCAATATGGCCGTTTGAACGTATTTTAGCCAGGATCAAGGAAATTAAGAACGTTTTTCTAGTTCCAAGTTGAGCATCCAAAAAGTACAATCTTCCGGATTGATTGGACACAGCTTGTATGATGGGATCAAATGCTATCTTTTTCTCTGGAAGGAATTCCGGTGTATTTTCTTGGACGAACAGCTCTAAGTTATTTCTGTTGTATGATTGCTCTCTGAGCAGTTCTTTGTCGAATGTTGCATTGATGGACCAATTTGGTGCTGTCATTCCCAATTGTGCCATTAAGTTGCCACAAATAGCAAGAAAAAAATCCTCAATGAAGATCAGCACTTCATTGTATATTTCTTCCGTGAAATCCAAGCCACGCAAACCATGTGAAAGGCAGGGATTTTCCAAATTTAATCCACACACTTGAAGTGATTGACCTTGTTTGAGAAAGCAAGTCGAACGGGGAACTCTAGTCGTTTGACTACAACTATCTAATTAGCCACTGAACCTGGCCATTAAATACTGCATGCGTGAATAGACATTCATGGAATCGCTATCAAATGGATATTCACGCCTGGTTGCCAAGGAAATTTCTATTGTTGAAAAGGAAGAAAAATTGATGAACATGGAGATAAAAATGCAATAATTGGACAAAAACGAAGCGTATGAGAAAATTGAATGAAATAATTAAATGCTGCAATCTTTAATGCGTTCTATAATAAAAATTTCCATCCAATATTTTGAGTGCTAGTAATTTAAAAAAGCAAATAAAGAAACACCGGCACCGAATTCAATGCTTTTCTTAAGGGAGTAAATTTTAACACTATTGGGGTAAAAACAACCCAAAAATTTGCAATTTTTATAATTTATAAATCTGTTTGGGCACGCGCAAAACAGCTCACCCAAGTTTCAAGTCAATCGACCGACTACATTTCGAGTTTTGCGGTCACTAACATACGCAGGCTGAATTTTTATATATAAGGAGATTTTTATGATCCGAAATAAATTTTGGAAATATTTTTCGAATCTTAATCGATATAAATATCCGACATGTAATTTTGAACTCATATTCAATTGCTGAAACTACATCAGTATATACACGTTAAATAAATGCGCTTTATATTTTTACCAAGTAAACTAGGTATGTTTGTTTCCTTTAAACCACAAAGGCTGACTTACGAGGGAACGTGAATCATACCAAATTTTTCCTCATTTTAGTAGTTCCGTGATTAAAAATTTGAATAACTGAAATACAAAATCTTTGAATATTGTACCATGATTTCGAAATAAAATCTAACACAAGTCTGTCATATTCGATTGGAATTCAAATGTCTTGCCATATTGTACATAGATTAACATTTATCTCCGGGGGCTTAGATGTTTCACTACGAAAATCAGTTTTCCTCTAATTAGAACGGGTTATACCATAGGGTAACCAAATTACGTACCTACTCTATGATGATACTGAAGGCAAGTGTTTGAGTTGAAAGGTTTTGAAACCTTACATCAGACTCATAAATAATAGTTGCCTCATCACTGTCTCATCATTTGAATGAAGTAGCCACCGAAAGGTTAGTCTTACTACTCATAAATTGTTTTCCCATGAAATGCGTATTAAAGCGAAAATTGGACGCGCAAGCAAGACACGTTCCTGAGATTCAATTTTATAACTATTGAATTCAATTGCGCAAATAGCTTTAAAATGCAAATGCTCAGTAAAATGCCAGCGAGATTCTGGCTGACAGTAGAATCAACGAACTGTCACGGAGATAACTGGATGGTTTTTTGAGTAGGAAAACATTGACAATCCGAAGGAAGTTGAACAACCTTCATCTGGGCTAAGAAGTGAAAGAAAACACAGGATACAACGAAAAAAACTAATCCTACACAACTATGGATTAGGAATTTCATCACCTGCAAAAATATTCAGACTACAATTTATTATTTTCATTGAATAGTACATACTTATTGTCATCGCCATGAATTAATTTAATCTTATGGATAAGTCTGAAGGACGTTAGCAAAAAAATTCAGAGGAACGTAAAACAGCAGAAACCTAAAGCTTGAAATTTGACGTTGAATTTAGTATCAATTTTGGTGTTCATCTACAATAAGTTTATTTCGTCGGCCCCGGTGGCGACGGGGTAAAGTCCTCGCCTGCTAAACTGAGGGTCGCGGGTTCGAGTCCCGCCTGATTGGATTTTTCACCACTCAGGACATGGGTATTTGTGTTCGTCCATTGTTACATGTTAATACACCCAATGTAAAAGGCCGTTCGTGCTGTTTTCGGGGATATGGAAATAAATAATAAAAAAATGTCACTTAATTTAGGTGATTTTGGTATTTTTCGTTTTCCTGAACTCTTTATCGCCATGCACGCTTATTGACTGCTTCGCTGCGCATTTTTTCTGACAAAGAGCAAATATTTGCCCAGCATTGCATGCACCAATGGCCTACTAGTGGCTGCACGCTCATTTTTCCCTTTATCTCACTTTCTTAAATAAAGAAAGCGAAGAACCCCAAAAGTTGGGCATACGGGATAATTAGAGGTGGGGAAAGACATAAAAAGGGAAAGTTGAGAGTGTGTGTCACGAAGGAGGATAGGAAGCGGACAGAGTAGAGGAGTCACATGGTTGTTTTAAGACACGGTTGGTTTCCTAAATATTTTAGTATTCTAGACTCAAATTTGTGGCTAGGTAAATGGCCAGAGGATGACCGGAGAAGATACTGATGACTATTCCACCAGCATTCACCAGTTTAAGTAACATTTTGTAGAAGCTTGAATTACAAATCATCAAGGGACTTATAATACAGATACAGGTGTGGTAATTTTTTTAGTTATCTTAATTATATTTATGCAAGAAATAGCCGTTTACTTTGAAGTTATTTATCTCTTAATCTTTCTTCCACAGCGGCTAACAAAAAACTCCCTTTAACGTAAAAACAGAGGCAACAATTGTTGATAAAACAAGCAAAAACTTAATAACTATAAATAGAAAAATATCTTGTATGCCTTATATGGGTATGAGAGTTTGCTTCTTCCAACAACAGGCGTCACTTTTTAAAAATGTGTTAAATGCATCGTGAATAAAATCACTTCTTAATTTTCGTGCTAGATTTTATTGCAACCACTTCATTCCAGCACATCAGGTCTTTAAAAAAAAGTCAGCTTAATAATTGCACCGCGTGCCGAAATCTGGGTCAATATAGTCTAACGTGAAAACTGAGCTAAGTAATTTCACCCACATTGCATTTAAAGCAAGGAACCAAATAGTTGGATGTGCATGAATTACGTACATATTAATCATTTACAAAAATATAATATAATATAAATTATTAAATTATTTTTGGAAATAATTTAAGCGTACGCAATGATTTATTCGCCTTTCTTAAAGGTATTTTTTTCATCCGAAATAGTATAACCCAGGAAGTAATTGACAATAAGCGTTTCATTGACATGAGGGGTAATATTGACAAAGTAAAAAATGATTCATTATTAACTACACAAAGAAGACTTTTCACACTGTAATAATCTGCCACTAATGAATGCTCAGCGTGGACAAATTAAGTCGAACCTCGAATCACTGGAAATTACATAAATTAGGCTATTGGCTTTCATCTGCCCTTCACAAACTCCTATTATAAAAATATTTTTGCCGTCACGTAGTCTATAACCGTTAATGATGTGAAATTAGGCGTTTAAATAGGGATCATCTTTAAAACGATCCTTCGATTTTATTAATGATGCTCCAAAAGCATTTTTTTATGTTTTATATGATTGTACTACCGAACCCTCTACTTGGTAGCTGCGGTACGTCTAAATTTACAATAAGGTTAGATGACGAAACAACTTCCCTCTACATTTTTATTCGTACTTTTTATCATTTGGTGGATAGCTGTCCAGAGACTTCTTATGACGAGTTGCATCGAGGACGTGTTAGTGCGATGTAAGACGAGCGGAAAAAAAATCAGCTACGAGTTGGTACCTCTGGCAGGAGCTAACCCGCTTGGAGGTGGAACGAGTAGAAGAGGTGAGAGAAGGTAAAAACACAGGGGTGATGGATTAAGGTAAGAGAGGAAGAGAGAGGAGATGAGACACAGGAAAGTGAGAGCAACTTGGAAATGAATTCTTCCACACATCTTCAAGTGTGATTGTTTCCCATAAGGAGCGGGGATATCATTTCATTTCACTCGGAATAATTGAATAGAGCAGACTAACTTGCACTCGAACGACAAAAGCTTCATTGTGATTAATGCATAAACGAATCCTTACAGCCGCACATAAGGGGTTCTTACTAGTTACTAATAGCAAACAGTTGAATTATGACGCAATGCTCAATTAAGAAAGCATAAATTAATTCATGTGGAATAACTGTTTGGGTCTTGAATGAAAACATGAACTTCAGGAACGTTATACTGCAGCAATGGTAAAAAACCTTACAAGAACTGAATACAAAACTTAGCTCATTAACGCAGTTTAATATGTACATTTGCAATATATAAATAAAAAAGTCAATTTTAGGAACGAATGGGTAAAAATAAGCCGGAGCAAATATAGTTCGGTTAATATTAGCATCTTGTTTCTGTTCTGATGTGGGATACGCTTCCCTCAAAAACCTTAGTATTAACTAAACATAATTTGAAATATACTACTGGAGGAAATAAAAAACCTGACAAACTGAAATATTATTTTCAATGATAACTTGAATATCATGATTTAAAGGATCACTCTAAATGAATTCCACAAATTTGTTGCTCACAACTCTGAGGTCACGGGACATAATTGTAGTCGTCATTCTAACTGACCATCGCTTACACTCGAAGCTTTTCTCGAATCATTGACATAATTTACCACCGCAACAATTTTAAGGAAATGTATACACACCATACCAAGTGTGGTACTTAGCGATCTTTCCCCAGATGCCAGATCTGAATTTTTTTTAAATAGGCTACAAAACATGCTTTCCCATCACGTTTACACTCATGGCTGCCGCGAGGTCAAATGGCGATGCTAAATTATTTAAATCTCTTTCATGAAATGCATCGTAGGGCCGTGCTTCACCGCAACTGAACACTCACGCCAACTGCTAGTGATCTCCCAGCGAAATCCTGCCATGGCCTCACCAAATCCGCATTAATCCGGAGAAGAACTACACAAGACTCGTCTCGTTTCCTCAGTCAGAATACAATTCGCACGTGAGGGTTAAATCTTCAATTATAATGCTTACCTGTATTTCAAAATGTGCTCAAAGCAACAACTCGACTTGGCGATGAAAACTTCCTCCACGAGAATTTCGTCGAGGTGCATCATTTAAAAAAAACCTTCATTTGTGGCAGGAGAAAGAATTGAATAACGTGTTTAGAGGGATTTTGGCATAAAATGCATTCTGAGAAACCAGAATGGAATGCATACAGTGAATATCATTTGCGGTGACGGGATTCAATCCGTTGCTTGAATCTGAAGCGAGCACTTCTCATTCCCAAAATGCAGAGCACCCAACTGCAGAGGCACCGGTTGCATCTCAATGAGGCCGTTTTTTATGCGTATTCCAGAGTCCCAGCCCCTGGAAGTGACATTTGGATGGAAAATTTGATCCTTTGTTTTATGGCATACATACTTTCTGGTATCTGCCTCCGTGTTACTTAAATTTACGTATTTAGTGAACTATTTTCACGTTCATCTGAAAGCATTGGTTATCAATTCATTACTATACTTGATTATTTTCATGACCTGAAGTATCTAATAGGAACATAATTTTTACTATCCATCTAGACGCTACTTAATGAACTACAATTTAATTGTCAGCGATCGAAACGTTGGCTGCCATGGGCTGTTTACACCCGGTGTAAACCCCGAAAGATTGCTGGCATACATCTTCGCCGGGAAAGCCTGAAATCCTACAATTTAATTCATGCCTTTAAGGTTAATTAATTTACAGTAGAGTTCCCTCAATGTAAATTGATCTATGTTAGTTTTTTATAGTAGTTTCTCATTAATTGTGCTACCACAAACTTAATCGATTGTGGCGACGCTTGGTGGAAATTGACGATAGAATTCATAGTTACAAAAACACAGTACAAAATTCCACTAATTATTTTAATGCTGTCGACCGGTTTCGACGTCTAAAGCGTCATTTACAAGACTGTTTTGTCTTGTAAATGACGCTTTAGACGTCGAAACCGGTCGACAGCATTAAAATAAATAATGGAATTTGTACTGTGTTTTTGTAACAATGAACTCTACCACAAACTTAGTTGACCATTGCCTCTTGTTTTATTAAATTTGGCGAGTGTTTAAAATTACAGCAGTTTTTTCCATCGTTTTATTAACATAAAAATCATTTGTTTTATATAACATGATGTGGCGATTAATAAACAAAAGGCACAACACTTGGAGTTATAATATAAGTACAAATGAATGAAGCTCTGTTTTCTTTCCATTTTTAGGGATAAAATATATTTGAAAAGCACCAATAAATGCTTAGAAACGAATTCAAGGGCACACCGGAAGGAGAATGTGACCTTTCGTAATACCTCGTAATTTTACTATTTTAAATATAATATGAAGTTCAAGTCAACTAAATCAACTCAAATAATGGACTTTTAATTTCGATTTGGCATGTATTTAATGAATAATACATTATAGTCTAACAAATTTAAACACGGATCAATATCATTATTGTCACCGATCTCAATTGAATTCAAGTGAACTTAGCGAAGTCCAGGTTTTGATGCGGTAACGTGAGAATGCAGTTGAGTTTTCATCGTGATGGAGACATTGCCATAGATACCTACCATAACTGAAAATCACATTTTGGCATTCTTGATGATTTTCTGTGTGTACTCCACCCATGGTCTTCTACGGCAAATCTACCCACTCGTTCCTCCGTTCGTAATGTATGCATTTTCAGGATGCCATGTTTCAGAATGCGTTCAACATTTTTACTCGATCAACACTGCGTTTTCATGAAGCATCTTTCCTCCCCAGCTCTTCAAGAACGGTTTTCCTTCCATCATTTATGAGTTTTTTTTTATTTGGTAATATAAACAGAAGACTTTTCCAAGTTATCTTAAATGATTATATTTTTATAAACGAGAAAAATAATCTAGTAATTCCACATACATTTATTGAATCCACGACATAGATAGGACACATGATGATGACGCCATACATCGAAACCTAGGAGGTGTATTTAATGAATGTACGTAGAATTACTAGTTTACTTTTCACATTTCAATATGAATCATCATCTTAAAGTGATCTACATGTTTAAGGTGGGTTTCACATGGAAGTCAGAAAAAATCCTCTAGATTTTTATGCGTTCAGGGCTGTGTCTACCTCTAGTATTTCTTTCTTCATCTCAGCGCAACTCCTAGCATTCTTCATCCCGTCCACATAACCCCTTTATTTACCTTCCCCTCTTGCCCATCATCCTTCCCTCTATCACGGCCTTGAGTAACCCATCGCCCCTCAATACCCCTTCTAGCCACATACCCTGTCTCCTTTTAATCTCATCCAGAAGCTTCCTCTCCGTATCAGCCATGTAAAACACTTCCTCATTTGTCTTCCTTTTCGTCCACCGCAACTTCTCCATCCACCTCGACCACATATTAAACGCCTGCAGCATATTCTCGTCCTCCTCTCTCAGAGGCCACGTTTCTGCCCCACACAACGCTAGACTCCATATCAAGCTCTTCACCAGTCACTTCATTATATCCTTACTCATGGTCCCCAACATCAGCTCCCTTTTTTACTGAAAACTTCAGCATGAATAGTAAGTTAAGTTACGCTTGAGACGACGGATATCTTAAATGATGAATCATCGTCAGCAGTCACCAATCCGAAGATTGGTTATCTGCAGCACCCAACAGCGCTCTCCTACCAGCCAACCGCTTCATTCCTAACTAATTATTCACTTTGACGTCCTTCATAAATTGCATTATGCATGGTCCATGAGTTTCCTCCGTCATTCTTTCCGTTTACTTCTACTTAAATTTTCAAGAAGCTGTTGTGACGCAAAACGAGTACAACCTTTTTTTCCCCTGTCTACTTTCGTGAGTTCTCATTAAATATCTTTATCTTAAAATCGTTGTAGGACTTATTCCTTGGTAGTTGTCTCCGTCTAATCGACCTTCATCATTCTTCGATAGCACTCCATCTCTATTGCTTGAAATCTCTTTTTCACTGTTGGTGGTGTTATTCTCTAACTTTCAGTGTGGTATAGAATCATGATCCGAAAATATATACGTCACTACAATTCCTCTCCACCTTCTTGCTTGTGTTTCTGGCTGTGAGTAGAATATTCTCATGGTAGAATACCTTCTTTGCTTGGGCTGTTCTGCTCACAAAATATATCTCTTCTTCCTTCGATCGCCTCTAGTCCTACTTCCCATGTTTCTTCCAATTGCACAAGTTAATTCTTTCCAAATGAGAATGAATGAGTTCCACCAAGAGACTCCTGATATCTTCAAAAACACTATTCCAGTTGAATTCCATTACTTAAATGCGCAGAAAGGCGTAGTCTTCTATGAAAAGGAAGTAGACGGGGAAATTAGGAGGATGGATATTGCAGAGGGGAGCGGTTAGTGGGAAGGGGGTTGGTTACCATGCGTGACAACGCACGCGTGTTCCCCTCTGTATCTCCGCCATCACACCACTCTGCTGCATCTCCTTCAGCCGTGACCTCCCTTTCTTCCCTATCCCTCCGAACTCCCTCGAATACTCCCGAATCCTTTCTTTAATATAATCCCATCTCTCTCCTCCCATTTCCGTCCTCCTATTCTCCCCCGCTAGTATCTTTCCATCAAAGGGACTGCGGGGAGCATTTCGTTCAGAGAAAAGTTCGAAAGAGAAGTCATTTCGCCTTTTCTGGGTGCCCTATCTCGAATTCGTCTCGATCATTGTGTTTGATAGGAAGGAAGAATTCATAAGAAGGTAAATCACTTAAAAGTGGATCCGGTATTTTTGGCGACTCCTTGGTTGGTCCTTCGGTGACTTTCCATCTCGAGGGTTGGGCTTTTAACTCCGGCGGTAGTGGATATATTTTTTGCAGGGAAATCCAAATTTGGCTGAAATGAGCTCGGGACTTCAATTACAGTACCTACTCCGCCCATCGGATTGGTCGTTAAAATGTGGATCCCTTCGCGCCTTTCGTTAATAGCATGAATACTACATATGTATTCTCATATGTATGTAGACTCCTTGGTTAATAGATGACTCATTCCGATTCCAGGTTTCTCTCCTCCATTCCAAAAATTATCCTCCCCTAATCACTCTACCAACCTGTCCTTCACGATGAAAATGGCCTCAATTGTCACTGGAATTCACAGATAACCAACCAACTTGAGCATTTGAATCAGATTCCATTCATTTATCTGCAAGTGCTAAAGCAAGTCGCCTCAACGGGTGAATGGTAAAGGGTAAATATTTACCTATATATGCGCTACGTTCTTTGCCATTCATGTTTTAGGACACGAGATTGTAAATAGATTGCGCTTTTGTACGTGCATATATACATATAATAATTTAACAAAATATAATTCCCCAAAATAACCTTCCCCCTCCTAACCTAATGCCATATCCTATATGGCGTTAGGATCATAACCGGGCGTGTGACCACAATGGATAATCGTCTATAAAATAATTCAAACAGGTAAAAATGGTTTTTTTGGACGTGTTGTCAGATTTTAGACCAATCGCGACAAGGTGTGAGATCACCAATCCATTTACTCCAGGACCACTTCAGGGCAGAAGCCGGAGATTATGGACTCTGTGATATGTATCGTTGAGAACAAGAATGATGTAACAAAATAATAACTTTTTTTAAATTCGGGCTAAAAGTAAATTAAGGTAAACGCTATATTATACTTAACAATGGAAAAGCACTGAAGATAGACCCGTACCACTAGTGAACAAAGCAGAATGCGTGTAGAGGAATTATTCTGCACAACTGTCTAAAATATGGTAAAAAACTGACAAACACCACTTATTATCTCAGCGGGTTATATGTAGACGGCAAAATCACATTTGTTCGAGACAAAGCTCGAATGCCGTAGGTATTCAATTGCGAGATTTATGGAACTCTCTCCCACTAACCTCCAGCATAAATCCTCCTGATCTTTTTACGAACCTGAAAATCGACCCTTCAAAGTTCACGGACGAAGAGATAAAAAAAAGAGTTGAGGCATGGCGTAAGGGGAAATCCGCTGTTCAGAGGGGAACATGTAATCGAGAGCTTTGGTCTATCCTGGCTTTGGGGGAATCGATATCCGAGGAATATGATGTCACAGACGAAGCTCCATTTCACTCTTCCGGAGAAGACAAGGTTGAATGAAGATGGACGATGAGGCGTAGGCCACATGGAATCCGAAGGCGAGGTATATAAATCCATCTATCAATGGGACAGAAAGGTCCGGGCGAGACAACTTGGACTTGGATATGTCATCGGCTGCTTCTCATCCGTCTGACATGGGATATCCTACGGAGAAGGTGTCATTTCGTATCTGGAGGGGGGCCAATCAGGAGCAACCAACGATGGGTTTCCGTTCTATTCCTTTGGCCGGAAGTTGCCTTATTTTACAGAAAAATATGCGATGCGAAGAATAGTGACGGTGACGGTGAACTAATCGGTTACGCTGACGGATGGGATTCAGACAGACGATTGGGGGATGGACGGAATTCGTCTCGATTATTGTGTGCGATAGATAATAGAAACTCACTCACTCCACTTGAGCTAGGCAGGGCTGCTCTTCATTAGGATCATATACATTTATAAATGGGGTTCCTTTTACTTTCAACCCCCAAACATTCAAATTTAATAGCAATTGTTCCCAATTTTGAAATTATTTTAGCAGTTACATCGTACAGTGTGAATAGAATAATCTTAAAATTTATATCTCAATTTCATTGCGATTGATCAGTATATTTCTGTATTCTTCGAGCCAGGGGAAGGGGTTTTCTCCTTTCGTCAATTCTTCTGCACTTGCTAAAAGAAAAAAGGGATTACCTTCTTTCTTCTATTAGTTCTTCCTTCACATATCACTAGTGTTTTCTGGCCCCTTCACAGACTCTTGAACGTAACAGTGTTAGTAAATACATTTCTCTTGCAAAAACTTCTCAAGGGTTCCAATAATTCCTTCCTTCTTGTTCAGGAGTGTGGTTCCAATCTTCTCAAGGGAGATGGAAGGAAGAACTCATTAGCAGGTAATTCATTTAATATTGGATCCGGTATTTTTGGTGGATAGAGCGTTGACTTCCGATCCCGAGTGCCGGGCTTCAAATCCCGTCAGTAGTGGATACATTTTTTGCAGTGAAATCCAAGTTTGAATACTATGTGGTGAGGACTTGAATTGAAATAACTATTCCGCCCGTCGGATGGGGCGTTAAAATCTGGATCCCTTTGCGCCTTTCGTTGATATAAGGTTCATTCCAACTCCGTGACGGTGAACTAATCGATTACGCTGACGGTTGGGGCTGGGCAACGGCCTCCCACGATGGAAACACCGGTTCCCGATCAGTCACCGAAGTTAAGCATCGTTGGGCTTGGCTCGAGTTTGGAGGGGTGATCCTCCGATTCGTCCGAGTGCTGTTGCCACTGTCTGCACGTGGCAGACAGTAAGTGCGAAATGACCTTAGCCGTCGAAGCACGTTAAACAAAAATACTACTACGGTTGGGGTGTAGGAAATGGATTCAGAGGACATCACGAAATAGGGATTTATTTCTTGTAATGGTTCGAGTTCTGGCTTCCAATATCAAGGGTGCATGTTTGAATCCCGGCAGTGGTGGAGATATTTCGGTGGAATCCGGATCCCATCTTGAGTGCCTTGCATAGGAAACTTGAATGCAGTGCTCCATCCCTCAGATGCACCGTTAAACTAGGGTCCACGCAGCGCTTTACGTTAGGAGTACGCCAATGCAGACTCCAGGTTTTTCTCCCTTCTTTTACCTAAAAAATCCTACCCATATCAACCTACGCACCTCTCCTTAGCAGCGCAAATTTCATCAGTTGCCTGTCGATGGCCGCCTCAACTTACTGAACAACCACGGATTATCCTCAAAAAATTACATAAAACTAATATGCCACAGATATAAAAAATAACGTAATGTACAAATAATAAAAGTAAAACTAAACACAATATGTACAAAAATAAGAATAAAAAACTAAGCAAACCTTCGGGTTGAAGAGTGTAGAAAATCGTAGATTTGATCGGTTCTGAAACCTGGTGTATGAGAATAGAGGATATCTCGATCGGAGGATTTCAAGTTGTGCGTTTGAAAAATAATTGTAGGGGACATGTTATGTAGAAAGAAAGACGAGCGAGGAGGTATACAATGATAAGGAGAAAGGAACTTGGAAAGAGACGTGCGATATTCCACAGGAGAAAAATCATTCGCCTTGTTTTTCGCATTTTTCGCATTCGCATTTTTCTCCTGTGGAATATCACACTTCTGTGCACTTGCGGGTGACTCCGTAAAGGCTACTACCGTGGCTAGTCCCGGTTTCCTCAAAATTGTAAAGAGACATTCGGATAAGACGGAAGAAGTTTGCAAGGTGCATTGAGAGGACGTCGAAGTGTCAAATATATCATCACCAGATTATATAAATTTTTATTCAAACTTTGACTTAACTACAGATTATTTCTCACTCTCACACGACCTGGGCTAACCGACAAGACTTTTCCCAGATCCAAGCACCTGATGATGGTAATTCATTGTAATATTGAGTCGTGTGAGTGTGAGAAAAAATCTGTCGTTAAGTCAAAGTTTGAATACAAATTTATATAATGAAAAACCACAAAGTTACCACCAGTCAAGTTTTATTCATCACCAGATCATTCATTAATTATAGTGGCGATTGGCGATATGCTAGGGAAAATGAGGAGTATCCGAGCTTGACGCTTGCAATCTTTGCAACATTTCTTTTTAAAACTAGCAATGTGCTCTTTATTTTTGTAAGACAAATTTCATAAGGATATGAAGCAGTTGTCTGTCGAAGTTGCATGTGCCTATACATGTAAAGTTTTTGACACAGCTTAATCAGATTAGGTTACTAGTGATACCACAGAGTAATATAAATATGTTTACTCTGTGTTAATACATACTTGCAATCATTCTGATGATTTTTCTATAATGTGATTATTTTATCTTTTCAGGTTTGTGCAGATCCTGAAATTTAGTCATTGAGACACGAAGGTGAGCGTAGATTGGAGGCTTTTGAGACGGATGAAGAGGATCAGGTCTGGAGGATGGCTGGATGGAAGGAAGGAAGGATGGCTCGTAAAAATATTTGGGTTGATTTCTTTAACTAGAGCGGTGAAACCTGATTTTTTCCCAACATAAACGGGAAATACTAATAGATCCTACTAATTCCCAGGAAAGACAATTTTAATAAAAATATTATTCACAAAATTCATAATGTCCACTGCCTTTGTTGTTTATTTCAAAATTTTACAAAAATGAAATTTCTCTCTTATTTCATCCTGATGAAGATATATATCGAGCAAAAACAAGAAACTGTGCACAGTTGAAGACATCAGTTCATCCAACTGTTTTCTAATTCTTGCAGGACTTTCCTTAATTTACTCCACTACCTGTTCACGTATGTCTTCTGAGATTTCTCGAATCCTATCATAAATAGTACTATTTTTAAATGAAATATTTGCAATTTTCTCTTTTGCTTCTTTACCACACAGCAACTCAACCATGCCATAGCCCACGGCTTCACTAATGTCTCATAAATTTTATTCTGGCTTCTTCGAGATAATAAATCCAAGGTCATGTAATGTGATATTCTAACCAAATCGACCTCGTTTTATTCTAAATGAGGACTCTGGCTCGATAGAATGGTTGGGATGGACATTCTGAAGATGGTCTCTTAATTTTGAGTTAAATGGAAGAGAGGGCTGCACAGCCTTAATTTCGCCCTGAACAAAGTCGCAATCATTATTATAACCACGCTAGAGGATATTTGGCCTCGCCAACACGTTGATTGTTCTTTCGGTCTCTTGCATCCTCCTCAACAATTCTCATCTTGTTCATGTCCTGCTAAATCTGGTCTTTACATCATTTTTTGGCCATCCTGAGGGTTTTCTTCTTTCTGGTTTTTTATTCCATATTTTATATATTTTTCCACCAGGAATTTGATGACATGGCCCACCCACCTCTATCTCCTTCTTTAGGCCTCTCCCACTATATCAGGTGCTCTGTATGAAGTCCTAATTTATCTAATATGCATATTGGAATTCTCCAAGTGCTGACCTCCGTCGTTGGTTCAAATATATTTTTTAATCCTTAACTAATTTTTTTATAAAATTTGTCTCCGTATTATTAAGCTTTCTGTATTAAAATATTAAAAAATCATTAACATTGAGCCACGAAAACGGACCATGACGAATTAGCCCATGAAAATTTATCATGCAATTTTTATTCGTTATTGAATGTAAGACTTCGAGCCGCTATAGCTATGGCTAACACTATTTTACACTTAGAATATAACATTATACAAATATTACAGCTAAGCATTACGTGACAGGAAAACACATGCACCCATAGTGATGGAAGGCTAGAAGCATTTTAAAATTAAAATTATATTAACTCTGCCAGAAAAACTTATGATATTTTCTATAGCTACAAAAGCCACGCCAAATTGCGAAAAAGTATTACAAAACCATAGCCGATAACTGAGTTGCAAAATTCAGTGTTATGGTATAGCTTTTGATGCCGACACCAAATTCTCTTATAATGCCAGAAAAGATAGCTTTTCCGAATTTTACCTTCTTTCCGCAACGGTGGGAATCGGTCATCAGTCCTCTCTGTGGAAATACATCCAGCAAAGCGAAGATAGTGTTTAGACCAGATAATAAGAGAGAGAAAATCATGAAAGAATGATTGCGGGAGAGTCATCATATTTCGCAGAAAGGGCGATGATCGGGAAACGAAATAAAACCTCAATTTCGGGTTATACGCTTTCCCAGACTCTGCAAATGGTATTTCTCTTTCCTGATTGGAACTCGGGACATCGGGGTCTCCCCGTATCGATCAATTCGGTCTTCCCGATGGATTCGTCCTAGATTTAGGAGCGTCGTCTTCTCCAGTGATACTCTCCAATCATCCCCAAGAGTTCAAAAAATAACCAACCCCCTCTTTCCCATCTAATGGGGTGATGCCAAACCCCAATACATTCCCAAACACAGGGAGGGGTGGAGTTTGTTTACTGAGATTGTAACGCAGACGCAAGAACATATTCCGATAATTTGTTAGGAGGATAAGACGAGTAAACGATATGATAAAAAATCGATCCGAAGAAGATTTTTCGTATTGATGAGCAAATTAAAAGGAACCGATAAGTTTGAAGAAGATTGTTAGGAACAGGACTGAATTTAGCAGCGCCAACTTGGATGAGTGCGGAGGGATATACCCGGTGATCGTGAGGTTGCATGAGACTATTTAACATATTTTTTTAAAATAACGTGTCACTAGAAATTGGAGCGTGGTGGCCTAGTGGGTAGAGCGCTTGGCTACTGATCGAAGGGTCCCGGGTTCAAATCCGGGTGAAACCTTTGGACGCCCCGAGGAAAAAAAATCCTCGAGAGTGCGAGGTGGCCCAGGGAAAGGAACTGGTCCCCCTACCCTGAATGTGTGAAATTCGCACGCCTGTGTCATAGTCCGGGGTGAGCTCTACCAAATCCAAACCAACCTTCGGGTTGAATCACTGAGTGAAAGTGAAGTCACAGACCTTGGTAATGGGTGATTCAGATAGGTAAATGTACATGCCGATGGAAAGATATAAAAGATAATTTTTCAGCTATGATGATTTCGCATGAAGCTTTTGAGGTGACAAGGAAAGCGGTAGGTACGGCTGATGTATCGGACGTAGACTTGGGCGATGCCATTGATAACTCACCAACATGATTTTATAGCCGATAAAACTCGACGTCATCGATATCCGAGCGTGAATGCTCGTGATTATCAATGACCTGAAATAATAAAAAAATATTGGTGCCCTGTATGCATCGTGAAGTGTTTCATACTGTCACCAGTTGGATAACTATTTTATATCGATGTAGGATAGCCCTTATGGCGGGTGATCTAATATTGTCCATGGAAAAGACAGGTAGAGCGTTGAGATATGACGACACATCGAGGTTCGATTTATACTATTTATACCCTCACAGCGGATTTGCATTATTTGAGGAAGGTCATGAATTGATTGCCGTAAATTCCCGTCGATAAAACGTCATAATTATTACATTAACGTCTATATAACAATTATTACCGCATATGTTATGAAACGAATAATGCTTGATACACTATATATGGCCCATAATGCTCGATATGATGAATCCCAGTCTGACATCCATGATAATCACACTGTATGCCTAAACCATGGTAAGTGAACATGCTAATTGTGGAAGTTGCAAAGCGATACATCGTTCAATGTGATTCACTTCCACAAAGTAAAGCCTGACACTGTAGCCCGTATTGATATAGTACCAGCATAAACAATATTGTCCGGCATACTCAATAATTATCACGACAAACTATTACAGCCTCATAGATGACTTTACATTATTGACGATCGGTACTAACATTAAAAATCGCGTGGATCCCCAGTCAGAGGCACTGATATGAGGGTTGGGAGAGGGCGCAGACCGGAATAAATGAAACCGAGGCACGACTAGTGAGGCAAGGTCTCTTGACGTTTCCTGTGCGAGTCGGTGTGTTACGAAAGGGAGAGAACTTCTTAAGAACGTAGACAAGGGGGAGGGACTGGGGAGGACAGGGTTTAGAGACGGTTAGGAAGGCAGGGGGAATTTATGGCTGACCTCAAAGGAGGAGAAGGAAGTTGTTACCCCGCAGATAGAGAGAGAGAGGGGGGATGGGGGAGGGAGGCTATGAAAAGAAGAAAGGAGGGAAATGATGATGATGATGACTGAAGGGGGATGATAGCAGTTCCTTTCTACCCCTCAGCATAAATCCAGTCTCGTCTCTCCCTCTTACAAGCCACCCGACCCCCTTAGTATATGGCTCACCTGTGTCAACGCTTCGCTGATTCCTCCATGTATCCCCCCCTCCAAGTCCTACTCTCTAACCGCTACTTCCCCTCTTCCTCCCTCTCGTTTTCCATAGACCCTCTCCCCCTTCTTCTTACCTCCCCACATCCCCACCCAACTCACCCTTTCATTCGAAATCCTGCCTACTCCTCTCCGTCATCAACTAAGCCACTCGATGTCGGTCGGGGGAGCTGCATTTTCAGATTTATTCAGATCGGGACGTGAATTTTGTGAAATCGCACCTGAATCATCACCAGCTGCCATCAATCCGCGGATTGGTTTGCTGTAACTCTCCACACCCCTCTCCTCTCAGCAAACAGCTCCATGCCAAATTAAATCTTAACTTCGACGTCGTACAAAATTTTCGTGATGCGTTTCATCCTTGTTCTTTCTATGTAATTATTCCCATTCATTTATACTTCCATTATGGATTTCAATAGGCTGTATTGAGTCGTAAAATGTACACAATGACGTTTCCATAACTCCATCCCTGAGTTTCCACCACGCATCTTTTATCTCTAGCTCTTCGTAGGACTTCTTCAATGGTGATTCTCCCCGTCCATTTGATCTCTATTTCTCCTCGATAACATCACATCCCCGTTGCTGCCAATCTCTTTGCCTCTGCAGCTGTAATTTCCCAGGTTACACTAAGGTATGTGAAAGAGCATGCTCCGAATATTTTTTAATGACGTGCTTCCTCACTTCCTGGCTTGTATTACTAATAGTTAGCATACTCCTCTACCGGTAATTGCCTTCTCTGCTTGAGCTGTGGCATCGAAAATTTTGTTCGTTGACAGAATTATAACCGTGCGGACGTTGGTGGATATCGAATAATATTGTTTGTCGCCGCGTTTTATCGCATGCTGAATTATAATCGTACATCGATTGATACAGGTTATTGAATAATATCGAACAAAGTAAAATATTTTATTTCAAATGATAGCGCACAGTACATGATATTGAGTTTCGCACGATATCGCGTGGAAATTATACCGCATGTATTCCAAGTATCGCGCGGGTTGTATTATCGTAGTATATATCACATACTCTTTACCCACAATAAAGCGTTGAAAAGCTTTTCTCTGCTTCACTGCTCGTTTTTTCTCCTGTGGCAGCTAAACTAGAGCATACATAGATTTAGAATCCGCCGCATAGGATGCTGATAATCACTCAATGATAACTCAAGTTTCAGAAAACTAAATATCTCGTTCAAGCATAATACACTGAATAAGGGTCAAATATAAATATGAAAAAACTTAGTCTTCAAATTCTATGTACATAGATATTGTTTTATTTCACATACATATCGCTTATTACATTAATCTTCACACCGGTTTTTCATCAGGAGATAATAAGTTCCTAGGAATAATGAATCTTTATTCGCTCATTGCCGACGTTTTGTAATGGCATAATTGCTTCTTCAGGGCAACATTAAACTCACAGAATTAATAAATTGGTATTGTAGAATTGATACAATATTTTAGCAATACCTATTATATGAAAAGCATATACCTTTGAGTACATTTATCTTTGGAAAAAGTGTGTGTACATATTTTTGGTTCTTAAATTTAAGTTCTTCTTAAATTTGGTATGGAGAATTTTTGCTCTTATTTTGTTGTTGTGACTGATTGAGAGATAAAGAGACAAGAAAATCTAGCATTTGGATATTTATTTTTACTACAATTATATGACGAATCGTTATCTCAATAATAGGGTGTACTCGGCAAGGAACACTTAACATAAACATTTGAGATCGTGTCAGTAAGGCATATTGCATATCGAATGGCATTTCATATCGTGTGACATGGTAGAACTAGTGACATAGCACATCGTGTGATTTCGCAAATTGAAAAATATTACATTCGTGTCTGACGACACAGTTTTGCACATCAATATCGATATTTGGTGATATCGCACAGCCCCTCTCGAAAGTGTGTTTGAGCTCCACCCTCACCTTTTCCTGCTACATTCCCCATCCTTCCCTCACGTCCACTTCTCGCTTCCCGCTTCCTCCCCGCAACCGAAAAGTGCTCTCCATATAAAAAGACAGCAGGAGGCAAGAGCGGAGGTGGTAGGAGAAATAGAGAGTAGGATTTTCCGCGTCGCTTCCCTCTCCTGCCCGCCCACACCAATTTGCTCCCGTCTCTTTCTCTATAGAGTGCATAGTCCCTCTCTCCCCATTGTCTTCCCCGCTACTCGCTTCCTCCGCAACCAAAACGTCGGCGACAGCAAAAATAGCCCTTTAAGGAGAAAAAAAGTGGTCCCATACTTACCCACCCGGTGGGAATTGTTCGGATGTAATCTCTTTGCCACTACACTACGGGTTGAATTCAGTGCGGGTATCGGGCTCATGCGATAGCTACATTGTAAAAAATATTTTTGAGAAAATACGATAAGAAGCATTGGCACTATGATGGCCAACAATTTTTTAATGGGATGTCTACTATGATTCAAACACAGTTTAAGTCACATTGGTATAATAACAAATTTTGAACGATGGTTCTTATCGTAAAACTTCAATAATTTTCTTACAGTGATTATTGTCGTATTTATTTCGGGGATTTTGTGACTCTCAATACGTTTCGTAGGAAAACTGCAAAGGCATTATATGTTTGGACCCAATTTTCCAATAATAATTATTGCTTAAACATAAGCAACTTGAATTTTCCAACGATTCTTGTGTTTTTTCAAATGTTTTTTTACAGTGTAGAGTACTGGCACAAAGTAGCTCAATCGTGAGGGATAAATATTTCCAGAATAACATTGTTGATATAGAAAAAAACCTCAATTGATGACATTTTGGCTAAAAAACTTAAAAAGAAAGATGCAAAAAATGTATATCTATTAATTTCGATGCTGAAAAAATAGTGCTCATATACTCATGCTTTTGGTCTATTCAAGCTAATTGGAATTGATCTAGTTTCCACAACTCATGAAGTCATGTGGTCCAAGTCATTGCCGTTCTAACCCATCCATTTGTTAAGTGTATTAAATTTGGACAAATTTTTCGCTTAATTTTTATAATGAAATACCTTATGAAGAAATACTACTAGTTATATTCCGTGAGAAATGTTATTTAACGTAACGGTTTAATCATGAGCAAGCACTGTCCTAAACAATAGCTGTTTCACTCTTGATTTTGTAAAACTGAAGAACAGGCACAGAGTATGTGCAGAGAGGTCAAATGGATTGCTCCGTTGATTATATTTTATGCAGTAATTGTGGCACTCATCTCCTATATTCTTACCCAGTTACTTAGGCACCCAAGTAAAGAGGGCATTTTACTCGAAGAGGAATCAGCTAACATCTAGCAACATAAGTCTCGAAGTAAAGAAACATTTTGTTAAAACATATATTTGGAGCATACTCTTATATGGCAGTGAAGGCTGGAAAATAAATGCTTCAGAGCAAAACAGATTGAGTGTAATGGATCTATAGTGTTATCAAAGGATGATGAAGATCAAATGGATGGAGAGAAACACAAACGAAGAAATCGTAAGAAGAGTTAGAGAAAAATAAGTATAATGAGAACTATGAGAATAAGTGATAATTTAGTTGGACGGATTAGCGGAAAAACAGGCTACCGAAAACAATGTGGGAAGGAGAAATTAATGATAAGAATTACAGAGAGAGACCAAAAATTGAATAAATAGGACAATTAATGAAGGACGTCTAAGGGGGAAATTATGTAGGAATGAAGTAGTTGGCTGGTAGGAGAGCGGAGTTTGAGTACTGAAGCAAGCCAATCTTCGCACTGATGCCTGCTGATGATGGTGATCTTAAGAGCATATCCTAATATGCATGCTAGTCAGCATAAGTCTCGTACTTGTTTCAATTTCATTGATTTGCAGCAGTGTTTACGCTAATTGACCAACTACTGTTCGCCCGTAGTTATGCACGCAAATGAATTTGCCTTCTAAAAATAAACTCTGGGAGCTTTCTTGTCGTCTTCATTTATGAAATTCCTCCGTAACGTCGTGTGGTAGCCAGTCATCAAGCACGCAGATATATAAAAACATACGTAAGAATAATAAGGCATTTATTTACATACTACCCTGCGAGCCGCCGCATGGGAGTGTAGGAGGGGATATTAGGACACCAGCCGCGTGAAGGTGTAAAGGAGAATGTAATAGGGAGGTGAATTGATAAAGTGCATTTCGGGAGTGTTTTGAGTAGATCTCAGTTTTTCTTGTTGACACTAATGCAAACGGGAACAAAACATTGTAACAGAAACAAAAAAATGGGAAAATTGCGCGTAAATCTTACGAATTCGCAAATATATTGCCAGAAATGGAACAAGCACCAGGGGCACAAATATTACATTCCCAGTGGGGAGAGACCATGCAGAAGACATTCATGAACTAATTCAAAAGTATTCCACCACTGAATTATCCTGAGCATACAACCATAGAACGTCCATGGAATGTGCAAGTGTGAACTATTAATTTGAGACTGTTAATAAATCGTTCATTTCCAGTCCACGAAGTATTATTCAAAAATGCCCCTTGGTTGAACATTTAAAGAACATCTTCAAACCAAGTATATTTGAATTGTCATAAACGAAAAATATATTCATTATACATTCCAGGGAATATTCTAACATAACCATATGTACGATATTATTCGTAAAATTAATGCCTGCATGTTGTATCGCATTACGTACGTAATGAGTTCAACTATTGATTTTAACGGATGAACACTGAACCGTACGCATATATTTACGAACAGTTCAAAATCTTGTTTATTCACAGTAATATTTCATTTATATTAGTACTATGTGGCAATATAGGTTTCAATTAATTAATGCCAAATAACTGTTATCGAGATGTGATGGTATTTCTACAAACTATCACGGAATTGCCATTTAATAATTATAGATCTCGAAGTTACATTTATCCACGGAAGTGACTAGGTATATACGACTTTCTTAACGCCGGTTATCAATATCGGGTGCGAGAATATGCGCGTAGAGTCGTAGGTTGCCTAATAATGCGCCATGGGAACAATGACGTTAGGAAGATATAAGATAGGGAAATTGGATTAATTTGCGTTCTCGTGCTGAATGGACATTACGCCTTCAAATGGCTCAGTGAAATCTTCTTCATTGTAAAGTTCTGCTAACCTCCACTTCTTTGGCATGGAGTACACGATTCATGTAATAACCCAATGTCGTAAGTCATAAATTCCACCGACTGCAAAGCTAAAAACATTGAGTCCCTAAGCCTCTTTGATTAGAAATCCACCAAGAATGGATAATCTCACTCTTTTTTAATAGTTAATTCGAATACCTATACTCGTTCTGATCCTTCGTAATTTATTATGGAATTGATAATTTCATTTCAAATTTTACTCAACATTTAAAAATGTTTTGTGATCAAAACAGTAAGTTCATCACAACTAGCACAACTACTTGTACTTCTATACCTTGACATAAAATATTACGGTTTTGCCTCCTTAGTATCCTTCAAGACCGTTCGCTTAATGCCACATGTCTTGTGACCCGGTATTAACTAAATAATTTTTAAATTTATTAAAGTTACTCTTGGTATTTATAATTTGAAATGGAATGTACTTGTAAAAAGAGCACCACCTGATAAGCCTAAGATTCAGGTGGACTTGATTGTAAAGCACAATAGTAACATTAAATTGTTAATTATCTTGTAATCTATTTGTATTTGTAGTTCCATAAATATTTGTATTAAATAAAAAAACGCTAAAATATATTTGTAGAACTCTGTACTGTGTTATAGGTCTAATGCGGCAATGTAAAAATTATTATCTGATTGTATTTTTGCGATATTTACCATAGAGAGATACACCCTGAGTGTCAAGGACGAAGTCCACAGGCGTCAATTTCCTTTGGAAACCTTTGATACGATGCATTTCACTCAAAAGAAGAACTTCACTTGAAAAGTTAATTCCCACTCGATATGCCTGATGTGAAATGTTCACTCAAAAGGAAAGCTCTGGTTATGGATACAGCAATAATAAATCAAAGACTTTATGCTAGCGAAACACAGCCATCGACGACTTTGATAGCGATACGTAGTTTCCATTTATTGCGGAATCAAACAATAATTCGACTTGATGAACGAACCCTGTTCTCCCTTTCAGATGATTGTTGAGCGAAAACACATTAGTCAAAGGTCATGTGTTTTCCACAGAAAGCCACCTTGTATCAAAATAGTAAATCCTTTTCATATTCTCTTCGGGGGACATTCGAAAACTCGGGCACATGCTCGTGTTATTCAAATCCCGTCTAAATCGATCGGCGACTCATGTGGGAAAGCAAAAGCAAGAGATGGAATGAATGTATACATGAAAGGCGTGGCAGTGGGCTTGAGGTGTTAGGTGAAACCCGACTGATGACTGCGGGGTAATTTCAATATGATAATGGAAGGGGTCTTTTATCACTTTAATGAAAACGAAAAGGGCTGTGAGAGCCTGCCAGCTTTAGCACGCTCTTTCAAACCTTGGGGGTACTTTACGGTTCTCCGTATCCAGTGGCGGTGGCAGCGTTTCAAAGCAAATTTCTCATCAAGCATTGAACTCATTCGCTACGTAAGTCATGCTGAATTGATTACTAACGCATTGCTTGAATTGCAATTATGTCAGTACTTCATACATGAAGATGAATCGACAACTCATGCCGTTTTGTGCCG
This sequence comes from Pyrrhosoma nymphula, assembly GCA_963573305.1. Lineage (NCBI taxonomy): Eukaryota > Metazoa > Arthropoda > Insecta > Odonata > Coenagrionidae > Pyrrhosoma > Pyrrhosoma nymphula. Next base: position 138,505,975 of record OY754329.1, on the reverse strand, counting down.
TAAAACACAAAATTAGAAATTTTTTAGAAATTCATTTTACAAACGCTTCCTTGCATAAAAAGAAAAATATAAATAATACCGAAATTAATGCATGAAAAGAAATCACAAAGGCTAATTTAGCAAGAGATGACTATATTATTCATAAAATTAAAACTCGCAAAGAGAGTGAAGACGAGAGATATTATGATAATGCAGATTACTTTTTTAATTTCAAAGTAAATATCTCTTTTTTTAGCTGCTTCAAAGATGAAGTTTTAACAATCGGTGACAAACGTATTCATACATAAGCCATCATAGTTCTTAAAATACTGCATATATTCCTAGGAAATAGCGACTCTGTGCATTGCTACTATGGAATACAACATTGCCCCTAAATGTAAAAAAAACTTGCATCTTGATTGGAGGTGAACTGCGAGTTAATTTTAATTCAGGTCAATATATTTTATCGTACAATTCTACGACAACGGAGAAAAGGAAGGAAAAGAATGGCATTTTTGTCGGAAAAGAGGTAGAAAGTTCGCTGAGCTTCCGAGAGGATTACTGGATGATGAGAGATGACCTGCATTGAGATCACGCAGGTTTCAGTGTGACACAAAGGATATAGTTTTAACCTTTCACCATAATCCATGAATGGTACATGTATACGATATATACCCATCATGTCATTTCCATACGGGGTAGGCAACATGAAAGAACTTTGTTATAGCAGTTAGGTCTAAAAAAAACTGGCCCTTTTTTGTAATTATTTCCTCCATGATGCACTATCCTGGCATACCTCTTTCACTTTTTTTACACTCACTCATTGCTGCATACACGCCCTCGTATTCTTAAGACTCCTAATATTTTTATTTTTTTAGAGTTTCTTCCACTACATTTACCCATGACTTTCCCGGTCCACCCCTTTCTCTCACACCATTCAATCTTCAACCTGTTCAAAGATTGAAGATTTTAAATCTGTTTCGTTTTATGATCCCCCCCCCATTCCCTCAACATGGCCAAACCAACGAAGCAAACTCCTCTCATATACATTAGAACTGATAGAAGTAACAAAATAAGGTATACACTGCCGAACTAATCGGAGCACGCAAGCCCTTCCACCACGACAATGTTGTAGTCCAAGAGAGCTGTAAAAAAATCCAATTTATTGCTACATTGCATTGTCAAATAATCTTTTTGTGTAGCTAAAACATTATCATATATTTAAGTCCTCTGATCCCTTGCGTTGCCATCTTACAATTAGATGGACCGCAAGGGATTATCATCTAGTCCCTTATCAGTGGCGGATGCACGTCGATGGGGGTGGGAAAGGGGGAAATTTCTCCCCCCCCCAAGAGGTCGGGCGAGCAAAATAAAAAGCAGAGTATTTGATAGTAAACTTCATTGTACCAACAGCATAATAACGTTGATATGATAGAAAAAAACAGTTGTCTCTCTCCAATGAGCATTAACTGTTTTTCCGTAGTATCGAGTTGTTTCGGGAATTTCGAATTGGGCAGCGGAAGACCAAAATCCGACTGAGAGGAGATGAGTCATTGTTGAGGCTTCCTCTATCCCACATTCGTCTTACCTACACCTCTTGCAAAGCTGCTTCCCCCATCGACTAAAAAGTGAGGGATCTCCGGCGTGTGTCGGTCACTTTGTTTCGAACAGCCTCCCATGAACCCTTAAAAAGTAAGGGCTCATTTCCCTAGTAGTTAACCAAATTATCCCCAAACAAAAATTCTGATTCTCAGCTTGACCTGATCATGTAACTTCTCTTGGAATACGTAAGTTGTCGAAGTATCAACCAGAGTCAATAAAATGATTTATTGGTTGAAATGTTGACAAGAATTTCGTCCTTGTGCCATCCGAAAACAGTTTTTTTTCCTCATGCTCCTGATTTTAACTGTCATAAAATTACTTTAATTAAAAATAGACATGATTTAATGTGTTCGATGTATTTTTGAACTTCGTAAATTTTTTTTTAAAGTTTAATCATATTTACGAAAAGTACGTCGGTTATTTCCAACGGAGCGTAGAAAATTTTTCTCGGTGGTTTCTTAATTTTCCTTTTGGTTAATTACATGTCAAAACGACAAAAAAATACCGATATTAACCTCACCTATTCGATTTCAACTTATTTTGTTTTACCACATTGTTGGTCATGCCCAATTGGTGCGCAAAATATGCATCCGTTGCCTTAGTACCGGGAATATGAAACACTGAGCTCGTTAATTTATGTTTGAGTTGTCCTAGATATCTTCGGACGCATGATACTTATGTCACAGCAAAAATGTTTTTTTATAGAAAAAAGCAATGGCGTATAATATTATGATGCTTTTAGTTAAAATTTTGCAATTTAGAGCATTATTTTTATTTTGAAAATTTTAAACGCGTTTTTCTGCAAACATTCAGTCATGCTATTTTTTATATTTGTTAGATGAATATGTTAGCTATTCATACTTCCAGGCGTGAAATCGTGTTAAAAAATTAAAAACATGTGTTACCAGTAAATTTTCAAAGCAAGTCTCTTTCACTTGATAATTATTTCACTTCCTCCACACACTTTTAAAACCTGCACTCGGGTATTTTTCCAGTAAAAACTGAATATTTTTTAAAGAACTTATTTTGATCAGTTCTTAATCGGAAACTGTTTTGCCTTGTTTTTCACTGCAAAACATTCCTTGTTCAGGTAATAAGTTCTTGGTTTCCCTAGCGAAATAGGGAAAAATAACACTGTTTGGATTTTAGTAGTACAACATGATTTTCAAAGAACATTTCTATATTTTTTTTAACTACATCGTAAATCGGAATTCACTTTTCTATAAACTAGTGCAACATCTCTCTAATTTTATCTTCATATACTTTGGCCGCTATTGAATCAGTGGTCGTGAACTCGGTGTGTTAAGTTAACTTTTCCACATTTTCCTAAGTCTGATGTAAAAGTTACGTAGCCAATTGCAATTGCCCGTTACAATTCTATGAAAGTGGGATGCAGGAAAAGATGGATATAAAGTAGTGACCGTAGTAATTGGCTTGAGCATAAGTGGGTGACGGGTATGAGAGAATGAAGAAAGGCGTACGCAGACAGATAATTCGTTGAATGCTGCTTCCTTTCCATTCTGGCGTTCCCTGTGCCATTATCAGGCATCACCAGATGGCGGATAGGAGTTAACAAACCCATAATTAATTATTATTAGGCCGATTATTTTCTCGTGGTAACTTTTACATAACTATTTACCTAATTGGAACGGCGTCAAAACTGGATTTAATACGTCTGAAAGCTATTTTCTGAATTATTTCATATCGTGCTCTGCTACACCTTCGGAAGTACATAGTTTTCATTTATAAATTTAATCTGTCAACTTATACCTCAATCGGAGATATTATTTTGATACGGATAACTTTTTCCTTTAAAAAATTACTAGAATAGTTGAGCAACTTTATGTTCAAGGACCAGGAGGTAACACATGAGAGGCTGGGAAAACAAAATGATAATTTAATAATATATTCCCAATGTTTTATGAAACGTGATACTAAGGAAGATCATGCAAAAATTTCGATTAGGAGGGAGCTGTTAATCGATATTTTCGCGCAGTTAAGAAGAAAATAAAGCACAAAAAATTATATTACCAGTTGAAGCATATGCTACGGTCAGGGAACACTGCTAGCCGGAACAATAAGGGAGATTTTCCAACTTTTAATTATTATATGACGACTGAAAATACTTACTGCTTCAATGGTGCATCTTATTTTTCGAGAAGTTGGAGTAGTACTTACGGCTATTCGAGGACGATCAGAATCACTTATTTTCCTGCAAAGGAGACCTTGCATTCTCAAGAGGCAAGTATTGTCAAGGATAAATGCCGTGTTTTTTTATATATTAAAGGCACCTTCGGAATATCGTGACTTATGACTTTGATATGAGCGTTCATTCCATCTTTATTCATTATTCAGCCTGACGTGCAATTGGACTCACCGTACACCCAATGTAAAACGTTAATCTAATACAAAGTATGACAAATGAAGACTACCGCTATTAGTCATAGTGCTTTGCATAAAACTTTGCACTGCACGAATATTACAAACAAGCTTCTGAAATTTTACAAATATTTGGCTTTAGAATCCTCAGTGGTGATTATGAACCAATGAGGGGGAGGAAAGGGAAAGGTGTGGGATATGTAATGGTCTCCCAATTCAAACGCCAGGGTACGAATTCCGGCGGAGTTAGAGATATTGCTGCGGCATTCCGGTCTCTACTTGAGGTGTCACGTTAAGTGCACCTTGCAATTAAAGCAGGTTAATGTAGACGCCATATTCTCTCCACACTTCCTCAATTTCCCAAATAATTCTTTTTTTTATATATTCAATTACAATAGATATCTAACAAAATTGACAGTCTCAGACGAGATGCAGTGGAAAGGATTTCATCTTATCAAAATGAAATGCCATTTTTTCCATGAAAAAACTTATTGTCATAACATCTTTCGGATCACTTAGTGAGGAGAAATGTGCTATTTCATTTTAATTACTTCAATAATATTATATTTCATTTAACTCATTTTTTTTAAGTACTACCCAGCACAAATTTAACGATATTTCACAAATGATGACTGCTGTTCCGAAATGGAATTGCATCTGCTACCAAGGGGAATAGGAAGTTCGCCATGCGACAATATGGCGTCCCTAAGGGACAACAATGTGGTGTGGGGGGAGAAGGGAGGGCTGTCCTGTTTCGCTGAAATAAAAATCCTGCGTTCGAGTGGGTATGGTTGCGAGAGGGTGATGTTTGACATCGCTATGAATTGCGGAAGTTGGTGTTTGGGGATGATGGGAAATAATCTTCGTTGAGAGGGGGTGGAGAATGTGTGCCAGTGCATTGATGGATGGATGGAAGTGAGGTGAACTGCGGAGGAGAGGAGTACATAAATGACGTCACAGTCTCACACAAGGATGTATCTATATAAAACACCTGACCAGTGATTGAGAGATCCGGGTTTGAATCTTGGTAAAGTAAGATGATGTTTTAAAATGGTGAATTGCATCCTTTCGGAGTGCACTTGCTAATGTTCCTTCAAAACTCACTTCCAAATGCGAAAATGACGTAGTACGCAGTAACACACACGGTTGTAAGTATAACACACCTGACCGGCAATAGGAAGATCTGGGTTCGAATCAGGATCAAGTAAAATGATTCTTTGTTGACGAATTAAATTCTTTCTGGAGTACTGCTCAACGTTTTTTATTAACTGAGAGATAGAGAAAGTAGACGGTTTGCAGGAAAAAGAGTTAGCTTATAGCGACCGAGCGAGTGGTGCCAGGGAAGGGCGAATGACCTTTCACATCCGCCGCCGTCCGGATGAGACCACCGTTCGCTGACCAAGCATCAAAGAAGGAATGTGCAGTTTTAATAGGCTTTCGGAAGACTCTCTTAATCTAGGAAATCACCGCAGGCGAACGCGTCACTTTTCTATCGAAGATGGAACAACTCCAGTTGGACACCCGATGAAGCTCGTTGAGTAAAATTGCTATTGCCAATTGTTAAAAGTGAATTGCATGTGCAATGAAAGTGAAATCGCAAACGCAAAAATACATGCCGTTGAAGTGTTGACTGTATTAAACAGTAGTTATTTACGAGATTAGTTAAGCCCTTCTAGCACCGCAGAAATTTTGAAGGTTATATTCTGAAGTTCCACATAGTTTGGGAACTATGCATATTTTTTTAAGTTCACATTTAGTTTATCAATGCAATTTTCCAAGATTTTTAAAATTGCAGGAATATGCTTTCCATTCTACAAAATATATTTTAATTTTTATTTTCAGTTAAATTTTCATTTAAAATAATACTTAATCCTAGTTAAAGACCGGTCTGAGAAAGCTAAGAACAAGACATAACTGCGCGGCATGCAAAGGGTTAAGTGATTATAACGCAAGCTCAAATCCATGACTAAGGCCTTAAAAGGAAGATTAAGAGCAAGAAAAATTATTATTTTCAACGTATTTAGCCCGATTACGTTTTACAAGCGAATTCTGATGACACATAGCCTCAAAATATTTTACTCTTCAGTTTCCATTATTTGGTACCTCCTATAGCAGTGGGGTAGGATATCTGAATAAAACTTCATCTGGCAACCAATGCGCCAATTTGGATTCAGAGAGCACATAGGTAGACGAGTCTAAAAGGTCCGGGACACAAATTTTCCTGGTCCTCTAGCGGTGTTGACGACGTATGGCCACCAAAGTTTTGTGACACGCTTCTACATTTCCGTATATAACTAGAGTTTATATTTTAATATAAACCAATATTGTTAGTGGTTATTAAACATGAGAAAACGCACTTTCCAACGGTATATTTGACATCATTGTTTAGTTTAATAATACCATAAATATATGTAGCTATATTTAAAAAATTGTTTTTTTAACGTTTTCGAAATATTTTGCTAAATAACTTTGAATCCATTACATATAGCTGAAAACTTGCCCAATACTTTTTTTTACAAATTAAGTACAAGAATGAGAAACAAAAGAATCCACAATACAATATTATTCAAATTTAATATCTTAATTCAATTTTAGGCTTTTTAGACTCGTCTAACCATGTAATATTTGAATATAAAGTGGCGCATTGGTTGCCAGATGTGAAATAATTTGGCATGATTTTCAGCTATCCCACCCCACTACATGACATATCATTAAGTAGGTATTCCATTCTTCACTCAAATTCCAATCGATTTCCCCACCATCATGGCATTTAGAGGCTTATAGGGCATAATATCCCCTCCCCAATCAACTCTTCTTTCTGCAATCAAATTTTCTACACATTCATTTGATTCTTCTTGATTGATTCTTTTTTAATTATTTTCAAAGCTTCTTTTCTTCATCTTTATTTCTTTGCATAATAAGTTTTTCTTTTCTTTATCATTCTCATGGAGATTGGTGTTGCGTGATGGCTTGAGTACTGGCTTCCCGTCTTGAGATCCCGGAATCGACTACCAGTAGAATCAACCTAACTTAAAAAAATATATAATACCCACTTTTTTAAGTTTTAGTCTTAATGCATTTCCATGTTTTACCCAATGACCAAGGGCACTTGAAAACTATGGTGTTACATGTATAAGCATCAATAATTAAACTGAAAAACTAACCAAATAATTATCACTCAGTCATTACAAAGTGAACGTTAACACAAAAAGCCAAAAAGTATCGCATTGCGTCTCTTTTTTCGTTTTATCGTATTTTCCCAGCCATTTTTAAATCCTAATCTCAATAGGCCTTCAATACTCATTTATTCTCCGTTTTTAGTAGTCCATATTTTGGAATTGGCTAAATTTGCTCTAACCAAATTATTAGCTTTGATCGCCCCAATTCCTTCCCTGAAAACGAGTGAATAATATAATTGGTCGTCGTGGCGGCGGAAAAGCAAGCAGAAAATACACAAGGAGAGAGGCTCCAGTTAATTTGGAAGTTTTCCGAAAACAGAGACATCTCACCTCCTTCAACCTCCCTGTCCTCCTCACTCTTTAGCTCACCCCAGACTCATCCAAAATGTATGCGTCCAGTCTCCAGCCGAGAAGTCAAAAAGACCATTAGCGTGAATCCAATTCTCTGCCATCCCAGTCTCCTTGCAATTTCGTCGCCCTTAAGAGACTCGATTCGTGAGCGAGCGAAAGTTTTGACGTGGCGGAAAACTGGATGTCCGCTAACGACTTGTTTGTGGTAACGATGTTCATATTATTTTTTACATAACTTAATTTATTTTCATACCATTTCTCACGTTCACGCAGAAGGGGAAACATTTTTGCTTTCATCTTAATGTTCTCGGTGTGTTTACATAGCAACAAAATTGGGGCGATCCCCGTGTGGGTGTGAAGCTTTTCTTTTCTTTTAAATTCCTCGAGGCTTGGTTTGTAATACTAGGTCTTTCACCATGGTAACGATAGGAAACAAAAGAAAGACGGCACTTTAACTCTACCCAACTCCGCTTCTCGACCATCGACGGCAGATTCAGAAAAAAAGGAAAAGGCATGATGGAAGTGTGAAGAGATTCATTGCCAAAACTGAGCAATTAGTTGGGGCACACGAATGCATTTCCTTTTAAAGTTTGCATTGAACATCAACGCGCTTAAAAAATATTTCTCCTGTCCCATTAAAATACTGTATTTTTTCCAAGCTATGTTTTTCACGTGGTGGAAAAATCTGAAATCATATTAATTCGAGTTTAAAGGGTGATGCCTAAGCACAAGTGCCGTTTAAAGGAAGATAGGCTTTTAAAACACTAAGAACAGTGGGTTATGTCATGCTATTATTTCTAGTTACATAGTACAGTATATATTGTTAAGCAGAAAAAACTGGAACTTCTTAGTTCACCTACAACTTGGTTAAAATAATAAATATATCCAAAATATATGACAGCAAATAATGAGCCTTTGAAAACACTTTGTTTGATCATTTTAAATATACTTAAATGCTAACCTAAATATTTGCTAACGAAACATTTACCATTATTTCCCGTAAAGTGGAAAAATCAACGCGCATCGGCTGAAAGTAGTAACAATCGAAGATAAGAGGAACATAAGAGGTTTTAAGAAAAATGTTTTTAAAGAAATGCCATCTTCGAAAAATGTGTGTAAATTCAGGTGAAATAAGAACATTAAAAAAAAAAGTTTATATTGAAAAAAGCACAGTATCTAAGTACACATTTTAAAAGTAAGTTATATTCGACGGAGCAAGTGATAGTTACGGCTAATAATATTTATTGAGACAAAAACTCATATTTTAAGTTATAGTCATTAGTCCAGTGAAAAAAGTCTAGTGGTAATTTGAGATAAATATCACTAATTACAGACTTTAAATCCACTGGCCTTCAAGGGTACCTACTAATTGCATTCCCATTTTTTTCACCTCTCAAGAAATTTCACACACAGCATGAGGTAAGTCTTATAAATCTTTTAACCCTGCGAATATAACCTTTTGATCGGGCATATGTTAATGAAAGTTGACTTTCGTGGTGGTGAGAAAGCCGAATGTCACTTCCTCTACCCTGATACATTGACCTATTGGCCAATAAACTCTACTCTATTGTGTGTGCACGTGCGTAGCGAACGTGCATTGGACATCGCCTATGGCAATTTAACAAGAATCTATGGAAAGACTTAAATTTCCGAGCTGAAGTTAACCAATGATTCCACTCACTCGTGCTCGTTCGCATGGAGATGAAATATTTGGCTCGGAAACGGTTTGAAAAGTCGGTGACTGAGACGCCTAACCGGCATTGATAAATCTATTTCAGTGGTGGTCATGAGAATTTTCACGTTCGCGAAATAAAGTGACTTTTGCATTTTACTTAATCAATATTTCTACCACTGAACATGTTCATGACTGCCGCTAATACTGCGATGAAATACGTAGAAATTACGAGATAAAAATTGGCCTGGACAGGAATTGAACCACGGACCTTGGTATCCTAGGTAGCGTAGTAGTCTGCGCATTGGCCCGAAAAGTCAAAGGTCCTTGGTTCGATTCCTGGTCCAGGCCAATTATTTTCTCGTGGAAATTTCTAAATATTACTACTGTTTTACATTTTACCGTAGAGATAAATTTGGAGAAAGGATGCTTGATGCAGGAATAAATATAATCACTTGATAGTCGAATAATGCATGAATTAAAAGTAATAACAACGCTGACTCAATGATGGAATTAAGTGAGAATCAAAAGCACTTGGCATCAGGTAGGATCGGTATCTATTCAAAGGCACCATGATTACAGGCGGACCATGCTCTTTACCAGGCTAGGGAATGTAAATATGTACAGGGTAATAATTGGTAGGTCGTTATGACGTTATCGCCCACGTTTCGAAATCGTATACTTGCTTTTTCAGGACTACAATGAACATACAGAATGTACGAAAAGTATGTCATTCACATTTAGTATGTTGTTTCATCAAAATTATACACAGAAAACATTTACCTTTGAGTACTTTTTTTTAAGTGAGTGAGGTTATATTTTTGGTTCGTTTCACCCATATTTTTCGTTATTTTTTCGATTTATTCATGTTTTACACTTCGATTTTTTCAGGAAATGTTTTGCTTGAGGAAAAATTGCACATTTTTTCCATTAACCATGTTGAAATTTCATACACAAACACCTGCATATTGTGACTTTATTCCAAAGCTCATTGGTCGCACTGCGGAATATAGAGATCGCACATTCGCCTCCATGCTCTTCCTTTGAGACGGGATCGTTGACATTTTTGCATGTGTTTCACTTCGTGGTAGGCGGAGCAGTTTTGAAGCGGTAGCGATGGAGATGAGAGAATCTCATCTAGTGGGCGGTCGAGACAGAATCTGCTCGCTCCGCGTCGAGAAGAATGCATTTAACTTTAAGTCAAGTGGATAACGCGGCACAAAATTTACAATTAGTACTTCTTCATTACGTTACTTATTGGAATTTTCTCATACGAGGATATAAAATACTTGGTAATATTTCACACTTTAATAACTAGTACTTAATATAATTGAAGGTGCATACGCGTGGAATATTATGAACTATTCTTTGTCCTCGTAATAATGCCAGTAGGATGATGTTACATAAGAAAGCGTTAGAAACCATTTGTGACACGATAGTTTTTTTATTAGGATTTCCCAAAACACTAGAATTTTCGATCAGAGGTAAAATAAGATTGGGGCCGTTAACAAGTGAATTCCGAGCGATGGCTTGCAAAGGAGAGAAAGAAATGAAGAATAGCTATTTGGCTAACTAACAGCACAGGTTGCGAATAACACAAAGTAATTTATCATTTTGCTCTAATTATTAATGTCATTCTCAATACCAACTGAATTAACTGAATCGCTTTTTTCATCGTATCACAATGGTATGCATTCTGAGTCAAACAGTGCCACTGTAGTTACAGAACCTAAGTTGTTAAAAGTTCAATTTCAAACCCAGAGCACACCAACTCCATTTGAAATTGAGCCATTGATAATTTGTTAGCTATCAGCTCTCGTTAAAAAAAAAAGTTACCAACTATAAATATTACATTGGTTTTAGCTCTCCCGAGCTGTAATTTAATAACAGATTTTGCTAAATAACTTTGCGAAAGGTTTGGAAAAATCAGAATTCTGAATTTCTTCTGCTAATCTCAGATTTCATGAGCATCAAACGCAAAAATCCCTTGTGTATCGCCCAGGACTTTTTAAAAGCTCCACCGGTCATCAGATAACTGTGAGGCATAAGAGTTTTTTTTCGGGAGCTGTTGTTGGACAGTCTCTTCTTTGTGCTAAAGGCCGTAACTCAAGATTAAATGGTACTACGCATATTAAAATAAAATAGGTAGATGGTTATAAAGTGAGTTAAGATTGTTGAGAAAGGATAAGAAAGGGAACAGGGAAAAGAAAATGCCTGCAGGGGACATGAGAAGGGGATAAGGGGAGAAGGGAGGACAGGGACGGGTGATAAAAGATGCTGAGATACGTAGCGGTGCGGTGTACCCGCGGCGCGTGGGACCCATGTTTACGACCGCGGAATGGAGGAAGAGAGCACTGCAAGAGCATCCATACATACATATACATATATACACAACACCGACGCAAATTATGACGAGTGAGGCTGGCGGGAGAGCCTAGCCGCTTGTTGTTCCCGCTCCACCCGCACGTGGGCGTTATAAACTCCCCGATTCCTCCCTCCAGCACCAGTTCAAGTATTCTCGCGGGACCTCACGTACTTGCCCAACTGCATGGGCTTAAATAATTCCAGGGGTAGAGGCGTTTAAGGGGAGACAAGTTTGCTACTGGTGGAACCGCAGGACGGCCAATTTTTAAAATACAAAATATGCATAAATAATGCATGCATTATATTAGCACATTGTGAAGAAAAGATGGTTGAAGGATCATCATGACGTCCGCTCTTGAGATTCGCGGCTCGCTAGTGTTTTTTTCATATGAATGTGATGTATATTACTGAGAATTCTAGAAAGGAGTACATTTCCTGGGAATTGAATTAGGCTCACCTATTCTAAGATTTTCATTTACTGTTTTTTTAAAATGTATTTACTGGACAAATGTTCGCATCTAGTTAAGCATTCTTACTTTAGTTCACAGACTTAACTATTTTAGCCTATCGCTTCAGTTCAGGACGGCGTGGTAGAGCATTGGGCTACGGAACGGAGGTCTAGATGTTTAAATCTAGGTAAATACACCCATGTTAACCCAACATTTATGATTTTCAGGTTAACAGATGCATCTGGAAAACCACAAAAGCACAGGGAATATAACTGACTCACCTGCCCTTAATCAGCCAATTTTCTGCGTCATTTAGCATAGTAGGTACTTGTTGAGGGCTACCCGCTCTAATCAAACTCTACGTTGGATTTAACACTGTATTTAGTTTTATTCTATTTTAAATATAATTTTACATTGCCATAAAAATTCTTTTAGGTAATGGAAAGTTGAAAATCCAATCTCGCACCATGATATGGATTTTTGTCCTATATTTTCGGCTATACATTACATCGGTCTAAGATGGCAAGGTTTCAAAGAGAAAATAGATTAGGAAATCACTAAGGAGCAGAGGCGTATGCAGGGTTTACTTCTGGGTGGGGGGTTTCATCAATATTTATGTGCATCATCATAAAATGATATTTAGATTATTATTCACTAAAACAATAATTAAATTAACATTATCTTTTAGTGAAGACAATTCAACTATATTATTCAGCCCAATAAACAAAATTCTAAACGCCAGTTCAGGTAAATAAACGAAAACGAATTAAGGTAATGATGTTTCTGGGAGGGGTTTACACCCTTAACTCCCCCCCCCCCCCGTCTGTACGCCACTGCTAAGGAGCTTACAGATATGGCTATTTAATAAAAGGTAAACAGGAGTGACAAAAAACCCTATAGGGAAAAATACACATAAATATCACATAACATCTAAATGTTTAAGTAAAATCACATTTTCATCAACGAATTCACCGATTAGATGCAGTGCCCTCTCCGCCATCGCGGCAAAATAAATCGGCTGATTTACCACGAAATTAACGATTCTAAATACTTTATTTCTCGGATTTTATTCTTATTTCTGGTAAAGAGAAGGAAAAAATTAGAAGAGAACAGCTGTAATACTAAGGAACAACACCGGAACATAAAATAATTATACGTAGTTCGATGTTCTGATGTCTCAGAAGAAAAACAATATTGTCACCTCTTTGACGGCACACTCCGTGTATTCAGAGGGTATACGCAATAGAGGCACATAATAGAGTAAATAACTAGGCGGAAACAGCCCAAACACCTGTGGAGCCTTTTCAGAAGGACATTAGCTACTTCAAACAAACAGTGAAGTCGAGTGGAAGAGAAGCTCACAGGAAAGCACTGGTTTGAAATATTAAACCACGGCTTGGATGCTCCTTCTCAAGGGTCTGCAATCCACAAAAAGCCTTGTGAAACTAACATGTAGCAGAGAACGCAACCCAATCCATGAACAACATACAGTAACACAGCCGGAGGTGCAGCCAGGTCATTCAAAATCATTAAAGTTACTTCCCACCTTTCTAATTTCTACACATACGATTCAGGGTTTTTTTAATAGAAAAATACACATCATGTGTACATACACTATAGCTAAAGTTAGATGAGATTATCAAATTGACTAGGAAAATGAAATATGGTTGCCAGACTAGCAAGGATGGCATCAAAACGGAAAAAAATCTTTCGTAACTTTGAGAATTTATCTAGCTGAAGAAAGGTTTACTATATTATGGAATTGTTCAAATACTTACAGTGAGTTTGCGGTTGTTCAGTCGCCTAAAATTGTCACCAGCAATAGAATGCGTGACTTCTGTAAATTATTTTATAGTCCCATCCTTCGTTTTGGTAAACATACCAAACCTCTCGCAAATTTAGGTCAACATTCAGATAAAAATTGAGATGTCGTCGCCCGTTCGCTCAGCAGATCGGTTCCAGAGAAGAAATTACTGGGTGCCAGTGAAGGTGAAAGGAACTTCAGCTCGTTTCACACGATAGGTACTTGATCCAGCACAAGTTTAAGATACTTCCTAGAATGATAGCCATTGTGTGATACTGAACCAACATTCGGGCTGACAAGCATGACCACTATCATCTCCGCTGAGCTACATCATTTCATGATTGATGCAGCACTAGTTTACTATTCCCTCCCGGGAGAATCCAATCCCTCCCAACGTTACCTCTTACAGTCGCTGGGCAATTTCCACTCTCTGAAACCAGTGCCAATCATACCTTCTTGAGGCCAGCATAAATTTTCTGACCTCATCAGTAAGGGAAAATGTCCCAACAGTTGATTTGGTCGCCTGCTGTCACAGATTGCTAGATTGAAAACCACGTGCGATACGATATGAATGCTAATACAGCTTCCTCGCCAGTACAAGTTCAATGATCAAGTGGAACCTTATGGGATGGCTCAAATCATTCTGGATTCCGTTCTCAATCCCAATTACAGGCTAGCTTAAAAGATCTTGTGCTGTATCGTGTGAAACGGACTTAAGGGAGAGATTAGGGAGACAGAAGGGGTGTTTCGATTGCACTTGGAGTGGGATGGAGAAGGGCAAAAGTTTAGATTTATATACATCGGGTTTCCCCATCATTTCCTCAGAATAACTGTCCTATCAAATAACGAGTGCCATCACCAAGAATTACGGGGGTAAATGGGTAATGTGTGAAAGGAAATGGCAGGAATGAAGAACAGGAGGAAAGGAAGATAAAATACAGGTAGGTAGAAAGAAACCCTCGAATACTCAACTCGCAATAATAAAATAATCCACCTAATCACTAGCAACAAACTAACAGTGATTCACCAAGGCTAGCGTCATTTATACCCTCTTCTCATGCCTTTACGGCCTCTGTGAGTTTAATAGAAATGGGGGATGCCAATTTCGAAGGCCAGGTCGTTTCAAAACCGTTACGTTACAGCATATGCAAAACTTGTTTCGTAAATTATCAGATATTTTCATAAATAATGCATTGTTTATAGAAATAAACCTGGTGATGTTTTCCATGTCTGCAGAAATTTCAAAAGAGGACTTATCATCAACAGCCCAGATGAAGAAAAGATAATTTTCATCAATGATTTGTTTAGTTACAATCAAAATATGGAATCATATCGTATCTAAAATGAATAAAATATTAATGAAATAACTAAAAAATGTTAATTGGCAATAGTATTACAACAGTGTTAATTAACTTAATGAAAATTAAGCTCTATTGGCATTAGTAGTTCTTGGAAGTTTTACTCGGTTCTTTTCCAAGATCCAAGCTAGGATCAAATTACCAGATGCTATAAAAATTCTCTTTCATCACACGGCAATAAAAGGACTACAAGAGAATAGGGATACATGAGGAGATGAAGAAACTGAGATAATTCGTCTGTCCAGCAATGTGGGTTCAGCTCAAAGAGCACTTTATTGCATGAACCCTAAAGTACGTGAGTGATGAATAAATACGCAGTTCTAAGTTTCCTGTGATTCTCGAAACTCAAATAGATGAAAAAACCTTACATTTTTCTTCGCCACAGCCACAGGAGGAAAAAACCACTTATAGTACAGATGAAGAAATAACCTTTCCGATGGGACTGTTGAGGGACAGTCATTGTGTAAGAAAACAATTTTGTATTGCCTAAAATCTTTGAGAAATGTTGGATTTTTAATAATTTTTTTTTTTACTTTTTAAGGCATTTTAAAGCTATTAGCAATCAAGATTAAAACACAAAAAGATGTTCAGACGTGTTATCTTATTCTATTTTTATATCTGGTTAAAATAGATCGAAGTTTACTGGACATAATTTACAACTCGTTTTTTAGTGGGTGATCAGGACTTCATGAGTTAGCCACTTCAAAGTATCCGATGAGAATGGCCAAAAGATTTTGACGAAAAGCGTCACGGAATAATTATCCACTATTCTATTGGCCTCCACTGCAGCGCCCCACTTCTCAAACCGTATGGTTAAGGGCGTTAATGACGCGGGTGGCTGGGGTGCGTCGGGAGCTGATTTCCATTTCGCCGAATCCGGGAAATCGCTTGCTTTGGCATCAATTTGCACTGCGAATGCGAGAGCAAATTGGAGGGATCAAATTTTGACTCTCTCTAAACAAAAGGCTGCTGACGTGGGGAAATGCGAAGCAAGGTGACGATGATTTGCCCGATTCGGAAAGGGAAAGCCTCCAAATGAGGCACATGCATGCACTTTCGGAAACTCACGGTAGGGGGCGTAAAATGGGGAGGGTTTAATCAATGCCTATTATTGCCACGTGCGATCTTAAAGGGAATGGTGTCAAATGACTGAGTAACAAGCTTTTAAAGGGTCGCCTTCACTCTGTTCTAATGGCCCATCGAAATATTTTGGAATATTCTCTTTTTGGAGGAGACATTTTTCAATGATAGATTGATACCTCTGGTTTGATGCGAAATGATTGCGATTGACTTCATTCGCAATAATTTTGCACTCTCGCAGCAAAAATTGGTAATATACCTTAAAATGTGAGTAAAAATATCTGAAGGCTATACATTTTCATCGGGTTCATGCATTAAACGTACTTACGTTCAGGTAAACGCGCAATGCTACGAATTTCCAACGGAAACTAATTTTTCCGAGCCTGTCGAGGAAACTTTACAAAGATCCTTGTAGTTCGAGAAACTTGAAAGATTGACCTCAAAAGAAAAGTAGTTCTTGCTTTAATATAACTAAGAATTCCTTCATGTTTTACATCAGTTTCAATTCCAGTCCTTCCGTTATGGATTGAACGAATAAATTTGCATATGCAATCTATGTGGAGGGCTTCCAGATAACCTCTGTGAAGCAACCGACAGAATGGATTCATAGGTAAATACGTCAAAGACCAGAGTAGTTGTTTTTGACAGGGCAGTTCCAATCACAATTTCAACGCTGAAACTAACCCGCTATCCGTTTATTCCGGCAAAAGTGAATTGCTGTTGTTGATGTTTCCCACAACTTTTTCTGTCACGTCACCTTTTGATGTTATTGTTCTTCCCCGTTGTTCTTTGCCCGGCAGATTGATAGTTTTTCTTAGATGCATACATATATTCAAACATACCAACCACGCCATTTCTTTTTGGGGTAGGCATAGTCATATAACTTAGATGCTGCTATTAGACCTAGGAAAAATGGCACTCTTTTATTCTTTCTTTAGTCTTATGCATTGCTTCACATACGTCCTCCTGTTCTAAATACTCCTAATGTCCTTTCTCACATGAGTCTCTCCCACCACATTCATCCTTGGCTTCCGTACTCTACCTCCTCTCACACCGTTCACTCTACTTCATATGCCTGTTCCGTTATTCGACCCTCATCCATTCCCTCAACATGAACAAACCAACGAAGCACACTCCTTTCATATATGTCCATCAGTGTTTCTTGGGACTGAATGTCAAAAGACGAACGCGGGTCACCAGTGTGAAAAAATGCCGCCAAAAGATTCGACTAATTTCATTGTTACATAATGAAACAATATCATAAATGCTAGCTTGAGACTTCATTTAATATTGTTTTTTTTTCGGCGGTTTACAGCGAAAAATTGCGTGGAGAATCTTCTCGAAAAGAGGAGAAAGAATACAAGACAAAAAATAAAGGCTCTAATTTGGGAAATTTTCTACATGCAGCAATGAAAAAATTCTTTGCATTTCCAAATGTTTGTTATAAAAAACAAGTTAAAAAACAAAACTGTGGAATTGCAATGTATTTTTTTCACTGTCACATAAAAGAAAAAAAACAGGAGAAGTAGAGAAGCGACGAGAGAGAGAAGAAAGAAAAGGGGTCCAGCCCGCAAAGGACGGTCTGGGAAGGCCCTTGGAGAAGTTCCATGATATCCCCCCACGCCCTTCCACCGTTCTGCTTGCGTGGAGACATCAGCCAAGGAGGCGGTGGTCGGTCGGACACTGTCCACCCTCACGCCTCCCCAGCAAATGTCCAACGGGGCGACGGGCCGTGCCCCGACTGTCTTGCGGTCGTTCCTCCTTGCCCTACCCCCTTATTCCCCCTCTTGAAACGAAGGATTTCCCACTGGTTTCATTTTTATTTGTTTTCCCTCTCCCCGTCTCCTAGCAACGAGTTACAGAGATGGGAACATCTACCCGAAAGGAGCTCAAGAGGCCGCCCCATAGATAATGCATAAAGATCCTGGCCCGCAGGGATGAGAGGAATGAAAAATCTTCTCTCATTCCTTCCCAGGATGGGAAAGAGAAGAACTAATAACACTTGAGGATTGAGTTGAATAAAACGTACGAAGAGGAGATGAAATTTTGAGAGTCAATCCGCAGAGAATAATGATATAATAGTACCTCAACGTCTTTGATTTTACTGATCGTTGTAAAATTTGCATTTTTATTACAAAAAAACTTATATGAAATTCATTTTTTTGTTTCTTTTCCTTTTGTTTTTAAACTAGATTTTATTAATCTAGTGTTGGCGATATAATTTAAATATTTTGTTTATCAACTTTCTTTTGTTTTGGTAAATTGTTTTGTTTTAGTGCTAATAAAAGATCGAGCGATAGCAACCATTGTTTTTTTATTAAAAAGGAAGAAAAGACAAATAGAATAGAGTTTTATAGAAGATACATTAATCGTTTGATTAGGGAGCAAGGTATTAACGTTTTTCTCCGTCAGAGTGCCTTCTATTAATTATTTTCTTTGTTTTCATAACGGACTTTTCTGCTCCATCCATGCTCATGTATACGCGATAAGTTTGAATGCTAACTCCCGAGTAAAGAACTCCATATACTATCAAACGCTTAAGTTTATTTGTAAAGTCTTGCATAGTGAATTTGAGAATTTAGGGAGGTAACTGCCAGCTTAGGTGAGTTGCGCAATTAAGGTAGTTTGAGCGATATATCATTTCAAATAAAGATCAATGGATTGGCCTCCCCTTCTCTTGGACTACAACCTTGTCGTGGTTGAAGGGCTTGCGTGCTCCGATGACCCCTAGAGCTGCACTGGCGGGAGCATTGCTCCTGGTAGGGTCACCCATGCCAGATTGGTCGAAGGTTAGGAGACAGACGAATGGTAGTCCGCGCAGCGTCTGTACCTCAGTGAGGCGGCTGCAAAAGGCGTCTGACCCAAGTGGGGCGGCCTCTGAAGTGATGGTGTCACGTAAAAAACACTATTGAGTAAGGCCAAGGAATACTACCTCAATTAAAACAAAAACCTTGAAATTATGGACAGTTCTCAATTGATAATGAATCCTGGCAACTACGGGACTCGGCCAAGAGGGCCGGGTGTCGTGCCCGGCAGCGGTGGGAGCAAGGCCCCTGCGGTCGTCATCACACGAAATCCTTGCTCAGACGAAGCAGCAGCAGAGGAAAAGAAGATTAAGAAGAGGAACGAAACTATAAGAATAGGCACTTGGAATGTTAGGACTATGCTGAGGGCGGGGAAGCTAGAGAATATAAAGCAAGAAATGGAGAGGGTGGGTGTAGACATCATGGGTCTGGGTGAAGTAAGATGGAAGGATGACGGGGATTACTGGAGCGGCGAATATAGAGTAATTTATAGTGGAGGGAATGAAAGTCAGCGCGGGGTTGCATTCGTAATGAATAGGAAACTTGGTAGAAAAGTAGTGCATGCAGAACAAGTGAGTGATAGGATAATAGTCGTGGAACTAAAAGCAGAACCAACGAATTTAGTTATAATCCAGGTTTATATGCCTACCTCTAATCATAAAGAGGAGGAGGTAGATGGGGTGTACGATCAGCTAGAGGAAATAATTGGTAGGATACCAGGAAGTAAGCACCTGGTAGTAATGGGGGATTGGAACGCGGTGGTGGGTGAAGGGAGAGATGGGCGGGAGGTGGGCGATTACGGGCTAGGAAGAAGAAATGACCGGGGCGAGAAAGCTGTGGAGTTTTGCCGCAGAAATAACCTAGTAATTACAAATACATGGTTCAGACATCATCCTCGACGTAGGTACACTTGGAAGAAGCCGGGAGACACAGACAGGTTCCAGATAGATTATATAATGGTACGTCACAGATACAGGAATAGTGTTAAAAACTCGCATACTTATCCAGGAGCTGATGCAGACACAGACCACAACTTATTAGTCATGAAATGTCGGGTAAAACTGAAAAAGATAAGAATGGGAAGGAGGGTACGTAAGTGGAATACGGAGGCATTAACTGGGGCAATGAAGAAGAAGTATCGGGAGAAGGTGGATGAGATAATGGGTGAGGATCATGGAGTTAGATCAGTGGAAGATGAATGGGGAAGTTTGAAAAATGGAATTATAGAAGCGGCGAAAGCAACGGTAGGCGTTGTCAGTGCAACTAAAATTAGAAAACCGTGGATCACGAAGGAGATGATCAGGGAGATGGAGGAGAGAAGGAAATGGAAGAGTGTAAACTCAGAGCTAGGTAAGAGAAAATACCGAGAATTTAATAACAGGCTTAGAAGAGAAACAAAGAAAGCAAGAGAGGCGTGGTGGAGAGAACAGATCGACGCGTTAGAGAAATACCAAAAAGAGGGAAGAGCAGATGCATTATATAGGAAAGTAAAGGAACTGACGGGTGGTAATAAGGGAAGGGGAATTACAACGATAACAGACAAGACGGGAAAGGTAATCGTAGAACCGAGAGAGATCCAGGAGAGGTGGAAGGAGTATGTTGAAGAGCTGTATGGTAAAGAAATAAGGCCCAATAGGTTAGATATAGAAAGGGAAGACGATATCGACAGAGATGGCATCGGACCAAGTATCCTAGATAGCGAAATCGAAAGAGCTCTACGAGACATGAAAAGGAATAAGGCGGTGGGAATAGATGACATACCTGCAGAGTTTTTAAAGAGCATGGGGAAGAATGGAAGAGGAAAACTTTTTGCGCTAATTCGTAGGATTTATGAGGATGGAGTTTGGCCGGAAGACTTCGCGAAGACTGTACTAATTCCTAAACCGAAGAAGAGTAAGGCAAAAACTTGCGAAGACTATAGGACAATAAGCTTAATATCCCACGCGGCCAAAGTAGTTCTGAGGATTCTAAACAGAAGGCTAGAAAAGAAGGCAAATGAATACCTGGGTGACGACCAGTTCGGGTTTAGGAGAGGGACGGGAACGCGAGACGCTATAGCGGTGATGAGGACGCTAGTAGAAAGAAACCTAGAGTATGGGCAGGATGTTTTTGCATGCTTCGTAGATTTCGAGAAGGCGTTTGATCGGGTGGAATGGACGAAATTAATGGGAGTGTTGAAGAAATTAGGGGTCGATTGGAGGGACAGGCGTCTGATTCGAAATTTGTATATGAATCAGACTGCGCAGGTTAGGGTAGCCAATGGAGAATCGGGATGGGCCACGATAGGACGGGGAGTGAGGCAAGGGTGCCCACTATCGCCGTTGCTTTTTAATGTGTATTCAGAAGAAATGGTAAGGGAGGCTTGGGGGGAGGAGGAGGTAGGAATAAAGGTAGGAGGGGAGCTGATAAAATCAGTGAGATTTGCAGATGATCAAGCATTGGTTAGTCAGTCGGCCATGGGGTTACAGTAAATGGTGAATGCATTAGAGGAGCAGTGCGAAAAGTATGGGATGAAGATCAATCACAAGAAAACGAAAGTAATGAGATTTTCTAGAAGTAAGAAGGCGGGGCTGAATATAAGGGTGGGAGGTCAGAAGATAGAGCAGGTCGAGCAGTTTACGTATCTGGGTAGTATTTTGGAGGCGAATGGGTTTAGTGGTAAGGACATCAGATGCAGAATTGCGCTCGCTAAAGAAGCATTTTCGAAGAGAAGGGAATTGATGAGGGGGGGTCTGAGAAGAGACGTAAAGAAGAGGCTGGTGAAAACTTTAATATGGAGCGTGGCGCTATATGGGTCTGAAACTTGGTCATTGCGAAGGGAGGATGTGCGTAGGCTTGAGGCGTTTGAGATGTGGGTTTGGAGAAGGATGGAGAAGGTTAGCTGGATGGCGAGAAAGACGAACGAGGAGGTATTGGATATGGTCGGAGAGGAGAGGAAGCTTGTGGCAGAGGTTCGGAGAAGGCAGAAGAGATGGATGGAGGAGGTTTTGAGAGGAGAGGGCATGTTGAAGAGAGTGATAGAGGGGAGAACACTGGGGAAGCGTGGGAGAGGAAGGAAGAGGATAGGAATTCTGGACGAAATAAGAGGAGGTAGAAGATATGAAGAATTGAAGAAGGATCTAATAACGGGCCATCCTTAGGAGGGAAAGCGAGACAATGTCTCTGAGGTGGGATGCAGAATGGGGACTGTCCAAGAACCTACCAATCCGCTGGTAGAATACTTGAATGAAAATGGATTGGCCTCATCATAATGAAAAATGCTTCACCATTAGAAAGATGCCAAAAATATCAACCATCTACCGCACTAACTTTTCGAAACTATACCGAATTAGATTTCCGAAATATCTGCCCAAAAAATATATGCCGTTTTCCATGGGATGCGGTAAGGGTATGTTATCCAGAGAGACTTCTAACGGAATTTCTAACGCATAGTTCTTGTAGGAAATTTAACTTTTTTTATTATTTATAAACAATTTTAAAATATATCAATTACTCACAACAATTGTTTTTCCCGAATCGAAAAAAATCTTCGGTTGTGGTGTTTTCAGCTTATGGCGAGAAAAAAATTAGTCAAATTATGGATTTATGCATCCATATTTAGTTAATTACTAAGAATTTCAGTCATATAAAAAAGTATTGCCTCATTAATATTACAATATTTACTATATTGTTCTTGAAACTACTGAAATTTAAAAAAAAATCGAATATGGTCTCAATTATGACTAGGGAATAACCTCCTTACTCAAAACATCTTATACTTTATGATAGGTGGATAAAATGAATACGGAAGTAAGATTTGGGGAATGGACGAAGGGTGGAGAGAAACCCGGCATCAACATTAGCCACCTCTAACCTAAAGGTGACAAGGGGATCACAGTTCAATATCCAACCTGACGGAAGGGGTACCTACCGCACTCGAAAAGACCTCCAGAAGGCACCTAAGTTGCAGTGTAAGATATGGGGTATCTCTGATAAAAATCCGGAATTCGAACTCGGACCCTCGGGAAGGAAATCTAGTACTCTAGTCACTACACCAACCCAATCCCCTGTTATAATTGTATTATAAACAGATGATTAACGGAATACGCCAATATTATTGACGTGATTTTATTGAGTTTTATTAATCTTAAGTAATCAATTCAACTCCTAGACACCGATTAATATAAAAAAAGATTTTAATCGCATCACTAACAAATCGTGTTAGTATCTGATTTTTAGTGAGAATTCCTTTTGTTAGTAAACAAACTTGCCCTCCATTACAACTCTATTGCTTTTCAAATATTAATTTATATTAAAATTTTGATAACTAATTTAGTACTTCAACATTCGTCCTTCGATTGAATTTGATTTTAGAGATAGAATAGACGGATTGAGATACTCCCCAAGTCAAGTAAGCGTTTATTTGCCTTTGTGGCAGACATAAAATATACAGTCAAACATAACCAAACAACAGCAGAAAATATGCACGAACGCTACCGCAATGGCGCCCCGCTACAATCTCCTCTTGAGGGTCAGTGCATTCAGTCCAAGAAATCAAGCGTAATTTATTAGCGTTCCCCTATGATTTATATCTCTAACGGAAGCGTCATCGGCCCCGCATTCATACTAGATATGGTGAAGAGCCTTAAAAACCTAAATAAGGCCACTACAAAAGATGAATAAATGTGCAAATATATTAAATATAATTTATAAAATGTAACGGAAAATATTTGGTAGCTATGCCACTGGATCTATATCCGTATTCACTAGTATCACTGGGTTGGGCATCACTGGGTTGTGGAACCACTGGTGGTTGTGTAACATACGTATACAGCAAAGATTATATACACGGGTATGTAGATAGTCTAATCTTGACGTGAGCCTACTAATAATGCACCGAGGGGTCCACAGTTTTACGTTCCATCCTACTGACGGATCTCCGCCCTTGTAATCTTTGCAATGCATCCGGGTAGTGATCGCGCAATACCTTCGGAGTTGGAATCCAGGCCCTCGAGATAATCTTTTAATCACCAAATCAATCTGATCCCCATCTTCAGTGCAATATAAAAAAAGAATCATGTGATCAGCGATGTCCGCCATCTCCATTTTGTCCTCTTTTTCCCTGGTGTCATCGCTTCCACTTCGCATTCGTAGTTTCACATTTCGGCCTGTAGACTAAGGGATAAAAAAAAGTTCGGGCTTTCTTCAGTCCAATCTGCTTCACTTCACCCTCGTAGTTCAACTCGAGCGAAAGAAATGGAAGAAAAAAAGCGATAGCAGCGATATTGCCATGGACCTTTTCGCTGACCCCCCTACGGATAGACCCTCGTGGCCCTGATGACGACACAGACTTCTCATCTTCTTCATATTTTACTTTTCATTTGGACACGCTAAGCTCCTTATCCACAGACCCCAATGGCCCCCAATTTCCCGCTAAAGATACGTATTATCGTTACTATCATCAGCTTTCAATAATTCCAGCATATCTGCGGCTTAGCTTTCATATCAGCGGTGCTGTCCATTTATTATGCTGTATCCAATTTTTGACCCATTATTGTTCCTCAATAATATGTTTTATATCCACCGAAAGGCCTCGGTTGCGGAAGGAGGTTGTAGGCGGGTGCATTCACAACGATACCCCATGCTGGCTCGTTGGTGTACAGTGGTAGCGAAACTTGGTGGGAGTCACCTGCGAAAAGCGTGACGTCAGGGAGGGGAAGACGTTCATGGTAGGGATTTGCGAAGAATAGGAGAGAAGAGAGCACGGCAGGCAACGCCGCATACATAATAGAACTTAACCTGAGTGGGTGGAAAAGTGTTAGCAAATTTGAAATAGGCGGTGATCTCCTCTTTTAAACCCCGCCGCTATAGTGGACGCAGCGCTGATGGTTGGAAACGTCTACTCATGGTCCTTACGTGTCTGTCGCCCGGTTGGTGACTACCTTACTCCTCCGAGTAGAGTTAGTTTCTAATCAATGGACACTTCCTCTGAAATGGATCTTCTGCGCAACTGCCATCATTTTTCGCTACGCATGTGCCTGGCTACAACTCCCAGGGGTTTACTACGTAACTTTCCGATTTCGAATCGACTAGGTTGACTAGGTTTCAAACAGATAGGGTACTGAAAATTCGAACGGAAACCAAATATAAATAATCGGTAGAAAGTTACACAACAGAAAATTCGGACTATCCGTTCAACTGCGATGTAGATTCAAAAGCAGGTAAAAGATTATAATGCTGTGTTGAAGTAAACCAACCTTAGAATTGAATGACTACTGGCGAATGATGATGGAAGAAACTCGCTTCTAAGTGCTAAATGGTGCGTAGAATGATGGCTTGAAAATGGCCACGGGTCAGTAATGAAAATCACCTCCCCCATTTACTTGATATCTCCATGAAGACAATTCGACAATGGCCATCGTATTGCATAAACTGCCAAGCTTCGTCCAACTATTTATTGGTGACGGGCCCATTGCTGACGCTTATTTCCTTTGACGAAACATCCCACGCGCTCTCAACTTAAATTTCGCACCCGAGCACGAGAATGGAAAGAAACCTTGTTTTTCTCTCCCTTCTCCTCGCGTCCAGTTCGTCCGAGTTTCCGTGCGAAAAACTCACCACGTCAACGAGGAAACAATCTATTTTTGATGTGGAAGAACGTATAAAATGGACGAACAATATCACGAGAGGAATGCGACATTCTTTTAAATTATTTTGCTATCCTTTATCCCATTCACTCTTTTTACTTTCAAACCCGTCCCGGTGAAAATACAGATGGAAAGGCGTGAACATGAAGAGTCATGTAAAAATACTGACACACACAATTTCCCGCGAAAATTTTGACGAGGAATATGTTCGAAAATAGTTAAAGTTTATTTTAGTCAATCGTATAAATATGTAATACCTTTAATTAAATTTAAAAAAATTAGATCTCGCAAGATTATAAAATGCCCATGAGTCCATTACAATCATTTGCGTAGAGTTTCAAACGAAAACAATATATATATATATAAAGGCAAAAAAGAATGAAAAAATAGTATAATATCCCATGCTCAGTATGTAATTGAAAGCTGGTGTAATATAACATCATCCGTCACACATAATCGTGGTGACTTGCAGCGAACAGCATATTCGTAGATTATAAATTATCTAGGAATCCTCGACGGTATTACAAAATCTCTTATATCATATTTCATATTTGGGGATATTATTTTTGATATTTGCACAGAAAACACTGAGAAAAGGCATTAGAAGGCAGCACTTCTTCCGTGGGATAAGCGAACTTTTCAAGGACTCCTCTACCTTATCAGTAAAACCTTACAAGACTTGAAACTGCGGAATACGGAGTAGACCAATCAAAAATCCTATTCTTGCAGAATTCCGAGGAAAAACGTCTGTGGGAGTTGGGTCAAAACATTAAAGAGGTAAATGCAAGAAATAAGTAATCCTCACTCATGTTGAGCGATTGCGGAAAGTTCGGCTCGAAATCAAACACAAAATCAACACTATAACAGAAGATTGTTTGGCACTGTGATTGTTCACCATTAGCCACTCCGCAAATCCTGGTTTTATAAAATGAATCAAGGAATAGAGCTGGCTCTATTTCCTATATCCACTAGCTTAATAAAATTTTAAAGAAGAATTCAGGTAGGGGCTATCTCGGAAAAATTAACCCCCAATTCATGAGTGTGAACAACGAAAATGGGCGGAATAAAACGGCCATGCCACGGGTCACGTGACTTCCAGGGTTGCGGGGAAACACGATTTAATCGAAAGAGCTAGAATAAATTCATAGCAAGTGAATTTTAGCATGGAAGTTTCAATACCGAAATTAATACAAAAAATTCACATTTTCCTTTTAAAGAAGACGTTTAAGACAAGAAGATTTTAAGGCACGGAGGCGGTGATTTGATGAGTTTCTTTTATTCGGGATTTCCCTCGTTGATTCATTTTTATGGACAACAGTTTCGCTTACGTTACAGCTAACGTCGTCAGGTCCTGAATGAGCTGAGATTCTTTTTCCGTTTTATGTAACTAACGCTTGCGCTAGTCAGGCGCGCGCTGATTGGCCGGATGGACCTTTAAATTTAATTGCTGGAAAAGACGTTTGAACGTTGAAGATCTTTTTTTGTGCACTGAAATGCCATAAAATGAGTTTTTCAATTCCAGCAATGTCTTTTTTGGAATTATTATCCCCCGTAGTTAAGGAAAAAGAGGGGAAGAGCAATTTGCAAACAATATGCGAGGATACGGCAGTATGGAAGAAATAATTTAAAGGAAGCCATTTTTACAATCCCATTTTTACGTCTTTACGCTGTACCTACCCGGAAAGAGAACGGATTGATTGGTATATATGTATGTACGTACTTTCATACCACAACAGTGCAGAAATAAAATCGGGCGTTCGTGGGATTACGTGTTTAATACTATTCCCTACTCATCCATTAAATGAAACCATCGAAACGGGTGGAAGAATGAATACAGTGGCTCCAAAATTCCGCATAGACCTTGGGGTTGCAACTGCTGCACGCTTCGGGTGAAGGCTTCCGACGTCATTTATGGAGACTTGACTATAAAAACTGTAGGGAAGAGAGGATAGGGAGGGAGGGAAATGTTCCACCTTATTCTTATCCCATCGTCGTCTCCTTAAAGCACGTGCATCCTTCACATGTTCCTCGAGGATGCTTCGGGAGAAACGAGCCATCTCCAAAGACAACGAGGGATCCAGCACACTAGACTCTCGCATGGGATGGAAAAGCGTTGAAGTGGGAGGCTGGAAGGGGGACGGGGATTATGTAGATGGCGCGAAGGGGTACGCGCGTGTGTGATGCACAGGGGACGAGGGGAAACTCCCTACGCAACCCCTCCGGCAACGGTTCCATCTAATCCCCCTACTCCCCCCCCCCCCATCATCCCTCTCGCAACTTTTCAGACACTTGCGAATGCGGAATATCTCTATCCCTACATTGATGTTACTCTTCTTCCTTTTCCCTATATTTTCTTAGGTTGTTTTCATGTTACCGATTCCTTTTATCCATTCCGACTGCGGCCCGTATCCTTTCTTTCTCATGCAAATACATTTATATACTTTACGTTCGATAGGTTCGTGCGTCTTGCATGACTCGCATTTTTTGCAGTATTTGTGTGAGAGGCTGTTGTTTAAGACGAAAAGGTAATGAATGATCGCAGGCTTTCCCGGCGTATAGAATTGTGGAAGGTTACTCGGGATTTCCACCGGGTCAGGTTCTCCAACTCCATCTCGGCCGACGTTTCGATGAACGAGTTGTCCATCGTCATCAGGACGACGATGATGACGATGGACAACACAAATGATTATGCCCTGATGACGATGGACAACTCGTT
Source organism: Pyrrhosoma nymphula (assembly GCA_963573305.1). Taxonomy (NCBI): domain Eukaryota; kingdom Metazoa; phylum Arthropoda; class Insecta; order Odonata; family Coenagrionidae; genus Pyrrhosoma; species Pyrrhosoma nymphula. Next base: position 138,477,612 of record OY754329.1, on the reverse strand, counting down.
CATCGAAACGTCGGCAGAGATGGAGTTGGAGAATCTGACCTGGTGGAAATCCCGAGTAACCTTCCTGAAAAGGTAATGCTTCGATCGTGAAGAGGGAATAGTTTTGCATCAAATGGCAATAATGAAAAAGGTATATAATATACGGTGAAAAATACTTTCATTACGTATGTGCTTAAACTGAAACATATACAGGGCTGAAAACAATGGACAAAAGCCATAATCCAGAATGCTTAAGAGAAAATCAAAACAGCTTAAGTATATGTTTAATAAACGTAAATAAATTGACCTACCACTGGAAGGTCGCAGAATTATCAATTTTTCATCGCTCATTTATATTGCCATTCATTTTTATGATAATTTTCATTTCAGTATCTTAAAAGGCAGCAAAAAATACACGCGTGTAACTTTTAAGTTAACTAATGCACCCATAACTGGGCATAGATGATCGTTCAAGCAAATGTATGCACAGTTAAAAAATCAGTTAAAGAAAGTGAAACATCCGCAATGGAAGCATTCGTAAATTTGCTTCTGCACTTGTGGCAAGTGGGACAAGTTAAATAACACTTAAAATGTATTTGTTTAACTTTCAATATGATAATATGATGGCCAACCATTATTTTAGTCCAGGGATTTATTAAGAAATAAGTTGAAACATCGTTAGAGGTAGATGAGATGAGTGGGACTTAGGAACTAATTCCTTCACAACCAAAACTATTTGAGATATGTCATGGATGATAAATTGTGTGAAATATGTAATATACGATGTGTATCGGAGCGTAAGGTGTTGAATACCATCGGCTTTAAAATGGCAGACTTTATTCGTAGCTTTCATTTAGCACTATATAAACAAGTACAAGTACAAACAACTGCTGGTCTTTAACACAACTTCTGAACGTTTGAATATCATTATATATTTCTTTCAGCACTGTAAACATCTCGGGGTCGCCCGTCGCTTTTTCGTAGTCCTCTTCAGATTTATGTTCTCTGGTAACGTTGCGACGCGTAGGGAGCGTAAGTTTCCGCAAGGGACCTGACGATTCAACTTATGGGCGGAATCTGAATACTGTTATGTTGAAATAAAAATGACACATAAATACCCGAGTTGTTCTATTTTTATCTTGGAGATGTCGGAAGTAAATAATGGTAAAAGAGCAACCATGAGATGTACCTTCGCTCTAAACCTCTCCGCACCAAGGACTATGAGAAAAAGTGATATGTTTTAAAAGTTTGTTTGTACAGGAAGATTTTACATAGAAAATTGCATGGTGTGCATTGCATATTCTATTTTCTGACCCACGTCTTACACTGTGAAAGAGAGAATAAAACTCGGGGATTTATGTTTGGGTGGCAAGGACCGCATAACTGAACTTGAAAACACAAAGAGACAGCAAATGGCAATTAAATAAAAATAATACTCAACACAAAAATGAACATCCTATCTGGCGTTAAATCGGGCTTCTCCTCCATGATAATTTTACCTTTATGCGTGAATTCTTTGAAAAAGTACTGCAACCTTCAAAATAAGATTGTCAAAAATACAGCATCCTTAAGCTAATTTGAGGTTGCCATCATACGTGGCTGATAATCTCAAACTATAAGCAAACATCAAGATACATTGCTTTTTGCGGGGGCATAATTAAGTGCTTTTAACCAGTTCAAAATAAGATTTAGTTAGGGCGGCGTAGGATATATGTTATCCCTAGCAGACAAAGAGTCGAAAGAATTTCGGAGATTCGATTCTTAATTATGAATCTTGTAGTTCTTTCCAAGGTAATGGCGGTGTTTTTAAAAAAAAGTATGCATGTAATTTCGTAGACAACATCGTGCTGCTCTCAAATATCTGATTTCCAAAAGAATCACACCTAACGCATCAATAGGGGGAACTTCACGATGAAAATATTTATTTGAACTAACCATGGTTCTAAACTGCACTTTATAATTTTCGTCTAATCAATGAAATTTGGAAACGAAAAAGAGCCGGTCAGGACTTCGGTAATTACGGGATGGACCGCCGATTTCGGGATCCGGGTTTGAACCTCGGTTAACTCAAGAGATATTTTTCACAGAGAATTTCCCGACACAGCCACACCCATGCAGGTGAATACGTACATATGGTATTTCCCAAAAAATCATAACTTAATCATCCGCCATAATTAGCTGGCTAAAAGTAAAATAAGTGCCACATGATATATCATAATTCTAAGTCGCAGAAAATAAGTAGCTGCTAATTTTAGAAAAAAATAAAAAACTTACCCATTTTCCAGAATGAAATAGAACGGCAAATAAATTTAAAACCAAACCCTGTTAGTTTTCTAGATTTTGTCCAATCACTATGTCACTCATGCGGACAAAATTCGTCGGCTAAATAATAATGACACTATTCCTTGAGATAAGAAGAGTAATTATAAAAGAATATACATATATTCACCGACTATTTTTTTACACCTGTCTTCCTACTGGAATGAGAATGTAAAAAGTGTAGTGGGTATTATTTCAGATATTTAATAGAGGGAGGAATATCTCTTTTTTTTTGACTTACGCAGTACTCTTCAAATGTGCCTTGATGGTAAGAAGGGATGGGATCAAAACCGCAGCGCCCTAGGACGCAAGACCTCGGTTTCCAAGGGGACCGGGGTCCATAAGTCTCCAGAGAAGTCTCAGAAGGAAGTCGGGCGAGCGGAGAAAGATACGTTTTTGTGGAGGAAGAAGGCTAAGGATGGGGTCGAATGAGTGTGGAAGGAAGGGAGGGAAATGAATGGGGGATTGTGGAGGAAGCCCTAACGTCTACATTCTGAATGCGATTAGAACGACAACCTCCGAATCTCCTTATTTCGGAGGCTGGGGCATTAAAGCGTTACGCGGCCACTGATATTGCTGGAAATAAAGGAATTTGACTAAAATAACAGACTGAGGTGTCTGTTAATCCTTTATTTTAGCGAGACTTTTCATGCTGGATGAATATTTCATTTTTCCAAGTCTGTTAATCCAAGTCTCCACGCCTTATTCTATTTCTAAAGATTCATTTTTTCCCAGTTTTATATTATCAGGAACAAATGCTGATTCCATATTTTCACTGATACGCATTTAAAAAAATGTTGTTTTCATTAATAAAATTATTTAGGCATTACGATACAAGATGAAGATAAACAAAAAGACTAAATACGCAGATTTGTTTACAATTATTATGCTTAATGAACACTTTTCTCCGGCCAAATGAGTCAAATGCCGCGCTATTGTTGTTAAACTAACGCATTTTGACTTATTTTCCCATAGAGTACAAGAGAAACGTATCTATGGCCGTAGGAGTAATGGAAGATTCTATATCCCCAGTCTATAATTGCCGCTAATGACTTGATGATGGTAACTTAGTTCAAAGTTATCGAATTACGATCGATATTCACATGACAGTTTGACTGGAGGCAAATTATGCGAATGAGTTAGAAGTTATTAAACACTGGGAAAGCAGGAATTCTTTTGGAGAAAACATTAGAAAAATCCCATGGTCAGGAAAATTATAGACAGGAATGGCCAGAGACTTACCGCATCGCTAGGGTAAAATGATGGTGAAGGAATACAAACTTTAATAAGTCTACTTACACAGTACCACTGACTGTTGGCTGGACAGCAGAGGATGAGAGAATTCCCTTACATAAGTGAACACAGGGAGTGCTTCCGTGGTTTATACGTGCCAGGGTTTGGCTGAATAGCTCAGTGGTCACGGTTTGGCACGTCTTGGAGGGCTTTTCTTAGGCCAAACCACCTCAGTAGACAGAAATCGTACTGCCGAAGGTGCGGTGGAGATTCGTGACCTGTGAGAATCGACAGTAAAATTAAGTAACCCAGCAAAGCAAATGAAATAGGTCAGCTATGTTGTAGTCTATTGACACATTGATACAACGGAGACAACAATCTATCTAAATGCTATTATTCATTAGTTGTTAAAGAAAAACATAGCTGAAGCTTAAGTGATTTTGGTGAAATCATATTTTTTCTTGGTTGATGACTGAATACACACGCTTGATCATTTATATGATTAAGATGATTTAGTAATTCTATGCAATCAATTCATTTATTGTGAGAGTCAATTCTTAATATAATTAAGTTCCATGCCTTTGGATGAAAGTGTGATTAAGGATATATACCTATTAATTTTATCTTACCGGAAAAAATCCAGTTTTCTAAATTATCAAGTAATTATCAAGCGGTGAAAAACGGTTGGAGATGGTGATATCTTTTCTGAAATATGTGTTTGGCAGGGATCACTTCAAAAATGGACTCATCCTCTTGAACTAGCATTCATTAAGTTATGTAGCATGATTGAATAAAGAAAGTCAAGTGTTCGTGAGAGTGATTAAGTCAAATATTCAATGCTTCCTTTCATTTTTAGGTAAGGAGATGGAAATATATTCACCCGGTGTAGGCAGTGCAGCGTGCATGCATGTATAAAATGTATATTGATTTAAATATAAAAAAATAGAGGCAATATAAAATCACGATGAAACAACCAAGGAAAACATTATTTAGCGACTTCAGGCTTCCCCGGTCAATAGAAGTTCCCTCGGGTATCCATCTGAGTTAGTTTCTTCTTGGACGACGTTTCGACAGCTTACTCCTCTGTTTTTCACAGGATAATGAGTATCACCGCCTTTCTGAGGATGTAAGCCGAGTAAGCTGTCCAAACTCCACGTCAGTCATGCAGCCACTAGCCCGGTAGAATACCCGAAACACTGTCATCAATATTGCTCGTAAGCTGGCCAATTTTAAATTGATCATCATTCCAGAATCTATCACAGCTGCGAATAGAATAGTGTTTTCTCATAGCCCACAGAGGAACAGTTCATGTGCAACATCCAACTCTTAGTAAATGAGTAACAAAAAATGCATGGTGACAAATGTTGATGGTTCGTTAGTCGTTAGTTAAAAGGAGCCCTAGAGGAGTAAACATGAAATCACAGGAATGTAGCCAACATCACTTAGCCAATTATATTCTTTTCTAAGCATGTTATCTTCACCCCATGAATTTCACATGGATCCTGTAACTTGTTCACTAGAACCATTTGTATACAAAGTTAGAATAATTGCAAAAACTTAGCAAAAGGTGAAACTGAACAAAGTAATGTTTTTCAATGGAGAAATATAAGTACAAATAAATGGAAACGCTGAGAATCAGGAATTTATTTTCTAACTCGTAATATTAGAAATAGACCATGGAAAGTTAGAAAATATGAGAGATAAATTAAACAAATGTGAGTGAAAACTAAATACTAATTTAAATTTTAATAATTATTTATTTGAAAAGAATTTATTAAAAGATTGATTATGTGTAAATATAGTAGTTTGTGGCCATAACTTCATTCATATGAGATATTTACTAGCTGACTGACTTTTAGAAAATCATACAAATAGTTTTGAAGAGAAAACAAATCAAGTTCATGACGAACAGAGAGGTCTTGGATACTTAATCGTAAAAAGCATTTTTTTTATTTGAAATTTTTTCATGGGTGGGGACATAATAAAAGACGATGAAGGCCAAATACAATGAAAGTAAAAAAAAATGCTATGACCTGAATGATCCTTTACCACGTTAGTGCACAGGGAGATGTGAAGTAAAAGTACGAGCGAAATTCCAAAGAGGAAAAATCATTCGCCTTGACTGTGGAATTTCGCATTTATATGCACTTCAGGGTATCTCCGTAAAGTGAATACCGTGGCTAGTTCCGGTATCCTAAAAATTTCTATAAGTACGAGTTGAGCGTGAAATTAGATGCGGGAAGCCGAAACACAAAGACCTTGCACAAAGTCTCCAGAAATGAACGGAGTAAGTCAAATCGGAAATACTGAAGTAGATAAAGAAATACTGCATGAATAAATCATTGCCGGGAATAGCAGCCGTGCGAGCGAGTGTGGTTCTTCGGAGCGACTACTGCTTCAAAACCGCTGATTGAGGGGGTGTCGCCCTCGAGGTGAGGCTGCGGTAAGTTCCGCAGCGGAAGCAGTCGGAATATTCGAAGATCCAATCTACAAAGAGTCGGAAAAGTTTTCAAGGGTGAATATCTAGTTTTCCAACAGCTCTCGAATCCTCTCCGCAATCCTCCTTAGGACTCCCAAATCTTGCTCAAGCCCTTTACGTCTAAAATTATTCCATCGTGGCATTAGGAAGGAAACGTATGGAATTAGGGCGTTCCTTAATGAGTTTGAACACGTGGATAAAAAAGTTGAAAATCGTTCGCTAGCACACTTGCGCGGCTGAAAATACACGTGGATTCTACTGAAGGCCAAAGTTCGCTTACATCAGTTCCATATGATTTGCATATCGCATAAGATAATTCTCTTTTTAATGAACTTTTGAATTAAGCCCCCATCGTTGCAAATTTCCAATAAATTAAGCGAGAAAGGAGGACAATTTTTTCAGCGTAAAATTTACGGAAGTTGTTTGAACGGATAATGAAAAAGTTTGCTAAATTTATCCAATTTTATCTCAGGATAAGCTTGTACTAAATGTGCTCCCGAATTTCAAGCACAAGTTTTAGTTTCGTTACTTCCCAAAATATGGCATCACCAGGGATACTAACTAAAATTTCTTAGAAAACTACTGATTTTGACGCAATAAATATCTCTTGATTAACCACTCGTCAATATCTTTTGAGAATAATGCTATACATAGACATATTACCAGAACCGATACCAGAGGAGATGCTTAACATGATCCTTGTTTTTCTAACCTGATTATGCAATCGATAATTTCCGAAATGGCTCCATTTTAAGAACGGTTTTCACAACATTTATAAGAAACATTTCTAATATGAAAGCATAGTGAGAGGATGCTCCGTAACCTTTACATTGGAGTGACGACTTTCTTTCATGTAGGGATAGTTATACACACCTCATCACAGAAATGATGCCAGCGAGTTACTATCGCTTTATCTACGCAAGATAATTGGAATAGTCACGAAAAAACTAACGACACATACCTTAACTCTTCTCCACTTGCTCTTTTCCGAATTTCTCCGAAGACGCTGTCCATATCCGTTAATTTTCTTACTCCTTTACATCTCTTTCGATTTACTTTCCTTATCCGCATCACATAAATATTAATTGTTTTGCCAATATGAAAAATTAAAAGGCTCGCTCTTATCTGTAAATACGTATCTAAGTGAAAGCAGATGGCTAAATTGAATCTGCTGGTGCTTCCATCACGTCATAGTAAATGAAGCAAAAATCACACATTTACAGCTTCTTAAAGTGCTACTTCCTTCCAGACGAAGATAGGCCAATTTTCACCACTGTTCCTCGTAGGGCAAGGTAACTCTCTACACGAGTATTGAGCTCATGTAATGTTGCTTTTCATGAGAATAAATTGCGTGGCTGCAGTAAACAGAAATCAATGGGAAAACACGTGGCTAACCACGGATGACGTCCAGGCAAGAGATGGAAATACCAAAACTGACGAAGGTCGTAACAGGCTTATAATGCCTAATACTTGCAGGAGGAATAAGATCAATACTGGGTAAATATCAACAAGGATTTTTAAATCCTAATTGAGAGTTTTTCCCCCAATGTAACCGATGTTAATTATTACCATCATGAATGTTTTAACGGGTAGGGTAAGTTTTTGATGGACTGTTTCTCCTATATCTCCCTGTATCCAAACATCTTCCTCCTCACTCAATTCCATTCTTCAGCCCGACCTAGGTATTCTCCATCTCTCTTCATGCCGTATAAAATGCCTGTATTTTCTCGTCTACTTCACCGCTTCACCAGCTTTCAACCCTAAATAACGGTCTTCCTCCAGGCCAAAATCACGTGATCCAACCACCTGCCTTACCTGCTCCCAAATCTGATCCAGCAACCAGCTTTCCACCTCTATAATAAAGTCATCTAACACAAAAGTGTTTCTGTAGAAATCAGTTTGCTGGATAAGCAATACATTTATTAGCAGATTGAGCCAAAAGTAGTGATATTTTAGTTTATAGTTTCTTTTAATTCATGACTTTAAGAGAAGCAGAAGTGGTTTGTATAAATAGGGTATAATGGAGGAAATTAATAAAAGGGAGCCAGTTTTCTAGGGTTTACGGAAATAACTAAATTATTTGACCTCGCTTATCCCGAAAGAGAACGGCGTGATGGGTATATATATTTTAGTTCATGTTGGTGGTATTAATTTAAAGCATACCATTGGGCTCGGCGCAGTTTCAAGTATGGGGTTCGGTACAAATTATTTGAGTTGGTACGCATGGATGCTCCTTCATTCAACGTTGATAACCGTTTCATTCTCATTCTGATTCCTCCGGTGTACGCATGAAATAATTACTGTCGACCCTTAGTGTTTCACCTCTATTCCTATCTTACCTCTGACAGGACTTAATGCCAAAATATGATAAGGATCTTTACGCCGAGCACTCAACTCCATAGCACTCACACATCTAATGCCTGAGCATTAATCCATGAAACGTCTCAATTCAGCCATTTTACAATGTACCATGCGGTGATGTAATAACAAATCTCATTTATTGTTGAAGGGTCATTATTACATAATCACCATTTTATCATTCATTATTACACCATCGCTCATTAAATTTTGAATTTATATATATAGGATTCCTCCGTGTATTCACATAATTAAACAAAAATTGGTAATTCACATTTTATAAAAAGACAAATAAAGAGGTAAAGAGTAATATTGATAAATTTGTTTTTACAAAAATTGTGAGAAAGATATTAAAATAAATTATTTCAACAAGTAGAGAAATGAAAAAAATGTATTACAATTCAAGGTCAACAATATCCGATTCCTGGAAATTTGATGAAACATTTGCATGAATTCAGTAGTGGGAAAATGTTTAACGCATTTCACGAGCACAAAACTGTCCAAGATAAGTACTTCATACTACAAAATAGCCTCTTAAAACGAAACAATAGTAAGTAAATGTTGATTTCTGTATTTTTTCAATAGAAAAAACATTTATTTCTGCGAAATCGTTGTCCGGTAAAGTCAACGCACCCGGTGAACAACCCGGAAGAAACTCACATATCGACAAGTCAAAGCTGCGCAAACCTTCAAACGAAAAAATAACATTTATCCATATAATTTTTCCGAGAAATGTGGAAACTGGCAAAGGGAGCGAGACGCGTCTATATAGAAAAAAAGGGCGCAAAGAGTAATTACGCCAGATTTATTATTCTTCTACACCAAGATCAGAACAATGGATTATGAGAGCAGGAAGTGTGGAGGGCGAAGCGTGCATGGAAGGTGGGGAGGCGGAGAGCGGAGGAAAAGAGTTAATGGTATTCCAAGGATTGGAGAAAAGGGGCGGAGAGATATAGGAAAGGGTACAAAAGGAATGGCCTCTCTCGTATGAGTTACGGAAGAGAGAGAAAAAGAGAAAGGAACGGGGGAAGACAGGACGGATGTGAGCCTTTACAAAGGTTACAGAAAAAGGAATGTACTACGTGTTTCTCAACATTATTTTCCTCTATACAGTACCCTGCAAGCTACTACAAGTGTGTGTAGCAGGGGGTGAGTTTCCACCAACAAATGTTACAGAAACTACAATTATAAATGAATTTACCAATACCTCAGAATATAATAAGGGAGGTGAATTTTAATCGAAATGCACTTCACCATATGCAACGAGTGTTATAAAAATGAGCGCCCATGCATTTTGCAACTGCATTAATGCCCAGAGATACAAGAGCTACTCAGGAAACATGCAAAATGTACTGTTAGTACAACTTAGCATTTTAATGTTGCAGTTTTAAATATCTATTCAACTAATATTAGCTACAGTACCAGTTGAGCAACATTCTTAGGTATTAGGTCTCAATCGTAGATATTATGGTCTTTAATTGTTTGCTGAAAATTGACATTTTTAACCTTTCCGTTCTGCAGTTCTAAGGTTTTAAGGCACTCATCTTGAGGGAAATAGTAAGGGAAAAATACAGGCAAAACTGAACTGAGTTCCAGAATTATGTCCTTACACGTAGAAAATAGAAATTAATTACATAGACTTCGCGGTCTAGAAAACATTTTATCTAAAAATACAAGAAATTAATTTAGGAAAAAATCTCATGCAAGTACCACCGTTTAATCCAGGGGTTAAATGAACCCATGGGTTTATTATTTGAGGTAGTTTAACAAATAGACGCAGGGTTAGAATAAAGACAAAATCTACTCCAAATGCTTGTAGAACATTTTTGTGGAGGTGTAGATGACGAAAGACTGGGAATAAACTGGTACGTGATCAAACGTCACGTGGTTTCAGTCGTGGGATATATTAACTCCTGAGGAGAGGGGATACATCATTTAGTATTCTACCAATTGATTAGTTAGTTTGTGAGCGGTTCTTACTGCATATTCCTCACAATAGAGTCCTAAATAATTTTTCCCGTATGAGCTTCTCTATTCCACTTTCACATCTGCAACCCTTCTGAAAGCATTAAATTTAATGAAGCAGATAGCGAAATGCGATGCAATACCGAATGAAAAAATTTATAAACAGTAATAATCAGAACGTTAACGTTATAAGTAGAGAGACCACGGGCTGCGGTATATGCTAAAAATTGACGCTTCTGGGTAACCGTGAATTATGGAAAAATATCTGGGCTGGGAAATGATATTGAAACTTGACAGAAGTCCATCTTATTCTACTATTTGAAATTCATAAGTTCGTATATCTGCGAGGAGGAACAGGCACAGGGAGGGACAGGGACATTACGCATTCATGGAGAAGCATATGTATTTCCATAACATATATATGCATATTTTTTGGAAAAGATGCGTACGCCACAAAGGTTTTGATGCGGACAGTCTTCAACTTCAGCAGAAAATGTATCCTATTGAAGAACAAAGATGGAGGCTACATTCATTTGCTAACATAGGTAATCAAGTCCGGCGGGAAAAGGAAAAACTGCAAATTTAGGAATACTGCTTCCTTAACAATACTAATTTGAAGAATCCACCTACGCACGAACTGTAAATTCAAATTAAGCCACATTAGTGACATTTGGAAACGTTCATTTTACCTTGAAAAGAAATACCGCTGCGTTTTTTTGCAGTTGAAGTAACTCTCGTCCACTCCAGCAAAATGAGCGGTATTCCAACCGTATCCATGGAAATGATGGGCAAGAGAACGCTTTTATTTATTTTTGCGCATTATTTTTTTCGAAAAAATAACCTTTTAGCTTTAGGAATGTTTCTTCAAATTCATTCCATTTGACGAACCTGATGTGGCTTGTTACCATCTGACGTGGTACCGTGGTAGAGGATCGCGAAGCTGCCGAGCATACTGTTCTGCAATCGATGTCATTTTGCTCATCAGTTGGAGAAACAACTCTAATTAATTTAGTAGAATACTTTTTTTTAGGAAAATTTAAATATTCGCTCGAGACTTGACGCTAAAAACTTGTTTTCCTAGATACACATCAGTGGTCAATATACATACGCACTGAATCAACAGCAAAGCTAAAGAGAAGAAGCAGAAGGTGTGGTTTTAAAAAGGAATGCAGGAAGCGTGAAGAATGTATTATGGGTTGGGGACGAATCCAGATGATGAACCAAGGTGGTGATGCGAGTCTAGGGGGCGCCTTCCTGGCTATGAGGGTGAGGGGTGGGAGAGTTATTAGGGGGAGGAGGGATGGAAGGGGGAGAAGGTTGGGGGAAGGGTTCGGTCGCAAGGTAGCGGCGAGAGAAGGGTAAACAGGCGGAAGTGGTTGAACAGGGGAGACGGGCGGGTGGGCACATGCGGGTCTTTTGTGTGGGGCCAAAGGAATGCGCTGTTATTACGGGCTAAAAGTCACGCTTTCCACATTGCATAAGGACGCTGGATCGAGAACAAGTGTAAGATGTTAGGATATAAATAAATTCTTAACAGGATAAATGAACCAACCTGTTATATATTATTTTCATGTCTCGAGAATGATAACAGGGTAAAGAGCCATTTTTAAAAGTTAAAAAAGCAGGTTGGTTTCTATCATTGGTTTGAGGTGATAAACGAGAATAATTGAAGATGCATTTTTTAAACCGGAATTCCACATGGATTATATTGATAAAATATTAATTGACGTGGAGTGAAAAGATGCGAGGATTAGCTTTGTCTACTAGTTACGAGAATGTTAGCCATATGTTGGACGATACTAGCATTTTAGTGCGATTTTCCATTTCGTCACACTTCATTTTTAGCCCTTCCGATGTACAATAAAAGTATTGTCTTTTGCTCGATATGTTGTGCTTGAATAGGATTACTTTGACTTCACTGTCTCAATCACTCATTCAGATGTATGGGAAGTGAATAAATTTCTTTTTTCGATCCGATCACTTTCACTACTTTTCCTTTAGACTATATCAATTTTGGCCAGTAAATTGATTTAATTGGAAAAGTAAAACAACTCTAAGTGAGCATAAAAAACTTTAACCGTGACAGACGACTGCCATTTAATAACTCATAAGATACACACGCTAGATATTCCGGCTGGTGCTTTTGCGAAAATTGCTTGTGTAGTTCATAGATAGCATGACACTGTGGGAAAATAATAGATTGCGTTTATATAATAGAATAGAATAACAGTGCGTCGTTGTGCCATATCTAAGCACAAATAAATTTTACTGAGACCGGATTGATTCTCCTCGACCTATCAAGAAATAATGCTGAAACCGAGGAGGGATGACACAATATTATCGCAAATAGTGTATTACGGCATCTATTTCAAGCACTTAATGTTATACTCGGTATTTTATTTCTAACTTTTTAATTTCTAAGGAAGAAATAAGTGACTCAGCGCTAATAGATTTCAAGAAAAATAAACCTAGTATCAATCTAATCAGCATTCTCTATTTGATCTGACCGGAGTACGTAGTTCCGCGCTAAAGAATGACACATGTAAATTCACAGCACTTGCATAAGAATTGAAGGCACTGTTCCAATGCCATTACTGGTTGACAGTAAGAAAAAAGTATCGTGAAAAGGTAGGATTTTGTTACACATAAAAGTCAGAGGGCGCATTTTCATCAGTAGCCAGAATATGAATTAAATTACATTGAAGTCATTTTACGGAGGAAGCACCTTAAAGGAGTTTGAGCGAGATAGTTACCAAGTCATAAATGAGACCATATCCGAATTTAATTTTTTTATTTCAGCAGCTTTAAGAAGCATGAAGTAATTATTGTAATAATAATAACGCAAAAATATTGCTTTACACGACTGAAGTTTTATAAATTGTGTAATAAATATATACGCATATGTCTTTAACTCGACTGATATTTTTCACGCCCTAGGTACGGTAAAAACGCCTTCACAACAAAAGGTTTTTTTTGTGATTCTGAAAAACTTTCTGCGGTTAGTGATTGATTTATTATGAAAGACAGTTGAGGAAACATACAAACTACAAACTCAATTTTCTGACGAGATCTATTCGTTAAAAATTCCTCATTTTGTCATTTCCTCAATGAAGTCTCTCTGGAGAGCTTACGCGTTCCATATCCCATGGAAAACGGCTTCTAATTTTTTTTGGCAAATGTCTCGAAAAGTAGGGCGGTAAGTGTCTGATATTTTGGTATCATTAGAAAGGTGAGATATATTTATTTTTAAATGATGAGATATATTCATTGCATTCTATGTTAAATGATATCTCGCTTAAATTACCTTAACATACGCCACCGCTGCCAATAGCAACACCGTCAACAAAACCTGACTCCCACCTCCTCTTCCTCCCTCACTTCCTGCTCCCACTCCTCTCCTCTTCCTCCTCCCTCCACTACCCCCCCCCAACCCCCTAATCCCCTCATACACACATCTGCTCCGCACATTCCTTTGGAACAAGAGGCAGGGGGATAGGGGGCAGGTGCCCGCCACCTGTCCTGAACAAAACCCTCAAAAGCAAACCCCCCCCTCCCACCCTCTGCCATACTCCTTCCCCTCACCGGAGTCTTCCGAGCAGGAAGGATACCACACAATCATCAAACCCGAGCGGGCGGCTTCCCCTTCGGCCGCTCTCTCCCTCCCCCCTTCCCCGGTTAATACCCTCGTTTGAGGCGACGAGGGAGGGAGAGAGAAAGGGGAAGTGGGTGGTTATGGGGTCAAGCCTCAGATGGCGCTTGCACACACCCTGTACGTCGGCCGACGCTCCGAAATAGAATAGGGGCATATGGTTTGGTTCGGTATGTTTTAATGGAGCTTACGATTTTTTTTCCCAATTCCGCGACATGAAGCACGGTCGCCAATTTTAAAATTTTACAGAATAGGAGGTTAAACAGAGCTGAGCTTTAGACACTGAGAAATCTATCGGGTTCTCGTTACATAACACTGCTTCAGGCCTGACTATATGGAGGGCTCAGTGTTGAAGTGGGCCTAGTCCTTCATTTATTTCTAAACTTACCATTGTTATGGATGGCTTAAGTGGTGTATTTTTGCAAGACAGAACTAAGTCCAGTGTTAGAATATTTACCTCTACATGGCAGCAATTCTCAAGAGCACTGACAATTAATGTAACTGATTTACGAGGGAATATATAGAATTCAAAACATGTTTTCCCAAAACATTCTCTTCGACGGACTTAGTCCGCTTTAACACTGAGGTCTCTATACATCTCTTCCATTTATGCAAATTGTAAAATCTGTATTTACTTGTTTCAGTTTCAAAGAAAGTTGAGGCAGTGAAAAGATTCACTAACTTCCCAGAGAAATGAGAACAGCAATAAAAGGATAGTTTTGAACAGAATTTTTCGGAGATTATTGGTTGCTATCGTTAGATCAATACGATATCAATATCTACTAGAGCATATCATTTATTATTTTATAATCCATAATCAATAAGAAATGTAATTTGATCGAGTACCTGTACACAGGTTGCTGCCTCTATGCTTTCGAAATGCTAACTTCAAGTGACATTGAAAATAAAGCATTTCGCGGACTGGAAAGCAAAACAAGAGCCTATTGCTTTATTTCACTTTTGACAGTGACACACGACATTCTGAGGGCAGGGCAAAGAGGCAATATACTGTTTGAACTGATAATAATGAATGTTGCCAAAAATTATTTTCCATAATTTCACCTTTCCAAAGTAGTATCGTAAGTTACCAAATGGCATCGCAATACCAATAAAAAAAAGAGAAAAAAAATGATGATCCAAACCGTCTATTATTTTATAGTTTAAACTTTCGTGTTCGTGAAAAGGAAATGAAGAGAGTTGGTTGAAGAGCGACGCGGAAGCTGCTTCACCATTATCTGAATTGGGAACCACCGCAGAAGTATAATCGAAACGCTTTTCTCGCCAGATGGCAGCTGCCACGGGCTTGTAAACTATTTTTTTCACTCCATGAATATTTTTTTGCGAACAAACATTGCAAAAGCTGTCAGGTCACACCTTAACAATTCCATCCGTGTGTCCTTCCTCCTGTTCCCCGCTGACTTTTCGATACTCGCACGAATATATGTAATAACAGAGACAAACTCGAATGAAATCCACAGGCTTCGGTTGATTTTATCACGAACATGAAATTTACTTTCTTATCGCGAATGCCTTGAGTTCAATGCATAGTGCACTTTCCTGGCAGGCGGGAATCTTTACGTCAAGACATCAGTTCAGCTCGTCGACTGTCGAGAAATACGATTGAAAATGGGTTCCTTCCAATGCTTCTTGTCTCGCTCATGTTCAAGAGAGTGGTTCGTTCTTTATTTCCTCCTCTTTCAGAATGAAACTTGAAACTATCTTTACCTTGAATATTTAAAATTAAAACTATACGCTCCGGGAAACGTTTCGTTGGACCAAAGCCATACTGAGTGTGAAGGACTAGGCTACCTAAACAATTAGATTTGAGTTAACACTACGCAAAATAGGGCTGACGTTACGTGATTGCTTTTATTACGAAATTTCTACATGTATCATTGTAAAAATTGTCGGTTTCCTGAAAACCACTACTGAGCAATACCATGCTTTAGCGCTTAAGTGTCGAGATTTCAAATTGAGGCAATGATTTTTTCAAAATATAATTTTTCCCATCCACGGTGGGAAAAATGCAACGGAAAAACTGCACAAATATTTGTCGTGATTGATTGCTTTCGATTGCGACGGATATTCGATGTTTGAATACGACCATTAGATATTTCCTCTGATAGGTGTGAAGAATTCCTTGAGTTCTTTCGAAAAGCGAAAAACACGGGAAAAGGAGGACGGAACCCTACAAATAGGCATGTTAGATAACTTCCGCGACCTCAGGATATGATTGATGTCTTTCTCGAGACGCTGTGACTTCTGTGGGGCCTTTAAAAGGGTTTGAGAAATGGCGAGCCTTTCGTAATATTCCCGTAGCCCCCGAATTCCCCGTGGGGTAGATTTCTCACCTGGACGCAGCAGAAAATTGAATTCACGTGGGACTATGTTGTGTGATAGATTGAGTGTGCCCCAGAGAAATAAACCTTCATTGGTGTCTGTCCAAGAACAATACCTCACAGTTGTTTGAAAAAAGCGTCCAATGTTGCATTCTACTGTTTCCGTGCTGCTCATTATCTCTGGCTTCAAGTCCTTGACAAATTTAAAAATTTCCATTCAATGAGAAAAAAATGCGAAATGAACGTAACATGTCGCATTCACACTGGTACGTTACCAGTGTGAATGCGACAGAGATACGTGAATTACCTAGAGTCGATAACAGTGACCAAAACATTTCAATCACATTGGCTTGCAGCGTTATTAGATAACAATGGAATGCATCGGTTCGGTGGCTTAGTTATCGCCAGGCAATATTTTATGGATATGCGTTATATCACCTGGCGATATCATGCAATTCATCGCAACTTTGATGATGTAAAATAAATAAATTGCGATGAAATATTGTAATTAGAATATCTTGTAGCTCTGCTTTTAAGGATAAAGGAAAAGAAAAGAGCATCACTCTAAGTAAATTTTGAATAGAAAATATAATTGAGGGCCTGAGAGTCAAAGTAGTACAAGTGACATAAACACGAAAAACGATATAAGTACATATGTTCTAAGTTGGTGCCGTCGGGTACCGTCAGGCAGCTAAAGGAAAAGGAATACAAATGTTCGAAAGTATGGTGCTGCGATCTATCCGTCGAACACTTAAACTACTTTGCTTTTTGTCATTTCTTGCCGGGGTGAAGTCATACAGGTGACACTGGACGATGTTTGTCACTTGTATTACTTTGACTCTCAGGCCCTCAATTATGTAAATACCACACGTACTAAATATAAGCAGGTGGAGCAAAAAAACTATTTTTTCCAAAATGAGGTCGAAAATTCAAGCCGCATGGATAAATAACACGCTCTCCTGTCTGCATATACTTATAAAAAATCGGGCAGTAAAATTATGCATGCATATACGTATTTTATGCGATTTACCGAAATGATTTGAATGAGTCCTCTCTAAATTTACCTCGGGGTCTTCCGGAGCTCTCTCGAGTTATTTCCCGATGCGCAACATTGGAGTGGATGCCAACAAATATTGAAGCAAGTTATTTTCTAAGCAAACACAGGCTATGAAGGAAAAAAAAATTCTACAAATCATTATAAATATGGCACGAGGGCAAATGTTGTGTAACTATGCAAACGTCGAGGCAATGCCATGGATGGCTATTCGGCAGTTATTGGAGTCAAATACGTCAAAAAATGAGTCATTGCGAACGCAAGAGTAAAGACAAATTGATTTAGAAATCTGGACTTTCGTTTGTGACGCTTAAAATATAACGCTTTCAGAGAAGGTTTCCGGCATAACTTTATGAAATTGATAAACGCCACTAAAAGAATATGTACTTTATGCACCTCACGACCTCAATTTTTATTTCGAAAGTCATTGTCATTTCCATGGTAAAAAAGCTATCGATCGCACTTCTTTTACAACAACTCAGAATAACTTGTGGCTGCTATTGTATAGTGACAAGCGTTGTCAAAACCATAATCAGAAATAAAAAAAATGAGGAGTGCACAAAACAAAAATTGATTCAGTAAAGCATGCTTGAAATAATGAAAATAAATAACTACCTTTGGGGACGGAGGTAGGAAATCAATTTTTGAAATTGGATGCAAAGTTTCACGAATATATTAAGTATTACTAAACTGCGATAAATTAAGCACTATAATTACAATAAGATAAAAAAAATTCGGAGTGAATTCAAGAACATATCAGTACTACGTGCAAGAACAGAAAAGATCACGACGATTTTTCACGATCTCCGTCTCTCGTTATTGATTTGGATAAGATTGGAAGGTCTCGAAACCCAGGGATGCAAACTGATAGCTGGGTGGATAATAGGGACAAGACATAGGTGGAGAGCTTGAACGGGGTTGAATAGGATATCCAAAAATAGGGAAAAAACCCTAGTGATAAGGTGGACATGATCATTTTTGAGACCTGAAAATTCAGATGCACACCGGTCAGTGCAGTGCAATAATTATGAATACGAAATTACAGAATGAAATAGATGACATGTGAGGTGGAATCACGGACCCTTCTATCCAGCTGTCGTTATTATTATCCGAAACACACCACTCTGTAGGGGAAATGCTCACAGTTACTGTCCTAAGAACACACTTGATCAATTATAACAAGTGATTTAAGGCACCTGACAATATTTGAAGAATGACGATCACGTTTTCGCTCTCATGAGAACAATTGAAAAATATTGATAACGCGAACAATCGCGCTATAGAGAACGGTGATAGCGGCCCTGATCGCACGTGGAAGCGCAGTTTGAGATTCCCGCAATCAACGAAAGCACCCATCATTCATTAAAAGGCTAGACAAATGTATTGCATAACCTCCCATAAGTGGCATAAGAAGTGTTCCACATACAATATTAAGGTTGATGCTGAAACTATTTATCTCACGAGGTGTCGAAATTTTATTGATGGCTAAATTTTAAGTATGGCGATCGTGAGCAGCACTTGGGATTGATTTGGTTGTTTTGGGAATGCGACCGACAGCTGATATCACTTACACCATGTAGGATCAGTAGATACTTACGTTGCGAGAGGAAAAGATTGAGCAATTAAGGTGGAGAGTAACCCGGCGTTGGCTTCACACTACAATTAACGAGAGGGTCCTATGTCTCATCCAATTACAAAATATCGTATTTAAGGGCTCTCCCTAGAGATAGCCTCCCATTGACATAGTGCAGGGCGATTGACTAGGGTTGGCTGACCGCAAGGTCGTTCGATATCTCGCTTGATTCACGCTTGATAGAGGTCTTCTCGCCCAGCATATTATGGCCATTTGAGCGCCTGGTTGTGTGATTTGATAACGAGTGGCAGTGAGTGATGGTGGATAAAGATTCGATTTCTTTAGCGATTTTCCGGCTTACAGTCAAAGAAATGTCGCGTTGCTCAGTGGCTAATTGTTCCAGGAAGGGAGAGAATGGAGTGAAGCTCTATGTATTCCCTAGCGAGCCCCTAAGAAGAGCGAAATGGCTTCAGAATTGTCGACGAGAAAACTGGCAGCCTAGCAAATATTCTCGCCTTTGTGAGGCAAGTTTTCTAGCCTTAATACTTCAAGTACATAATCGTGCATCAGAAGTGCATTTGAAATTTTTTACGCTTCTGTACCATACACCGATGATGGATAAGGAAGCCAAAAAAGTTTACTAGATTGAATCATGCTGCTTAATAAGGATTGTTTTGTGATAAAGACCCTCTTTTGCAGACGATGCGATATCTATCGACCTTGGACGATGCGATACCTATCGACCCTGGGTTGACCGTGACATGCAGCGCCAGGCGATAGGCGGGTTGCGTTCCGGAGCCTACTCACTTATTTCATCGCCTGGCACGGCAGAGCAATTTCACAAACCTATACATGGGAATCTAGATAATCGATTAACTGGTCAGTCATAGCTATAGACCAAAATTGTTCTAATGTGACTGCAGTAGCCAGGCTGGTGTGGCGTTGGCCTTAGGTTAAATGGAGACGGGTTACCTATGTAAGCATCTGGAGCGCATAAGTCCCAAATCTATTAATGATGCGACTACATCAATTCCTGATACACATTATGTAAGGAGTTTATGGAGTAAATTTTACAGTTCTGTAGCTCCTTCAAAATTAAATTTCGGTATGTCTAATTGCTTTCTCAATAGCTAAGGTTGCCCTACTAAGACACTAATACGCCTTATCAGAGTCCATTTTCTATTTCAGAGGTACTAAGAAAACCCCCGTAGCGAACCAGACTTATTTAGGCAGCCTAAGAAGAAAATGAGTACTTTTTGTCAAGCCAAATATGACACAGTTTTGGAGAAGTTTCTTGACTGTGTCTAGTCTGGTCCAAAAGTGTTTAATATTCAACACGCAGTCTCTAAAAAGGTCAGATCTCTTACTGGAAAAGAGTGAAAAATTAGCTGCACCCTTGTATGGATATAGAAGATAATATCTGGACGCCCTATCTTCCCTTAGGTTGCAATTTTTCTTCAGGCAATGTTTTGAAGAAATCACAAGGACTGAGCAAATTAACTTATGGAATGCCGTCAAAAACACGTCGTAAGTACACCAATCGTTCACTTCTCGTACTACGGAATGTGTCACCCATTCCCGTGAATAAAAGAAACAAAACGGATGTAACCATGGGGCTGATCTTGAAAGGGAGATAGGAAGACCAAAATAAGGTGTTTGAACTTAGCAAGTCCAAATAGATCGCTAAAATATTGAGCAATCAACTCTCTTGCGCAATTAGTCCCATTCTTAACGTATAAATTCACTTGTATCTCATTTAATAGTTGTTAAATAAAATGTTTTACCATAAAGGCCGCATTGATTCCCATGCTTTTTATGAATTGGCCAGGAAATATTTTCTGAACCCATATTCAGTAGCGAATTTTCCCGAAGATGAGACTCAGCCCAATGAATGTCTCATGCCTATAACCTTAGACATATGGTGTCTCTCCACAATCACTCTAGCCTTTTTCGAGATAAAATTAACATGCATGCATATACCTACAATTATTGCACGTATAAGAGTATAAGGCAAGATATTTTGATAGCATGTATCGACCCAAATTGTTGGTTTATTTTGCTTGTTATGTCCAAATGCTTGGGTAAAATTTATTTGAAGGTTACTTCACTACAGGTCTCTCCTTACGAGGTTACATATAGCTCCCCACATTCAGTTGCATTTTTCTCCTCTTGCTTCAGTGTATTATTTGGGAGCACTGAACAGTCATTTGTTTATTTATTACATTCATTTAAATAAGAATAAGGAGGAGTTTATGTCGTGGGCGTTGCTGGGATTATGCGAACTTCATTCCGCAAACCCCCTCCGCCTCATCTTAGCCAACGCCTCTTCAATGCAATGCCCCTTCATCGCCAAACGATCCCCCCTTTCTTCACCCACCCAACCCCTTTCCCTTAAACACTTCCCCCAACCCACCCCCTTCCCCTCCCAGGCCGTCGCCACCGAATAAGGAAGGGGTCACCGTCGCCTCTTCGCACTTTTAGAGTGCTCCTCTTCCCACCATTCCTCCTCCTGCCCCCAAACGGCATCCCTTCTCCAGGGGAGAACATCAAGTCGAACAGCAATCCCACACACTTGGCGAGATTCTTCCGCCGTGTTAACAACTTCATCTTTTTTTTGCAAACTCGTCCAACTACCGAGGATGCTTTAAAGAATTTTCGTCCCACATTTCACCGAGAGTAGTTTATCTAAGGGTTTGTTTTTTGCAGTTAACGTCATTATGCACGACGGAGTTGGATCATTACCGCAAAGCGACTGAAGCATAAACATTTGGTCATCAGCTAATCGTAACTACCGAGCATATTGTGAGTGAATTTGAAATAACTCTTTCTCATCGCGATTTCAAATTCCGATGAAACTGACCGAGAGCTGATGTGGTGAAGGACATCTATTCGCTTTCTATACAAAAAGCCGAGAAACAAAGTTTTAGATGTTCAGCCTCCAATGTTAATGAATTGAGAGCAACGAAATAATTTGAATGCTTAAAATTGTTTATTAAATTTCATACAATACGCCAATGGCATAGGCTATTTTTAAATATAATTATAGTTTTTAGTAGTGACCTTCGTTTGCCAAAACAAACAGTTTATGCTCCAAAGAAACGTGGTCTCAAAGCTTTAGACCCTTAGAACCCGAAAACTTCGCGTCTTAGCTGACTTGAGTAAGTCCAGAAAGTAATTCATGGGTTAATGAACTGTAGAAGTTATAAATAACTGTATTTATCGAATGAAGGCCTGCATAAAAATGTGTGACTACAGAATTCCTGTAATATCTAAGAATTATCTTAAATAATTTAATCCTAAGGATTGCTTACAACAGCTTTTCATTCTTCAGAATGCGACGCGGTATCTATTACATGATCCCCTTATTCATTGCTGATTTTTCTTAAATGATTTACAGAGGAATTATATTGTTAGGACTTTCAAAATAGAAATACAGACGTAGTTTCTTACTACTATGTGTTTTCGCAGACAAAATTTGATCAAGGACAGTATTCCAAAATTATATACTTACAAGTAGTTTCGCTATGACACGGATCGGTTCGCTTACTTTCATCATTTCTAAGGGAGAGGCCTTCGAGCGACAGAAAAGGAAATAGAAATGAATCTCACGATATAGAATGCACAGAGAAGAGGCTTGCAAATCATTAAAAGTGAAAGGAAATTTATTCATAACTAATACTCCGGAACAGAGAGCAACTGAATACGAATTGGATGGCAGAGGCTCACAGCAGGATTAAAAAAAAGAAAAACCTCAGGATTCCATCCTCCCCCACCAATTCATTTTGAGAAACTTCTTGAGGAGAGGACGCGGATTCCAAGACTGAGCAAAGCAGAAGTCTCCGTAATCTTGGTTTTTACGGACAACGTAGCAAGCTAAATGAAATACTTACTTTCTTGCTACGTTTCACAATGGATACCGAAAGTCGGTTGTCTCCACTTCCTGTTTATTTTCAGTATTACATCCAGCAGCATTGACATCGCAATAGAACATAAATTATCCTTAAGCATCAAATTATCTTGAAAGACTTATGTAACATACTTACTTGATGTAATTAACTCTGTGGTTACCAAGTAGAAAATACTGAAAACTGTTAGGATACTACTCAAATGAAGACTATATTTCGTTCATATTAATTAAAATGAAAGTAGAAGTAAAGGAGAATTAATGAAAAAGGGTGTACTACACAAAATTCTGTAGCGAGCTGATGAAGACATGAATGCACTTTTATGAATGAGTACATGTACTTAGTATCCTGCTTATAAACCCTAGACAACCATTCAATATTTTTTATTAAGAAGTTCTATCGGAGGTATCATTTCTGTCCATCCAGAGTACTTTTTTATTTTGTACTTAACGTATATGTAATTTATAGTTTTGTACTTACGACGCTATCGTCTTGAAGTGGATACCAGCGCCATCTCTATGGACAGGTTTTGAAGCCCTCTGCTAGGAAATGTTCAAAAATAACAAACGCTACGTAATTAATGTCATAAAAAATTAATGTACCCAAATCGTTTGAATGTATTATCATTGAAACGCAGAGACTCTACTCAAATTATATTTAACCCTTTCAAAATTCACTGTCAGAGCTACGAATATTGAGTACATATATCAAACCAAATTTCCGTGAAATGAATAATTGTCGTTTGTGATGTTAAACGGTTGCCAACGCAAAGATTGTAGAGAAACGATGAAAATATACCTATTTTGGTGTTGAGACGGATTCGATTGCCACTCTGTGGCGTACCTATCTTGAATATGTTCATGAGGGGGGGTCTAGAATATTTATGATGGGTGAAGTACCTGGGGCCCAAGCCCCCAGTACCTCTGCCCCGGTCTGGGCCCAGCCTAATGGGAAAAAGGTTTAAAAATTATATCAACAAAACTGCATTTTCCAGCCCATTTTGAAGTATTTAAATACATTTTGTTTGTTTATTTTTATGTTAATCTTAGTACCCTTAACAAATTTGCTGCTGAGGGGAGAGTACGGTCCCATTTGCTCCCCAATACTTATTACAATATAATATTGTAATGGATTTAAAACCATAACAAACTAAAGTCCCTTACACAGGGAGGAGACTCAAAAGATGCTTAGAAGAGACATTCAAGGCAGCCGTGGTATGAATGTGTAGATTTTCAGCGGATAATAAAGATCAAGAAAAAAACGAAATAATAAGAAATGAGTAAAAGATGGTAAGTAGCGGACGGATGACTGAGTATTTTTTATTCCTAGGATATAGAGGACTTGGGACATATAGGCACATTTTTCATTTCTTTTCTTGGCTGAACGCATTAACGTAACTTTCATACTATATAACGATAAGAGTATAATATACCTACTTCGTAGATTTTTGACCGTTGAAAAATCTATGGTGCAAAATAGGAATAAAAGTTTAAACTTTGTGCGATTCCAATCTCATTCGGGGCAGCGTGCCAAAACGCAAGGGCCTCCTTCATTTCGGTCAGACCTCAGTCGTGAGCACTCACCGTGATTCCGGCTCCGCATTCCCTCCGAAATCCGATTCCCTCGCATATATATTTTTATAACTTCTCTGCCGATATTCTTTTCCTCATCTGGGGGAGGTTAATGGATATCGGGAGGTCGACCGACGATGGAAGAAGAAGAAGAAGAAGTGATTATGGAACGATGAAAGGAAATTTATGTGACGACACGCCGCTCAAAAAAGTCCATTAAAACCCATTTCAGCGCGCTTCACTTAATACTTATCTTTAAAAAAAAATACAAAGAAGTAAGTCTTCGGTAATTTTTTTCCGCGGGATGGTGGCGAACGAACGGCGATAAGAAGGCTGCGCGCGCCGAAAACATTTTATTTATTTTGTGGCGAGTCTTTTTCCAAAATTGTAACGTCGGTTATGTTTTTTCGTTGTTAAACTTCGCTCATTTTTTTAAAGTGCCAAGAGAATTAAAGGTCGCTGCTCTGCCTCCCAAGTTGAAGTAGTAAATGTGGAGGAATCCCTTAATCCCGTGCTTTATGAAGGATAAGTTGGCTCTCCGTTTGTTTTTCCAGCAATTGTTTATTTCAAGTTTTCAAGGAGATGTTTTCAATCGAATATATTTTTTTAGTCAATTGTATTTACACAATGTTGCTCGTTTCACTCGAGTTCTCGCATTAATCCGTGGCAGATATTATCATTTTATTGTTTACGGAGGACAGAAATATTTTCAAAAGTAGTGATCCTGGAACATCACTCGTTTCTACAAAGACGAAGGCATTTGTGAGTTTTTACACGCTTAAATTTTGACCGGAGTTTGAGATGGTATCAAAGCTGCTGCTTTTTTTTACTCCTTGCTCGGAAGCACGGCCGAAGCATGTTTAGCCATTCATTCAATTAGAGAGAGCAGAATGCACACTAGAGTCACTAAAGTGAGAGGCTTTCGGAGTGGCTTATAAAAGCTGCACGCATGTACACGTCCCAGCAACCCGCCAACCTTCCCGTGAGTGGTAGCGAACTGAGCCAACAACTACACCGACCACTCAACGGCAGGAGTTTTCCTCGTATTGAGGAAGTTTTTCAATTTTCGTCCACAGGCTCCTTTCAGGACGTTGTGACGCAGCAGCGCCTAAACGAGTGGCCGTGTGCACGACACATTACAACTTTAACGGACGTTTTCCAAAAAAAAGTGAGCATACCTACGGGTGGAAAAAGAGCGTTTGAAAACATCCTCGGCAGAGAGGAGTGTCGCGACCCAAAGAAAAGTTTTGCCCCACTTATAGGGTTTTTGAAAGTGGAGCGAAATGTTTTTAATGCCGACGAAAATGATGAAGTTCTGCGTTTACGACTCCCAGGAGAGATTCACGGATAGAGACCGAACCAAAAGCTGTAATTTTCGAGAAACTTCCTCGTTATCCTGGTGACAATCATTTTTTTGTTTATTGGAAGGAAATTCCACACACGGCTGGGCAAACAGCAGTACTCTCCTGGAAACATAAAATATGTGAGGTGAACTTACAAATATCAAATCGAAAAACTAATGCGGCGACATGAAGTAGAGAAAGTTTGCTAGAGATCGGGTTGGTGCTTGGTGGCTAGAGCACCCATGAGACTGGCTTCCCATGACTAATTGACATTTTTAATTTTGTCTGTTTTAACCGGATTATTAGCCAAAAGGTGATTTTTTTGGAAAAAGATGTTTTTGGAATTGAAAGAAGTGATTTTTAAAACTTTGGTGGCAGAATTGTAGAATTGACCCAACAACATAATAAAGTAAAATTCAATCATCACGCATAAGGGGGTTTTCCGCTGATTTATTAATATAATGTCAAATTTTGGTGCATGAAAAATTGTGATATTGTCTGTTTCTCTCCTACCGACAATGAGAGGGACACACGAACCCAAAGGACTCAAATATCTACATCTAAATCATTTATCCTGCGAGTCGTCACAGGGGCGTGCGGGAGGGGATTTTAAGACGCCAGCCATGAAAAACAGGGAATAGGAAAACGGATTTGGACGAAGGAAGGAACGAAAGAGAGTTGTATATTAAAGGAATGTCTCATTGTTTCGATGTGTTTGATTTGCAGTCACTTGTGGTACGTGGGAAGAAATGTTTGTAGCTATTAGTTTGGAAGTCTGAAACTCTTATTTTGTTGATCAGCCTATCAGCTCATATCATATCAACAAATAGAGAATTAGAGCGGGGTTAGTTTAATATCCTCAAAGATCAAATCTCGTAAACACAAGGTAACGGAGAGACAAAGAAATAAAATTATAAATAGCAATAAAGAAACAATGATAAGCAATATTTAAAATAAAATTGAGCTAAAGCATAATATCAAAGTAATAAAACTCTTCAATAAAACCCAATCATATACAGATATCATAATGCTTAACATGAGTTCTTAGAGTAAAAATATTAATAATACGAATTAATTTAATTATTTTTTTTGAATGTCATAAACCGATCATGATATAATAATGAAAATATTGTATCAAATTAAAAAAATTCTAAAAAATCAAAACATAAAATATCCAAGGTAACCAAGGTAACCAAGGGGGCTCCCAATTATAGTGCGAATGAGGTTGTGAGAGAAGCGATTAAGATATGCCCGCGACATATGTATATTCTCTTGCTCAAGTACCTTATCTGTGCTTACTGTCCCCCAACATTTCCATTCATTGACCAATCGAGCATCTTGAGATAAGCGAGGAGGCTCGGAGCCTCTTACGCTACAGAGGCGGCGGTTGGCCGGTAACCTAATAACGGTACATTACTATCAAGAGTACGATGATGTATTCATGGGAGGTGGGAGGACTCGAAAATGAAGTTGTAGGTAAGATCCACTATCCACGGCCAGAAGAGGTCGATGGCTTCGGAAGAGACGTTGTACACATCATAAAAAAGCAAGAATCAAGAGGAGAGGCCACTATTTCACTCCTTAGAAAAGGCACCTCACAATCCGATTCCAATATTAACTTATTCAATGCTGCCCGGTCGTCGGAACGTTACCTCAGGCGCTGAATTGTTTTGTTCTTTGTTACTTTGTTTTTGTTTATTTGACAGTGCCGTATCTTATATTTTGAAGTGTAGCAAACGTTTTTCCAAAATAATTACCTTATTTAGCTTGCACTGAGGACGCGGTTCTTTTGCCTGAATTAATTCTCTCAGATTTCAAGTGCGTCTTCGAGGACAAAGGTTCACTTATTCATACGTCTATACCTGCTAATTCTAGATAATGGTTGCCAGCACCACACAGTAATCTGAAGTATTGTATATGACCTACAAGCAAAGATAATTAACTATACATATGTCAAGAGAATTAATTAACGAAATATCATAGAAATAAAAATATATTTAACCGTGTTATATTATTTTTTTCCAATATGTTGTTCCTAAAAACTGGGGTGCATCATTGACGCCGGAAAATATGGTAAATATGCCTAGAATAAAAGTTAGTGCATGGGCCATTTGCCTGATTACCTAAGCGCCAAACGCATAATGCGGAATAAAAATTTCCAAATTTCCGACGGTAAAACTGAATGGGATTCCAAATTAGATCTATTTTGAATATTTTTCAATAAAAATTATTATGATTAGGTACACATTATGCCATTAAAAGAAAAGATAATTTCCATAACCATTAAAAAAAAATTCTATTAATGACTTGAGATCGATGAGATACATTGGTTTTCAGGGTAATCAAACGGAAAATATGCCTTGAACCACAGGCTATACTAGTCCCATAGAGAGGTGCTGGATAAAGAGGTAAACCGATCTGACAATAATAAAATAATGTGTTACAAAGTCCGTTTTTTACCTAAATAGATTGATATAGAAGAGCTGTTTCGCTTGTCGCCCAAAACAGGCGCGCTAACTCATTTGGGTCACGAGATGTTCAGCGCGGAAATTTTCACCCACGCACAAAATGACCGCCAAAATTATCGCCGAGGGCTTGGATGGCCGCGGGATCCCACGCTTACCTTGCGCATGCGCGGCATAAGGTCACGATTATGCTCTCATTTTTATTGTGTTGTAAACCAATTATTTTTTTAGTAAAATTTTCGCGAAGAAAAATAATTACTGATTATGATCAATTACAATATTAAAAACGCCAAATAAGTTATAAAACACTTTATAGGGGCATAGATATTTTTATTCTGAGCTTGTTTCCACCATGTTTGCCTTAATTTGCAAAAAAACCGTACCCTATTGATTACAATACATTAATCTTCTGCATATTGTGCTTGCGCATAGTAAATGTTAACTATTTGTTATTTACGTGTTTGCATTTATTCCTCTTATCTCGTAAACGTTCCGTCTTCTTGTCGGTACTCAGTCACCATGTATATGATTTTGGAATAATATCAGAATTGGCCTTTTCCCCACCTACATTTTACTTTTCTTGAAGTTATTTCCAGAAAGCCAAGTGAAATTATCTGCCTTTTGCGCGAGCGTTCTCTGTAGTTAATAACGTAAGCAGATGCATACATGGTACTGCCTTGTGACATCAACATACTTGACAGCCTATTTATTCTTGATATGGGATTTTCGGAAAGTTAGGCTATTTTTTCAGGCAAGCAAAATGTTTCACCCCTTTAAAACGATGTGGCTACAGAATAATCAGGCAATAAAGTTTATACTCAGCTTTAAGTTTCAGAAAGATAATATCTGAATCACCTCCATATTGTTAACCCGATATAAGGGGACTTCATTTGGATACAATTTCAACTTTAATGGGTAGGCTTTACTTCTTAGAATCCCTGAACGTTCGCATTCAAAATTAAATGAAATGCCAAGTACTTTTCTACGATATTTTAATAGGACGACTTCGTACCTGAGGATGCCGTAAATCGTCGAAACAGGTCGTGTTATTAAAATACTGTAGAAAAGTACTAAGTACTTTATTTAATAATAAATATGAATGCTTTTTTGTATATAACGCCATAAAGTTATAGAAGAAGCCATTTTAGAGTCAAAATTGAATGCTGAGTAATCGTTACATCTCCGTTTTCGTTCATGTACCCCATTGTCAGACTGGTATTGAAGACGCATCCACGTCTAGAAGAGAATGAGAGGGGGAAATCTCGAGAAGTGGGCAGTAGGAAATACTCCCCACCATCGAGTCTCCGTAATGCATTCGCGTGGGACGAGAAAGTGGCCGGAGGTATTAAACTGAAAAATATCCGTTCAAAACAGAAAAAAAGTGACGACCCACTTGAGTCGTTCCTTTTATTTTTTTGTTATCGCTAATGTTGTTGCGGTGAAGTGGCTGGGCATAAGGAGCATCACAAGAAATCTCCACACGATTTGACCCCTACCAATCGAGAGCGGGTTGGGGGGATTTATTTTTCTTAAATGGTTCGCCTTTGCAAGCCGCAATAAATCCCGTGATCAGGCAGTGACAGCTTTGAAATTAGCGGCCGGACCGAAAGCGTTACCACCGGTGGATTGAGTTAACGAGCGCACATGGAAGAGCACTCACCGAGATTTATCGTCGTGTAATTGGTTCCTCGCCTCTTCCTCGAGATGTCACACTCCCACTTCACAAATCCTTCCGTGTTCATCCGCATGGAGCAAGCTTAAAACCAAAGACGGAGGTTTTTGTTTTACCACGAGGACATAAAATGGAAAGAAGAGCATTACATCATCGCATCAGGCGGAATGCTTGCTGGTTGGTGATCTTAAAACCACACAAATGAACATAATCAGGTATTATCAATAATGTGAGGAAAAAAGGAAGCACTAGTGCATTCCCTCTTGCGATTCATTTCAGGGACCTCAGTTTCAGTAGGTTGCCTTATCATCAAATGCTGAAGTATATTTTTATGTGTATAGGTATACGACAGTTCCATCTAGTAATAATACAAAAATGCTTATTTTCCTTTGAGACTCTATTTCAAATTATGATTACAGTGGAGTCTCGATTATCCGACCTAACCCGGCCGCGGCAAGGTCGGATAAGTGAGAAGGTCGGATAACACGGAAAATAATAAAAAAAATGCAACGAAAATGTTAAATTTAATTTGCACATTGATAACTTTTCAAATTCATGTGTCTTACTTAACTTTATATGACGTATAAGTAATAATATGAAAGACTGAACTTACGGCAAAGTAATTAATATGTTGTATAGAAGGTACCTACAGTACAATGAACTACGAAACCATATTTAAACATGGGTAAAAACGTCGGATAACACGGAAGGTCGGATAACCGAAGGTCGGATAACTGAGACTAACGAAACCATATTTAAACATGGGTAAAAAAGTCTGATAACACGGAAGGTCGGATAACCGAAGGTCGGATAACTGAGACTCTACTGTATAAGGTGGATGGATAGAATCACCAACGAAGTCGTACGAATAGTTGGAGAGGGAAGTAGGTTAAGGAAAACTCTGAGAAGATGAAGAGACAAATTTATTGGACATATTTTGCAACACAATAGCCTATTGAAAGCAATAATGGGAGGAAAAATAAACGATAAGAGTTACAGAGGAAGACCAAGAATGGAATACATCAGACAAATCACGACGGACGTCAGAGTGAATAATTATGTAGTAATAATGAAGACTTTGGTTGGTAGGAGAGCGGAGTGGAGAGCTGCAGTAAACCAATCTTCGGATTGATGACTCCTGTTGAAGATGACTCTGAATTACCACCAGTTATCAATCCCAAAATTGGTTTTCTGCAGCAGTCCACTTCACTCTCCTTCCAGCCAGCCACTTCATACCTATATAAGTCTGCTTTTTGACGAACTTGATAATTTTTTTAATTTATTCCATGATTTATTTTTGTTTGTAGCTCTTTTCACTCATCTTTTCTCCTTGCAACATTCTTTTTCAAGAGGTTGTTGTGACACTTAATTGTGTTCATTTCACATTCTTCTCAAGAGTTGTCATCAAACCATTTTCATCCCCAGATCCTCATAAGAATTCTTTATTGGCTATTGTCTACGCCTATTTGATCGTCATCTTTCTTTGATATAAATACATTTCTTCCAACAGTCTTTCCTCTGCATCAGTTGCGGATTTTTAACATTCATGAGAGGCCTAAACCTTCTCCCACTCTGCCACCCATCGCGTCGCCTATTATGACAAGGGGGGAGGAATGAAATGAGATTTTGGGTACATGAAAGAAGGAAACACTGGCCTCACAAAATGCCATTTCATCCACCCTCCCACCGGAACTGGTCCAAGTATATCGAGAAAGAATTTCCAACTCACATCGCTGTTCTTTCACCATCACGCCAAAAAAAACAGTCATCCGTTCAAACCAATGATCCTCCAGTACTCCGTTTTTCTTACCATGTATCGCTAACGACATTAGCGCTCGAAACTAGTCGATGATCGCAATCACTGGGGAATGACAATGGAGAGTTGTTCGGCAATTAACCCATTAATTGCTGCCCGGCCATTGGAACGTGTCCTCAAGCGCTGAATTATTTCTTTCTAGTTTATGTGTTTCAGTATCTTTGAAGTATTATATAAATATTTCAATTTTTTATAAATATTTTGCAAAAGATATCACAAATGACATGATTAAAAGATAGTGACTTTCTATTTCACATTTATTTCACCATCTATTTCACCAAAAAATATTTTGAACACCAATTATGTCATTGAAAAAGGACCGTTGTGCCATAATTATTTCCTCAAAGCCTTATGGTTATGTCTCAAGATTCCAAATATATATTAATTTATTAATAAATTAAGTAATAAATTCCTAGGCACTACAGGTTGCAAGTGCTACAGAGAGATGCTCGACGAAGTGACAAACCCCTTCGCAAACGCTGCCACCTATAAGAGACGGAAAAAACTGGATCATTGCGTCAAGGCATCAGTATTGAGTGTATCAACCCGGGTATTTGGTGTCTTAAGATTACTTCTGATGCATGCTAAAAAAGAATAAAGCGTTTTTTCATCCGGATCAACAAACGGGAAGAATTTATTTTACTGAGATAAATCTTACTAGCATGGAGCGTTCCACATTTGGTTGACAGTGTGGGCCTTATTATTATTATTACACTGTTACCGGAACTAAGCTCCGTGTGCTCACCTCTAGAAAACATGGGTAACCATTTCCAATGCCTAGCTAAATTTAACTTAGTTAGCTATGGGAATAATATTTTCGCATTTTAAGGATCCGAGATGAGCATCTAGTACCTATACTACATAGCATTATTTTAATTTTCCTTCCGCTATTGGCAACGTCGAATCACCGGCCTAATGAAGATTTAAATAAGGAAACGAATCTTCATGAGAGCCTATGCTAATAAATATATGTGAAACACTCTATGACGCCACCAGCCCGCCTCCTTCACCTTGTGTGGGCGGAATGTACGGGAGGAGAGGACGCTCTCTTGACGGCCCTTTTGACGGACGTCGTGATTAACGGCGACTTCTATCGTCCGAGTCGAGCAAGCGCGCATCGCGACCGCTCGCCCGCACGCGAGGAGACCCGGAACTCCACGTCCGCACGCATCGAGGAAGGCAGACGTGAAAAATCGTCACGCGAGATTCTCCACGCGGAAGGGCATTATCGCCACCCTCGCAAGGCAAAGGGGGGAGACTGGGCACGCGACCAAGGCGGTCGATTGACTTCATCATCATCTATCCCATCGGAAGCCGGTGGGTGGGATGGGCATAATCACGCAGTTAGAAATCAGCCTTCCGCCACGGAGTAAACGGAGGAACGGGATGAAAAAGATGAAGGGCGATAGATTTCTTCATCATTTACATATAACCCTGCGAGTGGCGGAGGGTGTTAACAATTTTTCATTAGATTTTTTCAAACTTTTCCAGCTTTTTAAACAATTTTTAAGGAAAAACATAATACTCTGCTAAATAAAGCTTAAATTTATTACTTTTATTAGTTGAATTTCTTCACAAAAATTCATTAAAAAATTAGAACACCTTAATAATGAAATGCTTGTGTCAACAGAAACTAGAACTGCGAGTTGCCCGTTTTCATAGCACTGTCGAGGCACACTAAGGTGAAGCTTGTTTCACACCATCAAATTCGGCATCAAATTACATCCGAGTATCATTGATCAAAGTTTTTTGAATGGACATGCCATCATTAAATCGCACTGACGGCGGATGGATTCGCTGCCGTTAAATAACTCAGGTCTTGACCGGTGTTAAACTCTCTTGAAACTCGTATGGTATTTGGCAATAGGTTCCAGACCTCCGGGCGTGACATAGCCGACACGAGGAGTTCGTAACCCTCAAAAACACCTGGTATTTTATGCTATTATTAAACCATTCAATCATGGTTTAGTTAGAAAAGTACTGATCAGCATGACAGCGTCGTTTTGCTTTTAACGTAAAAACGAGCAGAACCCTGCGCAAGGCTTATTGGGGATGACATTAACGATAAAACATTCCCGGCGGTTAAATTAAAAGTTTTAATTTAGCCGCCGGGAAAATATTTTTTAAAATATTAATATTGTCAAAAGATGATAGGTCTTGGATATTTAAATAGTTTAAGGTGCCGTTTCACAACATTACTTTGCTTCCTCAGGCTCAGCTGTAGGAGTATATGTTACCAGTTCTTGTGCAGGTACTTCTTATACTATTTTTTGTAGTGTGTGAATTTTGCTGTTTTTAAATTATGTTATTAAATTACCCGATAAAATTCAAAGAAAATCGATGAGTGAGTAAGTCGAAGAATTCACGAAACAACGATGGGGGTACCACACGTGCTGACACGTTTCATACCGCTTTCCGAAGTTGTGAAATTAGCAATTACACCAAATTCAACGTAAATCATTCATACACTTGTGAGGTCTACGACTTGCTCTTCCATGCCGATTCTACCATCAATACTTCATGAAAAACATCCAAATATTTCAACGTCTTCAACATTGAAGGCATATTGTCCCCACAATCATGAAGCAGGTGATGACATAGGACGGGCGATGAGAGATAAATGGGCTGCAGTTTAAGCAGGCAGTTTTTAGCGATGAAAACAAAATTTAGATCGTAAAAGCTTCCGTTGAAAATGAATTTTCCACAACCATCTTGCTGTTAGCTTCCTTAGGAGCCAGTTTTCACAAGCAGAACCGACCCGCTTTTCCGGCTAATCGGGAGCGTTCGCAACTATGAGCGAAGTTTTATATTCGCTGTGTAGGACGTTGAAACATGTCCCTCGGCCATTTAGGCGAAAGGTGTGGCTGCCTGGCAAAATTTATGGCGAAGAAAAAATTTAAGAACAATCGTAGGATCCCGTTGTATGCACATAAATACATTATATAAGTGGGATTCGACTCGAAGAATTTTCCTCACGGTACCAAAACCCTTCCTGTCATCCTCAATGGAACGAAGACAAGTTACGAGAGTGGAAGAAGATCGAATATTACGAGTCTACAGTTGGTGAACAAGTTCGCCAATTGATCAGCCAGCCACAATGAACTGACGCACAAACTAAAATAATTTCCATAGCAAATGAAAACGTAACATACAGCGTGCCAATAGACATCACAGCGTGTTTCTCCACAATTGTAACAATTTTAACATCGTTTACAGCAATTAAATGTACGATTCCGATGTCAATGTATTATATCACAATGCAGAAAATCTAAACTTACGCATAGGTCCAGGTGGATTCTTCTTGGGATTCCCATCGGGTTAATGTCTACATGATGGCCGACGTTTTGAGGGATGACAGTACCATCATCTCAAGGGCTGTAGATACCCTGATAGGAAAGTTGCCCATCGAAGCGTCGGTCATCCTGCAGACTTCAACCCGGAGCGAAGTTTGAGAAAAACTCACCAAAATAATTCGCTTAACTTAATAATAATAATAACCCTGAAATCTTTCTACAATTAGACCATTCATAATATATTATTATTATGTATGCAATATTGGTCCATATTAGTACAGTATGTTCATATGTGGGTACTAAGCCGATAAGATTGTACCTATTTAATTGAAATCCAAACACAGCATGAAGTAAATCGAAACCTAGATCGATTGTGACGTAATTGAAAGAACAAACCATGTAGTTTCCACTAAATATCAACGTTTGTGTGAAGTTGTTAGCGAATAAAGTTTATGGAAACAAAAAAATTAACTATTTAAAAACGGATATCCATCGTTACCAAGAAGTCAGTCTTGAAGCCATCAATTTTAAACCTAAGTTGTACATTTCATTTCTCTGACCACTGCATATGTATCATTATTTGAGCACATATTGCATTCCGATTCCTCAACAGTACGACTGACAGTGAGTCAACGCAATTTTATACTTTCCGAGATTTATTTGCTCTATGTACTATAATCGTAGCCCCTGTTATTATGGGAATAATTACCACTCACCGTGACTACTAAACGTTTCCGCCTCAAATTAATATCAGAGAATAATGAACAAGAAAAATAGCCTCGAGAATCAATACCAACGTTCAGATATATGAATCAGAGATCTGAATCCCGTGAAGCAACTAATCGACATTTTGATTCTTCAGTTCACTTGATAAGTGTTATATGACTGTAGAAGTAAACAAAATCTAACAGAATTCAATGGTTTCAGGCGTAACTTGATGGAACTCCTTCATGACTGTCAGGAAAGAATAAAACTTTGCTAGTTCCACATTAATTTATTCACTCGCGACCGGTTTCGATACAGTGTATCGAAATGATGATACACTGATGATGATACACTGTCAGATGATGATACACTGTATCGAAACCGGTCGCGAGTGAATAAATTAATGTGGAACTAGCAAAGTTTTATTCTTTCCTGACAGTCAAAATCTAACAGGAAACTCAAAAGCCTCCGAAACGATAATCCCCTTGAATTGATCCGACTCTGAAAACTCCATTCTGTAGTAGCTCCTACACAATAAATGGGCAAGACTTGAGGAGAGAAGATCCAATTTATCTATTTCAATGATGATAAAGTGATGCAAAAAAATGAAGTGCGTGTGTCGAGACCTACTCCATTCACATTTATCCCGTAAAACCAGAGCAGTATCGTAGTACATGCGTGTATAATTGAGAAGAAAAAATTCCGATGAGCTTTGAGGGTAAGGAAACGAAGGTCAGAGAGATTTATAGATATCACATAACTTGGTGGCACTCGCCTACGTAGAGCGTGATATCCAGGAGAATATGCACAGCTAACTAGAGATTTGATACGTGGGGTCCGGGGGTCTCCGTGAGAGATTTTTCATTCCTCTGAGCGCTCATCCCAGAGTAGGCTTCCCTAGTGATAGTAACCGCTTTCAAGCTGCTATAACTTAATTGACTAGGAAAATAATTCAACCCAAAAAGTGAAAAGCGGCCATCTGTGGACATATTTGGTTGAAACAAACGACTAAAATCCTGGGAAAAGGGGATCACTCATCCGTGATCACACCAGATAGAATACATTGCATCGTTTAAACCAAGGAATAAAGAATACTGTTTCATATTAATGACAAGACTCAAAATCTTCCGTGTCTTCTAAAAAATGACTGATAAAACACAAATGAAATTGGGAAGAATATGCCTGAAATAAAGCATTGTATCACTACTAAGTCACTTTTCTAAGTCCTACGCTTAGCGCTCTTGGGCTAATGTATCTAAATCCAAAGTAATAGACACGTGTCTTCGATGGATCCTCACATAATTCCAGCAAATGAAAGCTTGAGCTAAACTTACTAAAGTAAAAGTTCAATAGTGTCAAGTAGGGTAGAGTTTAATGCCGCCCAAATTTGTAGCGCAAAATATACCTGCTTCCTCGAGGAGAAATCTCCAAAGAACGCAACATGACGACATTGAATTTCATCATTTATTATTATAATTAGTCAATCTACCGATTGAGGTAGGTTTAAATAGATGTGAGTAAAAATCCTCTAGATTTTTACATGTGAATGGCCCTATCTACCAATAATATTTCTTTCTTCATCTCAGCATCCTTCTCTTCTTCATCCCGTCCATAAATCTATTCTCTTTCTTCTTTTTCCCCACTTACCTTAAATCCTCCCCTCTATCATGGCCTTAAACAACCCTTCGTCCCTCATTACCTCCTTCGAGCCAACGACTTTGCCTCCCCCTAATCTCATCTAGAAGTTTCCTTTTCACACCCACCATACCAAGTACTTCCTCTTTCGTCCTCCTTCATCCCTATCCACACCCACATCTCGAACGCCTGCAGCCTATTCTCGTCTTCTTTCCTCAGAGTCCACGTATCTGCTCCATGAAACGCTACACTTTATATTATATTAAACTCTTTCACCAGTATCATCTCTATAACCTTACCCAAGATCCCCGTCATTAGCTAACGTCTATTGCTGAACGCTTCTTTTGCAAGTGATACTCTTTCTCTGATGACTTTGTTTCTATGATCTCTTCATTTAATCGATATTTAACGATAGTAAATTCTTACAATATTCAACCAGTTTCAGCAGAAAATATCGCATCTAGTTATGAATAAAACATTTTGCCATATATAGTCCGAGATAAGGGGTCATAACCTGACATCAATTAGCTAAGAACTTAGCCTGCTGCGCAATCACGGCTCTTTAAAACGATAAATCTTCAGTAAACGGCAATAAAACAAGAACGAGAAACAAGCAATGACATGTTTTCGACGCGTACTGGTCGATGACGGGCGATAAATAACGGCGTACTCATTGGATGTGTCGTGGAGCGGTCAAGTAGACTGGCCGATGGCTGTTTCTATGGAGTGAGGGGTGTAGGGGAAGCCTCTGACTCGCCCACGCGGTCCCAGACGTCGTCTCGGATGAACCTTACCTTACAGACACCGGTGGGCGTCTGGAATCCCACTTGGACGACTATTGACCCTTTTTCCTGCCAGGAGATGCGAAGAGACTACGCGGAAGGGAGAGAGGAGAGGGCATTGAGGCGCGTGGCTACCACGTGGGCGGTGGCCGCCTCCTCCCTACCTACCTCCCTGCCTCCACTTGCCAAGTGGAGCTTTGCTGCTGGTGAGTTTGTAAGGTGGAGGACATAAAAACCCACTACGGTGACTACAACGATACGGGAGTGCTTGGGGCGAATGGAGAGGGGGCGACTGGAATCGTCGTGAAGGAAGTGCGTGATACCTGACTGCTTTATTTACGCCGCTAGAAAAAGGGACATGGAGGAAGGTTGAATTCGGAAAACAGCTACATCGTTAAGGGCAGCTTCTTTTTTCGGGTTTCCCGCGTATTGATTTAAAATACCTACCTCCGTTTCTTCTTCATTTACCGAGCCCTCCTCAGGATTTTTTGGTGAAATTTCACCTCCTGAAAAGTATTTGCAGCTTTTGCTGATGCACCAAGGATCGTAGCTTCATTAACTTTATATAGTACACTGTAGCGTATGTTGGTGACAGCTTACCCCTGACACATACCCCTGAGGTGGCTTACAGGATTTTATTTAAATATAGATTAGTGAATTTTGTATTTCTTTGCTTATCGCACTGTAGATTCTAAAGCAGGTGAGAACTGGGGGTTATCGGACTAGTTGAGGGTGAGTGCGGGAGATGCTATTAACTCTTCTTGAAAACAGTGGTAGCCGCGACTCACTGGTCTATTGTTGCTGGTTTCTATTTAAGGTGCTCTTATTCTTCTAATCTGTAGAGAGGTGAGGAGACGCCTTGTAGAAATATGTTCAGTGGAGACAAGTAAGTTTTGTAGAGGGAATAGGGGTGTAATAATAATGTGGTGGAAAAAAACACGCTTACTCATGCTGAAGTTATGGGTAAGCGTGGTTTCTCGGAATCTCGGAGTGGTGTCGATATTTCAGTTTCCTGTGTGCTGATTGGAATGAATTCAAAGTGAAGTGCTCCGTCCGTCAGGTATGGTGTAAATTTAAGGACCTACCGACAAGAGTAGGCTAATTTTGACGCCGCGTTCCCCTTCACCCGCGTTCATTCTTCACTCATTCAATCCGCGTATTTGTCTACCATTCTGGTCACCAATTATAACGATGAGCAGGACCATTGCCCAAAATTGGGAACTTTTTTCACGAAAGTTGGATATTGTTTTATATAAATCATCAACAGTGATTTAAATGTATCCTCGATGCAATTACAAGTAGTATCAAGCTCAGTTTTGACGTAAACAAATCTCTGCAAGGAAGTTACTTTTGGTGGTTAATATGAGCATAACGTCTTTCCATCGCAATATTAAAACATTGAAAACGAAGTGACGAATTTTGAGGAAACCGGGACTAACCTTTTACGAAGTCACCCGCAAGTGCACATAAGTGCGATATTCAACAGAGGAATGATCATTCGCCTTGAGCGGGATTCGAACCCAAATCCCTCAATTCCGCGCCAAGTGCATTAGCCAGTTAAGCTATTGAGGCGTCCTCCTCCCCTGTGGATATTTTGTAGAAATGTAATAATCTAGTTTGAATTGGAGGAAACGATGGATATCAACATTGAAAGGACAAACTTTGTAGTTTCCTCAAAACTTCGACAGAGTTTGTTCCTTCAAAATGAAAGTTTCCCACGGTAAACTTCATTTTGATGTAAGATACTTGAGACGTGATTTTTACATTTGTTTAGTAAACTAATGTTGCTTAGTCACATAAACGGATAAGTAAACACTTTATTAGTTTTAGCATCGAAATTGAATGATATGCTTCATATTCTACCGATAGTGCGAACACAGTGAACTGAAGAAGACCGCTCATGGCCGACAGTTACCGCATAATGAACCAAGTCACATTTATTACTTTAGTGGCATAACTCTAGGAAGAAAAATATAACGCAAATCCATTTTTGGACCAAAATTTCCGCCAAGCGTCATCCACCATTTTCTGAAATTTGTGGCACTTTCAGGGTAGTAAATTGCTGATTTGCCTATGGTGTTATTACAAGTCTCAAGTCCCTTTATAAAACAGTTTTGGTTCAATGCGAATAAAGATTTTTCCCCCTGGAGTTGTTTTGGTTTTGTTTCAATAGGTACCTTTATCGAACTTGCGAAGACAGAGGATCAATGCTCACATCTCAATCAATATCATCACATAACACAGATGGGAATTTAGATTTAGATGGGAAACTCATCCCCCGACAAATTTTACATACAGTCCTCAATTGTGCAACCATTCCTATGTATATTTTCTCCTTATTGAATACTCATTCCAACAAAGATGATGATCATATCCCTACGCCTTCAGTTTCTCCAATCACAGCTCTGTTTTTTGTCGATGTTCTGATCGCGGCTTCATTCCAGGGGAGAGGGAGAAGTATTTCTACTGCGCTATTGGCACACAAGATCCTAAGTTGAGCGTAAAATGTCATTCATTAAAATTGATAAATTATTGTAAAGTAACAATATTTATTAAATGCTAATAAATATAATAATTAAAGAATGATAAAACATATTATTTAGAAGAATAGAAGGGATTGAATGGTAAGTAATTCTAGTGGAAAATAAATTGAATATACTCCTCTTATTCTCCGTGAACTCGATCATCTCCTCTATATGTTACCCTGTCATGATTAAAAATATGATATCCTCTAATATTCCTGTATTTTAATTTTTTAATAATTTCCTTGGTCTCCCCTTGTGCAAAAGTAAAATATAAGTTGAACTGATTTGGTTTTGGTATTAGGGTATTTCACTTTAAGTCTCATTTTCCAAAAAGCGATACCATTGTCAACCTAGGTGTGGCTTGCGCAATTCTCCTCTCATTGGCACATTTATTTCAATAGTAGTATAACTCACGGAGTAATAGTGCAAGTAATCAATCTGCCACACCAATCTGTTCCATAGGAATACTTCATTCATAGCCTCTGCCCAGTCTTATCCAAACGGTGCACGAACAACGGCAGCGATGTAGCCAGGAGGTAGGGGTCGATGAGGTCCGTATCCCCCCTGGAATTTGGTATTTATTTTTTAAACGTGGCACTAAAGGAGAAAGCCACATTTTTTACTTCAAACAAAGAATTTTGAATTAATTTATTCTTCAGTTAGCAAGCTTTTTAAAAGTTTTTAATGATAAAAAACGGTGGGTTTTGTATTATTTCAGAAGTTAGCAGAGTTAAAATCTTAAAATATCGGCTGTTACACCGCAGTTGAAATTGCACTCTTAATTACGTATACACAAAAATTTGCTCCTAATTACCAAACATTTTCACTCTTCCTTCGCTTGTACTCAACATGGACCCACCTGGCTACGTCCTTGAACGAAACGAAATCCGGGCTACGTCACTGAACAACGGTATCCCAAAATGAAAAAGTGTCAAAGGCTACATTCGTCAGCATTGAAAAAAAACGTCTAATGACTGATGATTACTCATAGAGAACGTAGTAGTAAGCGGTAATCCTTTGATTTTCGAATGTATCTTCGTAGATTTTTGCAGTCATAAATTACGACCGCATTGTGTACATAGGATACAAGAAGATTTACGGGCAGTCATGGGTGTCATTTACATCTAAGTTAGCAGTAAACATCAATAGGTCATTGATTAACAGCACGGTAAGTGTGATTGGAGCGTAGGAGTGGTTGAGCAATAAAGGTGTACGCAAGAAAAGGTGCGAAATAGCTATGAATATATCTACTAAAAACGGCTCCCTCTCGCTGATATTCCATGCTTAATTAAGCAATTCTCCGGAGGAGACGAGAAGAAATTCCCGATTAGAAATACTCCATATTTAAGGTTTTTACGACATCATAGTGAAAG
Organism: Pyrrhosoma nymphula; assembly: GCA_963573305.1. Lineage (NCBI taxonomy): Eukaryota > Metazoa > Arthropoda > Insecta > Odonata > Coenagrionidae > Pyrrhosoma > Pyrrhosoma nymphula. Next base: position 138,435,579 of record OY754329.1, on the reverse strand, counting down.
AGAATAACGACTAAAAGATTATCACATGTCCTTCAACTTCTTCTCAAAACTTTGACGTGCAATATGACTTTAGCAGAGTGTAATGATACCTTGCATAACTCAACTAACTTCTGCTACTATTCTAACTGCCGACTCTGCTAAGACTGACTCTAAGGACCTGAATTCAAATATAATGAGACATCGTAAGTGGCAGGGAATCTGTAGTAGTCTAGAGTGTATATTTCCTAAATTGAACGCTCAGATTATAATCTTGAATAATTCTTTCGCCGAGCGTCGCTTTACTCCACCTTAATTTGCCTTTTTTTCTTGGTAAAATTGCGTAAAACGCCCTATTTGTCGGACGCCTCCCCCATTTACTGCTGCTAGAAAATAAATAGTAAAAATTACTGCCCAAAAATACTTTTATTAAAAAAAATACTTTAAATAGTTAGCGTGGAATGGGAAGAAAGAGAATAAGCTCTATGGACGTTTGGAGGAGAGGCAGGACATAATTTGCACACGCGCTTCAGAAGTGACACAACTCAAAATTTGCCGATTTTTGATAATGACGCAACCGAAAGAGGCAAAACGATCTCCGTATTCAGCTAAAACAACATATCTCAACCTCCAGCAGTTTCCGAAAGGTGGCATTAGTGTCACTTCTGAGCAGCCCAAAATAGCGGTCTGACTGTCGTTTTCGAAAAAAAGAAACAATGAAATCAAATTCGCAAATACGTTTACTTCTGCATTAGTAACACATATGAATTTTAGGGTACTCATTTTCCTCGTGGACAATTTTTCAGGTTTTCTGAAATGATAGGCAGCCGTGGAAAACAAATGTTGGAACTTGTAGCCAAAATTGGCAGTAATGAACAAACAGAAGAGCGTTCTGACGGAGAAGAAGCCTAAAAAAAAATGTGCACGGAATAATGATCCCACATTATTCAGTAATTCATGTAACAGCAGTACTGCAGCGCCGTCATCTCTTCTTATCAGAATGTGTGATAGCTATGAAACAGTGAAAGAGAGTTTCTCTGATGTACTAAGAGAAGGTACATTATCTCTGCTAACATAACTTTCGGCATTTATATATTCGGTTAGGCTACTATTTCTTAGAGTTTGTTTTTATTTTCAGCAGCCAGTGCTTTAGAGGAAATTTCTTCCATTTCTGAAAGATGTATGAATTTGAGCTCACCAGACTTCGGTAAGAGAAGTCCCTCAACCTCGCTAATTGAAGGTATTATTTCAGTGACAAAGTTCTTAATCTGTTTGCTCTTTTTCTTTGGAAAGGTGACGCATCAAAGCCTGAAAAATATGGCGCTTCTGTTTTAGAAGATTTCATCTGCATGCCTCTCCCCAGAGCAAGCCCTGTCTCGAAACCACCTGGTCAAAACGTGAAGATTAAATTTCGAAGATTATCGGGAAAGAAATATAAAGTGTCCCATGCCAACAGCGACGAAAGCGACGTCAATGATTCAGATAAAGATCCATCATACCCTGATAATGAACGTTGGACAGACTCTTCCAGTGAATCGGCCACATCATTGCACGGAACAGAATACCAATATGAAGATGAAACGAACGAGTCTCCCAAGAAAGTGAAGAAACGAAAGCTGACACCTGAAAACTGGGGTGTCAAGAAGTCAAAACTACTAAGACACTCTCGGCTAAGCTACGTGCCCACCTCAAAAAGCAGAAAGGAGTATCCAGGAAGAAAGATTCGCCCTCCATGCGGGGAGAAATGAAGGCTGAAGTGTGCAACCAAAATAAATGAGGATCAGCAACAACAGATATTCAAAATCTACTGAGCACTGACAGATTACCATAAACAGCAATGTTTCATTGCCGACAGCATGATGACGACTAAACCAAAATACAGGTATTCCTCCACAAATAACCACCGAAGTTGCAACCAAGCCTTTTTCTTTGATACAAACGGGTGCGTTAGGGTATGCAAGACGTTTTTAAAAGCTACATTGGACATTAATGACCGTCCATTTAGGACTGTCATTTCTAAGAAGAAATCGACCAGTGTGGCTGAACCTGATTGAAGGGGACGCAATCAGCACTCAACTGTCTCTCCTGAAGTGAAATACGGTGTCCAAGAACACATCAGATCCATCCCTAGAATAGTCTCACTATCTCAGGGCCCAAACAACACGAGAGTACATAGATGGAGGTTGAACACTGACTGATACATGGAAGGATTATAAATAATGTTGCATAAGTTCTGGAAATTAATATGCAAATTTGTGCATGTTCAGCAGAATTTTTAATCATGAGTTTAATATAAGTTTCTTCTCACCGAAGAAGGATCATTGTGAACTCTGCGCTTCGTTTCCAAATGCAGAGAGTGAGGAAAAGGAACAATTAAAGTCCAAGCATGAAGGCCATCAGCGGGAAAAGGAATTTTCAATGCAAGAAAAAGCTGATGACAAGAGTAAAGTAGGACACAACTGCGTTGTTGCTGTTTACGATCTGCAAGCAATCCTGCCATGCCCTCGTGGTGATTTTTCCGTCTTCTATTACAAATCCATACTAAACTGTTATAATTTTACAGTGACTCAATTGGTGACGAATAAGACTGAATGTTATTTTTGGCACGAAGGAGAAGGCAAGCGTGGTGTGGAAGAGATTGGAAGTTGTGTACTGATGTTCATAGAAAAAATAATAGGAACACTGAGTAGTGAATTTGACCTAATTTTGTACTCTGATAACTGTTGTGGGCAACAGAAGAATAGACTCATGGTTGCTGCATATTTATACGCTATCATTAGATATCCAAACATAAAATCAATCACACACAAGTTCTTGATTACCGGCCACACTCAAAATGAAGGTGAGAGTTTTCATGCGACAATAGAAAAATTGCGAAAAGGTCTTTAAAATCAGGACCGATATACGTTCCTGAACAATACGCGCACTAATACGCACAGCTAAAAAAACGGGAGATCCGTACCAAGTAAATTAATTGTACCACTATGATTTTTTATGAAATCAAAGAGCTTAGTGAACAACTGCAGTTGAATTTCAGTTCACTCAAAATAACTGAAGTGAAAGTTTAGAAGATTGTACGCAGTGACCTGCACAAGCTCTTCATAAAAACGTCGTACTCTGCCGACGATTTCATAGAAGTCAATGAGAGAAGAAAAAGCAGCAATGAAGCACATGAGTCACTTCCAGCACTAAAGCAGCTGTATAAAAGTAAACTGAAAATCAAAGACAACAGGAAGAGAGATCTATTTTTGCTACGGAAAAACAACGAAATTAGGAAGTAGTACTTTATGCATCACTTTTTTGAAAATTTGTAAGTGTGAACTTGCTCTTTTGTGTGCTGAGCAAGATCCTTCAGATTGTGTTATTACCTACATCACCTCATTTCCTATCATATAGAATTTGTTTATTCTTTTTAACGGCTTAGTTTTCCGTATTTAAAAAAAATATGTAATGGGTCGGTATTCAAATAAAACTATCGATTCTTCCATAAATTTGTCTGCTTACTGAAAAAACCTAACCATTATTACATCATACCCAGTTCCACTTATGTTCCGGCTGGTCTTACTATATAAAGAGTGAAGATGTTAGAATAGAGGAAGTGTTGAACTTCCCCTCTTCAGTTGAATATCATCATTTCATTCCATTAGTTTTTATTTCAAGATTAGAGAAAATTAAAAGTTGATAGACAAAGGGTTGTAAGTGTCACAACTCAAAATATTGACGAAGAAGCATCAATTTAGAAATGACACAACTTGTCACCTTCCCCATCCTTTAGGTTAATGAACCTGAACCTGTCTGTGTCTTAAAGAGCAATATTAGACTCACACCATGGGTGTTGAATGAAATGTGCATGTGAGTTCATTACTTCGCAATAGGCTTTTAAATTTTAAGCGATTTTGTTTTGCCTTCTACTGAAAATATGTGAATTTTGAGTTGTGTCACTTCTGAAGCGGGGGTGCAATATGCCGAGACGAAGAAATAATCGTGTAAGGAGATAGGGGCCAGCGCTTTCAGAAGTCTAGTGGATTTTTATACTCTTCTATGTGCACCGGTAAAAACTATTAATAGGCAACCGACGTCTTCAGGATCCGAAAATCAACACCTCAAGATGCGTGTTTGAATGTTGGAAAAACGATTGGATAGAATAGCTAACCCTCAAAATATTGCTCTACGTTTCGATGCATAGCAAAATACCTTTCTCGACTGAATGCGTCGATTTTATGTCATAAACTGTTAGGCAAAATTTTGCCAGGAATGTACCATGTCTTCTCCATGCGATCTACTAAGTTTGGGGATGTACAACTGAGAAGGAACACCCCTTCCGCAAGGCAACCAAGAACTTCCTGCTTTATCGTCCACGCCGCCACCTCTTGAATGTCGGCGCCCCTCCGAGAGAAAACGTGGAGGCCATTGTACCGATGTGGAGAGACCAAGGGCCGCGGGTGGAATGCGGAATAATACACAGATTACGCGCCCATTTCGACTGCCGCTACACCGCGCACCGGTAAAGCCCGTCCATATTTCTCTTATCCAAATCCTTTCTCCAACAGCCAAACTTCTAAAGACAGCCTCCTTATCCACCTTCTTAAAGGTAGAGTGAGGGAAGAAAGAGGATTTGGAGGGACTTCCAAGAGCAAGCGTGTTGAAGACAGCCGGCGCCGATTCTTCCTCCTTGCTTGCGTCCCTGCTCTTGAGTGTTCGCTCCCGCTTTAAAGATAACGCACGGAAGAGTGGCGATCCTTTACCGTTTTCAGACCGTGCTCTCTTTATTTTATGTTGTTTCTTTTATCCAGGGAAGCGACGGCCTCGGAGAAAGGACACGAGGCTCGCTCGTGAACGATCGTTCGGAGAAGGCTTCGGGTGAACTCCGGTCGGAGACAGATAAATCGGTCTTCGCTTCGACAAAATAAAAACGTGTCCGAAAAAAATGTTCAAGTTTTCCTTTGTCGCTTTCAACGTCTTCTTTTTCTCCGTTTTAATATTTTTCTTTCCGATTGATTTATACGGTGGGCGGCAGGGAAGGAAAAAATGGGGTTGTCATCGATTGGATGGAGGCCTTTCACTTTAATCGTTTCGCAAAACGACGTGACTACATCACAAGTAGTTTAGTGAGTGAAAATAATAGCAACCCGAGAAGAAGGCAGCTTATAGAAGCCGAAGAGTGATGTGTAAAATATCGAAATAATAGTAACCCTGAAAAGCAGACAGCTTTCGATGAAACTTGGGACGGTTTATCCATAAAAAGTTTGAAAAAATGCTAGACGATTTTGTGTTGTAAAGTGAACAGTATTTACAAAGCGAAGCAAACAATAGTATAAAAGCGTTTCAGGCTTAACCCGGTGGAAATTTTCAATCTCTAAAATGGTAAGAGAAAAATCATGATTTCAACACTTTCCTTTTCAAAGTCATTTTCACCTAGGTGCCTTGAAAATAACACTATGTTTTGAAACCATTGTCGGTGTGCATTAACACGAAAGAGTGTGGAAATCAACCGCGGAGTTTTTTTTCTCTTACCATTATGAAAGCAATAATACAATGTATATCGAAACACGTTTTTATATCTATATACCTTGTACGCTCGTTTTGCCCGTGCACGTTCTAATTAACTCAAAAAATAGGTAATAGGCTAATAATTGATAACATCCACATCTATAACTATATGCTCGGAGCAAACAAATAAAAATATTCATTTCGATGATGATAAAGCACTGTTATTCTCAGAATATGAAAATTAACCAGAAGGCTCTACATCCGCTCCCACCCCCTCTCCCCTTTCAGCTACTTGAGAATAAAAATGTTTGATGCGCAGAAATGGCAACATTCATTAGTCCTGACGAGGTCTACAACAAAGTAGAAGAAACATTGCCCTTTAAAAATTCTGACGCGAGTAATCCCAAAAGAACAGAGCTTTGCGAATATTTACCGCGAAAAATTTGATAATTTGACGAAATGAAGATATTTACGGAAATAAAAATAGAAAAATACAAATACTTCGCATTGACACATTATATACATCCTAATTCCATTTTAACAAGAATATTTTTGAAGCTTTTGTAATTAAATAAAAGTAGCCCCTAATGGCTTGGTAATAATGCAATATAAATAAGCCTTATGTTATATAGAGCCAGAGGCGGTAGTGCAGGTATCCAAAAGGTTACGGGTTTCAATACAACCTCGAGTAGGGACGTTGCGTTTGTATAGAGATATCACCTTAGAGCAATTCTAGCCCTCAAAACCCAACGTAATTGAACATGAAAATGAATTAACGAAAAAGAGTCAAATAGTTCATGCACTTTGTCAGAACTCATCATATTTTTAAAAACCAAACAAGTTCTCCGTTAAAATTTGAGCTAAAGCAACAAAAAAAAACACTTTCGTCATTATCGACGCACTACCATGTCTTGTCTCAACTATTAAACGTAACCAAGCGATGAAACTCAATGAAACCCGCTGACGTGTAAACGGAAGTTATACACACCAATTGAACGATTGCGTTGCAAAAATGGTTTTAACGAAATTGAAACATTATATTTTCCGGTGGTGAATGTGTCATTAAATTTATTTGATCAGTTTGAAATAACATGAAAAATGATGACGGAAAGAATTCAATCAGCCAATTGAAACCAGTTCAATACAAATTCCTTAAGTTTAAAGAAAACGATATTTTTGAGCTCCAATGTCGCAAATGATTGACTGAAATGGGTGCCATGTTAACCACGATGCGGATTGAGGAAAATTCTTCACCAAGGATCATCTTTGCTCTGAACTAGAAACAGCAAATTGGAAATTCTCTGACGGAGGTTTTCACTATCACCGATATCACAGGTGGAAAACCTGCTAATTGATCACTGGCTTCGTTCATTTGTTGATCAGCTTGTCGATGTCTCCAGAACATACGCACATTAAAATCTCTTCCTCCGGCCGTTAAAGTCTCCAAAACTATCGCGCGTTAAAGTCTCCGGTTTCTAATCTTAATATTCGGATACTACTCCGCAACTTTTATTTTACCGATATTGGCAATAAGGCTAAAAGGGATAAAAATGCGACAAAACCGTAAATTTTGTCTTTCACGAAAGGATTCGTAAAGAAAGCGCTGGCAATCACGTATTGCAGAACATCCACCAAAATCCTGATGAGTTTTAAAATGTGATTAATGGCTAAGGGTTTCCACCTTAATAGGTCTATACTTGATGAAATAATATCATACAAAATGGGGCAAGGGCAGAGGGTGGGGAGGGACATTCGATTTAGTTTTTTCATCAGAATCGATGCTTGGGACATTAAATTGACAAATTTTCTGGATACCGGGACTAGCCACGGAGTTACCTTTACGGAGTGAACCGCAAGCGCACATATGTGGTAATTTTCGCGGGGGAAAAGCATTTGCTTTGACAAAATTAGTCAAAAAGAGCGCTCACATCATTGTGTTCAAAGTTTTTCTTTAACCTCACGGGCTAAACGCGCGCTTTGGACAGCTTCGTCGCATTGTATGTCCGGCCATCTTGTGTCTTCTTGTCCCTTTAAAACAGGGTTGGAAATCGAAACGAAACGATTATGTTTCGTTTCCACCCGGAGTGAAATAAAAATAGGAGGTTCACGTATCGTTTCATCCCAGTACGAAATGATATGCACTAGGGAGTTTAGTTTCAAACCAGAACGAAACGTTACTCTCGGGGACGAAACGAAACTGTTCACAACTCCTTAGCACGTAGTTAAGTTTCAACCTCAAAAGCAGAGTGGAGGGGGAAAAGAGGCAATAGTTTCGACCCATGTATAAGTGATTGTAGCAAAGGATATGAGGTTAAAACATGTGAGTGTTACTATTTAATTACCTTCGTCGTAGTATTACTAATAAGCTATGCATGAAACGCACGGGAATGTCCTTCTATATCAAATGTTGGTGCTCGCTAAACCAATATTGCAAACAGCATTGTTTAGTAAAAGTGTACTGCCAACCTTAGCGCGATACAGGATATGCACGAGTATTTATTTGTTTATTTATTTGTTTATTTATTTGTTTATTTATTTTCCACTACCCCGAAAACAGCTCGCAATGGCCTCTTACATTAGGTGATGTAACGTTAACAACAGATGACCACAAACACCCATGTCCTGTGTGGTGAAAAATCCTCCCAGAAGAACCCGCGACCCTCGGATTCGCAGGCGAGGACGTTACCCCGTCGCCACAGGGGCCAAGGTTTCTTGGCGTTTGTTTTGAATAACCTTTAGGTACAGGCACTTTGCATGAGTGTTATATTCACGAATGAAAAAGAGAATTAAGGCTATAGGTACAGACAAACATAAACAGCAATAATCGTTAGACCGGTAGGTAAAATAAACCTGGTAATGAGACTCACCTGAATTCTTCCATATCCTAGTGCACGAAGTTTAACTAAAGCACGATCACTGCACAGGCAAGTGAATAAAAGAGTTAGTTATACCAATAATCACCATTCATCGTGAGGTGCGAAAGAAAACCATGCGAAGATGAAGCACATGGTCCCACCGGTGTGAAACTTAATTCGTGTTTGGTTTCGTTCCGGGGCATTTGTTTAGTTTCGACCCGGAGTAGTTTCGACTCCGATTTCGTTTTGTCTTGAGTTTAGCTCCTCGGGTTTCATTCCATTTAGTTTCACTTCTGCATTTCGCTCCGAACAATGAAACTATTGAAAATTTACTGGTTTTGAATTCCGTTTCGATTGCCACCCCTGTTTTAAAAACCATAAAAATTCACAGGGGAGAATGACGCCTCGGTAGCTTGAATGGCTAAAGCACAAGGCACGATATCGAGGGATCCAGGTTCGAGTCCCGGTCAAGACGAACGATTTCTCCTCTGTGGAATTTTGCAATTAGGATACATTGAGATATATCGAATATGCAATATAAAACATTACCACAATGGCGGCCGTTGGGTGATTAAACGACCTTGATGGCCCCAAGTAACCATGATATGTCAGTGAAACTGCGATCCTTAATTGGCAATCATGTGGTGTACAATTTAAATCTAAAACTCCATCCGTTGGATGAGACTTAATAATCAGGGCCCTTTGGAACCTAATTTTAGAGAAATCTAATGCTGACGCCGGGTTTCTCTCTTATCTTGCCCTATTCTACAAGTTCCAAACAATTCACCAAGCAATCCTCAGTGACATCAGTTGCTTCCCTTAATATGTGCTGAAAGTTACTATCCCTTCAGTTTACACTACCCCACGATTTCCTTGCAGACACGACCAAGACCAAGAGTGGTGGTGTCATTTCCCTTGGACTCACTGCGCATATTTTATTTTATTTCCCTACGAGATGGTGGGTGCTCGGAATTTCGCTTGATCCGGATCGGCCATAGCGTGGGTCGACGGACAAGAGGAGTAGCCCACGAGTGAGGAAATGATAACGGGTGTGAAGGGCAACACAGGACATGAAATATAAAGCTCGTAAACTCAGCCGAATAGGGCGAGGTTTGGTATTACAGCATTTAAACGTAAAATAAACAGGATTGGACTTCCCCCTCATTAATTCTATGTAATGTATAACGTGCTGTAACACTTAGGAATTTCTTCAAGAAAAGGCTTTGAGAATGTTTACGACAGTTTGAAAGACGGCGTTATCACCGAGTGGGTAGACTGGACTAGTAGCGACCAAAGGTGAAGGGTACGCATCCTGGAGAAGTGTCAAGCACAACCGTCGAGGTTAACACAATCTGTGTGATTACAGGGTATAAGATCTTCCAGGGAAACAACAGGAGATGCAGTTAAAGAAATTTTCTCCCTCCCTCAATAACCTGACACGTGGATATCATACATATATCAGTCGGATTATGAATGTAGGGCGAAAAATTTGTGATTTTCCAAATTTTGGAATAAGAATTTCAACTCATTTTTACAGAATGGATACATATCCCTGCACTCTTATATATTAAACAGCTTTATGACAGACGATTTAATTTTATGAGAAGTAGCAGTAGACCGAAAACGTCGAAAAAGTCAAAGTGTAAATGTGGTTGAAAAGACTATTAAGAGGAGGAATATTAGGAGTCTTAGCAAAAAGAGGGTGTATATAAAGCAATGCAATGCGATAGAAACGGAAGAGGTATGCAAGGGTAGCACAGAGCAAATTACTGAAAGAGAGTCAGTTCCTTAGATCTCAACCGAGAATTAAAGTTTATTGGCTGCGCCTTCCCCGAAAGGGAGCGGCGTGGTATTCATGAATTTATGAATACATGAATGCTTGTGCACCTTAATTAGATTAGTAAAATTACTATTATTTGGGGTAAGTTTAACTTATAATTATTTGACGTATGTTGGCTCATTTATCAGTTAACCCTACTCTAGCCGATCAAAGTGACATTTGGCCTGAAGACTGCGGACGTTTCGTAAGAGAACAATTCATTTAGTGCAAAAGTTGTATCGCAGCGATGGTGGAGATTTCCAGGGGAATCTCGATCTCCAGTTGGGTGGCCTCTGGCAGTAACCCGGTCGGTTACGCGCCGGATTTGGAGCCCAAAGCTCAGGGTTCGAATCCTATGGGCACGAATGTTTTATTTGCCTCAGGAAACAAAGTCCACCATTACCTATGTAGCTCTTCCTTCGCCGGCCTTAGGGGTCTTTCAAGTGATACGTAAGATCGCGGTTTACCGTTTGAGGCTTCCCTTTTTGGATCCACGAGATTGGAAATAAAACGTCGCTTTGTGCATTCCACACACAAACTTTATTGACAGGCCACACACACCTTATATCGACCATGGTATCAACATGCAAATGTCTTGATAATGACATTTACATGTCGAAACCATGGTCGATATAAGGTTTGTGTGGCCAGTCAATAAAGTTTGTGTGTGGAATGTATAAAGCGACGTTTTATTTCCAATTACGTTTAAGATGTTTTAATGGGGAGGAGTGTTGGGCTTTTCTTACATTGCCTTATGTATGTGGGAATGGGGACCTGGTTTCATCTTTCGAAAGTTTTATTCACTCGTGAGATTGTACTTTTATCACTTTTTCATAATCGTCGGACGAAAAAACGTAGTTTTTATAAGTGCAAAAGGCAGAGTTATTGAAATCTTACGTTGTATTGCAAAGGAGGAAAGGGGGGTATTCTATAGAAGTATTACGCAAAGTGTCGAAAATCGTTTTGCGTAATACTTCTATAGCCCCTTATCTAGAATTCTAAGCGACGAAATTACCTAAACTGTTGATCCCTTGAACAATTTTAAACAGGTTCTCCTACTTCTACTTCTAATTGCACCCGTAACTCGAGAGTTGATTGCAATAGGTACCTGTCGCCGCTTAATTATTCTCTGAGCAGAATGAGGTTTCGCAGTAAAATAGCTTAATTTTTTAGTTCATATTCTAGCTACTTACATAAAGTATGTGTCTTTTGTTTGAAAAGAGAAACAAAATCTTACCCTTCTACTCCATTATTTTTCGCAAATAGACTTTGAAATTACATGGTGCTGAATGCGAGTATGCGTTAAACACTGGGAAAGATAGAATTTTTCTATCTGATATAAATCCCCTTTTACGCGAAGCTAATTCTCCTAGTTAATTTAATGGCAATGACGTAAAGACACCATTCCGTTTTTTTTGAGTTTCCAGGAAACACCTTCATGAAGTCAAAATGTGTTAGTTCAAATCAAAATGGCACTGCAGTCGGCTCACATGACCGGGAAAGATTGTTCATAAATATATATTCGTTGACTAATCAGCACATTTTGTACCTTAATTTCGTTGTTTTAATAGGTACAGAACATACATTCTCATTTACTCTGGGGTAGTAGAGTACAAAGAAAGGTAGAATATATGATAAATTTTTAATTAGTTTTCCGGCCTCGGTGGCGGCGGGGTAACGCCCTAGGCTTCTAACCCAAAGGTCGCGGGTTCGAGTCCCGCCTGGGGAGGATTTTTCACTTCCCTGGGCATGGTTGTGTCCTTGTCCATTGATGAATGTTAATACCCCGATGTAAAGGCCAATGAAAGCTGTTTTCGGTGGTAAATAAATAAAATTAAAAATAAATAAATAAAATGGATCAGCAGAGCAGAGGGCAAGTTGAGGTAATTAAGTTCTTGAAAAGTATAGCTGGAAAGAGTAGAATGAGCAGAGAAAGAACTAAAGACATCAGAAAAGAAATTTGATTTGCTACCTAAAGAAATAAGGTAGAAGGTAATGGACTAATATGGCTAGGGCACTAAAAGAAATGAAGGATAGTAGAATACCCTAAATTCGGGAATGAGGGAGAGAAAAATTGGGAAGCGACCCAGGAGTAGACCACGTAAACGATTAATAGATGACAACAGAAAATACTTGCAGAAGGGAAACATCCCGAGATGAAATGTGTGCAAAGAGGAAACATGGAATGGCAGATAAAGGTGAAGAAGCTTGGCTAATTCCTAGACCCACACATGGTGGAACAGGAGCGGATATGGATAGAATAGCTAAGGCATTTCATCACTGAAAGCAGTATTTTTTAAACATTGCAAAAACATAGGAGGAATTCTGTATTTGTCGTAACTCACTCAGTCGAGGTGAAACTTCCTTTACCATTTCTTCTTCCTCCACCCACTCCCTTAAGCCTCTTCACAATGCATTGTGGGGCGCGCACTAGAGAAGCGGGGGAATCAAAAGGAAAAGCGGGGGTGGAGGTAGAGGTTGTCGGCGAGGCGATTGCCGGAGAGGGGCAAGGGGGCCTTGCCGGGTAAGGTGGAGGCTAATTATGAAGGAATGCGACTCTATAAGATGTGTTTAAGGCGGGTGCGTTTCCCTTGTGAGGGCGAGATTCTCTGAAGAACGTTTTGCGCGTGTACAGTTCGTTTCCCATGAGAACCGTTGATCCGGCGCTGTGCAACAATGGTGACCCCCGCCCCCTCCTCTTCTCACCACCTCCTTCTGCTAAAATAAAATCGCCACTATCCCATTTTTCGACAAAAGAATTCTTGCATGCGGAAGAGAGAAGGTGAAGGCCAATACTGCGCTACGAGGAGAGGTGCGAGAACAAATCACGAAAGTGTGCCAAATCGCAAATGCAGTGCACTCACGCTGACATTACAACGGGTTTTACTATGCAAGAAAATACATTTATATGAAAACTCCGAACGCTTGAGGAGTGACGGGTCACTTAAGTTAATAAACAATTTTATGGCGTGATCTAGGTTTCCGCGAGGTTTAGATGGATGCTGGATCTTTCACCTTCCGGGTTTTCCACCAGTGTGTTCCGATTTTTGGACAACGTTTCGCCAGCTATCCTGCATGCTCCTTCAGGTCTTAAGCTCCCGGGGATCTGATGAAGCTCGGACGCGAAACCCTGTAGGAGATACGGTGATATTCCTGATAGATGGAAGATCCACCCTGCATCAACATTACAGTAATCAGCTAAACATGGTATTGATTAAATTTAATCACCAGGCTAAAGCTAATTTTGAAAATGATTAACAGAATGATGCCAAACAAATGTATATGAAAATAAAAAATGTTATATTAGTTTTCAAAATGAATTATCTCACGAAACATCTGAAAGGTTATCTACGATTCTTTCTCATCTCGTGGTTCTCGACCGACAGACAAACCAATGTTTCCCCTTGGTGATGCGAGTGTCCTAGAAAAAATGAATATGAAGGCAGAAAATGACATTCTACGAAGACACATGTTGAGTGTTTCAACGGTGACATAAAGGTAACAAGAATGGAGAACATGCATCGAATCAGTTATGAAATTTAAAAAAACCGGAACAAAGCCTAAGTCTGTTATTCGCTAAAATCGTTTTGATGAATTACTGATATAATTTCTGACGCAATTTCGCAAAAGTAGGTATATTCCATGAAATCGATTTTCTACCCCACGCATTGCTGGAATATTGGGGCTGTTGAGAATAATGAGAAAAAAATTGAGATATTAATTTTTCCTAATACAATTTAAGGCAAACTTGTCTACAAAAAGTTACTAGCTGTCAAGGATAGTTATAAAGTAGATTAAAATGCCATATTTCGAATTCAGAGATGAATCGTAAGAGTCAAGACCGCTAATTACCTTTCGTGATAGAAATTTTCATTAACTTCTTATTTACTCATTGTCAGTCTATTGGCTCAAGGCTGAAAACAGTGTAAGCGTCGTTACATTTTTTTGCCATATTTGCTGGTAACGTTTATTCTCTGTCATGAAAGACTTATTTAAGTTTAAAATCCAAGAAGGAAACGGACCATGAAGTTGTACTTACATCCCATTGATTCCCAGCTTAATGGAGCAGGGAAAATCTTAAAGGGGATAGTAGAATCGAGACGGAAAGAGGGAAATAAGGAAAAGTTCCCGTTGGCTATGTTTTTCCTCACAGTTCTTTTTCAAATTTGAAACACTTGAATCTTTTCATTATGAGATAGACAGGTCTAGGCTACAAGAACACCACTGTCGTGATCCTGCTTACATTGGAATGGACTTCTAGTACCTCTTTCAAAGGTAGATAAATTTGAAGTAACACTTAGCTACGGTTAAGTGAGTTGACATGTTATCATTTTAATAGTAGTTGAAAACTTTAAACCTAGAGGAAAATTCAAAAGTTTATTCCGTAATTATGAAAGGCTTCCACATCGTCCGATCTGATACAGTAAACTCTATTTAAATGCGAGTTATACACATTCCTTTACTAAGAAATTCCTTGTTCACTCATGTGTTTACGTGAGAAAGGCCACAAGAATCCTTAAGGCCTTTTTTATATTACGTCCGGCCAACTGTTTCGCTCTTAAATACGATTCACTTAAAAACAGTTAAAAGGAGGGAGAGGTTGAGGGTCTGATTCCCATGTGATCCAACGAGAATGCAATCGGGACGTACGCTACCTTGGAAAAGCCCCGGCAATTTCCATTTCAGCGACTGGAGTCCCCTCTTCTAACTGTTCCTCCAAGGAGAACAGCTATAACATTGTGCATACGCGACGCGATAATTGCATGCTTGAAAGTCTGCGCTCTTTGAAATATGGATTGGTCGCCGGAGCGCTCGATGTTCCTCACTTGTTAATTTAGCATCACGGCGACATTTTTCCCTTCCCTCTCCGTACGGTGAAGTTTCCCTCGAATGACGAATGGAGGCGCTCGAAACCCACCCACTTGCATATCCTGTAATGAATGCAGCAGCACCGTCATTCGCCTATTACGCTACAGTAATTCGCTCTAAGTTTTTCCTACATCCATTTTTGTCAATACATAGGTGTATTTATTGTTGTCGTTTATTTCATATTCCATTAGCACCTGACGACCTGTAGCGTGACAAATTCAATACGGTAATCGTTTGCGGCAATTAGACATCCAAAAAGGCAAAACACGTGTTGTTATTACGACACTCGTATGACACTGCGGTACATAGGTGACAGTAATTTGATAAAAAGATATGGAAAAATTGAGAAAAAAACAAGAAGCTAGATAAGGCTTGTGCGTCCCTGCAAATACTGATTGTGAGACGAGGTTTAATTGAACGCATTCGGATGTCATTGAGCGTAAGCGTTTAATTGGAACCTGTGTGCCAACTCAAATTGAAGTTCGTTCGATATGCTTCGTTTTTCCTTCTCTCCTCTAATTAATTCGACTTATTTTACTTTTTTTTACACCTGCTTTGTCCTTTAATGATGAAGGGAGGAGAGGAGAGAGAAGCATAGAGCGACAGAGCACGATTCGGCTCCGATACCACGTTGCAAAGGACACTAAACAAAAGATGTTTCCTGCAGGGGTTTGGCAATGCGCTCTCAGTCATCCTTTTGAACTATTTAACAATTATTCTCTTACCCACACACCTGCAATATATTTTGTTGCCATTCAGAGTGCAATGTTGCATCGTTCGAGGCAACTTGCGAATTCTATTGTAAATTTATTTTATAAAAAAAAAGAATTGTGCATCTTGATTCAAACAAAGCATGTTTTCTTGTCGACGTGCGTCGATGCTCCGGATACAGGAATGATTTTCGTTTTGTTTTTTCGCCAATTAAAACGAGAAGAATTAAAATTCGGCCAATTGCATCAAAACACTTGCGAATGTCCATGGATCCAGAATTACATGCAGTTAAAGAAGCAAATATCGGGGTTTAGACGCGAGTCTGTGACTTTTTCAAATAATACTTCAAAATTTGGCCCGAGTGCAGATTTTGATTTATCGCCGAATTAATTACCATTTGGTGTAGCTGATTTTTTCCGATTTTTTCTCTCGACTGATGTGATATTGTCAATTCCGTGCATAATGATGAATTTCAAATCCGCAGCACACAAGTCGTAACTCTTTCGAAGATTTTTACAAATGCTTTGCAAAACAAATAACTTTTTATGTTACTTCAATCTTGACAGACCGCCATTCTACTTGCAGGCAATAACTATGATTATGATTAGCACAGTACCAGTAGCGACAGTATTGCGACTAATGCAGGACCTTCGACTAATATTATAAATATTAGAACACACAGTATATGGGCCATATTCTCGAGGTGAAAAGGACGTAGTTCTGAAACGGGTTCCAACAGTTCCTTAAAAAAGGCCCAACAATAACGAACCGATTAATTAAGCTTCGAGGAACAACTGCAAACAGAAAAATATTTTGAGTTATACAACAAATATATTAATTTTAAGAAAACCTGAAAATTCTCCGACAGCAATTTATATGGTATGTTATATCGATAAAATACACTGAATGTGAATACACCTTCGTCAAAGTTTCGAAGCACTACTCCATCAACTTCTTAAGGGATCCTGATACGGCCTCAGGTCTATCTGATAGAAGATCTCCATTGTCTCACATGGAAGGGGATGAGCGAGTCGCGCATAAAAATGATGGCGGAGATGGAGGACCTGATCCGGAGCGTAGCCTGAGACGCATTGATTTTCATCATTCGCTGGAAAAACACTAGATATTATACTTCTTAACCTGACTTAATAGTTACGACATCGCACAAACGTTTTGGGCAGATTTTGTGTCACTCGAAACACAAGCTGAACATTTCTTTCGGAATCATCATCATACGAGAGAAAAAAAGTTCAATTGACGTTAGGCATCGAAGAGTTTAAAGAGAGCTGGTATCCGTAATGGATAGGCAACAACAGGGCTCAAATGGGGTAGTTACAGGCAAGGAAGCACTGTGAGGAAGCATTCGTGTGGAGCGTGGAACTCAATGGATCACGGTCGCGGTCCATTGGAAATTGAAACTCATAAAAGAATAGGCGCTTTCACGGCTTGATGCTGATGACGGAAGTTTATGGTGGACAAATCCACCAAAGTTGTGACTGTAGAGCGGGCAAAGAATGATATATAAAGATTAATATCAGTACTTAAGAAAAAATTAGATGTACTAGACGCTCAGAAATAAAATTCTATTCAGGAGTGTAAAGAAATGAAGAGATTAATAACCCGGAGAAAAAGACTGCTTATTAGAAATATTAACATGAATCTGACGGCACAGGTTGAATGGCACAGGAATGAGGAATAAGGCTGGGATAATCATTATTACTACCTCTCTTTACGTGTTATCGATTGCTATGGTTTGAGAAGTGTCAAATGAGATTGAAACTTGAATTAAAGTATGCAGAACACTGATGAAGTCAGTAAGATTCCTGGATGACCAAGCTTTGGTTATCTAGGGTGTAAGTGGTGCCAGGCTGTGTTTGCGTGTTAGCAGTGCAATGCGAAAGATGTGGGATGAAGATTAAAAAGGGTGGGGGAAAATCGATCAGAAGAATGGAGAGCGCAGGAAAAATTGAAAGCTAGACAAACGAAGAGACGTTGGAGATGATAAGAGAGAAGATGAAGAAATCGGGAATTCGAATAAGGTAGCTGAAGTAGACGAAGGACGAACTGAAGGGTAATTACATGTTAAAGAGGATGACTGAGAGAGAGAATGAGGAAGTGCAGAAGAGGAAGTTAAAAAATAGGAATTCTGCAGGGTAAGAAAGGAGGCAGAAATCATGAGGGGCTAGGATAAATACAATGTTAGACAAATAGGCAGCTTTTTTGGGAAAGCTAAGAGATCTTTAATGAAGTTACTTTAAGATATGGCCGGATCAAAATGCTACACCTGGACAACTTATCAGGAAAACTGATTTAAGGATCTCGGGACTTCACCGAAAACTGATGTACTTTGACAAAAAACTAATGTATGCCCAGGATAGAAGCATTTGCAGGAAACGCAGCTTTTATGGAATGGAATCATTAATAATCACGAGAATAAAAAATACTCAGTAATTTTCCAGACTTATAATTTTTTCTAATCAGGACGATTTCGACGGTTCTACGTCATTGTAAAATGTAGGCACAAAACTAGGTTAGGGGTGGCTTTTGTACAAAATTACACTTAAGCTATTTTATCCTCGTGATTAGGGTGCATGAAAGATGAAATTATTGGGATCATGGGAGCCAGTACTTGATATTAAGGGATATAGGTATCTACAAGTAATTGAAATGAAAGACTAATTTTTTTTATTTCTCAACGTCACCAGGAAAGCGATAGAGGTGCCCCTGGGCTGAGAATGAAGAGAAAGAAAAGTAAGTGACTAAAAATTCGCCTCTGTCCTCTCCCCGCTCCTTTTCCAAATTTCCTTTCCCCTTCATGGATGATGTCCAAACTCGCCCTGCCGAATACCTTGGCGGCGTCTCGCAGGGTACTCTGAAGAAGTATATCGAGTGCAGAGAAGCGCAGCTAGGTTTTGAAAGGGATGTTTTAATAAGTCTGTAAGTTTCGAAGCTTTTAGAAGAAATTGGATGAGAATCGCCATCACAGCGGAGAAAAGAATAGCCTTAATCTCCTGAGAAAAATTGAGGCGAATTGCTTCTATGAAGTCATCGAGAACCTTTACGAAAAAAAATTCAGTGTTTTTACGGTAGTTTAGATTAAAATATAAAAGTGGAGAAATTGCAGGACGGACAGTTTTGAAATGTCATTTTTTGCATACGATTGGGGACCATAGTAGTTGTGTCCAAAACCGGGTATAATGTAAATGGTAAGGGTATGCAGCACTGTTTTTTCTCTCTTTTTTATTTAAATTTTCTTTTCTGCATTGGATGCAAATTTTATTCTATCCATTACGTGAACATAGTTTTGTAATAATATTAGCACGTCTTGCATGTTAGCATGACTGAACTTTGAAAAATGGTTCCCGAGATCCATGGCATGTCTCACGTGAGTAGAATGACGATTTGAAGTTGTACTACACGCGAATTCTCCTTCCATGTACCTTTGTTACGGAAATTAACTATACAGTATATCTATTAAAATAGAAAATAATTGTATTACAGCGTGTTTTTCGGTTAGTTCGGTTTTCGGCCTGGTGTAAAGTCACCCCATGCCAATACCAATAACGCTTGAATTGGGTTGCAGGATACCACATTGGTGCAGGTTACGTATGTTTGAGATGGTTATATTTGGGGATTCAAACAATCAATTGGACAGGACCTGTCTTTAGACAGGACCTGTCTTAGGGTGGTTCAATAAAATAAATATATTCACCAGATACAATGTGAAATATATAAAATATACCAATTAAACGCACACCAATATTACATTCTATATTCTCTCCGTATTTAAAACAAATAAGTGCAACTGAGGGTAAACGATAATAAATTGTTGTTGGTTATCCTAGCGCAAGGAGCAAGCATTAATTTAACGCTGAGTACTAATTAAATGGCGTAGCTATTAATCTGAGGTGATAAAACGAAGACCGCTGAAGAAACAGCGAGATGGTGGAGTCAAAGAATTGGAAAATAAATACATATATATATATATATGCATGATAAGATCTCTTTCTATGTGCATATAATTAACTGAAAAAAATTAAAGAAATTCCTTCATATTCATAACATTATTTTGAATAGTAAATGCCGAGTAACTGCATTCTAACTAAGGGATTTGAGGAACTGTAGGATTATATGAGTCAAAATAGGGCCTGGAAGGACATGCTTTGTTGACGTCAAAAAGCATGATTGAATTTCTATTCGAAAAAATTGTTTGAGAGCAATGCGGTCCTTCGTTGCATTGCTCGCAATGCAACGAAGGGTAATGACAAAGAGAGGGCTTAAATAGCTGGCAAAGCCTTCTCGGAATGGGTATGTAGTAAGGGACGGAAACCAAAAACTTTCGAAGAGCTTTCATGACTCAGGAATAATGATGTTTTCAAAATACGGAAACTCACCAGCTTCTTTAGTGAAAAAGAATTCCGCAAAGATAAAACATGCATTGAATGCTGGGCGCATGTGTAAGGAATAGTTATTTTTCCGACTGTTTGATGAGAGCAATGCAGTGCTGCTTTCTCTCTTCCAGCAACGCACTAATGATTGCGGCGGAGAAGATAAAAAAAACGTCGGATAGGACAAAAGAATGAGTTTCTAGGTGAAAGAAAGGATCACTAACCTTTGGACGGGTAAAAAATGAGTACCATGCCCGTTTCTTTACGCGTCCAAGACAGGATCGATAAGGTAAATGGCTTCATTACTGGCATTCCAAGGTCCAGGGTTCAAGTCCCTATGGTGGCGGAGATTTTTCAGTGAAATCCCCGATCCTAAATTGGGAGCTAAATGACTAAGACTTCAACTTCGGTACTCCGTCCGTCGGATGGGTCATTAAACTGTGGCGTCTATTGTTAAGAGTAGGCTGACGGTAACGCCGAGCTTTTTTTTCCATCCTCCCTTTATTTCCCGAATGATGTTTGTTATCTTTTCTAGCCTACCTAACATATATGGCACACATCAATACAGTTTTCGGCCACATACACATATGACAAACGCATTCATGAAGTTCATCCAAAAGTTAATCTATATCTGTCCGTCCAAAACACTATGTTAACTGTCGTAATACTGGATGGGGAGGGGAATATAGTTTATGACATCTGATAATGAATAACAAAGAGGGGGGTAAACCCCTCTTTGCATCTTGCTTAGTACTTGAATGGCCCCTAACCAGTCAACCAAGTGAATAACGTCATGGCCTTGCCTGTGTTCTCGTTCTCTAGAATAAATTTAAGGCTGTCTGACTCCCAGTGGTTTTTATTCTCTCCTCATCCTATCAATGAGTCTTAGTATTTTTATTCCTTTGAATAGTTTCATTATTCGCTTACCATATGGTATTGTTTAAACCCGCGGTCGGCGTCTCTTCACCGGATCTGGAAATAGTTGTGGGTGACCCTATCTATGGCAGTGGTCTTATCCAGATCCACCACTCACAGCCCCCTACACTTTTATTATTCTGTTATATATCTGTTTTATTATTCTCCCACTGTTATTCCACTTTTACCATCACCACAATAACGATCTAGCGTTTAGGAAAACGCATGCATAACCGGAATGCGTTATTTACACGAGAAGAGAAAAAGAAACGGAAAAAGCACTCAAAAGAAATATATCCCATGGGACGAAGGGGGAGGACCTGGGAAAAGGAATGGCGAGCCGGGGAGAAAGGAGAGATCCTTTGGAGAGCATCGGTGAAGAACAAAGTAAGGGAGACAATTGAAGAAAAGAGGAAACGCTCGTCTTATCTTCTTTGGATGGTTGTGAGAGAGGAAAGGGTTGCAAACTAAATCAATCCATAACTTTTTTTATTATTATTAATTTATTGATAGGATGAATAGTTTAAGGTTATTGACAGTAGGATGCCGACGCAATGGAATATTTTACAAAAGGGAGGGAATTTATGAAGGGAAATATGAGCAAAAACATCATTAGGCATTCAGTTATATTAGCCAAAACCCTTATATGAAGCGTTAGCCTATAACGGTTTAGAAACTTGGTTGATGAGCAAGGAGGATGAACGTAGTCTATAGGATTTGGAAATGCTAGCGTGGGGAAGGATGGTGTGTGTGATGTAGATGGGTAGGGAAACAAATTAATATTAGCTTGATTAGGTACGGAAGAAGAGAAAGCTGTTGAGAAAGAGGCAGCAAAATGGGATATAGATCTGCGAGACAACGACATGATGTATATTAACGATATCGTTGAAGTAGTTTACAGTAAGTTTCGATTATTTGCAGACGGCGCACTAGTGTATAGGTAAATTCGTAGGTTTAATGATAAGCAAGCACTAACAAAGGACTTTGAGGCAATACAGGAGTGAGACATGGCAGCTAGAATTAATAAAAAAAGTATGTTGTAATGAATTTTTGAAAAAGGA
This sequence comes from Pyrrhosoma nymphula, assembly GCA_963573305.1. NCBI lineage: Eukaryota > Metazoa > Arthropoda > Insecta > Odonata > Coenagrionidae > Pyrrhosoma > Pyrrhosoma nymphula. Next base: position 138,413,495 of record OY754329.1, on the reverse strand, counting down.
AAAACTCTCGTCATCACAGCCATTGCCTATTGAACAGCAGATTAGAGACTATAGAGTCGGTTAAACACCTCGGAGTTAAACTGACTAATGATCTGCCGTGGGGTAAACATACGCGAGGAAACTACTGGTCAAGCTAATCGTAAATGGGGACTCGTTAAAAGAGTACTTGGAAAATACGACGATGGAGTTAGGGAACTCAGTCACTTTTCTCTTGTTAGAACCCACTTGGAATAAGCTGCTAGTATTTGGGATTTTCATGAGGTAGGCTTAAAAATCGAGTTAGAACGCGTGCAGCGAAGATCGGTGAAATACGATAACGGCCGTTACGATAATCTCGTTAGTGTTACCGACCCTTTGCAACAACTGGGATGAGAATCGCTTTCAGACGGTCGATTCAAATTTAGACTTAATCTTTTATGATGTAAGTTCCCAGCCAATTTATTTTCTGACGAAGTTAATACAATTTTACGAAATCCGACATACTACGGGAGATGAGATCATGATAATAAAATTAGGGAACAAGACTGCAGAATGGACATATTTAAACTGTCATTTTTCCCACGAACAATAAGACCATAACAGCTGCCAAAACAAGGTTTGTCCATAAGTAGTGTAGCTAGTTAGTTGATTTATTCCCTGATACTTATATGCTTATCTGCTACCTAACAGCAGTCTATGCATGTTTTCAGCATAACTCTTGTATCTCGGTCAATTTATGTAGTTGCAAAGTACATTAATACTAACGGTTCCCGTAAAATTGGTAGTATGTCTATAAATTATTGCGTGCTTGGGAGGTTTCGTCTGACAAGCATTTGCAATTTATACTAATGCATCAATAATCGTAATTACATTTTCTTTAATACGGTATAGTAATGCATGTTGGTGACAGCTCACCCCCTACCATAAACCCTTGAGGTGGCTAACAGGGTACTATGTAGATGATGACAATGAAGCAGGGTAGAATATTGGGTATGAGAAGAAGGTGGATGGGAAGGTGAGGAATTTAAGATTCCATGAAAAGTAACAAAATACGTAAACGAAGAACTGACACAAAAATGGACTCAAAGTTGAAAAAATAGATAGTTATTTTAAGGAAATATTGAAGGGAACAGCCTGATTTTGTGTAAATAATAGGTCTAAGGCCTGTCCATTAGACAATGCACATGGGTCTACAATTTATTACAGAATTGATATAGAGTACCTTGAGATGAGTATTTTTGTAAGCCTTCCTACCTATTATCATGTCTAACCTGACTTCGCAATCCATTTCATCTATTGGAACTCATTTTCTTCTAATCTTCTCTATGATAAAACGTCCCCCTGCGATTAACCCCTTTTGTGGGCTGCTCGTCGTATTAAGTAGGTATGTTGAATGACTCCCCTCTGAACGTTCTGCACGTTTTTGAATGATGTAAGGAATATATAGTAAAAACGACCTCTTTTCTACAATGCGCTCGCATCGAGAGGTACATTCAATAAAATAACTTCTACCGTCGTCTTAAAAATATGATATCGCATACTTGTTGCATCAGTAGAAGATTGGTTTTCCCCTCAAGATTGAGTAGCAACTCTTCTTTTAGAGTACTCTGACTTCCCATTGACAAATAGCCCACAGTCCCGGACAATGTATCCCCCCCTAACTCTTCTCTGCAAGATGGAAACGGTTTCAACAATGGCCAAATCCCTCTTTTCTGCGGTGCAAGCGCAAAAAAACGGGGGCGCAAAGGACGGTAACTGCAGGTACTAAGGTGAATCGACAAATGACTGCGGTCCATGCATACAAAAAAATGCTTCCTGTTTGAAGGAGATATGGACGATATTGTGGCTCTAATGAGACCTACGTCACGCTTCGACTACTGAGAACAGTTGGGGAAACCAGGAACTCAACCAAGCTTTTTGGCTCGTTGTATGGTTCCTTGCATTTCAAAGTTAGTTATTAGAAATAATTTTTTTCTTACTGGACAAGCGAGTGTTGTTGGTTTAGATAAGGCTATAACACAAAAGCGAATCAATAGCGTCAATACCTTAGAAATTACTAAACGTCATGAGCATGAACTTATTTCCGTTATATCATTTATTATTTGCAAAATTGGCAAATTAACGATCAATTAACATTTGAACACAGTTCCACGGATTCGGGTACTTAGTGGTAATTTATTCTCAGAGCTTCTAAAGGCCTAGTTCCTTTAAAACCAAAGTAAAATTCACAGTGGACTCCTATATTGTATAAATGGCTAAAATTATAAGGCTCAAGTTCAGGGGATCTGGGTTCGAGTACTCCAAATGAATTATTTTTTCAGTGTGAATTTCGCTTGTTCGGCGAAGATCATATGACGCCAAAGTAGTCCTTTGATCTTAGAAAGGGCTTCATTAATTAGTTCTTTAAAGCATTGGATGTTTTAATTCATCGCGTATTTGCTTCGATAGCTTCATGCACACAAACGATGCACTCGTTCATTTAAGGTTTGCCTACGCTTTGGTAGAATCAGTATACTCTATATGCATTACCCACTAGTTCACTAAAATCCGTCTGTTTGTCAGTAACGCCTATTTGAAGAACTTTCAGGTAACCTAGGAAGTTCAAATGTCACACAAATACAGGTCGTGACCTAACTCTTTCTAGAAAAATAGAAAAAAAAACGAATAACAATTTAAAGTGGTTGTTTTAACTTTTAACCTCTTATGAAAATCATTGAAGTGGAACAGGAGTTAATTTTTTTGTTATTTTAGATTACTTGAGCTCAAGATAGCTTGAATTGAATACTCAAGAGGGTTGAATTGACTTTACTGGAGAGCTGAAATAATGCAAAACCATCCAAAAATATAGTTGAAACAGCAAACAACAATTTGAAGGGGTAGTTTTTCCCCATGATTATTCAGCTTTAATCCAATAAGAAAGAATTTAACTCAATGCAGGGTTTTATTTAAAAAAATTACTTTCACTCAAGATATAAGGTTGAAATATTCACTGCCGCGTGGAAAACATAATACAGCTTCTTGCATTCAGCTTCCCTATGCGTTTCGAGTTTGACAGAAATGTGTGCTTATGGCTCCAAAAGTCCCTTTATTTCACGGTTTCAACAGAATATAATACAGATATTTAAAAATGTGGTGGTTTCTGTGTTTGTCCGTTACTCAATCACGCAAAACCACATTACCGAATGAGATAGAATCATGCATGAACATATTTAATATACCTGGTTCTAACACAGGCCTATATCGTTTTGAATATTTTCATCACTTCAAGATTAAAGCCATTTTCAACTTTTTCGGGGAAAAGGGCCAATTCCTGCTATATTAATATATATTTTTACGCAAGAGATTGCTTTGGTTAGTGGACGTGACTTTAAGGTAAGACTTGAGACTTAAAATTTAAAGTTCTCTTTAGGAAAAATTCAATTTATTGATATTTTTACTCACATAATTATTATAATACTAATATTTTCAGCACACAACGAATATGCCTAGAAGAAGAAAGAATAATCTTTCTCAAAGATCCGATAAGGTAAGGACATTTTTGCGGAAAAATGAATTTTAAGAACAAATACAGTTTGATGCTATGAGATACATTCAGCGTGTTTCAGAATCCCTTGAGGAGTGTCAGGCGCGATTAGAAGTTAGCATCACTTACTTGAGGGAAAATATGCTCAAGTTTATGGCGATCTTCCCCAATCCTCCTCGCTAACCTGGAATATTTTTGCAGCTTTACTCTTTTAGAAATAAACAATTTCAGTAAAATAGCTTACTACTATGCATCATTAAGAGACTAAACGGGCACATTCCACTTAATAAAACAAACTAAGATGAGAATTAAGAAGTCATGATCTCTTTTGTATAAATAAAACTATTAATTATTTCTTACTTTTATACCTTCCGTTGAGAACTAATGGGCATTTTTACTGATAACATATAATTGCCTTGGCCACCGCTGCATAGGCCTTAAATTAGGACTTATGCCTAAGGCTTTTATGGCTTAGGTTATGTGATCAATATGAGATTCACAGTGAGATTTTAGTCGGGGTATTTTTCACCTCATTCACTCAATGGGTGGTTAATAAATGGTACATGGTATCCTAAATGGCACATGTATTTTGCACGTATGATCATGAGAATTCTTTCAGCCCAATGTAATCGTTTTAATTTTATCCTTCCCCTGAATTTTCGCGGGCACCTTCTCCTAGTGTAAAATAAAGAAAAGCATGATATTTCCAAATAAAAAGGTAGGTGAGCAATCCGATGCGAAAAAGATTTAACTGTCCGAGTTGAATGAAATAAATTCTCTCAAAAGCGGGTGAAAAAGAGAGAAACCAACGAAGCGGGAGAAACAAAGGCGTAGGGATGCAATTATTTCAGTGGAAATGAACCGCGTAAATGAGGAAACAAGAAAAGAAATAAGAGACATAGATAAAGACCAAATATGAACTTTCACTTCTGACGTGATTTTCCCTTCTTGCCATGAGAGTTCTATAGCTACCAAAACTATTAACTGAAATTGCAAATTTCATCTCCAATTCCATGAGCCAGATAAAAGGTATTGTAATCGAACAAAAGGAGAAAAATCTGGGACTTCCCTTTAAAGGGGAAAGGATGCAAAGAACGTCATGGGACTTGAAATGCCATGTGCGTTGATATGACCCCGTCGAGAACGTCATTGTCGAGAAATAAAGGATATTGGTTTAAATAAAATGTATCCATAAAAATCCATTCTTATCATGCGTACTGCCGAGGGATTTTAGTCTGAAACCGTTACATTAAGAAGAAATACTAAAGAAGAGACCTGAGACTAATTCTCGGCCTTGATCAGGAAATACCTTCGATTATATTCTTTACATTTTGGACGCTCCGTCTGTCCCGTGTTAAATTCAAATAAATCCAGCTATTTTCGTGCATAACAGTTGATGAAGCAGCCCATCTAATTTTTCCAGTCTTGTATAGTATTGAAATGAATAGATTTAACACAAAAAGTGTACCTTATTTATCTTATATCATTGCAATTTCAAATGGTATTTATTCTCGACCTCTTTTTATATATGGTGCAAATGTCAATATTTGACCTAAACTCATGACATTTGCACCATATTGCAATTTCACAAATTACGGCTAAAATATTTCACAATTTCAGTCAATTAGAACATTTTATGCTGTGAAAAGTGGAGTGAAAGTTCCTCTCAAACCTTGAATTCATCCAAGAAAGCAAAAGGAAAATTTCTATGCTATTTTTTTAATCGAATGAGTTCTGGAGTTTAGAGCAGACTTTGGCTACGTTCAATACTATTTGCTCTACTAGCATTTCACAAAAAAACCGCCATGTACAAAAATATTATGAAAGTGCTACTCATCTTGTACATGGTGGTTTTTTAATTAAGTGTAAGCCTTAGGATCCGAATCAAAAAAATAAAAATAAATTCTGTAAGGTTTGCGATAATGTGTGCATATGCAGATCAGACCGACCATAGTTGCGCTGCTTATTTTCAGGTAATGGTGGTTAGAGCATTTTGCTTATCTACAAATTTACATTAAACTTAGCATGCGAGTTCATATTTTAAATACCAATCTATAGGTAAAAGTGAAAAAATGTACCATAAAATATATACAAATTATCTCCTAAACGTGAAGTAACACACTTAAATACATAATAAATAGTAACACAATATGCTAATGGTTGCTAACAGGTATTAAGGTGTCACGTCGAGTCCGATATTCGAAAAAAACATATTTCGTCTAAATTTTGAATACCGCGCCGAAAACTCTAGTGCTTAATATGCTTGAATAGAAAACTCAAGTGCATCATAATATGCTTAAACTAAGGAACATAAAATAAAATTCTGGTACCATTCCCATAACTGCGAGTATGGTGAGTTCTAACCAAGGTATTAGAACTTAGCCAATTCCTACGCAGAAACAGTAGTACTTTTGCGAAATGTGGTCCAAGAATATTTTTTTTCAACTTGCTTGAAAAATTATTAAAACTTGCTCTCAATGATCCACGATTACCGCTCCAGCCACCTTAATTGTGGAGCATTCCCACCCGCTCTTGAACGTAAATTTAATAAAAACTGCGTATATATTTTAAGTATCACCTCAAGGAAGTTACGAAGTAAATTAAATATTAACCACATTATATATATGACACCATCACGGCCAGTGCCTATTTGATAACAGGATGGGCGAAAACTTCTAAAGAGTAGCCACCTCCTTGGGCTGGAGCCATATTCTTGGGCTATAACATCATTCGGTCTCGGACGAGATGTTTCATGCTCATGTGTGCGGAACAGCTTACGGGTCAAGGGTTTAGAACTGCGTTGAGCGGTGAGGTGCTGCGTTGGCAGAGTGGGAGAAGGAAGAAGTTGGAAAAATCGGGTTTGGGGAGAATGAGGGGAGGGGGAGTTTAGCGGAAGGAAGCGGAGAGGGGGGAGAGGAAGGAGTTAAGGTAAAGGAGTATGCACTGAAAAGGAGAATGGGTAGAGGAGGAAGGGGTGGAAAATGAAGAGGCGAACTGAAGGAAAGGTCGTTTCCCATTCAATATAGCGGCATTGCTTAAGGTAGTTTGAGCAAGATCTCACTTAAAATAAAATTAAAAGAATTTGGAAAAATCATACATAAAAAGTTCTAATATTTCCATTATAACAAAATATCACCCTCTTACCATTACACATAGAGCTATTTTCCAAAAAAATACCAGCCATTTTCCATGGGAAATGGTACTTGTATGCACTCCGGAGATATTTAACTTAAAAATGTGGAATCTAAGACGCATTGATCTCGTCAGAAATTTAACAGTGTGTAGTTTGCATGCTATAAAAACTATTTTAAAAATAAATCAATCGCTCACCACAGTGAGTTATAGAGAATCGAAAAAAAATTTCAATTGCGAAGGCGTTATCAGCGAACGGCGTAAAAACATAGTAAAGTTCAAACTTAATTGATGCATATTTAGTTAATTACTGAGGATTTAAGTAATTATAAAATGACTGTGTCATTAATGTCATAATATTTATTTCACACTTATTTAAGTTGATTAAATGTAAAAATAAAATTTGAATCTGGTCTCTATTAAGACTACCCTAAGAACGTAAAAAAAAGGAACAAACAGTTTTCGGCTAAACTTTTTGGGATATTTTCATTTTCACAATAAAAGAAAAGAAATCCACAACTGCAAATATCCACAATTAAAATTTATTTTACCAACTCAAGGTTCGACGGGTAAAAGTAATTTTCATGGTTTTAAAAATCTTCTTGAAAATGACGGTTATCCGTCAAGAAACCTGCGCTGGATACATTACATGTAAGTATGGATAAATACAATTGTTGATCTATTTTCTATTATTGTGAAATTGTAAATTAAGTCGTGTAGCACTCATTAAGGTGTTGCTTCGTGATAATCGTGGATAATCAAGCAGTAATTTGCTTTATTCGTAACTGATTTATAATAAAAAACCGACTCGGATTGCAACAGATAACTGTCACAACAATAAGAAGAAAATAGATGGAACCATTAGGTACAAAAGCACAGGAGAATATTGGACCCATTAAAATGCGCAATTGGCCATATTATCCAAGGATAAGTGGAACAGTCAATACGCAAAGAGTGCTGGCATTAATAGCGGAATTTTCGCAGTAACGCTATGATCTATCAATAAAAATTCACAATGGAGATAAATACCGAAATAGAACAGAAATATTTGCAAAATTTATTAACAGAATGCGCAAGAAAGTTATGTTAGGTGGATAATTTTATCGCAAAAAAAACTGGCTTCACCTTCACGTGTCGAGACTTCACCTACTCTCATCTTTAATCTGCGATCACAACAAGCATCTGTTCAACAGACATCTGTTGAAACCAGGGTCGATCGATTCCGTTATTAGTGAATTAGTACATGCTTGTGAGGCTTTGCCTCGTGACAGGCATTAACGATGTATGCTAGTGAATAGATAGATATAGTCGTATATACACTAACTTTAGGATATAGTGTAATGTATGTTGGTGACTACTCACCCCCTGCCATACACCCTTGAGGTGGCTTGCAGGGTATTTTGTAGAAGTAGATGCAGTGTGGAAAGTGATAAGTTATTCGTGTATTAAATTAATACGGTTACGCACGGTTCATTCCGTGTATCGAGAAATTTTTAAATATGGCTATAGTTCATCCCTTAAAGCCGCTTAATAATGAGCCCGAGAAAATAACTAAAGAGATATAACGTAACTTAAGCTCCATCTGCTATCGCACCGAGTCGAAGGATAAAGGCACGCGTCTTCGAATCCAGATAATGAGAGAAAAACTACTTCGCTCTTTCTCTAAGTTGACCAATGATATTCGTTATTAAATACGTCCAACATTCAAGATTAGTTCCAATTCCAAGTAACTTTCATTATGGAATTTTTAGCATTCTCTCCTCATTGAACCGAAATAGAGATGGGAATTCCACTATAAAATCTCGACTTCTGCCAGCATTCAAACCTGGACTTTTAAGGATGGGAAGCCATTAGGTACTATATCCACCGCACTAACTCAATTCTCGGGTGAAGTTAATCTTCTTAGAAGTCTTCTGCTAATAGGAGTGCGCTAAATACTTTCTTCCCATCTATCCTTCTGCGTCCTGCACGGTAGTCGTGGATGCAGTTGCAGAAAAAAGAAATATTCTTATCTACATGTATATATACGAGGTACCCTGCTATCCATCTCAAGGGAGTGTGGAAATGGGTGACTCCTTACCAGGCAGGCATTAACCGTAAAACGCTATCATTAAACTAAACTCACTGCTGAGTTACGATTGAGAAATAGATTCTATTGGAAATACTGCTTTTATCTACATATACCCTGCGCACCACTACAGGAGTGTGGCTGGGGGTTTAAGAATCCAGTCATGAAGGGAAGGGATTGGGAAACGGTATGGGGATCGGATAAAGGTGCACATAAACGGAATGCGTTATTATCATGCTCATAATGAGTAATGTCTCTCTGGAGTGCACGGTCACATCATATTCCATGGAGAGGGAGTGCAATGTCTTGGAAAAAAATCTCGCAATACGTTAATAAATGTTGGTATTATTAGAAAGGTGGGATATTTTGTTGATGAGGCCAAATATATTGTAGTAGAGCATATTAGCAGAGGCATCAGAAGGAAAATTACGTTAGCGAAGGAGGTCTTCAGTTATAGGAGGGAGCTGATGACAACGGCATTGTGTAAAATTGTAAAGAAAAGGTCAGCGAAAAGTTTAATTTGGAGTGTAGCACAGATTGGCACAGTACGTGGAGTCGGAGGTAAAAGGGCGAGAATAGACATCATACATCAGACTAAAGGAATTGATAGAGGGCAGGAACTTCGAGAAATGGGAAGCGGAGAAAGAGTATAAGCTTTATAAACGGGATTAAAAGAGGTAGGACATATGCTAAGATAAAGAAATCGTGTAAGAAAATAGTGACCTGTGCTTGTAAAATCTTTAGGATTCTTACCCTCTTCCATTTATACCTATTATAAACGGTAGATTACCACAATAAAAATACATACATGCCCATTACGCAATCCCTTTCGGGCCAGGCTAAGTCAAAGAGCATAAATATTGCTGTTGGGCTACGAAAAACGAACTTATTTTATAATTTCCTCTTTAGTGCCCTATTCTTTCATGCCTCCTTCGCTTCAATTACACTCATACATTGTAGCATACACGCTCCTTCAAACTAAAGACTTCAGATCCCTAATAAAAGAAGTGGTATGAATTTTATATGAAGAGATATTTCGTTTGAACTACTTCAAGTTATATTCGTTGTAAGTTCAATACTAAGCGGGCCACAGGAGAGGTTTAGGAGAGGGAAAGAAGAGGGGAAGTTGGAAAAAAATAATAAAAAAAGGAAGGAAGAGTGAGAAAGAGAGTTGGGCCGGAACTTGGGTTCGTGGGTGGCTGACCACGAGGCATGCGCCCGTTTCAACCCACCCACCCATCCGGAGGGGAGTGGAAGACTCCTTTTCCGAGGTGCAAGGGGAGGGATATTTGTGGTGTGGGCGGGTTAAGAATTGGGTAGTGAACCAAGGGAGAAGGGTGGGTGCGTGTGGAGGTGGTTGTGGAATTCGGGAGGGAATAGCAGTTCTAAAGTGGTAGGCAGGGGAGGCAAGGGGTTTGGGGCGCAGGTGACTTCTAGAACGAGAGCGATTGCGGAGGTCGGTTAGTTCAAGAGGGGAGGGAAAGAGTGGTTTGAGAAGTGGGGAGAAGTTGAGGCCTGGGCAGGACACGGCAGCGATTCTCGAGTGCCCAGGGTCGTAAAAATGAAGGAAGAGGAACTCATTCACCACTTGCCAAGCTCCCGGTCTTATGTCCATTCTAAGGTACCTGGATACCTATATTTATTATTTAAGACGGAATTTTCCGCGGCCAGTAAGGAACCATAATAATTGCGATAGACTTTTTCTATTAATTACCACTCTTGCTAGGCAGGCTAGACTTGGAGCTTTTAATTTTTTTGTGAAAAAACTTTTGATTATTATATTTAACGCCTCACCCGCACAAATATCTCGCGTATTTAGTTCTATTCAGCAATTAGTATCACACATTATCCAGGAGTTTGTAATATTAGTATTATTAATATTAGTAGTATCAGTGCTAGTAATATTCATCAGTTCGTAATTGTTAGAAAATTAACCCATTTATTGCATTTTAGCATGTTTTGTCAACGTAGCACTCTCCTAGCCTTTGGTTTAGCCCTGCATTGCTCATCAAATGCATTTTGGATCGTTCCACCTTATCCTAAACCACGTTGAGAACGTCTGATGCTGCGATGTCGAGTCGTTCGTGTTTTGTACCATAAACCAAACATTAAATTGCGCGAAGAATATGTAGATGAGGTTCTAAGAAATATGATCGCTTTGGACTAGCGGTTGGGAATCAAAAATCTTTCTAAAAAATCTTAATATAAAATTTTTCTAAGTTATCACTATTTCTTCTGACTTCTATAAGCTGCTTGGCGAACGAAAGAGAAGCTTGTTCTTTTGAATAATGATCCGCAAGGCTATCACGCATAAGTTAAACAGTTACTGTATTTAACACCCTTTAATTTTTGTGAACAATTTATGTGAACGCATATCAATTTTTTTATAGATAAAATATCATCGTATCGAGAAAGCTCTAGGACTTAAACCTCTTTTTTAGACGTCCATCAATAGGTTAACTGATTCATTCAAATGGCCGATGGCTCATTTCAATGATAACGTCATTTCCCAGGGCTTCCTTGACGCATGGACCCATCTCGTATTTCTATTCCCATACACGGTCACCTCCAATATGTTTTGAGGTGTCCAGGGAATGTTTTGCATTTGTGTGAGGAAATGCGGATTTTAGACGCTAAGAAGTTGAAGAGAAGCGACCCAACTCGAAACCGCAATCCCAAAGAACTTAGTTAGAGCGAATCTCATTCCCTCTTCCCGCAACCACGAAGAAACAACCCCCCCTCCCCTTTCCTCAATTCTCCCTCCGTACAGTTGCCAGAGGGCTCAGCTGCCACCTTGTCACTCACCATATGCGTCCATATGCTTTCGAATCAATCTGACTGAAAAGTTTTGACGAATGGAATTTTTCTTCAAGGGGACAGTCCCGTGTCCAATCGCTCTGTAGTCTGGAACATTTCAGAAGTGATACAGCTCGCACTGACTCCTGTTCCAAGAAAAAAAACTGCCATGAGGCAACTGGGGCGAATGTGTTACTCCCTTCGATATCGACAGCTTGACTTCCTTTGTCATAGAAAACGAGCAAGGAGACCCTTTTCATAGAGCTTTCTGGGAGTTGCTTACTTGAAAATAACTTGCATCATACTCGATGCCAAGATTTTGTTGATAAAAACACCTTTTGGGCCCTTACCTGCTGTTTATTGTTACAGTAATGTTTTCATTGATCAATTAATACGACTCTAACGACCAGGTGGTATAGGATTTAAAGGCTATGGGTTTTCCAGCAGGGTGGGTTGTTGAGGATGAGCTCTAACCCACCAAGGCTATCCACTTCCAAGCTCCATGAGGTCCAAAATATTCCGCAAGACACTCCATTAAATTTCTGTTCAGTTTTATTTTCAAGCAATCTTCGAGTACATTTATCCAAAACCTGGATTCATTAATACGAAGGTATGCTTGCGAAAGCTCTCCACATCATTCTCCTTTTAGCTAACCACTTCACTCCTTTCATAATTCCTAGTATTGATATTTTCATGCTTCGTGTATTCCATCCTTGGCCTTCGTGTTTTATCATAGAAACCGTCGTTTCTTCTATTATTTTTTCCAGGAGAATGCTGGGATATTTTCAAAATTTTCACGCACAGTTCAATGTATTTGAAATGCGCCTAAGGAGAAGCGCTCCCCAGAAATCAGAAAAGTGTGCAGAATAATTTAACATTTCCACAACGCAAACAGCTCTGCTAGAAAAAGAAAACCTTCACCACCAGATGTCGCTTCTCCAGCTCTCCTAAATGTATTCCCTTCGCGCATTCGTATCCTTTTCCGCTGAAAATGCAGCGGACCGAGACTGAATAATCTATCCAGCCGCAAAGGATCATTTTTTTCACTCACGTCTCTACCAGGATAGATCAGCGCTCGCTCCCTGCCGACAGTCTAAAACCACACTGCGGAGAAACAAAGAAAACGGGGTCCTAGATTTAGATAAACACATCATCCCAAACTTCAAGAGAAGAAAAGATAAATTCACACACAGAACAGCAAAACGTTTTCCGCTAAAAAGAAAAGAACATGATGGTATGAAGAATACATTCTAGTTGATGAAAGAACGTTTTCTCCAAGACGACTTGAACAAAAGAACATTCGTATTTCCGCGAAAGATTAGGAGAAGAGAGAATTCGGGAAGGTATCATGGATTGAGATGAATACAAAAGGAAAAAAGTCGCATTTACTGTTGGGGAGAGAAAATCATTGTAAGAAATATGCAGCAAAAGTAAACGGAGGAATCATTATGAGATAGCGGAATAAGGGAAGGGCTGATTAAATAAGAGAATTCTGTATTAACAAGGGCTTTGGAGCAAGAGAAAAGGAATATTAAGTGTCATGAAGGATGGGAGACGGACGTGAAGAGCTTAAGGACTTAAAATATAGGACAAATAGGAGTGTAATTCAAAGAGTACGGCTAGGTAAAGGTAATGGCTAGAGATGAATCTATGCGAAATAAACTCAATATGAGAATGGGAGGTGCAATATGTGATTAGGAGTCTCGCATGGCCTTCTAATATTGGGAATATAATCGAGAATTAGTGGGACGTGTGTTCGAGTCCAAGTCCAGGAAAGCCGTGAACACAACACATTTATGTAAAGTATACTCGTTTGACTAAAACACATATATTGTGGTAGATACTGAAGAATGTAGGAATTATGACTTATTAAAAACTTTTCTGCAGCATCAATTTGGATATAAAAAAATGCTAAGCAAATGAACGATGGAAGGAAAGTCATAACAATGCTGACAGGAAAGTTGCAGGAAGCACGTGGAGGAAATTCAAAGAATGAATGTTTGTTTAAGGAAGCGAAAATCGCAGTGTACATAGTGCACCACTCTATTGTATGGGAGTGAAACTTGGGTATACGATGGTAAATATAAGTGTAGCCTAAATGCTATGGGCAAGGGTAATCTGAGAAGTGCTTGTGGTAAAACAAGGAGGGAGGCTAGGAGGGAGGAGGAGAGGCTAGGAATGAGGAGGCGATGGGAGAATGTGTAATGCATGCTCTGGTAATTAATGCATATCAAAAGAGCTTGCTTCGTTGGTTTGGCCAAGTTGAAAGAATGGACAAGATCCGAATAACGAAATAGATATATGATAGCGTAGTGAATGGCGTGAGAGGAAGAGGTACACCGAAGTAGTCATGGGTAGAAGAGACTACTATGAGAAGGAATATTAGGAGTCTTAAAAACAAGAGCTTGTGTATAAAGCAATGCATAAATGTGGCAGAAGCAAAGGATGTATCACATGCCAAGTTTGTGATCTTGCAGTTCATGGGTTGATAACTCAAATAACATTTATTTACTAACACACTTGGTCACTTTTATTTATTTATTTATTTCTAAATATATTTGCATTCACTTGCTATAGAGTTCTTCGTTCCCTAGAAGTTTGTTTATAAAGAAAAAAAGACTGTCATAGGAGGAAACATTTTGGAGTAGGATGATTAAGAGCCAATAGTCCTGTAGTACTAGGTTGGAGAGAAGGATTAAGAAATTTAGACTAATTATCACAATATCAATTTTTGCTGCCAGTGATAGGTTCTTTGAACTCATTGCTGGACGACGTCAGAGGTTTGCAAGCATTAGAGTTTATGGAAGAAATTATTAAAATCGAAGCTAAGTTTTTAGGTCTATCGCCGATAATTAAGATCTTTTGCATAAGCCTTCCCCGAAAAGGGAACGGCATGGCAATGATGGTATTGGATGCATGCTCTGTAAATGACCTTGCTTTAAAAATATCCCAAGTGTAATCAAACAAGTTCTCCCTATCCACGCGTCGCGGTATCAGTTCCCTCTCTCTCCATCTCCTCCCTGATTAGGCGGGCGGGCCAGGGTGGGCGGCTTTCCCCCCGGGCCGGGCATCTGTCGCGAAGGTGCGCTCAAGCGACAAATTAGCTCCATCGCGTTTTATTTTTGCTCCGTCTGCCACGCGCGAACCTCCCTTTCCAACTGTCCACCGTTCTGCTCCTAAGTCCCCGACCGATATTCACCCCACTCTCAATCCATCTAATGTAAGCCCCCTCTGCCACCCACCGTTCCACCAATAACACGGCCCACTGGCTCCGCGGACGTTAAATTCTGAAATTTTCTCGTTCACTGAACGTATAAAAATGAACGGGGTTGACATTTTTTTGGCAAAAATGACTTACGGCCCAGGCTCGTCTTCGCCGATGTGGACGACGCTATAGAAAAAAAGATGATATATTCAATATATTGTAACCAATTACCGATATTCACAAAATATCACAAGATGATTGCATTCATCCAGGCAATGTGATACATTAATATCCGATGCTGATGTGATTACGAATGTAGAGAATGTGACATGCGATATTAATGCGATATGCAAAAGGGGTATGAACTAGTTTTTGATTTGTTGGAAAATAAAGCTGTAAATTGAACTTAAACGTAAAATTACACAGCTGAGCATAATATGAAACGGGTGAAACCTTTCGTTGCCCAGAAACAAATAGCAGAAATTTCCAAATTTCGCGCCTAAGGAAACGGCTTCCCATGTTTGGTGACGTCACTAGGAAGAAGAGTTTGTAAACATTGCCAAAAATTGCCCCCGCACCTAAAAGGCATTATTATACAAACGGTTTTTCGGAAATGGCGTCAACAAAAGTGAACTATGGCTGCGAAAAAGCCAATTATAATAATACTCTAAAAGTAGATATATGATGAGGGAGTTCATAACACAAGGCGAAGGATTGAATGTCAACGATATGAGGTGTGAAGGCCAAGTATCTTTAAACAAATAATGCGTGTAGTCTACGTTTATAAGATACAGAAGTTTAATATTTAAATTGATATTTTTCCCTAATTAGGTCAATATCAAAGACAACATGGTGGCATGCCTTTTTCAGCACTGCGTCGAAATACGTCCCAATAGAGAGTTCTATATCTCACTAATCATTTTAAATATTATCGTTGATTATCATCAGTCTTTCTTTTTTGCCATGAAATTTCCAATAATTAAACTCGTGCACAATCCCATACCATTCGAACCGTGATATTTTGGGAGTGGCTTGATCACATTATATGAGGAACAAGTGAAAGAGCTAAGTTAATTATGAAATTAATTATATTAGAAAAAACTTCAAAGGTGGCACCTTCTCCGTCCGTGGGATGGGACATTTAACCCTTAACCTTTAGGTGCCATCTCTTGAGCCACCACTAATATCGGTATACCTAGGAATTCCCCTCATGACCACATTCCGATAAAGGCATATTTTAGCATAACTGAAAACAAATATAGAAATAGCAAGAGTACCAGTATTTTAACTTCCTACCTTTGGGGTCCCTGATATGAGGATGAGGTTTTTTTGACCCTCAATGAAAGTGTTGGTTTGGAAAAATTCACAATAAATAAAGGTCTAAGACAGGGCTGCTGTATTTCCCCCACACTTTTTAAAATATATTTAGACCAAGTGCTTAAGGGTTGGAAAAGGAAATGCAACTCCATGGGAATACCTTTGAAAGAAAGTACCATATACACCTTAAGCTATGCAGACGACCCAGTTATTCTATCACAAGATTATGAAGATTTAGAATATATGACCAGAAAAATAATAGAAGAATACAAAAATTGGGGTCTTGATATCAGTATCAACAAAACAAAATATATGTGTATGGGAGGAATGCAACAGAATCTTATTTTAGAAAGTGGGCAACAAATAGGACACTGTAAAGAGTATAAATATCTAGGGATGCAAATTGCAGAAAGTAAAACAAAGGAGGTAGCCATTAGGGATAGATGCAATAAAGGCAAAAAAGCAATAACACTATTAAATAGCTTATTGTGGGACAATACAATATCCATTGAAAACAAAAAGAGAATTTATAATACCATAGTAAAGAGCATAGTAACCTACAGCTGTGAAATATGGCCACTAACGGAGAAATCAGAAAAACTGTTACTGACGACTGAAATGGACTTCTGGCGAAGAGCAGCCGGTAAATCAAAAAGAGAAAGAGTAAGGAATGAAAGAATTAGAGAAATAATGAATGTCAATGATACCATAATAGATGATATAATAACGCAGCAGTTGAGGTGGTATGGACACGTAAAACGAATGGGAAATGAAAGACTCCCGAAACAAATGCTGCTGTGGAACCCGGAAGGAAGACGGAGGAGAGGCAGACCGAGGAAAAGTTGGATACAAGGGATAGAGAAAGAAATGAGAGAAAGAGGATTAGATGAAGAACTCTGGAATGATCGGGAGGCATGGAAATTGGGAATCGGAAGACGTAGAACGTCGTAAACCGATATATATATACATATGAAATTGTTGGTTGATAATCAGTCTTAAAAAAGATACATTCAAGGAATGAAACAGGGTTCAACTGTGGCTTTAACGATTGCTCTCAATGTTTACATTTTTCTGCATGAGTTTAGGCAGTTATTTGCATTTACCCACAATCATTCCACGGGGATATATTAAAAAATTATAAATGGACCATAGAGTGGACCATTTAAAATAAACACTAAGAAATGGGGTCGCTGAGCCCGAATGTAATCCACTATTACTTTATTAAATATGTAATTTTAATATATGAACCGAAAAAAATGTTGTATTTTTTTTAATTCGAAACATCCATTAGCTTGAAAGCAAAAAAAAATAAAATACTGTAACTTTTTAGACGAAATTCCAAACGAAGACGTTAAACTGTCGTTTGGAATGGAAAGAGTCTAAAAGCTAATAAATTAAAATCAAGGAAAACGCTTACCTTGGGAAATAATTTCTTCAAGTCATCTTAAAATAACGAATTCACTATCTGAACATCTGATGGCGAGGCTTTTAAGGCCCGTGGGAAATACATGAGAAGCCATAGACTTGAAATTAATTGAAAGACACAAATGCAGGCTTATATGCTTACACGCGAAGGCCAATGTGATTCCACGAAGGTCCGCTAATTCCTTTGATCATCTGCTCCACATTTCGGCCCTCACCGATTTTTAGACTCGAGGTGACAAGAAAAACCTTGTACGACCTCATAACTACTCTGTAAGCTTATTCCACTCTCCAAAAGGATGCCAAGGAATATAGGAAGGGATGGCCTTACTTGTAAGAATCAGTCATCAAGAAATGTGCGTTCATTGCTCTTTCTGACACCATGCTTTGAACCATTCGTTTATCGCGAATTCACGTATCATCAGGCAAAAGAAGCTTTGACGTCTAATACCAGTAGGTTCGACGGTAGACCAATATTTCAAACTACTCGTATTCTCACGATGTATCTGCAATTGCACTCTAAGGCATAATTAAGAGTTGTTGATTAAGATGTTTTTAGAATACGAAATTCAGAGAAATAATAAACGTTTTCAGAGATGAAGGACGAATTGAGTGAAACACAGCGCCAGTATTTTCTTGTTCTTAAGGCTCCACCGTGAAATGGCTTAAATGTAATTGTATTGGTATCCTGGCTACTTATAAGAACGTGTCTATTCATTGTTATAAACAACAAGATCTGACATTTTTACTCTATTGTTTTCGCAGATTTAAACATGAAATCACATGGTGGTTCAAATGCAAAAGTGAAACATGGGAGAAAGCTATTTTCTGTCAAAAAAATACCATTTTCACGAAAATCTTTTTTTGGGGAGCCAATGTTCCCAGAATATTGAATTACAATTAAGTTTACGCATCTCACATCTTACTTATTAGTACCTGAATTACTTTGCAATTGAAGTCAAAATCCGTATTTTGACATAAATGCCGCTGCAGTTGTTCCAATGGCTGGAAAAAGCGTTCATTAAAAAATACATTCGTCGTATAATCTGCATGTTTTGTACCTTTAATTCATTTTTAATGAACAAAGTCAAAGCTTATCATGACGTAAGAAATCTTTATCATTGTTCTAGGCACCACATCAGTCCGATCCCCGAATAGTTTTGAGAGAAAGAATGAGCGCCAAAAGCTACACCATCCTCATCTACTGCGATTTTCTCCTTTTTTTAATAGTTCCGTATGATGTAAATATTTAAATTTCCATTGTCATTGCTCAAGGAGCCAAATAAATGATACCTAGATTCACGCTCCGTTGTCAAAACCTTTGTTTGTGTCAGCATTTCTCTCGCAGGCTCGCGAAATATACTGACCATCGTAACAGGAAAAGAAATACAAAGAGACTCGTCTACATTTATTACCCTGCGAGCAGCCATATGGGCGTGTGGCAGGGAGTTTTAGGATTTAGATATGAAAATGGAAAGGAATAGGAAAATGAAATTGGATGATGGTGAGCTGTATTTTCATGGAGTGCCTAAGTGCCTGGATCTGCTTTTGCTATGGTTGCTTATCGTTCGTGGAAGGAATTTTGTACCTATCAGATCGGCTGTGTGTCTTTCTTAAAACTCCACCCAGGTGGGCCTCGGTTATCACCGCGCTGACAAGCTAGACTGATAACCCGTCACCAGATTCTATCATCTGTAGATATAAGTACAGTGCGGAGTTAAAATAATATCCTCCGTGAACCAATGAAACTCGCGCGATCTGAAAAATTCCTGGAATCCTAGCCTAGTGTGTCAAGTGAGCGGCTTTCCTTTGTATTTTGTATATTTGGCGTATAAAATGTCTTTGCAGGCTCCAAACTTTTTGCGGAGTATTCTAGTTGTGGCCAAACTAGAGGGAAGTAACATATTTCCATCACTTTGTCATCCGAGGTGACGTTAGGTCTGCAGTAATGGTGATTCCCAAATATGTGACTTCATCTGATACATATGTGTTTACTCTTCTTTTCTTCTTTACGCTATAAAGGTGTGATTTAACTCATAAGAAATATTTACCAATATTAAGTTTGAGCCCCCATTCAGAACATCACGTGTTGGCGTTGTTAAGATTCAATAAGTCAAGTTTAGTGATAAATTCTCGGGAGATGAGCACAAACGTCAACAAGCAATCTAATTTTGCTGCTAACTCCAGACTTAATATCATGTATACAAATAAGGAATAACAGAGAAAAAAGGGAAGCACGTTGGGAATTAATATTGAGGGAAAAGCGTCTTACTTCAGGACGAAAAAGACAAAAACAAAATAAGAGCGAAAGACTTCTTTTGTTCTCCCATCCTATCTGCTGAATTTCGCGAAATAGCGTGATGCTCCTTCAGCATGAGAGAACGCGAAAATGGAAATGAATGTAAAAGCCTTTGAGAATTCTGATATGAAATGCAAACAGGATTCAGTAATCTTAATATAAACAAGATTTTTTTCAATTTCACTTCACTTAGTTTTGTACAATTAGAGGAGCGACAAATTTATTCGACCCCATAAAATTACGCTACTTCGTGGAAAAATCGATGGCTGATTAGAAAAAATATCTTCTGTGTCATTTATGATAAGTATAAGGAACGAGTTGACATTTTGACGAGTTGAACAGTTATTTTCGGATTTACAGCGCATATTATTGAAAAAGCTGGTGGTATTTTTAATATTTGAAAGCTAATAGCTACTTTGCTCACGCTGGCTACTACTTATTACCAAATTACTGCTCTCAATATAAAAAAACATTTATAAGTGGGGCTCAAGAGGAGCGCTAGTGCTATGAATGATATATATCTAGAGAAAACATTTTTAATTATGTAAATATAAGAGCACAACGAATAAAGTAGCAAACGTTTTTGACATTTAATTTTAATTTCACATCTTTCCACAGAATTCACCAAATAGCACTCTATGGTCAATTTTGCTATGGCGTCCATACAAGAAATTAGCCGACGGCTAAAGCAAATGCCTAGTAGATGAGAGATTTCCTTCATAAAGTGCAGTACTATTGTTAACCACGAAGTACTCTCTGCCAGTTCTACAGCTGAAACAAATTCATTTATTCAGAGTGAATAAATATCAATGGATCTACTGTAAATTACAAATTGCTTTGCGTATAAAATTAGCCTAAGTATTTCAGCGGCCAAATGAAGAGAGGTAACTCAATTCGGCAATGAATGTCATTTGATTCCTCAAAACTCTTACGTCTATTCCGCCAGAAATGCTAACGAATTTCCTTTGTCTCAAATAAATACCTAGTAAGGAACACATTTTCCATCAAAACATTCATTCGAAATCTCATTTAATATCACCTAAAGAAACTTTTTCCACCTTCTTAGAAAATAAGCTAACAGTTGAGTATATGGATAAATAATGCTACTCATTTTTACATGATGGACTTGAGCGGATTGGTGTATGACTAACAACTGCGCATGTGATAGGGGAAAGGCTTATAATTCATTTTCCAAGGAATTAATTTTCTTCTAATATTAGCCAAAAAATTCCGGATATTCACTGCTCTGCATAGTACTGTTTCCTTACTCTCCCTTACTAGCCAGGTAATCTTCTGTGCATTTAAAAATAATCACTTCTTAATTGCGGTTGTTATTTTTTAAGTCACAGTTTTCGGACAATAAAGTTCAGTATTAAAGTAAGTACGACCAATTTAATAACCATCTTGACTAGCTCACACGAACTTACCCTCGATAGTGCAAAACCACCAAGGAGAGGTTTGAACATACAACGTTTGGGTCTGCAGACGAGATCGTCACCCCGCCGCTGACGAGGCCGGCCAAATTCTGGAAAGAATAATTAAAAAGACCTATATATTCTCCTCTCTTTTTATAGAATGCAAATTTTGGTCATATGCAATTCTTTCCTCGATACATGCCTTTAGGCATTTAATCAGCGTTTCTGATACCAATACCGTCCCCTTCTTCAGTAGATTAATTCATTAAGCAACAAAATCTTTCCCCTTCAGTTCAAACGATTAATCACATATACCCGCATTTATTTTAGACCAAAATGGAGGAATTTACAGATAACACAGTAAAGTGGATGATCCAGAATTTAATAATGGCAGTTAACTGAAGAAATGACTGATCACTGTTGGAAAAAGGCTATGATACTATATTTTGCTTTAGATATATTTAACCTCGCCCATCGCATTTAGGGTTATCTCCGAAAAAAAAGAGGCAGTCCATTAACATACGGAATATGTATTGGTACACTTATTTCATAAATTGCGGAAAGAAAATAAATGGAAATTAAATTATTAGTGTGAATAACATAGAATAAACACTAAACTAGACACAGGAAAAATAATACTTTTCAATTAAACGTCTGGAGCAATAAAGATGAAACTTCAGCCCTTGACGATCGTGAACCGTTCAATGTTTGTTCAAAGAACACTACTC
The DNA here is from genome assembly GCA_963573305.1 of Pyrrhosoma nymphula. NCBI lineage: Eukaryota > Metazoa > Arthropoda > Insecta > Odonata > Coenagrionidae > Pyrrhosoma > Pyrrhosoma nymphula. The sequence continues at coordinate 138,391,611 of OY754329.1, read as the reverse complement.
TTCACGAACTAAAGCTACAATGAACTCGATATGTTCAGGCGTAACTTCGGGAAATTACAATATGACTGAATCAATAATAAATTTGTAACTTTCAGGATGGTTTTTATTTCAAGACGACTGGTTTCATCGCACATGCGACATCATTAGGTCTGACAATGCGTTCACCTCAGGATGTCGCCTATACGATGAAATCAGTGGTCTTGAAATAAAAACCATACTGAAAGTTACTAAGTTATTATTGATTCGGTTAAGCTACAATAACAACCATGGACGCGTCCTTTCCCGAGAATAGCTCGCCATGAAACACAGCTAACGATATTACGAACACCATACACACAGTTTCGAATTACCCACTACCGACTACCGCTTCTTTTGAAGAAAATTCTCATTTGAGGTTGATGCATCGTCTGAAACCTCACTGCTAATGTTTGAGTTACAATGTTCATTGCTGAAGAAATCAAATGGATTTTCGAAACATTTACAGGAATAGTTCACCACATTCACCATTAGCAGTCATTTCACATCGTTAATTTTGTTAAAAGCTCTTTTATTACTAATGATATCATGATTTATCGCTATTGGTCATACATTAGCACTTGGTTAAATTGGAATAGAATTATCTTAAATATCTATTCAATAATTACGAAAGCATAACAATTTCTCTCATTCAAACTCTGCACAAATCCTACCTCTCTTCATCCAATCCAGCCTAGTCTCATTCACCGCTTAACATACTACTTATGAATGGAAATCTAAAAGAAATATAAGAATACATGCTTAAGATTTAGCAATAAATTTCCATTTTAGGTTTCATTCATTAAGTTTACGTCACCCCTAAAGGAACATTCTTTTTAAATCGATACAAAACCCGGAGATGACCAATATTGTCGATAAATACTTCTCGGAATTTAAGAGGCCAGTACTTAACAGATTGTCTCTTTAGATTTCACGATTTTCTACACGAGAATACCGTGTCGTAGATAACACATGTCCGAGAGGGAAACGTGGCTGAATAAAGTTCCCGTTGAGGCAGAGCGCTGTTCAGTGGATATCTCACGCGAGAGGTCACGTTTCTGAGATTGCTTGGTAGTCGAGGGAATGGTCTAGGTTCCTGGAGATAATTTTGGCATTTCCCGAGCCTATTTAAGGACAAACGGCGATCTTAAACGTGCCGTTTTTATTGCGTCCCACCAAAAACTATTTTTAACCTTCATAATATGCCACTGAAAAGAATAAGGTCTATTTTTTTTTGTCAGCCAGGACGCTTCCACAGATGATTCTAAATCTCAGTGAAATCATTTCTCAATGTGTCCGTTTCCCCATTGTGTGAAATAATACCCATGTAATACTAAGGTTTTTGCTGAAAATAACCTCAAATATGATCAACAAGTCAATAAATTTGTTAAAGACATGTTGGATACGTCGGCAGTCCCTGGTGGAATAGTATAATAACAGTAAAAGACATTGGTGTTACTGTAAATGACTTCATACGAGGGTAATACTGTATACTAATGCCGTGTATTTTTATGACATGCTATGATGTGTAGGGTTTCTTAGCAGTTACTAGAAAACAAAATATGCATTATAATGGCTTCATACGCTTCAAAATCGCCACACCGAAGAAATGGATCGCTGGAAAAATGCCAATATATTTCAGCGTCGTTATAAGACGGAGATCTAATCAAAGAAATGAGGCTATTCCTAAAAATCAGGTGTAAAAAGCATTTAAATTCCATCGTGATCTTTTCTAGTCTTGGAGAAAACATTTATTTTTCGAGGGAAGGGATGAGGCGGGATAAAATGGTTGCCCTGCCATAACTCAGCCGTACCATATGCCAAGTCTATCCTTTTGTTTCCTCCAAGCCATTATGACTTCCGCAGTAAATAGATATATACGTCGTGTTTTGGTCACGAAGGTTTACCCCGAATGCCGCGACGCGAGCGGAAAGGTCCTGTGGTGAGATTTTGTACCAGCAGAGTTAAATCGACATATTTCAAAGTACATTTAAGTCACAACGCGAGAGAGTAAATTGCCCTGTGGCCGCGTTTATCTTCCCTTCAGGTTCTTCCTGATAACTGGCGAGGCAACATCACGACTAAAACGAAGACTTTCCTCGCAAAAGTTTTGTTACAGAGTAAGATTATAACGTTTAAATGATTGCCCTTGTTGATATTTTTTGAGTAAATCAAAAGTTACAACGATAAATCAATTTTTGGAAATTCTTAATAGCATCTAAAAATAACCAAACTTACTTTGATGACAAAAAATACTCAAAGCCCTGAAGGAGATTTTATAACATTGCCAAACGTCGGCGTTGAGCTAATTACGGTCAATTAATTCTCAACATCTCTGAATCATATTTTCTCACGGAAAATATGATTCAGAGATAAAGAGGTCTAAAAAGTGTAAAAAATGATTATGTCAATATATTTTCATTACCTCCTGTGAACTCCCGTAATTCCAAACCGACCAACAATGCACATTATAAAACAATATTATGAGGCTTTAGGTAGGCTTGAAATGTATATCTGTGCTAAGCGTTCTTAGCTGCTTGCGATGCACTGCTAACATTAGAACAAGGATGAACAATTTAGATGATGGTAGAATGGATTTAGAAACTTTTAGCGGAAACAATGGAAAAACTTTTATAAGTAGAGAGTTACACATACTGAATAGCAGGATTCGAGCTTTTCGCTACACTGTAACATAGATCTCTTTTTACCCTGGAAGCGACGGTAAAATGGTATGTGTTACACGAAGGGATGTTTTCTCGTCTATTTGTCAATGAATTCAATGAACACAACTTTGCCTCTACCACTGATATATTTTGCATAAAACTGCCGGTTTCGGCAGTCACACTAAGATCAGGTACCTGATGACGGCGTACCTATACAGAAAAGACTACCGGTATTAACGTAACAGCCGAAGAAATAAGTAAATATAATCCTATCCGCATATATATGTAGTCATATCCATATATATATAAGTAAAATTAGTTAGTGGAAACCCCAAATTTGACTTTACTAAATTATAGAAATATTGCACGAAGTCCGTTGAGTTAAAGAATAAAAATATTGAAAACTTTTTTTTAAACTCATGAGCCTGCAGTTGGCGGGAAAGATAAGAGAGAGAGGGAGAAAGAAGTAGAGATATCGTAGCAATTTAGTTCCTCCCCTCCTCCGAGGAAAAGAAAACCGGCCTCCAGAAAGAAAGAAAGAAAGATTCACCTCGTCGTATCAATCTTGGCGGAGGGCTGAGTCCCCTGAGTAGTCTAGTCTTCCTCTCACCCCAACAACCACCGCCCGCGCCGCCGACGTGCGGTGCAGTGGAAGTGGGTCTCGAAGGGGAGGTGGGAGCGGAAGACGAGAGTTATGATGCGGGGGCGTCCCAAGAGCCGATGGCATGGCGGTGCCCCAGTCACGCGATGCGGGCCGAGAGTCAACAGACTGGAGAAGTCTGCGTGCGCGGGGTCACGCGGAAACAATTTAAAGGAGGGGGTAAGAGAGGGGAACTAAGGGGGGAGAGGAGGAGGGGAGGAATAAAAAAAGAGATTAGGAATGAGGGAATCATGATGATGAGGTGGCTTGAGCAGCAATCGGCAACCTATGGCATGCGTGCCACCAGGTGGCACGCGTAAGGTTTGTCGGTGAAAAGCCAAGAAAACGATCCAATGCATCCAAGTTAATTTGCGAAAAAGGTAATTGTAAAAGGTGAATTTTGTTTTTCATAGTAAACAGAGGACACGATATTCTATGCGTAACCAGAGTATGAAATACATTACATAAAAATTATTTTAAAGTAGGACCACTTAATGAGACGGAAAAACACTAGTATTAAGTTACTGGGAACCGATGCTACACCCGGGAAAGTCAGATACGATTCATTAAAGTATATTCGTATCGAATAGAGATCAAGGATAGAGGTCTAGAGGCTAGTGTGTTGTCCTTCTACATGGAGGACTCGGTCTAGAATCCTAGGGGTGATGAAATATTTCGTTGGGAACCTGGCTCCTTAAAGGCCGCTTTACGAAAACTTCCGTGCATTAAAATAAGCTACTCTGTCAGTCGGATTGGACGTTAAACTATGGTCTTTTTGCCATATGTCGTTAATGGTATGCTAATGTTGGCGGCGAGCTTCTCTTCTCTTCACCCGCTCTTCCGCAGTTATGGTAAAACCTTTACTCCCGGTCTGAAGCGCCAAACGAATCGTTCGTAACAGCCGAGAAAAACATTGATGCAGAGAACACATATCAGTTATTGCGACATTATACCCATGACAAGGGTGTATATTTTGACACTCATGGAAAAATGAACCATCTAAATATTAACATAATCTAATATAATAAGTTTACATGCCATCATTTGGTTAATTATTTTACCGGTAGGTTTTGCCACTTGTTAATATAGAAAATGTCTAAAAAAATTAGACGTACTCAAGATTCATACTAAAGAATAAATGCTTTAGAGATCGAGGTATGAAGACAGACCCTCATACGGCCCTAGGCAATTAGCAGTTGTTCCCGCAGCCCTATCCACTCCTCTCCGAGAAAATAACCCTTCCCGCCACTTGACCGCGTCCGCACTTCCCTATATCTCTCCACTTACCCCCAACCACGTTATGAGCCACGATATAAAACCCCCTCTTCCTCACCACCTTCTACCTCCCACCTCCTCTCCAACCAAATCTCCATCCACTCTGGGCTCTGTATACATACCTGCACTGAATTTTTCTATATTCTGTACCTGATGATGCCACAAGGTGGTGAAACGCGTTGTACATAGGTAAAATAAAATACTTTAGAAGAATACAGGATTTTATTTATTCGTATGGGCACTAAATACTTCCAAGAGGTGAAGCGGGAGAGTGTAATGAAGATTTGCCTATTTCAATAACAGACCGTAACATGATCAGTGTAGTCCAGCGAGTTGCCATGATCCGCATGAGCATGTGTGTCCTAACAAGGGACAGATCAACTGTTACATGAAAAAACTGCCGGGTGACAATGAGGGCATCTATAAAACGATTACTTGTGAAAAGGTTATTTCTTGGTGATCCTATCTACAAATTCTTCAGCTTCGAAACCCCCTGAATATGATGAGTAATATTAATAATCGAAACGTCAAAGAATGATACCTTTAACTCAACTAAGTTCGCTATGATCTCAGGACACAAGGTCTTGGGAGATCGTATTTCACGCCCATTACGGATATCTAGAATCTTAAATTCGGCTGCAGACGTTTGATGTGTTGTGCGATTGCCAAACTCTCAGGATATCAAAAGAGGATTCCTAAATTCCGTGAAGGTTGTCTTACTCGGGGCATTTCATACGTAGGGCGAACTTATTTCTGATACACCACCATAGGGTTCCATTTATTAATCTCCTATTCCACGGACGGTGCAGTCTAATCGAAGTAGCTCCCCACACGGCTCCCAAGTAGGGATCGGGGTTCCGTTGAAAAATCTCCGCCACGAAATTTGAGAATGTTGGGACTAGCCACTATACCTACTACATTTACAGAGTCATCCGCAAGTACTCATAAGTAAAAAATGCCACAGGGGATAATGACCCTGTGGAGAAGGTTTCCTCGGTATTTAGTAAGGATGGACTTAATTATAATACAGTAGATTCTTGGTTATCCGACCTTCGGTTATCCGACCTTCCGTGTTATCCGACCGTCCCCGTGCACGATAACTGCTGTAATTTATGCAGTAGGCTATCGCGCGAGGGCCCCCTTTCGTCACACCCGACTGTACGCCTTCTATACAGCATATTAATTACTTTGCCGTAAGTGCAGTCTTTCATATTATTACTTGTACGTCATATAAAGTTAACTAAGACACATGTATTTCAAATTTTTCAATGTGCAAATTAAATTTAACATTTTTTTACACTGTTTTTATTATTTTCCGTGTTATCCGACCTTGCCGCGGCCGGTTTAGGTCGGATAATCGAGACTCTACTGTATATACCTGTTTGAAGGATGCTCGTACATGGAAGTGAAGGCTGGAAAATAACAGCTGCCAAGCAGAAGAGATTTGAGGCAATGGAGATGTGGTGTTATTGAAGAATTATGTCGATCAAATGGACGGAGAGAATCACTAACGAAGAAGTCCTACGAAAAGCTGGAGAGAAAGGAAGTGCAATGAACACTCTGTGAAGTAGAAGAGACAAACTAATTGGGCACATTTTGTGACACAGCAGTGTAGAGCAAACAGTATTGGAAGGAGAAATAAATGGGAAGAATTATAGAGGAAGATCAAGAACGGAATACCTACATCCACAATCTTGCATTGTGTTAAAAGCAAGAATGGGTGAAATATGGATAAAAATAATACTTCTCTATATAATATAAATTCTATTTTCACGAAACAGGTTAAAAGTAGCAAATAAACCATGGAAAACGAATTAATATGAAATAAATTCACCAAAATACACTAGTTTTTTCAGTAATCAGCAAGCAAATACTGGAACTTAAGTCAAAATGCGACTTTTAAATAGAAATGGCGCTGCAGTCGGCTCATATGGCCGGAAAAAAATGTTCATGAAAATTTTTTAAGTTGAATAACCTGCATATAACGTATCTTAATATTATTTCCCAATTGCATAAGGATGTTTTACGCAAGACAATTAATTGCGCAGTTTGATGAACAGAAATTGAGAGAAGGCGGGCACGGAACTAGTAGAGCAGGGTCTTTTGTTCATACATTCGCGTAGTCATTCTAGTGAGTCTCTGCTTTACACGACGCAATGGTCACTGAACATACATACATACATCAGGTTGTGCAAAATAGTAGTGCCCCTTGTAAAACGGCCTTGAGGAATGTCATCGGGGAAAGCAATACTTTTTAAACAGATCAAGCGAAAAGGTGGAATTCTGTTTTTGTTTTGACTCACGCAGTCGGGACGGAACCTCCTTAATGACTGACAGAAACTCAGTGTGATTTTAACACAATAGTGTGATCAACAGGAGCAAGTAAAACAACTAACAGATAGTGTCCGCGATTCTAAAGTAGGTATTAACTACGCGAAAGTTCTTCTTGAGAGTCAGGGATGTGCAATGTAACACGTCTGTCGCTTGGGGTTTCTGGCGCTCCTATAATTCTCTAGAAAGTTCCTGGGATAACATTCTGGGCAGCTAGGATTCAGGATTTGATGCACTTTCATCCTGAAAATGTTATCTGTGAACATTAACTTGTTTTTTTTTCATAGACGCATTTAGACGTTTTCCCTGAAAAGCGGGCCATTACATATAAAATTGCACAATGAAAGGGGTTGAATACACGTTATTTAAAAATTTATTACTAGTACGTACAAGAATTGACAGTCGATTGTGACCATTAAAAAAGTTATCCCTCTTTTATCTCTCAAGGTATACATTTTTTCACACAGACACATGTCAAAATTTATAAGTTTTGATGCTTGCTTTATTCCTATTACTACAAACACTAGCTATGGGATGCTGAAATCTTACTATACTAAACAAAATAAAAATCAGTTATACTTTTCTTTTTTCTTACATTCCCGATAGGTGAATTTGAACTTCATGTCAAGATATTCCCCTACATGCAGTAGAAGAGTAAATTTGAAATTTTTCTGGATATATCACACGTACTTCTTCCTTATATAACTCAACTCAATAACTCAAAATGGCTACAAGCTAAAAGTCGGGCAATCACAACTTCAACAAATTTTTGGAGTGGTTCAACATCTGAGGACGTACATTGACAAGCATTGAATTTAAATATTTTTCTCTGTGATAGGTTTTCCTCCATATCGTTTACACGGCTGCTAATGAGGTAACTTAATCAGCCTGTACCATGAATCTTTTTGCCATTTCTGACATGGCGCATAAAGTTTTGAAAAATCGAGTGTCTACCCGAATAAATTTCCAAAAAAGGAGTGATTTCAAATATCTTCAGTATCTCGCGGTATTACACGGTAAAGTAATTAGTAACAAGATATGTCACCTTTATTAAGATTTATTGTTGCGGAAAAACTCCGGCACGGCGTCTTGTATATGTCAGCTCGCATAAATAACACGGAATGGGTTAATTTTCCATCGTCTGTGAGGAACCCATATTGAATTGATTTTCATCGGATAATATATCGGGGTGATATTTGAATCCCTACAGAATTATAACCACAGAAAAAGGGCTATCCTAGAATCCAATTAGCTTCAAAGCTATTTAGAAATTGGTTTTGCAGAAGGAAGAGGAATTAATTTCGCGCACTGAAATGGGTTGGCTACGATAGCATCCCATTTGAAGCGATGGGATTATTGATGGCTCCATGAGTTAGATGGTATTGGCAAATTAACTCGCGTATGCATTATTTGGAATGACGTGCATTAATTGTTCCATTTTCTAAAGAGACATATTATCCCGTTTGTTTAAGATCATGACACCTTACTTTTATCATAACCATATCAATACACAGACAAATACAGCAAACGTAAACGCTAACGCTGCAGAACTCTGCAAATCTTCTCAATTCGGAAACTAATTTTCACTTTTACTGCAAAACTGACAATGAGAGATAAAGATAAGTAAAATTACGAAGCCAATAATCTGAAAATCACACTAACACTAAAAGCCCCGGGTGGGTCATTTTGACCCATCTACAAGTTGCCATTGCTCCTGTTTGGTTTTTAATCATAGGAGAAATAACCGCTTCCGTGACTTTTATTTATTTACGCAGGTGAATATGTTCCCTAAACCACATTTGTGTGTCTTTCATATTTTTTTAAATATAAGGCTTTTACCCTAGAAGCCCCTTGGGCCCTCGTGGAAATCTCGCTTGCATATGAAAAACGTCTGAACACGTGAGAGAGGAATTCGAGGAAAAACACTTGTGAACGTGGAATTTCGTGAGTGGAATAAAAACCAACTTTTTTTAAACAAACAGCGAAGCCCAAGGAAGCAGAACTTCTGAGAGGAGAAATACGGAGGCACAGGTGGACGTCAGAGGAGGATGAAAGCACAAATGAGATGTTCGCTAATGACTAGATTAGGACGGAGAACTCGTGGCGGGCAACAATGAAAAGACGGTCGGAGCGCGTAGGAAGAGGAGCCTTGCGAAAATTAAAAGATCGCAGGCCGTAAAAGAAAAGGCGGAAGACCTTGCACTCGAGGACCTCAGTTCGGGTGAATCGGGTCAAGGTCACCCGGAAGGGGCCGAGACGAATGAAATTACGACGGTGACATAATTTTTTAGATTGCATATAGGAGAATGGCAAAGGGGAGCACGTGCGCAGAGCCTGGACCAACGGCAACGCCGGGTTCCGAAACGGGGAAGGTCAACCAATAATTTTCTACAATTTAGGAAGGTTAGCACTGCCTTGAGGTGATAATTATACTATTGCATGCGCTGGAGGAGCGACAAAGTAGCGTGGACGGGATTTAATGAAGGGAAAACAAAGAGAAGGTATCTTTGCGGAGAAGATACACACACATGCAATGCAAGGCTGAAATATTATAGGCAAAGTCTTTTATTTTAGACTCAAGGTAGAAAAAAAACATGGCCGATAAATAATAGAACCATGGATGCTATAGATATTAATTTATTGCAGAACAGGTGTCAACGCATAAGTGACATCAACAAGCAAACTTGATGATATCGCCCAGGCGACGAAACTGGTGGCGCATTACATTAATCCTGTGAAATCATGCTCAATCATTTTATTTAGAGAAAACTTACCCATTCTTAATATTCAAGCCCGGAGGAGAATTAAATGAATCCCATCTCGTAGGTCAGAGGAGATTAAAATGGAATAGCTGGTTTTCCGCTGATTTAAATGGAATCGTCGCGACGATTCCATCGTTCCTTTCCTGCGTCGCTCGTCGTTTTGAAGGGTTAGCTCAATTTAGGATCATTTCCATTTCCTGTGGGCACAGATTGTCATTTAATACATAAATGCCGAAGTGAAATAAAATAAGGTGCGGACGAAAGAAGGTATAATTTCCATGAGAGAGACTCAATGATGACAGAATAGTTTTGCAAAGGAAAGTTAAAGGTGATTCGAAAAGACGCAGTTAAAAATCTGTGGAAAACCAAGAGGCTATTTTTAAGGAATAGTGGGTTTACATCGGTACCAAACGAAGATAAGTGCTGGGATAAGAGGATATATCCAATGGACGCCTTTAACTCAATTCATGAATTAATTAATCACTGTGGTAAGAGAGCTAAATATGATGTCCGTTTTTTGTTAGTTATGCATACCTTTGGATTCATCTCCGTGGGAAATATAAGATGGCAAAATGTGATATGTTTAGGATTTGCAGGGTTTGAGAAAAAAGTCTATGGCAATATGCGATATGTCTATTTTGCAAATATCTTTAGTTGGCCAAGAGCTATATGTTATGTAAATTGCTCTCCTGCTAAATTTGCAAAAACAAAATATCATATTTAGCCATCTTACCACAGATATAATAGAGGCACTTCAAGTTTGACAAAAACGTAAAGTAAATCAAGCTACTAAAAGATATTGTAATACATTAATGGTCTCACAAGATATTTGCAATTACGGAAAATTGGAATGTTTTCAAATTAAAATACATGTACGTATAGTACTTTATTACCTGATGCTTGAATAAAAATAATGTTACAACATTACTTCGCTAATGATGACAAAGAGTTGATTCATTAAAAACGCGCTTGCCAAAGAAACCAGGGAAAACCATTTGAAAAGCATACATGTGTGACTAAGCTATCAAATATATTTTGTTCTTACTTCGAAGTATTTTATTCCAAATCCTTCAACCTTCTAACTCAATTTCTGCCAGAGTTCAAATTGACGAGAAACTGCTTTTAAAATCCCATGCATTTCACCTGATCCGTATTTCACTCCAAACAGATCAGGAAACCGTGCAAACTAAGGTAGAGATAGCGTAAGGATACACAGGTGCCTCAAGAGCCACAACATCATTTATCAAAAGTGTTCGAACGAAATTAAATTCTCGTGATCGGCTTTTCAGTATAAATCGGTACAGAACTCGGTGCTATATAGTTTCCCCTGAGAGTTGAAAACGTATTTCCAGTGAGAAAACTCAAATCTAACATCAAAACGTTTGTAATTAAGATCTCTGCAACGAGTTCCATAAACTTTGCGAAAGGGAGGATCTTTCGATTTGGAAACCTTTGCTCTGCACTTTTTAACAATGCGAAGAGCTCACAACAGTACTTTTATCCATTTAAAAATTATTTGAATTTCTTATTGGCATTGAACTTTCGCTATAATGTAACAAGTTAACTCAACTCCTACAGAATATTGGTTAACTTAGATCACAATCACGTAGAATTTGGTCTCATATAATTTGTAAAATCCCGTATTTGAATTTGAACATCATTGCTTAACTACTAACTGCTGTCATTCGCTTTTGCAATCCAACAATATTGAAGTGGACCACAAATTACGACAGCTTATATTTGAACTTTCATTATGATTGCTGGAATAAATTTCCCTTCCTAAACGTAATCATTACCTCAAGTAATCGTGCGTAATTGAGAACGTTTCATTTGTGGTTGCTACAAGGGGCCCAGGGGCCACCATGCCTAGCCTTATTCCCACTAGCTCATACTTCGATAGCAGAGCTACTGGAAGGATTGTGGATTCCATTATCAAATGATAGACTGAATTGATTATAAACTTCAGCTTGAGAATGATTCAAGGAATTTCCATTGTCTATTACACGAACAAATCTATAAATATATTTGAATGTGCATTGAAATGTTTTTCATATGTCACAATGCTTTCTACGTCCGTTATTGCTCCGCATATTTAAAAATAGTAATTTAACTGAAATCAATCTCTGAAACAATAGATCTCTATTAATTTATACATTTTGAAAACGAGATATTTTGAAATGTTCCTCGATGCTAAACAAATTGCATTATTTGGTAAGGCATTCCTTACGCCTCTTCCTTGAACTACGACCTTGACGTGGTGGAAGGGCTTGTGCGTTCCAATGACACCTAGACCTGCACTGGCAAAAGCAAGTACTATTGCTCCTGGTAGGGCCACCCATGGCCCTACCAGGTCGCACTTTCAATAGGTCGAAGGATAAGATAGGTGGAACTTTCGATAGGTCGAAGGGTAGGAGCCAGACGAAAGGTAGTTCCGTGATGGTGTCATGTTAAAAATACCGTTGAGTGCATGGGAATACCTCTCAACTATCACTTCCTAGAATATG